>CM068375.1:247669041-248934041 GCA_034769895.1 Magicicada septendecula
CATTACTACTCATTTTTTCTGAGACCAGAGGAACATCATCTCTGCTCAGCTTATTTGGATTGCTGGACTTTTCAACAGTCAATCTTAAATACCTTTATTGTCAACTTGTGACTTAAATTAATATATTTTGGGATTGTCCACCTTGTGGTTTGTTTTAGATCACTTTGCCTTTTACTCATTATTCCTTCCGCTGTACCTTTGCTATATACTATCATCTACTCATACATTTGATTGTTTTTTATTTATTCATATGTTAATTTCATCATATCTAACTTTTCATTATTTTGTTTCTATTCTTATTGTGATCATTTTAATTATCTTAGACATTTTTATTCTCTTTCTTGGTTGTTTAGCAATATTCTGCTTTAGCTATAGCTTGTATATTTGTTTTATACATAACTTCTCTTTTTCCTTGTACCAGTTCAGATTTTTTTTTTTCTTTGAATACTTTAAACTCATTATTATTTCAGGTATTTATCGCAGCAATTTTTGCTTGATTTTATTTTGGTTTATTTTATTTTGTTTTAAATATCATTTTTGATAATTTTTTGTAAGTTAGTTTTCTTACTTTATAGGAATTTTTGTAGTTTATTCCTTTTTAGTTATTTTTTGTTTAAATTGTATCGTAAGTTTGTGATTCTACTTTTTCATAGGAATGTGTGTAACTTATTCCCTTATTGTACTTTTTTTTGTTTTATACTTCATATATCAACTTTAATAGACTGTAAGTTGATTTTACTTGGTAGGAATTTGTGTAACTTATTCCTTTGTTTTTATATTTTTATTCATTTATTTTATTTTTTCCATTCCTCATATGTCATCTAAATATGGTAGTAAGTTGCTCTTACAAACTTTTTGAATTTTGAAATTTGTTTATTTCATTTCTAGTGATTTATTCTTCTTCATAAAACTTTTTTATTGAAACTTGGTTGTAAACTCCTTTTATTTTTCTTGTGTTTATATTACTTATTTGGTAAGTATTGTTACCATTATCCTTCATGATGACATATGGCCCGGTATAGAGCAATAACAATTTCTTTGCTATACTTCCAGTGTACTTGGCGGTTCATGATTTTTGATTAATATCTTTTCTCCCTCTTTAAATTTGATTATTTTGGGCTGGTTTTTAGCATATTTGGCTTTTTGTTTCTCAATCTTTTCCATAATTAGGCTGTACCATTTGTTTTTATCATACGGGTCTTCTGGGTTCTTTGGGAAATCTATTATCTCTTGTATCTCTCTATTTGGCTTCCTCTTGAACATCATTAAGTATGGTGTATTCTCAGTAAACTGGTGATAGCTGATATTTAAAAATACTTCGGTTGAAGTTAAATATTTGTGCCATTCCCTCTGGTTATTATGACAATAAGTTCTCAAAATGCGTCCCACCTCTCTCAACATTCTTTCTGCTGGATTACTACTAGGGTGGTATACGGAAGTTTTATATGTTTTGATGTTCAGTTCCATTAACTCTTCTCTCCACCTTTTCCCTTTAAATTGTGTCCCGTGATCGGTTATTATCATGTACGGTTTTCCAATTTCTGACATGTATTTATTTTTAATAATATCTAATATTTTATTTGTTGTGGCTCTGTTTATAGCGTATAGTTTGATGTACTTGGTGTAATGGTCAAGTATAATTACGATGAACTTGTATCCATGTCTTCCTCCACTACGTGGGAATGGTCCACATATGTCGAGGAATACCTTCTCTAGTTTGGCATTTGACGTGATGGGTATCATCGTTCCATTCTTCCTTTCATTATTGGTTTTGACCATCTGACATAACATGCAGGTTTTTATATTTTTATTTACCTTTCTTGTGATATTTTTAATAAACAAATCTTCCTCTAAAGCCTTTACTATTTTGAGTGTTCCCATGTGTCCATATCTTACATGGTAATCTTTGATGATCTGATTTTCTAATGAATGAGGAATTACCAGTTTCCATGTGTCTTGGTTCTTTTTTGTTTTTATGAATAATATGTCTTTGTATATACAGTAAAATTTATTTATAATTGCTTCAGATTCCATCAGTCTTTTTCGTATGTTTAATATTTTGGTATCTTGCTCTTGTTGTAACACTATTTCGTTTACGATATTTTCCAGGTCCTTCCTATCTTTCAATATATGATACACTTTTGCTATCTTCCCCTTTTCTCCTTCAAATGTCTGATCTTCTACATTTATTCTGGATAATTTTTTAAGTTTTTTATTATGGTTTAGTAGTTTTCATTTAAATCGTCTTAGTTGTTGAGTCATTTCTTGTCCCTTCTTGTTTTGGTGATTTAATTAAGTGGTTTAATTTAATTTTAATACTTCTTTCTTTCCATTGGGTTGCTTGGTCAGTAATTCGAAGATCAGTCCCTTTTCTTGGTGTGTGGTATCTTTGCTTAGTTTACCCATGGTCCATCAGTTCCTCTGCACTTGTGGTTCGGATAACCTCGGCGTGTAGAACTATTTTCTTCCTTGTGATATAGGTTTCCTCCATCTTGTACCATAATTCCTCTACTACCATATGTTCCGTAGTATTAATGTCTACCTCAATCACTTGATTACTTTGTTGATTAATCAGAGAAGTTAATTGTGCCTCTCTCATTAATGTTATTGATCTTTCATTCTGTATTTCCATTTCTGGTGTGCTCCAGTGTTTCAGGGACCTCCTTAATTTGTTATACACTGTTTTGTTGTCAGTCCCTTCTATTTCTGGCATCTTCCATCTAAGCATAGATTTGCTGAATTTTTCATCCACTGGTTGGTTGTGAATTCCTTTTATAATTTCCTTCAGAGTCCTCCTACAATCTTTATACTTCATTAATTTGCTTTGGTAGGTAAGGGGCAAATTAAACACATCAATGAGTCCCTTCTTCATCATCTCCCCTTCTTCTCGTGTTTTGATTAGTTTCTTTTTATATACCTTTCTCATTTCCTCTATTTTTTATTCTTCTTAATGATTCGATTCTTCTTTAGTCTTCTACTGTTGGTTTTTATGTGCTTGATTTTCTCGGTGTCACTGTTATCTTTATTTTCAGAAAACAATACACTTGTTTCTTCTACACTTTCCATCTCCTTACTGTCTTCAGAAGTGGTGTCTAGTGTTTCATTCGATGGTTTGAAATCACTAACTACTGTTTCATTAAGTTGATCTACTGGGTAACTTGTTTCTTCCCATCTCTTGTTCATCCCCGTTTTTGTCTGTTTGACTTCTTCACGAAACTCTACTAGCATGAATCTTAATTCTTCTCTGTTCTTCTCACCATCTTCCTTCATTTGTCGTAGGAGCGTTTCATTACTATTTTCAATCTTCTTATTCACTATCTCCAGATCCTTCTTGATCTGTTTCTTCAGCTCTTCACTCTTCTTTTCTAAGATCTCTTGGTTCTTTTTCAAAGTTTCATGATTGCTTTCCATTTTGTTATTCAGGAGCTCTATGTCCTCCTTGATTTCTTCCTTCATTTTCTTCAATTCTTCACTGTTTCGGTCTATTTTTTTCATTCGTTTTCCTTGAAGTTTCCCTTGCTTGTCCGAATTGCTCCATCATCATTCTCATCATGTTATCCCATTTCGTCTCTTCGATTGGTTTGACTGGTTGGACGTCAACTACTACTTTGATTTCCGGTTCTGGTAGGTTTGGATTTTCCGGTTGGTCCCCCTGGGGATCGTCTTCAAACAATCCTCCAATCATTTCCTCAATTTCTTCCATTTCTTCTTGATTTGTTCCTTTCTTACTTTTTAATCTTGTAACCATATGATGTCTTTTAATAATCGCCACTAGTCGTCATTTTCTAGCCTCACTACGTTGGTCGCCAATCTGTAACGTTATAAAAGTGTGGTGCGTATCTGTAAAATGTGTACACCTGTTTTTATGTGTATTAAGGGTTAGTGTGGTGTGTTCGTCTCACACCTGTCGTTACATTAATGGTTTTGCTACCGAAGTCCGTAGTGTGGTCAAAATTAGGTCAGTACAACCTACCTGTAATTTCATAGGGGTTGCGAGTCCCGGGTGGCGCCAAATTGTTTATTTTAAAACAATTAAATTTGTGAATTAACAAGTTAGATTGGTGTTATCAGCGTTGACAGCTGGAGCGTTCAAATGATTCCCGCCTCTGTACAGCTTACTGTATTGCCAACATGGCAAGAGCGCTGGTTGTCTGGTCAGTGAAATTTCTAACACACACATATATTATACAACTTCCTATGAAATAAAACAATGGTAATACTCTGTACTGTTTTAATTTAAATTATGGTTTGGTCATTAATCAATGTGGCAAAAATATTATTAGTTATTTTTCAATAAAAATTGCTCCGGCTTAAAACATGAAACATAAATCTCTAGGCTGACGAAATTGATTTTGAAACGAGTTATACTGAGGCCGACATGGCGTCTGTTTGTACACTATATATCAACTCGCTCAAAATTTGGAGTTTTTTGGATTATAAAGAAAACATAAAAGATGGTTACATTAAAAAAGTACACTACGTGTGTTTACAAATTGTTCGGCAGTGTAGTAATAGTTGTTACAAATTTTGCACATTAGTGGGAGGTTATTTCTTAGTTAACAATTGTTTTACGTAAGTTTATATTATTCAATCCTTGAAAGAAAATTAATTTTACTTGATAGTGAGAATTTTTTGATTGATATGAGAAATATTTAAAGTGCGTTTATTCCTGGGATTATTGTATTTAATTGATACTCATCAGTTCAGAAGGTTGCGATAGGTCGTTGTTCTGGGGTAATGGAAATTCATCAATTTTGGGGTGACTTTGGCTGCTGGCATCTTCTTCTAATTTGTCTTGGGAATTTCTGTTATTTAATTTTGTTTATTTGGTTCCTGGACATCTGTTAATAGTTGAAACTCTTCATCTCTTCGTCAGTGGTTCATGCTGTTGACTTCTAAATGTTTTTCAAACTTTTTAAAATAAAATTTCGGTCATCTAAATCTTGCGTACCTCCTACCCAAGCGTCATTTTTTCAAGTAAGTCAATTTAACGGAAAATTAGTAACCAACGGCCCGTTTCTATGGTAACAGAAACCCTTAGATTGGTTAAGGCCTCGATTAAAAGCATTGTTATTATATTTGAAATTTTTATTCAAATTTATTATATATTTTCTGATTGATTTTATTCTTCTGTCTTCCCTTCTGGGTAATAAATATGATCACTATTGTGTTTATTTCCTTTCAAAGATTAAAACAATACCTCATAAGGTCATGTTCTATTATATATTAACTTTTGTCTAATTATGCTCACATTTGATAATTACATATTTCTTTTAATTTAAACTCTTATAGTAACATTTTTCTTTTAGAATGATTTATACATAATTACTGGCTAGTTACTTGCCTTAGATTTGTAAATTTCCTTGTTAATTTGTTATAATTTGTATTTGTGTGTTTCTGACAGTTAGGCATGTTCATAGGCCTAAGTAGCCATTATGGTGTTTTACTTATTTCATTTAAATTACATTTCATTTCAGCCTGATGGGCTTTATTTTGTTATTATAATTGGTTGTGTTGTGTTTTGAGTCTGTTTGTGCTCTGATTACATGTCAAGATTATTTTCTATATCTTAATATTTAACACATAACAATTAGGCCTATGGACTGTAAGCTTCCTTCAGCCATATCCTATTCATAAAATTAAAATGAACAATTCTTTTCAAGTTATTAGTTACTGTTGGTTTAACATTCATTTCATTCTTTCACTATTATCTTGAGTGAGAAATATCATCACTTCCTTCAAACTTATTTAATTAGTATCCCTTCTAACATAGGGTGTTTATTAATTATATACTTCAATTCTTAATTCATTACTACTTCTTTTTCCATTCCATGTTAACACAAACTGTTTTTACATGGGCTTTCTTCCCTGAATAACATCATATCCTTTATCTATCTCTACTTGAAATACTATTTTTAATTATCCTTAACTATATAATTTTTTATAAGCTCACTCTTAAATCATTTATTGGTTCATCAATGATTTACTAAGTGTTTTCTTATCTATTACTACCTTTTTATTATTTATAATATCTTTTTCCACTTATCACTTTCACCTTTAATTAATTGGTGTTTATCACTGATACACTCACTATTTTGGGGTATTTACACCTTCACTATTGCACTTTTTCACTGTTTATATTAAGTGTTTTTTAGTGGGTAATCCCTATAATTATTTCTCTTTCTCTTTCTCACTATTTCTTTCATTATAAATTATACATAGTATTAATGATATTTTGCTATATATTTCACTATATCTAACTCTAATATTTGGGTTAGTGTACTTTTCTTTACTAGGTTACTTTTTACTGTTTTTGTTTAAAACAGGTATATAAATTATCTCATTTACAATAATATTTATTTCCGTTAGTGGATAATTATTGGTTTTATTCACAATATTCTATATTTGAGCGTACCATTTCTCCCTTTTATATGTTGTGTTTCTTATTTCTTGGTTTCACTTCGTTTCCTCTTCATTCTTCCTCTTCTTCTTCTTCTTCTCCTTCATCTTCTTCATTTTCAATTGTCTTCATTTTAATTCGGTTCTCCCCTTCTCGTCTGGTTTGATTTTATTTAGTTATAGGAATTCGTTCACTTCCTTCAATTGTCTTTATTCTTCTTTGGTTTTGGTTTCTTCCCTTCTTTGTTTGTTTCCTGTTTGTTTGGTCAATCACTTTCTTTTCTTGTTTGTTTTTCGTGGTTCCCTTCTTCTTTTGTTTCCTGTTGTTGGGTCAATCACTTGGGTTGGGTAATGTCGTCGTTTGTCGTGTCATAGTTTTTATATTTTAATTATATTTAATCATTTTATTTAATATGAAGTATATTTACATTAAGAATTATCTTTTTTATCCCTGGTACTGGGGTGGCTTATTTGTGTTGTAACATAATGCCTCTCCTTCAAAATTGATCATTTTAATAAAACACTAACATAGTTTTTTATGAAATTACCAGTTATATATAATCTTTTTCCATTTCTTTCTAGTTTGTTTCTCCATTCTTTATTTCTCTTCTTACTTGATTCATCCATTCTATTTGGTTCTGTTTTTATTTATTTCCATTAGTGTGTTCTCCCTTATAAACAATTTTTCCCTAACTTTTTAGTAGCTGGTTTCTTCCATTACTACTCATTTTTTCTGAGACCAGAGGAACATCATCTCTGCTCAGCTTATTTGGATTGCTGGACTTTTCAACAGTCAATCTTAAATACCTTTATTGTCAACTTGTGACTTAAATTAATATATTTTGGGATTGTCCACCTTGTGGTTTGTTTTAGATCACTTTGGCCTTTTACTCATTATTCCTTCCGCTGTACCTTTGCTATATACTATCATCTACTCATACATTTGATTGTTTTTTATTTATTCATATGTTAATTTCATCATATCTAACTTTTCATTATTTTGTTTCTATTCTTATTGTGATCATTTTAATTATCTTAGACATTTTTATTCTCTTTCTTGGTTGTTTAGCAATATTCTGCTTTAGCTATAGCTTGTATATTTGTTTTATACATAACTTCTCTTTTTCCTTGTACCAGTTCAGATTTTTTTTTTTCTTTGAATACTTTAAACTCATTATTATTTCAGGTATTTATCGCAGCAATTTTTGCTTGATTTTATTTTGGTTTATTTTATTTTGTTTTAAATATCATTTTTGATAATTTTTTGTAAGTTAGTTTTCTTACTTTATAGGAATTTTTGTAGTTTATTCCTTTTTAGTTATTTTTTGTTTAAATTGTATCGTAAGTTTGTGATTCTTACTTTTTTCATAGGAATGTGTGTAACTTATTCCCTTATTGTACTTTTTTTTGTTTTATACTTCATATATCAACTTTAATAGACTGTAAGTTGATTTTACTTGGTAGGAATTTGTGTAACTTATTCCTTTGTTTTTATATTTTTTATTCATTTATTTTATTTTTTCCATTCCTCATATGTCATCTAAATATGGTAGTAAGTTGCTCTTACAAACTTTTTGAATTTTGAAATTTGTTTATTTCATTTCTAGTGATTTATTCTTCTTCATAAAACTTTTTTATTGAAACTTGGTTGTAAACTCCTTTTATTTTTCTTGTGTTTATATTACTTATTTGGTAAGTATTGTTACCATTATCCTTCATGATGACATATGGCCCGGTATAGAGCAATAACAATTTCTTTGCTATACCTTCCAGTGTACTTGGCGGTTCATGATTTTTGATTAATATCTTTTCTCCCTCTTTAAATTTGATTATTTTGGGCTGGTTTTTAGCATATTTGGCTTTTTGTTTCTCAATCTTTTCCATAATTAGGCTGTACCATTTGTTTTTATCATACGGGTCTTCTGGGTTCTTTGGGAAATCTATTATCTCTTGTATCTCTCTATTTGGCTTCCTCTTGAACATCATTAAGTATGGTGTATTCTCAGTAAACTGGTGATAGCTGATATTTAAAAATACTTCGGTTGAAGTTAAATATTTGTGCCATTCCCTCTGGTTATTATGACAATAAGTTCTCAAAATGCGTCCCACCTCTCTCAACATTCTTTCTGCTGGATTACTACTAGGGTGGTATACGGAAGTTTTATATGTTTTGATGTTCAGTTCCATTAACTCTTCTCTCCACCTTTTCCCTTTAAATTGTGTCCCGTGATCGGTTATTATCATGTACGGTTTTCCAATTTCTGACATGTATTTATTTTTAATAATATCTAATATTTTATTTGTTGTGGCTCTGTTTATAGCGTATAGTTTGATGTACTTGGTGTAATGGTCAAGTATAATTACGATGAACTTGTATCCATGTCTTCCTCCACTACGTGGGAATGGTCCACATATGTCGAGGAATACCTTCTCTAGTTTGGCATTTGACGTGATGGGTATCATCGTTCCATTCTTCCTTTCATTATTGGTTTTGACCATCTGACATAACATGCAGGTTTTTATATTTTTATTTACCTTTCTTGTGATATTTTTAATAAACAAATCTTCCTCTAAAGCCTTTACTATTTTGAGTGTTCCCATGTGTCCATATCTTACATGGTAATCTTTGATGATCTGATTTTCTAATGAATGAGGAATTACCAGTTTCCATGTGTCTTGGTTCTTTTTTGTTTTTATGAATAATATGTCTTTGTATATACAGTAAAATTTATTTATAATTGCTTCAGATTCCATCAGTCTTTTTCGTATGTTTAATATTTTGGTATCTTGCTCTTGTTGTAACACTATTTCGTTTACGATATTTTCCAGGTCCTTCCTATCTTTCAATATATGATACACTTTTGCTATCTTCCCCTTTTCTCCTTCAAATGTCTGATCTTCTACATTTATTCTGGATAATTTTTTAAGTTTTTTATTATGGTTTAGTAGTTTTCATTTAAATCGTCTTAGTTGTTGAGTCATTTCTTGTCCCTTCTTGTTTTGGTGATTTAATTAAGTGGTTTAATTTAATTTTAATACTTCTTTCTTTCCATTGGGTTGCTTGGTCAGTAATTCGAAGATCAGTCCCTTTTCTTGGTGTGTGGTATCTTTGCTTAGTTTACCCATGGTCCATCAGTTCCTCTGCACTTGTGGTTCGGATAACCTCGGCGTGTAGAACTATTTTCTTCCTTGTGATATAGGTTTCCTCCATCTTGTACCATAATTCCTCTACTACCATATGTTCCGTAGTATTAATGTCTACCTCAATCACTTGATTACTTTGTTGATTAATCAGAGAAGTTAATTGTGCCTCTCTCATTAATGTTATTGATCTTTCATTCTGTATTTCCATTTCTGGTGTGCTCCAGTGTTTCAGGGACCTCCTTAATTTGTTATACACTGTTTTGTTGTCAGTCCCTTCTATTTCTGGCATCTTCCATCTAAGCATAGATTTGCTGAATTTTTCATCCACTGGTTGGTTGTGAATTCCTTTTATAATTTCCTTCAGAGTCCTCCTACAATCTTTATACTTCATTAATTTGCTTTGGTAGGTAAGGGGCAAATTAAACACATCAATGAGTCCCTTCTTCATCATCTCCCCTTCTTCTCGTGTTTTGATTAGTTTCTTTTTATATACCTTTCTCATTTCCTCTATTTTTTATTCTTCTTAATGATTCGATTCTTCTTTAGTCTTCTACTGTTGGTTTTTATGTGCTTGATTTTCTCGGTGTCACTGTTATCTTTATTTTCAGAAAACAATACACTTGTTTCTTCTACACTTTCCATCTCCTTACTGTCTTCAGAAGTGGTGTCTAGTGTTTCATTCGATGGTTTGAAATCACTAACTACTGTTTCATTAAGTTGATCTACTGGGTAACTTGTTTCTTCCCATCTCTTGTTCATCCCCGTTTTTGTCTGTTTGACTTCTTCACGAAACTCTACTAGCATGAATCTTAATTCTTCTCTGTTCTTCTCACCATCTTCCTTCATTTGTCGTAGGAGCGTTTCATTACTATTTTCAATCTTCTTATTCACTATCTCCAGATCCTTCTTGATCTGTTTCTTCAGCTCTTCACTCTTCTTTTCTAAGATCTCTTGGTTCTTTTTCAAAGTTTCATGATTGCTTTCCATTTTGTTATTCAGGAGCTCTATGTCCTCCTTGATTTCTTCCTTCATTTTCTTCAATTCTTCACTGTTTCGGTCTATTTTTTTCATTCGTTTTCCTTGAAGTTTCCCTTGCTTGTCCGAATTGCTCCATCATCATTCTCATCATGTTATCCCATTTTGTCTCTTCGATTGGTTTGACTGGTTGGACGTCAACTACTACTTTGATTTCCGGTTCTGGTAGGTTTGGATTTTCCGGTTGGTCCCCCTGGGGATCGTCTTCAAACAATCCTCCAATCATTTCCTCAATTTCTTCCATTTCTTCTTGATTTGTTCCTTTCTTACTTTTTAATCTTGTAACCATATGATGTCTTTTAATAATCGCCACTAGTCGTCATTTTCTAGCCTCACTACGTTGGTCGCCAATCTGTAACGTTATAAAAGAGTGGTGCGTATCTGTAAAATGTGTACACCTGTTTTTATGTGTATTAAGGGTTAGTGTGGTGTGTTCGTCTCACACCTGTCGTTACATTAATGGTTTTGCTACCGAAGTCCGTAGTGTGGTCAAAATTAGGTCAGTACAACCTACCTGTAATTTCATAGGGGTTGCGAGTCCCGGGTGGCGCCAAATTGTTTATTTTAAAACAATTAAATTTGTGAATTAACAAGTTAGATTGGTGTTATCAGCGTTGACAGCTGGAGCGTTCAAATGATTCCCGCCTCTGTACAGCTTACTGTATTGCCAACATGGCAAGAGCGCTGGTTGTCTGGTCAGTGAAATTTCTAACACACACATATATTATACAACTTCCTATGAAATAAAACAATGGTAATACTCTGTACTGTTTTAATTTAAATTATGGTTTGGTCATTAATCAATGTGGCAAAAATATTATTAGTTATTTTTCAATAAAAATTGCTCCGGCTTAAAACATGAAACATAAATCTCTAGGCTGACGAAATTGATTTTGAAACGAGTTATACTGAGGCCGACATGGCGTCTGTTTGTACACTATATATCAACTCGCTCAAAATTTGGAGTTTTTTGGATTATAAAGAAAACATAAAAGATGGTTACATTAAAAAAGTACACTACCGTACCTTATCTGTACTTAAATGGTATAAAGTGTGTTTACAAATTGTTCGGCAGTGTAGTAATAGTTGTTACAAATTTTGCACATTAGTGGGAGGTTATTTCTTAGTTAACAATTGTTTTACGTAAGTTTATATTATTCAATCCTTGAAAGAAAATTAATTTTACTTGATAGTGAGAATTTTTTGATTGATATGAGAAATATTTAAAGTGCGTTTATTCCTGGGATTATTGTATTTAATTGATACTCATCAGTTCAGAAGGTTGCGATAGGTCGTTGTTCTGGGGTAATGGAAATTCATCAATTTTGGGGTGACTTTGGCTGCTGGCATCTTCATCTAATTTGTCTTGGGAATTTCTGTTATTTAATTTTGTTTATTTGGTTCCTGGACATCTGTTAATAGTTGAAACTCTTCATCTCTTCGTCAGTGGTTCATGCTGTTGACTTCTAAATGTTTTTCAAACTTTTTAAAATAAAATTTCGGTCATCTAAATCTTGCGTACCTCCTACCCAAGCGTCATTTTTTCAAGTAAGTCAATTTAACGGAAAATTAGTAACCAACGGCCCGTTTCTATGGTAACAGAAACCCTTAGATTGGTTAAGGCCTCGATTAAAAGCATTGTTATTATATTTGAAATTTTTATTCAAATTTATTATATATTTTCTGATTGATTTTATTCTTCTGTCTTCCCTTCTGGGTAATAAATATGATCACTATTGTGTTTATTTCCTTTCAAAGATTAAAACAATACCTCATAAGGTCATGTTCTATTATATATTAACTTTTGTCTAATTATGCTCACATTTGATAATTACATATTTCTTTTAATTTAAACTCTTATAGTAACATTTTTCTTTTAGAATGATTTATACATAATTACTGGCTAGTTACTTGCCTTAGATTTGTAAATTTCCTTGTTAATTTGTTATAATTTGTATTTGTGTGTTTCTGACAGTTAGGCATGTTCATAGGCCTAAGTAGCCATTATGGTGTTTTACTTATTTCATTTAAATTACATTTCATTTCAGCCTGATGGGCTTTATTTTGTTATTATAATTGGTTGTGTTGTGTTTTGAGTCTGTTTGTGTTCTGATTACATGTCAAGATTATTTTCTATATCTTAATATTTAACACATAACAATTAGGCCTATGGACTGTAAGCTTCCTTCAGCCATATCCTATTCATAAAATTAAAATGAACAATTCTTTTCAAGTTATTAGTTACTGTTGGTTTAACATTCATTTCATTCTTTCACTATTATCTTGAGTGAGAAATATCATCACTTCCTTCAAACTTATTTAATTAGTATCCCTTCTAACATAGGGTGTTTATTAATTATATACTTCAATTCTTAATTCATTACTACTTCTTTTTCCATTCCATGTTAACACAAACTGTTTTTACATGGGCTTTCTTCCCTGAATAACATCATATCCTTTATCTATCTCTACTTGAAATACTATTTTTAATTATCCTTAACTATATAATTTTTTATAAGCTCACTCTTAAATCATTTATTGGTTCATCAATGATTTACTAAGTGTTTTCTTATCTATTACTACCTTTTTATTATTTATAATATCTTTTTCCACTTATCACTTTCACCTTTAATTAATTGGTGTTTATCACTGATACACTCACTATTTTGGGGTATTTACACCTTCACTATTGCACTTTTTCACTGTTTATATTAAGTGTTTTTTAGTGGGTAATCCCTATAATTATTTCTCTTTCTCTTTCTCACTATTTCTTTCATTATAAATTATACATAGTATTAATGATATTTTGCTATATATTTCACTATATCTAACTCTAATATTTGGGTTAGTGTACTTTTCTTTACTAGGTCACTTTTTACTGTTTTTGTTTAAAACAGGTATATAAATTATCTCATTTACAATAATATTTATTTCCGTTAGTGGATAATTATTGGTTTTATTCACAATATTCTATATTTGAGCGTACCATTTCTCCCTTTTATATGTGGTGTTTCTTATTTCTTGGTTTCACTTCGTTTCCTCTTCATTCTTCCTCTTCTTCTTCTTCTTCTCCTTCATCTTCTTCATTTTCAATTGTCTTCATTTTAATTCGGTTCTCCCCTTCTCGTCTGGTTTGATTTTATTTAGTTATAGGAATTCGTTCACTTCCTTCAATTGTCTTTATTCTTCTTTGGTTTTGGTTTCTTCCCTTCTTTGTTTGTTTCCTGTTTGTTTGGTCAATCACTTTCTTTTCTTGTTTGTTTTTCGTGGTTCCCTTCTTCTTTTGTTTCCTGTTGTTGGGTCAATCACTTGGGTTGGGTAATGTCGTCGTTTGTCGTGTCATAGTTTTTATATTTTAATTATATTTAATCATTTTATTTAATATGAAGTATATTTACATTAAGAATTATCTTTTTTATCCCTGGTACTGGGGTGGCTTATTTGTTTGTAACAATATTGAACAAGTAAAAACTAGTACTTATAAAAACAGAATACTGAGATTCATGAAAGACAGCGGTCGAAACGTTGTATGATAATTTCTAACAATGGTAATTGTCCGACCTAACCACCTAACTATTCTGATAATAAAGAATTATATTCCATTACTATAATTTTGTCAATGCTTCTTAAGAGCCATTATAAATTGTGAATTAATTTTCTCATGAATACAGCCGTTGAGAAGTCAGGGTATGATAGACTGCCATACAGAATCATTTATTCAATGTTATTCTAACGTTAATCGCATAACAATATTTACTTCATGATTTTTAAAACAAGGACATGGTATGCTGTCTTACAGGTTTCGGTATTACAATGTTAAGTCGATCGATCAGAGGGTTTGGTTTTATAAAGTGGAATAAAATAAGTGAACACCAGAAAAATCGTTATTCACAACTTTAATAGCGGTTTGAATAAATAAACATAGGTTGTATGTACAGTTGTCCAAGTTTACAATTGTCCAACACACACTACTGTAACAAACAATAAACATTGTGTAGTTTATAACATCTCAGTGAGTCACCAGTTACAAATGTTTGCACACAATATTAACGCTTTACACAAAATCGAAATCATATAACATCTACCGAATCGTCAGTCACAATAACAGCCTACTGACACGTCTTATCGCTTCGATTCACTAACTATGGTGGGTCGGTGTTTCTCTGTTTATAGCTAGCAGAAGCAGCAGTAAGGTGCCTGGAGAATAATAGAAAAAATAAAGGCACGACGCCGTGAGAACATTCCACGTTCAGACGCCCAGGCGCTTATGTGATACACCTACAGACTACCTGCCTGTCTCAATCGCATAAGAGTAATCATTTTATTGCTGTGTTTGTTTTTAGGAAATTTCCTGGACACGCTGTTGTCGGCTTCTACCAGTTACGCCAGCCAGCGTTGTTGGTAAGAGACCCAGAAGTAGTGCGGAATGTTCTGGTCACGAGTTTTTCTAAATTTCGTGATAATTTCTTGAAGATCTCCGCTGAACTAGAACCTCTGACCATGAAAAATCCGTTCCTCGTGGAAAGAACGAAGTGAGTATACACACTTGTATTTCGAATGCGTTGTCATCAGGTTTAACCTGTTTCCTTGGCGCATAAACACATTCCTTGTTTTCTTAACGTACATTAACGTCGTGAGATATGGCTTCACATAAATTAAATATATTTAGATTTATTTAGTTTATATAATCAATCAACCTGTTCTTTGTCTCATCCCATAATTCCGTTTTCCTAAACACGCCCCTGTTTTCATTCTCCCACTTTTGCTTAAATCTCTTCTATCCCTTGCTAGTTTAAAACGCCGTTTTTCTGTCCTATTCATTGATGACTCCTTTTACTTCCTATCCATTCAAAACATGTTTGGGGGCAATCTTTCTTCCTCCATCCTTCTAATTAGTTGCTTCTCTTATATTCTACTAGTAGCCTCTTTTTCTAATAGTATCTGTTCTAACATGATTTAAGAGGAAACCGCCATAACACATTCTTAAACAATTGATTTTATTATGTCAGTTATGGTGCCATAACAGGTTATTTAGACAGTTACTCTTAAATAGTTACATAACTTATTATTCCTTTAGCTTTTCTTATCTAATGTACAAACTTAAGACCACAAGCAGCTTGACTTTCTATGGATGATTAAAAGTGGTGTATCTAAAATTTGGCCTTGTGGGGGGGTGGGGGTCCAGGGTCGGGTTGGTTACATATAAAAAAAACAAGTTAAGACTAAGCTTCATTACTGTTTTTAAAGTGGGTGAAATCAGTCCCATAAAGTAAATGGTAGTAACACAATAAAAATATGCATTATTGAAACATCGTTTACAAGACACTTATTGATTTAATTGATTTTCCTATATTCCATATTTCAAATGTAGGCTATACACTAATGCTGTGTAACAAACCTGTTTGTATACTTAAAAAAGAGAATTTCTATATTAGAGTACAGAACTGAAAAAATAATAAAACAGCCCAAAATTAACAGATTAACAAAATTCGTCAACGTTTTCGATTCCCTTGGGGGAGGGTCCTGTCCCCCCCCCCCCCGTAAACGTTACACACAATTAAACGTTACATATTAAGATCACGTGAAGGCTTGACCTTGAAATAGTCTTAACCAGTGCTGGAGGGAGAGGTGAATGCTATTTGATCCGAAAGTAGCCCACTCAAAACTCATTGCAAAGTACTGCTTTAGACTGAACTGTATGTCCCTGAAAGGAATGCAAAATAGAGAAAGAGCATAAACACGTCCATCCCTATACTCCGGGCCACCTTTTGAACAGACTAAAGCGGAAGTGATGTCGTCGCCTCATCACACTCGCCTTGGTTGCCAAATGAACCGGCGCGCAATTCAAAGTTGTGCTCTAGCACTACAATACAGCACAGCTGTCAACGTGCTCACCGTAAGTAAGTAAGTGCGGCAGCTCCGCCTTGGCGACAGCATTGCCGTAACTCGTGCTGACAGGCGTGCACCCCCCTGCCCCTCTTCTACCATCTGACAACACCGTAGGCGCTGCCTCTTTCACCCACACCTTCCCCTGGCCTACTCCCTCACTTCCGCTTTAGTCTGCTCAAAAGGTGGCCCGGAGTATAGAATGCTCAGTGGTGTAAACAAACCAATGGCTACTGAGAAATTAAAGATTCACATTATATTATCAAAACTCACTCAACACTCACCTTCCTATCCTCTAAAAAAATATGTTTCCCCCAGATTCCTGACAACTTTTGATTTATACAAGGCACTTCCAATGCATCATTACAATTTCTGGTTTTCCAAGTGACACTTTTCTTTTACTTCTACATTTTTTTCACTTGAGTCCCACATTTTTAAACACCCGTGTTAACGATTTACCACCCCATGGGAAATGGATTCTTTCTTTCATGATAGGTAGGAGTTTTTTAACAGTAGACACAACATTTTGATTTTTATACAAAACCTAAACAATTTTTCTTACTACATAGTTATCAAAATCATCAAAACTTCACATGTTTTATGTTTTGTCCCCGCTGTGGAAAGTATTCATTCTGGATTGCACTTCCTTTGTTTTCTCAAGTATTACCTTCTAAGCTTTCCAGTAATACACATCTCGTTCATCTCATTGTTTTTTTGCTCGATTCAGTAGGTATGTCAGTGAGTTTCATTGTTTTTCTTCATGACATTTTTAAATTATATTACTAATTATTTCGTGATCTTCACTGTGAACAACAAAACTTCATTTTCTTTCTTTCGATGACCCTAGCAGAGACATTGTGAATAGACAGCTACAAATAAACCAATAACAGGATAATTCACTTACTAACTGAAAGTAACTAAAAGTACACTAATCCTAAACGAGTGGATGCTAGTCTGATTGTGAACAAGGCATGGCAGCAGTCACGAATCATTGGCCTTGACAAACTAATGCTCCTAGCAATAACACACTTACTCATACTTTATCCCCTCCATCAGAGACAGAGTTCAGTCTCATGCAGTAACTGATTTTATTTCAATTTACGGCTAGGCGTTCGAAAGTACTGCGTATGTTTGAAGTCAGTAGGGTGTCTTCTGTGTTTGCAGTTTGCAGTTCTTCTGTGTATGTACAGAATTTCATTTTATGACTAGACGTACGAGAGTGTATAGTGTGTTTTTAAATTTGGTACTATGTCTTGTAAATATAAATTAGTATACTCATATTCTCTGTGCATTTGTGCTTTGTAATCGTGACAAGTATGTCAGAGTTCCTATCAAAGTTAGAAAACAGGAAACTACATGGCCGAGACAGAAAATAATAAAAATGTTAATGATTTAATGAAAAAGAAGCGAAGTCAGTTATTAAAACTGGAAAATGTGACGAGGGATTTATTATTCCAATTCAAAAATGTCAAGACAGAACACCAGCTTGCATGTTCTGTAAAATGTAATCCAGAATAAAGTAATCGAAATAATCACATATGAGAAACAAAGTATTGTTTTTAACTAGACTGTTATCAATTTCCTTGCTCACTTTAATTAATGTCAACCCTTCAAATACACTCCAATGAGAATACAACCCTTTGTTTAAAATATTCATTGTGCTCTTGTTCACTACCAACGAACTCAGTTTATTTTTTATCATCTATTCTATTAAAAAGTTTTTACTTTCATAAATTACGAGTAACTGGCAATGCCAGAGAATATAGTGCAGAGCAGTGGGACCCGCGTGCCACTTTGGTCTTCCGCATTCATTTCGAGTACCACCGGAGTTTAAAGAAAGGTTATTGGGGTTTTCTCAATAAAAACTTGATACAATATCAAGTTGAATAATATACTTATCTTATTATTCCTAGTTATGCATAATTATTTAAATCTAATACATAGAATTTATAAAACGGAAATTGATTTTTAAAGTATAAAGTTTTTTCAAAAGACAGTTGATTACTTTCATTACAGATTTTCTTGTTAGTACTAAAAATAACAATATATTAAAAAGAAAATAATTAATGTGAAACTTGTTGCTGTTTATTTAAGTAAATACTTTTTTCCTAGCTAGGTCTTCTTGCGTACCACCGGTTGGGACCCCTGTTAGAACATAGGGTGTCGGTTCACGACATTCGACTCGAGTTGGACAGTTGAGTTGAAAGTTCATCTTATATCACTTCTTTTTATATGTAATCTGCGCATTTCAGAAAACTCTGTAATAGAGGACATCAGTGGAAAATTTAGAATGCAGAAAACTTCAGTGGATGAAATTCCTTCCACTGTAAGAAACTGCTGTATTTTAATTTTACATAAAAATCAACTCACATTGTACTAAGCTAATTGTGTTTGAAGTGGTGGCAGGCTACTTCGCGCGGCTTGGATCTGATTCCCACTGTATGTGAAAATGTCATCTAGGTTGTAGAAGTGAGTATATTCCTTTAAGGTTCTGGCAAACCAGCGAGTGTTAGTCTTCCCTAAACTAATAGCTCTCTGCTGTTTGTAGCCACTGTTACACTTTAGGCCCCACAGAGCTGTGAGAGAGTCGAGCACTGAACATTAAGATAGTCAAAAAAGAATAACATTCTTGAGACCTCTTAACAGGGGCATATTTATGGGGAGGGATGAACGGGACCGGACAGCCCCTACAGTCGGTCGAAAAAGTAGACGAATTTTGTTCATTTCTTACTTTTAGGCGGTTTTGTTTTTTCAGTATGCTAATATTGTAGTAACTATAACTATATTAAATATAAAATAAGTTTATTACACAGCATTTGCTAGGCCCTATACGTTTGAAATATGAAATAGACCTATAGGAAATTCTGTTTAGTCAGTAAGTATATTCTAAACAATGTTTCAGTAACGAGTATATTTATTGTGTTATTACTGTTTACTGTAATAGGATTGATTTCAGGACACATTTGAACTACTTTAAAGATACTAATGTTGATTAGTCTTAACTTTTTTTTCTTTTGTATGAAGCCGACTTGACGGGACCCCCCCCCCCAGCCAAATTCTGGATACGGCCTCTTAAGCTTTCCTATTCACCTAAATCAATTTGATAAATGGTTTCTGTTTTTACACGATTTCTGAAAATTTTTCATTTAATAAAAGATAATGAAATTCATACAGTTACATATAGATATTAGCAAACTTCATAAAAGAAATTATAATATTTTGTTGTAAATTTAGTATAGTATTATTAAAAACTGATAGTATTATTTGAACATGTGCGGCAGCGTTCATAGCATATTTTGACTCCTATAGTACAATGACGTAATGTGTCGATGCGTGCGCACATGTCGAGGGATTCTTTAGCTAATAGCTGCCATTTTGTTTCTTTGACGTAGAGAGTTATACTGCTGGGCATTTTGCTTTCGATGTTTGCTATAAAAACAATTTTATAGTTGCTTCACAGCATAGGCTATATTCAGGTGATATTTCAACTTGGAACGTCATGGAAATATCCCAGATGGTCACAACATCAGAAGGTAGTAAGTTTGTTTAGATTAACAGTATCTGCTCATACCCATAAACCAGAAATGTGTCAAGAAACAATACAGATATGGACACCAGAAATGATTGAAAATGTTTGCTCTGCAATCTTGCATAGTCCAGTAAGATCTGCACAGGGACACTACAGCTTTGCAAATTTCTGATAATTTATTTGAGAGAATACGGCATCAGAATCTTCACTTTTATCCTCTAAACTCCAAAACGGGCAAGAAATTTACCATCAGGATATGATTGCACATGATCTCCTTCGAAAAAATGCATGAATTCATCCTTCAAATACATTTCACCAGCGAAAGCACAATGGTCAGTAGTCCAGCACCCAGTGTCAAATAAACAAACCGAATGGCAGCTCATTAACAAAACAATACCTCATCATCTATGTAACCACACTCTGTACAACCATTTACACCAACCTCACTTAAGCTTTGTCATTTTTTTTGTACATTTGGTTTTTGGTGCAAACTATGGTTTTTCTATAAAATTAACCAAAAGATCAGAGTACCTAGTTACACTAACTTTGTACTGTTTAACTGTGTTGACAAATTATTATTTATTGTCGTTACACTATTTTGACACTAGTAGGGCCTAATAGTTTATTTTACAAAATTAAGGGAATACCTAACCTTATTAACAGTTTCATTTTGTAACCCTAGAAAAGAAATTGATATCAAAAAGGTTTTTAATATACATTACAGTTTTCTATCCGTTTTTTAAATATTGTGTTGTTCTTGAATAGGTACTAGAGATCATTAAGAAATTTGTAAACGATTTTTAAAAATTAAAGTTACTATTTCTTTAAATTAAAATGTTAAATTCAAATTATTTTCAGGTGGAAGGAAACTCGAGCAGGTTTGGCACCTGCATTTACAGCGAACAGAGTAAAACATTTCTTCCCCAAAATGCAAGATTTGTGTAAAAAATTAGTCCAGTACTTGGAAAAGCATGTAAATGAAGATATTGAGGTAAAGAGTATTCTTTAGTTTCGCACTCAACTAGTTTTCCAGAGTATTTGTAAATTAATCAACCAGTTGTACTCTGTCCATTCCTGGCAGGTCCACACATGACAGGCCTTCCTGCTTTCCTGTTCCTCTTTGCGTCTTCATATGCTTCTCCAGACTTAATTGAATCCTCTATCCTACCTTCCCCTCTTCCAAAAGCTATTCACCATATTTCAAGTTCTCCTTTCAGCACTCTCGAGCCATCCAGTGCCCCAGAGTCAATTCGTTTTTCTTCTTTTAACACTCTTGAGAGCACTGTCTTTCTTCACTGACTTTCAGCATTTCTTACTTTATCATCATACCTCACCTCCTTCCATTCTTCGCCATATCCATGACAGCAGTGTCTTCAATCCTCCTACGCGTCCATCTTTCAGCAATGTACAATGCTATTCTCTATTTAAAGCACCTTCCCAACCTCTTCCTTAATTCCTTACAAACATAATGGTCCGTAGAGTAATACCCACCTTCTATTATTCAATTTATATAGGGTGATATAAGTAACAGCAGTCTTAATTAAGCAGTTCACGATGTTTCAAGCAGTTGTTAGCACAATTTCATTCCATTGAATTATGATCAGTTCATACTATTTTGAAGGCTACTGAGGATTCACGATATTCAGAGCACAATGAAGCAATAACACGTTTTGCTGAAGACCTATGCACCCAATACTACAATTATTCTTCACAAATACAGTAAACCACCTCATTATTCAAAATGTGTCTGATTTCACTGAAACTTAATCATCGCGTCTTTTGACACAGCATCAGGAGCAGACTTAAACTGAGACTTTATCGTACAGACAGGTAATGTAGACGTGACTCTCGTTCTCGGTTCTCTGAAAAATAGTCAGGAAACAGACTCTGCTAAGTCTCCAAAATGTGAACTCCCTGAGAGTGGTATAGTGAGTCACCTTACAAAAGCTGATGCTCTTGTCACAGCATCTTACGAAAGGCGCCAGGCATAGGGATCAACAGCAGTGCAAAATCAACTCCCACAGCATGCTAATACCAAAATACTGCTAAAGTCACTTCGGTTCCACTGTCATCCAGGCATGGGTTTCTGTGAGAGTGTGCCTTAGGCCTCCATGACAACAACATAGTTGTATCCCATATGGAATCATTGTATTCCATGCTCTGAATATCGTGAATCCTCAGGAGCCTTCAGAGGTTTTATTGGAACCGCATTGGATGGAGAAATGGTACAACGTATGACAGGGAAGGTGAGAAGGAGGTACCTGACAATGGGGAACAGATTGAGATGAAAACTGTAAATTAGTGTTAACCTTATCTTATTTGCATATAGCCTATTAATACATATAATTTATCCAGTGCACGATTAATTCATTATATTTTTGGATGGCCATTTATTGTTAGACATAAAAGTGTTGAATCTGTCAATTATTTAAAAATCTAGTAACCGTACTTTTTTTATCTTCAAATTGTAAGAGAATGTGTCAACCCTTGTCCACCTAACTGTTTATCTGGGTTTTCCAATCTGTTCCCCTTTGTCAAGCACCTCCACTCCTCCATCCCTACATACATTGTATTGTACCGTTTTTGCCTCACCTAAGGAGTGATCATGTAAGAAGTTTCACTGTACTTTAAAAAACAACAGATCTTATTAGTTTTATAACAGCACACAAGCAGACGCAATTTAGTATTTCATAAAAGCAATTTACTACTGAAAATCACAAAACATTATTTTTTTTGGAATTTCAGGAGAGGCGGTTAAAAAGAGGTGGAAAATTTTGAGACATAATTATCAAGTAGAGTTAAACAAAATGGGAAAAAGATCAAAAAGTGGGAGTGCAACAATTAAAAAAACAAGTGGGGATTTTTTTGAAGCCGTGGATTTCCTCCGAGATATATTTTTACCAGCAATTTTAGAAGGAAATATTAATTCTGACACAGTGTGACTGAGCCTGTCACTGAAAGTGAAATCATGAAGAAAATACTTTTGCATGAAATGAAGGAGCTTCAACAAGTACACACTTGGCAAACAGCGGAAACAGTTCCGTAAATGATGACAAAAATTATAATAACAGAAATATTAATACAGGACCCAACCCTTTTTCATTTTCTAAATGGACTTCAAAAAGAAAATTTGATACAATAGATAACGCCTTTTTGCAACTGGAAAAAGAAAAATTTTAACTTTTAAAAGCAGACAATGGCTTAAAAAACAATTCTGATTATAATTTCCTCACATTAGCTTTCTCTCACATTAAAAAAAAAAATGTCCAAAATGAATAATTTAAAATTCCAAATGGAAACCACATAAATTTTGATGCAAATTAAATGTGAGGAAAATGCAGCATAAAATGTATTTTCTCCAACTCCAACATCTCTGCAAACACCTTCAGCAGCAGTAACACCAACACCTTCTGGATCTTAGGATAGTTGTGATCAAGATTTTCAATCTATAATTCTACCATTTGCAGAATTTTCAGAACAGAAGACACTGAAAATTCACATACTGAAAACTCATTTTGAATACCAGTATCTTTCAAATTGGTACTATTTTACCAGTACAAATACAAACCATAAATTTCAATAAATAACTCTATTTTATTTGCCTTCTTTGTTTTATCTCTAGTATGTAGTTGAATAAAAGTGGACAAAACCAAATATAAATACATTTTTATATTACTATATGTACAGAATTAGTATTTTCTTGCCTAATGTCGTTGAAAGCCTTTCAGTTGGACTTCTCAACTTCGAGTCACCTGTTTTATTTATTTTATCTTTTATTTCATCTAAAATATAATAAATGAAGGTGTGCAGCCTTATTCTATAATATTCATAAAAGCTGATTTCATTAGATTGCAATTCTTTAAACAAGTTAAAAATTCTCTAAAAATCACACGGTTTTTGAAAACAGAATCAGTAGATTTCCTCTTCTTATTTCTACACATTTATATTTTAGCAAAATATTTTAAAACAAATAGTTCATAAGACATTTTTCATTTTTTCTTTACAGATTCACTTCTCACGTTCACAACTAATGAAAAATGAACAAACACACATGATTTTTAACCACAACACATGTGCAATCGTCACCAGGTGGAACCCTCTTGTACATGCTCACACACCACCCTTGCCTACTCGCTTCATTCGTAACCGCAGCTACATTCATTCCAAACATCTATTTAAATAAACTATAGTTTCATATGGTATTCTATTAATGGAAATTGCTCAAACAAATTATACCATACCTCCGAAACAGAATTACTTTTTATTATGTGTACGTGTCCTACATAAAAGAAAGACATCTATGTGAGTTACCCATTCAGCAACAACTATTAACATATGTCAAATCCTTGTAGTACTGAGGGAACATCTTGTTTCTCAATATTTTCATTGAGAAAAATAACAGGCAAAAGTTTGATTAACACCAGTGGTGTTACACTTTCTTGCAAGTTAGGATACTTTTTGTGTGTTTCAAGGGTTATACGGTGTTATTTTGTTAATTACATTAATTATTTAATTAATAAACAATAAATGTGTATAATAAATTTTTGTTTGTTTACTTTGTTTTTGTCCCGTGTTTGGGAGCCAATGTTATATGGTAAATAGTTATAGGTAATTAATTAATTTGTTAATTAGTACAAGTCACATCTGTAAAAGGTAAACCTCACGTATTGGTATTAACAATGAAGTTAACAAGACATAGCTTGGCGTTATAACATTCTTGTGATCATAATCATCATAGGGCAATAATAATAATGAACGCTTAAGCACATCTGGATTAGAATAACAACTTATCGTTTATTAAACAATTCTTAAATTACAATTATAGCTAACATTTCGTCGTTCCTGAAATAAAATCACAAATACAACATATATGACATATAATGACAATATCATTACTAGCCTACAACTGCAAACATATATGAATTAATTATTACATTCAACAAATGTTATATCTATAATGCGTTCATAGTTCCAGATGGCAATATCTATTCATAACTTTTAATTTATGTTGTTGTAGGAAGAACTTGATAATGGTTGCGAAACCGAAAGGCCTCGTTCGAGGAAAAAGTGTATATAGCAGGGAAGCAACAAAATTTGACAAAGTTGTGATGAAGACTGCTAACATAGAGAAAATAACTGATTTTAATTTATGGTTCATGATTATCTTGAAATTTATGTTCGTAATTATCTCAAGGAGTGGGGTCTTTGTGAAAAACAGGTTCAGTAGTAGTGATTATCAATATATAAATATTTTACATTATTTGGTGTGAGTTATCCATTTCATTTGGCTGCAACGTCCCGTGGTTCCCGGTGTCCAACGACGTGGTCGTAACTTCGCATGTTGTTCACAGATGATATTCACTTTCACAAAAACACTACTAAACTTCTGTGTAGGCATACCGCTGGTTTTGACTGATGTGATTGTTCATGTAAATGTATATATCAAGTATCGATTTCCTGTGTGAAGATCATGTGTGTCTGTTTATTTGTCTGGGTGAGAACATCTTCGCTATAATGAATATGTGCTTCGAGCCACAATGTGAATTGACTATGTGAAGCTACTTACCTTTTTGTATCACATAAAATTAACTAACAAACATTGTATATTTCTCGGGCGCCATCTTGCCAACTGCAAGAAAATAATTTATGAGGGTTCTTTTTAGGCGAACAGGAGATCAGATGGTTGTTTAATCAAACAAAGAAACTTTATACGTTTACACATAATTAAAATTTATTAACATTTTTTACTATAATTTTATTATTAACAAACTACCTCCTGCCATCCTCTCTCTACTGGAAATTCACATTTACGAAAGTTATTAATTATATAATCATTCTGCTACAATGAGAATGAAAACATGGTATACAAATTCCAAATAAATTTTAAGAAATTAAGTATGAATTAAATTAAAATACAAACAACGCAAACCAGCCTTCTTTGTCTACCCGCTTACTCACGCACACACACACACAATGATTTTATGATTTGAGAGCTCTCGTGTTACATGTTATTAAAATTTATTTCCACATTACTTAATTAATTTTAAAAGAAAACCTTTGTTGAAATTTTAATATGAATGCATGGCTACTTAGCTGTTCCGTAAGTTGGTGGCGTCACACTTTTCCGCACATTGTCCGGTATAATAATTAATTGCCGAAAACTGTTTTTATAATGAAGAAATAAAACTGTTAATTGCTTTTGTATTTTTCTAGACTTTACTTCACATTTTTTTTTATATGTTATGTTAATCACATTTTTGGTCTGTGGCGGGCCCGCCGGCGAACACAATAACTTCGCCCGCAAAAACCGGCGAGAGCCGGGCAGACGCACAGTGGTTAGCGTCTGTACCACTCAGATGTTATTTTGCGACTGTTTTTTCGGTGCCTCACACAATTGCTGGCGTGACACACCCAGGATAGGCTCTGACGAAACCGATGACACACAGTTGTTATGTAAGTTGCTGACGCAACACATCGCCTGATGTCGGGTTGTGTAACGTGTTTACTGTTACACAACGTGTTTACGTTTTTCGTGTTCGTCATTGTCCTTGAACTGAGTTTGGTACAGTTGCCGGTTATTAAAACTGTTTATATGAATATTGTTGAATCATATGGTCTCCAACGCCTCAAGCAGTGTTGCCGTTGTTGGGATCGCTTCAAATAAGAAATTTACCGTTCGGTCATAACATTTTTCTATCACTCGACAAGTTATTTATTATTAAAAAATACAAATCCTGTTATTACCCCAGGTATGCCCAAAAATGCCCCGCTACAATACCCCCTCAATGAGATATTTTATGCCAAAGCATAAAAAATCTCATTGACACATTCATACTTGCTAAAGGGATCAGCCAGGATATGTCGCCACAACCCCCTGTACGGTTTACAAACAAGAATAATCAACTCACCCTTGGTCCGGTGACTGTGACTGCATCTGCATGACAATACTGGACTTCTCTCTCGAGATCCCAACACCGTAGAGTCAGACAGATACTCAACGCCCCTGCCCTGACGCGCAGGCCAGCTCAGGTCCGCCGCCACAGCATCACCAAACACTGAAACAACAAA
This sequence comes from Magicicada septendecula, assembly GCA_034769895.1. Classification (NCBI taxonomy): domain Eukaryota; kingdom Metazoa; phylum Arthropoda; class Insecta; order Hemiptera; family Cicadidae; genus Magicicada; species Magicicada septendecula. The sequence continues at coordinate 247,696,103 of CM068375.1, forward strand.
TCACAATATTAAATAGTGGCCTTATACAACACCATATCCCCAACTGATCTGTTCCCCCCTAGCGTTTGCGCTAAGAAGCACTGGTTTTGTTTTTACTCACTTATTACTAACATGTATATATCAGAATACCTAACATAACTTAACATAAGAAAACACAGTACATTAATAATTCATTTTAAAATAAACAACTTACAATTAAAATGTTACACACTTTACATCATTAAATTAGCATATAAAATCAAAAAATTACTTTTAAACTTGATTTACTCTTATTAATTCGTTTCTCAAAATTACAAAAATTATTTTTTTTTTTTTTTTTTTTTTCAATTATGGCCATCATTATTCTATTTCATTACTTTGGGTGATTCTACGTTATTCATTATAATTTACTTTATCCACTTGGCATTTACTCATAAACTTCCCCTTTTATTACTCTAACGCTCCCTTACAAAATCTCTAACTAGTATGACACCCCTCTATCAAAATTTTACTAACCCTTCTCTACCTCTAACTACTTACTATTTTAACTCCAATCGCCACCTTCTACTCTTATAAAAAAAAATACTCTCTAACCCTTTGTACATAGGATACGTGTTTCCTTCCCAAAACTCATTCCCTTATGTTAGTCCCTGGACTCACCCTAGGTAACCCTTTCCGGCGCCAATCGGTCCCTATCCCGTCCCAACCCTTGTTGCGGACTCCCCAAATACACTACCACTACTACAAAATTACCATCCCCAAAAAATCTCAATCTCATAACCTCACTACAATTACAACAAATTAACATCAACAAATAAACAATATATCGCTCAAAACTCTACATAAAATCTCCATAACTACTGTGTCTCCACTTATTTCTCAAAATTCTATAACATACATTAACTCAAAACAACATTGCATTATTTTCATCTCTACTATTTCTTTAACTCTTACTTCGATTTGGACAAATCTATGTCCCACAAAATTCAACTTGAACTGATTCAAACATTTTATTCAACTAATTATTATCACCCATTTCTATCTTTTACAACCCCTTGAAAATTTTACCTATCACAACTATTTTTCATTTTATTTTTAAATCTATAAACACATTGAAAACATATTATTATATTTTTATAATACTTATTCCTAACATACTAATGCAATCAACACAATAAGACATAATAACACAATATAAGAAGTATTTAGTGCATCTATTTTTTAAATTCAAACAAAATTATTGAGTAGCAAATCATCATTATTAATTAAAATATATCAAATTTTTAATACGTTATCCCCTTGGATAACCTCCCAGCCACACACACTATTATATAATACATCACATAACACAATACACAAATAGCAATAAACCTGGATTATTAGTATACATCAAACAAACAATTCTCTTTTAAATAATTTATATAAAAATTTATAAACATTAATAATTAAAATTTTTCATTAACTGTTTTTATTTATCATCATTATTTATTTATCCTGTGTTGCAATCAGATTTTCAAAATTGCTTAAAATTTATTATTAACACATATTTTTAATCATTATGTTCCACAAAATAGACCAGTTAACATTTATTTATTTATTCATGATTATTAAATTAAAATCTCATCACACAATTTAAATTCCTTATAAAATTCAAACACATAATATTCAATCACAATATCTAAACATCTCAACTTATTTAATTCAATTGATTATTAAAATACCATATTTCAATTATTATCAACATTCTATAAATCATTTCTTATTGTCTTCATAATTATTTTATTATCTAATTATAATGCAAAATATTAATAATATTATTATTATTAACACAACATTTTCTAAAACATATACACATTACTTTTCTAACATTTCACAATACACAAATGAATTCAATATTATTTACAAAATATGCGTCAAAACTGTTCAAGTGTATCTCACTTCAGATGTCCAAATCAGCAAGGTCATTACCAAAAATTTACAATATTTAAAATGTCCCAACACTGATCTTTTAGCTCATCCTCCATCGTCATATATATATCTAACATATTTGTAACATTCATCATTTTTATCAACACACAAATTATGATAATCATTACTATCATAATAATCTATCAACTCTATTTCATCCATTGTACCACTATAAATCTTGTCACCATAGGTTAGGATTGTCCCGTCTATATCAGGGTTATTTGTTAATGTCAGGTAAATTTTCTCATCTTTGTATTCCTCAACTACTACGTCAGGTAAGTCATTATAGTCAGGTAAGATATTATCAAAATTATTCTCTGTCTCTCTTTCAACAGGTACGTATTTCACATGATTCATCATCACCCCTTTTAGTAATTTTCTCAATTCATCATACTTTCTTTCTAACTTATATATTTCTATTTCATTCTCAACATATAACTCTCTTTCCTCATAGCACCACATCACACTCTCACAATTATTACGGACAGAGGGTACAACATTATACAACATTACTTCATTTAACAATAAGGGTCTCTTGCCCTGAAAAAACAACATTAAATCATCATCATCATTATAAACAATAAGGGGAAAATTTGCCCTCTGTCCCCATTTAATTACTACATTATTCTTCCACTCTCTTTCTATTTCATAAACACTCATTAACATTTCCTTATTGCATTCTAAAACTTCATCAGCACTCTTTGTTATTATATTTTCATCATTATTCTTCACCCCCACTATACTCTCAAAATTGTCTACTATTTCGTCATTTTTACATTTTGTCTTACTTAAAACATTGTTACCTAATTTCTCGAACTTCTGTTCTAACTTATTTAAACCGTTTCTTATTGTTTCGTTAGTGCTTTCTAAATGTTTATTCATTTCTTGTATCTCATGTTTCAATTCTTTAATATCCCTACTTTGTCTATCAAATTTGTCATTCAATTCTCTAAAATTGCTGTCTTGTTTTTCTACACTATTGTATATCATATCATACAATCTTGCTAACATAGTATCATTATCAGATTTCTTATTTTGATTTCCTAAAATAGGGGTTGAATGAATCTCAACTGTCTGTATTATTTTTGACTCCTCAAGACTACTGTCAGTTGTTTGAATTCCGGAGTCGCTACTTATTTGATTTACTACCTGACTATCAGATAAACTAATATCATTATTATCTGCCATTTTTTACTTTTTTATAATACTCTTTATACTATTTAATAATTATCATACATACCAATTATTATGTATATTACCTCATAATACTCCTTATATAATTTGACAAATAATTCACTACATACATAACCCTATCAAAACATAACCCCATACTTGCGTCTAATTTACGTATGAAAAAAAAAATTTATTTTACCTTAAACAACCATTCTGCTTTCCCAGTGGGCCTATATTTATATAATATTATTATATAAATCGTCCCTACGTTCGGAAGCCAAATGTGAAGCTACTTACCTTTTTGTATCACATAAAATTAACTAACAAACATTGTATATTTCTCGGGCGCCATCTTGCCAACTGCAAGAAAATAATTTATGAGGGTTCTTTTTAGGCGAACAGGAGATCAGATGGTTGTTTAATCAAACAAAGAAACTTTATACGTTTACACATAATTAAAATTTATTAACATTTTTTACTATAATTTTATTATTAACAAACTACCTCCTGCCATCCTCTCTCTACTGGAAATTCACATTTACGAAAGTTATTAATTATATAATCATTCTGCTACAATGAGAATGAAAACATGGTATACAAATTCCAAATAAATTTTAAGAAATTAAGTATGAATTAAATTAAAATACAAACAACGCAAACCAGCCTTCTTTGTCTACCCGCTTACTCACGCACACACACACACAATGATTTTATGATTTGAGAGCTCTCGTGTTACATGTTATTAAAATTTATTTCCACATTACTTAATTAATTTTAAAAGAAAACCTTTGTTGAAATTTTAATATGAATGCATGGCTACTTAGCTGTTCCGTAAGTTGGTGGCGTCACACTTTTCCGCACATTGTCCGGTATAATAATTAATTGCCGAAAACTGTTTTTATAATGAAGAAATAAAACTGTTAATTGCTTTTGTATTTTTCTAGACTTTACTTCACATTTTTTTTTATATGTTATGTTAATCACATTTTTGGTCTGTGGCGGGCCCGCCGGCGAACACAATAACTTCGCCCGCAAAAACCGGCGAGAGCCGGGCAGACGCACAGTGGTTAGCGTCTGTACCACTCAGATGTTATTTTGCGACTGTTTTTTCGGTGCCTCACACAATTGCTGGCGTGACACACCCAGGATAGGCTCTGACGAAACCGATGACACACAGTTGTTATGTAAGTTGCTGACGCAACACATCGCCTGATGTCGGGTTGTGTAACGTGTTTACTGTTACACAACGTGTTTACGTTTTTCGTGTTCGTCATTGTCCTTGAACTGAGTTTGGTACAGTTGCCGGTTATTAAAACTGTTTATATGAATATTGTTGAATCATATGGTCTCCAACGCCTCAAGCAGTGTTGCCGTTGTTGGGATCGCTTCAAATAAGAAATTTACCGTTCGGTCATAACATTTTTCTATCACTCGACAAGTTATTTATTATTAAAAAATACAAATCCTGTTATTACCCCAGGTATGCCCAAAAATGCCCCGCTACAACTACAAGTGTTCGATGCAAGAGTTCGAAAACATTATAGTTACAGTTGTACTTTGTATTGCGAGTGAATGTTTATGTTAGTGAACTCGAATTATATTTATGAGTGATTCGAAATGTCTGTCGAGTGGTACATCACTATAATCGCTGACCTTAACTGTCACTTGTATTATGGTCATTTATCATCGTTACTAACACTGATCAATGTTCTAAGATAATTTGAAATAGTCTGAGTATCACATTTATGTAACCGTTCACTTTTGAAATCGACAAGCAAAATTTTACAGAGTTACCGACTTACTCTTCGATAATAATAACACTGATTGATTGATACTGTTTGATCAACTGGGCGCGTCCGCACGTCCAAAATAATTGAATAAAATTTTAAGTTTGACTGACTGACCTTGTCCACGTGGCAAGTAGATAGTTTTATTAACTCCACCCCTACCAGATTTCCTCGTCAGATTCCTTCCACAACTTTGTCCTGCTCATCATTGGTCAGACTACCCGATTTCTTTGAAGAATCCACCCACCATCTAGATTTCTCCTTTTGAATCTCTTCTGATTTGCTTCTGTCTTTCGTTGCTATGGGAACTCTCCCCAAGACTCGGTTCCTAGCTGAATTCTGTCTTCTGATAGGTCATCTAACATCCCCGGTATATACGCCGATGTCATTACCCTGTGTTCTAAGAAAAGTTGTCATTCCTCGCCTGTCAATCATCTTCTTTGTTCGACTCTTGTCCTAGCTTTGTCTTGCTAATGAATGTCTTGTCACCCCAAGATTTCTGTGTTGCTGGCGTAACGAACCGTCGCATTGTTTACTTAACCTTCCCCTTTCGTACCAATTAATAATTCTTTGACAGATGTCTTCTAGTAAAGTTTCTCTAGCTCTCTCCTCGTAAATCGTATGTCTCCTAAATGAGCAGTCCTGCTGTGTTACATCGCCATCTACTATTCACCTTCGTATCTGCTGTGTTATTCCTGTGAGTTAAACTGTCATAAACCCTTTTGTGTCCGAGTATGTTTTGTCATTTCACGTAGGGTGTGATGTAACGCGTGTGTCATTCGCCTCGTTTCATCGTAACTGTGTGAATGGAGTAGCGACTGCTTTGTTCTTATGTTATGAAGCAATAACTCCATGTAAATCCTCTTCTGACGTTTCAACTTTCTGATCAATTGTCTCAACTGAACGAAGTCGTCGCCTTTCCGCCCTTTCGTACACCATTATTCTTTGGCTGTCAGTTGATGCTCACCCCTTATTTGTTGCTTTACTCGCCAGAAATTAACTGCCTAGACGTGTCCCTAACGTTTGGGAAATTTTCAAAATTTTTCTCGCTATAGGGTTGAGTTTAAACTTCATTTGTTTTGATTTTCTGAGTATTACATTAACTAATTATTATATTTTGTTATTTAACAAAAGACAGACTATCACTTATTGAGTTACAGATAGGCCTATTCCTGTAGCCAACAATTTTTATATATTATGATAATTTAAATCCTTTGCAGTCACTTCTTCTGTGGGTTTGAATCCATATTAGGGATTATCACAACAGCTTACCAGACTCTGAATTTATCTATTCCTAATTAATCAATAAGGTTGTCCAGTCTCATCAAATCAGGAACTTATTTTAAACTCATGTTCTCTGGTATCCAAGTCACGATTCAATACAGATTAAAATTAATTTACCTTTTTTTTCATCCGTCGTGTGACTTCTTATTGTATTTAATTAAATAACGTGTTTTGAGCCTCAAGGCCTCATCTTCAGATTTCAGTCCCGTGTGGACGTCGTTAACACATTAAAACTAAACTACTACACATTAAAATAAAACACACTACAGAAGTTAACCGATGTCTGGGTGCGCACCCTTAGCTGGTTCGCGACGCACTGCCTGCAACTCCTCTACGGTTTCGTCACAACGCCCCACCATCGATTGCTGTCTATTCCTGCTTAATATGAATTTGTCCACAACCATATCGTATAGCTAAGGGTGCGCACCCAGACATCGGTTAACTTGTGTAGTGTGTTTCATTTTAATGTGTAGTAGTTTAGTTTTAATGTGTTAACAACGTCCACACGGGACTGAAATCTGAAGATGAGGCCTTGAGCCTCGAAACACGTTATTTAATTAAATACAATAAGAAGTCACACGACTGCAGTTTATTGCAGAGATGCAATGGTTTGCAGTTGGTGTCAAAGTCAGTATAATTATGGTTATGCACCATTAAGTATTCGGCATATTTTTGATTTACAGGCTTTTATGTTATTTTTAGGTAGATGTTCTTTAAACCTCTGTCTAAATGCCCTGCCTGTCTGACCGATATACACCATATCGCAATCATTACAAACCATTTTGTAATATACAATGAATGTATATTGTATGTATATTCTTGTTGTATATACTAAGGGCCTTATTTAGTTTCCTGTTAATCAAAACTCTTAGTTCGTTTTGTGAATTTACAAAACTTAAATTATAAATCTCTTAGTATACACAACAAGAATCATTCACTAGCTTTTAATTTAAAATCGGTCTTTTTAAATGATTTAAGAGTTATTAAACAAATTAGAAAGAAAGTTGAGGAAAATAATGCTATAGTTACTAAAGCGGACAAAGGTAACACATTAGTTATTATATCAAGAGAGGTATACCAGCAAAAAGTTTATGACTTCATCCACAACAATAATATAAAACCCATTGATGTAGATCCCACTTCCAAATTTGTGAAAAGTCTTAATAATGCAATCAATAAATGCACACATCTCTTTAATGATACCACACGTTGGTACCTGAAACCAATGGCTGCACTAGCACCTCATTTTACCGGTCTACCTAAAATCCATAAAGAAGACACACCTATAAGACCTCTTATAAATTACACTACAGCACCAGGATACAAAGCAGCCAAGAAATTAGCTGAGATAATAAAAAACAATATAACATTAGAAAATAATCACAGTATTAAAAATAGTTCAGAGTTAGTGGACCTAACAAGAGATATTAATATCGAAACTCAATATAAATTAATGTCTTTTGATGTGAATAACCTACACACAAATGTACCGGTTCAAGCCACGGTTGAGATTCTGAAAAACAACTTGGAAAAATCTGGCAGTTTAGGTCCTCAAGAAATAAATGAATTACTATATATTCTTGGTGTCATTTTAAAACAGAACTATTTTTCATTTGATAATCGATTTTTTATTCAAGAAGAGGGACTCTCTATGGGTTCACCTTTATCTGGACTCTTGTCTGACATATACCTTAATCATTTTGAAAATACATATTTGCTTTCGGTAACCAATAAATTCAATAACCAGATTATTTTTTACAAACGATATGTAGATGTTACCTTTGTTACTTTCAATGGGACAATGAGACAAATAGATAATCTAAAGTCTTTTATGAATAGTATCAATACAAAACTACAATTCACAGCAGAAGTAGAAACAAATAATGAAATAAATTTCTTAGATTTAACTTTAATAAAACATAACAATAGATTTCGTTACAAGATATACAGAAAACCTACAGCAACTGATTCCGTTATACACGCCAAATCGTATCAACCGTATACTCATAAAATGGGCGCTTTCAATAGCCTCTTACACCGGTTGACAAGTATACCTCTTGAGCACGATGATTATATAGATGAATTAAATACAATTAAATATGTAGCGGAAGTGAATGGGTACCGAAGCTCAATGGTCGAACGGTTATTATGTAAACATAAAAAGAAGAACGTCATCAGTACACATAACAAAAATAATAAAGTTAAGTTTATTTCAACTGAGTACACCAATAATATATCTATGGTTGTAAAAAATGAATTTTGGAAACATAACATCCTAGTATCGTTCCGTACCACAAATAATGTTCAAAAATTATTACGGCCTAAAACACAACAGTTTAATGAAAAAAGGACAGGTGTTTACAAAATGGTTTGTAATGATTGCGATATGGTGTATATCGGTCAGACAGGCAGGGCATTTAGACAGAGGTTTAAAGAACATCTACCTAAAAATAACTTAAAAGCCTGTAAATCAAAAATATGCCGAACACTTAATGGTGCATAACCATAATTATACTGACTTTGACATCTCTGCAATAAGGGACGATACATGAACGCAGCCAAAGAATTTGAAATATACCGGGTGTTTAAATGCAATCCTAGTAACATGTTAAATGACCAGCTGAATTTTAAATCACATCAGCTATACGATATGGTTGTGGACAAATTCATATTAAGCAGGAATAGACAGCAATCGATGGTGGGGCGTTGTGACGAGACCGTAGAGGAGTTGCAGGCAGTGCGTCGCGAGCCAGCTAAGGGTGCGCACCCAGACATCGGTTAACATGTGTAGTGTTTTATTTTAATGTGTAGTAGTTTAGTTTTAATGTGTTAACGACGTACACACGGGACTGAAATTGAAGATGAGGCCTTGAGCCTCGAAACGTGTTATTTAATTAAATACAATAAGAAGTCACACGGTAGATGAAAAAAAAAGGTAAATTAATTTTAATCTGTATCAGGAACTTAGTGACATAGGGCTAACTACATTGTCTTACATGTACACCACAAAAAGTTGACTGACAGATAACAGTCCTCAAGCACGGACACACACACAGAATTAAGTTGATAATGTTAATAATGTGCACAATTGTTTGTGTTTCAACTTATAGGCTAGAAATCTGGGTCACCTGTTCACAACAGACACCATAGCCACATGTGGATTTGGCATAGACAGTAATGCAGTATCAGGAGAAGAGTCTATGTTTTTAAAATGTGGCAGAGAGATCGTGTCTGAACTTGAAAGCGGATTTACAATGTTCATATTGTTCTTCATGCCATTCCTTTCGAAGTACCTGAACCTAAGGTAAGTCCTATTTCAGAACACTTTTTAAAAAGTTAACATAACGTTAATTTGCTTTTTTTTCAAATACAACCTGAAGCAGAGTAACTTAATCATAATGATTGACATCTTTTTCCAAGACATGCATGTGTATTATTCAGTGGCGGCTCGTGACTTAAGAGGCTGGAGGGCGCGGCCTTTATGCTCCTTAATTATTTATCAATATTGAATTTAACGAACAATAGAAATGTCGCCAATATTTGATCACACAATTCGTTAATAAAATAAGAATAGTAACACGTGCAGCATGCAGTGATTATTTAAAAATTTGATCTCACCTCAAATATTGTGAGCTGTTGTAGGGAGTCAGCAGTTTTATTAATAAACATAACCACAAACTGTCGAAAGTGTCCACAAAAATGTCTATAGGCTACTGTTTCCACAAAAAAAGTAATACACTATATTTACATTATATTATTTCTATGATACCTACACTTTAAACAGACCCTTTATTTATATACAAAGTCTATTCGCCTTTCCTTTAAATTAACGAACTTTTCTAGCATTAAAGTCCTTCATTTCTTTAACAAGTTCCTTCTTAATAGATAACATCGCAAGGGCATTCTGTCTATCGTTTTTCATTGTATTTCTCAAGAAAGTCTTAAGTCTTTTCAGAGTAGAAAAGCAGCGGTCAGGTTCAGCAGAGTTGTCATTGGGATAGTTATGATAATTTTCAGACGTTTTGACACTTCTTTGGAAACTGACGTAAGATTGTTTTCTTCTATAAAGTTAAGAAGTTTTATTGCGCCTTTACTATTACAATCATGCCGTCTGTATAATAGTTCCAATTCACTCCGAAGTTTGTTTTCTTGTAAGAAAGGGTAATGTTGAATCACTCGTATGAATATTTCTTCCGGAAAGTTTGTAGAAAAAAGTCATTGTTCATGAAGCTGCTTCTAGGTGTTCCGTGTAAGTAAACCTATCTTGTATGTGAGTTATAATGATGTCACTTACTTCTTTTGCATCCCCTATTCTAATGCTGTATCCAACATTGTTGTTCCTTTTTCTTGGTTCCTCAGGAAACTCCTCATTTATTTGTGTTTCTATTTCATTTATTTTCTCCCTCTCTGCATCTCATTTTCAAAAATTCCGATGTCACTTTGTCACATTACACTGTCTTTGTTCCTACTCTGTAGTTGTTGGTACAGTATGTCCACATGGGATAGAGTTCTATGGAAAAAAGTTAGCCAGAACATGAAATTTTGGTCCTGAAGAGCCCTTCTGTGACCACTTGCCTCATTAACTGTGAGTCTGTTTGTACACTTTTCTTCAAGAACTTCGAAACATCCCTCCAACATATCGGTTTTCGTACAGAACGTTGACTGTACGAATGTTGTAATTCCATCTTGTTATAGAAACTCTGGGTAACCTGGGATGCACTACTTCCTCCAAAATGTCCGTTCGTAGAGATGAGTGTGAAAAAATGCTGGAATGGCAGACAGATTTGAGAAAAAAACTCTAACTTTGTTGTTTACACTTGTTGCTTTTTCTAATTGCAAATTAAGTTCACGAGCGTAACAGTGTACAAAATATGTGAACGGATACACTTCTCTAATTTTTGCCTTTACACCTCCAATAGAACCACACATAACATTAGCGCCAACATAAGTCTGAGCTATTAATATTTCCTTTGATGTGTGCAGAAGAGGATAAATATTGTTCATTATGCACTTTGCTAATGTTTCTGCACATTTACCTTCAGGACTGAGAAATCCCCAAAACCTTTCCTACACCGACCCCTTAAACACGTAGTTAAAAACTAATACCATTTGACAGTGGTTTGTCACATTTGTCACATCAGTTGTCTCCTCACATTCGATTGTCACAAATTCAGAAGCTTGTATCTCCTTTTATATTTCTTCCCTCCAGACAATAATCATACAGTCCAATATATCATTCTGTATTATTTTCTATGTAGGCCTACCTTTGACTACAGTGGCCAATTCTAAATGGTCTTTCACTGCAGAATCCAGCTCCGCAGTAAAATTAATTAAGCCTTTGTATACCCCGGATTTGTAGACGATGCTGATTCGTCATGAACTCTTACAGACAATTGTAAAACACTACAGAATTTGACACACGAAATCAGCTGTTTTAAATATGTCTTTTTTGCTGACTTGAACATTGTGCTTCTCAGTGTTTTGTCTAAATTTCGTGTCCAGACTAGACAGTATGTTTACTTTGCCTAACAAAGAAAAATCAACAACACTATTCATGTGATAGACGGATATTTCATGCTTTTTAATTTTTCTGTAAGATGTTTTATATCATTAACCTCTTTTAGAGTCCAAAAACAATAACCATTGTCTCTGGGAGACAATACAATACATGGAAAACAGAACATTATTCGTGAAGCTATTAAAAAAACACGCAAACTCAAAACCTAAATACTAAACAAATGCCAGTGCTGAATTAACCACCCCAGAGAAACTATAAACACTAAAAGAGCAAATCTCATATTATTATCAATAGTCTGCGATTAGTTGTACTGAGTGAATTACGCGACTTTCTGCTAAACGTGGCGCGGGAGCCGGCGCGCCGAGCGACAGTGTGAACGCCGCCTATACACTTACAATTTCGTTCAACTTTGGATAGAGTGGGGAAACTGAGAAATGGGCTCGATTGTCAGAACGCCGTAATGTACGCTGTTCCAAAAACATTTCTGCTATTACCTAACACAAAAACGTTTTCTTGTCCGAAGGGTTAAAGAAATATGTAATGACTATCCACAAATAGTGATAATGGGTTGTTTAATGATATGATTTAATCTGGGAGGCGCGCTCTAAGAACGAGCCGCCCCTGGTATTATTACTTCCTATCGTAGGCTGATGAGCCTGTTGAAATTCATTAGTCGTATATTGTACTATGCCATAGTGAACTTGAGAAGAAATAGAACATTAAGTCAATAAAGTGAAGTTGTTAATACTTCAGTTTACATTGTTTTTAATTGTCTAATACACATGTTGTGAGCATCAAGCCTTTTTATTTAACTCTAGTAAAGTGAGCAAAGAACTCTTTATTAAAAAGAAAAAAGCTCATTGTACAATACTTTTAATCACATTGTTTTGTTTGTTTATCAAAGAAATCACAACTTAATTAACTTCGAAATGTGTATCACAGAAGTGTATAATAAAAAAAAAATAATTGAATGGCAAAACTGAATTTTGTTTAAGTTTGAAAATCTAGTGCCACACAAAAAGCACATTCCCCATGGAGTAATTCCTATTTCCTTTAGTGTGTGTTATCACCTCTAGGTGGGTGCTGGAGGTCCCTATGAGGAGTTTTGCTATTCCTAGATGAGTCAAGGTTGCAAGAGATTATGACTTAAAGTCCAATGTAAACAATGGTGTTCACATTGATAGACCATATGGAAATAAATGGGAAATTTGGTGGTATCTCATTAAATGAAAGATCATAATTAATGCTGGGGAATATGAAATAGGCTGGTCATCTGTTTTCCAAAAAAAGCCAAAAAACCATATCACAAAGGTATCCTCATGTCAAGATGCTTTGCTTCTTTCTTTCTTTCTGATAGTTCCTATCTGTTTCAGATGTTGGATATCATACAGACTATTTTAACTTTCTGTACTGCTGCACGGAATAAGTCAATTGTACTCATCCCAAACCAGGTCCTTAAATTTCTCAGCCATGAGGTTCTTGGCCACCCAACTCCTCTCTTTCTAAGTACTTTTCCCTTTAGTATGGACTGCAATAAGTAGAATCTCTGTTAATTTCTCATGAGATGTCCCAGATGACATCTTTCTTCTCTTCTTGTCTACAGATGGCTTTCTTATCTTCACTGTGTTAATAACTTCCCTTTCTTTCTAAAAAATTTCAACATTAGTTATATGTGCTGTCCATGAAATGCTCAGTATTCTACAGCAACCCACATTTCAAAAGATTCCAATTTTTTAGTTGTGGTTTCAGTCAAAATCCAAGAGTCTACACCGTTGAAGAGGACCGAGAATACGTAGCAGCATAAAAGTCTCATCTTTGTGTTTATTATTAAATCATGACTTTTGAATAAACTGCTCATTCTAGTGTACACTGCTCTTGCCTTTTCAATTCTGCTCTTTATTTCTTGAGAGTGGTCCCATTGTTCATTGACTACAGTACCAAGATATGTAAATTTGCTTACACTTTCAACTGGCCTTTGGTTTATATTAAGGGTGCAGTTTGTCAACTTGTTCTTAGATACAATCATTAGCTTCGTTTTATTAACATTGATGTCTAGACCACATCTATGGGTGCTTTCTGTCACTCTATTCATTAGTTGTTGCAGCCCACCAAGCTATCTGCGAATATGACAGTATCATCCACATAACGTATGTTATTTATTCTTTCACTGTTCAATGCTTTACTTAGTGTTTTTTTTCTTTTACAAATATCAGATGGAATGAGTGTGATACTTAGGAAAAACAAAGTTGCTTTTGTGTGTCATGTCTTGTTAAAATACATCCTGCTGTTATATTTAGAGATAAAAATGAGCAGAAGAATTAGATTGACACCACAACACAATTTAGGCTAAAGTCAGTATGCAACTAAGGTCAAAGTGATACTAATGAACTCTGTAAAGAACTAAATGACATTTACTGCAGGAAGGAGGCTACTACAGCAGATACTAAAGCCTTTTTGCAGAAACCACATTTTGTATTGATATATGTGTCCATTTATGTTATTTTTTTCTTATCAACCATGAGGCTGCCTTCAATGTTTAGAAAAATGGTGAAGACTGATTTTGATAAAACATCAGTCTGGCAAATGTTATTGTAGACAACACATTTTGTAGTATAAAAATAAAACATGTGTGCACAGATGTTGAAAGCCTTCACAGTTTTTATGTATGTTAATGGTATGTCTATATGTACAAATTTCACAGTACAAAAGTAATCTACAGGTGGTAGTAAAGAATATAAAATATGTGATAATTTAATAAAAATATTTAGTATTTACAATAAGATGTAAGTACTAAATTATTTAGACATAATTTAGTATTTATTTCACTACTAGCAGGTACCCGCGGCTTCGCACGCGAATATTTGTATATGATTGTTGTGGTAACTGTCGAGTTGGTAAATTGCTAATGGTACATCTATATTAATAATATTCTTATATTGTAAGTTATGAATATCCAAAAAGTGCGAAGCAATAGATCCATCATTCATGTTTCCTCGATATGTAAAATCAAAATTTGATAATTTGGTAGATATTTACAAACATGCAGTAACACAATTAGATGAATTGTTTATTCGTATAGAATAATACAAATAGTGTATACATAAGTATATTAATATCAGTTAGTCCATTTGAATATTTACATTTTAGTAGGGATATGGAATTCTACATCTCAGAATCACCTATAGGACTTCACGATATACCACATTTTGAGTCCAGACTTGGGAGCCAATCCGTCCTTGATTCACGGAATCTGCCACAAAAACTTTCACATCTTCAAAGCGCCTGACACGAGAAAAGGCGACATAAATTTGACCATGTCCAAAAGCTGGAGCTGGAAGATAAAGTCCGATTTTGTCAAAGGTCTGACCTTGGGACTTATTGATTGTCATGACGAACGACAGCCTAATAGGAAATTGTCGCCTTCTCAGCCGGAATGGAAGCTCAGCTTGGCTTGGAGATAGATTAATCCGAGGAATGAACACACGTTCGCCGGCATGATCACCAGTAAGGATTTCGGCATCAAGAATATGTTCACCCATATTTCGGATAATCAGGCGTGTTCCATTGCACAATCCTTTCATTGTGTTTAAGTTACGCTGCAGCATGACGATCGATCCTATCTACAGTCTCAGTATGTGCGGAGGCATTCCTGAAGGAGTCTGCGAGTTAATGAACTCCATTGGATAATTATTTTGTTCCTCTGGATCATCACACTCGATATTGTCGATGCTGCTGTAAATTTTGGCTTCTCCGCGGATTTTGTCGACAATCTTATCGTTCATCTCAAGTGAATCTTCATTTCTCGGTGTCAGGATCGCAACATTTTTGAATGACTCACAGGATGAGGGGTCAAGATCGTTTCCAAAAATTAGCTCTACCAGATCTTTTTTAGCGACGCAAGGCTCAGGAATCTGGAAGCTATCGTCACCAAAAACTTCTACATGTGGCAGACGGGCTTCTCCAAGTTTCAGAAGCCATTCAGCAAATACTTTCTCGTTGCGATCCGCTCTCATATTTTGGGTGAGCTTGAATTCTTTGAATGAGTAGAAGAGGTTCCATCGCTTGAGAGATTCTCCGACGATTGCTGCTCGACCTCCTCTTGGAACAACAGGTAAACATTGCCTGAAGTCTCCGCACAACAAAATGATTTTACCTCCAAATGGAATTTTACTTTCCATCATATCCCGAAGAAGCAGATCGAGAACTTCAAGAGCGCGTCCTTGTGCCATCGCTACTTCGTCCCAGGTAATCAAGCTGGCAGCCTCCAACTCGCGATATGCTTTTTGGCCTTGGGTCAGGAGTGATGTTGATGTTTCGTTAAGTGGTACCGGTAACTTAAACCTTGAGTGAGCCGTCCTTCCACCTCTCAGCAATGTCGCTGCAATTCCTGTTGAGGCTACTGGAATTACGATCTTTCCGTCTCCTCTTAAAATATTGTAGCATGATAGATAATCCACTAAAAATTAATTCCATTAAGATCATAAAAATAATTAAATTACATATAACCAAGAATTTCAAATGAAAATAAAAGTACACTTCAAAGAAAAACACCACTATAAAAGAAAAAAGTAATTAAGTAATAAAAATGCAACAATACAATTCAAGAAAATAAATTAAAGGAAACTCATATTAAAAAATCAGGAGATTAACTCCAGGTTTAGTTAAGGTCAACCAGAAGTGTAAAATTTAACCAAAATAAACTCACAGAATTTTAAAATTTTAACCAAAACGCAGAACCAGGATTATTTATAAATTATTACAATGACAAACAAACATAAAATTTTTTTTTGAACAAAATTTTTTTTTTAATAAAATTTTTTTTTATCTTTTCTTTGAACCTACACAAAGAAATTATTTATTTGTAACCAGTGTAAACAGGTCAAGTTACAATATGCATCAAAGTGTTGTAGACATAAGTTTTCCAGTTCCACCAGGACCGTCAATAGAAAAGAGTTTGTTGTCTCCTCTTCCTTCACAGGCTTGCAGAATGCTGTCAACAACGTGTCTTTGCTCTCGATTGCATTTGGCATAGCATTCTTCACCAAGTCTCTTCTCTTCCTCCTGGTTGTAACTTCCATCTTGATCGACGCGGAAGACTGGATCAGGAAGTCCAAAATCAGAATTCTTCGTTCCGTGAAGTCTCAGGATATCATTGATTTCTGCAAGGCATCTATCCTTGGAAACATCAGCCGAGTGATCCCTTCTCAAATCCTCGCTTAAACATTCCAGATGCCGATCAAATAATTCAACAGGTGTAGGATTTTGAGGATTGCAGAACACCAGAATGATGGCAAAAAGATCCCTCAGAGATTTTGCCGACTGATATCTTGAAGCTTCCTCAAGACATCTCGACCATTCCTCATCGTTTTCAAGCAATCCCCTGGCTCTTGCTTCTCCTCGAATGTTCCACATGTAATGCCATAGCCATTCACAGTTCTCAGGTTCTCAAACGATGTTGGCCCTCGAACGTTTAGAAGGAGAAGTCGCAGGAAATATCGCTCACGATCCAAAGAGCTGACGCTGTACATCCGAGAAATTGTATCCAAACGACGCACTCGTTTTTGCCATTTTCCATTAACGAATCGATATGATTCTCCGACTTCTGTGTAGAGGAGCTCTCTTGTATCAGGGTCTGACTGACACAGCTTGCATTATGCAGTCAGAGTTGTATCTTTTGAGGAAGCGTTCTCTAATACCTGATGTTCTTGACCTTCCAGAAACGTAACATTCTGTTGATGAGGTAAATGAACTGCCAATCTCTCAATGTGGTGGCTTTGAGAGTGCAATTTAAATCCAAGAAGTCGCCAAGCCACTTCCGGAGCCGTCACCATTCTACCATCAATGTATCGAGTAATTTCATCATGCTCATTGTTTTCGGAGGTGATTTCCATCTTTGCGCAATCATGACCTTTGTATACATACTTGTAAAGATACTTCATCGCCTTCACAGTGGCACAAATCTCCACGTTGATGTGAGCATTGAACTCTTTGAGGAGAAACTTGTTGTACGGAACTACCCATCGACTGTAAATCCTGACTCCATTCTTCATTTGAATTTCTTTGGGAACTCCTTCCTGCATTTTCCATGTTCCATACAAACACAGTCACGGTTAAGTTCTCCACACGGTCCATGAATCATGTGCTGGGTCACGATGCTGTAAAGATTTGGTTCGGCAGTCTCGTCAGGTATCTCAGCACAGACTACTTCATCAATCATTTCTCTTCCTCTGATTTTGTCATCACTTTTCAGCATCATCAAGATGTGGGCATGTGGAAGACCCCGTTTTTGCCACTCGACAACGTAAATGAGGGCAAGACATCTCCCAAAATGACCATCTTTGAGCATGCCTAAAAGAACTTCGAGTTTGAGGTGAAACACTCTCGCCACCAAGTCTGGTCGGTCTTGAGGAGTTTGTCCAGGCTTCAGTTCGTTTGTTATCTGAGGCCAGTTTGGATTACAGGTGAACGTGATGAAAAGATCGGGTTTTCCATACCGGTTCACGATTGCCATGGCATCCTGGTAATTTTGTTGCATATACCTTGGACCGCCGTGGAATGTCGAAGGCAATATGCAGACTCTTCCAATCGGTCTCTGGTGATCAGCTGCATCTTGAGCAAGGGCATCCATAAGTCCTTGATACTTCTCAATTCTAAGTTTGTTTTGATTCTGACGAATATAGAAGAGGTTGTTCGACTCATATCTCACGTAGGAGAGAACCAAATACTGCTGAAAGAGCTTGCAGCCATGATGAAGAGGAGTGAATCCATGGTTGTCTCTCTCCATTAGCCTGTATTTGTAGAACTGCTGCATTGTTAGCCTGTTGTGAGATGCAGTTTGTCTTCGTCCCGTGTGAGTCATGTTTGGATCCCATCCAAGTTCACCTCGGGGAAAGAGCAGAGGAAAGGCCATCGGATCAATGTGGGGGCTCATGTTGGAATATTTGAGGAGTCCATGCTGGTTATGGAAAACAGTAAAGTCAATATTCTGAGGAGGGTTTCCGCTTTCTCCCGTAAAGACGATCGCAACCTCGTTTGCACTCGGTCCGTTCTATCTCCTCTTGTCCTTCTCCGGGTCTTTGAAAAACATGAGCTTGACTATTTCAGGCTCTCCAACTTGGGCAATAACATCCTTAATCATCTTTTAAGCCTGTGCGTACACATTGGATCCAACACAGTGTCCAACTTGATCATAACAGTCCCCAAGCATTTGTCATTCTCAGATTTTCCCATTCTCTCCTCGAGTGCTTGTTGAGAGTCGACATAATAGAGACAGGCATATGCACGTCTGTTGGTTGACATCAAGTGAGAGGTCATGAACCGTACGTCTCCCGAGACTTTGTACGGTATTGGTCCTCGTCTTCCGGCAAAACTGTGGTCCACCTTGGCATCAATGGATGCAAAAGCCAATGCGCTGTTGTAGTTGCGAATGTACTCGCGGAAGTTTTTGTCCTCTGAGGACTGGCTGACAAAGAGTTCTTCTAATTCTTTAAGCACAGAATCTGACAATCCGCGAATCCGGCATTTCGACTTTTCCGTTGCCACAGCACATGGAAAAATATCCGCCTGTGACTCTCTCACCAGGAAACATTTTTGCCAAGCAGTCATGACATCGGTCAGACATTGATCCTACTGTGAGAGATGGTTTGCTGTCATCGTAATTGGTGGCATATGCAGTCTTCAGGTTTCTTCTTCTTCTGTTGACCTCTGGATGTATGAGTTGATACTTGGCCACAGCTTGTCAGTGTACTTCAAGATGTGATTCCTGATATTTTGCTACCGCTTTCTGATGCGCAGTAGGGTTATTTTTAGAAGATTTTTTTTTCTGAATTTTTCGGGTTTTATTTGTGTATCGAGCCCTTCGTTTTTTGTTTGACTTTTGTGTTAGACTTGGAGCAATCTGTTCTAAGCTTTGGTATGACGAAGATGAAGACAGGGACGGACTCTCAGGCGACGGAGTTACTGGTATTTCTACTCTTCGCGTTATTTTTTTAGCAGTAATAACTTTTGGAATACCTGTGTCCAAAACTTGCGAAACCGAATTTTCTTGTGAAGCATATGCATCAAAATGCCCACTTGAAAGACTTGCTGTAAATTTAAGCCGCTTAACAGGTCGATCCTCAGTTCCTGTTTTCACATAAAACATACCATTTCGATAGACTTCGAAAACAAATGGAAAGATTCGCCCAGCAGCTTCCAACTCACATAAACTACCGAACATTGATGTTTTTATCATATCGTTGTTATAATTGGACGATGTGGCATAGTTATCTCCATTTTTGTCACATGACATAATAGAAAATTCTATCCAGTTATCTACAACATACCTAACGATCTGCCCACGCACATCATTATGCATTTCCTGGGTTTTATTAATAAAAAAAGATAAGGCCCGAAATAAGCAGGCTCCATCTCCTACAATAGGAACAACAGTCTGTGGGACATTCTGCCCCTCAATCATCAAAATTTCCACAACCATTTTAAATAAATACAATGAAAGTAAGTGCAATTAGCACGAAAAAATAACTATCCCTATTTACAAAACAAAACCTAACTCAAAATTACTCAAATGCTAAACCAAAACAAATGAATAAACCTGAAAACTTGCATATAACTAAGCTATGAAATTGTTTATTGTCATGAACCTAGGATTGACAAAAATAAATTGACAGAAAAAAGCATGTCTAATTTTTGGAATAAGAATATTTATTTAAAGTTAATACTTCAATATTTTATTACATTACATGTGTTTCAACATAAATATCTCTGAATCTCTTTCTTCCCTGTCAGTTTCTATGCGTGTTTCGTACTTTTATTTTCAGGTCGATCCGTGACATTTCCCTTTTGATAAATCAACCCTTAAATCAGTCAAAACGTATTTTTTTATTGGGTACTTACTTTCAAAGTTCTTCAGAAGCCTAAATACCAATTTCTACGTTTCTAACTTCAAAAATGACGCACTTCCCATACAAACTTTCGTCCCTTATTTTACCCCCTTAGGGGATGAATTTCCAAAAATGCTGATACAACTAACTTTTATTTATTAACAGAAGCCTAAACACCAATTTCCATATTTCTAACTTCAAAAATGACGAACTTTCATCCCCTATTTAACCCCCTTAGGGGATGAATTTTCAAAAATCCTTTCTTAGTGCTCACCTACGTTATATAAGGAACTCCTGTGCAAAATTTCATGCTTCTAGACCCACCGGTTTAGGCTGTGCGTTGTCTGTCAGTCAGTGTTAGAGTTTTATTAAGTAGATGTAGTCTCCAATTAAACACAGCCACTAGTTGTGCTATTCCACAAGTAAAATTACATACTATTCCTGTTCATTTACCATCAGCTCAGTATCATTTCATTGTGCTCAGCCATTCAGTAACAAATTATTTAAGTTCACCACTTTGAAAATGAGTATCTTTAAAACTGTTTCCAATTTTAGAAAACATGCAAACCAGTGGAAGCTAAATCCAGTCATTATGGGGTAGGAATTCAAAAATTTCAAGGAAAAATGTTCAACCAGCATTAGAGTAGCTAAATTGGTTTATGGATGCCTACATACATCATGTTTAAATACAATGTATACACAACTACATTGTGTTTAAAAACAATGCTAATAGACAGCAAACATCTCAGTTTCTTGCAAATGGTGCAACAGAGCCAGTAAAGTATTTGACACAACACCTTGCATTTCTTTGTCTTTTGAAATGAATCAACCAGTAGGACATACTTTTGGTCTCAAAATATGGTCAACATAAATTTCTATATGCCCAGTGCTTTTAGAAGGGGGGAGAGCCTTCAACACAGGTCTTGAATGATATTCTATTAATTGGCATTCGATTTTGGGTATTTTATGAGACCCATGTTTCATTACTAGTGACATGGTTACAAAATTTGTCTGTCTGTAATACCAATAAATAAAAAGTAATGAAACCCATGTTTCATTACTAGTAACATGATTACAAAATTTGTCCGTCTTTTCATAATACCATCAAATAAAAATCAAGGTCACTTTAACGATTCTCAGCCAGAAATTTGTTGTATCTATGGTTGTTGTTCCATAAGAATTTCATGAAGGAGGTACCAAAAAAGTTTAAGGCAAGATGAGGTGCAGTAGGTGTAAAGTGAAATGTTTATCTTCAATTTGTTTCTTGAATTCTTCTTTCATAAGATAGGTTAGTCTAGATCAGCCATGATTGTAAACACTTGATCTTTCTTTGTTAAACATGATGACTAACTTTGTCAAGTATGAGGTACTTTATAATGTTATTATAATATATATCTTTTATTTATCTATGAATTTCAGTAGGCCAAAAAATGAACCATACTATGAATCTCACACTTAGCAAGTGTTTTTCACTTTTTCTAATCATTTCGAAGACCTTTATGTTGCTGCAAACATCCAAATCATCTCCAAGCTCTGCTCAGAGTCAGCCGAGTACTGGACTGAGCTTGTAGGTTTGTGGTTTGATGGTGGCGCAGCAATCTACATGTGTGCTGCTTGCAGATGTTCTTTACTTTCTGGATTACTGGTCCACTGTAGCAGTACACAATTGGGTAAGAACACAAAGCTGTTCATATTGTTACGACGGACTACTGATCATCGTATGGTACAGTGGAAAACAAAATACAAGACACCAATAAAGTCTCTAATCACCAGCTTTAATAATCACAATTAAACAGTTTGTAATCAACAAGATAGTCTCTTACAACAAATCAAATACAAATTGTTCACATGGAATAAAAATGTCAACTAATAGAGTCCCGCACAATTATAAAACACATAACACTTCGCCACAATACTTCGAACTGCACTGGAATAAAATGCCACTAAAACTGACTGCTAAGCACAGCTGTTGTTGTTTAAATAGGTAACACAAATGTTCCAGAATATTCCATAATACGTGCCAACAATAAAAGAAAACACTAGAGCAGCCTTGACACAGTGTGCGCATCTGACGAAGTCTGGAACAGTCTAGCTGACGCATGTTGAGAATCACGTATGCACACAACGTTATAGCCAGATTCCACTGGAATAGCCGAGAAACACATAGAAAGTTCTGTAATGACACTTTTTCCGCATTACGTAACAATATTTGGTAGTTTGAATTATTGTGAAAATTATTTGTTTATAAAGCATTCATCAGAACATCATAAATAAACACCATACTGAACAAACTACTTCTCTAAATTACTTGCAATTCTTACTTTCAGGCTTCTGCCAACTAAAGCTTGTGGATTTGTGGAAGAAGTTGTTGACACAGTAACAGATTACAGGAAGAGAAATAATATTACTGAAAATGACTACCTACAGCTATTACTAAAGAACAGAGAAAAAGCTTTATTAGAAGCTAAGCCAGATGACAAATCTGTAGAAGGTATGTAACTGCTTGTCATCTGTTGGCAGAAACAACATACTGCTGATGTCCCTGATATTGTTAGTACTGTAGAGCACTGTGGTTCGACCATTTTCATCTAGGTCAAAATCACAGATTCAAAATACATTCGCAGGCTGTGGTTAGCGTAATCTCGTCCACCAAGCATAAATACAATGCTTATCTGAACTTATCTTCATAAAAGTATTGAACAAGTTACAAAATTTGTTAGTAAATTGTACAGGCATTTTAAATAACATCGTTCATTATAGGGACTAACTTAATTACTTTACGGCCAAACATCAAACATCTCACATTAAGTTTATATAACGATTAACTACAAAAAAATTCAGAAAACACATTTTTATCGGAGTAACATTTAAAATTAAATTTTTAATCATTGTCTAGATGTGACTCTCAGCCGCCAGTTATATCACATTGTTATAGAGCTTTGATTAACCAGAAGTCAATAATCTAACGCATATCTCAGAGGTATAAGTAAAAAAGGTTTATCTAGGAATTGAAGCATTCTATGAATCGTATAAAAAGTGGTCCATTATCTAGTAACCAAATAATTAGCTAATATATTTTATAAAAGTGCGACAGTGACTATGGTAGTAAGTTCTCTGATGTTTAAACGTGTTTTTCAGCCTTATGTTTATCTCAAAATGCAACAATTTTGCATTCCTTCCTTGTTTGCAATAATTTTCTCTTCATTCTTTTTTTTTTTAAGTGTGAACCAGTGTACTACAAAGTATTAGAAAAGCATGTGCGTGTTGCACTTTCCCTGGAGTAGAGGTCTAATATATTTACGACAAATCTATACAGCTTGCAATGTTTCAAAAATTCTACTTCAAGCATCCCTACATCTTCAGTCTTTATTTCTCAGACAGGTTTTTCCAGTGTGTAGGGGGAAATCGCTTTAAACAGTCTTCTGGGAGCTGTTCTCATCATATGGGCTATTAGTAATCCCCCCAGATTTAACATACCCAAACCATTTCAATTGTTTTCCCTCTATTTTTCTGTGACTTTTCTCTGTACATGCGTTCTCCTTACTTATTTTTGTTTTGTTTTGTTTCTAAGACTCTTTCTAATCTTTTCACTCTGCAGCTCCAATGTAGGAAGTGGATTTCAACAGCTTCCAGTCTTTATCATCCATTCTCAAGTCTCTGAAACAAAGAAGTATCCTGTGAACAAATTGTCTTCTTACATTCAATTTTTTGTGTTGTTTCTTGATTTTTACTCCTTTATCACAGGATGCTGTACAAGAATTCAATAGACTTTAACCTTCACTGGTAATATGTTTGAAAAGCAACAGATCAGCTCTCCAAACAATCGCCAGCCGCCTTCAGGTTAAAAACAAACTACAACATTACAGTTGTAGTCCACTAAGCAATACAATCCAATAAGTCAGGTTTCTTACAAAACAGTACTTTCATAATGTATTATAAGTTTCTAAAAACAAATCTCATAAATAAACAAAGATTTACCAGATGAATCACAATAATGTACACCAAACACTACTAGGTACACAGTTTGTAGACACACAAGTACTGCACAAGTCAGCTGACGATGTAACATTAGTAACCAAAACACATGCTCTTATACAGCTAGCAGAAGCGGCAGGCACCATCTTGCACTGATGTAATGGCCACACACAACTGCACCCAAAGCCAAACAACTAATGCTGAAGTATTTTTCAAATTGAATGAAGCCAGATATTCAGAATTTTATTGAGAATTACTAATCATAGTTATGAAAACATCTTCCTTAAATATGCATTCTTTACCAATAACTTTTGCTTCAATCATAAGATATTGTGTTGCACTTTCCGCACATGTCTAGCCAATGTTGAACATTCATTCTTTGTTCATTCTCGAATCCTACTGCAAGCATCCCTACCATCAGTCTTTACTTCTCAGATGGCTTTTCCAGTGTGTAGGTGGAACTTGCTTTAAACAGTCTTCTGGCAGTTGTTCTCAACTTTTGTATGTATTCACACCAGGCACATAGCCAGGGGGGGGCTCGAGGGGCTGAAGCCCCCCCCCCCAATCTAAAGATTAGATTTATTCCTTTATTTGCTCCAACTGTGTCTTGTTGTTTTCGGGTATTTTTTAAACCTACTACCATCCAGACACTTTACGTAGCAAAAATGTTAGCACTCGGGGGAGTGCCGACAGAAGTGAAAACTTTTATACTCAGGCCTGGAGAAACGCTTTGTGCATGGAAAAAACATTTAATTTAGTGGTATTACAAAATTGCTATGAAATATCTACAACTGAAAATTATGAAAAATATTTTTTTAATAAAATTTAATTAAAACAATGTAAAATTTAATCTTAATCAATTATAATTTTCAAATAATAATTAATTTAAATATAAAAATAAATTTTTGTTATGATAAATTTATATTTTAAAAAGCACAATACTGGAACCTAACCTATAAAAGTTACGTGTTTTTCGAGAGATTTTACGACACATTCGGCGCGAGACGACTTCGGGTCCGAAGAGCGAGCTGCCTGTTTATGATTACATCGACGCTGTTTGTGCTCGTGTCACTGGAAGCGGATGGTGGACGTTGCAGAGAACGTAATCCGGGAGTCGCGGGAAAGGGGCAGGCAAATCGGCCTGAGCGCGCGGATGGAGAGAGGGGACCGCCTATACTCTCTGTATATGTATAAGCTGATGACTCACCATAACGGAAAAAAGCGTAACCGATGAGATGCTGTCGCGAAACTCTATGTTTTTCTCCATACAAAAAGTGTTTCTCCAGGCCCGCCTATAGAAGTTTTCACTTCAAAAAATTTAAGTCATCTAGGGGGCAGTAGCAAAACTAAGTCTTTGCCTTATAACTGCTTAAACGAGTTAGTGTAGTAAATCGATACTTGATGACAACGATGGGGTGATAGTTGCGACTCATTTTCGAGAAAAATCGCTAATTTGCTAGTTCTCTTGCTAGTAGGTGACGCTTCGCGTTACTAGAATATACGGGAAGATTCAACCGAGCGGGTATAAAAGCGCGTGCCTTTTCGCTGAAAGGTGATAAGTGCGGAACTAGAAAGCGATACAGTTAAGCGTTATAGAGATAAGTGATAGTCCGAAGTTTAGTAATCTCCTAGTGTGGTTTTGGAACAGTGTGCTTAGTGTGGGAAACATTTTTAAAGTGTGATTGGTGTAATAAATTGTGTTTTGTAAATTTGTCTTTGCTTTTCCAAGAATAGTCTTTGGGAATTAATTACAATGAAACGCCAATCGAACATCACTTCGTTTTTTAAGAAACCGAAAAAAGATGTTGATTTTAATGGTAAGTAGAAATTAAAATGTTGTTACTTTCACTTTTCACTTATAAAATAAGACACTTCACTAAATGAACTTTCTACTCATAATAAAAGCACTAAAAAACAGTCACATAACCTTCACCGAATAAACAACAATAAGCATCTGATCTAAGCAGCTGTAGTAGTCAGAAATGTCCATTGTGAACACGACAAAACAAAATCACTACTCAAATGAATTAGCTATGTGATAATAGTACTAAGTTATATGAAGTCTATAAGGATGACAGCTCAAGAGCCCCGTCTTACGACCGCTACAAAACTTTAAACATTGATTAGTAATTATTTTTTTTAGGGCCTTTACATGTTTGATTTGGTAATTCTGAGCAATTACTGGATCAGCTTCGATTTTTTTCATACTGAAATATATGTTAGTGTAGACAGTCCTATACATGAAATCGCTAAAATAAATTGTCGCAAACGATACGACACTTGCGGTGATTACTTTTCTTACCCATATCTATTTTTTGTTAACAGAGTTACCAAGCAGCAGCACCCCTAGCACTAGCAGTGTTGAAAAAGAGAGGGAACCAAGACATATGTCTGCAGCTGCGTATGGTTCCACGGTTGAAGTTCCAATAGAAACTGATTCCGATGTAAATTCATCGACTTACCCTTGTACAACGGTAGAAGTATGGCAAGCAGATTATTTTGACATCGGGGACATAAACAGAGACCTTTTAGATAATAACATGAAAAAGAACATTCTTACTTCAGTTTTGTTACCTAGACAGCCTTATGCCTTCCCAATGACTGAAGGAAAGAAATAAAAAAGAAGTTTCCAAGAGAAGTGGATAAAAGATCGAGAAACTGAAACCGGATTTCCCTTTCTTGCCTACTCCAAAAAAGAAGATGGTGTTTATTGTAAGCCCTGCTATTTGTTTTTTCATGAAGGGGTAGGAAAAGCAGATCATGAAAATCCAGGGAGACTAGTAACAAGCAGCTTCAGAGATTGGAAAAAGGCTAGAGAAACTTTCCTGAAGCATTCTAATAAAGAGTATCACAATAACTGTTGTGCTACCAGAAAAATTTCTAGAAGTCTTTTCAGGAAAACGTCAGGACATCATGTCTCAGTTAAATTCTCAACGGGCTAGAGAAAAAGAAGAAAATAGGGCAGCTATTAAACCAATTATAGAAACTATTTTATTTTGTGCAGAACAAGAATTGCCTCTTAGAGGTGATCATGACAGTGGACCTCTCTCTTTGGATAAACCTGAAAAAAAGGATGGAAAATTCCGAGCTCTTTTGCGATTTAGGGCAAACTCTGGTGATGAAGACTTAAAAAGACACATTATCAATAGCCGTAGTACTTGAGCCCAGATATACAGAATGAAATTATACAGATATGCTCAAACATAGTTACCGAAGAAATAGTTTCTAAGATAAATAATGCAAGTTGTTTTAGCCTACTTGCCAATGAAACTATGGATATTTCAAGCACAGAACAACTTTCTATCTGTGTCAGGTATGTAGACCTACTGATTCGTAATGGCGATTCACAAACCCTAGTAATTCGAGATTTTTTGGGATTTATCCCAATTCATGATCAATCTGCAGAAAACTTGACCAAAGTCATTTTGCAGCGATGTGAGGAGCTAGGACTTGACATGTCTAAATGCGTTGGACAGGGGTATGATGGAGCAGCCAATATGGCTGGCCACATCAGTGGTGTCCAATCTAGGATCAGACAGCAGTATCCGAAGGTGAGATATGTTCATTGTGCAAGCCACCGCTTAAATCTTGCACTGTCAAATGCCATGTCAATTCCTATAGTAAAAAACTGTCTTGGTGTTGTCAATGAATTAGCTAACTTTTTTAGAAACCACCCCAATGCAAATAAAACTCTTCGGGATGCTATTTCAGTACATGCCCCAGAGAGTAGAAAAAGAAGACTTTCTCCGGCTTTGTGAAACCAGATTCATCGAAAGGCATGACAGTGTCCTTACATTTGTTGAGATCTTTAAATCCATTTGCATCAGCTTGGAAGAGATTTCTAACAAGACATGGAAGATTTCTTCAACAGCCTTAACTTTGTTGGCAGCCGTGGAGAAGAGTGATTTGCTAGTCAGCCTACTTGCTTGTGACAAACTCTTTAGCTTTACTCTGCCATTGTCTGTGTTTATTCAAGATAAGTCTTTGATTTAGCATCAGCTCTAAGCCATGCTAAAGAGGTTATTGTTACTCTTAAAAAACGAGAAGATGCAGAAAAATGTTTCAAAGATATATTTAATTCTGCATCACGGCTTGCGGAAGAGGTATTCCTAACTAAACTGACGGTTCCAAGACTAACATCAAGGCAGACGATGCGTGCGAACCCTCAAATTACTAATGTTGAAGAATATTACAGAGTGACTGTCTTCATTCCTTGTGTTGAGAATGTGTATTCGTACTCTGTGGTAATATGTCAGTTTCGTCAGATGCAACTGTTTTGTCTCAATCTGAATCCAGTATACAAACGTTATCATTTGATAATTTGTGTGGTATATTCGAACATGCAAATGTGTACAATGCTAACGCGACATTTTACATTGCGGGAAGTACCACTCGAGTCGTAAAAAAGCATGCATGTTCTGAATGCTTAGAGTTTCTTTCCAACGATAATTTGCCCAAGACCGAATTTATTAAAAAAGCAAAATGTTTAGCATTGTAGCACATGATTTATAAATTAATTACATGTATATTTTAATGCCATCAGTTGCTCCTACCAGATGGAATTTTACTTCAAGGTTAGTGCAAACTGTCAAAGAATAAAGTGTTCAACTTATAGAATTTTTTGAAAGTATTGTGGAAAACTGTAGTGAATGGGAAAGTGATACAGTAGTCAAATCAAGAGGTTTTCTCTCTTTTTTGAGTGAGTTCAATACCGTATTTTTTTGGAAGTATTTTCCAAACTGTTTTCATACACAGATGTACTGTATAATATTCTCCAGAGTGAATCTGTAGATATAATGTACTGTCATCAAAAAGTTATTGATACTGTACAACAATTGCAAAGTGAGAGACAAAATGGTTTTGATGCCCTATGGATAGCAGCTAAAGGTGAGAGAAGAGGAGCTGAGCCTAGAACTAAAAGAATTTGTCAGGACTCTGAGGACAACTATTGTCGTCGATTGTTCTGTGAAATCATTGACAATATTGTGCAACAAATAGATGTGAGGTATGGTTCAGTTTCGAAGTTGAGATTCTGTCATCTCCTCTCACCTAATAAATTTTCCATTTACAAGGAAAATTTTCCGTCTGTCCTTCTGGAGTCCTTAGGATCAGTGTATGAGTCATTATTTGATCTTGTAACACTCAAAAGTGAACTTTTAGTGGTATATTCCAGTGATGAATTTCATGGTCTACATGTTTTTGAGTTGGTCAGGTTTCTAAAGAACAATGACTGAATTTCTGCATTCAATGAAGTATACATGTTAGCTGAGTTAATTCTGACTATACCAAGTACAAGTTCAGTTGAACGTTCTTTTTCGGCTCTAAAACGCATTCACAACTACTGCAGGGGCACTCAGAGCGAGGACAGGTTAAGCAGTTTAAGTATTATTTCTATTGAGAAAGAAATACTCCACAGACTGAGACTCAAAGACTCATTTCATGAAAGGGTAATTGAGAAGTTTTTATTTAAAGAAAGAAGAGCAGAACTTGTTTATAAATAGATATGTAAACAGGAGAAAAGTTGACTGAACTAACTTTTAGGATACTTTTATTATTATTATTATTTTGTTGTTGCATTTCCCTAAATAATGCAGCTTATAAACTTGATAATTAAATAGTTTCATAGTAGACGGATATGATTATTTTTTAAGCAGCACACCCACCTTGTCAAAGCAGGATACGCCCCTGAAATGAACAGACTTGAAGTTTATTATAAAAACTTACTCAATAAAATTTCACAAAACATGACTAACACATAATACATTCAAATTTCAGCTCTACCACTTATATGCAAAACTCAACACTAATCTACAAACACTTCACATTATGTACAAGACCTAACAGCTAATCACTACAGAACAATTTGAAATAATACAAATATATAAACCCAAACATTATTTTGAAATATTATACAAATGAACAGACTTGAAGTTTATTATAAAAAACTTGCTCAATAAAAATTCACAGAACATGAAATAACGCATAATACATTCAAATTCCAGTTCTACTAGTTACATACAAAAGTCAAACAAATCTACAAACACTTCGCCAGAACAATTTGAAATAATACAAATATATAAACCCAAACATTATTTTGAAATATTATACAAATTAACAGACTTGAAGTTTATTATCCAAAAACTTAATCAATAAAAATTCACAAAACATGACATAACCAGTGGCGAAGTTACATGGAGGCAATTGAGGCAATGCCTACCCTAAAAAATTCTGTAGAATAAAAATTATAAATACGTATGAAGTATGTAACGTAAAGATTATACATTGTTACTGTAATTGTCGAATTTACTAATTACATGCTTTACTCAGCGACCGCTAGATGGTGACAAGTGACAGCAGACATAGTTAGTTTAAAGCGAATGAGGCAACGTGAACCTGCTTCAGCGTTTTTTGTATACACCATATGTAAGCAATGTGTTAGCCGAGATTGTGCACTGCGGAGAGCACAATTGACCAGTGCTCCACACACTGTAGCATTGAGGCATGTCTCACTGCTGTTGTGCGAGTTTTAAAGCGCGCTGTGTTGTTTATAATCGTGTTTATTTTGTGCGGTTATTAAAAGTGTGCCTGTGATTCCGGTGAACTAATAGATGATCAACACTGTCATTTAAATTATTTGTGACATTAAACATATATATAGAAACTAATCAAGTTATAAATTTGGAAGTTCAATTAGTTATATTATTGTGTATGAATATAAGTGTGTCGCCCGAAATGAGTGAACGCGGTCCTTTTAATACTTTGTCAGGTCTTTTAAACTTATTAAAAAGTAAGCCGTTTTCTTCTTGGAGTTACGAAGAAAAATGTGGTGTGTTAAAAACAAGAGATTTACATTCTTGGATTTCGTTGTCCATGACGTGTCCGTTACTTAACTAAATATCACTATAATATTGACGACTCGGAACACTAAGTTTTTTATAAGTAAAAACGTAAAGTTTTACCTTACAGCCTAAACCGGCTTTCACCTATAGAAGGCTTTATCAGACGCCTCTGATGAAGCCTTCTATAGGTGAAAGCCGGTTTAGGCTGTAAGGTAAAACTTTACGTTTTTACTTATAAAAAACTTAGTGTTCCGAGTCGTCAATATTATAGTGATATTAAGAGATTTACGGTTTACGCCTAATTTAGAAATTAAACATTTTGATGGTAAAGTATCTAGAAAATTTCAGTTTTCTTGGTACGAGCGATATACGTGGTTGACAGGCTGTTCCGAAACCAACAGACTTTTTTTTGTTATACATGTATCTTGTTTTCTGGTGAAAAAGAATGGATTTTATATAGAGTGACGGTAACAAAAAACTTTCTTAGAAAGGCAGACAAACACCAGAATTCAAATAAACATATTCAAAATGAAGAGCGGTACCGTTTGCTGGGACGCGTGAGGACTGAACATACTCTCTCTGAAGGGGCTAGAATTCAAGCTGTTAAACATAATGAAGTCGTGAAACAAAATAGGCTTGTTGTTGAGACTTGTTGATATTGTGTGTTTTCTCGGGAAACAGGAGCCTGGATTTCGAGGTAATTTCGAAGGGGAAGACTCAGTCAACCGGGTAATTATCTAGAATTGTTAGATCTTCTTTCTAAGCAGGAGCAGTACATTCGAGATCATCTCCAGTCTACGCCAGGATTTAAAGGTACATCAAACGATATTCAGAATGAATTAGTTGAATCTGTAACTGATATAATTCAAGAGAAGATTAAGGCGGAGTTAGATTCTTGTGATTTTATTGGAATTCAGGCAGATGAAACTTTAGATGTATCAAGTAGATCTCAAGTCAGCATAATTTTTAGATTTTGTTCAAAAGAAGGTCCAATAGAAAGGTTCATTGGGTTTTATGATGTTTCAGTAGATAAGACTGCATCAGGCTTATCAGAATTAATTGTTGACGTTTTAAAAAAGTGGGGTGTAACTGAGAAGGTAGTCTGTCAAACATTTGATGGAGCCTCTGTAATGGCTGGAAAGCATGGAGGTGTTCAGCACTTTGTAAAACAGACTTGCCCAAGAGCATTATTTCTACATTGCTATGTTCACAAGTTAAACCTCGTACTTCTTCATTGCACTAAAACAATAAAATCGGTTAGGCTCTTCATTCACAATCTGACAGCATTTCACCCTTTTTTTTGTAGATCCTCAAAGAGAGCACAGCTTTTAGAATCTAGAGGATTTAAACTTCCACAAGCATCCACTACCCGTTGGAACTTTCATTCCAGAGCAGTTCATACCATCTTTTCCCACTATGGTGACTTGAGACAAATGTTTGAGGACATTACAGAGAATGATGAAGGATGGGATAGTGATTCGTACAATTCTGCTGTTGGATTGCTTAACATACTCAAAATGACCCATTTCATTTACTTACTTTGTTTTTATAGGGAAATATTCGTTTATACTGACCATCTCTTTTCTCTACTGAAACACAAACTATCTCCGATATAATTCTGTGCAACACTGAAATTAAGAAAACTACTTCTATCCTCAAGGACATGAGATCAGAAAACACTGTGTCGTCTTGTATTGAAAAATGTCACCAAATAAGCAGCGAGGTAAATATAGATGACAGTAACAGGAAACTGCTGAAAACGTTAACTTATGAAGTTCTTGACACTTTGATTATGCAGCTGGAGGTACGGCTCAGTGATTTTGAAAGTATCCAGTTTGTTGTTGTTGGATCCAAATCACTTCATTTCTTACAAAGAGAGTTTTCCTTCTACTAAACTGAACAGCCTTATAAATAAATACCCTTTTTTCAATAGTGAAAGACTGGAAAATGAATTAAAAAACATTTACTCAGATACTGGAAAACATTTGTTCCCTCAAAGACTTTTACATTTTATAATTCTTAATGACTTAGAACCAGTGCACGTGGAAGTTTCAAAATTAATTCATTTGATTTTAACGTTTCCTGTTACCACGGCTTATTCAGAAAGGAGTACGAGTACTTTGAAAATAATAAAAAACTACTTGCGCAATACGATGACTAATAAAAGACTTAACTCTCTTAGCACCATTGCTATTGAAAACAAATTTGTGAAGGAATTGATGAGTGACCAGTTGTTCAAAGACCGTGTAGTTGACAATTTTGCAAGCAAGAAAACTCGCCGTGTTGAACTACTCTACAAAAAAATTTAAGGTAAGACTTTTGCCTACCCATTCATTAACTACTAGCTTCGCCACTGGACATAACACATAATACATTCAAATTTCAGTTTTACCACTTATAAGCAAAACTCAACACAAATCTATAAACACTACACATTATGTACAAGACCTAACAGCTAAACACTACAGACAATTTGAAATTATACATATATATAAACATAAACATTATTTTGAAATACAGAAATCATCAGACTAAGAAGTTTATTGGCAAAAGACCCAGAAAACCTTTAGATTAATGAACTGCATAGAAGCCCAATATGAATTTAAAACCTAAATTGTTCCTGAATAGTAGGCCTACATTTGTCAATTCTGCCAATCAATTAAATTGATATACTGACATAAAGTACTTCATTCACAAGATTAACACACTGATCCTTACAGAGCAGAGGCCATCCTTACACCAAAGCAATACACTGTCATACTCAATTATTGGTCAATTATTCAGTGATTTTTAACATACCTTTTTGTTTCAACTAAACAACTGTTTTTATGTCCGCACCATGAGACTATACATATTTTATAGGAGTCTACAAATGTTTTTACATGTCTGATAATGAACTATACAACAGCCCAAACCAATTAAAATCTAGCTCATTTAATAGTACATACAACTTCTGCCGATCAAATTTGATGACTTTTGCTATCAAGTATTTTATCCACAAACCTGAATACTGAGCAACACACATGACTAAATTTTTTGATGGATACATTAGACTGTGTACTCTCAGAATTTAATACCCACATTAAAAAGTACAGCATATCATTTGGTGCAGATACCATCTTTCCATTAATGAATATATTACGTTAATTAAATTTCATATAAAATTAATATAAATATTTAAAACATGTACAAATTTATTTGTTATGTAGTTCATTGTTTCTTCTCCTAACCCACCACCTAACACATGTTTTAAATATAATTTTTAAAAAATTTTGTAAGTTTGTTTCATAATGGACTTCACAGCAGTTCATCAGCCATGTGAAACTAACTTTTTGTGTAACTGCACACATGACGACTTCTATCAACTTGTCCAAATAGCATTTCTCATCCAGTATTTCATCCACAACGTTAGCACATTGAGAAACACAGGTAACCAAATTTTCTGTTGGATATGTAAGCCGTGTTTCTGTGCCCTCAGTGTACTCTCTGAATAGAATACCCAGATGAGAAAGTTTATTTGTGTCATTGGAGCAGAGACCTGCTCTGCAGTCGTCACATGTACTATTGCCTAAAAGTTTTCTGGCAGTAAATCCACTTACATACGCTGTGGACAACCGATTCACATTAAATGAGACGTCAGGCTCTTTGTAACAAGTAACAGAATTAGTGTCAGCAGTGTATGGAGTAAATGCACTGTGTTTATCAGTCAGAACCAAGGAAAGTTTGAAGATTACTTAAAAGATCTGCATCATCATCCAGGCAGTTAGCATTTTTAAGATTCTGAAATGCAAGCCCATTGATGATGTAGGTCTTAAGAGCATCAACAAACTGTGGCACAGTAGGATTATTATTGGCTCCACAGTTCGCTCGAACAGAACCAAAAACTTTCTCCAGTGGATCTTGATTCAGACATCTGACTGATATAAATGGAATGTCTTCACATTCTTCCCTGACTGACTTCCATAATTGCATTACTGCATTTATGGTTGTCAGCCAGCCTTCCTGTGAAAGTGGCCTAAATGTCCGCCGATCTGGCCTCTGGAATTGCCACGAGTTAATGAAGTGTACAGCCTGCTGCCAAAATGCCATGTGTTTGCTGGCATCGCTAAGTAGAGACCGAAGAGGTTTTCCTGATTTGTTTTTCATGCAGCCATTGAAAGAGTCAAACAGGTTGTCACACTCTTTGACAAATGCTGCAGTTGTCATTGCAGAAGGTTCTACAATTCCTAAAAAATAATAAAGATTAAAAATAGATAAGAAAAAATCCAATAGAATACATCAAATTATGTCAATACTTATACAGAAATAATTAATTTTGTATCATATTAATTACGGTACATATATTGTAAGGAACTAAGGTCCATTACCATATTTTTATACTCTTTTATGGTCAGTACTAATACACCACACATGCAAAAAAATTAGACAGTTTATACCCTTTAATATTTCATATAAAAGTTCCTGCTTCCACGTACATTACAAAGTTGACTTGAATTTGGTAAAAACAAGTTATTTGTTCTAAAATTATTTTTGCTAGATATAAAAAATTCTTCAACTTTCTATAAATTACATTATTAATTAAATAAAACTTTTCAACAAGAATATATTATACTAAAATAATTTTACATTTCATAAGTGTTAATAGTTGTAACTGGCGGAATAAATGTTGTCAAAATATCAAATTTCTATTCAAAATGTATGCTTGTTGAAAACTGTTATTTTTATGGGAAAATGGAATTTTGCTATAGTTATAAAACTGCTAAAACCTGCAACACACAAGTGTATTATACTAAACTGGTAAAATTATGTGGTTGATTTTGATTATACTTTTATACACTTGAAAAAAATCATAGCACGGTAAGTGTATCAATCACCGACACTAATTCAGTTACTGTCTCATGAGCTTTACAAGTCAACAAAAGTAAATATTAATAAAATATGTGTACAGAAAAAAATATAAGTATATAGCCTATTGTTATGAAAGTTATATAAACATTCTGAAAACATACAGCGTAATGTGATTAGTGTGAACCGTGTCAATCCAAATGCACACTAAGTAAAATATACTACATTTACAAAGTTACAAACAAAATTGTCACAGTAAATATAAGTTTAGGTAATTATTGTTGATCCGGACTATGCTCAAATTGCGGTGAAATATTTCTTTTCCTATTCTTCTATACTATATAAGCACGAAAAAAATTATTTTAAACGGGGGTCGAACCTATTTACGGAGAAAAAAAATTAAATAATTACTCACATTAGAATGCATGCAAATAGCCGGTGAACGCCATTTTCAGACTGAATATGTACACCGGTACAGGACGACGCGTGACGTCACCGGTTGTACATCAGCTGTCGCTGCAAATTGGCCTTTGGGATGTATATATAACCATTTTCCAAACATTTACAAGCGAGTTGGATGAAAAGCGAACAAAACAAAATTTACATGATTCTTACATGTTCAAAATTGCGTTGAGCCCAAACGGCGGTTTAAAGCTTTGCGTTGAGCCCACCGCGAGTTTATTATTAGTAACCTCGGAGGCGCCGAAGGCGCCGTAGACTAAAGCATGTGCGGTGAGCCGGCTACCCAAAATCACTCTCAGCGGTGGATACTGTAGGAAACTGATGAGCCGGCCACCCACGAGTCTGAAATGTAATGCTTTGCGTTGTAGGCAATTGAATTACGTTAAGGCAAAATGTAGTGGTGATCCCACTAACTATTCAGTTATAGGCGGCCCGAAGGGCCGCGGGATATAGTTCATTGTTCCAGATAATAAAAATTAAGGCGAACCGCAAAAATTGGACTGTATGAAAAACGAGTTGAGTCAATTGCTGAAATACGGGTACCCAAATGCCAAACGCCAAAAATTTCCAGAGGCTGATGTAATGCTGACTTACCATTGGTACTTGAGAAAAAATCAACGGCTGGGTTTAAAATTTTGTAATCTCGCCTTTGTAATTGGTTAAGACAAAACAGCGGTTTCACCGTTGAGAATAAACGCGCGAATTTCACCATAAGTTGCATATTGCATAGTGTGTACTGTCGCCGCGTTAGGTAGTCTGGTGCGTGAATGTTTCTGTGATTATTATTATTGGTATTCAGTGCTTTAGTTTGTGTTTGTGTGGTGTTATTAATTATGGTTTAATTATTTCTGTTGTTTACTATAGCTACTATACTATACTATATATATATATATATATATATATATATATAATACATTTTTATTCACACAATGGCCTGCTCAGCTATTCCTTGCGAGAAGAAGCCAGACGAATGCGTCCGCATGAGTGATTCTCAGATTATTGACTTTTTAATAGCCCACGAGGTTATTAAAGGGTCAATAAATTGTCCTACGTGTGGCTCCTTACTCGAATTGAATAGAGAGAGATTACATTTTCGATGTCAAAATTTGCGAGAAGTTGGCAAAAAAAAAAGAAGGTGTAACATCAAGTGGTCCGCACGAGAAGGGAGTTTCCTGTCGAATACCCGCCATCCTATCTCAACCTACTTCAACCTGGTCTGCCATTTCCTACATACCAAACCGCCTCGCCAACGCTTTCTCATGTGGAACTGTGGTGTGACCTCCAACTTCATCGTCGACTGGTACAGTTTTTGTCGGGAGGTTTTTATTTTCGACGCCCAGCGCTCCTCAGCCAAACTGGGGGGCCCTGGTAAGACTGTAGAAGTCGACGAGGCCAAATTTGGGCGTCGCAAGTATAATCGGGGCAGGCTTATTAAAGGGCAGTGGGTGTTCGGGGGAGTGGAACGTGGTTCTGGAAAGTGTTTTCTCGAACCGGTGGAGCGCCGGGATTCCACTACTCTGCTCAATATCATTGAGAAGTGGATTCTTCCAGGCACAACTATCATAAGCGATTGCTGGAAAGCATATGATTGCCTGGAAGAAGCGGGGTTCATTCACCAAAGTGTGAATCACCAGCAAAACTTCGTGGACCCCGCAACCGGCGCTCATACTAACACCGTGGAGAGGGCGTGGAGAGAAGTCCGCCATGGTATCCCACGATTCGGCCGGAGAGAAGAACATTTCGTTGGATACCTGGCGGAATACATGTTCAAGCGACGGTACCCGCTATATGACGGCCATCGCGTGCACGCCTTTTTCAGAGCCGCAGCCGATTTGTATCCCCCGACACACTAAGGTAAGATTTTCATCTTTTCATAATTATATGCATGGATTACATGTATGTGTGTGTGTGAAATATTCAAATTGCCGTGAAATATTTCTTTTTCTATTCTTCTATACTATATAAACACGAGAAAAATAATTTTAAACGGTGGTCGAACCTATTTACGAAGAAAAAAAATTAAATAATTTCTCCCATAAGGCGCCAAAAAACGCTACGTTATTTGCCGCGTAAACTTAGGAAGTACAGCGCTGAGTACTCTCCGCAATGACGTCATAACTCATTCGCTGTGTAACTGTGCGCCGTTTCTTAGATAACATGGCGGTCATTCACTTTACATGCGCGCTTATGGGAGTAATTATTTAATTTTTTTTCTCCGTAAATAGGTTCGACCCCCGTTTAAAATAATTTTTTTCGTGCTTATATAGTATAGAAGAATAGGAAAAGAAATATTTCACCGCAATTTGAGCATAGTCCGGATCAACAAAGTGGAATATAACTTAAATAAGTTAATCAGTAAAATCAGAAATATGTAAATTTATAAAATCAATATACAAATAAATAAAAATAATCTACTTTCCTTAATCAACAGCATATAGAGAATAATATATATTTTAATAAGAATAAAGTACAAATACTTTAATATATATTTTCCTTTATTCAGCTGCGAGATGCTCATGTTTGATATGAACTATTCTTGGTTCTACTAACTCTGATAATAATGATTATACCGTGATAAATATTAAAATTATGTAACAGTTTTATACTCTGAGCCTTACAAAGAAATAGGCTCACCAATATCTAGCCTACTGTTAATCTACAACTGACCAGAAAATAAGTTCTCCTCATATGTATTGTTGACATACAATAATATTCCGTCTTCAATCGTCTTACTTGTTTTGTTTAAGATACAATAAATAAATAAATCTATACACCAAAAATCTCTTACTCTACTTTCAAAATAATTTAGTACAACTATACTACAATAAATCTATACACATTTCATATAGATTAAATTTCTTTTCCAACTTTCTGTAAACACATCAGTAACAGATTACATTGCAGCTACTATTTGTACTTAGTCATACTGGCACTAATTTAATATAGTAAAGCCTGTTGAAATGTCTAGTTCAATGCAGAAAGTGAATACCTGGTCTTTACCTTAAAAGTGAATTTTAAGGCTTCCTTACAGATATAACTGAAGGTATCAACAACAGGTAAACAATATATACTCTTCGATTTCGTTTATACTCTTGGTATCAACAATTATATTCAACATATAGGCCTACTATTGTGATCCGAAAATATTCACAACCTATCTAATTACGAAAACTAAATAATTATGACTCACACTTCATTAACCTATCATTATGTATAGTAATTATCAAAGCTACTTAAAAATTAAGTTTCTTATAAGGTACTTACCGTGCTTCTTGTTTCCGTTGTGGAAAATAAAAAAACTGTCTTCTCCCATCATCAATATTATAACAGTCTCTCACTGTACAATTCTTCTTCTTCATTTGTACAAACACAAAATAGGCCTGTGAATATAACGCAACGCAAACAACGACCAAAATGGCGTCTTCCACGTCCAAAGCCCAAACGAAGCGCCAACCATTCGCTAACTCACCAATTTCTCGTTTCAGCGCTGCCAGCTGCCGCACTAGCGCTCGTAGCGACTGTGTGGCGCAGTTTTTAGCAGACGACAAAACTTATGACCAAAACTCCTATTTAACTGTCCTACCCCTTCTCTTTCTACACAATGATACTTGGCATTGTCCATCACTATTACAGAGCTGTTTGGGAGATTAGGTAGTAATTTTTCTGATAGCCACTTACCAAAGTTATTAAAATTCATAGAGCTATGGTAGTCTCCAGATGTCGATGAAGACTTTAATATTAACAGAGCATTGTTAACAAAACCAGCCTCTCCCCCACCGTGAACTATAATAAGTCTATTACCTTTCCCAACTTTCGTTGTTATCCTAACCTCTTCAGAAGATTGCCAACATGAAGATATTGAATGTGATGCCTGAACATATGTTTCGTCAATGTAAACAATATTTTTACCCTCTCATCTGTATTTATTTATGTCACTTAGATAGCAAATTCTACAAGCAACGATATCACTGCTTTCTATTAGGAGCCTTCTATTGGATTGATAACAAGTCCATTTAAGTCCTAACTTTTTAAGTCGTTGCCTCAAATATTCTCGTTCACATTGAATGACATCATCTTCCTTTAGAGATTGCAGTAAACTCTTTATTGAGGGTGAGATTTTTTTTCACTACATAAAATTCATGCACCTTTCTCCTTATTGCACTATCTGTGAAGGAGTCCACTTCAATCTTTTTTTTGTGAGCCTGCGATTTTCCTTTTGGCATAGAAAACAGATTTTTTTCACAACCAGAAGTTGACGATTTCTTTACTTCTTTTAAAATTTTGTACACAGTAGCCTGAGAGACTCCTGTTGCTTCACTTGTACTGGCGGCAATATTATAACTTAAGTTGTATTCTTTTTTGTTTTCTTAAATATTCTGCCATGTTGAAAATAATTTATCTGGCTTGACTTGTTAGAGGTCTCCCAGAAGCTAGCTTACTATTCGATGACGATGCCATTTATAAAAAAAAAAATAACACGCTACGGTAACAATACGACAACGAATGGTAATTCATTGGTAATTAGTCAGCATAAACTAAAATACACTACACACTGTTAGTTCTAATGATTATATTAAAATACTAAACGAAAACTAAATATAAATAGTATATATACAACTATATTAAACGAAAACGTAAAGAAATCGTATAAAGGAAAACAAATCGCAATTTATTCATAAATACGCATACACATCTAATTGAATAACACACTGCCCGCTTAGACAACTTACACAGCCGTCAATGTTGTTGACGGACATGTTGGGGGGTGACAGCGACAGCCTTCTCCGTTGAGCCAGCGCATGCGCACTGGAACATTTTTTGTCTGTGGTACCCGTATAGTTTGTTTTTTAACCTGCAGACAGTTGCCAATTGTTTTTGTAGCCGAAACATCACTTTTCAAACATATTATCAGTGTCAACAGCAAAAGACTGTTCATTTAATTCTAATATCCTATCATTGTCATCCTTGGAATATATTGTAGTTTATTTATAGCTAATTTCACTTGCTGAAGTCTCTTTGTTATTTCTATTTTACTGTCTTTTTCTTTATTAATTGTCAGAGAAAAAATGCAACAAACCTTGGTAACCTACTATCCTATTGTGAAATAAAAAGGGGGAGAATTTGGATTATCATCTAAAACTATTGTAGAGGAATTATTTGAGTAGTTGGTATACTAAATATGTACAATTTGAATATACAGTATTACACATTAATATATAATATAATTTTCCATTTTTGTGTAACATATGGGTTACTTCTGAATATTTTGCAGAAATAAAGTTTTTTAATTGTGGCTGTTGCAACTGTGCAAAAAATCTATTAATCCAGAAAAGTGCTTACATAGGTTATTCTGAAGAATTGATGCTCTACTGTATTGATTTTACGTGGTTGATACTTACTGGGTTATAATTTAATTACAGTTATTAATTTATAAGACAGTGGTTTAATTATTTTTGTAATGTCAACAGAGGAAAGTCAAAGAGTGCTGCTTGGCCATGCAGTAACATTTTTTATGGAAAGCTTTGAGGCATCCTCTATAGTGATAAGTTTCATCATGTATGAACTGTCAGTGAACAGTGAGATTCAAGGACAGTTGTATAAAGAGCTTGCTAGATCTTTACATGATAATGAACAACTAGATTATGATACTTTAGTGCGACTACCTTGTTTGGATAAAGTGGTGTCAGGTATGTAATTTATTAATCACTTTCAATGGACAATTTGTCATGATATTTTCATCTTTCTTATCAAAGGTGTCATCATATTTTTTCATTTTTTTTTGTCATTTTGTCATATTGGTAGTGGTAATGCAAGCATTAAGAAAAAATTTAATTCACATTTTTCAGTATAGTACAAATTATAAAGAACTTTATTTGTTGCCTTCTGGTATTACTAAAATTATTTTCTCAGTATGCAAGTATTTTCAAAATAAAATTAATACTTACAAATTTTTAAAGTAAAAGTACAAGTAAATAGAAAACTTTGTTTCACACCATTCTGTGCGTGACAAGGGGGGTGAGGATAATTATGACTTCTACTTACCACAGAATTAAGCAGACAGCTTCTAGACAAAAACAATTCTTCCCAGTTAAGACGATAGAAATTAGCTCACGGGTGATAACTAAATCCTGAGATCCAGCCAATCTCAACATAAGATAATGTTCTCTCACTGAAAAACAATCCATTTAGCTGAAATACAGTGGCATCTCAATATAATGATTCTGCATGGGCCAGGAAAAATATCATAGAGGGGGTATAATTGTATAGAGAATTTGCAACACAGTGCAGTAATTTGTTCACATTTCAACAGATGTATGTTTAAACGTCTTACAGTATAATTAAACTACAATAATTACTTCATGAGTTTTAACATATAATAATGTTAAAGCATTCAGATTTGTGAATACAGAATACAAAATTCACAGTTAACTGGGAAAGTGGCAAAAGGCTGTGTTTATAGTGTAAACAAGGTTCAAGGAGTTAATTCCATTCTTCAAATGATGACAACAGGTCTTCCTGACCCTGTTATGGTTTGTACTGTCATAACAATGGGAAGAAAGCATGTTGATAAGGGGTGAAAACAATCTAAACAATGACAATTACCATTACCGAGAGTCTCATTAAATCAACAGGAATTTTACATTGCATTAAAGGAATGCTGTGACCAGATTATTTTATTGCTGTGGAGGATTATTGACTACAATTCATCTGTCACTCTTAGAGATTTCGTTATAACTCCTTACATGCTCTCACCTGTCTGTAGATTTCCCAAATAGCTAGAAAACATGAGCAGCATAATTTTGTAAAAAAAATTAATAAAAAGTTGTCTCTGTTTTTTTTTTTTAATTTTTCAAGTTGATAGCCTGTTCTGTCTTGTTTGTTAGTGTTTTGTATATTTTCCATGGCTGATGAAACTATTTGTGACATTCAAAAACATAAAAATAGCATTGCTTTTCTCTGTATGTACATATGAATTTTACAGTGAATTTGGTAAATTTGCTGTATTTTCCTATATTATTTCAGTATAACATTTCACTGCAAAACCACATTCTCAATACTCGCCTCTGTAAGTATGATTCACTTATACTGCCTGACTGCTGATCCCTATCACATTCAGGGCCACTGCTAGCTGTTTTGCCACCTGTGCAAAAATTCTTCCCCCCCCCCCACAACTACATAAATTCTAAATCCTTACACATAGTTATTGAATGAAGAATTTATAATTAAACAGAAATCTCCCTATATATAATTTTGAATTTCAAAAGGCTTTTGTAAGAAGGCCTCATAAAAAAGTCTAAGATTAACAGAGTCACAATCCACAGATTATTTCATAAAACATGAGTAAACTATTAGTATTTTAGGATCCAAGAAAACTTAAATTATCAAGCTTTAACATTAGTATTTTTAAATAAATGAAGGTCTGTAAAACACATGTAAAGAGTTGTAATAAGAACTTAGAATCTGATGGCCTTGGAAATAAATTAAAATATTGTTACAAGTAATTTTTGTTACTCCCGCAATTTATGATTCACTTTAATTAAAATAAAACATTTGTTTTACTTTTTAGCTGCTTTTGAATGTTACAGACATGGGTGATAATGGCCTATAAAAATGAAAG
This sequence comes from Magicicada septendecula, assembly GCA_034769895.1. NCBI lineage: Eukaryota > Metazoa > Arthropoda > Insecta > Hemiptera > Cicadidae > Magicicada > Magicicada septendecula. Next base: position 247,740,433 of record CM068375.1, read on the forward strand.
TAATTTTTTAGTTTGAAGGATTGTTTTAATTTCAAATTACATTATTAGTATTTATCACAAAATATATAAAACTGCTTGTAGTTAGTTAAATAATAATTAGTAAAGCAGTTATAGCAGTTAGTACATATTGCAAAACTCTCAAATAAAGGAAAGACATTTACAGTCTATATCTGAATAAATGAAAATTATGTAAAGAAAAAAATATTTAGAAATATATTTTTCTCACTTTAATGGCTGCAAATTCTTTAATTAAGAATTATTTAATTAAGTCAAAATTTTGGCCCAGCTCCTGTTCCAGTTATCTGAAACCAATGTGTTTCAGTCATATTTGACATTAAAAATGGTTTTATTAACTTCAGTTTAGAGAAACTTCATTCTCCACTAGCCACTGTACTGAAAGCATTAACAACACTCTAAGAGCAACACTAGGTGCAAAGTCATTGTCCAAAAATAATATATTTCAGTACATCCAGTGGTGTTGATTTTTCTTTCACAATATTTGAAATAATTCTCAGTTCAATTGCAAATTCAATGCCATCAATGTCTTTACCATTTCTGGGTTCGTTTTTGTCTTTGGCCAGACATAGCATGATATTTTTATAAACCATTTAAGGAAAACCTTCATTGCCAATAACAATAATGTTATAATTAATCTCACATTTAACAAAATTTTGCAAAAGTAGAATATTGCATGGTCCAGTGACTGACTGCACTAAGTCAGACTGATGGTGCTTGTGAGCTTGGTTCTCAGGTAGGAGTAGGAAGCTGGGAAGCTCATGAGATACACACTAGTACCTTGAGGTACTATGAGGTACCTCAGTACCATGGTACCTAGTACCATGAGGTACACCTTAAGGGTTACCTTGAGGAGGAGGTGGATAGGCCCAAAGTGTTCCAAGTTAAGAATGCATTGAGTCTGTACAGACTAATATTAAAATTATAAAGTTTTTCCTTTAGTGCTCCTTTCAAAGAATATGTCTAATCATTTTAATGCTGAGTAGGCCTACTTAAAAAAATTATAAAATATGCATATAGATGAACTTTTTAAAAAATAACAAAATATTCACAAAAAAGTATACTATTGGGAAATCAGTCTTCTGAAATATTTTTGACAACCCATCAGTAGCACAACTTGCTCTTTGCTAAGTACTGTCAAATAAAGTAAAAATGGAGGACTGCAGAGTCTTATAGTATTGGTATTTATTACTAGTCCTATGAACTGATCCACTGAAAAAAGACCCAAGACAAGAGACTAGAATTTTTGCAATTATATGAGGGCGATTTGAAAAGTTCGCAGCCTACCATATAAACGAATGTGTGGCGTTTCTGTTTTTTACTGCATCGGGGCACCACGTTCGCCCCACGAACAGATGTGAAACGTCAAGTCAGGTCAAGTCATTTTTGCAGAGAAACAGCTCTATAAATAAGGTTATCTCACAGCAATGCTGAAAATTGAGAAAACTGAACAAAACTGAACATCAAATGTTTTGTTAAGAAAGATTTAACGCCAACAAAAATTTTTAATGAGATGGAGAATGTGTTGGGTGATGCTGGACCTTCATTTACTACAGTGAAAAAATGGGCTACTGAATTTAAACATGGTCGTGCAAGTTTGGAAGATGACATGCGTACTGGGAGTCCAAAAAGTGCCACTACACCAGAAATCATCAATCAAGTGCATGATATTGTTTTGGAAGATCGCCGTTTGAAGATGTCTGAAATTGTTAAGCCTGTGGGCATCTCAGATAAAAGGGTACATCACATTCTTACTGAGGAATTAGGTATGAAAAAGCTGTCTACAAGTTGGGTGCCGCGTTTGTTGACAAGTGACCAAAAACGCATGCGAATGCAAGCTTCTCAGGAATGTTTGGACCGTTTTAAGAAAAATCCGAAAGATTTTATTCGTAGATTTGTAACGATTGATAAAACTTGGGTCCATTACTTCACTCTAGAAACAAAACAACAGTCGAAACAATGGATGCATAGTGATTTGCCGCCTCCAAAATTGGTAAAATCAATTTTGTCAGCTGGAAAGTGTATGGATCCATTTTTCTGGAATGCTAAGGGGATATTGTTACTAGATTGCCTTGAAAAGGGTCAAACGATAAATGGAGAGTATTACGCTAACCTTTTGGGCCAATTAAATGTAAAAATTTGAGGAAAAAGACCAGGTTTAGCAAAGAAGAAGATCATTTTCCATCAGGATAATGGAGACCCTCACATTTGAGTTGTGTCTATGGCAAAAGTCGCCTAGTTGAAGTACGATCTGTTGCACCATCTGCCTTATTTGCCTGGTATAGCACCATCTGACTTTCATCTATTCCCAAACCCCAAAAAAATTTTGCAGGGAAGCGATTTTCCTCAGATGACGAACTGAAAGCGGCAGTAAACGGTTATTTTGAGGACCTAGAAGAATCGGACTTCCTCAACGGGGTAAGTGATGGGGTAATGACTTGACGCTTCACTGCTGTTTGTGGGGCAAACATGGGCGCCACGATGCAGTAAAAAACAGAAACGCCACACATTCATTTCTATGGTAGGCCGCGAACTTTTCAAATCACCCTTGTATGATGATATAAAATAATTTTAATAGTACCGGTACTTAGATTTTTATTTATACGTTGTTATAAGAATAATTACTAAATTATATATGACAGGTTTTTAAATCATTTATTTTTATAATCTTCAGAACACTTTAAAATAATTAATAAATGTTAACAACCATTATGCATATTAAATAACAAATAGAATATACTTATAATAAGTGTAAACATGATTATAGAATTATATTTCATTGGCCAAGTCTCTTAATTCTACACATATACATAATAGTGAATCAAACTACATAAGATTTATATTTTCATAAGATTTATGTCACTTAAGGTGTCTCAGGTCCTAAACAGCATCCAGTAGTAAGATCACCTTCATAGTAGTGTTATGGTAATGTATCATCGCTAACTCATTTTTAACTTCACTGACCATCTCCATATTGAGGTTGTTGAAGGCGTTACCATTTTTTAAATTCAGTAAGCAGATAATTCAGTATCACTGTTGCATGCTCAATGCTCTCGAAAATTTCTAGAGTTAGTATTGCACTGCGAAGTGCTGCTGGTATAGGAATCGGAAATGTGTTTTTGAATGAAGAAGCGGACTGTATGAAAATTGAGTTAAGTAGCATTTATTGAAACATTATATAACGAATTGCAGGCCCATGCAATTACATATGGCGTGGTTGCCAAGATACATAACGAATGGAAGAGAGAATAATTGTAAAAAGAAGTTACATTAATAAAATTCACATTGCCGCGGCTAGCAAATGGAAGAGTGTAGTGAACAGATAAAGGCTGAGTTTTAACTAACTAATGTCGCAGCTGGCCGTAGCGAGCTGTACTTTAAGCGAATGATATAAGTACGTGGGCTGATTGTGCGCGAGTATGTAAACAGATACAAAGGTTTAACATACTGCCCGCCCAAAATCGGGCGATTTTGACATAGGTTATTGTGTGAAACGTAAATCACAATTATATCAAATGTTGTATACAAATAAAATACATAAAATACTTGAAAGCTTTACACATTAAATAAATTGACCTTTGCTTAACGTAAATAGTCTCTGACATAAGAAATTTGTAAATAACAAAATTAATTAAGCTATCAGAACAAACTCAAAGTAAAACAAAGCAATTTCTGTACTGAAAAGATACAACCTAAAGCTCATGTCAAAAATAAAGTGCTTATATAACTAACATAATCTTCATTGAAGCATTAACATATGTTTGGTAAATACATACATTTAATCTTTAACAGAAAATAAGCGACATCCTTTAATTTATATAAAGAAAACATCCTCAAAAAACTGACTAAATATAAGAATACAATAATAACAACATAATAGCAAATACAGTAATAGTAGACTAACAATTTAAATAAATATCACTATAATATTGACGACTCGGAACACTAAGTTTTTTATAAGTAAAAACGTAAAGTTTTACCTTATAAAAAACTTAGTGTTCCGAGTCGTCAACATTATAGTGATATTTAGTTAAGTAACGGACACGTCATGGACAACGAAATCCAAGAACAATTTAAAGATACATAACCATCGTAAATACAATAGAGAAAAAACATAATATAGTACATGCATAGTATTGATATAATGATATCACAATCAATGATACATAACAGTAAGATAGACATATCCGAAAGGATGTAAAATGCATAATGTGAGTATACATAATACATAACGATTGACATAATAATTAATAGTACATAATAACATAATAGTAGTCACAAAAAGTTCAATAACATAATGATGATACATAGGAACCCAATAATAAAAACTTAATAATAATACAATACACACAACCAATAAAAAACATGATAAATGTTCGGAACAATGATGCATGATAATGCGAATTAGTCTGATGCCACGGGAAGTGGTGGACACAGCTTGTGGATAGGCCTACGCAGGATGTCGTGTGTGGTACGGACATCCGCTATGCGTACTAACAAATCCTGACCTACATAGATTTGGGTGACAATACCACGTTTCCACTGCAAAGGTGGGGTATTGTCTTCTAAAATGAGGACGAGTTGTCCTGGGGACAAATTTTTTGAATGTTTTCTCCATTTATTTCGTTGTTCCAGATCATCTATAAATTTGGAAATGCTAAGCATAGAATCCTGTTGCATGTGCTTCATGCCCAAGACATTAGCCGCATAATACGCCGTAACAATCAATCTACTGTCATACCGGGCTCTTAACAGCTCAATGGCCACCGTGTAGTTTTCGTGCGTGATTGGGAGTGATTTTATAACATTCAGCGCCTCATCCCTTAGTGATGAGTGCAAGTAGTGAAATTTTTGGATGCTGGTCAGGTCTGTTCGGACATGAACCAACTCCAAAAACATATGGTAAAAATGTTGCCAGTCAATTATGTTACCTGCGAAGCAGGGTAGTTTAATTGGTTGTAATTGAATAGGAGGCGTACTGAATGTGACGACTTCGGATTGATTTGGTATTTTCTTGCTCATCTCTTCGGCATGATCTAATAAATTTTGCAACTTGCATTCTATGTTGCACAAATCATCTTCCGTCTGAACTCTATCGCTAGCGGATGCAAAGTCAGAGTCCTCAGACTCAATTTGCGTTTGAATCTCGTCATATTTGGCAGATAGCTCCATCAGATGACGAAGCTTTATTTTTAGCGCATGGTGGTCATGCGTATCGTGATCAAAATTATCCGCGTAGGTGTTTATGCGCGATATAGAGGCCTTGATCGTGCCACGTTTTTTGATCAGCGCCTTCATATCAGTCATGATTGTGTATCACAGAAGATTTGAATGATAATATGAAAAAACTAAGTGAATGCAAAGAGATGAACAAGACCATGCAGGATATCCAAATTATAAAGTCACGCTACAACGCGGTAACCATTGCTTAACACATCTTAAACTAATTCTATGTTGTAATAAATACTGATTTAGGCAGTATATACAATATAGCAGTATAATCCCTATTGCTGTGAACACTATTTAAAAAATATGATTTACAATTAAAAAAGCTTGTTAAGTTATTTAAATTTGTGATTGATTCACAGAAAAAATTTATAAGCTTGTTAAGTTCGCAAAACAATTCCAAGTTCATATTCAAATGAAACTGATATAAAAAAGTTATATTGTTTTTTTCAATACTGCTTCTTTTACTTGAATGCCATTGAAAGATATACAAAATTATGCAAACTTGAAAACTAATGTGAAACATGAATTTATAGTCACTTGGCATGTGGTACTTATCGACATGTTCACGAAGGCCTCAGAGCGTGTCGAAACCTTGGCAGTCCCATCCGGTACCCATGAATTGATGATGTAGACACGGTCGCTGCCTGTCAGGTGATGTCTGAAGTGGCCGAATCCTGCATAGATTGGCTGCTTTGGATTTTCCAAAATGATGAATGCCACGTGCTGATGGTGTTCAACTGCTGAAATAATGCTTCGAACGATCCGGTCGGCGAAGTATGACGTCCCCAAAGTCGTACAATGTGTGCTCCAGTTATGGTTGATGATTAAAGAACTGCTGAATTACATCATGGTGAAAAATGCTGATAGGGCCTGGTTATTGAACTGAATCCATGAAACGAATTATCCATGAAATGAATCACATCCGTGAAATAAATTGTATGTGGAATGAATCATCCATGAAATGAATCATATCCGGCCCGGAGGACCATATGTTGGATGCTCAACGCTCTCGAAAATTTCTAGAGTTAGTATTGCACTGCGAATTGCTGCTGGTATAGGAATCGGAAATGTGTTTTTGAATGAAGAAGCGGACTGTATGAAAATTGAGTTAAGTAGCATTTATTGAAACATTATATAACGAAGCGCAGGCCCATGCAATTACGTACGGCATGGTTGCCAAGATACATAACGAATGGAAGAGAGAATAATTGTAAAAAGAAGTTACATTAATAAAATTCACATTGCCGCGGCTAGCAAATGGAAGAGTGTAGTGAACAGATGAAAGGCTGAGTTTTAACTAACTAATGTCGCAGCTGGCCGTAGCGAGCTGTACTTTAAGCGAATGACGTAAGTGCGTGGGCTGATTGCGCGCGAGTATGTAAACAGATACAAAGGTTTAACAATCACAATGGTTGGAAGATTAGAGGTTCTTTCACGTTTCCACTTATTGGAATTTCTTATGTAAGCCCAATAACATCGGTTGCAGCCCACTGGTACACATTGATTTTATAATTGTGTTGTAAAGCAAATACAGCATACATTAAGTCTATATTTTCTCCTGATTAACCAATGCAGCTGCCATGTTTTATTTCAAAAAAACAAAATGTTACAATTTCATTTCTAATAAAAATTTATTTCCGTGTAGAATGTGGAATATATGCAACAGTAGATTAAAGAAAACATATCTGCATATTGACTTATATTTTTTTAATTAACAGCATAATATTTTAGTCATTAAACTACAAACTAAACAACTATTATTTTAACTAGATTATATTATTGTATATTGCTATATTATATAATAATATATTATTATATATTAATAATATTATTAAATTTACAAAAATATAAGCTATAAAATGTTAACACCTTTTAAAATAAATTTTCATAGATTCAAATGGTACCACTGTTTTGACAGATACATTAGTGATTGGCTTGATGCTGGTCTCCACAAGACCTGATTTAATGTAAAATATGATACTATGCAAAGTACGTAACTATACTCACATACCAATATAATAATATGTATATTCTTGGTTATTGTTGTTGGATATTGTTATCCATGCATCTAGTGTGGAGGCAGAACAGGCTATAGTAGCCCAACTGCTGCACACATGGGCTCAGTCAATTAGCCTACTGCGACCGGGCAGAGGGAGCTCATCAACTGAGGTGAAAGCAACTCTCTAGGGGAAGAGCACCCCGAAATCAAAGTTCCTGGTCCTCCAGGTTGGGGGTTGGATCGGAGAATTCACATAGCCCATCTGTAAAACTTTTATGTGCAGAAACCTGTCAGTTTCTTTTGCCAGGGACCCGGAACTGGAGAGCAGCTGCGCTAGACCGGGACAACTGGCGGAGGCTGTTAAAGGAGGCCTTGACTCAGTAATAGGTTGTTGCGCCACAGAAGAAGAAGAAGAAGATTGTTGTCCATGACGTGTCCGTTGATTAACTAATTATAAGTATAATATGTATATTATTAGGTATCAACTCTTAATGATTCTGGTTTAAAATAACAACTTTATTATCATTATTATAAGATGGAGAATTTAATTACTGTGTAATAACTTTTCTGATCTTGGTACATTATATTTTTGCAAAAATTTATTTAAATTTCACCTGACCCAAAGTCAGCTTTTGTTTGTTTACAAGCTTCTTCAGAGCCTATGAAGAAAACTGTAAACAATTGAAAGGTTGCTCAGGATCAGATAAAATTTATATTAAACTAGGGTTCCAAAGCCAGAAAAATGTATTATTTAGTAATTAGTACAGAGACACATCAAAAACAACAAAACACAGAAAAATGGTAGTTTAAAATAATTTAGTTTATATAAATGTTTTTTCATAATGTTTTAGAAACACTGCGGAAGTATCCACCAGTACCCAGCATGATGAAAGTGTGTATTGAGTCAACAGTGTTAGAAATTGATGGGAAATCTATTAATATAGAGGCTGGAACAACAGTAAGTAGGCCTATTGTTTTGTTAAGGATACTGATTGTTAATAAAGACTTAGATAATATTATGTATGGTATTAAACAAGAAAGTTGGCCCCAAACTCGTACTTACCATTAAGTAGAAGAATACAACCCATAAAACCAAAAGCCCATGATGTCAAAACATATTACCCCCTCATCGTCATAAATCAGTCTAACATTATACATATACAACTCAGTACTGTCTATTCCTATCATATTACATCTCACAATATACCGTAATAACCATTAAACATTATATCATCAAGATTACCAACTATATTTAACTGTACTAACAAGAATCAAAGCCACATACCTTATAGAAACCATTAGCAACAGGTCACCATCAGGATTATTAGTTGTCACCAGGTAAGTCAGGGGCAATTTCTGACCCAATGGGTAGGGCAAGCATCGACTCTTCACACAATATAAGCACATGATGGCTTACATAAAATCCAATACTAAAAAAGTTTTAAAAATATTCAGGTATGCACTCATTTGTGTCACTGTGAGAAAAATATTCATCAGGTGTAATTAGTATGAAAATAAAAAAAATGGCATTTAGCGAGCTGTGTTTCTGCTTCCTAGTTAAAAAAAAAAATGATTTCAAAAACCAATACCCAGGACATACTGCAGGGAGCTACCCTTAAACAGCAATCACCAAAACAATAAAAAAAAAAAATGGGCGCACTTTTATTGAGGCGGGACACTCCTAGTGCTCCTAGCAGCTTAAAGCACTACTAAAGTGTGCTTACTTTTTGCATATCTGATTTTGCAAAAGATGAGAGATAAGCAGACGTGTGAAACAGTTTTTGGTGACAACAATAATCTTGGTTGTGTAATCACTTATTTACTTTTGCCTGATATTCTTTGTGTAAAAACTGATTGCTTTGCTTGCTCTGAGAATTTACCTCTGAGGTAAGTCTCAAGGTTATCGTCAGTTGCAACATCATCGTCATCAAGAGTTCCACCAGTCACCTGATGTTCATCATCGCTGTCCATACAAGCTAAGTTTCATCACTGTTCCAGTGTTGTTCTCTCTATACATAAAACATCCATTAACTCTTCATACCCTCTATTTATAGCAGATATCTTAAACGCCACATTTCTTTGCCTCTCATCATAATACCTATCCCGTTCCTCCTGAACTACTCCACTCTTTACAAAGGGCATAAAGGACTCACTATAACACATCCTGGCTTTATTGGGCAAACCACAAATAAACTTTAGACCACTACAACACCATGTCTCCCTTAACACTGCTTAAAACACTAAGAGAATTTGCTCTTTGCCCCACACTATCACCTAACCTCTGTCCACTCTCTCTATCACCATCTCATTTAAACTGTGCCTCACCATCAGCTTTCACCACAACTGAAATTTTTCCCCACTATTTCTTCATACACTATACTCTAGTACTATTCTATTCTCAATTAAATCATCGTCATTACTCAATATTCTATCGTCATCAACACAATCACCTACCTTATTATCTGTAACCTGGTCTATCTTAGGATCTGTAGTCGGATCAGGTTTAATTTTCATTTTTTTCTTAAAATCTAGCTCTATCCCTCCTCATCCCTTGTTAGTTCATTATTTTCCCTCATTATTGAACTCACTAAATTGCTCATTTAAATAATTAAATTTTGTATTTATAGCATTCTTTAAACTATTATTTTGTTGTTTTATTTTACCCCTTAAATTATTAATTATTTGTTTACTTGTAGAATTTGTTGTTCACGCATAAATCTTGTTGTTTCAATAATGTTTGCAATAAGTTCATCACCTTTCATTTCATTGATTTACGGGAATGGTGAAGTGCTTATCATGCACTGCCTGCCCAAGTGTGGTTGATGATCCTGGGCTTTTGTTTTTTGGGTTTTCTTCTTCTGGTTAATGGTAAGTGAGGGTTTGGGGCCAACTTCCTCACTGTTATATTAATTATATTTACATATGGTCAAAGATAATTTAGTATGAATAAGGTCAGTATTCACAGTTTGTTTTACTCTTTTTTAACACTTTTGGGAACTATAAAATGTTTGAATGGAAACAATAAATATAGCGTCAACATATGACTTTGCTCTAAGTGAGAGTCTGGGATGTGAGGACTGAAGTTGGTTCCAGAAACTGGAATTAGACATGGTTATAAAAGTCTTTATTAGAATGAAATGTATTAACATACAGTATTATATAAATAAACTTTTAACGTTAATTTAAACTTCCTAGAATACAAAAAATATAAGTTATTAACTAATTTTTTAATTACGCTTGTACATATTTATGATTTAACCAATATTTTCTTATTCTGCACTCCCTTCTGAAAGTTGAGCCTGCTTTTAATCAGTGTTTCAAAATGCTCTGTTCAATATTGTTTAATTTTTCTAACCGAGTTGCATACATAAAATATTTTTAGTTTTTTCTTTCATTTTTATTTTTTTTATGTTTTTAATAGTGATTTTTTTGCTAATCTTAACCATTTTATTTTGAAGTAGATTAATACTCAATACTGAATAGAAAAATCAATGACTATTCCATAGCAGACTTTCAGCAAGTGAAAAATGAACTGAAAAGTATCACACTTAGGATGCTATTAAACTTCATATATACAATTTTGTTATTAGACATCTGTACAGGAGTTCATTAAACAAATGTAGTAAACAGCAAATATGAATGTGTGTGTAATATAAAGAAATATTACTAAACAGCAATACTCAATTTTAAAATAAAGGTAATTAATAAAATTTAATAACAGTATAAAAATTTGGATTGGAATTATAAAACAAACTAAAAAGACGGTCAACAAAATTTTATTGTAAATATGTTTTTCATGATTACATGTAAACCATGAAGTCTCAGCGTACCTGCAATGTCTTGAACCACTACCTATGATTTACTCTTTGTTGAAGATAACACTGAAAACTGATTTATCTATGTCCAATAAATTTTAATTCACAGACTGAATCTTAAATAGGACAAGTTAAACACAAATTACCTTTGACTATACTTAAATACTTGTGTAAATGTGTCCTAACCAAATGTGATCATTGCTAAATGAAAAGCAGTTTGCATGGTAGCATAGATTGACTGTAAATGACTCTACTTATGGGACAAAATAAATCAACATATCGTATCATTAAAGAAGAAATAAGAATTTGGTTTGTATTCTTAACTTTAAAATACCTAGAATATAGGTGAATCATACCCAAGAACTACTTTTGAAATACCTCCACTATAACACTTTTTCTTTGTTGTTTTGACAAGGAATCCAAGGGATCTGATGAAATTGCAAGTTGTATGATGAAGAAGTAGGCTGGCCATATGTCCCGTTTTGAACGGGACGGTCCCGTTTTCGTGAGGTTTTAAAAGTGTCCCGTCGGTTTGCCTGTTTGTCCCGTTTTTTCTGATTTTCCCCACTTCAAGAAACTTTTTACGTTAAAATACCTGATTTCAAATAACAGTGGTGAAATAAATAGCATTGTTAAATTCAATAACAATAATACAGTATTTGTATTCTGCTTGATGCAGACAAAAATAGCTCAGTTCATCACTCGTCGGTCTTCGCCGCCGTCAGTTGTTTGTTGCCATTCGTCAGGTACACAAGCGCTACACCGACCATTACAGCCCTAAGTTAGTGAAAGTGAAGTTGTGTGTGTTTGATTTATATCCGAACAAAGTACAAATGTAAATCACAGAATAGTGCTTAATTCTTCAATAGAAAAGTTTTGCAGAAATATTTATAAAAACTTCAGTTAATTTTAAGTGAAGTGGGATTGTTTTGAGGTTATTTTAGTATATGTTTAGATTGTTACTAATGGCCAAATCACAGAAACGTTCCTGCGTATTTAATGAAGACCTTCAAAGGGAATTTAAATTTATTAAAACGGACCCATCAACTTCAGACAAATCACATGTTCTTTGCAAGACATGTGGGGTCCATTTCTCTGTTGCACATGGAGGAAGAAGTGACATTGCGCAACACACCAGATCTCAGAAACATAAAGACGCTGAAAAATCCAAAAGTAGTTCATCCAATCTGGAAACTTTTTTTACAAAGAAGGAAGATAATGATAAAGTGTCAGCCCAAGAAGGGTTATTTGCTTACCACTCTATTGCACACGGGCATAGTTTTAGATCAAATAATTGCTTATCTAAACTTATAAAAAAACTGTATGAGCCTAAATACTCTTCAGGCAAAACTAAAAGTGAAGCGATTGTGTGTAGTGTTTTGGCACCATTTTCCTTAAGTGAAGTGGAAGCGGACTTAAAACAATGCAGTAGCGTCTCTTTAAGCTTAGATGCATCTAATAGGAAGGCAGAAAAATTATTTCCCATTCTGGTCCGCTACTTTTTACCGCTTTCTGGTGTTCATGTCAAAATGATTCAGTTCACATCTTTGCCAGGGGAAACTTCCGAAATTCAGAGCAACATGCTTGAGGAATTAATCAGAAAAAAATTAGGAGAAAAGGTGGTAGCACTGTGCGCCGATAATACTAACACTAACTTTGGGGGTGTTAAAAGAAGAGGACAAAATAATGTTTGGCGTCGTATGCAAGCAAGCCTTGGGAAAGAAATAATTGGCATCGGGTGTGGGGCACATATTGTGCATAACTGTTTACAAACTGCTGTAGACTGTCTTCCCTTTGACATCGAGAGTTTTGCTGTGAAAGTGTACAAGTACTTTCATATTTACACCATGAGGACGGAAGAGCTGAAGGACTTCTGCGAATTTGCTGGTGTGGAATATGCCAAATTGTTGGAACATGGAAACACCCGTTTTTTGTCTCTTGGTCCAGCAATTGACCGAATTCTAAAGATATTTGGTGGCCTTAAATCTTACTTTTCATCACAAGAAAAGTGTCCTGCTGTGCTAAAACAGTTATTCGAGGATCCGTGTTTTGAGTTATGGCTGATGTTTTCCTCAGCACAGATTCAGACCTTTGAAGAGGTCATTCTGAAAATTGAGAAAGACAACATCTCCGCAACTGAAGTGGCATGGCGTATTGACTCCCTGAAGAAACTGTTGCAGGGAAGGCAAACTGAGGGCTTTATCCCTACTGTTGTCAAAGAGAAACTGTTTAGTTTACAAGAAAGTGGAGAAGTCACACAAGAACATTTTATTGCTACAGTGAAAACCTTTTTTAAAAACTGTGTAGACTATCTTCAAAATTGGGAAACCAGCTGTGGTGGAGCTGAAAAACTTCAATGGGTTTTGCTGCAAACAATTCCGTCATGGAATGAGGTTCAAAATAGCCTAGCTTCGTTTTCGGCTAGTCAAATCAAACAGATTACAGAAAACCCCATTGAAGAAACCAAGCTGTTTGACCAGTGGCAGTGTGTAAAAGAAATAGTTTCTGAGAACCTACCAGAGTGGAATCGGGTCGCAGTTGACAAGACAAACGTACCAGTTGAAGAAAGATGGAAACAGATTTTCCACAAGATGCACAGCCAGAACATTCAATTTGATGTTATTTTGAAGGTTGTAGAATTCACTATGTGCCTACCTGGAACATCAGCTCCATAGTCCAGTCGCCAGAGTAAAAATAATGGTAAAATTTCGTAAAAAATTGAGGCAAAGTGATATTTGGTATAGTTATTGAAAAAGGTCTAAATATCGGTTTAAAATCATCTTTGCATGTTTATAAGGTCAGGCTTTAAAAAAAAACCTTATTTAAGGGCAGCGCGCGGTAAAATCGATAAAAACGTTTACATTCCGTGAATTTCTTTTCTTACTAGTAAATAAACCATTGGATCATGATAAAGTCTTCATTCTTTTTGTTTAAAATAGTTCAAATATTAATAGTAATAAAATCAAAATAACGATTTTGTTATTATTTCATCGTTAGGAGTATTAAATCGATAGACGGAATGGTCAATTTTAACAAATCTTCCTCTGTTGAATAATATTATTAAATATGTGTATCTTAATATACATAAAAGTCATTGTGTGTATTTATATTTCACACCTCCTACTAAACCACTGGACCGATTTCAACAAAACTTAGCACAAATATTTTATGCAACGGGAGAACCAACATAAGATAGGTGTTTTGGGCCCTGGGGGATGTCAAAAATGGAAAATATGAAAATACCGCATGTAGGGTATCAAATTAAAGGGAATTTCAATCCAAGTAACAATTTTTCATGCATATAAGCACTATTGAAAATTCTTGGGCCCTGGGGCTCAATAAATGGGTGGTTTTGGGGGAGGTCAAAAATGGAAAATATGAAACTGGACCGATTTCCACCAAACTTGGCACAAATTTTTTACGCAATGGGAGAACCAACATAAGATAGGTGTTTTGGGCCCGGGGGGATGTCAAAAATGAAAAATATGAAATATGAAAATACTGTGGGGTATCAAATTAAAGGGAATTTCAATGCAAGTAACAATTTTACATGCATATACGTACTATTGAATACATTTGGGCCCTGGGGCTCAATAAATGGGTTGTAATGGAGGGGTGTAAAAAATGGAAAATATGAAATATCATATGTGACATGCATATACGCACTATTAAAAATTTTGGTTTTTAAAAATTTTGGGCTCAATAAATTAGTGGAATTGGCGGAGGGGTGATGTCAAAAATGGAAAATATGAAAATACCGCACGTGGGGTATCAAATTAAAGGGAATTTCAATGTAAGTAACAATTTGACGTGCATATAATTTATCATATAATTCTAAGGCTGTTTTCACAATTAATAAGTCTGCATCATCGTCAGCTTGTTTAACGTTAGCTTTCTTCTTCCAAATATCTCGTTAGAATTTCAATAAATCGAGTTTTATTAGTTTTATTCGAAAGAAATTGTTCTTGGGTCACTGTGACACACATATCTTCATAGAATAAAATATCTAAAGAGGAATTTTGATTGGTACGGCGATAACGCTCCATAGCTTTGATGCTGTTAGAATTGTTTGTATAGCCATCAAAAACTACAGTAACTTTTGATCCAAAGTGTCTCTTGACATAATTTACGTATCTTTGAAAAATACATTTGAACTTGTCATTTTTTGACCATACTACTCTATGCAGTAACATACCACCATCAATGACGTAAATGCAATCTTCAAGGTTAATCTCAGTGCGGTCCACTTCAAACATATCATATAGTTTAGACTTATCTGTTTTCCGAAATACACCTTCGTAAAACATAGATGTTGGGTACGGTGCAAGTTCATAACGCATGTAATCTTTTAATTCGTCGTCACTTTTTCTTGCTACACAAATGCGTTGAAGTATAAACATTGGATCTATAGGGACAATTTCCTCTTGAATTTTCAGACTACTATTAACACTTTTTAATGACAGTACTCTATTTTTTCGTTTAAACGAAACTTTATGGAAGTTTGTACCAGCAATTTCTTCTAACCCTGCTTTTCCAACCTCAAAAGCATTATGATAGTTAATATTATTACCGCCAGTAACGCCAGTAGATATAGACATTATTGAATCTTGATAAGGAAATGTCTCGTGACAATCAAACCAGGATTTTATTTTGAGAATATCTTCAGTATCTCGTTTTATTCGAGAATCTCTAGCATCTACATGCTGATCGGAAGTAGAAAATTGTATACCACAAAAATTTTCTACTTCTTCGCAGATATCATGTGTATATGGCATCGCTAAAATCCATTTATTTGCAGTACTGGTAGTTACTCCCCGTCCAATCATACCACCATCAACTTTCATGACTCTCATTAAGTCCTGTTCGATTGTCATATCAGTATGAGTTCCTGACCAGAATTTCTCAGTTCGTCTTACAGTACAAAATCTGTTATTTATAAAATTTTGAAGTTCTTTAATTTTTAAAGCGGTAGTTTCTGCAATTACATTTTGGTTTTGCATTGAGGTGAAAAGTTTTTCAGATTCTTTTATAAATTGATTCATATATTGTACATATAATAAGGCTGATTTCGTATAATTAAAATGTCCAGTCGCATAAAACTATGGCAACATTTGCTGAATAACTTGTAATTGAATTTTTATATTACCCATTTTTTCAGAGCGCGCAAATGCTTTTGCAATAGAGATCATTCGTATGTATTGTATCCATAATTTTGCAGTTTTACCGCATTCCTCAATTTCAATAATTTTTTCTAGAAATTTACCATTTAAGATGTTAAAAAAATTATGATCTTGTACTTCTTTGTAAGTAAGATTGTCATCTAAAAATTCTTGTAGTAAAAATTTCATATTTGAATATTCAACTTCTGAAAGATTCATTTCCTCAATAATCTTTTTACACAAAACTATCCAAATTAATGTGTGGCCTCGTACTGCTCTAGCATAAGCATGGCCATCTAACATCTTATCTACAGTTCCTGGCGCATAGTAACAGCTTAATGCTTCTTTTAAACCGCTTCCTGCCATCACATAACCGATTGAACCAAGAAAAGACATAAGCAGATGAAATCCTCCAAGTCGAACAATTACATTATGTATATCATCATCAGGTGAGGATTGGACCATTTTAAACGCTTTCTGATACAAAGGTTGATCGAAAGTAACAAAACAATTAAATAGATTTAAGTTTTCACTAGTTTTACAGCGTATTTTAAAACGGTGTATATTGTATTTTTGTCAGTTGGAGGAGAGTGTACAAAAGGCAAGCAAACAATTCTAGATAATGTATACGTCATATTTTCCAAAAGCTTGGACATAAAGGCATTCCAGCCAGTAATGCCTGGTTTGGTCACTCCATAAATCCAAAGCAAGTCAGCATTAGAAAAATCTATATTATTAAAACTCGGGTTATCTACTTTTTCAAAAACAATGTTTTGGAGTGCATGTGTATTAATATTTTCAAAAATTTGGAATAGTATTTTGTCAATTTTGCTAATTTCTTTTGCAGTAGGCTTAACTGTCAATCGTTTTAAGGGAACTTTGTTATAATAAAAATCTCTGGGACTTACAATCATAATACCTCCCATACTATGAAAAGTATTTTTCCCGTCTATAGTATTGATGTTAATATCTGAATTGTCAAATGCCAATTGTGCAAAACAACCAGATCTAAATGGAGAACGTGGACTAAGCAATACACTATCCTCATAAAGTGTATGATGAACACACTCCCAGATGCGACAATATATCTATAATTCGTTTTGAAGCAAATTTCCTGTGCAACATTACAGACAGACCAACTTGCAATGGTGATAGAAAGGTTCTAGGTCTTATGCAACTCATAATTGAATGAGTAATTGCTGTGCATTTTGTTTCATATGAACTAATATCACCTTTTTTATTTTTTAAAATTATTTCTTCTATCAGAAACTGAAGGGATTCTGGGATATTCTCATTAATATTTTGGAATATATTATCACTTGGAGGATAAAATTCTGTATTACTTTTCTTCAGATTAACATCGTTTCGAATAATTGCTGCTGCAGATTTTAAGATTTTTCTTTTTTCTTCATTTTCATCTTTTTTTGAGGCTATCCATGTCTACGTTTAATTTTTTTTAATAGTCAAAAAATGGTGTCAGAAAGGCCAAAAAATTTTGTTAATTAACCACCCGAAAGTATTTTTAATAAGCTTTAATTTAAGCCGTCGTACACCTTTGTGCCACAATCTTGCCGTACTTTATGAACACTCAAAGTTTTTTTGTGAATTGCGATTTTTTTGAGGTAATATTCGACATTTCAATATGAAATTTTTGGGGTTTATAGTACTCCACAAAGGTTACCTTTCCCTCAAGTTTTATCAACTTTCATTAATTTGCGTTAAAACAACAGCAATTTGTTTATAAACGCCATCGCCACTTTATTTATTTATTAACAATAATAATAACATCGACTTCCGTATTAAGGCTAGAAATGTTCTTAATTTATTATAGAATACTGAAAAAAATCACATTAAAATCGGCTTGTTAGGTCCAAAGATATTTATAAAAACGCTATTTTGCAACTTAAATTGTTAATAAAAAAATAAACGGGTTGTTTTTACACAAAACTTAACTATTAGCTCAACTTGATCCCATTAACCAATTTAGCACACAAAAAATCGACTCCCAAAACAATTCACATTTGATTTTTATTTTGACTCCACTACACGTGCTCACAAATAAATAAATATTAGCATGTATAAAAAGTGTAAATAAAAACTTTAAACTGCAATTTTTTTACGTGTTTTATATGATAAAAACAAAAATATTTGTAATGTTTTGATTATAACCTTTGAAGAAATATCAACTGCGTTACTGCTCCGTTCTTGTATAGCAGATGTTTGTATGGCACACCACAACAATGGGTGTTGCGCGCGCAGCTACATTTACAGTTCACACTCGAGGGGAATAGAACGCCGCGCCGTTTAAAAATTTTACCTGTTTTCTAGGGTCTTGTTTTTAGAGTATAGGTATAATCAGGTAAGAGAAATAACATGAATAGATAGATTTAGTATTGTAGTAGCTGTAACGTTAATTTCAAGTACTCAAATAAACCCACTTAAAAGATACATGTATGTAACGCAAAGGAGGCACCTTTTTTTAGTATACACAATTTTTATTTATTTTTTTTAATTTCGAAAATGATTTTAATTTTCATGAGTATAGTTTTTGATGCAGAACACTTGCAGCTTTCAAATACAATTTTTTGTATTTCGATATCTCTATTTTTAAGATTAATAAAGGCAGATAAACTCTGAATTTTCGAGTAAATTTAAAATACGTCGAAATACTCACTTTTGAAAAGGTGTTTTTTTTTAAATAACAACTTCAAAAGTATTTTTCATTATTATAAAATAAAAAGTTTATCTCTTTTAAAGGTAAATTAGTAAAGAACTACTATTTTTTAAAATTTTATTGTATAGTACTTGTAATTTTGTGGTTTCACTTCTTTTTGTATCTACAGTAAATATTTATACACTATAGTCTTTATGTTCAAATAAAATATTTATGTAAAAATCAACAAATTTTGAAAGCTATACTGTTCCCCTTCAAAACTAGCCTTTATTTAACTGGCTACGCTTAGATTAAAGAAAGTTATGATATTTTTGAATAGACGCGCCTGGCTAATTTAGCGAATTACGCAAGATCGGGGGCAAACGCTCTTTTTAAAACGCAGCGCTCATCATTACCAATTTTCAGGAAAACAGTTCCATTAACGTAAAAATATGTAAGGAGACTTTCTGAAGGAAATTGTTTGCTCTTCAATATACACCTTTTTATTTCTTCCAACTGTACATATTTACGGAGTGCTTTAAGAAAATCTGTCTTTACGATTTTTCCAGACCATTTTCAGAAAACCCTAGAAAGGTAAACATGCAAAGATTTTTTTATATTAATTATTAACGTTTATTTAACACGTGCACCAAATATTGCTTTGCCCCAATTTTTTATCAAGTCAAAATCTCTGGCGACTGGACTACCAGTGGAATGAGTTTTTTCAATAATGAACAACATGTGGTCAACAGAAAAATCTCGGCTCCATATTTCAACTCTAAGTGCAATGTTGATGGTAAAAATAAACTTTGACCACTCATGTGAAGAGTTTTATCAAATATTATTGAAAAACAAAAATATTCTACAAAAGATAAGCAGTTCCCAAAAGTATTTCTGGTATGAGGAGGCGTCAACGTCATCGTCATCAATTGCAGGACCATCAAAACCATAAATATTTATTAAAATACATATAGTACAACTGAAAAAGAACTTATGTTAATTTGAGCAAGCCATTCACTATACATGTTACATTTGATTAAAAATATGATGTTTACGTTTACTGTGTATTAAAATGTGTTTATTACAAATAAAAAAAATATAGGTAGTAAACATTTTCTGCTAATTGTACATAATGTATGATTACTACATGTTTCATAAATTAAAAAAAAATAATGAAAGAGTGTTTTACTTTTATTTCATCATTTTAAACTTCTTAAATGAAAAAAGTGCACTTTCATGAAGTTGATTTCTAAATATTTATGGGACCCCCACCCCCACCACCACCACCGGTTAAGTCACGGCTGTCCCGTTTTGGGAAAACTAAATTATGGCCAGCCTATGAAGAAGTCTCTTAGCCTGTCATCCCAACTCCATTCTCATTAGGATGAGGTGTACATTCCTAAGTTGTGTAATCCTTGGCAAGCAAGGGGTCAATGAGAAAACAAGAGAACAGAGTTCTGACAGTCAGTCAGAGTGGTGGTTACAGTTTTTGGAGCAACTTGAATACTTCAAATAAGAATATAACTATTAAATTCTATGCTCAAGGTGACAAGGATGTAGTCTTCGACACTGGCAGTAAGTGGTGAATGGTTCAATCTTATGGAGGTAATACATATCTAAACACAGGAGTAGGTCGTTGGACAGCAGTCCTGTCAATCATCTCACTTCACAAGGTACTGCTAATCCCTTTCAAGGAAATTTATATAATGGTTTTTTTTTGCTAATGATGTAATGTAATTGACATTTTTTAAAAAAGGCATATAAAAGAAATATAATATTAGGAATAAAATAATGTCACTGTTAAGTGCCAAGTGGCAACTCTTATGAAATGTCACAACACACACACAAATATATTGTCAATTTTAATGTTTCGATATTTCACTGTAGATCCCTTAAATACAAGGTAATAACTATTATAAAATGAAATTGTCACACAAACTTTCTAAAATTGTTTGTGAAGTAGAAAATATAACATTGTATGTGGGTAATGAACTTTTAAAACTCTATGTCATTGTACTGATATAGCAAGTTGAGAGATAGATACGTTTTAACACAGCTTGAAAATGAAAAGAATGGATTGCATATTTTAACAATATACGTGCCAAACTTCTTGTTTTGTGTGATACCCAAGCCAACTATAATATAAAAAAGAAACCTAGCAGCAAAAGAAACAAGAGAGTGTAAAACACGTTCATAATTGTTGGTATTAGGGGTATCTTTAAGACATTATACTTTTAGAAAGTTTCACAACGTGTCTGTGGGCACATTGAAACCCACGTACAAAGGGAAATTAAGATTAATGTCACATTCAATCAAACAACAAAATTTGACGTTGGAGTTGGGCAAGAAATAGACACTGAGAGATGTACTAATGACAATGATGGCTGCTAAAATGGAGGGAGCTAGACTGTTTGATAAAACTACTGTTATATGCCAAGTAGAATTCCTTTTTTAAAAGAGTTTTTGGAGCATAGAATTGGACAAGTTTTAATGCAGTTTTTTTTATTAGATTTTCTAGTGGACAGTTTAATAGAGTTTTTTTAGAAGGGTTTTATTTAGTGAAGAGTTAGTGGAGAATTGGAAACAATGACTAAACATTTGGTACAGAAATTTGATAGAGAATTGGTAATAAAGTATTAAAAAGTTGGTGCAGAAATTTGATGGAGAGTTGATAATAAAGTGTCTATCAAAGAACTGTGTGATGAGTGTAGGAGTGATTAATCAATGTGCATATGGTATATCAGGACCAAGTTATCAACATACACTGAATGGAGCTGGGATGAGAGAAGTCAGCTGAGGACAGTATGGTTGACAATGGCAAATGTTGATACTAAATTTTACATGTATTGTGTATTAACATATGCCAATTCATTGACCAGAGTTACCAGAGAATTCATTAATTTAAATTCACAAATTTGTCAAATCTATGCAAAATTGAGGTATAAGAATTGTCAACTAAAAAAAGTCTTGTGCTCCTCAATTTTGAGCATTTAATTGTATATAATAGTGAAAATTATGCAAGAATAGTAAATAGCGAAAGAACTTGTTATAGTAATTCTGAAATAGCAACTTGACACATCGCCATCATTAAAATTTTGAACTTATTTAATGTAATAAATAATTACGGTACTTTAGAATAAAATCGTGTATGAGTTCATAAATATAAGATTAGTCAATAAACAGAACATTAGTCAATAAACTCCTACACAAAACAAACAACAGACAAAGACAGAAAACAACAAATTCATAACACTAACATACATCAACAAACAAACTGAGAAAATAGTCCTCAAACTCAAAAAAGCAGGATACAGAATCGCATACAAAACTACAAACAAAACAGAACACACACTATCAAAACACACACACAAAGCACAAAACAAATTTGATCTACCTGGTGTTTACAAACTAAATTTCTCAGATTGCAAAAAATTTTACATAGGCCCGACAGGACGTTGCTTCAAACAAAGATACATTGAACACACAAAGGCACTCCACTCCACTACAGAATTCACCTTTGCAAACCACCTCATTGAAGCAAACCACACTTACAAAAACATCGACAATAACATGGACATTCTACACGTACACACAAAAGGCTGAAAACTAGACACTCTAGAACAATTGGAAATATACAAACACACGAAAACAAATGAAAACGACATCCTAAACGAACAGACACAATTCAAATCACATAAATTATTCGAACATATCACACCCCATACACACAACATCAATATTTCGAATCGAAAGTTGATACCATCGCCAACAACAAGACGGACAGTGCTCCCAGCGGCAGCCTCTGAAGAAGCTTTTTAAAAGCGAAAACCGGTTCAGGTTATAAAGTAAAACTTTACGTTTTTACCCATAAAAAACTTAACTATATAAAAAAATATATTGTACTAACCGTCTGTGACTTCTCGTATATGATGTCCTTTCCTATTGCGACATGTTTCGGGACACTTGTCCCATTTTCAAAGCATACAATTTGTAGCACATATCATTCACTGATATACTTGTCAAACGTTAAAATTCATGCGTTATGATTTCGTTTGTGATTTCGTTATGATTCCATCCATATTTAACGTTTGACAAGTATATCAGTGAATGATACGTGCTAAAAATTTTATGCTTTGAAAATGGGACAAGTGTCCCAAAACATGTCACAATAGGAAAAGACATCATATACGAGAAGTCACAGACGGTTAGTACAATATATTTTTTTATATAGTTAACAGACACGTGGCTTGGTACTAAAACAGGTTTATTCCTACTAAATATAAAAAACTTTGTGTTCTGAGTCGGTAGTGAAATAATTATATTTATATAAGAATACATTTGTAGTGTTACATTTTATCAGTACAGTTAATTATTGATAAAATTATAATTAATTAATTAATTGTTGATAATCTGCATCCTATTGATCAATAGATACTACAAATTCCTAAATAATCATAAAAAGGAGCATAATGGAAATTGTATATAACATAACAAAAGACTTAAAGTAGTAACTAGATGCATATAAATGTAAGAAGTACATGTAAAAGAGATCCAGTATGCCTCAAAGGCATAATGGGGACAACACACCTGTATGGCACATACAGGCATTATAATGCCTAATCCCTGACTGTAGATGATGACGATAGTGGTTGGTTTTTACAATCAATCAATAAATGATGAAACGTTTAACAAGGATTGGTCAATAAGTGTAGATACAATTTTTACATCATTTGTGCCAAAGTTTCGACAATATTTATTGCCATCATCAGGACCAGTGTATGGGTAATAGAGTAATAATCAAACACATAAACAGCTCAGTTAATAGAGTTAATGTGTTTTTTGTGTAATTTGTAATAATGAATTAATAATATTTTTGGAATATAGTTATGTCTATCTATTTACAGTATGTCAGAATAGTAATATTTTGTGATGTAAAACTTACTGTCTCACACACACACAGGTCCCGATGATGGCAATAAATATTGTCAAAATGTCGACACAAATGAAGTAAAAATTGTGTATACACTTATTTATCAATCCTTGTTAAACATTTTGTCATTTAATAAGTGTTTTATAAAATGCATACGTACGTACTT
Organism: Magicicada septendecula; assembly: GCA_034769895.1. Classification (NCBI taxonomy): domain Eukaryota; kingdom Metazoa; phylum Arthropoda; class Insecta; order Hemiptera; family Cicadidae; genus Magicicada; species Magicicada septendecula. Next base: position 247,764,399 of record CM068375.1, read on the forward strand.
TAGGAGGGTGGAGAATATTCCCTACCACCAATTCTCAGTACACCAAGATGTGCACAGTTGTGCGAACAAACTTGGATTGTGAACATGTTTTTTTAAAGTTGTTTCCATCTAACACTGTATAAATAAATAAATAAATAAAATACTATTGGTTTTTAAACTTTCCCTTTTGTATGTGAAAATAACTACTTAAATGTAATATTCTGTAATAATAATTATTGTTTCAGGTTGTCATTCCAATTACAGCTTTACACAATGATCCAAAATACTTTCCACAACCACACAAGTTTGATCCTGAAAGATTTTCTGAAGAAAACATTACTCAGAGACATCACTATTGTTATTTGCCTTTTAATGAAGGACCAAGAATTTGTATTGGTGAGTATTTCGTGACAGAAAAACAAGTTAGGAAAATTTTCTGTGTAACTCAGTTAACATTATTTCTCACAAGGACCACTAAATCTTTTTAAATTCTTCTTCTTTCATTATGTTGGGGTTTACAGCCTGTTATGACTTCTACTTCGATTTCTGTTAGAATTGATTGCTTTATCTTTTCCTTGGCTTCCCCAAGAAACGTCATCCTATTGGCTGATATTCAAATATCTGTTTAGGAATATGATGGGGTAAATTTTTTCTAGATGATTTTTCTATTTTCCCCTGTATTCTTTTAATTATCATTTTGTAACGGTACAGAATTGTATGCTAAAAAGATAAGCTAATAATCTGTTATGTTGTTAGTTCACAAAGTAAATTGAAGATTTACTCAATAAATGAGAGAGAATTTATTAGAATTGGAAAGACTGCGTTTATCGTATTATTTTGCAATCAAACCCAAATAATCTTTCTGCAACTTGTTCGTCTGTAGAACCCTGGAGTGAAACCCGAAGGTAAGAAAAGAAGTAAAGTTATTATAAACATAGTAAGATATTATCATTTGAATTAAAACGTAGAGTTTCAATTTATGCTTTGTATTGGTAGCTCTGCCTTTATGATAGTATTTCTTTTCTGTCCAATCCTGGATATGTATTAGAAATAAAGCAAAGTGAAGTATAAGTGTTGAAAAACATGGAAAAGTGCTGGTTTCAAATATCCTATCTTGATTAATTGTTATTCAGATAAAAGGTAATAAATCTTATGTTATTATGTGTCACTTTATTTCTACACTTTTACTCATAACAAATCTTGTAAAAATGAGTATTTTTAAAGATATTCTGAAAAAATTAGTTTTATTACACTTTTGCACTTTACTTTAAGGATGTTGTCCTCCCAAGAATTGTTAACATACAGATTTATTACTTATTTCTGTGTATTTATTTATTATGGTAATCATACAATAATTACCGTACTTACCATAATTTTCCGTGCACATGTCAGCGTAATTATATTTGTTTCTGCTGGGTCCAGAGTTCGCATTAAGCGCAAATAGAGACTGAGTTGGGTCTTGAAATGAAAGTACCAACATCAATATTATTGCAAATCAACTTATTTTTATTATCTCTCATTTTGTAAAATTAGTTCTTTATGAAACAAAATGGAATCATCTCCCAACTGGAAAATAATTAACAAAATGGCGTCGCTACTGCTTCCGCCTTCTCAGTACATTCATATCTTATTTTAATACCAATTATCTTTTAAACTACCTTTATACGAGATCATTGTATTATACTGCAGTATCTATTTTATATTTATTTATTACCTTTAATTGTTTTGAAGAAACAAACACAAACCAACCCCTCAGAGTAAGGTTCAGATACCGGCATCATTTCACATTCACACACTCACTTTTGCATGACATACATTGGTTATCGGTACATGTTTGATTACTTAGAATAAATTGAGCGCATTTATAATTGTTATAAATTTTGAATTTTGGACTTCCCTGTAATGTTGTGATAATTGTTGCTCCTCAGGCGATTCCCATGCTTGTTGGCAGATGTTCCGCCTAACTTACAGTCTGTCTGTTTTTTCGTGCACTGAGTTTAATTTATTCCATTTTATAACTGTTCACTTGTGAATTACATTGTTGAATTACATTTTTATAAGTTTAACACTCTTTTGCTGGCGTTAACTTGCCAGCACACTAATGAACGTGTTAACGCTCTCACTGATGGATGAAGACTGGGACCTGACCATACGCAATTTTTACGTATGTATGTGTGCATCGACGTCATTGTCTTTTGTTTCATACGGCTAACGCCCTGGTTTCGTGTTATTGTTGTTACGTCATTTCTAATTTTTAATGACGCCTCACATGGTTGACGAATGAAAAGTATAGAAAGAGCTTGCGTCGATTGTCACATACGCTTGACCTTGGAATCGCCCCGCACCGATGTAACTGCGTCGTTTTCGTTAAACAAAGGGAAAATTGTCCTACCCATGCACATGTGTGCAAAATACAATAAAATAATACCTTTTGTACCATAAATATGAAAACAGGATTTTGTCCTGTTACAGAATGATCTAAGTGACTTATAGTTTGTATTGTATTAAAGTATGTTATTTTTATATTAAATCCTACAATATGACTCTTAGAACTCTTAGAAGTCTTATTAGTACTACTATTTGTGGTTCTTTTTTTGAACTGTGATTCACTTCCATTCATTAGTCATTAGACATGAATTCATCTTGGTTTTGTAAAATTTTATTAAGACCTATTGTCGTCTGCCTTTACTTTATTGTTGAGTGTTCTATTAATATAGTTCAATTTTCCAATCTTATCACAGCAATAAATGATAGCATACACCCAAGAAACAAAATGTATTCACCCTTCAGTTTGTTGGTTATCAATGAATTGTTAACTTTATTTTACTAGTCGCTATTCTGGGCGTTATTGTTAACTTTATTAAACTTACCTCTTTTTGCATAATAATTTTATTTATAATAATATGGTATATGTATATATGTAGATACTTACCGTATGATTCACTCCACATCCGGTTTGAGCACGTGGCTTTCTAACCACCATTAATTTTCTCCCTAGGGTCCAAAGTTCGATATTAAGCGATACCAGAGACAGTGTGGGATCTCGAAATAATGACACTAACAACGATTGTGGTGACATAAACTTTTGTTTAATAATTCTGAATTTGCATTATTCACATATACAAAAATCAAATGGCGTCTTGTGCATTCAAAGACAAAATGGCGGGTATATACTTCCGCCCATACTAATTATTCATTTTCAATTAATTATTTCTGGTATTTGATTATTTGCAAGAACATGTTAATAAACTGCAGTTCTTCTTGAGTAGATTTACTCCGTTTCAAATCACATAAACCAATGCCTCAATCTTTATTGTAAATGCCGGCACATACACGCTTCCATGCTCTCACACACACATATCAACAAAGGTACATTTTTTAATTCATAGTAATTTTGAGCTCAAAAGAATATTAAAGTGTATTGATCTGAATTTTGACTTCCCTGAGGGTGTAGGATTGAAGTCCTCATCAAGCGTTCCACGTTATCTGGCAGATGTCCGGCCGAACGTTCCTTGTTTCTTTTCCCTTTTATCACTGACGCTAATTTACATTTTTGAACTGTTAGTTACTGACTGATTTTGAACTTTCACTGACTATTACATTTTGATTACATTTTATAACTCCAAAAACACTTTTGCTGGCAATAATCTGCTGGCGAATATTTTAGCGTGTTAACGCTCTGACTGTAGTTTGGTGAATGGGATGACATTTTGTCGTAAATTCGACATGTGGAGGGGATTAATCGTCATTAATCCTTTGTCTGACGCAGATGACGGCATTGTTTCACGTCACCGTGGTTACGTGTGTCGTATGTATTATGACATTTCAACATTGTCGAACAGTGCAGTATTCAAATATGTGTTGTTTGACACGTACGCCCATGACCTTGGTGTCAGGCTACTCTGGTGAACTGCGTTGTATGTACACTATTAGGAAAAAGTCAACCTAACCATTTTTAAATATATGAAAACACAATAAAATTGTTTTCCTTTACCAATGAATCCTTAGACGGACTTATGTACCGTCACAGAATATTGTAGAGCCAAGTTCATCAGTGGCTTTAATTTGTGTGTGTTACATTGTCAGATTATATTCTTTATCATTTAAATGTGTCTCATGGTTGGGTCTTTGTAGAAAATTTTTACTGTCAGCTATTACCACCTGATCTTTTGTGAACAAAGCAGTCGTTAATAATATATACAAGTTTGAAAACAACAATAATAACAAGTACTATTAGTTACTTAAATTAACTAATATTACTTTTTAATATTTAAAACAGCAACTACTGAAACATCTGAGTACAAATTAAAAAGAAATGGTTCTTAATAAACTCTTGCAATTTGAGAATTTTTAACCTTCTACAATCATAATAAATGAAAAATTTGTTTAATGGCCTACTTTCAATTGTTTGTGCATTTTGTTATTTAGTAGATAAAACTGATTGTCTAAAAAAACAGTGTTGCATTTGACTTTTATACACATATAAAATAGGGTGGCAATTTTCTGAATTTAACTCTGCAAAATAGATTCTGGAAATTCAGAAATTTAGATAATGAATAATTCTAATTTTAGTATGTAGGCTTTCACGGCCGGTGTCATTATAATTATCTAAAACTTCCGGGCTGAAAGGCTGTGGTCGAATGCTTGATCTTCTACAGCTACACATTTCGGCCACACCACCGTTGGCCATCTTCAGTAGCTAAAGGTGTTCATAAGAATGCGTCCGTCGCTATGAACCGCCGAGGTGAAAGCATCGCCTTAAATAGTGTCTGGCATGGTTTATTTTCCATGGCCAATCAGAATGGAGAATGATGAGCTGGCTTCTCATTGGTCCACGTTATACACCTTAAGCGGCCAAAAAGTTATAAATAGAAACAGCGTAGCCTTCTCTCACTGTTGCTTGTTCCCAGTTCATTGGGAGACGTGTTCGGCGTACCATCTATTTCGAACACTTTTTGCTACTGAAGATGGCCACCGGTGGTGTGGCCGAAACGTCTAGCTGTAGAAGATCAAGCATTCGACCACGGCCTTTCAGCCCGGAAGTTTTAGATAATTATAATAATTCTAATTGTTCAGTATATTAGCACGCGAAGTATTTCCTTGTGCACATAGATTGACTCGCTCACCTGAGGAACTGCTTTTTGCAATGCACTTTGTGCATGTTCAATGCTGTGCAAGTTTTCATCATTTCAGACTCAGACACTGAACAGGCAGCAAGCTGCTGGGAATAACTCAGTACCACATAGTCACAAAACTGCCATCTAATTAACCAGGTTTTCGCTTTCACTGCCCAGACCATCGCTAGATTCTTATTTTTTAATTGATGCAGGTAAACCCTGTTACTCCTGACATCCATTCTTCTTACAGGGGCCTGCTTCCCCCAGTTTGATTCTCCTTCAAAGCGTGGGGAATTTTTATTAAGGTTGGGGGGATTTCATGTTTATGGTTTGACTATTCTTTTTAACAGCTTATCACTTGCTTAAGTCTTGCCAGAGAAGTCAATTATTAAATCATACATATTTTTGTTATGTAAGGTGAACATAATTTTTACGTAACTTAAAAAACCTCACACTAATATTTTATGTCTTATGATTGGGCTGTCATTCTTTATATATAATAAACAGGAACCATACCTATCATACGCTATTATAAATATGAACATTCAAGAGGTATTTATTTCACTAAAATTAAATAGTAGAAGAACAGTATAGAAAATAATAGCACACAGTATTTAAAAACTAATTAAAAAATATAAAGAATAAAAGAACAGATTTTTTAAATCCATAAAATCATTTTATTTTAAAATTTGCTAACAATTCTTTAATCAGTCTCAATCTGTCTAATAAAACTTCAATAAAACAAGTTGTATCTAAAGTACTGGTGTACTGTATTGTATTGAACTACACATGTGGGGAAGGGGGAAATCTTTGGCTTGTAAAATTGTTTCCTTGGCTGATTACGGCAATATTCCCTTGCCCAGAGGATGTGATATGCCAGTGCACAAAGTATGCTGGTCAAGTATTCTCCTCTCCTCAGCAAGAAGCTTGATTTACACTCTGAACCTACATGCATGTATGATTTAAAGAGTATCTTAGTCTGTATTCTTATTAATGTGTTTCCGTCATTAATTTCAAAAGTTAGTTTTATAAATAAGCAAATCTAGTACTAATTATGTACAGTAGGCCTATTACAACTTTGCAAAACACACAAACGTACATCAATGTAGCAATAAATTGTTACTTGATTTACTTGATGTAACTATTAGTGTGTTTTTTGCATTTTAGAAACACATTTCCTTTAAAGAAAAGCATTGTTACATGAATATTTTATTTTTCTCTTAAGCATATCTATTTTTTTTTTCAACCGTCTATTGTGGATTTGAGTAATTCAGATAATTGGACATATAGATAATCAGTGTCCGGATAATTGGTCTCTTACTGTATTAACAGTTCAATTGATTGATCATGATTTCATTAGGTATGCGATTTGCTGTGGCACAAGTGAAACTGTTCGTGGCCAATATTGTAATGAACTACAACATCATGAAGAGTGAAAAAACTGCAGACAAACTGTCACTCAATCCACAGTCACTATTGTCAGTCAGTAAAGAAGGCATCTGGATTCGACTGGAAAAACGCAAATAATGGTCTCCAGCAAGTACTCTTCACCTATCTACAGGGGCCAGATATTGATTGATGAGTTAAGGCAGAGCAATGTTTTCAAACAGTTCTGAAGTTGTTGTGAAGTTAGTTAGCCGTATGTTATTACTCTGCTCACATATTTCATCACTATGAAAAAGCATTCAAGAATGTTTTTCAAAATTTCACAACTTTAAAAATCATAATTTAGTGTTATAAAATAATGATATGCATAAATTAGGACACACACAGATGTACAAAGAGTAAGTGTGTAATGGTATAAACAATCATTAATCAACCTTAAAGTTCCTCCCCTCTGCCCATAACCAAGCATACAAGGGTTACTTGATTTATTTAAGCAGTAGAACTAACACTTTTAGTGTGTTGTAAGATTCATATTTCACATAATTTCCAAAACTATCTGTCAGTTCATTAATTGTTTACCAATAATTGTAAATTTATGTCACACGTGTTTTGAAAAGTTTACAGAATCAAACATAATGTTGTAAATGAATTCTTCGTTAAAAAAAAAGATTTTTTACCATTGTAAATTCACTACAAAATGGTTAATGTGCTAGAAGATGCTGTGCTTTCAAAAACAGTGGTATCAAGATAACACTATTTCAAAATGCAGTAATTCCATTTTAGCTGTAATCAACATTTTGTACAGTGTAGGAAGGCATGCCATTGAGAGTGGATGACATTGCTGAAATCAAAAGCATCTTACATGAGCATGTGTTCATATTTTAATTCAAGAACTTGACATGAAAATCTTTGTGCAAGGTGGATGCCACATTTAGATTTGCTGCACCTTTTGGAACCTAACCAGTGCTCATACTACCACATTTAAACTTAAGTGTCCATTAACAAAGCATTGTTTCTAAAGGTGCAGCATCACCTAACACAGTTACCATTTCACTTGAATTTCTATTGGCACTGCACCTTTTGAATCAAAGAATTCAATCATACAGTAGCATGATATTTACCTTTCTTCATTTTTTAAAACATATTGTGACATGTCAATTTTGAACAGCTGGTAAACAATAAGTAAATTGACTAGGAAATTAACAGGTTTATACATGAAATATGGATATTACAACATACTAAAAATTTTAGTTCTACTGCTAAGCTAAGGATTTCACTCTGTAAACTATTCAAATAACCTTCATAAAGACAAACTTAATCTGTTCCAAACAATTTTCAAATAAAAATTCAGTTCAAAAAAGTGTTTTTATAAATTTTAAGTCATGGATCTGTTATGAATCCACAAATATGCTAGCAAAAAATGATTGTATGCTCCAGTCTGAGACCCTAAAAATTTGTGCATCCAGAAGTTAAAGTGTAATGTGATTGCAAATAAATGTGCTCACTTTTGTGAATAGAAAACTACTCTTGGATTTCGTTGTCCATGACGTGTCTGTTGATTAACTAAATATAATTATGTCACTACCGACACACAAAAACATAACCTTCACTGCTGAATACGAGTACAATAATAGCATAATCTTCCTAGACCTCTCCATCACAAAAACAGATACATTTTGATCACAGACACAGAAAATTTGAAAACAGACACAATTTCAGTATATACAGAGAACCCACTACAACTGACACACTAATACAACTCCTCCAATCACCCAATACAACACAAACTAGCTGCCTTCAAAACTATGATACATAGACTTAACAACATCCCACTAGATGAAAAAGACTACAAATACGAACTAAACACATTAAAAAATCTAGCAGAATCCAACGGATAAACAGAACAATAGTCAATAAACTCCTACACAAAACAAACAACAGACAAAGACAGAAAACAACAAATTCATAACACTAACATACATCAACAAACAAACTGAGAAAATAGTCCACAAACTCAAAAAAGCAGGATACAGAATCGCATACAAAACTACAAACAAAACAGAACACACACTATCAAAACACACACACAAAGCACAAAACAAATTTGATCTACCTGGTGTTTACAAACTAAATTTCTCAGATTGCAAAAAATTTTACATAGGCCCGACAGGATGTTGCTTCAAACAAAGATACATTGAACACACAAAGGCACTACACTCCACTACCGAATCCACCTTTGCAAACCACCTCATTGTTCAAAGCAATTTGCTTCAAAGCAAACCACACATACACAAACATCGACAATAACATGGATATTCTACATGTACACACAAAGGCCAAAAACTATTTGAACATATCACACCCCACACACACAACATTGATCCTTCAAAAGTCGATGCCATCACCAAGAACAAGATGGACAGTGCTCCCAGTGGCAGCCTCTGATGAAGCTTACAGTAAGCGAAAACTGGTTCAGGCTGTAAGCTAAAACTTTTATGTTTTTACCAATAAAAAACTTTGTGTTCTTAGTCGATAGTGACTTAATTATATTTAGAAAACTACTCTTAAAACTGATTAGTCATACTTGTGGAACAGCATGGTGTTGGTCAAAGGTGAGAATTGGTTTTGGCTATCACATTTGAACACCTTAACGACCTATTATTTTTCCACAAAGCAGGTTCAGCTTTCTCACAAAGACTGCCATTGTTTTAGTGCATTACTTATAGAGGAAGAAGTACCGTTGATAACTGCCTTAAGAGAATCAGTAATAGCTTTCAAGTTTCAATAATCCTTTTGGTCATTAAAGTAGAGATTAACGATATTATCCTCCAAGAAAATATTCTGAGTAATCAAAAATAAAAGTATAAGATCATTGGTAAAATCTTTCACAGAAATGTGTCATTATGCATGAAAATATTACCATATTGAAACATAATAAAGTTTATAAAATATATAAACTTTCAATAAAATTTTACTAAATATTTTAGTAAAATATCTTATTTTACTAAGATTTCAAAATGATTTTGATTGAAAATTTGAATTTTTAACTTTAATTAAGTATCTTCATTTAATCTTAATGTAAATGATTTATCTCTTCAGGAATATGAGTGTAATTCTTTGTAGTAGTTGAATTGACAGTATTACAAATAGCTAAATTTAATTGTTAAAACAAAACAAGATTTTTAGTTATTTTCATGACTCCACACTGTGAGTATTTTTTAAACATCACAGATTAACAGATTGCTTTTGTTCACTATATGATTAATGAATGTTTATATTTGCTTACAATCATTCTTTATAAGTTTTGTCAATAAATCAGTTGTTTACAGTCAGATATAATATTGATTACAGTCACTTGAGGTACAGGATATATTTTAATAATTATATCTGAATAGTAACACTTGGACATGTTATGGATAATAAAAATAAAATAATTTTAATACTTGTTGCATTTACTGGATATAACAGAAGATTTTGACCAGTTAGCCTCATAGTTTTCTTTTCCATCATTAGGAAATCTATTGTTAATTCTCTGCTTATTTAAAAAATTTCCAATTTAGGAAAAGTAAGTGTAGTAGTGATTTCTGCTCCCTGCCAGTTTGGTGAACATTGTGAAGTGTCTGTGGCTGAAAAGAAACCAGGATGCAGAATGAAGTAACAAACAACTGCAACTATTCAGAGAAAATGAACTGAACATCTTCAAGAACAGGGTATTTTAAATAAATGTTTGTAATAAGTATTCTTGGATTTCATTGTCCATGATGTGTCCGTTACTTAACTAAATACAACTATTTCACTAACGACTTGGAACACAAAGTTTTTTTATGAGTAATAACCTCTGAAGAAGCTTTTTAAAAGTGAAAACTGGTTCAGGTTGTAAGGTAAAACTTTATGTTTTAGTGGATGGTTAGTGAGGATCGGTCAATAATACAAATTTTAGCTATTTTGCGTCGATGTTTCGTCAATGTTTATTGTCATCTTCAGGACCTGTGTATGAAATATAATAGAAATATCAAACATAACGAAACAATTAATTATTTGGGTTGGGTGAACGTGTTGGTGTATGTGAGTGTGTGTGTGGGTATGTATGTATCATTTTATATGTGAAGACTTATGATAGTTTGTTTACATCTTCAAATTATCTTTAAGAAATATAATTATAATTATCTATTCTATAATTAATAGAATATTATTAATTTTAATTAATTAAAATATCATTACATTTAGTAATTTAAATTGTAATACTGTATAAATTAAGTTCTCTCATACTATAATTTGCTCGTTTTCTTAAAGATAATTTGAAGATGTAAACAAACTATCATAAGTCTTCACATATAAAATGATACATACGCACGCACACACTCACATACACCAACACGTTCACCCAAATATTTAATTGTTTCGTTATGTTTGATATTTCTATTGTATTTCATACACAGGTTCTGAAGATGACAATAAATATTGTCGAAACGTCGACACAAAATAGCTAAAATTTGTATTATTGACCGATCCTCACTAACCATCCACTAAAACATTCATTGATTGACGGTCACTGGACGGTAGCACGATGATTTTATTTTACTAGGTTGGCTAATCTGATTTATATCTCATCAACGTTCGCGTAATCGTACTTTGACCAGTGCACATTCAGTAATCTCGGCGTTCGGTTCGCCGGACCTTTCCGTCAAGTTAGTGTCGACATTAGATGTAGGCCTTAGGCCTTACTATTTTCTATCATGGCCAACTAGTGCCACAACTTCATTCTTAACTAAATTTATTAATTAGCGATTCAATATGCAGCATTAGCCAGCCTTCTTTCAATTTATTACAGCTGTAATGTGATCATTCAAATTATTAAAACTATTCGTATACAGTCCACTTCTCTTATTTCTTAATGTAATTTAATACATCCTACACAACATCTTCAATCATAATGGAAGACCAGCAGACAAATATTTAATGCAAGATACATAATTTTCGCCCGCTCGGGCTGAACAAATTAACTCTTCCGGTCCGCACTTGCGGGACGTTACTTTTCTTAAACTGTTTCGGCCCACTTGGGCCGGGATCAGGCATATTTTTGGTCACTCCGGACCTGGATTTCCACTTAATGTCTTTTGTATCTTTTTCTGGCCATCACGGGCGGGTTAGCATGTCAGCTAATGCGACCGTGGCGTGATTTGCGTCGCCACTTCGCTCGTCGTCTTCAGGCAACGTGATAGCAAGTTCCTGCCGGCTGCAGTGCCTCAAGGTGGTCATCTTGCCAGCTGTTCACCATCATCATCAAGGAGCCGACGCTGCGGGACGTCGCTGACCAGGTACCACCAGCAACAGTAATAAGGTGCGTAAAAGAATGTCTGAGGAAGGCCTCAAGGTGCTGACCAGAAAGAGAGGCGGATTAAAGTCCGCGATAGTGCGGATACAATCCGCGGTAAATTCATTTGACATTAATTTAACCACAAAACATTTTTTGACTGTGAGATTAGAAAGTCTTAAGAGCTTAGCCTCGAAGTACGACGAAGTACAGTCTGAGATAGAGCTTATAAGTAAAGACGTGAGCACTGCTCAGGCAGACCGAGTCGAGGTTGAGGAAATGATATACTCAACTGAGGCAAACATTTTACAACTTCTTGACACTGTTAATACTCAGACTGTGCCTCCTGTACTATCGACGCCTGTGCATTTAAAACCGATAAGTTTGCCCTGCTTCTCAGGCAACATACTTGAGTGGCAACATTTCTATTCAATTTTTAATGATCTGGTGCATTCAAGATCAGATTTAACACCAGTACAGAAACTGCATTACTTGCATTCATCGGTGAAGTGTGAACCATTAGACTTAATTAAATCATTACCAATTTGTCAAGAGAATTATGTAATAGCGTTGAACTTGCTGTCCGATAGGTACAATAATCCATTTATATTAGCAAAATATTATGTACAGAACCTACTTCAGGTTAAGTCCACAATAAAGGACTCAGTCCAAGGCTTGGCTGAGTTTACGAATACTATAACGTCTTCTGTTAATTCGCTGGCGGCAATGAAGCTGTCTGTAAACCTATTTGAGTTTATTACTATACAATTGCTTTCCACTAAACTTGACCCTATCACTTTAAAACGTTGGAAGGAGTCTATAGACCCTGACAACTTGCCTAGTTTTCAAGACTTTACTCATTTTTTGAATTTGCGCCGACAGCTTTTAGAAAATACTATGCCAATTGAACCCGGACAGCAATTCAATAAACCTAGTGTAAAACCAAACAATAAGTTTGAGAAATGTAGTTTAAGAAATACTGCTGGCAGCAGTACCTTTAAGAGTTATCATGCTACGGCAAGGCATTATTCATGTGTGTGCTGTAAATCTGATCACCCGCTTTACATGTGTAATAATTTTTGCATATTAAGTGCCGCTGAGCGGGGGCAATTGGTGGCAAACCATAAATGTTGTATTAACTGCCTTAGAGCAGGTCATTTGATAACAAATTGTAAAAGTAAACAGGTTTGTAAAATTTGTTCAAAGGGTCACCACACCTTGCTGCACGCTAATTACGTGCCGAAATCAGCAGCTGCTCATTTAAATTACAGTGTAAAAACAATGTACTTTTATCCACTGCAGTTGTATATGTCATTGATCAGGCTGGCAATAGGCATAAGGCGCGCGCACTTCTTGACGCCGGGTCTCAGATCAATTTTTGTACGAAATCATTTGCGAAAAGATTGCACCTCAAACTAACCCGATCTAATATTCCGATTACAGGAATAAGCAACACAGCGTGTTGCGCTACTGACATTGTTTCTATGCGTATTATGTCTCGCTATCAGAGACATAGTTTCGAGGCCAAATTTGCCGTCTTATCTAACTTAACACATAATCTGCCTTCAATATCGTTTGACATCAACCGGTTCCACATTCCAAATAAAATTTTTCTCGCCGACCCAGATTTTAATATATCTTCACAGATCGACATACTATTGGGGGCTCAATTTTATCTAGATTTAATATTAGCTAATAAGTACACACGCGGACCCAACTTCCCTATCATTCAGGAGACAAAACTGGGTTACATTTTGGCCGGCAATCTGCCCAAGCACTGCCACACCCAGGGTGCTGCTGTTTCGTTCTTGGCAAGGAACAATGACAGCCAAATCCTGCAATCTCTTGAGAGATTTTGGGAGGCAGAAACGATCCCCGGCGACACCCCTAATGGCGAGTCGGCTTGCGAAGAGCATTTTATGCGCTACACTCAGCGCAACCACGAGGGTAGATTTATAGTGTCGCTCCCATTCAAGTCTGATAATCCTCACTTAGGGGAATCCTACACAAGTGCCGAATCAAGGTTTTTAAACTTGGAGCGTCGATTCAGGCGCGATCCCAAGCTCGCTCGCGACTACGCAGACTTTATCGGGGAATACATGAAGCTTGGGCACATGACACCCATTGATCATGGCGCTATCAATTTAGGATCGTCAAATATTTATTACTTGCCTCACCATGCCGTGTTTAAACATTCTAGCTTGACCACAAAATTGCGCGTTGTCTTTGATGGTTCCTCCAAGACTACAAATGGCCTTTCGTTAAATGACCTATTATTGGTAGGCCCCAATGTTCAGCAAGATCTCTTCTCTATTCTGTTGCGGTTTCGCACACATAAGTATGTCCTGATTGCTGACATCGAAAAAATGTATCGTCAGATTCGCGTTGCTGAAGAGGACTGTCACTATCAGCGTATTTTGTGGCGTGACTCTCCCCTCGAACCACTTAAGCATTTCGCGCTGCGAACAGTAACTTACGGCACGGCTAGCGCCTCCTTTTTGGCCACACGGTGCCTTTTACAAATTGCTAGAGACAATCAAACTTCCTTTCCCCAAGCGGCTTTAGCCATCACTAACGATTTTTATGTAGACGATCTACTTACCGGTTCTGACACTATCCCCGATCTGACTAATCTGAAATCCGACCTAGGTGCGTTACTTGCTCAATATGGTTTCACGTTGCACAAATGGGCATCAAATGAACCCACAGCGGTCGCAAGTCATCACAACCTTTCACGACCCCTAAATAAACAGGACAATGTGCGTACCCTGGGCATTCTTTGGAACAACACTGCTGATTCATTTTTGTTTGATGTCAACCTATCTCCGGTTCTTCATAGCATATCCAAGAGGCAAATTCATTCAATAATCGCCGGAATATATGATCCACTGGGTTTAATCGGACCAGTTGTCTTTTTGTATAAACACTTCATGCAGCGACTCTGGCTTTGTAAGCTTAGTTGGGATGAACCGCTTTCCGGTCAGTCACTGTCGGATTGGCATTCTTTGTGTCACAAATTAAGTCTGATTGGTAAAATAGTGGTCCCGCGATCTATTCGTTGCAACCATCAGGCGGTTACAGTTCAGTTGCATGGTTTTTCGGATGCTTCCGAGAGAGGGTTCGGCTGTTGTGTGTATGTCCGAGTCATTTATCAAGATGCTACTGCTTCCTGTCGTCTTTTGTGTTCAAAATCTCGCGTGGCTCCCTTGCGCCAAGTGTCATTACCTCGTATCGAGCTCTGCGCTTGTTTGTTATTATCGCGACTTGTGTCTAAAATTATTCCTGCTCTTCATTCATTCATTGAGGATGTACATTTGTATTCCGATTCTATGGTGGCTCTTTACTGGATTCATGCGCAGTCTTCGCGTTGGAAAACATACGTCGCTAATAGGGTTGCTGAAATTCAGCGTCGCACGCAAACTTGTACCTGGCATCACATTGATTCGCGACGCAATCCTGCTGATATTATTTCTAGGGGGTGTCTCCCGGACGTTTTGCGCGATTGCTCGCTTTGGTGGCACGGTCCTGGCTGTCTGTCTCAATCGTCAGAGTCTAATCCTTTCCCATCTTTCGTACCGGCCACTCCATCATCTTCGGAAGTCATCGCGGAAGAGAAAACTACACATAACCGTTCGCTAATGTCTACCCTGGCTGTTGACTTATCGTTGGACTTTTCCTCGTTACACCGGCTGACACGTGTATACGCTTACTGTTTTCGTTTCATCAGAAATATTAGGCACTCATCTGCGGACAGGCTTTCGGGCGATCTGACCCCTGCGGAAATTCATCAGTCTCTTAATTTCTTTATAAGGCAATCTCAATCGACCCACTTCCCAGGCGAAATTAGTTGTCTTCGGAACGGATCTTCTGTTTCCATCAGAAGCAAGTTAGCCTCTCTCGACCCGTTTCTGGACGACACTGGAGTGATACGCGTGGGCGGACGATTGCAGCATTCCCAGTTATCTTACGACTCGAAACATCCTATCGTACTACCCCCATCGGCGCATGTCACACGCCTTATCATCGAACGCGAACACATTCGTTTGCTTCATGCTGGTGCGCAGCTCGTGCATCATTCACTGCGTCAACGTTGGTGGATTGTTAATGCCCGGCTAGTCATCCGTTCCATTATTCGTAAGTGTCTCAAGTGCATCAGGTTTAGCGCCACACAGCAGGTTCAGAGGCTTGGCATCTTGCCATCCCCTAGAGTCACTCCTTCAAGGCCGTTTCTATTTTGCGCGGTTGATTATGGTGGTCCCTTCATGATTCGTCATGGCGGGCAGAAGTCTAGAACTCTTACTAAGGCGTACGTGTCTCTGTTTGTTTGCTTAGCAACTAGGGCTATTCACCTGGAATTGGTGTCCGACCTTATTGCCAGCGCGAGACGAGATGTGACACTATGGTTACAGCACAATGCGGCTTTATTCCGCCATTGACTTATTATTTATTACGACCATTTGGTCAACATGATTGTGATGGATTGTCACAATATTTTTGTCAATTTTGCGTCATGGCACGCTTCTGAGTATCACAGTTCTGGTGATATCTTAATATTTGTATTGTATGTTAATTTTTGTGGCATACTATGTCACACTTTCATTGATCTCATGGGGTGTACTGCATGTCTTTGGGTGGTCTTATTTATTAATGTTATTACATAATATTCGCATGTTTGCTGTCAAGTAACCATGCATTCATTTCTTTATATTGTTGCTGATAAATATGTACTATTTTGTGAATGTCTTAAATTGTTAAATTGTTTCTGTAATTTCAGTATTGTATTGTTGGCTGACATTACAATTATTTATCTTGTAATTATGCAAATTATTATTGTTGTATTCACATAAATTGTGTCGATGTAAACTATTGTAAGCGTCTACCGTGTGTAACTGCCTTGTCTAATTTATTTATATTGTACTTATATTTTATTCATTTTTGTAAGTAAGCATGCACAATTCTTTATTTAAATTATGACATACACGTCATATCTGGGCTACATTCAGCATCTAGCTTGCTCACACGTTGGCATACATTGTAAATTCCTGAAACTTCAGGAATAGCGTATTTAGGTCGATACATGTCGCCCTCCTGAATATACAATGAAACATGCAACTGTAACATGTTCAACAACAATTTTATTCATGTAATGAACTTCTGTACAGGTCTACGGACCTTAGCTAGCATTAAGCTAACTCTATGACTTGCATATTATGTATTTTTCGTTCATGTTTTGTAATGTTACGTACTGCGCACTTGTGTCAGTAATATTGGTTAACCAGACTTAGTGGTACATGAAACAGCTGTTTGCCAAACCTTGGCCTACAGTCGCCTATCTGCATGCTTATCTCAAATTAGCGGCCGATTGCCGTTATCTAATCTCAACTCAAGGTTCAACTCAGCCTTGAAGCTGATTCTAATTATTAAAACTCCACTATTTCAAATTGAATTGTAAATGTATTATAATTTATTAAAGAATGTATTAAAAAATCTTTTTGATTTTTGACGGGCAGCTTATGGACGGTAGCGCGATGATTTTATTTTACTAGGTTGGCTAATCTGATTTATATCTCATCAACGTTCGCGTAATCGTACTTTGACCAGTGCACATTCAGTAATCTCGGCGTTCGGTTCGCCGGACCTTTCCGTCAAGTTAGCGTCGACATTAGATGTAGGCCTTAGGCCTTACTATTTTCTATCATGGCCAACTAGCGCCACAACTTCATTCTTAACTAAATTTATTAATTATTGATTCAATATGCAGCATTAGCCAGCCTTCTTTCAATTTATTACAGCTGTAATGTGATCATTCAAATTATTAAAACTATTCGTATACAGTCCACTTCTCTTATTTCTTAATGTAATTTAATACATCCTACACAACATCTTCAATCATAATGGAAGACCAGCAGACAAATATTTAATGCAAGATACATAATTTTCGCCCGCTCGGGGTGAACAAATTAACTCTTCCGGTCCGCACTTGCGGGACGTTACTTTTCTTAAACTGTTTCGGCCCACTTGGGCCGGGATCAGCCAGTCACTAAAAATTTAAAGGTAAAACTTTATGTTTTTACTCATAAAAAGTTTGTGTTCCGGGTCGTTAGTGAAATAGTTGTATGTAATAAGTACTGTTTAATAATTTTGATTTTATGAGCTTCTTTAGATTGAAAAGCTGTAGAAATTTTAAATAATTTATCTGTCATAAATTTTAACGAAATATATATATATATATATATTTATGTGTGTGTATATATATATATATACACACATATATATATATATGTTTTATTAACATTTGTGCGTCCGTCTTAACAAATTTTATCATCGTCGTGGTGTCTGTTAGATTTTGACGTCCGTATATCTGATGCCAAAATGTAATCCCTTATGTGTTCTGTAGAATAAAAGTTTGTAAGTTCCACAAACACCCTTTATGGCCACATCGCTAATGAGAAATCTTAATTTTTTAACTTTCAACTCATTATTTTGGCACCACGAGTTTTTTAGTTTTTACCTGCGGGTGCCAAATTGACAGACTTTTGAAAATTGATATTCAATATGTAGTTCATGGTTTGTCCACCACGTAGTACTACCATCGTCTGTATATACTCTGCCCGCCTTTTTTTCATTTAGTTTGTAATCATTGTGGAATCCGTGGATATGGCAACACTGTCATAGCATAAACGCACAGGGTCAAATAACAAACGCAATCCAAGCCTTATTCAGACTGCTAAGTGGGCCAAAGATTATGTCCTTTTTTAATTATTCGCTTGTGTTTCTCTCATATTCATATGTTCACTTATAAGTTCATTTTCCCACTTCCCTCATTTTTCTTTCTCTTACCTTACCCACATTTGATTTTATTCTCTTTATAAACCGTTTGATGTGTGCTTTACAATAGTGCCTATCATGAATCAAAAGAAAAAGTGGTAGAGGGAGAGGAGAGAGATCGGGGCGAAAACGTTAAAAATTTGATTCTTCACAACAGTTTAATTTTTCTGTGAAGAAAGAGAAAGTGTGTGTGTGTGTGTTGTGAGTGAGAGAGAATAACACTTATATTAAAAAGTTATATCTTTCTGTCGAAGGGTTAGAGAGAGTTAAAACAAAAGGACACATGGTGTGGGAAAGAGTGAGCGTGAGCGAGCGACAGGGAAGGACAGAGGGAAGAGTAAGTGAGAGGGGTTAGTGACAGGGTAAAAATATTTAAAATTTGATTGTCATTTAAAATTTAATTTCTATTAGAGTATGACGGGGGGGAGGGAGAGAGAGAGAAAGAGGGGCAAGAAGGCAGAGAGATAGAGTAAAAATAACGAGTAGTACATGCATTAGCGTTACTACCGAGACGTCTGAGGAGGGGGCGAGGCTAGGAATGAATATGCGACTGTTAAGCTACGTTTACACTGCGAGAATATTTCGACAGGAAATACGACAGCAGTGTCCAGTAAGTGTTTGCACTAAGACGCCGTTTTTACCGCGAGAGATTGTGCAAGTGTTCACTACGTGCTTGCACGAACTAATGTCGTAATTTATTCAGACAGATGTATGAAACTCCGTTTACACTAGACAGTAAGTTTGGGCAAGTGAGAGGTGTCAGCCATGGCACGTTGTTTATTAAAACAGTAAATTAAAAATAAATAACTATTGTATGTATTTTTTTATTTCCCGGTTAAACGATTGTCGATTTAGATAAAGTATTGATTTAGTAAAATACAGTATGGTTTTAAGTGAAAAAATATATGATTTTATTTTTGAGAGTCTAGGTTGAATTTTGATATTGTTTTTTATGAAGCATCGTGTCAAACATGTCAAGCATGTATAGGTGCTTGGTGACTGACAAACTAAACAAATGAAATATCTTGGCTTCATAATAGACAATAATCTCTCATAGAAAAGTTTTATTTGTAACCTGAAAAAATAGTTGTATACATTCTTACGAAAATTCTATTTGTTACGAGATTTTTGTCCTGAAAATAACTATTCCTCGATAACATCCAGATATGTCTTTTGATCAATTCACGGGCGGGTAATTGGTTAGTTCGAATTGCTTCCTATAATTGTCATGTGTAAAAGTTTTCGTACTGATGACTAACAAAATTGTTTCATGAAGGTTGTAACATCACAAGATGTCACCTAACCTAAGTGTATGTTATCAGATTTTATAAAAACAAAACAACCATGTAAATAGGTATATAATAGTAGAAATAACCAAGAAAGAAGAATGAAGCAGAAGTGCCACATGAAACAGTAACCCAAGGGCTGTTTGACACTACAACTAGACTGAGACTAAAACGAACTGATGGACAGAGTAAATTTACATTCAGCTGTCAATTCAGTAAATAGTTGATGTAAACCGAATGTCATATGTAAACAAAAAATGAACTAATGAGCAGTTAAATACTGTGAAAGCAGAATTAACATTTTGCTGATAATAGATGTGACAATGACCAGTAAATTATGAATGCCAAAACTAATGTTAACAATGGCTACATAGTGAGAACTAAGATGTATTTCAGCATCAAATATACTTGTTAGAAAAGAGAACTATTTATAAGAGAGAATCTTATACAAATAAGATGTCTCCACAATTTACCGAATTGAGAACCAATAGGCATTATTAAGGCCAAATTTCAATGTAGGCGATATGTCTTAGCAAGCTTAGACTAAACATTAGTCAGTAAATTGGCTATTGAGGATTAGCACAAGTGTAAACTAAAATACACAGAACTATGGTTATGCCTTGACATAACAAAAAATATTAATAAAACAATAGGTTTAATCATAATTTTAATTGTTAAATAGTAGTTTAAAACGAATTAGCATAAAACGAAATGTCATAGTCAGTAGGATCATTTATTACAATGTATAGAGTTTAGGTGTACAAGTAATGTTCAGCAAAAAATGTCAGTACAGCATTAATGGTGTTCGCATATAAACATTTGATTAATAAAATGTTATGTGAACACAAGCAATGTTAACCAAAAGTGTAAAATCGGCGACTCAGAAATAGCAGACGACAGTGAAAGTGATGTACCCGAACGTTGGTTTTATAACAATGTCGGTCAAAGTGAAAGTAATTCGAGAACGAGTGATATCAAATTAAAGGAAAAAAAACAATCTTTAGTTTGATAATAATATTAACCCAATCGCAACTGTATTTAGTGCGGGAGAGATGTTAGCATCATTCTAAAAATGTACATCGGGAAACTGTTTAAGAATAATAACAAAAACGACAACGAGCTGTCACCGCAACATTTGACGGTTAGAAAAAGCCGTTATCAACTGCCAAAAAGTGACACGTCACACCGACACACCTACCAAAGCCAATCAGAAAATTAGTTAGTAATTAACATTTTTACCTAAGGCCGTTCAAAGAAGGGGGTATATAAAGACGAAACAGCGAATTTTGAGACAGACCTTTACTGACTAGCGTGTAGCACAGACGTGTGCCCGTCATCTCTACATTTTTTAATAACACTTAGCGTCATTTACATAGTACATTGGAACCAATAGTTCAACAACAAGAAACGACTACTTCGAGTTCACCTACAACAAACAACAGTGATTAAGTGCAGTATCATTTTAATTTTTTGCGGGAATAACGAACAGAAAATAATTTATTGTTATTATTCACGATCCATTTTAATCAGAAGAGGATCGCATTATTCTGTTCCTGTGCGAGTTTAGTGCCGAAACCCAGTAATCATTATAATCCGATTACTGAAGTGATTAATAAGTTTTAATTAAATAATTAAAACTCAGAAGGTAACAGTGCAATCATTACTAATCTTGATCTGAGCGCCATAACCTGTACTTTTTTCAACAATAACCTGTACTGACGCAAAACACAAAAACATTTTTTAAGATTACACCACGTCTCAATTTATTATACAAATTTGTTATTAGTAATTAAGCTATATGTTAGTTGTAAGGGTTCTCACTTGATAAATATTGTCACTAAAAAAGCAAGCGTTGATGAAACGCGCGATCTTTCAACAGATGGTTTTTTTTTTAAATTTTGTTTACTTTGCGAAAGTAACCTAAACTTTGTTGATCAATTTTATGTCAAAAGGATTATTGGATATTGTGTAGGCATAATTGTTTTCTTTCGTGTCTCAAAGAATTCACTACTGAGATTATCATAACTTTAATATTAAAAAATAAATAGCATCTGGACTTAACCAGATTTATAATTCATGTTCTGAGCAAGCCGTATAAGGCATATAATAACTGACTTTTAATTGTACAACTTTGTATGTTTGCATTATATTTGTTTTTGAATTCTCTATAAGGGTGTAAATAAACCCATTATTAACAGCATCACCTGATTTTGATTTATTTCTATAGGATAATTGAATATTTTCTTTTAACAAGCTTAAACAACCTTCTGTTGTGTTTAACATATTGGAATAGCATTGCCACAAGGTGGTACTTAACTATTTTAAATTTTCTAATCATCCAGTAATTTTTATGTGTGGGTTTTACACGGGATTTTCCCTGAATAAATCCGTGTGGCGCCCACTAATTAATAAACAAGGTAACCTAACCTTGCAACCAAAGGGAGTTGGTGATTGTAAGCTGAGTTGACAGTTTAGTGAACTTCTAGTAAACACAATCAGGTACGTAAAAGCATATATTTGTTTATGATATTGTCCAGACTTTACGAGACGTGACATACTCAGACTACCTGCAATCTGGAGAAGAAGTTTTTACTACCAGTTTCAACCAGACGAGAACTATTATCAAGCAACCAACTGCTATACTTCATGTTTTAACTTAAGTTAATCTAGCATTTAAGTATAATCAACTTCACTATTTTATTTTTTTTTATTTTAATACAAGGGGATTTTTTTTAAACAAGTATAATTAAACCATTGTAAACACTGTGAGTAACTTTGAATGTTTTATTTTAAATTACTTTACTACATTAGTAACCTTCAATTAGAAACAACCATTCTCAACATTGAGTTATCTCAAAAGAATACTTCACACATAGTTGAACTTCGCTTTAACGAGACTTTTAATATTTTAACCACGAATATAAGTTTAAACAACAACACTTTTATTTTGTTTCAAGTTAACTTAAACGTAACGTAAATTTGATTATAATAATAAACAATAAAACCCCTAATCTCATTTAACGTTATAAGGTATGCAGCAATTGTCAGATGTATACTATTATTAAAATTTGTTTGGTATTGACGTTTGTACTGAAAGGGAAACAACGTTGCCAAACTCTGACCACGTGACTTCTACAAGTTGATAAACACGAAACAAGGATTATAGTACTATCAAGGAGAACTATTTATAACAGAAACCAGCTCTTGTGTATACAGTTGAAGACATAATATTCAGTCCACTCCAAGAGTGTTTAATAAACAAACTCGATTTCATTCAGCGTGTGGCCTTGCATATGTAGTCACAACTGTTATGTGATTAAATTAGAGACCGGATTATATGCAACATAAAAAGGTTGAAATATGCATGCAAATATGCATGAAAAATGCTTAAAATATGCGAGTAAAGTGTGAAAATATGCAAAAATATTACATCAACAATCTTTATTTTGCAACAATCTTTGTGTTTGTAAATGTTTACTATCATGTATTTCTCTAAATTTCAACAGTCTTTATTTTTAACAATCTTTGTTTTTATAAATGTTCACAATCAGGTATTTTTCTATATTTTCTGTTGTAAGGTCGTGCCTTCTATCAGTCAAAATATTTTTATAATTTGAAAATGAACGTTCCACGTCCACCGAGGTTACCGGGCAGTACTTGAACTTAGGTGCTACATTAGCGCATATTGTCTCAGGTAAAAGTTCACCCATGTCATTAATAAAACTATTTATTTGACATAAAAGTTCGAAGGCGGGGTTGTTGTGTAAAATGTTTTCAAACTTTTCTTTAAGTTTATGCGGGAATATCTTTGGCAATTCGGAGTTCAATTGACGGATTTTGCTCATCAACTGAATGGATTCATTCAACGCCAAACCATGAGATTCAAGCTTTTTAATACTCTCCGGTACGTGGGAAAAATGGGTGCTAATCATAGCAATGCTCTTTTTAATAGAAGAGTCTTCAAATGCTTCCTTGCACTGACGAACTATCATACAATCTGCGCTGTCGAAGTCATTTACTACACCTTTAATGGCATCGAAATGTTGATTGTAGAACAGTACAGCTTGAAGCCACGTTCCCCATCGAGTTACCACTGGTTCAGGTGGTAAAGGCACAGTTGGAAGTTTTTCTTTATAGGCCTTAATGCGAGCAGGTGACTTGAAGAATACTTTCTTTGTTGACGAAATCAATTTATTTACTTTTCCAAACGTGCATCGTACTTCTTTGGCGAGTCGATGGACTCCGTGAACAAAGCAGGTGACGTGAATCAAATTAGGATAAAATACCTGGAGGGCTTTGGCTGCCTTAATCATATAGGGTGCAGCATCTGAGAGAAATATGTACACTCTTTCATCTACAGAAGGATCAGGAAATACTTTTTTATTACCCTCATTCACAAATCTGGCGATGGTAGAATAATTTGTCTTTTCAAGTTCTTTGCAGCCTACCAAATAATAAGAAGAAGAAGGCTCAAGTTCCTATTTCCCGATGATCAGATTCGCAATATAACGTCCACAACTGTCTTGTAGTTTCGTCAGCTGAAATCCATATAATGCTATCATTAAGGTGATTCCGTATTTCGTCCAAGACATGTTGGTAAATTGTTGGTATGTAATTTTTACGTAATGTTGATTCATCTGGTACATTTTGATTGTGCCGAGTTTTGGAATACTCGGCCATTTTCCTAGTTAATTAGGTGACGGTCATTGCGGGGGTTTGTGAATTAATTATTTGAGCGATGTATGAGCCATTATCTGTCTTGTTCGCGATCCGTGCGCGCTCTAGGCGGGAGTGATAGAGATATTTTTCTTGTGACTACGGAGTTCAGTTATCGTCAGGCAGCCAAACACGAAACACGAAACCAATTTCTCCCGGCGGACATCAGTTTGATTTTGTACTCTACTATTAACCATCATGACTAGATAATCGACTAAGCGACTCTTCGGTAAGTCTGTTAAAAGTAACTTATTTATTATTTAAGAAAAGAATAGTTATTTAGCTTAAAGTAATGCCGATGCAATGCGATATAAATACGAAAGTCACCACGTGGCGTGTGCAAGTTAAACTCTGTGTATGCATGCCTTGAAAGTTAACACTGGCTGAGCTAAAGCATTTATAAAGTAATTATAGCTGTGTATTTTTCCTAATTATATCATAATAATTTCTTTATAATCATAGGGGGGCATAAGAGAATGTTTTATGCACTAAATGTAGAGGTATATGAACTGTATATGTTTTATGAACCTGTTTAAGTTTGCAACTCATCTCGATATTGTAATAAGGGTTTATTAAGTTGACGAACTGTCCATAAATACTAGTAATTTTAATTCTAAAATTTTCTACTGAAGGTAACTTCTGTGCTTTCTTAAAAATTGCATATTTTCTTTTAATCTGAGCATGTGGTAGTGTGTGATTTTGCTGGAGTCATGAATATTAGGGGGATCGTGAATTGGGTAACATTAAGTAATTGTCAATATATATAATTGTTCAGGGTTCCCGACCTAAGACGATCTCGATCCACTCCAGCGGGTGGCCGGAGTTCTGCCACCAATGACATTATACGAGTAATTCTCCGTCTGTGCCGTCGGGAGGAAGAAATGGACAATACACCAGGTTTTGTGCCGGATTTCACAGGTGACATTTAACCATTTATCTATATTTTGGCCTCTACAATGTAGAACACCGTATTCTCTTCCTGGAACTTCTCCAATTAAAGTTGTTGGGACACAAGTCCAGCGAGACAAGAAGTGCTTTTAAATTTTGTCAGTATATTTTATTAAGGCTTATGCCCCCTTAGTAAATGTGAGCCCGGACGGGGTCATGCGCTACCGAATTTTGCTGTGAAATTTTCTTTAAAGGGTAAAAGTGTGGATGACTTAAGTTTACTGATTTGTAGGGGGTGAATTATGCTTACATTGATTAAGGGTATTCATAGCTATATGGGTTTCGTTTTTTTTGTAGATTTAAAGGTTTGGGGTGGTGCTGTAACCTGTGGACGTCACCCGCGGGTGCCGTTAGTACAGGTCTATAGCATGTTTTAGGTTGCTGAAACTGGTGGTGCGCATGGCCTCGCCTGTGGCCAAGCCTACACTGTAGAAACAACTCAAACGTGTTTTATTAGGGGCTGATGTTATAAAGTTTTTTTAATTAAAATGGTCTTTATATATATATTTTATAAAATTATATTAACTCAGTAACATTTCAATATAAGTGAAATTTCATTCAGTTCTTTTACTGCCATAGCCAGTGTACTACTAGTTAAATTGTTAATACGAGCACACTATTGGTTCAATCATGAACCATATTTTATGTTTTATAAAAATTATATTAACTCAGTAACAATTCAATATAAGTGAAATTTCATTCAGTTCTTTTACTGCCATAGCCAGTGTACTACTAGTTAAATTGTTAATATGAGCACACTATTGGTTCAATCATAAACCATATTTTATATGTTTTATAAAAATTATTTTAACTCAGCTACAATTCAATATAAGTGAAATTTCATTCAGTTCTTTTACTGCCATAGCCAGTGTACTACTAGTTAAATTGTTAATACGAGCACACTATTGGTTCAATCATGAACCATATTTTATATGTTTTATAAAAATTATATTAACTCAGTAACAATTCAATATAAGTGAAATTTCATTCAGTTCTTCTACTGCCATAGCCAGTGTACTACTGGTGCAGTTGTTAATATGAGTACACTATTGATTCTTACTGCTATTCATAAATTCTGTTATACCTTCGTACGGCCGTGCGCCCATGTTGACCTGACCATGGCGCAGTCCTATCTGGGGGAGCTTTTCTAAAATTTTGTGATAATTCTTTGGTTGCAAGCAGTCATAACTGGACTGGTTTATGATTTGGTTTATGAAGGTTTATGTAGGCTGGGTACTTTACCCTTTTACTGTATTTTGGGATGGGGATCTAGGTCACTGATACTGAAGATGCTATTCTTCGGTGGCATGGTTAAATGTTTCTGAGCTGCCTGCCAGGTGAACATGTGTGTAGTATATATATATGTGTGCGTATCGATATGTGTCCGCCATGTGTATTTATGTAACTATTTATTTGTGTGTAATTATGTGTGCATATTGATTGATGTTATAGTTATTAATATTTGGGAGTTATTATTATGCTGATGTCTACATGTAAGGAGTTATTATTATGCTGATGTCTACATGTAAGGAGTTATTATTATGCTGATGTCTACATGTAATTTAATTTGATGAAAGGATACTTGCATGTTATTTGAAATAGCTAAATAAAATTGTTATTGTTGCTAAACAATGAGTTTAATTGCAAGTCCCGTCATACTGGACCCAGCGCAGTTTTGGCTTCCCTAGGCTCTGGCCTAGTTTTAAATAACCAGTGGCCCCTCTTTCAAAAAAAAAAAAAAAATATAAAAAAAAGTTTTTTTTTAATAAAGTCTAAAAGTTGAAAGAGGGGTTACAAATGGTAGCAGAGCGTGGTTGATTCTTTGGTCGAACCCTTGGGTCCTGTGGTGTGACGGGGCTTGCAAGCTCTGAAATAGTTTGGAAAGAACATCAAACATCAGCAATATTTGAAAATGAAAATAATTGGTAGATGCTATGGGATTTCAATTGTAAACCTGGTGCCGCCACGTGGCACGCGTTTTAGTTGGGAGTTTTATTATTGTTGAGATTGGACCTTACCGGAGAGCGCGGGGTGTTGCCGGGGGAATGGCTGCCTGTTATATAAAGTGTTATGAAGTAATAACGCGAGAGGTTAACTGGATGCGGTATGGCCTGACCGGAAGTCGGTACTGTCATTGACCCGACTTAGTCTTGGTATTTATAATAAATGTCTTGTCGAATTGTTATATGTTGTAGTTGTTCGGTGGTGTGGATTGTATGTTAGTGTTAGTGTCTGATGTCGTTTCTTCCTTGAGTCTGGCGGCTGACGGGGAGTTGGTTCTGGAGTGGATCGAGTTTTCGCAGCGCTAGGGAACCCGGGGGGTCTACTCAAAGGAAGTACAGTACTTGAGTTTTTCCTATTCTTGTTAATATGTGTTGTAGGTTATGTTTGTGTTAGGTGTTTAGTGGGGATTTGTTTTATGATTGTTTGTTTTGTTGAATTGTGCAATTCTGGCGGCGGTATGCTATCAGGAATTGCCCCACCCGCTTACAGGCGTTCTCCAGAAATTTCCGGTTGTGAATGGATTGGATGAGGACCAGCTGCTGGTTTTCTTGGACCTGGTCCTGCAGGTGGCAGATTTCCCGGGGGTGTCCGATGGGGAGGTCTTGTATCTTATATACCCGTATTGCCGGAGTACGTTGGCTGATCTGGTCACCAAGGCCCTGCGTCGGGGTGACAGTGTTGATGCTTTCCATGGGGAGGTGTTGAACTTCTTCCTACCCATTCGACGACGCGCCAAGCTTGAGTCGGAAAGATTCTACCGCCCACAGGCCTACGGAGAGGCGTTAGGAGACTTCGTGCGCGATATACGGAAAGCTGCCCGGGTGTTAAGATTGGGGTTGCCAGAGACGGAAGTTATACAAGCGATTTTAGAAGGACTGACTCCCCAGGAGAGATCTCGTTTGGCATTCGCGGACCGTCCACGTTGTTTTGCGGACCTTGAGCGACTGTGTGTGCTTTCAGGAACGGTCAAGGAGGTTGACGAGTACCGGGGAAAAGAGGCTACCGATGTCCAATACTCCAGTGGTTCATTAGGAAGAGCCAAAGAAGACAAACATGGTGGTTGGAGGAGAACCCAAGAGACAGTAAGAAAAACTGAATATTCCGGAAGTAATGGAGGCTACAAGGGGGTGGCAAGTGAGAAGACGGTAACAACAGCTACAGCACACAAAACAAAGAAGTATGAAATTAACAGGGGAAGAAGAAATTATGTTAGTAAACAAACAGCGGCAAGTAGGGAGCCGGTAGAAAGTTATTCCTATTTGGAGAGTAAGGAAACTTTAAAGGTTCCAGAGGAAGTACCAGTGCATAATAGAGTTGAGGATGAAGCAGGTAAAGAGAAAGAAGAAAAGTGGAATAACTTCAGTGGATTAATACAAGACGACAAGAAAACGTCTGTTAATACTGCGTCAGTGAGGACGTCATGGTTGAATCCAGAGGCCGCAGAATTTGTTCCGGTATCTCCCTCTCGGTTCGTGAGGGATCCAGATCCTGTGACATCATCATCGTCTACGCAGGGATGTGAGAAGTCACTTGAGAGTGTCGCTTTACCATCGCCAGTAGAAATTAATTTAGTAATTGCACATGAACCTGGACAGCTGGATTCCAGGGTGGAAAATGTCGAGGAGGTGGTAGTTGCTGAGAGTGGTGAAGGAGAGGAATCGAAGGAAGAGGCAGAAGAGCGGTCTGCAGATGCTGCACAGGGAAGTATAGTTGTGGGTGTTAGAGAGACTGAAGAGTCTGAAGTTGCGGATGGACAAGGGAATGTCCATGCTGCAAGTGTGGTAGAAGTAGATGAGGTAGAAGTTGAGGAGAAATTTGGTGGCAGCGTTGTGGAGTGTGTGAGTGAGAATGATGTAGTGTGTGAAGATGTGCAGACGCCTTCTGTAGGTAGTGTTGAGGATTCCGAAGAACGGAAAGAAGTTTCAGGTAGACCAGGCGAGCAACTAGAGGAGGACGAGGATGTGCAGTGTTCTGATGGTGGAAGTGGATGTGATGGCGATGATGTTGATGATGAACGTGTTGAGGAAAATGAGATTGGAGAAGAAGTTAGTGAAGACGTTGGTGAAGCGGCTGGTGCCGAGTGTGATGAAGAAATTGGTGAGGAGCTGAGGGAAGATGCGGTTGAAGAAGGATCAGACGAGCAACTGGAGGATGGTGAGGAGGTGCAGTGTCATGAGGTTGATTTGGATTATGGGGACGAAAAAGGGGAAATTGTAGAAGAGAAGAAGGAAGTAGAAAAGGAAGAAATTGTAGCAGAGGAGTTAGATGAGGAGGATAATCCAAATCGGCGTGAAAGTAGTGAGGTAAGTTGCCTTGATCCTGATTCCGAGGAAACAAGTCAGTACAGCTCATCACCAAATAATCTCTCAGAGAGTGGTGTACGAAAGGAACGAGTCACTAAAGTCCGTCACAGAAAAGTGAGAAGAAACGGTTAACGGGTAGCGGGTAGATGTTCCCCACACTCCCAGTGGTGTTCATCTATTTCAGGGTTGCGTCCCTGCCCACGCGAGCCTTGGTTTCCTCCATTCATCCTTATTTCCGGAGGGAGCCATGTCCTCACCCTTACTCCTAGCTATGGACCCTTTAATGATCCTTGCCCTTTTCATAAGAAAAAAAAAAACCTATCCATAAGGAGAGAGACTTGCCGAGAGTGCACAAGTAGACTGTGGTCCTCGAGATTGTTCCCCTGTTTTGTTCTAAAAGTTAAAATGGAGAAGTTATGGCTGTTGTTTCGTTATTTATAGTAATGGAATTGTTTGTTGATCGTTGTGGGGTCGCATGGGGAATGGACGCAGTTGTGAGGTGCATCTGTTCTCCTGGGAGCCATGACTGATGGGAAAACCGATAACAACTTGAGTATGGTATATAAGGATGGTACACTGCAGGGTACCACTGAGTTCCAATTGGGGCAACCATGTTGCCCTTTTGGAGTGGGGGTGTGCGAGTTTTGGAATACTCGGCCATTTTCCTAGTTAATTAGGTGACGGTCATTGCGGGGGTTTGTGAATTAATTATTTCTGTCTTGTTCGCGATCCGTGCGCGCTCTAGGCGGGAGTGATAGAGATATTTTTCTTGTGACTACGGAGTTCAGTTATCGTCAGGCAGCCGAATACGAAACACGAAACCAATTTCTCCCGGCGGACATCAGTTTGATTTTGTACTCTACTATTAACCATCATGACTAGATAATCGACTAAGCGACTCTTCGGTAAGTCTGTTAAAAGTAACTTATTTATTATTTAAGAAAAGAATAGTTATTTAGCTTAAAGTAATGCCGATGCAATGCGATATAAATACGAAAGTCACCACGTGGCGTGTGCAAGTTAAACTCTGTGTATGCATGCCTTGAAAGTTAACACTGGCTGAGCTAAAGCATTTATAAAGTAATTATAGCTGTGTATTTTTCCTAATTATATCATAATAATTTCTTTATAATCATAGGGGGGCATAAGAGAATGTTTTATGCACTAAATGTAGAGGTATATGAACTGTATATGTTTTATGAACCTGTTTAAGTTTGCAACTCATCTCGATATTGTAATAAGGGTTTATTAAGTTGACGAACTGTCCATAAATACTAGTAATTTTAATTCTAAAATTTTCTACTGAAGGTAACTTCTGTGCTTTCTTAAAAATTGCATATTTTCTTTTAATCTGAGCATGTGGTAGTGTGTGATTTTGCTGGAGTCATGAATATTAGGGGGATCGTGAATTGGGTAACATTAAGTAATTGTCAATATATATAATTGTTCAGGGTTCCCGACCTAAGACGATCTCGATCCACTCCAGCGGGTGGCCGGAGTTCTGCCACCAATGACATTATACGAGTAATTCTCCGTCTGTGCCGTCGGGAGGAAGAAATGGACAATACACCAGGTTTTGTGCCGGATTTCACAGGTGACATTTAACCATTTATCTATATTTTGGCCTCTACAATGTAGAACACCGTATTCTCTTCCTGGAACTTCTCCAATTAAAGTTGTTGGGACACAAGTCCAGCGAGACAAGAAGTGCTTTTAAATTTTGTCAGTATATTTTATTAAGGCTTATGCCCCCTTAGTAAATGTGAGCCCGGACGGGGTCATGCGCTACCGAATTTTGCTGTGAAATTTTCTTTAAAGGGTAAAAGTGTGGGTGACTTAAGTTTACTGATTTGTAGGGGGTGAATTATGCTTACATTGATTAAGGGTATTCATAGCTATATGGGTTTCGTTTTTTTTGTAGATTTAAAGGTTTGGGGTGGTGCTGTAACCTGTGGACGTCACCCGCGGGTGCCGTTAGTACAGGTCTATAGCATGTTTTAGGTTGCTGAAACTGGTGGTGCGCATGGCCTCGCCTGTGGCCAAGCCTACACTGTAGAAACAACTCAAACGTGTTTTATTAGGGGCTGATGTTATAAAGTTTTTTTAATTAAAATGGTCTTTATATATATATTTTATAAAATTATATTAACTCAGTAACATTTCAATATAAGTGAAATTTCATTCAGTTCTTTTACTGCCATAGCCAGTGTACTACTAGTTAAATTGTTAATACGAGCACACTATTGGTTCAATCATGAACCATATTTTATATGTTTTATAAAAATTATATTAACTCAGTAACAATTCAATATAAGTGAAATTTCATTCAGTTCTTCTACTGCCATAGCCAGTGTACTACTGGTGCAGTTGTTAATATGAGTACACTATTGATTCTTACTGCTACTCATAAATTCTGTTATACCTTCGTACGGCCGTGCGCCCATGTTGACCTGACCATGGCGCAGTCCTATCTGGGGGAGCTTTTCTAAAATTTTGTGATAATTCTTTGGTTGCAAGCAGTCATAACTGGACTGGTTTATGATTTGGTTTATGAAGGTTTATGTAGGCTGGGTACTTTACCCTTTTACTGTATTTTGGGATGGGGATCTAGGTCACTGATACTGAAGATGCTATTCTTCGGTGGCATGGTTAAATGTTTCTGAGCTGCCTGCCAGGTGAACATGTGTGTAGTATATATATATATGTGTGCGTATCGATATGTGTCCGCCATGTGTATTTATGTAACTATTTATTTGTGTGTAATTATGTGTGCATATTGATTGATGTTATAGTTATTAATATTTGGGAGTTATTATTATGCTGATGTCTACATGTAAGGAGTTATTATTATGCTGATGTCTACATGTAAGGAGTTATTATTATGCTGATGTCTACATGTAATTTAATTTGATGAAAGGATACTTGCATGTTATTTGAAATAGCTAAATAAAATTGTTATTGTTGCTAAACAATGAGTTTAATTGCAAGTCCCGTCATACTGGACCCAGCGCAGTTTTGGCTTCCCTAGGCTCTGGCCTAGTTTTAAATAACCAGTGGCCCCTCTTTCAAAAAAAAAAAAAAATATATAAAAAAAAGTTTTTTTTTAATAAAGTCTAAAAGTTGAAAGAGGGGTTACATGATTCAAACAATATTTTCCTAGAAAACGTCTGAAGATAGGATTTGAAAGTTTGTAAACCGGAATGTTACTTGCAAGGAATGCTTCACATAAATCCATGCAAAACTCATTTTGTTGTTTGTCTTTAGAAGTAGAGACACTGGTACTTGCCTGTGTTAAAAGTTGTTGTCGCGGACCTTTGTTGTTCAACGCTGCGATATGATGACTTGTCTTAACATGCTGGTCTATTTGAAATTTTTTCGCGCACGAAACACTTTTCTCGCAAAGTTGACAATATAAAATGTTTCCGTCATAAGTAAATATTCCAGGATAGTCTACTATCCACGTTGAGACACGTTTTTCACCGGAGGCATCGTACACTTTAAAATTGGCACAAATATAAGAAAGACGATCGAACTAACATAAAATGTGCGTAGCCTAGCCAGTTAATCTCGAAACTAACGTAAAACGTGCAGAGCCTAGCAAGTTATAATCAACAACAACGCGCGCATATTTTTTTGACTGTCGTGTCGGAGTAGTGCGGTAGGCATGTCGCCCGTCCTTGTTTTACGCGGTTCTGTCACTGTGTTTAATTGTATAGACAAAAGACGTGCGGCTGCTAAGAGCGGTAGAGGGCTTGCTCATACGAGTCATGCGTTTCATTGTTTAGGTCGGCTACAACTATTAAGATCTGTAAAAAAAAGCGCAAATATGCCCCATCAGCAGGTTTTCAGTAAAATATGCTAAAACCTGTAAAAATAGCCAAAATATGCAAATGCATATGCATTTGCATATAATCCGGTCTCTAGTGATTATAAACACCAGACAGGTTGATGAAGGAAAGAAGCCATGCTTTATATCCGCGTAAAAACGAGTGATATTTTTAAATAATGTCCATTTTAGATAATTTATTTACATTTTCTGATATACCTAATTATCATCAGTAAATTATACGTAACAGTCTAACAAGTATTTAGATTACTACTCCTACTTTATTACATATTTACACAAATATTCCAGAAATATTTCAGTGTTCACGTAAGTTTTATAAGAACAGAAGTAATGATCACCTAATTTAGTGTTTATTAGTTTAAAATGCTTCAAGTTTAGCAAATATTCCGTTGCCAGTATTGTATTATTGGTATTAAGTTTATGACCTGTGATAAACGAGTGCGCACACCCATACACACATAAACTCATGAGATTTCAACAATCTGATGTTGAAGACTCCAATCGTGGATATTTGATAGATACAACCTTTTTTAGACTTTGCTTATTGTGGGAAACATTGTATAGAATACCGTAACGTTAAACGAAATGTACCTATTTACTTTATTCTGCTGTTAAAATAAGATACTCAAATTCGATTGCGTTTTGTAATGTATTTGTATTAGTATTAAGTATGAACTACAAAGTTTTAATTTAAATTAAGATTTGGTGAAGATCGGTTAAGGGAAAGGGGTAGTTTACCCGCAACACTTTATGTTTAAACAACGGTAATTTATTCTATGACGAACGATAACAGCCGCAAAATCAAACAGAATCGAATAAGTTTGTGCATACTGCCCTGATTTCTAGAGTACTCAAGACTTGTTGTTTTTGGTGAAGATCGGTTAAGGGAAAGGGGTAGTTTACCAGCAACATTTTATGTTTTATCAAGGGCAGTTTTTCTTATGACGAATTATAACTGCCGCACATTCAAATAGAATCAAACATTTTTTTGCATACGTTCCTGAATTGTTAAGTATTCAAGGTCTGTTCATTTTGGTGAAGATCGGTTAAGGGATAGGTACCCTTACCTTTACTACCGTTTACCTGCAACATTTTATGTTTTAACAATGGTAATTTTTTCTATGACGAACGATAACTGCCGCACATTCAAACAGAATCAAATATTTTTTTGTGTACGTTCCTGAATTGTAGAATACTGAAGGCCTATTGATTTTGGTGAAGATCGGTTACGAGGAAAGGGTAGTTTACCTGCAACATTTTATGTTTTAGCAAGAGTAAAGTACTTAGTTTTGACAAAATAAAGTATCCTGATAAGAAGATCATAATAATCCACTGTAGAAACGTAGATGAAATATCTATAAATGAAGAGGCTAGTTGAACGGGGTGGGGGTAATTTTTTATAAATGAAAATGATAGTTGAAGGGGGTGGGGAAAATTTTTATTTATATGTCATGTGTACTACGTTATCGGCAACAAACAAGTAGTTTGTTGTTAAAATTTCTTCCTGGGCTGTTTGGGCTTGATCCGATGTTTTCTACAAAACCAGACGTATCGGCAGTGCTATCGACTGCCATCATCATTGAAAATTGAGTGCACTATCGTGAGGTGGTATACGTTAGTGATCACAGTACTGTGGTCAAGGCTGAAGAAAGAAGTAGTTTCTATGGAAATAGTTCATTTCGAAAAGTATTTTAAATATAAATCTTAGAACATGGAAGTCATGTATGGTTCTCCATACCGATATTTACTCTCTTGTTTTCTTATTATTTCCTGTAACACCACTCTTAAGCTTTAAAATTCTAACTTCAATGTGCCCATAAGATTTTTAAATTTCAAAAAGATTAACGCTAGTGATTAACCAAATTATCGTAATTATTAACAATTTATAATTCTCAAATAGATAAAAAATACTGACTTATTCATTCAAACTGTAGTTTAACGTTGCATTAGCTACCTTTATTTTGAACTTTTGAAGACTCCATTTTATTAGAATTTTGAATTTTCAAAATTTTTGTTTATAATTCTTTTTAATCACAAAGTTATCATTGATTATTTTCTCAAAATAAATATTTTTGTTTAAAATTGATATAATTATGTACTCTGCTTGTAATAATCTAAATTGAAATGTTCTCTCTACACTTTATTTAGCTTTCTAATAATTCATTACATCAAGGACATTTCAGTAACTATTTTTTATTAATATATTAATAAGAACCATATTGGATATCTTCACTAAACCCATTTACCATTCCTAAATTAGAGGAAAAGCAAACGTCAAAATTAATAACCATCATCATCATCAGCAAGGGTTATACAAAAGTAGTTTGTTCCGGGCCCAAGCAGATAGACTAGAGCTGGTTATTCCAATGCTTCTTGGGACGCCCCACACCTCTCCGTCGATTTCTGCTTACAATTTTCAATAGTTGTTTGAGAATGGTTCAGTCATCGCTTCGGTTAATAGTTCCAACCATTTTAGCCTATAATGGGCAGTCCTATCAAATATACATATAATATTCAGTTCCTGCCGTACATCGCGATTTCTTTTGCGATCAGCATTTGTGAAGAATATATAATATCACGCGTCTGAGACCGCCTGAAAACGACTGCTCTGGGAATTCGTTCTTATAAGTCGGAATTCTCAAACCCATAGACAAGGAAGAGTCACCTTGTAGAACTTCAAGCGTGTTTCTTTACTCGCTGATTAAAAAATTGGGTTGGGTACTCGTTGTACCGGATTAACTAGGTACTGGTCCTCAAATTCTTAGTGTTGGATGAAGTAATGTTAGCTATCAAAGAAGCCTTCAGCCTCTCTCCAGCCAAGATGGTTCTCCGTGATGAAGTGACATATCTTACAAGAGGTTACCCGTTACACTTCTGATGCTTAACCGTATGGATTTAGACCGGAAGGTCGATAAATATTCTTTGGAGATCAATAGTAGCCAACAGTACTACGTTGAGGCGTAAAGGAAATGATTCTGGATTGTCTTATCTTTGGAATATTACAGGCGCGAATCAAGTTGGATTTAATGGGTTGTACTATTGTGTACAGGGAAATCTGGTCTCTTTAGTATGATAACATAGACAGTTTATGTGAGACAACCTACAGAAATCGGGCTGGACGTTAAGCCCGAAGGTGGCAACCCCACTATCGCATTGCCGTGCGATAAGCAAGTAACATATTCAGGAGACATATTAGTTACCAAACTGTCGCAAGCAAGATGTAACCGGAGATATACAGAATAAATTTGTAATGGAATGCTCTAACAGAAAACCTATATTTCGCTCACATTATTTTTAATTTTTCTCTCATTGTGTTGCATACCATAAGTGGTATTTAAAAAAATATCAATTAGCCTATAATGACATTGCATATTTAGTTGCCGTCGAAATTTGTAAACGAAGATATAATGAAAGAGAAACTTGTACTTTACTGTGTGTAAATGACACTGTTGTTTCTATGATATTTAAAAATTTTTGTTTTCCTATAAATAATAGTTTTATATAATTGAAAGTGTTTTATATAATAAAGCAGAATGGAAAATTCAAGACAATACAAAATTATGGGCGTGACGAGATATAAAACGAGCAGGCAAAAGGCTAAAACAAATGTTGAAGGTAGAAGAGAAATAAAGCAAAGATAAATAAGGAAGACCGATTCAAAGATAAAACCTTAGATGGGAAAAGGTAGTATATTATTTACCATCAGGGAATAACACACGAAACTGCATCAAACACAGTAAAACTAACAATTTTGTTTAATTATAAGTGAGGTCTTGTATTAGGCAACAACAAAAACGAAAGAGCGGACTCTTCAGTGCCCACAAAACGTTAATGTTTTAGCAAAAATAAACTGCTTGCCCAAGAGAGTCCTCTTTAGTTAGGAACTTTTAGACTAGTTATACTTTTTGTAGTTCAAACGCCTCTAATCGACACCATATCTAGATGATTCATATTCCCGTTTATTAACACAATCCGCTACGTGAAGCTATTCAGTAATATGTTCTTCAATTCAACGTTAATTATTAAATTTAATTTATAGTCATTATTAATGAAAATTTGATTTACTTTCACAAATTTACAAAATATTGTTAATGCCTTTATTTCAACAGCTATTTGTGAGCGGTTTGACAGATCCAGTCAAATACATGCAGTAGGCTCAGGTATTGGCCTGTGTTGAGTTGAAAACTAATTACTAGCTTTGGAGAGTGAGTTGAGCCCTTGACATTTTCCGTAGATGCGCCACTGCCTAATTTTATTTGTAAGAAGTACCGAGGATTCCTATGCCATACCCCCTTGCAAACCAATGTTCACGTGTGTTAGTCTCGTATAGGCTATACAAAGATTCTATAGATAATAATGCTTTATTTATAAAATTTAAAATGCTCAAGAACTGGTGTAGCTATCTCGGAAAATAAAAGCGTAAGTAACGCAGTATTAGGTCTAAGCTAGCAACGGGAATTCACTAGTTCTTGAACTACCCCTTCTCAACTCTTTAACATGAATACATACAGAGCAAGTAAATGATTCAATTTTGGAGTTTGATGACACACATTATGAAGAATTTTATGCAATACTGGAAAGAGACAGTAAAAAACTGTTAACGTAAAGAGTAACTATACTTACAGACTTAAATACAAAAATTAAAAGAACGGCTAGAGAATCAGAATTATGGAAAAAATTGATTAACGTCACGAAATGAATAGGTGAACAATAAATTTACTTCAGTTCGATAACAACTTTTATTATTTGTAAGCCAGAAGTTCATCATCACGTAAAGTTATGTGTTCATGACGTTCCCCTAGTGGTAGCTTTCGCAATCAAGTAGACTTCATCTTAGTTATCACTAGGTGGACTCTACTACCTTTCCAAA
The DNA here is from genome assembly GCA_034769895.1 of Magicicada septendecula. NCBI lineage: Eukaryota > Metazoa > Arthropoda > Insecta > Hemiptera > Cicadidae > Magicicada > Magicicada septendecula. The sequence goes on from CM068375.1 coordinate 247,802,997, forward strand.
CAATTAAAGACTCTACGAGCTCCCCAGAGAAAGATTTTTCAGTAACCAGATTCTTGCAGCTAAAGTAGAACTAAACCTGGAAAGGCATACATCAAAAGAAAGTCATACAAAAATGATGGTGTTTAAAAACAGACATATATAAGCAAAATGAGGATATAAGAGTGAAGAAGAAAATTGTCGGTCGGCAATAAACCTATGAGGCATGCAGATAGTGCCTAGCTAAAAGCAAAAAGTATATTATAAGATGAAACCTCTAGAGTAACCAAAAACCCGTAATTTTAGTAAAAATAGTGTAAAAACAGATCAGTAAAGATACGTGTAACACAATACAGACAGAAAACGGGACTACACAATTAAGAGACAAGTATCCTCAAATAAGCAAAGCCGGAATACAGCAATGTAGGTACGACACAAGTAAATACGTAAACAAAATCTAGAAGGATTAAAAACAAATAGAAACAAACATCAATTATATATGTGTTCAGACTTAAAACATTACAAGAATATTTGTAACAAGTAAAAGAATAGACGATGCCAATATAAAAGAACAGCGGAGAAGCTACTGCAAAAAACCTATTCAAAGATAAACGCATAGAGAGAGAGAATACAGGTAACTTTACGTTTGACCTGGAAATCAACATTACCATGCAATATTAATAACTAATGTTAATAATAGTAACTACGTAATAATGTTTAATAATAATGTTCAGTTCCGCGGCGCAACAACTCATTACTGAGTCAAGGCGTCCTCAAAGGCATCCTCCAGCCTCCGCCAGTTGTCCCGGTCAAGTGCAGCTGCTCTCCAGTTGGCTCGCATCGTAGTTCACACCGTCTTTCCAACGTAGTTTGGGTCTACCAACTCTCCTGGTGCCATAGATCTGTCCTGTGAGTGCCTTTCTTGGTATTTCATTCTCCCCCATTCTGATCACGTGTCCAGCCCACCTGAGTCTACCAAGTTTTATAATTTTCACAATATCTGGTTCATTCAGAAGAGTGTTCAGTTCTTGGTTGGTTCTTTTCCTCCATTCACCTCCTACACATATTTGACCAAATATACTGCGGAGGATTTTGCGTTCATGAACCAGCAGGCTTGACTCAGACTTTCTAGAAATGGTCCAGGTCTCAGAACCAAAGGTGAGAACTGGGCGGATCAGTTTTTTATACAAAAGCAGCTTGATGCTCCTGGCAATTATTCTGCTCTCTTTGGGGTCTGAGACCAAAGAAGCACCTATTATCTGTGGTGATTCTTCGCTTTATTTCTTCTGTTGTTTCCCCATCAGAGTTAACTTTTCATCCTAAATAAACAAAGTTTTTGACTTTTTCGAAGGAATAGCTGCCAATTTGGATGTGATCTCCTTCTCTAGCCTCCTGTCCTGTAGCCATGTATTTTGTCTTGCTTTCATTTTATTATGAGACCCAGCCTACTTGCAGGACCTTCAAGAGCAAGAAAGGCTTCAGTGACTGCTCGAAAGGACCTCCCGATTATATCTAGGTCATCGGCGTATCCTAGGACCTGCACCAATCTGTTGAATACAGCCCCGGAGGAATTATTCCAGCATCTCTCATAGCTTTTTCTAAGGCAAGAACGAAGAGGAGGCAAGCAAGAGCATCGCCCTGGAGAACTCCCTTTCCATAGTCGAACTCTCCTGATAAGTCATTCTGAATGTTCACCATGCCATTCACTGTCAGCATTGTCATCCTACACAATCTTATTAATTTCTTTGGTATGCCCAGTTCTTCAAAAGCAGTGTAAAGTTCTTTTCTGTCAATGCTGTCGTATGCATTTCTGAAATCTATGAAGAAGTGATGGGTTTGTAGTTTATGTTCCCTACCTTTCTCCAGAAATTGCCGGAGTGTGAAAACCTGGTCTATTGTCGATTTTCCTCTTTTAAATCCACACTGATATCGACCAATCACCTGATCAGCATGTGGAACATATAACTGTCTTCTGCCAGGCTGTTGGCAGTTTCTCTTCTATCCATATATCGATGACAAGGTGTTGAAGGGTTTTAACCAGCTCTGGGCCACCGTTTGTGCAAAGCTCCGCAGGAAGATCATCAGAACCAGGAGCTTTGTTGTTTTTAAGGTTTTCTATTGCAGCTATCATATTATCTTCATCCGGAGGCTCGATGTGTTTATGTTCCTCTAGCACAGGTGGTACATAGTTGTTCACCTCGTCATTCTTAGAAAGAAGAGCTTCAAAGTTCTTTTCCCTTTTCTGTAAGTAGGGTGCCATCAGTGTCACGACAAGCTGTTGTCCTGGGCTTAAAGGGTTTCCTACCTTGGTTTAACTTATTGTAGAATTTTCTGATTTCAGTTTAATAATAGGAGTACGAACACGTCAGCCTACCAACATGTTTGGTGGAAAGGTAAAAACAGACAACTGTTGTACAGATAATTAAGAGGTTGCATTAGTTCAGACGTAGATCTGTATATATGTGTCAGCCAAAACAGTAGTACATGTTGTAAACATACATGGCTGTGCCATTACACATTAGGAATGTTATTTGACCTTGAATACTCTTGGCGGGATTCAGATGAATGAGAAATCTTATCTCTGTGCTGGAGGCTGGAGACCTGTGGTGTTACGTTGAATAGACACAACACATTATCACTATACACAGCAGTGGCTGACGTGTATTAACCATTTCTGAGTTCCCGATGCCACAACCCAGATTATACTGTGCATAACGTTTGTAGAAAAGGCTAGTGTCCTTCATACTTCATAAACACTTGAGAAAATTTATTGTTTCTTACTGAGGCACCCTTAGGGTTGTCCGGCAGGTGTAAATGCACTTAAGTTCCTTGGCTCATTCTTGAACAAAAATGAGGAAAGAAATAAAACGAATAAGGAGAGAGAGAGAGAGAGAGAGGGAGAGGGGAGTGAGTGAGAGTAAGAAAATGAGAGAGAGGTACAGCGACGGAGGGTAGCTGTATACATTTTTTACCATGCTTTATTATTTAGAAGTCACATGACATAATTTGCATAAAGCATCAATTAAACGCGAGGCAGCACGCTACATATAATGCGACACAATACGTTACGTTTGTACAGTTCACATAAGTTTCTTTTTGGTAACTACTATATTACTTTTTATAATATTTACTTGAGTACTTTATAATTTATAACAAATGTTTTACATTGCGTTATAATCGTTTATTTAAGTACTAAGTAGGCCTGTAATGAGAGCGCTGATGTTACTTGATATAGGCCTAAGTCTATGAATTCCTACCTGTGCTTCGGTATTAGGTTACTAATTAATGATGGCTGCATGTTCATAATAGTTATGTTATATCTTATAATGTGTATTTTATAATCATTTAAGGAATTTTGTATTCTGTTAAATAACCATATTTAATTACTTTTGTACAGCAGTTTTGTTTGTTAGTTTGTAATGCTCGTTAGTTAGTTTGTTCCCTTGTAATACTAAAACGGCTGGACCAGTTTTGATGCACGAGGTATGAAGTCACTTGTCTTGATTTTAGAAGTGTCAACAAAGATATAAAATTTTGGAAAACGAAATGGCGGATGCTACAAACCATATTATGTAAAATTTAGGTAAACCTGTCAGGCTGGGAGTTATTTTTATTAATAAAGAGCGTTATTAAAAGATGATTACAATAAATGCGTTGCGTTCATCAACATGAGTAAATGTGTGTTACACTGATTTTGTAAGTATGTTACAATTGTTAGACTATGTCTTCATGTCAATGACCTTCACGTTAGTAATTTATTGTTTAAATTGCACAACAAAAATCTATACGCAAAAGGTTATACGAATAATTCTTGCCTACAGGTTGCATTACGGTACTCAGTACTAATTTATTCTATCGGGTTGATTTCACAGTGATATTGATGGAGTAACCCAGCGCACAAGACACTCATTTTCGTCAGTTAAATTATCAAACAGAATTATCACTGTTGCACACCACTACAGAAAAATTATTCCGATTTGCGCTTTCAAGCTCTCAGCTCATCTGACGGATTTCCGATCTGACGATGAGCTGAGAAGCTTGAAAGCGCTAATCGGAACAATTTTTCTATAGTGGTGTGCAACAGTGATAATTCTGTTTCTGATTATAACGACTAACACAACTATCTTAAGTAAAGTTGAATTATCATCATACTCACTGAATATTGCCTTGTACGTCTCCTATAAATGCAATAATTGATTCTTCAGGCCGTCCTCTGGAAAATTTATCCCTTTTGCCTCAAACCAATTCATACTTTTTTCCCCTATAAGATGTCGTTGGTACTGCTTTACATTGAAGCAAGACATTGCCCATAACAAGAACAGAATTGTTTTTAAGATATGGTGTCTCTACACTATTGTTCAAATTCTGGATCTCCGTACCATCACTGTAATTCGCAAAATTTTTCTGGCGAAAAAGAAAATTGTTCATCGCCTGTACAAAAAAAAAAAAAAAACACAAACCGAAGCGTTCTTAAGTTCATGTCCTTCAGGCCTATTAGGACTACCAGTCTAGCTTTTAATCCAGCTTGAGGAGTTTTGATAGTCGTGTCCCTCCACATAGTATTCTGAAAGACTCCCATTAACTGTAGTGTTATATTTATCATGCGGACTATTAGGCCACCATTTATTGAATACTGAATTTCCAGATGTTTCTTCTATGCCCACTATGACCATCATTAATAGTGTAAGAACAAAAATAAAATACACATTATTAGATATAACTACTATGAACATGTAGCCATCATTAATTAGTAACCTAATACGAAGCACAAGTAGGCCTACATAGACTTATACTAACCAACAACAGCGCTCACATTACAGGCCTACTTAGTACTTAAATAAACGATTATAACACGATGTAACACATTTTTTTATAAATTATAAATTATTATACAATATAAAGTGCCCTGAGATTGTGTGACAGTTGCGATGAAACAAGACCTTCGCTTTAAACTAAAAACAAAGGGAAACGAAAAAACATGAGATAATTGAGACTGACATACACTATCTATACTATTCTCTCTATCTACCCCTGTATCTCTTTTTCTCTTTTGCTCTCTTTCTATCTGTCTATTGTAACAGTAGAACGATGTTAGATGATATAATATGTAATAATGTGTGTAGATACTCTCCTTTAAGCCCCACTGTTGGGCTAGTCACGTTGTAACACAACGACGATATTGGATATAGTATGTAAGTGTGTTTGTATTGATTGTATATGATTGTGTTGATTGTAGATACGCTCCGGTATCCACAACAATGTTGTACAATCAAATTTCCAAAAATGTAATTATTATTAGCAGTTTGATTGTAATTAATAATTGTGTGGGTATTGCTGTTTAAAACTTTTAATTTAAAAGGTATTTTCGCACTCCGCTGATCACCTCCCCACTTACCATATGTGGATATTACTGTTCTGTTGGGTGACTGCTGCAGCTGTAACATACACTCTACACATACAAGGAGATATTCTATTTGAATATCATACGTGATAAGCATGCACAATTAAAATAAAATAAACACTGAATATTGATTTGAATTATAAAGAATATTCAAATTCTGCCGCCACCTTTTGATAGAACTAGCTATGAAAAAATAAACTATTTTAAGTTTGAAATTAAACACTTTTTCCACTGGTAACAAAAATATTGAGGTTTATTAACAGTTTGGAATGCTATTAAATCTTTTAAAATTAACAATCAGTCACTAATAATTTTACAGGAAAATAATTATTATGAACAATTTTAAAATGAAACTCTTCTTAACCTCAAAGCTGGTAACACTGTAGGTTATGCAATAATTTTTATTTTGAGAGGTTATGTCCTCTTACATAGTTAAATTACCAAGTTCGTGTGATCTTTGAAGTGACATGATGCCAGATACAAGATGTGGTGTTTTGTAACAATATTTAATAAACAATTAATAGAAAACAAACAAACAAATATTAAAATTGGAAATTGGTACCATATAATCAATAATTATCGTATTATCGTACGCGGGATCCAGTATATAGTAGTTACTTTGATAAACGAGTGCGTTGATTTGCACTGCTAAAAATTTACTATTATTATTTAATAGTTAACTATAGAAATTATTTATTAACAAGAGAAAAAGTTATAATAAAAAAAAAAAACTTGTGATAGCTTTCATCTGGTTTGTATTATTTGAGAACAGACTTATGACAAAAAGGTGACAAGTTGCTGTTATTAGTTTTAGGTTATCTAATAACGTAAATAGTTATTAGGGTTAAATATATTATTTATTGATTTCTTATTAATCTAAACATATATATATACAATTCATAATACTTCTGATGCATAACTATCAGTAGAATAGAATATTCTTTCGCAAAAAATTAAAAAATATTTATTTCCACTAGTCAAGTTAAAAACCGCATGAGTCGATTGAGCGACTATTTGCGGCACTCGTATTTTGTAATAATTAAAATAATCTTGACTCCTTTAATTATGATAAATATTAAAAACATTTATTTATTAAGTTAAAAATTGCAAAATAATTCTTTCGTCAATTCTGATAACTTTCATCAGCATTATTATACTTCGCTACTATTGATTAGCGTAGTATCCAAACAATCGTTTTTACAGAATTTATTATTTCTGTTATATTTTTTAAATAATGAAAAATATTGTACTCCCTGGTTTATTTTTAACACAAAACTCGAAAATACGACCGATATTATACACTGGTCGTATTTTATTAATATATTCACTCTGCACTATACACTCGTCAATTCTGTGTTATATGCAGGTTAGGTGTGTGTAGTATGACTGCTGTATATGTGTCGCGCACAATTCAAAATAAACTTCTTCATCGATTTGGTCCGTCGAATTATACGTGTTGACTCGTTGATGATTGAAAGATGACTGTCACGCTCCTCCGGAGCGTCTCTGGCTTGTCTGCCGGTTTTCATTCATTTGATTGGTTGAATTCTTTGAACTCTCCGACCCAAAGTACCTTGATTTAGTAAAACTTTTAATTTATTACCAATTTTGTAGATGGGTTGGAGATTAAAATGACGTAAGCACTGGTGCACAAAATAATTAAAAAGTTTATAATCGTTATAACTTTCTTATTAGTTGTCTAATCGTTGAATGGTTGGTGTCAATAAATCGCGGACATCCTGAGCTTTAAATAAAGTCCAAACAAGAATATAATCCGTCCACTATTAATTCACTACAACGATTTCACAAATGTTTATGGTGAATCTTAAAATTAATAAGTTTATTACACCAAATCTTATCTAATTACACAATAACACTTCTGATTAAACGGTTTGAGTCTATTTCTCAATTGTTTAATGCAAAAATTTGGGAGTAATTATTATTCAAACAATGTTTGATGATGGCGTTTTTAGCGTCCATATTCGATTATTCACAATCGCCCTTAATACTATTATTCCTTATCTAATAACATTGGTTTTGTATTCTAATAATAATATAAATGCTTATTTACATTGGTTTACTCTTTAGTATATGCACAATGTTGTGTTTCATATACTAGTAGTCTTATCTAACTACCTCCTGATCTCTTTTCTTCCAATTGTCATGTTGTTTATGTTTTTTCTACATAAGGTATATAATGTTGAAAATGCAAATAGTGTACAACTATAGTACCTAGTTCATTTAATATATTTGTTAGCTCTTAGCTGTCTGAGAACCCTTCAACTCCTAGTATTGGGTTTGTTTACATCAGGTCATGACATGGCAGTCAGTTATTTTTTGATAAATCAATAACTAAATTGTTATTATTATATTTGACATAGATTCTCAAAGTAGTATCAGACATCCTTCTGATTATTGATAACATTTTTATTTACTTTTGAACAAGTTTGGATGGTGCATTTTGCTTAAATAACTTGCTACATATTGTTTGTTTACATTCTGATTCCACCATCATGGTCATTTAGTTTTTAATAATTTGTCTATAAAATTACTATTCTTATGGTTATGGTCTGTTCTCATAGTAGTATTAGATGTCCTTCTTACTACTGGTAACACTTTCATTAGTCTCTGTGTAAGTTTTAATAAGGTATTTTGCTTAACTAGTTGGTTACATTGCCTTTGCTTACATCTGGCTATTCATTCATAGTCAGTTAGTTTACAACATTTTGATCATAAAACTATTATTATTACACTTATAATCTGTTCTCATAGTAGTACCAGATGTTCTTCTAACTACTGGTAATACTTTCATCAATCTTTGTACAAGTTTTAACAATGTATTTTGCTTAACTAATTTGTCATATTGGGTTCCCTTTCATCTAGCTTTGTGCTATCATATTCGGTCTGCTTTATGTGCAGTGTATTTCAATATAAGACATTGTTTATTAGCATGCATCATTATTTATAATGAATCTTTGATTGACACAATTGTTGATGGTTGTTTGGTTTAACTAACATGTATGATTTTTTGTTTCATAGGTGCATTTCCTATGGGGTTATGTAACAATGTACAACATATTCTTATGCAGCCTTTTGCTACTACTATCATGACTTCAGTATGGTATTCTATTACAATAGTTTAATTGTTGATTAATACACATGTTTACACTATTTCTTCTAAACAATAATACAAATATTCTTGAACTAATGATAATACATTTCGTGTTATGGTTTGTACCTAATTTCTGTTTCATTGTTGTTTGATATTTAACAAACTATTTTGTTTGTTATTATTTTTTCTGGCCTTTCTTTGTATTGTATTCTGTTTTGCCGTGGCATTCAGTTACATTTCTTTTGAAATTTACAAAGGTTTTTATTATTAGGTTCTATGAACAATGATATAACTGTTCTATCTTACATTTCTTGGTGGTCTTACGATTATCTATTTGGATTACAATCTTCATTAAATTAGTCACACTAACTGTCTGTGTATTTTTGACTATTTAATCCTTGATGTTTCCACTATGAAAGTAACACATTTTCTTCCGCTATAAACCTTATCACTTGAATTGTCTGTGGGGTTTATTAGGTTAAAATTGGTTAACTGGTCACAGGTTCTCACACTTACATTAAGTATTCACTATTACTGTTTGTGATTTCTTAAATATGTTAAACACTGCTTCTTCATAGTTGACAATCGCTATTCTTCTGGTTACTAGTATTGTCTCTAGTATACTTGATGAATGATGATTTCTTGTATCGTCTATCCATTATCGTCTCTCTTCATGTCATATTTCCTTGTCCTTCTTCTTCCTTTCTTCTTTAGGTTTGAACGTCTTCTTCAATATTTCCATTGTAGTATTCGTTGTTTCATAATATTTATATTTGTAAATATATTGGTTTGTCTGCCATCATTGTGGTTGCTCTTGAGTTGTCTCTTCTTTTATTTTACATAGTCATTTTGTTGGTTCCCCTCACTGTTGGAATCCTGTTGTCTTCTTTTACACTTTGATATTATCATTCTATTGTTTTGTTGGTTCCCCTCACTATTGGAATCTATTGGGCCTGGTTTCTTAACATTTTATTTTGGCTCACGGTCATTTTCTTTCTCTATTTTGTGTACGATGCTGCTATGTTACACTACCTTCTTCTTTGTTGGAATTTTCCACTAATATATCTGTTCTCTGACATGTCTATTGTTATATAGCATGTGGTTTCTCCAAAGGTTATAAACGTATGTGGCTACCAAAAGTGGCTTGAGAGACATTTTTCATGCAACCCGATATTTTCATGCAGAGAATGACGCAAATGATAAAAGATAAATGTTGTTACTTGTTTCAACTATTGCTTCACTTCCTAAAAGAGCCAGTGAGACCTTGTTGTTTTTTTTACATCTATGTTTATATCTTTAAATCTATTTAATTTTGTTTAACATTCATTCATCAGAGTTGTGCACATGCGTATCTTGCTAAAATGGAATACAAAAGTGTTAATAATTTTCGGTGTTTCATTAAAAAAAAAGGTTTCAGAAAATGTGTTTGTGATTGAAATCTTTTTCCGTTTTCAATAGAATGTGTAAAGTGTGATGGTAATATGTTAAAAAATGTGAATGGACAAAAAAAGTCACCTTCGGATGTGGTAGACGGAATTGCTGAGCTACAAAAAACATACATGATGACACTTTTATCGGAAAAGCGTGTTCCTGCATTATCTGTAGCCTATTCCGTGTGTTAGTCGCTTGGATTTTGAAATACCAAATTTCAGTTATTTCAAAAGAGCTTGACATAAACAGGAAAACTACGCGAAAATTAATTGACGAGTTCAGGGAGATCCTTACTGTCTGGGTGATGGATACCAGCTTAAAAATTGGCGGCCCAGGAGATACTGAAATTGATGAAAGTGCGTTCACTTGAAGGAAGTACAACAGGGACCGAATAACCAAAACTCGGTGGGTACTTGGCGGAATTTACAGGAGAATAAAAAAGTGGTTGCTAAAGGTGGTGGATAAACGCGATGCAAACACACTAAATCGTGTAATTTTAAATAATATAGAACCAAGAACCACTATAGTTGCAGATATGTGGCGCGGCTACATCTCGCGAGTACCCATACATACCCAAATGCAGAGGGGCACCCAGGATTTTTCGAGGGGGGGTTGAAAACTTGCGAACAAGTGCACAATTTTGGTTTCCCTCATTATTTTCTCAACAAGCAGGGCTTGCCTTTTCCTAGAGGAACCACAACACGTAACTTATTGGGAGTCAATGCTGCAAGTGCAAGTAAAAATGATCCTTGCTTCATGGAATTTCACTCATGTATTTTCCATCTATAATGCCATGTATAATGCTGAAAAAGAGTCCTTCTTACACCTAAATATTGCACAGTAAGTATCAACACAAATGTTTGTAGGAATCATGAGTAAAAACCACGTAATCACAAGGCTTAGTAATTTGCATGTGCTGACTGAATAATATAAATTACTTAATGAGTAGACGGTGACTTAATTGAAATAATAATACAATAATATAGTAAAATAATCAGACGTGAAGCAGTCACGCATATTGTAGAGGGGATAAGAGGGGAACAATGTAATACACGTGAATAGAAAGGCTACAGTTGAATATTAGACTGTTCCCTGAACGACAAGTCTACGTACAAGTACGTGACAAGTTTTGATTTTGATTTCTATTTCGACACGACAAACAATTCAAATGGACGTTTTGTAAGACGAAACAAACAATAGATACAACAGAGGGACCATACAAAGATTTGTAACCCCTCTTTTACTTAGGCAGTAAAAAAAAGATAATTTTTTTTTTTATGTAAAGAGGGGCTACAAGTTAATCAGAACTAGGCTAAAGCCTAGAGAAGCCAAAAATGCGCTGGATCCAGTGAGACGGGACTTGCAATGAAAACTCATAAATTAAACATTGAATAAATCCCTTTTATTATTCTATCTCACTTGGTAAACAAATTAATAATAAAATAAATAAACCCAACAGTCATAATCTATAATTCCCTTAAATTGTCAATTAAATAAAGTATACTCTCTCAACAAGGCCACCTGAAAATATTTATTAACACCAATAAAATAATTTGCTATCTCTCTTTACAAATGAATTGAAATTTAAAACCATTACTATCCTTGAAATAAGGTTTCCAGTAAAATATTAATAATATATAAAATTTATTTTATATGTTCTCTTTAGAATGCTCCATTGAACTTAATGGAGATAAATGGTATAGATTCCTTGCTAATATTAATTATAATAAAAAATTCTCAAACAAATTAAATAAATTTTAAAGGGTGACAATTCATATACTTGTTATTAAAGTTAATTAAAATAAATTATTTTCTTAAAGAAATAATCAGCAAAGATTAATTGAGATAGAATACCTGTTATAAAAAATGAAAAGGATATATACATAATTCTATGTATATAGAATTAACTTTATATATATATATATATATATAGTATCAACTTTCTTTTATAAAAAGACAAACCCTATATCTAAAGTCCCCACCAAAAATACACCTAAATGCACAATACATATAACCCCCAAAATGCACACACAAATGTACAAAACATCACATGTTCCACAATACAAATACACTATACAATACCATACAATACAATATATAAGGATCTCTTGCCACGCCCTTTTTTACCCCCATGATATATATATATATATAATTACTTCTTTTATAAATATCCCTGTTAGGATTACAATTTACTTGGTTGATTACACATCACGTGTATTAAATAACGCTTAAGCCTTCAGTAGTCCCCAGGACCTAATAACTTTCAAAATTTTGGCTAAGTGCCTAATACTGTTATACAATTCTGCCCCACTGGGCTCTATTACTGTGAGAAATAAAAAATATTTAAAACAATGAACACCCCCCAGTTATCATAAATAATTTAAAGAATTTATATATACAGAAACATTGCTAAGTAGTGAAAATAGAAATATGGCATAATATTATAACCCTATGAAAAATACTTTTGGCCCAGAGACCGACATGTTAGTTTGCCAGTTGATGCAGAATTTAACCTGTCTCAAAAACAAGTTCAATACTGTATGAACATGCATCCATTCAGGATGAAACTTGTGGAAATGCACCTACCTACCCCAGAAATTTCTATACAATAAGAACCAAACTGAAATTTAAAATTTAGAATATATATATATAAAATGAACCCTAAATTGAACTCGAGAAATTACCAATTAAATGAATGACTTAAAAACTGTAAAGAAACACATACACTGAAATAAGAGGAAATTATACGTTGAATGTTGAACTGTTTAAGACACATGCCAGTCTCTGAGCTGACAATTTTACAAGAAATTTAATAAAATTTACAAATAATTTTACACCCAGTTCACACACTAAACTGTCCCATCAATTGGGGATCCAATTAAATGTTTAAAAACTTGAAAGTGTTGTAGTTGATAGAGAGAACTGGTTCACTGGGTATTATTGAGTGCTGACTCTATGTGTACATAATATATTGGTTTTGTATCACCTGATTTTGTCCATGGGGGTGTTAAGGTGGCAATCTCGTGGTCTGCATTATAGGTGTTGGTGTGGCTTTCTGGCTATTACTCCGGTAGTGAAGAGGAGAGCTTTAAGATGTAACTAGTTCAGACCATGTTGTAGGGCGGTTTTCTCGACGTGTTCGATGGACCCGCAGTCGTGTATATCTTTTAGCCTATCATAGTTGGAAGGTCGATGTATAGAAAATCCATTCTCTACCGGAGTACCAAAAAGACGTGACCATCAGCCACGAGGTTTTACGTGAGATGACGTTAAATAGAATTACATGCTTCGTTCTCGTTTGCCTACGGCCTCCGTCGCCAGAATGCAGCACCTGGAGTTTTCGTACCGCGGCTAGGCACCAGATGCCGACACGTCTCAGGGACTTAATAAGCTGTTTCCTGATATTCACGGGTAGGGTGCAGCAGCGATTAAACAGATATAAATTCGTACTGCGTTTAACTTACCGGCGGGTATTTACTGGTTTTGCGCTGTCTCTCCACTAGAGTTCGGCACACACTCCAGTTGTTAATTACTGAATGTTCGCCGAATCTGCCCGACTCGGCACACCCTCACCCCAAAAGGCAACATAGTTGCCCCAAGGCTAACTCACAGCCTCTTGGCTAGTCCTAGGAAATCTCAGAAATTTAATCGCTCTCGGGAGAACAGAGGCTCAGAAAGAAACGAAGGAGACGAAAGAAGGTATATAGTATGTAAGTGTGCGGGTACTGCATGCTGACTTGATCAGAGTCAGCATACAGCACAAGAGAGAGACAGCTAAAAAGACTAAGGAAAGATTACGGATCCTATCAAGAGCACCGTCTGAGTTCTGATCTCCCAAGGCCTCCCAAACTGAGACCCAAACTAATACCTACTCAGGACAACAACTACCCCCCCTTTTCTCATAGGACTGGAAAATCTCAACGCCACTGCAACCATCCCCACGCGACCCTCTCCGCCAGGTCAACCCCACAGGACCGCCCCAACAGGTCACACTCTCTGGTGACCACCACCTACTCCTCCTGCTGCCACTCACATACGCGTCCGAAGACCAAAACAAGGTATCTATTACCTTGATGTGTGAGTGCCCATAACACTACTGTCCACATCTGGACTAACCAGCCATATGCTGCAAAACAAGGCATCACAAATCCTTGACATATGTAACTTGGTTTTTAAAAAAAAAACATCCCTATACTAGGGCGGACGGCCCCTATTAGCCGGACAGAGGAAACCGCATAGAGGGCACGCGAACATCTTCCCTTCTCTACTCTTTAATACTGCATAACTAGCAAGGGGGGTTTACTACAGTACGGCAAAGTCTAACAAACCCACTTAATCAAAATTACCTACCACAGAAATCAACTAGGGAATGCGGCATGGCCAGGACCCTACAATGATCGACGACAACTACAAAAAAAAAAAATGAAAACGACACTAAACTCACTACCCACGTAGTCACAACTCTTCCAACTAACTTCTCTCTAACTCCTCTCGGATATTTTTTTTTCCTTTTCTAATTTTTTTTTGTTTCTTTTTCCTTTCTAATTTTTTTTTAAATTTGTTTTTTGGTTTTTATTTGTTTTCTTAGGGGAGGGTAGGAAAATTGGGAAGATGAAAAGGGCAAGGAACATTAAAATGTCAATAGCTAGGAATAAGGGTAAGGACATGGTTCCCTCCGAAAATAAGGATGGGTGGAGAAAACCAAGGCTCGCGGAGGCAGGGGCGCAACCCTGAAGTAGATGAACACCACTTGGACTGTGGGGAACATCTACCCGCTACCTGTTAACCGCTTTGTCTCACCTTTTTATGACGAACTTTAGGAACTCGTTCCTTTTGGACGTCACTCTCTGAGAAACTATCTCGTGTTGAGCAGTACTGATTTATTTCTTCTAAATTAGAATCAAGGTAACTTACCTGACTACTCTTACCCCGATTTGGATTATCCTCAACCTCTAACTCCTCTGCTTCTACCTTCTTCTCTTCTACTATTTCCCCTTTTTCTCTTTCTTCCACCTCTTCCTTTCTCTCCTCTACATAATCCAAATCACCATCATGACACTGCACATCTTCCACCTCTAGTTGCTCACCTGGTCCACCTGAAACTTCTTTCCATTCCTCGGAATCCTCAACACTACTTACAGAAAGCGTCTGCACATCTTCACACACTACATCATCCTCACTCACAAACTCCACAACGCTGCCACCCAGTTTCTCCCCAACTTCTACCTCATCTACTTCTACCACACTTGCAGCCTGGACATCCCCTAGTCCATCCGCAACCTCAAAAACACTTGCAGCCTCCCTAACACTTACACTTATACTCCCCTGCGTAGCATGTGCAGACCACTCTTCTGCCTCTTCCTTCGATTCCTCTTCTTCACCACTCTCAGCAACTACAACTTCCTCAACATTTCCCAACCTGGAATCCAGTTGTCCAGGTCCATGTGCAATGTCTAAATTTAATTCTACTGACGATGGTAAAGCTCCACCATCAAGTGACTTCTCATCTCCCGTCGTAGGCGATGATGATGTTACCGTATCTGGATCCGTCACGAACAACACAGGAACAAATTCTGCGACCTCTGGATTCAACCATGACGTCCTCTCTGAGTCCTGTAATTCAACATCAACAGACGTGTTCTTATTGTCTTGTATTGATCCACAGAAGTTACTTCGCTTTTCTTCTTTCGCCTCACCTTCTTCATCCACTACCTATTAGGCACTGGTAATTCCTCTGGAAGCTTTAAAGTTTCTTTACTCTCCAAATAGGAATAACTTGCTATCGGCTCCCTACTTGCCGATGTTGGTTTACTCAAGTAACTTCTTCTTTCCCTGTTCATTTCATATTTATTTATGTTATCTGCTGTAACCGTAGCTACAGTCTTCTTACTTGTCACCCCCTTGTAGCCTCCATTACCTCCGGAATATTCAGTTTTTCTCCAACCGCCCTGTTTGTCCTTCTTAGCTCTCCCTGACAGACCACTGGAATATTGGACATCCGTAGCACCTCTTCCCCGGTACTCGTCCCCTGCTCGGACAGTATTAGAAACAACACACAACCGGCATAGATCCGCAAAACAACGTGGACGTTCTGCGAATATCAAACGCGATCTCTCTTGGGGATTCAGTCCTTCCAGAATTATTTGGATGACTTCGGTCTCGGGCAACCCTAATCTTAATACCCGGGCAGCTTTCCGTATGTCCTGCACGTAGTCCCCCAATGCCTCTCCGTTGGCCTGTAAACGATAGAATGAATCCCACTTAAGCTGGGAACGTCGTCGAAGTGGTATGAAGTAATCCAACACTTCCCCATGAAAAGCGTCGACAGTGCCGCCCCGACGCAGAGTGTTGGTGACCAACCCTGCCAACGAACCCTGGCAATACGGGTATATAAGGGACAAGACCTCCCCATCGGATATACCCGGATAATCTGCCAACTGCAGGACAAGATCCAAGAAAACCAGCAACTGGTCCTCATCAAATGCATCTACCACTGAAAGTTTCTGGAGAACTCCTGAAAGGGGGTGGGGCAATTTCTGAAAGCATAGCGCCGCCAGAATTGAACAATTCACAATACACTATCAACAAAACACAACTCCCACAACACCTAACACCTACAAAAATAATGACAATAATAAGACAGGAATAAGAAAAACACGAGTACTAAATCCTTCCTTCGAGTAGACTGTGGGTCCACCTACCGTTGCGAGAACCTAGCGCAGTACCTGAACTGCTCTCACTCTACGACTCTACACAAATGGAACGCGACACACACACAAACACACAACACGACAAAAACACCGACCAACGAAAATTTATTTAAAAAAATTTCTCAATGTTACTTCGGCTACCGTATATCGGAGGAAACCGACTGCCGATCGGGCCATACCGCATAATTAAAAATCACACCTCCCCAAAATGGGCAAGATAATACTCCAACCATCGCCACCCAGGCACAGATCTGCGATAAGTCCCGTTTCCCAAGGAATTTCCCCTTCTAAAATTTCTCACCACGTGGCACTATCAACTATTCAAGGCGGGCAAGTACATATACATATATATATATCTCAAAACCTTAAACCTAACAAAAATTTTTTCACCTTTAGATATAGGGCCTTTCAAAATTTTTCTAAGTTCCATTAGAACTCCCAAAATGTTTCCTAAGTTTGCAAACCCCGTCACACCCACAGGACCCACGGGTTGATCCTAATCTCAACCACGCTCTGCTACCAAATGTAACCCTCTTTTACTTAGGCAGTAAAAAAAAGATAATTTTTTTTTTTTATGTAAAGAGGGGCCACAAGTTAATCAGAACTAGGCTAAAGCCTAGAGAAGCCAAAAATGTACTGGATCCAGTGAGACGGGACTTGCAATGAAAACTCATAAATTAAACATTGAATAAATCCCTATTATTATTCTATCTCACTTGGTAAACAAATTAATAATAAAATAAATAAACCCAACAGTCATAATCTATAATTCCCTTAAATTGTCAATTAAATAAAGTATACTCTCTCAACAAGGTCACCTGAAAATATTTATTAACACCAATAAAATAATTTGCTATCTCTCTTTACAAATGAATTGAAATTTAAAACCATTACTATCCTTGAAATAAGGTTTCCAGTAAAATATTAATAATATATAAAATTTATTTTATATGTTCTCTTTAGAATGCTCCATTGAACTTAATGGAGATAAATGGTATAGATTCCTTGCTAATATTAATTATAATAAAAAATTCTCAAACAAATTAAATAAATTTTAAAGGGTGACAATTCATATACTTGTTATTAAAGTTAATTAAAATAAATTATTTTCTTAAAGAAATAATCAGCAAAGATTGATTGAGATAGAATACCTGTTATAAAAAATGAAAAGGATATATACATAATTCCATTTATCAACTTTCTTTTATAAAAAGACAAACCCTATATCTAAAGTCCCCACCAAAAATACACCTAAATGCACAATACATATAACCCCCAAAATGCACACACAAATGTACAAAACATCACATGTTCCACAATACAAATACACTATACAATACCATACAATACAATATATAAGGATCTCTTGCCACGCCCTTTTTTACCCCCATGATATATATTGTAAAGAAATTTACAAATGATGAGTCCTTCTTACTTCAGACCCACTGTTGGGCTGGCCAATTTGTAAAAGAGAAATAAAGATCACCTATGAGGACGTTTGAAAGCCCCACTATTGTGAACCAATTTTGTAGAGAACTACTTGTTAATTATGCGAGGACGTATGTTATAGTATATGCTGCACACTGGAAACGTCAAATTGTAAAGAAATCTTGTCTATGGGTGTAATTAGTTATAAGAGACTCCTGTGAAACAAACGCCAAGTAATACGTTGCAGGTGGCAATTCGTAACAATTAAAATGCTGTTACCTGGTTTAATTAATATGTTATTAATTAATATACCTTTCGGTTGTGACCGGTGAAACCCTCAGAACATAGATTATTAAGTAAACAAAATTATAATTATGTTTCTTGAATTTATAATCATACTACTCTATAGACTCAACTTAGTTTTCAGTGGTTGTGAAATATTAGCAATATGTATTGAGTATTAACTGAATGTAAGGTGTATTTATGTCAACCCTAGTCCCTCAATGGTAGAAAATTTCATTCAAATTTAGTATTAAACACCAGTTAGTTCAAGAATCTCCCGTCCCACCAGCTGTAAACTTGAAGCGCTGTTACTAGAAATAAGCGTACTTATAGGTTAGTTATTCGGAGTGTTTGTATCAATCTGTTTATAAATTATTCCACCCACTACATATAGGATTTACTCTCCAATAACTTAAACATTATCTCATACAATAAATGTACTTTATTGATTTTCTCTGTTAATTAACAAGTTATGTCGTCTCTAAAAACAATAAGACGAACCAATCGATCAACCAGACATATATCGATTATTAATTGTTCAAATTCTAAAAAAAAATATACACTTGAAAATAATAACAAATAATTCTTATCCCAGGGTCCGTATAGTTCTTTGAACCATTAGTAAGGCCAGGTAAAACGCATAATTAAGGTTGTTCAATTTACAAAATAATATTATTTACTTAAAATACAGTGGAATGAAAATAAGTTGTCTTTTACCAAGTCGACGAAACTTCGTCTGGCGGTGAACGTTTGTCAACAGTGGACAGAATGCGGCTTATCTCGTCTTCATCCAGTGAAACTGCTCTGATTTTCAATAAAATTGATAGTGGTGTGTACTGTTAACCCCTCAGGAGATCTTCTGGCTTCTATTCTTCTTTTACGGTCTTCACAAGTCTTGGTCCCAGTGAATTGGAATTAGGATCTCAGCTTCTGCTGCCAATGAAGGTTATTTCGTCCAACCGAGTCTTCTGTATTTCCAATAATTCCGTCAATTCAGGCTTTAATTCTTTACTGGTCTTCGATTTATAGCATGAACTGGTTTAATACCAAATTCAGCGGAATTATTTTGTGAACGAGGTGAGATGCTTTCAATTCTCTTTTATTGTATTCATTGATAATTCAGAGGGTTATTTAATTTGTATGATTCATTAACATTCAAGTATAATTGTTTTACAAAATTGCTTTTTTCAATTTGGATATATATTTCCTTTATATTTATTCATATATTTTAAATATATCGGTCCATTTCAACCTAATAGCTTGTAACAATCAGAATGAATTAATCCAAAATCAACAACTTCTGTACATTTCAGTTGCCTTAACAACCACGTTTTTTCTATATCCTTGAGCCGGCATTATAGAATATTACTACTTCTTTCCAATAAAATACTCCATGCTTGGATCAGTATTGAATCACATAAAATTCTCCCTTAACCTTCCTTACTAAACAGTAAATGTTTTACCAGAGTTTCGTTGGACTGGGTTAACTAAAAAGGTATTAATTTCCTTTCACTAATATGGAATTTTGGCCTATAGATTCACTTACAACCATTATAACATTATTTGGTTTTTTTAACTTAATTTTCTTTTTACCTGACCTACTGTACAATTAATTATTGGTTACATAGTTAATTACATGAATTTTAATTTACTGGTGGTTATTTGTTTTTATATTAATTAACTGGTCCTGGAACCCTTTATTAATTTATGATATAATTGTCAGAACTACTTGTTAGACTAGAAACACTGGTCACACTCCTGATCCAGTTTATAAACATTAATTAGAATAACAGTATTTTTCAATTTTATACAATACTGACAACTTAGTACAGTGCCTAACATTGGTAACTATACTGGGCTGTATAAAAAACAAATCTAATATAAATATAAACATAATTATTGATGAAGTATTATTATCAAATATCACTATAATATTGACGACTCGGAACACTATGTTTTTTATAAGTAAAAACGTAAAGTTTTACCTTACAGCCTAAACCGGCTTTCACCTATAGAAGGCTTCATCAGAGGCTGATGATATGATCTATTATTATCAAACCACATCATTTCATTTTTAACATATTCAACATACAATATAAATATTCTGTAGACCTTAACATGTCACAGTATAAAACAAACATTTCATTACATCCAATCATTCATTGGTCTGGCTCTTTTACATTTGATATTAGTCATTGCCTCCTTTTTACTTGAGGTACTTCTCAAACACATGAACTATTGAACAACCTTAAATCAGGGTATGGTCCTTGACCGTATTTCAATCGATTTTTATGTAACGTTGGGGAACCTCAACTATGTTACGTTACAATATATATATATATATTATTACTTCTTTTATAAATATCACTGTTAGGATTACAATTTACTTGGTTGATTACACATCACGTGTATTAGATAATGCTTAAGCCTTCAGTAGTCCCCAGGACCTAATAACTTTCAAAATTTTGGCTAAGTGCCTAATACTGTTATACAATTCTGCCCCACTGGGCTCTATTACTGTGAGAAATAAAAAATATTTAAAACAATGAACACCCCCCGTTATCATAAATAATTTAAAGAATTTATATATACAGAAACCTTGCTAAGTAGTGAAAATAGAAATATGGCATAATATTATAACCCTATGAAAAATACTTTTGGCCCAGAGACCGACATGTTAGTTTGCCAGTTGATGCAGAATTTAACAGAATTAACTAAAAAGGTATTAATTTCCTTTCACTAATATGGAATTTTGGCCTATAGATTCACTTACAACCATTATAACATTATTTGGTTTTTTTAACTTAATTTTCTTTTTACCTGACCTACTGTACAATTAATTATTGGTTACATAGTTAATTACATGAATTTTAATTTACTGGTGGTTATTTGTTTTTATATTAATTAACTAGTCCTGGAACCCTTTATTAATTTATGATATAATTGTCAGAACTACTTGATAGACTTGAAACACTGGTCACACTCCTGATCCAGTTTATAAACATTAATTAGAATAACAGTATTTTTCAATTTTATACAATACTGACAACTTAGTACAGTGCCTAACATTGGTAACTATACTGGGCTGTATAAAAAACAAATCTAATATAAATATAAACATAATTATTGATGAAGTATTATTATCAAACCACATCATTTCATTTTTAACATATTCAACATACAATATAAATATTCTGAAGACCTTAACATGTCACAGTACAAAACAAACATTTCATTACATCCAGTCATTCATTGGTCTGGCTCTTTTACATTTAATATTAGTCATTGCCTCCTTTTTACTTGAGGTACTTCTCAAACACATGAACTATTGAACAACCTTAAATCAGGGTATGGTCCTTGACCGTATTTCAATCGATTTTTATGTAACGTTGGGGAACCTCAACTATGTTACGTTACATAACACCCCCCCGCCCTTCGAAATAAGTTTATTTTGGTATAAACAAAGTTTAGCAAGAAATAAACTCCTAACTTGTATCTGGCCAATTGGTTTCCTAGTTATAGTACTTTTATATTTCAGAATTATCTGTTATATTATTATCATTTCTTCGTTCCTTCTTAAAATCAATTATTTCCCAAGTTTAAATCTTATTTCTATAATCATCCTTGTGACATTCTTTATTAATCATACATTTTGGATCTGGTTTTATTTAATTCTCTATATTTATTTGTGAGTTTTCCCTCTAATATTTAATTTTCCTAAACCTCCCTAACATTATAACTGGAATCGAATCGGTGGTGCTCTATCAGCTAACCAATTACCGTCGTCCGTTACATACTTTCTGGGATCAGAGGAACATCATCTCTGCCCAGTTAAATGATTGCTGGAATATTCTACAGTCAATCTTCATTAATAAACCTCGTAAGGTAGTCATCATATGACCTTCAATAAAATAATAAATAATAATAATACTCTAGGTATTATTCACTGTACTTTAACTCAGATCATATTATTTCTTCATATTAATTCTTCCTTCTATTATACACTTTTCTTCTCCAATACTTGGCTATTTTATTGACATTTATTAATTGGTTTTTTTTTTACGGATAATTCTTAACCATTTGTTTTTTTTTTCTTTTCTTGTGATCCTTTTGACGGTTCCATTTTGGCTTCTTCATTCTCTTATCTTCATTGGCTCATATTCCTTTATGATCAATACAGCTGGTTATGAGATTTTGGTTAGTACTATACATTACATCATGTAGTTATAATCTTCTGGCACAATCATTATTATTTCTTTTACATTCTAAATTACATTTCTCACTATTATATTACATCAGATAAACTCATTTCGTCTTTTGGTTTTGATGATTTTTATTAGGTTGAATCAGTGTTATTTTTTTTTTTTTTCATATTAGTTTAAAGCAATTTCTTCTAAGTTGTATAGTAAGGTGTTCTTACTTATTTTTCGACTGTGGTTGTTTTTTTTTTATCTTCAAAATTCTCTTTCTTATATACCTCATAAATTGTTTTCTTAGATACTTGTTTGTAAGTTGAGCTTACTTCATTTATTTGAATTTTGGGGTATTTATCCTCTTTATTTTAAATTATACTGTTTCTGAATAATTATTGAGTAAGTTGTTCTTACAGTTTCTTTAGAATTTTGGGTTATTTATTCTCTTTATGTATTCCATCTGTCGGCCGTGGCTTCTTCTTCATTTATTTCTTGTCTTACATCCTGGGATGTACTGGGTCGGTGGCCATCTCCTCTTAGGGGAATCCAGCGTTCTGGTGGGTTCTGTTGATTATAAATTATTCGGACATTCCTAGATGTATCGTCCCTTCTTTGGTTCTCGCTTCCGGATCTGGATTCTCCAATGCTATTGCTCCGTGGTAAATGCTCATTATCATTCCCCCCTTGGTGTTGATCACTCCTTGGACCATTCTCTTCGGCCCTTATAAAATTCACCATTGGTCTGGAAACCCGTAATGGACGATCCTCTTCGTAGTTAACCCGGCGGTAGTCCTCCTGACTCCGACTTCTGCCCCCATTAGTTCTAGTCTCCCTTCTATCGTTATTATTGTACTGGTTCCATTCGGTGTCCCTATTAAAACTCCGACGTCCTTGGTAGTATGTCCTCCCGTTATAGTTGTCGTACGCCCCCACATAATTAACTCTTCTGTAGTTTTGGTTTTGGTTATTTGGGTTACGGTTACTGTTATCATAATTTCGGTTGCTTGTGTTCTGATTCTGGTAACTTGGGTTATACGACCGGTTATATTGGTTGTTCGGAATACTCTGTCTATTTCCGTAATTGTTTCCGTTATTCCTTGGGCTGTTGTTGTTATTTTGCCATTGGTACGCCTCATTACCATAATTACCCGGCCTGCCATTATAGTTCGTCCGGTTATTCGTCTCATGACTGTTATGGTTATTGTTTCTATTGTTATAGTCTGGGAAATCTCTGTTCCCGTACCGGTCGTTTCTCTGCCGACTCCTTCGATAATGTACCTCACGCTCGTGCTCTTCCAATAGCGTTGACATGGCCTGTATAGTTTTTATCTGTCCACCCGATCGTGCTATTGATATACCGTTATCATAGTGGTATGCTAACCTGGTGACGAGAATTTCCTCCGGGATTTTCGGTTCAAGGTGTCTTGCCAAACATACTTTTCCCAGGAAGTAGGCGGTAAGTGTTGTTCCCCTGCTGGCGTCATACCTTCCATAGCTGATGCTCTCCCTTACTACGTTCTGGGTGGCGTCTGACCAGTACCTGGCTTTAAAAGCTATTTTAAATTCTTCGTAGCTTCGTATGTCGTGCCTGGTGGCTGTCCACCAGTTATCATAAGTTTCTTTAAAATGTTCGTCCAAGTAACGACGAATTATTGGCCACCTGTTTTCACCAGTTCTCATTATTTGTTCGCCGACCCGTTCTAAGAATTCCATTGGGTTTCTCCTGTATGACTTAAAGTTGATGGTCTCCCGGTCGTCTATATGTTGTGTATATGGAACAGTGATCGATCGGTTGTCAACTGACCGTTGTAGGTTCTCGATTCTATCCTGGTTACGTTGTCCTTGCTCCTGTACTTCGTTCATGACCGTATCTAAATTTCGATGCTGGTTTCCGCAATCTGCTCGTATTGATTCCACTTGAATTCGGTTTTCCTCTTCTATATGACCTATCTTGACCTCTAGTTCAGCTCTATTTCGTGTAATAGCTTCATTGGTCACTCTCAGTTTTCTATCTGTTTCCGCTATCTCCTGTTTTCTTTCGCCGTCGCTCTTACCTACCTTCTGGCTGATTGCCTCACTAGCGTCCTCGATTTTCTTATTGAGATCTTGTCTTAACCCTTCATTCTGTTTATCAACATTTTCCCTTATTTCCTTGTTAGAGTGTTCAATTCTCTCATCGATTCGTATTAGATTATCCTCATTGATTTTCTCAAGATCTGCTTTGATTCGTTTATTGTTTTCCTCAAGTTTTTCGTTCATTAGTTTGTTATCGTCTTGAATCTGTCTCAAATTCTCGTCATTCCTGTCAAACTTTTCATTCATTTGTTTGATTAAATTTTCGCTCAAAATTTCGTTTTGTTTTCTTGAGTTTTCATTAATACTGTCTATTTTATTTTCCAGCTTTTCTGAATTTTCATTTATACAGTCTATCTTTTCATTGATTTGTCTAAAATCGGCCTTCAATCGTTCATTATTTTCATTTATGGTTTGCCTCAAAAGTTCACTAGTACTTTCCTTAATACTGTCTATTTTTTCAGAGTTTTCTTCAAATTTTTTATTTAATTCTTCCTTCTGTTTCTTGGAATCTTCTTTAATACTGTCTAATTTTTCGTTAGTTTGTTTAAATTTTTTGTTAGTTTGTCTTAAACTCTCATTAGTTTGTTTATTATCCTCCTTCATACTACTCATTAATTCCATTAATTTTTCCCAATTTAATCCTCCTCTGGCTTCCTCCTTATCTGGTTGGTCCCCTTGGGCATCCTCTTCCACTATTTCCTTCTCTGTGATAATTGCTTCAGTTTCTTCTTTATCACCCATTGTTTGTTCCATTTCACTGTCCGTAAATGTTTCTATCTCTCGTTCCTGTCCACCTTCTTCCTTCTCCTTCTCTTCTGCCCTCTTCTTCAATCTGCCTCAGGTATTGTGCATTCCTGTGCCTCTAATGGTTGCCTGCTCAAGTTAAGTAACAGTTAATATGATTTTTTACTTAACTAAAGCCCACTCGTTGAGCGCCAACTTGTAAAGAAATTTACAAATGATGAGTCCTTCTTACTTCAGACCCACTGTTGGGCTGGCCAATTTGTAAAAGAGAAATAAAGATCACCTATGAGGACGTTTGAAACCCCCACTATTGTGAACCAATTTTGTAGAGAACTACTTGTTAATTATGCGAGGACGTATGTTATAGTATATGCTGCACACTGGAAACGTCAAATTGTAAAGAAATCTTGTCTATGGGTGTAATTAGTTATAAGAGACTCCTGTGAAACAAACGCCAAGTAATACGTTGCAGGTGGCAATTCGTAACAATTAAAATGCTGTTACCTGGTTTAATTAATATGTTATTAATTAATATACCTTTCGGTTGTGACCGGTGAAACCCTCAGAACATAGATTATTAAGTAAACAAAATTATAATTATGTTTCTTGAATTTATAATCATACTACTCTATAGACTCAACTTAGTTTTCAGTGGTTGTGAAATATTAGCAATATGTATTGAGTATTAACTGAATGTAAGGTGTATTTATGTCAACCCTAGTCCCTCAATGGTAGAAAATTTCATTCAAATTTAGTATTAAACACCAGTTAGTTCAAGAATCTCCCGTCCCACCAGCTGTAAACTTGAAGCGCTGTTACTAGAAATAAGCGTACTTATAGGTTAGTTATTCGGAGTGTTTGTATCAATCTGTTTATAAATTATTCCACCCACTACATATAGGATTTACTCTCCAATAACTTAAACGTTATCTCATACAATAAATGTACTTTATTGATTTTCTCTGTTAATTAACAAGTTATGTCGTCTCTAAAAACAATAAGACGAACCAATCGATCAACCAGACATATATCGATTATTAATTGTTCAAATTCTAAAAAAAAATATACACTTGAAAATAATAACAAATAATTCTTATCCCAGGGTCCATATAGTTCTTTGAACCATTAGTAAGGCCAGGTAAAACGCATAATTAAGGTTGTTCAATTTACAAAATAATATTATTTACTTAAAATACAGTGGAATGAAAATAAGTTGTCTTTTACCAAGTCGACGAAACTTCGTCTGGCGGTGAACGTTTGTCAACAGTGGACAGAATGCGGCTTATCTCGTCTTCATCCAGTGAAACTGCTCTGATTTTCAATAAAATTGATAGTGGTGTGTACTGTTAACCCCTCAGGAGATCTTCTGGCTTCTATTCTTCTTTTACGGTCTTCACAAGTCTTGGTCCCAGTGAATTGGAATTAGGATCTCAGCTTCTGCTGCCAATGAAGGTTATTTCGTCCAACCGAGTCTTCTGTATTTCCAATAATTCCGTCAATTCAGGCTTTAATTCTTTACTGGTCTTCGATTTATAGCATGAACTGGTTTAATACCAAATTCAGCGGAATTATTTTGTGAACGGGGTGAGATGCTTTCAATTCTCTTTTATTGTATTCATTGATAATTCAGAGGGTTATTTAATTTGTATGATTCATTAACATTCAAGTATAATTGTTTTACAAAATTGCTTTTTTCAATTTGGATATATATTTCCTTTATATTTATTCATATATTTTAAATATATCGGTCCATTTCAACCTAATAGCTTGTAACAATCAGAATGAATTAATCCAAAATCAACAACTTCTGTACATTTCAGTTGCCTTAACAACCACGTTTTTTCTATATCCTTGAGCCGGCATTATAGAATATTACTACTTCTTTCCAATAAAATACTCCATGCTTGGATCAGTATTGAATCACATAAAATTCTCCCTTAACCTTCCTTACTAAACAGTAAATGTTTTACCAGAGTTTCGTTGGACTGGGTTAACTAAAAAGGTATTAATTTCCTTTCACTAATATGGAATTTTGGCCTATAGATTCACTTACAACCATTATAACATTATTTGGTTTTTTTAACTTAATTTTCTTTTTACCTGACCTACTGTACAATTAATTATTGGTTACATAGTTAATTACATGAATTTTAATTTACTGGTGGTTATTTGTTTTTATATTAATTAACTGGTCCTGGAACCCTTTATTAATTTATGATATAATTGTCAGAACTACTTGTTAGACTAGAAACACTGGTCACACTCCTGATCCAGTTTATAAACATTAATTAGAATAACAGTATTTTTCAATTTTATACAATACTGACAACTTAGTACAGTGCCTAACATTGGTAACTATACTGGGCTGTATAAAAAACAAATCTAATATAAATATAAACATAATTATTGATGAAGTATTATTATCAAATATCACTATAATATTGACGACTCGGAACACTATGTTTTTTATAAGTAAAAACGTAAAGTTTTACCTTACAGCCTAAACCGGCTTTCACCTATAGAAGGCTTCATCAGAGGCTGATGATATGACTTATTATTATCAAACCACATCATTTCATTTTTAACATATTCAACATACAATATAAATATTCTGTAGACCTTAACATGTCACAGTATAAAACAAACATTTCATTACATCCAATCATTCATTGGTCTGGCTCTTTTACATTTGATATTAGTCATTGCCTCCTTTTTACTTGAGGTACTTCTCAAACACATGAACTATTGAACAACCTTAAATCAGGGTATGGTCCTTGACCATATTTCAATCGATTTTTATGTAACGTTGGGGAACCTCAACTATGTTACGTTACAATATATATATATATATATATATATATTATTACTTCTTTTATAAATATCACTGTTAGGATTACAATTTACTTGGTTGATTACACATCACGTGTATTAGATAATGCTTAAGCCTTCAGTAGTCCCCAGGACCTAATAACTTTCAAAATTTTGGCTAAGTGCCTAATACTGTTATACAATTCTGCCCCACTGGGCTCTATTACTGTGAGAAATAAAAAATATTTAAAACAATGAACACCCCCCGTTATCATAAATAATTTAAAGAATTTATATATACAGAAACCTTGCTAAGTAGTGAAAATAGAAATATGGCATAATATTATAACCCTATGAAAAATACTTTTGGCCCAGAGACCGACATGTTAGTTTGCCAGTTGATGCAGAATTTAACCTGTCTCAAAAACAAGTTCAATACTGTATGAACATGCATCCGTTCAGGATGAAACTTGTGGAAATGCACCTACCTACCCCAGAAATTTCTATACAATAAGAACCAAACTGAAATTTAAAATTTAGAATATATATATATATATATAAAATGAACCCTAAATTGAACTCGAGAAATTACCAATTAAATGAATGACTTAAAAACTGTAAAGAAACACATACACTGAAATAAGAGGAAATTATACGTTGAATGTTAAACTGTTTAAGACACATGCCAGTCTCTGAGCTGACAATTTTACAAGAAATTTAATAAAATTTACAAATAATTTTACACCCAGTTCACACACTAAACTGTCCCATCAATTGGGGATCCAATTAAATGTTTAAAAACTTGAAAGTGTTGTAGTTGATAGAGAGAACTGGTTCACTGGGTATTATTGAGTGCTGACTCTATGTGTACATAATATATTGGTTTTGTATCACCTGATTTTGTCCATGGGGGTGTTAAGGTGGCAATCTCGTGGTCTGCATTATAGGTGTTGGTGTGGCTTTCTGGCTATTACTCCGGTAGTGAAGAGGAGAGCTTTAAGATGTAACTAGTTCAGGCCATGTTGTAGGGCGGTTTTCTCGACGTGTTCGATGGACCCGCAGTCGTGTATATCTTTTAGCCTATCATAGTTGGAAGGTCGATGTATAGAAAATCCATTCTCTACCGGAGTACCAAAAAGACATGACCGTCAGCCACGAGGTTTTACGTGAGACGACGTTAAATAGAATTACATGCTTCGTTCTCGTTTGCCTACGGCCTCCGTCGCCAGAATGCAGCACCTGGAGTTTTCCTACCGCGGCTAGGCACCAGATGCCGACACGTCTCAGGGACTTAATAAGCTGTTTCCTGATATTCACGGGTAGGGTGCAGCAGCGATTAAACAGATATAAATTCGTACTGCGTTTAACTTACCGGCGGGTATTTACTGGTTTTACGCCGTCTCTCCACTAGAGTTCGGCACACCCTCCAGTTGTTAATTACTGAATGTTCGCCGAATCTGCCCGACTCGGCACAGATTTCACCGAGTTATAAAATGTTTAATGTTTAGTACTGCAATTATTATGTAAACAGTGAGTTGTCATATTGTGTCTGTTACAGTGTTTCTCCTAGTCGAGTCTAGACATTAACAAACATAGTATATTTTGGAGTATATAACACTTTGTTATCAGACATGTTACGATTTAGGAAAAACTTTAGTAATATATAGTCAACATTGCACTGGCATCTTAATTTGTTTGTATAAGTAACATAAATAACAGGCTCGAATGTGAAATGACTGTGACTCTGGGTGTGTGTGTGTGTTTTAAAAACAAGCAGATGTAAATTAACCATGAATAACAGGGCAGACAACATTAATGAAAAAATTATACTAAAACTATTTAATTAATATAGCACATAATTACTTACAAACAATTACAAATATTACGTCAATTCTTTCACACCTTATTGCCGTAATAAGTACGTCAATTTCCTTCACTGTTATCATCACTCAAATTGTCTTAACTGCTGCTATCCCATCGCTTATTAATTTAGAAACGATCTGTTACATTATACACTTTTTGGTCCGATCTCACATGCTCTTTTAAATTTTCAAGACGTGGTCACATTTTTATGTCCAGCGTGTGAGATAAATACACTCAAATTCCTTTTTTGCTAAGTTTATAACACTGTCTACGAAAATAAACATTTTTTGTTTTAACATGCTTTTCCACAGTTGCCCAAATCAGTTCTAGGATTAAGAACCGGATGATAGGGTGGAAGTCGTAAAATGGAATGTCCATAGTTTGCTGAAATAATGATTATTTTAAAAGTTTAGTATGTTGGGTTATTATTTCAGAAGATGGAACAACAAAGAATTACATAAAAAATAGGATACAACAGGGAAAAAAGGCTATTCGTTTGCTAAACTCGTTACTTTGGTCGAACAAAATGAAACTTCAACCTAAACTGACAATCTACACAACTATTGAGGAGCCCATTTTAACTTATGGCTGCGAATGCTGGCAACTTTCAGGTAAAGAGAAAAAGATGATAGAAACTGTGGAAATGGACTTCTTAAGAAGATCGTGTAATATTTCTAGAATGCAACATGTTAGAAACGAAGATATAAGAAGGAAAACGGCGCATATTTACAACAGCAGAAAGAATAGAATCAAGACAGTTGCTATGGTATGGTCACGTAATGAGGATGGAGGAGAAGCGATGGCCAAAGAAAGCATTGACTTATACTCCACAAAACAGGAGAAGAAAAGGAAAACTGACAACACAATGGAAAACAGGAATTAGGAAATGCATGAGAGGTCGAGCTATTGAAGACGATTACTGGAAAGATAGGGAGAAATGGCGATCGAAATGAGGGATGCGGCATAGACTGTAGGACACCCGCTAATAATAATAATGTTGGGTTATTTTGTTTAACCTAACTATTAAACAGAGCTCAGGTTATAACATAAATGGACTAAAGGAATCCCATGATTCAATAACCAGTTAATCATGTCTACCTTTTTGTTAATGATGTTGCAGGCGAATTTATTTATTTATTGAAATTTTCAGGCATTTTCGTCATTGTCTGTCCAAATTTTTGTAACCGATTTTGAACGGTGAAAACCAAAATTTGAATTGTTCTTCTCTGAATTGTTGTAATTTTCTTATATATCAACTCTTAAGATTTCAATGTCACGTTTTTCTATTTAAAAGTTTCCTATTGCTTTTGGCACGTTTCCGTCGAAATCCCATTTGACGAATAATGTGGTTCAGACTGGTAACGCTACCATTATAATTAATTTGTTCTTTAAAATTGTTTAAATTACTTTTGAATGTTAATCTTTACCCTTCTATGGGTTGACTTTGGTGAATAATTCGTCGAGTGGTGCACTTGTCGAAATCGTTTAAATCAGTTTTTATTTCATTTGTTGAACGTTTTTATGGAGAGTCCTGAAAGATTTTATATCACCCATATACCATGATGTTTCTTTAATAATTCTAGAAACACTATTTATAGACATGCAGCACGCCTGAGCTACCCGTTCATGCAACTTTCTGATATATCCTTATCTTCCAATTTAATACACTTGTAGGCCTACACGTTATAAATTATTTTCCGACTCTGACTATGTAGGCCTATAACTTTCCTTTGCACTGAAGTCGACAGGCGACCCAGATTGACCCATTCCACTCTCCAAACTGGAAAATATAGCAATAAAGTAAACTCTATGCTTTTGATGAAAACCGGTGTTTTTGAAAAGTAGAACACAATTACATATCATGAGAACAGTTTATTCGTGTCTGGTAAGCTTACCTACGTTGTATTTTAGTTTATCTTATTACTACAGCCTTACTATTTGTACATTCGTTGATTACACAATTTTTACCATATTTTCAGTAGGTTCTAAACCCCAAAACCCTCCTGGGTGCGCCACTGCCCAAATGTATGGGTTATACACTTTCCTGTGAATCGTTCGCTTAATTTTGTATGTCCTCGCAATTTTGCCGTTCACACCCAAACGATCGAGAACTAATGGTCCAAAATTAAGCGTGATGTACGGAGAAGAGTCGGGAGAATTAGTACATTTCAGACGTATTTAATTCACTATATTTGAAGAGAAATGTTTTTCTGTAGGAGAATTGTTTAATGATTTTTTAGCGGCTATTCATTATTTTTACACGCAATTTTTAAATTGAATATATAGTAATTTGTAGATAATAAATTTAGCTAACGTACAAGTGAGTTAGACAAAATCTAAAAAATAAATTAAATTAAAAGATATGTAAAGATATTAACATAGATGTGAAAAACGACAAGGCCTTACTGACCGCTTTTAGTAACTGAAGAAATTGTTGAAATAAGTATCAGCATTTCTCGATTTATTAGCAGCCGTGAGCATTCTCTGTAAGAAAAATGCCTCTCAAGCCACTGGATGTAGCCACTATTTTTATAATCCGTGGAGAAACCACAAGCCTATATAACAATAGACATGTCAATGAACAGTATCATAAAATAACCTTTTCCTGGTCTTACAAAAAGTGCAGGTATCCGATGACTTCTAGTACCCTCAACCCGAAACATTTTAATATCGTCTCTGTCTGTCTGTCTGTCTGTCTGTCTCTCTCTCTCTCTCTCTCTCTCTCCCTGCCTGCTTCTCGCAACATCTTGCTATTATTTCTAATACAAATAGAACTAATATTATGGAAATGTTAATATAAAATTTTATGCTATCTCACAACCCTCTGTCTCCCATCTCTCCATCTATCTCTAACTCAAGAAGTAATTATTATATGCATAGTTGTGATCGCTCTCCTTCCTTCCCCCCTCTCTCTCTCGCTCTCTCTCTCTCTCTTTCTATCTGTCTATCTATTTATCAATCTCAATCCCAAACAGAACTATAGAAAATTAAGAACTACAGAACTATAAACTATAGTTATAAAATTTTGTTACCCACAAAATTGATACAAATAAATGTTTTATAGCATTACTTCAAAATACTGTATGCATAATAATGAACACTGACCAAAAATATAACTGATTATATTTTTTATATTATGAGTATAAGTTCATAACGTTTGGTATTACATTTATTATTTTTGACTGCCAATATGCATAAGAAATTTCTTTAGTAAATGAGATCAAAGTTACGTTATCACCCGGTATCAATGCATGTGAGAAAATATTAACATGCCCGTTAATTCCGTTAGTTAATCCGACGACAAGTGGTCAATCTTTACATAATTCAAAAGGCCAGTACGCTGCTTTGGCATGCTTCGTAAAACACAATAATTATATTATCACGGTTAGTAGAATTGGATAGTGAAGTTTAAGAATTGTTGATAAATATTTGACAGTTTATAAATATTTAGTTAAAATTATGATGTAAAGTTGGCGCGTGAACAACGGAAAAGAATAATGGTCATTCGCCTGCAGTTAGTCACTCTTTCATACAAACAAATAAGCGTCAACGTAAACTGTGCAATACCCGGGGTTGAAATCTGGCAACGTCACTGGAAGCAAAAACCGCTACAATTCGAAAAAAGTATACATTTCAGACGCTTCATTGTCGGGAAACTGAAAAGACGCCCTACTGTCGTAATTATAAAAAGATGCCATAATGACAGCGTTTTGCACAACAAAAATTATTTTCTTGTATTAAGAGTATATTGAAATATAAAACGCAAAACACAAATAACATAATCACAAGAACGTAATGTTATAATAAAATTTCAATATACTCTTCGTTTTCGAGTAGACGCCAAAACGTTAGAAAAATGTACACACACACACACACACACACACTATTCACAAATACATGTTAAATAATAATCAGTTAATTAAAGAAAAAAGTATAAATTTAAACAATGTAAAACAAGAAAATATCAAAATTCGAAAATGATGAAATACGTGGTAGCACTAAATCACTACCATTCAGAAAGCAATCTTTCACTCAGGTAATTGTAACAAAATTATATATTTCATTCATAAATTCATTTCAGCTTCTCTTAAATCAAGTACTATAGTACTATAAATCAAGTACTATATGTAGGCATGGGTTACTTAATACTTACATTAGATTAGGAGGGGTAATGACTACTGACACAAACAATATAAAACATACTATTTTTGGAGGGCACTAAATTCTCTTTATTTTTATGGTTTTACTCAAGATATATTTAAACACTATTCAGAAAACTGAAACTATCTGATTTGTTATACAATTCAAAACTTTGGTACAACGGACACATACATTACACACACATATATATATATATATATATATTTTTTTCAATTGTTATCAAAGTAGTACAATAGTGTAGTGTAGTACAATTGGTAATTCACTATAAGAAGCTAGCAAATTATAGGGTTAAAATCAGATATAAAAATTTTAAAGACATATTTTTATGAAGGGAAATTAAGATAATATTGATGAAGGAGTACTTTCTCATAATAAAGAATGCAGGAATGCAGGCTTTCATGGCAGGTAAATAATAATTGGGATGTTAGGCTGTGGCCCATCATGATTAAAATTCCGATTGTTATCACAGAGTTGGTGACATGGTGACAACATAGTTCATAAACTATATACAGTATAAACCTGACAATGAGATTTACAGGAAAACAAAACCAGATGTTTGGCCATGCTCTCGAATAGCCTTCTTCAGTGACGCGGGAAAGAGATAATAGGGGCCTACAAGAAACTGAGTTTGTCATAGGATAGGGTATCTGGTTTCATTTTATTATGAATCTCGCTGTTAAGTTTGTTATATAGTTTATGGACAGTGTTGTTATCATGGACCAATACTGCATTAACAACTGAAATTTTAATGATGTACCATGTCCTAACAGCCTGGCAGTTGTTTAGAATATTTAGATATTATGTAGTCCAGTTAAGGAAAATAATTAACATGTCTAAAATTTTAAATTTGTTGAAAAGTGTGATTTATTTCTAAAGTTTATGACAAGTCATGATTATTTTAATGTAATTTTTTCAGATCTGGGTGACATAATACAAAAATAATACAAATTTTATTCCATAGAGCCAGATCAGGATAACAAAAAATTTCATTTAACAAGTTACATTCCATTTATAACAGATAGGATTAATAATAGGTTTAAAAAGCATGGTCTTAACATGGTATCAGTAAACAAACGTAATGTTTTTTCATTACTAGTCAACAACAAAGAAAAATCAAACACACTAGAGAAAAATGGAGTTTATGAAATA
The DNA here is from genome assembly GCA_034769895.1 of Magicicada septendecula. Lineage (NCBI taxonomy): Eukaryota > Metazoa > Arthropoda > Insecta > Hemiptera > Cicadidae > Magicicada > Magicicada septendecula. The sequence goes on from CM068375.1 coordinate 247,838,331, forward strand.
CACTGTGCAAAATCCGTTGTTATTTATATTGGACAATGTGGCTGTGCTCTGAAACATTGCATTTCTGAACCATAAGAAGGCGATTTTAACCAATACAGCCAATACAGGTTTTGCAGATCATTGCGTACAACACAATCACTTCATAGATAGAAGATATCACACTACTCCACAACATACAAGAAGGTAAAAAATGGATTTGTTAGAAATTCTAGAAATTAAAAAAGCGATAACAAATAAAAATTTAACAACTGAACAAACTGAATTCTGTGTATCCCCTTTATTAAAAGCTGTTATTTAGTTTAGTTAATTTTATATTTTGCATTCAGATTATATTTAGTTTTTAGACACTTGACCTTCCCTTAGCTCCTGCAATCCCCCTCTCCATCTTCACACCTCACACATGTTCCGATACACGCCCTAAACAGATGTCCACCACCTTAGTGTTCACTCATCTGTTTGACAATGGCTTAAGAAGTCAAAACAGCTGTCAGAGTTAAATAAAACTGTGAAACGTACCAGGTGTTTATGTATTTTTAAAAACCTTTGTAATACAAAAATGTCTAACTATGAAATTAAAAAATAAGTCAAAGATACTTTTTATTCGGTTTAATTTCCTAAAGATAAATTTTGTCTGAACTAACAAGAAATTGAATTGTGTTAGATAGTGTTAAATTAAATTGAATTGTGATTTACTCAACTCTTTAAGAAAAAATAAAACTATGTACATGAATTTTGCAAACTCTATTGCAGGTCTTAAACATGTTGACATGCCAGATAATAACTTCAGTACACCTGTGTGCTGCTTTGCTAAATATCTCAACAAGTTTATAACTGTTAAATCTGAATGTATGAAGGGAAATATTAGTGTTACTAGTAAAAAGAAAACATTTGTGGGCAATAACAATAGAGATGAAGTATGAATATAATATAATGCTCTAACTTGGAAGAATATTAAATATATTAACAGAAAAATTAGCAGAAAGGTTATCCCAGAAAAGTAAAGTAAAGTTGGCTGAGAACAGAACCATATAAATTGTCATGTCTAATAAATAGTTTAGACATAACAAATACAAATAATATAATAAATGATCATATTTAACTTTTCAAAATGGACATTATTAATACTGATCATTTTAGTTTAACTTACATTAGTAGCTTTTCTAAATTCCATTATGATAACATTTACTTCAGTTCTATTAGTAGTTATAGTTACATAAAAAATGGTTATTATTTATCCTTGTAATTTATTCTTGAATTTTACTTTAATGAATGAAGTTTTTCCTTATTAAAGATATGTTTGAATTGGTATCCAAGTCACTTATTTGACAAAATCTGTATAATATTTACCGTATTTCTTCCGTCGTGTGATTTCGTGTTGCGTCCGATTGATTAACGCACTTCGAACGCATTACGTTCTCATGTAACACTGATATGTGTGGAATTGTTTTCCAATATTTGCAATTTTAATATGTAACGACTTCGCTAAGAGTGAATTTTTATTTCTGAAGACGAAACGTATGTCTCAAAATGTGTTAATCAATTGAACGCAACACGAAGTCACACGATGGAAGAAATACGGTAAATATTATTAAGATTTTTCCTTATTAACGAGTTTTCATTTCTGCACCCTAATTTTCTCTAATTTGTAACTTCTGCTTTTCAAGTAGCGATCTGCAAGTGCAGAAGGATTTAGTGCTATTATTTCCTCAAATACTGAGGATAAACTCCCTATTTTTGTTTATAATTTTGTTTTCACAAGCAGGCCTATGTGAAATTTTGTCTTGTATATAACTATATTAATTTAATGCTAATATATTTCAATACTGTATATTAATTTTAATATTGTACATTGATTTTAATCTAGTGTCCAAATAGTAAACATGTATTACGTTTTAAAAATAAATGAAGATATGCTTATGTGTATCATAAATTTATTGAAATACCTTTAAAATCTGACCTAAGTGTGTGGTGGCAGTTATCATCATTATTCTTATTAAATTGTTCCATTTTTTAACTTCAAATAAAATTTTCGTACTGTTTTTGGTTTACCATTAACTTTATTCATAAACATTTTAATGCTTATTAAACTGTTTCTGAAACTTAAATGGGTATAATTTATAATAATTGGGGGCAGAATATTTAATTGGCGGCAGAATATATTTTTACATATTGTTGGGGGGGGGGGGGGGGGTTATTATTAACTAAGATTTTTCTGTGGGAGGTACTATAAATCAAGATTTGATGATGATGGGTTATTGATAAGCAGGGCAGAAGATTTGCTACTTACAGCCTGCTGTGTATGTTAAATCAGAGTCAATAGCAAGCTGCTATTGTCTGCCTGCAGAGTTTTCGTGTAAGAAATTCATGGGGATCTTCTCCAACTCACATGGATACACCACAGGATTTATTGCCAGCAGCAAAGAATTGGACTGTACCCGTTGTTTCATCCAACAGCACAGCCAGGATAGATTCACTGGAGGGGACTATCTGTGATGATGGGTTGAGATTTTAAAATTTTAAGAGTGGATTTTTGTATGAACGTCTTTCAGAGGACTGAATAATTGTTCTATTGGTAGCAAATTGACTGAAATTTGTGAATATTTGCTTCTCATAATATTTGACTTTTTTAAATACTTTCCATAATATTTTGTAAGTATTTTGTGGCTAGTGACTTTCACCATGTATTTGTAGTAGTTCCTGTCAGTTAATGCTATGACAATGACAGTGTCAAAAGAGCTGTACCTTATTAGCTGTGTTCACAATTGGCTTTATTCTGTGTAGAGGAAAATGGATGTCATTCTAGTCTTAATACAAGGACCTTAAATTTTATCAAAACAATGCTGCAAAAGTACAATTGTTTAGAAAAATATTGTTTACTGTTTGTATTCTTAAGAGCCAGATGCTACTTACTCTCTTAATACACCTTCTCTTACCAATGTTATCTTTGTATTGTTTTATTAAGAACACTTTAAAACTGTGATAACTCTTATCTCTGCTAGAAACAAGTCATAGATTCATAAATATACTGTTCACCAACTTCTTAACATAAACTCCTTTACAGGTAATATTTTAGCATAACATGTTCTGCTAACAGTATCTAAACTTAACTTTTACTTCTCAAAGTTAATCTCATTTTATTAACGTTAATCCTATATTGAATTAATGTTATATTTAATAATTGTGTGATGTAGTATTAAAAGCTCTTGAGCTTAATATACAACTGAGAGGCATAATATAAAATTTTCACCCAGGTAAGGTAGCTTTTTGATCCCCCTTCAACATTCCACCCCACCAGTAAAAACAGTACAGTTTTATATTTGTACATTAACAATGTCAATTTTGGAATGGGGAAGTATTAAGAAGAGTGGGAAAAAAGAAAAATATTAAAAACAATAAGGAAAAGAAAGAAGACCTGGGGACACTGTTTAAGAAGAAATTCTATTATAAAAGACAGTCTAAAAGGCATGGTTAGCGGAAAAAGAAAGAGAGGAAGAAAGACGACAGTTGATGGACAACATCAAGGTAGAGAACTACATTACCACGAAAAGGATGACAGAAGACAGAGAACAGTAGAGGAGTTCATAAAGAAAACCTGCTATACAGCAGATGAACCTATGATGATGATGATGAATGTCAAATTCAAATTTGAAAATATATTTGGTTAATTTTATTTTAAAAGAACACATTTTTTGTATTCAGTATGTGGTCAAAAATATTCAGAGAAATTTACTGCTGTTACTTTTGTTATTAATGTTTAGTATTTGCCACATAAACTATAATAAAGTCTTATCCAAAAAACAGCTTGAAATTTGTAACATTTTAATTGTACTAATAAATAAGTACTGATAAATAAGTGGTACTACACTACAATCAGAAAATAAATATGCATTTAGAACAATGAACCTATTACTCAATGCTCATATAAAAATAATTATGCTTTCAAAAGCTTGTAATATAAGCCTATAATTGTAACGGTACAGAATTGTGTGATCCCATAGTTTTAATTTAAATCAGTTTCAATTTTCAATTGTCAGCTTCCACCTGTAAGGTGCCCCAGTTTAACAAGCAACACAATGTTAGCATAAACAACCGTCTAGACGCATTACGTAACATAATGAATTATTTTACCACAGGTTACTAAAAGTTTTAACCTTAGTGTGATAATTTTACAGAGTTTTAAGGTGTAAATTATAATTTTTATCTAATAGCTACAAACTAATGAACAGGTTTATTCATTGTGCAAACTTACACAAACGTAACTGCAATAAATGACCCATGACACATTTGTATTAGTATAAAATAATCACCCTCTTTTATTTTGATGGATACCCATGATCTGTTTCCACCAAAACATCATGCCATCTTCTTTTATGACAAGGCCTACTTCTTTTTTCATCAGGCATACTCTACCGTAACTATTTTGACAAGTCAGTTCTCAGTTATTCTCTTCATGTGCACATAACACTCTTCTCTTCTTCACTGAACCCAATTGTGTATTTTGTGGACATTGCATATTTCCCTTATGTCTTCATTTTTATCCCTATCAAGGAGTCTCAGGTTCAGAAGCCTTCTTAAGGTCTTCATCTCTGTCACTTCAATACTTATATTGTTTTTGCTTTGTCAGCTCTTAGTTTAGCAGTGTAGTTTGATATAGGGTGTACCATTGTTTTGTATATGTGCAACTTTGATTTACTTCTTAGGAACAGGTTTGACCAGATTGTGCTGTTCTAGCAACTTGATATTCTTGAAGCTTTAATTGCTTCATATTTTACTTCAGCCTCTAGATCTTGATGTAAAGTTATTTTTATGCCAAGGTAACTGAAGGAAGACACCCTTTCAATATTTTTGTTGTATAGCTGTAGTTTACAACATAAGGCTCTTTAGAAACAGTAAATGTTTTGGCCTTCTTGGTCGATAATCTAAGACCTAAATTTGGGAAGTGTGGTTAAGTTGGTAGAGAAGGGGTTGAAGAGAGTTTTCATCTTCCACAACCAATACCACATCATCTGGGTAGAACATGCATGTGATGTTTTCATCTCTGATATTGTAACCTCTGAGAGAGGTTCAATATCTTCAATTATTTCATTCATTACTACATTTTAAATTCTACTGACTAAGGGGATCTCCGTGATTGACTGGGATGTTATTCAAAACTTTAATTTTGGGATGTTCCTTCTATACGAGCACAAGCTGTGCTACCGAGACGTCTATTGATTGATAACACGTTCTTGTGTTGGTGCGGTATTACTGGTTCTGTAAACATTGTTCAGTAAGTATTTGTTATTAGATATATGCTATATGCAATTAGAAATACAGTGCGAGAGACAGTGTTAAACGTATTTTAAATGTGTATTAGTACCGTGATACGTGCAGTGGAATGGCAAACGTCACCACATTCCTTCTTGGGTTGCAAAGCTTAACACATGATAGTACTTTAATTTTAGCTGAGCATAAAATAATATTTTTTTTTAATGAGGACAGGTGGATAAAATGACTGTACAAATGTCCGGAAGGGTGCCCATTTCAGGGGTCTGTGGGTTTGGGTATTATACCCGACCCACTAAAAAACCAACTCCATCTCCTTTTCTAGGAGCCTAACCTGGGACATTTCTTTGGGTTAGGCCTATTGTTCTTCAGCCCTATGGCCTAGGGGAGGCCTGAGTCCTTAAGATATCCAACAGGCTAGGAGCCCACAACAACAACAACAGAAATCAACAACAACCATAACAAGAAGGCGAGATACATAGAAAATTCATTGACAAAAATTATTAGTGAGATAAATTTGAATTAAATTAAGTTAAATTTCAGTTATGGACTAAAATACAACTTTGTAGGCTTCTTTTCAGAAAATCATTGTTGGTTTTTTCAGTCTCAGTTTCTTGAAGAATTCATTGTAGAATTCTGTAGAAATCATTTCTAGGTCTACTAAACATTCTTGAGATATTCTTGACCTCAGTTAGCTCTTACTCAGCTGTGAGAAACTTCTTTATTCATGAGGAACACTAACAGGGAGGCTGAGGGGAATCATTGCTAACATTGGGAAAATTTTTCTTAGACAGCTAGTTATGAAATACTTTAACTTGTTTATTGGGTCTCTTGCATGTTCATCATGCAATATAGAATGATGCACCAAAAGTTCTTGACATAGGTACAACCTTTTGATGTCACAATGGTCTCCATCAATACTGTCCATAAATCTGCACATTTCTTTAACAGTGTGTGCTTTTCCTTATTCTTTACAATATACATTAGCCCATAAATGTCACTGTAATGATGAAATTACGAAAATTGAACTTGCAATGAATTTATGATACTGTGCAGTATATAAAATTATAAGTTTCTTCTAAATGCCTTTCAAATTCAAACTCGATTCACATTATGACTGTAGTCAGATTGACGTTTGATTTCTCTTAGATGTACCTGTGACTCATTTGAAAACACTGGTTCAGTTTCAAGGATTTCTGCAATTTCCCTTGCATCAACAAGTTAATGTTAAAACCTTTATCTGTTCATATTTGCTTTAGATGACTTTTCATATTAGCAATAAGTTCAACAGATTTAAAGACACCTATTTGTTCCTTCTGAAACAGTTTGATTATCAGAGTTTTTCTAAAAAGAAGCAAAGCTTGAAATTCTTCATCTTCTAAGCCAAACTTAATGCAGTATTCTTTCCAGATTCATCAAATCTTGAATCATAAAATAACTCAAAAAAGTTATAGTGAGATATATTACAGATATACTGAAAGAAAATTATAAAAGGACAAAAAAGTCAAAAAACTAAATTTATAATTTTTATATTTTGTTATGGAGCCCCTTACCCTAAATATGGCTGCTCAGGCTGCCTGGCATTTAAACCACCCCTGACTGTTCATAATTTTGCTATGAAAAATAATTTGTTAAATGGTCAGCATCAGATATTTAAACAATTTCCATCTATTGGGAGTTCTCTAATCACTTCACAAATAATTTCAGACATCGGTGTAACGAATATTTTATTTTGGCATGCTCCTTTTGCATGATCACATAATTGTCAGATTTAAGTTAAGAATTAAAACAATTTGTACATTGTCTGCATTTAATAAATTTCTCTAGACAGATTGAGTATACAGGATGGGCCAAAAGTCACTACCCATTGTAAACATTAAGATAACTTTGGTTGTGATCTTCCCATCGATTTTAAATTACGCGCCTTTGGTTTGTGTCTGATAGTTTCTTATGTAAACACTAGAGTGCAATTTTATTCAATCAAACTGTTGATGTTCATTTGACATTGCCATTCACGATTGTGAAAATGTTTACAAGTGCAGAAAGGGTTTTTGCTTTAAAAACCTGGTACAAAGGTGGCTATAATTTAATAAAAAGTGAGTGGAATAAACATTTCAACACTGTTCAGCCAACACGGAAGGCAGTCTATAATTTATGAAAACGTTTTGAGGCTACTGGATCTACAGCGGACTGCCCCAGGTCAGGTAGGCCATCATTAAGTGATGAAACTAAGCTGAACGTTTTACAAGCGGTTATCCACAGTCCTAAAAAGTCTACTCGTAGGCTGTCTTGTGAACTGAATGTTTCAAGAAGTTCTGTTTGGAGAATTTTACATAAGGCTAAAGATGGAAATTATTTTGATAAACAATTTAATAAATAATCATGTAGCTTCAATAAAGTGTTAATTCAATTTGTACTGTGTTTTTTATTAACCTTTCCTACTCATTTTCAATAAACTTTACAATGGGTAGTGACTTTTGGCTCACCTGTATATAAAAATTAAAAAAAAAAACAAAGTTGTGTATATTGATGTTTATGTGCCCCTTTCCATTGGTAATCAGACAAAAAATAATAAAATAAATTATGTTGATTTACAAAAAAAAAAGTTTGTAAGTGGAGATACGCTTCACAAAAATCCTTCTTAGTGATGAAAAATGTCTCTTAAGAACAAGGAGGAACATTGTAGGATATGGTTGTATATCAAAAGGTTTTTCAAGAGGATAGAACGCCTCACAGCAAACAGGATTATCACAGTAGGACATATTGTACATAGTCTTCTAATTCACTTCAAAGCAGATTATTAACCTTCGGTCAACAACTTGAAATGCCAGGACATGTTCTACAACGTCGGGTCTTTTTGACCCAACCCATTTTTTAGGCGCAATGTGTCATTTTCAACATTTTAGGAAACAATGAACTACAATTTTTTTTAAATATACACTTTTATTAGCCTTTTAGAAGTAAAAAAGAACAATTGTTACAAAAATAATGCTAGAGAAAAAAGTAAACGTAAGGTTAAATGACTAGGTCAACGTAAGTAAAGACTAGGTATAACTAGATTAGGTAGGTAAAACTTTCTTCAGTATTCTTTTTCTGGTTCACATCGAAAGCACAGCCTTTTCTTTTTCTCGTGTTGCCTACAAATTGGCAAGGCACAGGTCTCGCAGGAATTGTATGTTTTTCTGTCGATGCAAAGATAGCATCTCTTTCTGGTTTCTGGTTGGCCCCGGTGAGTGGGGGGAGGGGTAGATTCGGCCGGCTCTGGAATCCCCAGAACTGCTCTTATTTCAGTTCGTAGATTTCTGGGTAGCCTTGCGTTGGTCACCCTCAGTTACATGAAGGGCTTCGCCAATGAGAACGCCAGTGATTTCAAAAAGTCGGATCGGCTGACTTGTGTCACTGCGTTGTTATTGAGCCGATACAGTACGAAGGTGTTTATTCCAGCAGCATCCAGTACTCCGTAGAAATAGTGCATTGGCCATCTTCTAGTACCTCTTTTTGTTGAATAGCTGTGACACAACTTGTCAAAAACATCAACTCCACCTTTTGTGAAGTTGTAAAATTCAACAATATCAGGTTTTTGCGTGTCTGAGTTCACAGTTCCAGTATTGTGCATTGACGATAGCAGAATCACGTTTTCGTTTTTTTCTGGTGGTACGAAACTAACATCTTGTCAGGCTGATAAAGGAAACGTGAAGTTCCCAATGGTACATCTTTGGTTGCAATGAGAGATGGAGGAATTTCGCGCTTGTTTTTTCGCAGGGTGCCAACCATGGTGATCTTGCGTTTACAGAGCTCCTCACAAAGTTCTATAGATGAAAACCAGTTGTCGCATGTGACATTGCGATTTGTTAGATGGAGAGGTTCTGTCAGTTGAAGAACGTATTGAGTAGGTAATACGAGTAGCAACCCTTGGCGAGTTATAGTTCCTTTCCCTATGTAAGGGATACCTCCACAGAAGAAGAAGGTTCTAGCGTCACAGAGTGAAACAATTTTCATCCCATATTTGTCGGGCTTTGCTGGTTTGTACATCTTGAAGGGGCATTTACCCCTGAAACTGAGAATTGTTTCGTCCACTGTCACGTATTCTGAAGCAGTATAAAATGCAGAAAAATTTTGGTTGAACAACTCCCAAAACTCCCGAAAAGCTGCAAATTTATCAATTTTTTTTCTTTCTTCTCGGGTTGCTTTTGAGTCGAATCTTAGGCAGCAAAGTAGGAAGACAAATCTGTTTTTTGACATTACTGTTCGAAAAATCGGTGGTCCGAATATACGAGAAAACATGTCTGACACGTTCAGGTTTGAATTCCTCATAACACCGCTAAAAAATAGAAGGCCTAGCAACGCTTTCAATTCAATGGCATCTGTGGGTCCAGTATACCGCTGGTCAGACCTGTATTGGGCTTTTTGGCGATCTATTTGTTCATTAGTGAATTGAACAATCATATCAATCATGGATTGGTTGATGAATAAGGAAAACAATTTTACCTTATCTATCAGATTCTGAGCATCTCCTTTGGCACCAGGCAAGTGGGTAATGATATTCCCTGAAGGTACTCTTGACGTTTGTGGTCGGTAAAAGATCGGTTTCAGTCCAGATAGTTTCTCCGTCTTTGCCCAGCACGAAGTTTCTTTGATCGTCAGCTTCTGATGCTAAGGCTGAAGATTCTTGTGGAATAAAACAATCCTCCGACATCGCGTCATCTTCAGGAAGAACCTCAAAGGCATCTGGTTCATTGTTGTCGTTTTGTATCACATTATTTTCATCTTCACTGTCAGAAAAGTATTCCTCGTCATCATCGAAATCGGCGTTGGTCAATCTTTCGAGTTCTCGTCGAATTTCTTCATCGGTTAAGAAACGGGTGTTGTTCGCCATGGCTGAAACAATTCAGATGGGTTTAAAAAAATGTAGGAAGTCTTACTCATAAAGAAAAACCATGGATTCACTCATTTAATTTTATAAAAATGAAATTGGCAATGAACTGAAACTGGTAGAACATATCATACAACGGGGGTCATATTGACCCAGGTCAAGTTTTCTCTCACTATTGTGGAATAATAAAAGGTCACTCACCTCTGACAGGGGTCCGGCCGCGTCCACATCTGCAGAGAGAGTGGATGGAAAGCTTCTCAAGGCCGCGAGCCACTCCCACCACCTGCCACTTATGCATGCGCATTTTTGTCGCTCTCGGGACATTTTGACCCGTACGTTGTAGAGGGAAGGTTAACAGAAAATACCGCACTTGCCATCTACATAACCTTTATAAGGCCTAAACTGACCTTTGCTGCTGCCTAAATCTGGTTGATGTTAAGGAAGAATGAAAACCAATTTGATTTTTTCAAGTTGGGGAGGACTTTAGAAGCTTCATGGAACAACCCGCAGAAACACTATTTTAATAATGAACTATAATAGTGGACAATAGAAACATGTTCCAACTATCAACTTTATAATTTACCGTATTTTTATGATTTATTAAAAGAACCATTAACTACCTTCAAGAAATAAATGTAAGTTGAATGGACTGCTGATTTTTTTGTAGATAATGCAGCAGGAAAACTGATAATGTGAATTCCAGGTGGGCAAAAAAAAAGAAGTAGGCTAAACAATATTAAAAAATGGCTTCTTATTATAAAGCTTAGATAGTTTAGGAATTAGTAGGATAGGTTGCCAGCATGAGCTGTTCAGGATACAAGGAAGCCAATGTGGATACATCAGCCACCCAATATTATCCAAGGATGTTTCTCACATACTTATTCCACAGGCTGAATCTCCTGGAAAAACACACCGTGACTTCACAGACGCCTAGGAATCAAATCTGGAATATCTAGATTAGTAGCCAGGTGCTCTTCTCAGTGATGAACTGAGCCCCTGTAGCCCTAATTACGATGGATTATTATTTGGATAGAATATGATCTGATAAAGTTCTGGCATTAGGAACTGGTTAAAAACAGTGGAAAACAATTTAGCAGTGGCTACAAATAACTAACAAAGGATGGCAAAGCTTGTAGAGAGAGAGAGAGAGAGAAACGTGTGTGTGTTGTGTGTATAAATAAGAAAATTTTAAAAAGGAATCATACTACTTTACTCATACTAAAAGATGAAAATTACCTTCCATCTCATGTTCATTTAAAGAAAAAAATACCAATAAGCGTGATTGTGTTCATTTGCTGCTACTGTACTCTAACCGATTCTGTTCTTCCCTAACCCTCAGTCCTAAGAGATAAATGGAGGACTATTATCTGTATACACTAAGTTGACGTCTGGCCGGCGACTACCTGGGGCTGGCCCGGGTAATCCCCTGGCATTCACAACCGCCTGCAGCTGTTTCAATAATGTGTCACCTACTAGCAACGCCACTCAGGCATTTAACTTTTTTAACTGACTCACAATTTCAAATTGTCTTGTACATATTTTAAAAGTTCGGAAAAAATATGAAAAATGACACCAAACACGACATTAATAGGTTGGAAAACCAAATTACCGTTACAGCATGTTTATATACAAAGTTCATTTAACACAACAGTCTACAGTCTGGCTAATATTTTGTTCCAGGAAGTGTGATTCACAACGTATAGTTTGTTCTATGGGCAAGGAAAGTTGTTCAGTCTGAAGTGAGTGTTAGCCGGTGTAACGTCGTATCTATTGTAATATCCGTAGTGTTATTAGTTGTACAGTAATCTAAAGTATTTTATGTCTTAGTCTAAATTATTTTTTTAGTAAGTGTAAATATTATATGTTTCAGCTTTCGATATGTGTTTGTGTGTTTATGTGCTGTTAAGTGATTAAGTAGTGATTTTTTTACTTTATTAACATTTATTTATAAGTAAAATTTCAATTTATTGTAGTCCATTTGCAACTATGCCACCATCAACAGATAAACGTGGGACGCCATACACATTCTCAGGCAAGAACTATTACAGCATCAGTTTTACAGTATTTCGAGCAGGAGCGGGAGAATAAAGGACCTTTACTAGATGTCAATAAAGTATCTGAAAGAATGGCTGCAGCATGTCAACCAAGAACTCTGTGCCGGATAAAATTACAATTGAAACAGGCTTTGGCAGATGGAGCAAATCAAAGTAAGGGACATCTGGGCTTTGAAGATGATCTACACCCACCACTTCATGGAAACGGAGTCGCATCAGTAAGTAGTGACGCCACTATCACCGAACCAAATCCTGGCCCTTCTGTTACAAAACTTCACAATCCAAGAAGGAAAAAACCATTTAAATCATTAGTTTCAGGGCTCGATGATTTTGACAAAAATGCTATTCATAATGATGTTATTAGCTATTACAGACACCAAGAAGTACCGACCCTCCGAAAGCTTAAAACTACGTTATGTGCGGCACATTTGTTCAACGGGTGCATAAGGACATTAGCAAAGGTTTTAAAAAGTATTGGCTTCAAATGGAAGAAATTAAATAATAGAAAAATAGTAATGGAGGTTAGTATCAGTGGCTAATGGAGATACTAATCAGTGGCTCTAGCAAGGTGCCGATTTTAAAGGAAAATTCGTGAAGTTGACATTAAAAATGTTGTTCTTTTGGATGAAACCTGGATGAATGCTAACATCTCTAAAGATTCTGGATGGACCGATGACAGCATAAAGTGTTCAGTAAATGCATCTTTAGGAAAGGGCTAAAGGTTAATAATTTGCCATGCAGGGGGCTTCAATGGCTGGATTACATCGCCACCTCTAATTTTTCAGTCCAAAAAACCATAGAGTATCATGAAGAAATGAATGCCGATGTGTTTGAGGGTTGGTTTTTTGAAGTTCTTCTTCCTTCGATCCCAGCTGGATTAACAATTGTCATGGACAACTCTCGGGTAGCTAATAAAGCGCCAATGTCTGCCTCGAGGAAGAGTGAAGTGGTAGAATGGCTCAAGTCATGTAATATTACGTTTTCTACAGACATGCGCAGGCCAGAGCTCTACAGCCTTGTAAAGCTGCATAAGCCACAGGTGACATCTTACGTAATAGACAAGAAAGCCTCTGAGCTTGGTTTCAAAATTATAAGACTCCCACCATACCACTGCAACTACAACCCAATTGAACTAGTTTGGGCAAACTTAAAAAAATATGTTTCAGCACGAAACACCACCTTCAAAATAAATGATGTCCAACGTTTATGGAAGCAGTAAACTCTTTCTCTACAGACGCTTAGAGAAAATGCGTAGAACACATGAAAAAAGAAATTGATTCTGATTGGACAAATGAAGGACTGGATGACATCAGTGTTCAGGAATTAGTGATCAATTTGGCTCCTGGTGACTCAGATGACAGTGACTGGGAAAGTGACGAAGATTCTGATTTGGGAGTGTCACCTCTGGAGTAAGCAGGTATGGTTCATATTTAAATACATACAATTTCACTTTGATAAAAATTTATTTTTACCATAATACATTTCAAATGTTAAACGGAAGGCACTATTGTTTTCGTTTTGTTTGCAGAGTCATATTGCACGATGGCCGCTTAAGGGAAACAACTTCTCTGCTTAATGAAAAATACCTTGGCATAAAGAAATATATTTGAACATTTATCTTTCAACCATGTAAATAGCTACAGTATGTAAAATATTATTTGAATTTTCTTTATAAAGTGTACATTAAATGGCTTGAATAAATGAACATTTCTTTATAAACATGCTGTAACGGTAATTTGGTTTTCCAACCTATTAATGTCGTGTTTGGTGTCATTTTTCATATTTTTTTCTGAACTTTTAAAATATGTACAAGACAATTTGAAATTGTGAGTCAGTTAAAAAAGTTAAATGCCTGAGTGGCGTTGCTAGTAGGTGACACATTATTGAAACAGCCGCGGGCGGTTGTGAATGCCAGGGGATTACCCGGGCCAGCCCCAGGTAGTCGCCGGCCAGACATCAACTTAGTGTATACAGATAATAGTCCTCCATTTATCTCTTAGGACTGAGGGTTAGGGAAGAACAGAATCGGTTAGAGTACAGTAGCAGCAAATGAACACGATAACGCTTATTGGTATTTTTTTCTTTAAATGAACATGAGATGGAAGGTAATTTTCGTCTTTTAGTATGAGTAAAGTAGTATGATTCCTTTTTAAAAATTTCTTATGTATACACACAACACACACACGTTTCTCTCTCTCTCTCTCTCTCTCTACAAGCTTTGCCATCCTTTGTTAGTTATTTCTAGCCACTGCTAAATTGTTTTTCACTGTTGTTAACCAGTTCCTAATGCCAGAAATTTATCAGATCATATTCTATCCAAATAATAATCCATCGTAATTAGGGCTACAGGGGCTCAGTTCATCACTGAGAAGAGCACCTGGCTACTAATCTAGTTATTCCAGATTTGATTCCTAGGCGTCTGTGAAGTCACGGTGTGTTTTTCCAGGAGATTCAGCCTGTGGAATAAGTATGTGAGAAACATCCTTGGATAATATTGGGTGGCTGATGTATCCACATTGGCTTCCTTGTATCCTGAACAGCTCATGCTGGCAACCTATCCTACTAATTCCTAAACTATCTAAGCTTTATAATAAGAAGCCATTTTTTATTATTATTTAGCTTACTTCTTTTTTTTTGCCCACCTGGAATTCACATTATCAGTTTTCCTGCTGCATTATCTACAAAAAAATCAGCAGTCCATTTAACTTACATTTATTTCTTGAAGGTAGTTAATGGTTCTTTTAATAAATCATAAAAATACGGTAAATTATAAAGTTGATAGTTGGAACATGTTTCTATTGTCCACTATTATAGTTCATTATTAAAATAGTGTTTCCGCGGGTTGTTCCATGAAGCTTCTCAAGTCCTCCCCAACTTGAAAAAATCAAGTTGGTTTTCATTCTTCCTTAACATCAACCAGGTTTAGGCAGCAGCAAAGGTCAGTTTAGGCCTTATAAAGGTTATGTAGATGGCAAGGACAGTATTTTCTGTTAATAATCTGCTTTGAAGTGAATTAGAAGACTATGTACAATATAATTAGTAAAATAGTTTTACCTTTTTCTTGTCCGTCTAGTGGCCTTTTCTCTATATTTAATTCTACGCGTTTCGGGACATATGCCCCATCATCAGGAATATCCCTTGGTGAAGTTCGTCGATCATTAAAATATTAAAAACACTTTATATACAATTTTACACACATAACAGTAAATATAATATAAACATAAAAAATATACATAAAATCCCCAAAGTTGAGACACACGCGATATCGGTGGTGCGCACCATGACATGCTATAGTCGACTGCCAAAACTCTGCCAAACATGTGACTTACCGATCAATCACATATATTATTATTATTATATTTCCAATTAATTTGTTACTTACCGTTACGAAAGCTTACAGGGTCCCAGGATTCGTTCACATGTACCTAGATACAAACATGGTCTGTGGGTTATGCTAAGTACTGACACAACTCATTTTAGAAGAGAATTTCCATTTAATGTTTTACTATTACTTTAGTGAAATTAAGAACATACATTTAGTAAATACATGTGCAGGTGTTGTGCAACACGTGACTCTGTTATAATCTAACTTACAATCTACGGCTTACCTTATTTTATACCATTCAGACTGCCCAGCCTGCATTTTTTACACACACACACACACACAAAATATTAACAAACCCCTTAACATTTTTTATAAATTCATTTTTGTATCGGTAACACCTCACTGTCGCGATTCTGGCCAAACACGTGGATTCCGTTCGCCCGATTCGTTGCCCGTTAACTTGTCTATTTATAACTTCGTTTCCTCAGTTAACCAATGTAGTAAGTCTATTATCTATTAATTCCTTGGGTCCCGGTCGGTGTTAAAACGGTATTATACTGATTGTTCACATTTTTTTTTAAAGTTCGTCCGACCGGGCCCGCACAACACGATCAGCGTCTGTAGGTGAACTCTGTACCTCGTGGACTATATGGCGTCTCTCTGTTCCCCACTCCGGGAGCATTTTTGTCAAGACGACGGACATCAATGCCTTCCAGTTAGTCGTCCCAGTTTCGACTCATACTAGTCATGTAGTTGTTGGAGTGACGATAGCAGACGATTTCAACTAGGCACTGGCTAATGTCATAAAAGTGGGTGGGACTTAAAACAGTGCTTCCGGGGGATCTTGAAGAAAACGACAAATATTATTCTCTCTAGCCATCTTGGTTTTTTGTTAGAGCGTCCTTTGAGCGTGATTGAGTAGTTGCGTATGTGCGCTGCCACACACAGGTACAAAGTTCTCAGAATTTTGTGGAGGTGCAGATGCTCCGCCGCATTCCTCAACAACAACTGCGCCTTACTGCTTTGTTTCGAACTGTTTCTTAACACTGTTCTGTTGTACGGACAAATACGTTGCACAATACAATTATTTCGCAATGTTTTATAAAGCTCCCGACCGAAAATGGACTGAATAAAAATATATCAATGCCCCAAACGGTTAAAACAAAAACACCCAAAAATTAACCCGCTACAATACCCCCTCGATGAGAATTCTGCTGTTCACGACAGAAGAAATCTCATCGATAACCCCGAAGAGGATCGGTGAAGAACTGGTGCCACAACCCCCTTGTTCTTAATCTCATGGGTACACGACCCCCCTGGCTCAGCGACCATGGACTCATCTGAACGAGATCACTGGACTTCTCCGTAAGAGATCCCAACACCGAGAAATCGATCAGACTCGCACCACCGCCCACCTTGCCTTCTAACATGCTACCCCCAAAAGTCCTCAATCCCTGGCTAAAATCGTTCCAGCTCCTCCGCCGATGTGGATCCCCTTTTTGCAAGCTGGGCTGCCTTTAGCAGATACTGGGCTCACACACTCTAACATTACATATTACCATAACACATAAGAATAAAACTTTCTTTTTAAAATTTATCAAAAATTTAAAAAATTCAAAATTCAAAAAATAATCGTTTATCAAAAAATTCTCTTCCTCCTTTTTCTAATTTTTGTTTCAATGACTTAACCTAAACATTTCTAATAATATAAACACATCCTTATTCTAACAGGAGAATCCCTTATAGTCTACCAATATAATGCAATACAATAAAAGAAACATCATTAATACATACACAATAAAATAATCATTACTCAACATATTCACTCGCTGGCAGGCGAAAAATCAAAAAAATTTTTTTTTTTTTTTTCAAAAAAAAATTTAAAATTTTCAAAATTTTAAAATTCAAAAAAAATTATTCATTAAATATTTATTAAATTTATTTATTAAATAACATTTATTAAAATTATTCAAATATTGGTTTGAATTAATTAAACAAACAAATCACAATTGGCTTCCTACTATACACAAGCTTAGTAGGTGTATGAACTCATCAGCTGATCATAACTAGGTCAAGTACAAAACCCTTGACCTACATATGTTATGTATGATTTCTGAAAACACATTGACATCTGTAATATCCTACCTTGAAATACAAAACATAATAACATAAAATATTTAAAACAAACAAAATATTATTATAAATAATAAACAGATTGACATTTAAATTATTTAAAACAAACAATTCTTGACTTTACATTATTTTCAAATTTTATCAAAATTCTGTCACTGGTGAAAAAAAATAAACAATTGCATATTCTTTATCATGAATCTCTCTTTCTTTTCAACAATCTTACCTTAATATACTGTGGGTGATGTAAATTATGTATTCTCGTTTTTCTGCATTAGATTTCTATACCTATATAAACTTTCTCCCTCTGACTCTAATATTTATCAACTCAATTATCATGACACCCATCTCTATCAAAAATATCTACTAATCAGGACATTCTAAACCCCAACTTCTCATTTAACACAATTCGCCGCCTTCTCTACATATATGAAAAAATACTCTCCAACCCTTTGTATAGGATACGTGTTTCCTTCCCAAAACTCAATTCCCTTATTTGGCGGCCCGGATTCTACCTAAGGCGGCCCCTTCCCCACTAAAATCTATTCATATCCCGTCCCAACCCTTGTTGCGGACTCCCCAATTACACTACCCCCTAATACAAAATTGCCATCCCCAAAAATCTCAATCTCATTACATTACTACAAATATACAAAATAACCTCATTAACTATAAAAACAACAATATGTCACTCAAAATCTACATAAAGTCTCCATTACCACTGTGTCAACATTTATATTTCACAAAATCCTGTTATATCACATCAACTCAAAAACAACATTACATTATATTCATCTCTACTCTTGCAAATTCAACTTTTAATTCAACTTGGACAGGTCTGCATGTCCCATAAAACATTTATCACCCATGAATTATCTTTTATTAATTTGCATAAATTGTTATTTTATTTCTCATATTCTTTTTGTCTTTACTTCAAAATGTCTGTAGTACACTAAACATTAATTACTTGTAACTTTTACAAACCACTATACCAGTGACATGGTATTGTTGATCAGCTGATATCCTAACATAATAAAAACACAATGAAACTACATCTTAAAATTGAACAAATACATGTAATACATTATCAACACTTACTTCTATTATGTTGATTGCCTGCCAGGCGTCTAATGATTGGCTTAGAAAAAAAATTACACACATAATGAAAATACATTTTATCAACAACTATATCTAACACACAACAATAAAATGATACCTTTCAAATTATAGTATGAACCTTATTTTACGAGTCTGAGCATATACACATTACATTTCACAATACACACAAATGAATTCAATATTATTTACAAAATATACGTCAAAACTGTTCAAGTGTATCTCACTTCAGATGTCCAAATCAGCAAGGTCATTACCAGAAATTAATAAAATTCAAACAAGGTCTATACACTGATATTCTAGTTCAGCCACCATCGTCAAAAATTAATCTTGGTTCTAAATAACACTTTTCAATTGTATTGACACACATATTGTTGTCTTGTGTGTCATAACCAAACAATTTCAATTTATCTGTTATACCATAATAATCATTCACCAAGTCTGCGTTAAGTATTTCTGTTAACTCTCCGTCAGTAAATATTTCCAATATCGGGTTAGTTACTTTTGTATTATCAATTACATCATTCGGGGTTAAATATACTTCTAATATTTCTTTCAACTCCTCATAATCTCTCTTTAATTCATATAACTCTATCTCTCTCTCAACACACAATTCTCTATTTAAATCACTCTCATCATAACACCACATCACACTCTCCCAATTATTACGGACAGAGGGTACACAATTACTCCACAAAAATAAACACCTCAATTCATCTACCAATACGGGACTCTTGCCCTTCAACCACAACACTTGTGGACTCAATAAATCATCATAAACATCATAAATAATAAAGGGAAAATTTGCCCTCTGTCCCCACTCTACCACAACATTATTTCTCCACTCTCTCTCTAACTCATTAACACACATTAACATCTCATAATCACTACCTTCCACCAACTCATCAGTACTCTCATTCTTTATTTTTACCGTATCAGTCTCTGATACCAATTCTTCAACTACATTACTATTATTCTCATTATTTTCAACATTATTGTTATCATTTATTAACTCTTTCTCTGGTATCATATTTTTACATTTGTCATTACAATTTTCATTTGTTTTATTTTTCTCTGTCCTCATCACATGTACTCCCATTCGCTCCACACTCTGTTCTAATTTATTCAAACTGGATCTTATCGTTTCATTAGTACTTTCTACACATTTACTCATTTCTTGTATTTCATTTTTTAACTCGTGAAACTTGACATTGGAATCACTTTGTTGCTCTTTATAATTGCTATTTATATTTTCAGACATGGTTTTCATTAGATTAAACAGATCGTCCATCGACAACCCTTTAGTTCGTGTTGTCGACGGAGTAGATTGCGCTGCTATATTTCCGTCAGTGAAGCCGACTTCTTTACTATCAGTTCTACTTTCCCTATCTAATTTCGGGGTTATTTGAATCCCTGAATCTTCATTTATTTTACTTTGATCTGTTATACTTATTTCTGTTTCACTCTGACTCACACTTGGAGTCGAGTGTGTTTCATAGTTACTAACGTTTGAGTCGTCGAAATTTTCGACACTCATTTTATTTGCGTCAGTTTCGTTATTTGACATTTTATATTATTGATATAAATGAAATTATATAAATTGCTTAAATAGAATAATTAATTAAATTAAATAAAATAAATACAGTAATTATTTAAATTTTGTAATCTACCGTTAGGTTACTAAGCTAACCTAGAACATGCTTGTATCCATGTCGATGCGGAATCCAATTAATTAATTATAATTAATTATATTCGTGCCTGTTTCGTGGCGCCATTGTGACTTACCGTCACTCACATATATTATTATTATTATATTTCCAATTAATTTGTTACTTACCGTTACGAAAGCTTACAGGGTCCCAGGATTCGTTCACATGTACCTAGATACAAACATGGTCTGTGGGTTATGCTAAGTACTGACACAACTCATTTTAGAAGAGAATTTCCATTTAATGTTTTACTATTACTTTAGTGAAATTAAGAACATACATTTAGTAAATACATGTGCAGGTGTTGTGCAACACGTGACTCTGTTATAATCTAACTTACAATCTACGGCTTACCTTATTTTATACCATTCAGACTGCCCAGCCTGCATTTTTTACACACACACACACACAAAATATTAACAAACCCCTTAACATTTTTTATAAATTCATTTTTGTATCGGTAACACCTCACTGTCGCGATTCTGGCCAAACACGTGGATTCCGTTCGCCCGATTCGTTGCCCGTTAACTTGTCTATTTATAACTTCGTTTCCTCAGTTAACCAATGTAGTAAGTCTATTATCTATTAATTCCTTGGGTCCCGGTCGGTGTTAAAACGGTATTATACTGATTGTTCACATTTTTTTTAAAGTTCGTCCGACCGGGCCCGCACAACACGATCAGCGTCTGTAGGTGAACTCTGTACTTCGTGGACTATATGGCTAGGGATAAACGATACCTATCGATATAAGTTTGGTATCGATACTTTTTTTCGATACCAAGTATTTTGGTATCGATACCAGGTTTTCGATACGAGTACTGGTATCGATACCAGAGGTCCGGTATCGGAAAAAATACTCAAACGAAATTTTTTTTTATTTTAATAATTAAAAAGAATGTACCTTGCTAAAAACAGGGGGAAAATGTGATAATAATTTAAGTTTTAACTTCTTAAGTGTTAAGTGGCCCAAGAGTTTATGTTGGCAACGGCTGACGAATTCCGGAATTTGCATAACCTTCCTATGCTGTTAGTGCTACGCTTTTGTTGTTTTGTTTCTTGGCTTCAGGTTTATTCAGAGTTCAGACTTCAGTTTCTACTCTTTATTTTTACCACTGAGAATTGCGACTACTGTTTTAGTGTTTGTTTTGTTGAGTTTTAAATAATGTCACCTTCTAAGAGCAAGGTGTGGGGGTATTTTGCTAAAGTGAACGGAACTATCGCAGAATGCAAGACTTGCGGAAAGAAGATAAAGTATAGTGGAAACACATCCAACCTCTTCAAACATCTAAAGGTAAATCATGCCCGCATACATTCAGAATTAGAAGATCGAGTAAAGCAACCAACTTTGCCTGAGAAGCGGCCGAAATTAGGCGAATGCTCAAGTTTACCTTCTACTTCTAGTTCTACCGAATCTCGTAGTCATGATGATGATCAACAAATTATTAAGCCTATAGTAAAGCTTTCCAAAAGGCCTCATCGTTTCAAGACGGTGGTGCTAAATACCATGCGATTATACAGGCAATTTTATACTTTATCTGTAGAGATATGAGGCCATTCGCTATAGTAGATGGCTGTGGGTTTAGGAAATTAATGAAGGTGGTCTCTCCTTTGTATGTTGTTCCGTCAGGAACAACTCTAAAAAGAAAAATGAATAAAAAATATGAAATGTGCGCTCTCCGAGTGAAAGTGGGTCACACAAAGATAAGTCATTTCTGTTTAACCACCGATATTTGGACAGACACCATGAACGAACGTGCCTACTTAGGGGTTAGTCTTCACTATTTCGATGATGGAAGTATAAATCTTAAGACTACTAATTTAGGTGTCGTTCCATTACAAAAAACACATACCGTACAGGAGAGAACATTTCAGATGTTTTGACTAATCTAATGAGTGAATGGGATATACCAAAAGAAAAAAATTCAAATGTTGTGACCGATAATGGCGCAAATATGGTATCTGCCATCAACTTGTTTATTGGAAAAAATAGGCACATTGCCTGCTTCGCCCACATGATTAATTTAGTGGTTGAGTCTTCTCTGAAAAACATTAATGCTCTTCCATCCATTCAAAAAGTTAGGGCCATCGTGAAATGAGTGAAGAATAGCATGAAGGTTTCTGATAAATTTCGTCAGCTTCAATCGACGCATGAAATTTCTGAAGGAGAACATAAAAAAACTTATCCTGGATGTAGCAACGAGGTGGAACTCAACATATTATATGTTGCAACGGTTTTTAGAAATGGTTTCGACCATTAGTCAACTTGCTATTGAGGACATGTCTGCTCCAGAAATGCCACAACTAATCGGGAGTTAATCGACATCAAAAATATTTTATTACTTCTCCAGCCATTTGAATACGTGACAAGGGAGGCATCAGGGGAAAAATACACGACGTTGTCAACAATTATTCCAATGGTAAATATATTGATCAAACAGCTGGAAAAGATTACAATTTCCGAATCCGATTCAGCATCAAGAATCGAAGAGGCCAAGAAAGCAGTGATCCGAGAGGTTAAAAAAAGGTTTGAACATATACAGAATAATTTGAATATGGCAGTTGCTACTGTCTTGGATCCAAGATTCAAAAACCTTCACTTTAAGGATGCACAAGCTTGTGCTAATCAGTTTTTTGCGCAATAAGGTAAAAGCAGCTACCATAGATGCTGCACACTCAGCCAGTTCGTCAGACGAAGAAAAAACATCTGATTTCGACTTTTGGGAGATCCACAAGGAGTTGGTCCATGGAAAACGAAGCCAGCGCAAAGACGAGTCCAATGACGAACTTTCTCGTTATCTGAATAATCCTACATCCCCACTGAAAACAGACCCATTAAAGGAGTGGGATGATATGAAGAACATATTCCCTGGTTTATACAAAAATGCCAGAGTTGTTTTAATGTTTGTGGTGACGTCGGTGCCATGTGAACGCCTCTTTTCAAAAACTGGTTTCATATTGAACCAGTCGAGAAATAGGTTGTCTCCCAAACATTTAGGGCGTTTGTCATTTTTAAGTGGCCTTGATGAAGAAGAGTGGGGCCTTTAGTGTTTCTTTTTTTTTAGTTTCGTTGTTTAGTTTTTCTTTTATGTACAACTAAAAACATATAATTTTAATTTTTTATTTAATGTTGTTTAATGTTTTTTTTATTTATTGTTAAAGTTTTTTTAAAAATTATTTCTTTATAGTAATAGTAGTAGTAATTTTTATTATTATAATTACCATGTTTTTTAATTCTTTTATTTAATAATGTGTAAATTGTTTAATTGTGTATTTTCTTATTTTTGTATTTCTTTATGAGGGAAATAAATTTAAAAAAATTTATAAAAATGTTAATTGTAATATATTATTGGGTTTATTGAAAATTGTGTTTTTTTTTATTTTTAAATCCACAACATTTTAATGCGTTTGTGGTTAGCGCTAAATTTACTCATATGAGTACAATAATACTTGCAAGTATCGGCTTCTTTTTTTCGATACTGCTCAGGTATCGATATTTTCATTGAAGTATTGTAACGAGTATAAGTATCGATACTTTCATGGTATCGTTTATCCCTATATATGGCGTCTCTCTGTTCCCCACTCCGGGAGCATTTTTGTCAAGACGACGGACATCAATGCCTTCCAGTTAGTCGTCCCAGTTTCGACTCATACTAGTCATGTAGTTGTTGGAGTGACGATAGCAGACGATTTCAACTAGGCACTGGCTAATGTCATAAAAGTGGGTGGGACTTAAAACAGTGCTTCCGGGGGATCTTGAAGAAAACGACAAATATTATTCTCTCTAGCCATCTTGGTTTTTTGTTAGAGCGTCCTTTGAGCGTGATTGAGTAGTTGCGTATGTGCGCTGCCACACACAGGTACAAAGTTCTCAGAATTTTGTGGAGGTGCAGATGCTCCGCCGCATTCCTCAACAACAACTGCGCCTTACTGCTTTGTTTCGAACTGTTTCTTAACACTGTTCTGTTGTACGGACAAATACGTTGCACAATACAATTATTTCGCAATGTTTTATAAAGCTCCCGACCGAAAATGGACTGAATAAAAATATATCAATGCCCCAAACGGTTAAAACAAAAACACCCAAAAATTGACCCGCTACAAACATGCTTGGCAATCGACTATAGCATGTCATGGTGCACACCACCGATATCGCGTGTGTCTCAACTTTGGGGATTTTATGTATATTTTTTATGTTTATATTATATTTACTGTTATGTGTGTAAAATTGTATATAAAGTGTTTTTAATATTTTAATGATCGACGAACTTCACCAAGGGATATTCCTGATGATGGGGCATATGTCCCAAAACGCGTAGAATTAAATATAGAGAAATGGCCACCAGACGGACAAGAAAAAGGTAAAACTAGTTTACTAATTATATACTATAAGTGGCCTGGATACCGAAAAACATGGATCTATGTACAATATGTCCTACAGTGATAATCCTGTTTGCTGTGAGGTGTTCTATCCTCTTGAAAAATCTTTTGATTTACAAACATATCCTGCAATGTTCCTCCTTGTTCTTAGAGACATTTTTCATCACTAAGAAGAATTTTTGTGAAGCGTATCTCCACTTACAAAATTTTTTTTTTGTAAATCAGCATAATTTATTTTATTATTATTTTTTGTCTGATTACCAATGGAAAGGGGCACATAAACATCAATATACACAACTTTGTTTTTTTTTTAATTTTTATATACAGGTGAGCCAAAAGTCACTACCCATTGTAAAGTTTATTGAAAATGAGAAGGAAAGGTTAATAAAAAACACAGTACAAATTGAATTAACACTTTATTGAAGCTACATGTTGTTTCTCAAACTATTTTCCAACTTTAGCCTTACGTAAAATTCTCCGAACAGAACTTCTTAAAACATTCAATTCACAAGACAGCCTACGAGTAGACTTTTTAGGACTGTGGATAACCGCTTGTAAAACGTTCAGCTTAGTTTCATCACTTAATGATGGCCTACCTGACCTGGCGCAGTCCGCTGTAGATCCAGTAGCCTCAAGACGTTTTCATAAATTGTAGACTGCCTTCCGTGTTGCTAATATGAAAAGTTATTTAAAGCAAATATGAACAGATAAAGGTTTTAACATTAACTTGTTGATGCAAGGGAAATTGCAGAAATCCTTGAAACTGAACCAGTGTTTTCAAATGAGTCACAGGTACATCTAAGAGAAATCAAACGTCAATCTGACTACAGTCATAATGTGAATCGAGTTTGAATTTGAAAGGCATTTAGAAGAAACTTATAATTTTATATACTGCACAGTATCATAAATTCATTGCAAGTTCAATTTTCGTAATTTCATCATTACAGTGACATTTATGGGCTAATGTATATTGTAAAGAATAAGGAAAAGCACACACTGTTAAAGAAATGTGCAGATTTATGGACAGTATTGATGGAGACCATTGTGACATCAAAAGGTTGTACCTATGTCAAGAACTTTTGGTGCATCATTCTATATTGCATGATGAACATGCAAGAGACCCAATAAACAAGTTAAAGTATTTCATAACTAGCTGTCTAAGAAAAATTTTCCCAATGTTAGCAATGATTCCCCTCAGCCTCCCTGTTAGTGTTCCTCATGAATAAAGAAGTTTCTCAAAGCTGAGTAAGAACTAACTGAGGTCAAGAATATCTCAAGAATGTTTAGTAGACCTAGAAATGATTTCTATAGAATTCTACAATGAATTCTTCAAGAAACTGAGACTGAAAAAACCAACAATGATTTTCTGAAAAGAAGCCTACAAAGTTGTATTTTAGTCAATAACTGAAATTTAAATTAATTTAATTCAAATTTATCTCACTAATAATTTTTGTCAATGAATTTTCTATGTATCTCGTCTTCTTCTTGTTATGGTTGTTGTTGATTTCTGTTGTTGTTGTTGTGGGCTCCTAGCCTGTTGGATATCTTAAGGACTCAGGCCTCCCCTAGGCTATAGGGCTGAAGAACAATAGGCCTAACCCAAAGAAATGTCCCAGGTTAGGCTCCTAGAAGAGGAGATAGAGTTGGTTTTTTAGTGGGTCGGGTATAATACCCAAACCCACAGACCCCTGAAATGGGCACCCTTCCGGACATTTGTACAGTCATTTTATCCACCTGTCCTCATAAAAAAAAATATTATTTTATGCTCAGCTAAAATTAAAGTACTATCATGTGTTAAGCTTTGCAACCCAAGAAGGAATGCGGTGACGTTTGCCATTCCACTGCACGTATCACGGTACTAATACACATTTAAAATACGTTTAACACTGTCTCTCGCACTGTATTTCTAATTGCATATAGCATATATCTAATAACAAATACTTACTGAACAATGTTTACAGAACCAGTAATACCGCACCAACACAAGCACGTGTTATTATTCAGTAGACCCCCCGCTCTTCAGGCGTCTCGGTAGCACAGCTTGTGCTTGTATAGAAGGAACATCCCAAAATTAAAGTTTTGAATAACATCCCAGTCAATCAGGGAGATCCCCTTAGTCAGTAGTATTTAAAATGTAGTAATGAATGAAATAATTGAAGATATTGAACCTCTCTCAGAGGTTACAATATCAGAGATGAAAACATCACATGCATGTTCTACCCAGATGATGTGGTACTGGTTGTGGAAGATGAAAACTCTCTTCAACCCCTTCTCTAGCAACTTAGCAACACTTCCCAAATTTAGGTCTTAGATTATCGACCAAGAAGGCCAAAACATTTACTGTTTCTAAAGAGCCTTATGTTGTAAACTAAAGCTATACAACAAAAATATTGAACGGGTGTCTTCCTTCAGTTACCTTGCCATAAAAATAACTTTACATCAAGATCTAGAGGCTGAAGTAAAATATCAAGCAATTAAAGGTTCAAGAATATCGAGTTGCTAGAACAGCACAATCTGGTCAAACCTGTTCCTAAGAAGTGAATCAAAATTGCACATATACAAAACAATGGTACACCCTATATCAAACTACACTGCTAAATTAAGAGCTGACAAAGCAAAAACAATACAAATATTGAAGTGACAGAGATGAAGACCTTAAGAAGGCTTCTGAACCTGAGACTCCCTGATAGGGATAAAAGTAAAGACATAAGGGAAATATGCAATGTCCAGAAAATACACGATTGGGTTCAGTGAAGATGAGAAGAGTGTTATGTGCACATGAAGAGAATAACTGAGGACTGACTTGTCAAATAGTTACGGTAGAGTATGCCTGATGAAAAAAGAAGTATACCTTGTCATAAAAGAAGATGGCATGATGTTTTGGTGGAAACAGATCATGGGTAATCCATCAAAATAAAAGAGGATAATTATTTTATTATTTTATACTAATACAAATGTGTCATGGGTCATTTATTGCAGTTACGTTTGTGTAAGTTTGCACAATGAATAAACCTGTTCATTAGTTTGTAACTATTAGATAAAAATTATAATTTATACCTTAAAACTCTGTTAATTTATCACACTAAGGTTAAAACTTTTAGTAACCTGTGGTAAAATAATTCATTATAGGCTTATCATTACAAGCTTGTGAAAGCATAATTATTTTTATATGAGCATTGAGTAATAGGTTCATTGTTCTAAATGCATATTTATTTTCTGATTGTAGTGTAGTACCACTTATTTATCAGTACTTATTTATTAGTACAATTAAAATGTTACAAATTTCAAGCTGTTTTTGGATAAGACTTTATTATAGTTTATGTGGCAAATACTAAACATTGTAGAATGACAGATTATCCACTTAATAATGAATGAAATATGATCATAAATAAATATCAATTAAAATAACTATCAAGGAAAAATCCAAATGAAAACAAATAAGTATCACAATAAAACACAATCATAACTGGAAGAAATAAAAATAAAGAAAAAACAACTATGCAACAAATATGAGTAATGAAAAATAAAACAAAAAAACTAAAATAAAGTAAGGAAATACCCAGGTAGGATAGGAGTAAGTAAGGAAAATACCCAGAACCAACCAACGTACATAATAAAACTATATTGTAGTGAAGAAACAAAGAATGAGAATCAGTAAGTAAGGCAAACCCAGAACAAACCGACACCCCTAAAATAAAGACTGTTTGTCAAGAAACAAGCTAGGATATGAATAAGGAAGTAAATACCCTGAACAAACCAAAATACCTAATAAAAAAGGGAATGATTTTGAAGAAACAAGGTAGTAGGATAAGAAGAATACAAGAAATACCCAAGGGAAACCCAGTAAGAAGAAAATAAAAGCCCCTAAAGAGATTAAAAGTCACAAACGAAAGTATAACACCCAAAAACAGAAACAAATGTAAAGTAGATGTAAACAAAAGTGTTTAGAGGTATAAGTAAAAGTGCACCCATGAAAGTTATTGTATAATGAATAAAAACAAATCTTAAGAATCCTCTATAAATAAAATTCTTGATAATATAAAACTATAAAACTGATTAGTGATAGTATCAAGAAATAACAGGGGAGCAGTGCAAGTTATTTTATTATAGTAGATAAACTTCAATAAAATGGATGAAATGCTTAAACTAAGTAAATGTGTACCTTGGAACAACTTCAAATTTTTAATTTAACTTCATAAATACTATTTGGTAGAATAGTATTATGAAAATCAAATACTAATGTTTCTAAGAAAGTGCCACTCTTTATCTAACAACATTCACTAAAATGAGTAAGATAAATAAAGAGCAGGTAGTTAATAAGTGAAGTGACAAGGGATACATCCCTAATATAAAATAAAAACAGATAAGACTGCACAAAAGTAATTTTAAGAAAAGTTAAAAAATGAAGGAACAGATGTGTTATGTTTCTAGTAAATGTTAATTACTTATTTTTTGCGTCCCGTATCACTTATTATATGATATATAATTACCTTAATATCCACTTTAGTGATACACAGTTTTGTCACTGATGACGCGTTTCGGGACTAAGTCCCATCCTCAGATACACATAATTAATAAAATAAAATATTAAAAATCACGACCATGATACTGGTCAAGTCAAAAATAAATAAAATAAATTACAAATCGCATGTAATAAGTTTTGCTAACCACGGCTGGAGCTCCCGCATGCGTTCACCCGCAACGGCGATAGTCACGCGACTGGTCAAAGATTAAGACAAACTGATTGCAGTGTCGAACAGGTAATTTGACGCAAAATTTACCTGGTCATTTAATAAACTGTTTCTGGTGTTACTATCTTTTAAAGCTTTATAAATTTCAAATTCCTCCAGACTATCCATCCGTCTACCCTTTTTACAAACATGCAACGCTGTTAAATTTTCTTCGAAGCTCGTATATTTATGTCCGCTTGATATTAAATGTTGTGCAAAGTTGGACTTAGTATTACTTGGTTTAGGAATATGTTCTAAAAATCTTTTATAAAAACATCTGCCAGATTGACCGATATAGAACGCATCACAATCATCACATTTTATTTTATATACACCACATTTCTTTTTTAATGGTAATTTGTTTTTGTTTTTGAAATAATTTCCTAAATTATTATTTGTTTTAAATGATAAAATATAGTTATTATCTTTGAGAACGGGTCTTAAAATATTTGGCATAATACCTGTGAAATTAGCCGAAAGATATTTATAATTTTTGTTACTGCTTTTATAGAGTTTGAATTTGAATTCTATTAAATGAACTCTGTACCTAAATGTAGGAAATAGAGTGTAATGTTTTATAATTCTAAAATATTTATTATGTTGAATAGTATTAATCAAGGATGAAATGTCTGAGTGCGGATACCATTCTTTTATTATAAAATATTTATTGTGTGTTACTAGTAATAATCAAGACTAAAATGTCTGACTATTTCTTTTATGAATTTGCTAACTGCTATAATTTTTTTATTGTTCGACTAAGCTTTTCGTCATTACTGACATCTTCAGGTCTTAAACAACCATTGTTTAAGACCTGAAGATGTCAGTAATGACGAAAAGCTTAGTCGAACAATAAAAAAATTATAGCAGTTAGCAAATTCATAAAAGAAATAGTAAGGATGGCTGCTAATTTAAACAATACGAAGAATAAAATGTCTGAGTTTAAATACCACTTTTTTAATGTCAAATATTTGTTATGGATTAATAGTATGGATTCAATACTAAATGTTCTTGTAGTAAAGTAAGGAATTGTTAATTAATATTGTATTAGAATAGAAGGTCAGAAGGGGTATAAACAAGCTGTATTATTCAAAAACTTTGTATGTAAAAACAGATAAAATCTAGGCCAAATGGTAAATCTCAACTACATTATAATTGATGAATCAAGTCCAGTAAACTAGTTAAACTGATGAAATTTATGTAAGGTAAATCAGTCACAGAGTAATATAATGTAAATTATACTTTAGAAAGATATTGTAAAAAGATAGTAAGAATTATTGGAAAAAATGCAAATGTAATAACTGAAAATTCAAAGGGGGGAATCACAAATTAAAGAATAATATTTAAAAAGATAACCAATTAATAAAATTACAAGAAATTAAGGGAAGATAAACATTTTATTTCAATCTGAGATTTAGTACAATCATAAATATAACATACTAGCGGGTACCCGGAATGCGTTGCAATGCCACTCAAAGAAAGAAAGTGTTTGTATATATATAATATATAAAGACTTCATTCGTGTGGTCTTCAATTTAATGCGATAATATATTTAGAACAGAATCTATTCCATTGGGTTGCCATAGTAACCAGATCTAATAAGTTAGTTTTATAAGACTCCAAAGGACCCCCCAAAGGATCGTATCGAAAAAAAACACCTGTCCTATGTTGGTTCTCCCGTTGCGTAAAATATTTGTGCCAAGTTTGGTTGAAATCGGTCCATTGGTTTAGGAGGAGATGTGGAAGACCCCAAAGAACCCCCAAAAGAACCCCATCGAAAAAACACCTATCCTATGTTGGTTCTCCCTTTGCGTAAAATATTTGTGCCAAGTTTGGTTGAAATCGGTCCAGTGGTTTAGGAGGAGATGTGGAAGACCCCAAAGGACCCCCGAAGTATCATATCGAAAAAACACATATCCTATGTTGGTTCTCCCGTTGCATAAAATATTTGTGCCAAGTTTGGTTGAAATCGGTCCAGTGGTTTAGGAGGAGATGTGGAAGACCCCAAAGAACCCCCAAAAGAACCCCATCGAAACCTATCCTATGTTGGTTCTCCCTTTGCGTAAAATATTTGTGCCAAGTTTGGTTGAAATCGGTCCAGTGGTTTAGGAGGAGATGTGGAAGACCCCAAAGGACCCCCCGAAGTATCATATCGAAAAAACACATATACTATGTTGGTTCTCCCGTTGCGTAAAATATTTGTGCCAAGTTTGGTTGAAATCGGTCCAGTGGTTTAGGAGGAGATGTGGAAGACCCCAAAGAACCCCCAAAAGAACCCCATTGAAAAAACACCTATCCTATGTTGGTTCTCCCTTTGCGTAAAATATTTGTGCCAAGTTTGGTTGAAATCGGTCCAGTGGTTTAGGAGGAGATGTGAAAGACCCCTAAGGACCCCCGAAGGATCATATCGAAAAAACACATATCCTATGTTGGTTCTCCCGTTGCGTAAAATATTTGTGCCAAGTTTGGTTGAAATCGGTCCAGTGGTTTAGGAGGAGATGTGGAAGACCCCTAAGGACCCCCCAAAGGACCCCGTCAAAAAAAACACCTATCCTATGTTGGTTCTCCCGTTGCGTAAAATATTTGTGCCAAGTTTGGTTGAAATCGGTCCAGTGGTTTAGGAGGGATGTGGAAGACCCCAAGAACCCCCCAAAGGGCCCCACTGAAAAAAATTCGTAAACCTTCGCGGGCATGCGCACAACAACTCACCGAAGTTTCATTGCAATCGGATGAATGGTATAGGAACGCATACGGGACAAAGAAAGAAACAAACATTCATTTTTATAGATATAGATAAAATGGCAAACATTTTGAGAAGAACAGGAAGTAATTTTTAAAGCCTACCTTTTAAGAATGGAGTAAATATAGCATTTTAGATGAAAAACTTTGTAAAAATATCTTATTTGGTATCAAAATCAAGCAGAATGAACTAAAGAAAGAGATTATGTATTTAGTATTTGATAAAATTAAATAATAGCAAAAATATATTCAGTAATATAATGTAAATTTCATATATGTAACGGAAGCGAAAAAGATTTAAAACAATGTATTGCTAATATTAACCATTAATTGCCCGGGTAGGCGTATAGAGTACGCCAGCCACGCAAGTTTTGCTGTAAATGAAAACCTACCAATCATCGAGGCACGGCCCCCTCAGTACCCTCCTACAAACTCCCTCCGAGCACAATGATCCGTTTGAATTTCACCAGTCTGTTATCGCAAGCCGAAGTAGTGACGTCTTTTACTTGCCGGTCGATTTGGCGTACTCCGTACGCCGCCCCCCCAACTATGTCGCGGAATGAAATTGTGCGGCCCGAAGATTTTGAACGTGTTTTACGTGAACTGTCGGATGAAGAGAAGCAAAATTCAGGCATTGACACTGACATTCAATCATCTGATATTGACGAACGTGAGATTATCGAACAGAGTGACCACAATAGTTATTCCGAAATAGATGGTGATCTTCCTCAACCACTTCCAAGGACTTCTGACGATGAGGTGAGTGATACCGATGACAACGATTTTTTTACTAAAACTATTTACAAAAAGAAGAAAGTAAGAGGAAGGGTCGTAAAGGAAATCAGTGAAATTTATAAATGGAAGAAGGGCCCTATAAAAAGTAAATTTTCGCGTACACCTAGTAAAAATATTGTGAAACAAGTACTTCCGGCTTCCAAAAACTGTGCCGACGTGAAAGACGAATTTTCCGCTTTCTTGAAGATTATAAACTTAGACATGATTGATTCTCTAGTGAAATACACTAACATGTACATACAGCGTAACAGAACAATGGAGGACCCTAAGAAAATCTCAAAAAATAGTGCAAAGGACACAAGCAGATCAGAAATAATGGCTGTCATTGGGATTTTATTCTTATTAGGATACAAAAAAATGTCTAAAATACATCTTGACGAAGCATGGGCTCAGGATGGCACTGGCATTGAAATATTGCAAGGGGTGATGTGGCTGAAACGATTCAGATACCTTCTAGCTTCCATAAGATTCGATGACACATCCACAAGACTTACTCGAAAAACAGCCGATAAGTTAGCCGCAATACGGGAGTTTTACGACTCTTTCAATGACAACTGTGATAAATTTTATTCGCCTGGGGATCAACTGACAGTTGATGAAAAGTTAGAGCCATTTCGTGGCAGGTGCTCTTTCATTCAATACATTCCTAATAAGCCGGCCAAGTATGGCCTAAAAATATTTGCAGTTGTTGATTCGCGAACTTTTTATTGCTTGAAATTGGAAATGTACTGTGGCACTCGGCCTCCTGGACCGTATGAAGCTTCGAATGCGAGCTTGGATATCGTCAATAGGCTGATTAGCCGCTATAAAGGTTCTAACAGAAACCTGACTACCGATAATTGGTACACTAGTTATCCTTTAGCCAAATCTCTCCTCGCCAGTGGTATTACCCTCGTGGGTACACTAAAAAAGAACAAAAAAGAAATCCCTTTTCAATTACAGCCAATGAAAACAAGAGAAGTTGGAACTTCAATTTTTTGTTTTCAAAAAGATGTCATGATGGTTTCTTACATGACCAAAAAAAATAAATGTGTAATTCTTCTCAGCACCGTGCACAACGATGATAAAATTGATTCAGAGACACAAAAACCAAAAATAATCATGGACTATAATAAGTTCAAAGGTGGAGTGGATGTAGTAGACCAACTCGGTGGCAACTACACCGTAGCCCGTAAAACAAAGAGATGGACGATGGCAACTTTTTTTGGCGCTTCAAAACGTGGCAGGCATAAATGCACAAATCCTTTTGAATTTCTCTGAACCCAGTGCTTCTCCCAAGTTTAGAAGAATATTTTTGAAAAACTTAGCGACGACTCTTATGAAGCCACACCTTCAAGATCGTGCAAACTTACGAAGCCTACCTGTGCATTCAAAAGCAATAATTCGTAGAGTGCTTTCTTCGGACGGAATAAACGAGGAGCAGGAAATACAACCACCCGCAAAAAATGGAAAAGGACGATGCACTTCATGCGGAAGAGCAAAAAACAACTACACTACGATTAGTTGCTCAGAATGTTCTGCTTTTACATGCAAAACTCATTTGGCGAAAACAGTTTATCTCCGCGGAACATGTGCCAATAAAAATGAACTGGATGACGAAGATTAAGTTTTTGACAATAATTACTGAAAACGTTGTTTGTGCTTTTGTTTTTATTTTTGAAATGTTGTTTGAAACTTTTTGTAAGAAAAAAAAAAACAAAAAATATATATATATACGTAGGACAGCCATTTCCTCTTTCATATTTCGTTTCAATAAACGCATATAATTACCCGCATGTTTTTTTTTATTACTTCGCTTTTTCAATGTTATCACGTTCACTTCGTTGTGCAAAAAAAACATGTTCTCTTGGTAGTGTTCTGTTTGTTGCGGCTTATCTCAACGGCTTAGCTCGTTTGTTTACAAACGATAATTACAATTTTGTTTATAACCAAGATAATTACATTGAAGGACAAAGAAATAATATTATGAAACGAAAAACGTTCTAGAGCAGAGAAAAATAAATTGTTTTATTTTCTGGAGCTGAATTACTTGGAATTGTTATCAAAATGACTCACGGTGTGTCATTCACAGTCAACGTGTTAAAAAATTACAAGCAGTTGATGATAATTTGGTGGGACAGACCAACAAATGGACTGGCGTACTCAGTACGCCGCCCGTGCAAAATTGTATCGCCAAACCGCCCGGGCAATTAAGGGTTAAATTGGCTAAGACGTTTTCAGATGATGAAGGAAGTTAGAACAGTTGATTATTAGACTTTGTCAGACACACTTGAACGAGATTTTGCTTATATTAACCTATATATTACAGCATCAGTTTTACAGTATTTCGAGCAGGAGCGGGAGAATAAAGGACCTTTACTAGATGTCAATAAAGTATCTGAAAGAATGGCTGCAGCATGTCAACCAAGAACTCTGTGCCGGATAAAATTACAATTGAAACAGGCTTTGGCAGATGGAGCAAATCAAAGTAAGGGACATCTGGGCTTTGAAGATGATCTACACCCACCACTTCATGGAAACGGAGTCGCATCAGTAAGTAGTGATGCCACTATCACCGAACCAAATCCTGGCCCTTCTGTTACAAAACTTCACAATCCAAGAAGGAAAAAACCATTTAAATCATTAGTTTCAGGGCTCGATGATTTTGACAAAAATGCTATTCATAATGATGTTATTAGCTATTACAGACACCAAGAAGTACCGACCCTCCGAAAGCTTAAAACTACGTTATGTGCGGCACATTTGTTCAACGGGTGCATAAGGACATTAGCAAAGGTTTTAAAAAGTATTGGCTTCAAATGGAAGAAATTAAATAATAGAAAAATAGTAATGGAGGTTAGTATCAGTGGCTAATGGAGATACTAATCAGTGGCTCTAGCAAGGTGCCGATTTTAAAGGAAAATTCGTGAAGTTGACATTAAAAATGTTGTTCTTTTGGATGAAACCTGGATGAATGCTAACATCTCTAAAGATTCTGGATGGACCGATGACAGCATAAAGTGTTCAGTAAATGCATCTTTAGGAAAGGGCTAAAGGTTAATAATTTGCCATGCAGGGGGCTTCAATGGCTGGATTACATCGCCACCTCTAATTTTTCAGTCCAAAAAACCATAGAGTATCATGAAGAAATGAATGCCGATGTGTTTGAGGGTTGGTTTTTTGAAGTTCTTCTTCCTTCGATCCCAGCTGGATTAACAATTGTCATGGACAACTCTCGGGTAGCTAATAAAGCGCCAATGTCTGCCTCGAGGAAGAGTGAAGTGGTAGAATGGCTCAAGTCATGTAATATTACGTTTTCTACAGACATGCGCAGGCCAGAGCTCTACAGCCTTGTAAAGCTGCATAAGCCACAGGTGACATCTTACGTAATAGACAAGAAAGCCTCTGAGCTTGGTTTCAAAATTATAAGACTCCCACCATACCACTGCAACTACAACCCAATTGAACTAGTTTGGGCAAACTTAAAAAAATATGTTTCAGCACGAAACACCACCTTCAAAATAAATGATGTCCAACGTTTATGGAAGCAGTAAACTCTTTCTCTACAGACGCTTAGAGAAAATGCGTAGAACACATGAAAAAAGAAATTGATTCTGATTGGACAAATGAAGGACTGGATGACATCAGTGTTCAGGAATTAGTGATCAATTTGGCTCCTGGTGACTCAGATGACAGTGACTGGGAAAGTGACGAAGATTCTGATTTGGGAGTGTCACCTCTGGAGTAAGCAGGTATGGTTCATATTTAAATACATACAATTTCACTTTGATAAAAATTTATTTTTACCATAATACATTTCAAATGTTAAACGGAAGGCACTATTGTTTTCGTTTTGTTTGCAGAGTCATATTGCACGATGGCCGCTTAAGGGAAACAACTTCTCTGCTTAATGAAAAATACCTTGGCATAAAGAAATATATTTGAACATTTATCTTTCAACCATGTAAATAGCTACAGTATGTAAAATATTATTTGAATTTTCTTTATAAAGTGTACATTAAATGGCTTGAATAAATGAACATTTCTTTATAAACATGCTGTAACGGTAATTTGGTTTTCCAACCTATTAATGTCGTGTTTGGTGTCATTTTTCATATTTTTTTCTGAACTTTTAAAATATGTACAAGACAATTTGAAATTGTGAGTCAGTTAAAAAAGTTAAATGCCTGAGTGGCGTTGCTAGTAGGTGACACATTATTGAAACAGCCGCGGGCGGTTGTGAATGCCAGGGGATTACCCGGGCCAGCCCCAGGTAGTCGCCGGCCAGACATCAACTTAGTGTATACAGATAATAGTCCTCCATTTATCTCTTAGGACTGAGGGTTAGGGAAGAACAGAATCGGTTAGAGTACAGTAGCAGCAAATGAACACGATAACGCTTATTGGTATTTTTTTCTTTAAATGAACATGAGATGGAAGGTAATTTTCGTCTTTTAGTATGAGTAAAGTAGTATGATTCCTTTTTAAAAATTTCTTATGTATACACACAACACACACACGTTTCTCTCTCTCTCTCTCTCTCTCTCTACAAGCTTTGCCATCCTTTGTTAGTTATTTCTAGCCACTGCTAAATTGTTTTTCACTGTTGTTAACCAGTTCCTAATGCCAGAAATTTATCAGATCATATTCTATCCAAATAATAATCCATCGTAATTAGGGCTACAGGGGCTCAGTTCATCACTGAGAAGAGCACCTGGCTACTAATCTAGTTATTCCAGATTTGATTCCTAGGCGTCTGTGAAGTCACGGTGTGTTTTTCCAGGAGATTCAGCCTGTGGAATAAGTATGTGAGAAACATCCTTGGATAATATTGGGTGGCTGATGTATCCACATTGGCTTCCTTGTATCCTGAACAGCTCATGCTGGCAACCTATCCTACTAATTCCTAAACTATCTAAGCTTTATAATAAGAAGCCATTTTTTATTATTATTTAGCTTACTTCTTTTTTTTTGCCCACCTGGAATTCACATTATCAGTTTTCCTGCTGCATTATCTACAAAAAAATCAGCAGTCCATTTAACTTACATTTATTTCTTGAAGGTAGTTAATGGTTCTTTAATAAATCATAAAAATACGGTAAATTATAAAGTTGATAGTTGGAACATGTTTCTATTGTCCACTATTATAGTTCATTATTAAAATAGTGTTTCCGCGGGTTGTTCCATGAAGCTTCTCAAGTCCTCCCCAACTTGAAAAAATCAAGTTGGTTTTCATTCTTCCTTAACATCAACCAGGTTTAGGCAGCAGCAAAGGTCAGTTTAGGCCTTATAAAGGTTATGTAGATGGCAAGGACAGTATTTTCTGTTAATAATCTGCTTTGAAGTGAATTAGAAGACTATGTACAATATAATTAGTAAGATAGTTTTACCTTTTTCTTGTCCGTCTAGTGGCCTTTTCTCTATATTTAATTCTACGCGTTTCGGGACATATGCCCCATCATCAGGAATATCCCTTGGTGAAGTTCGTCGATCATTAAAATATTAAAAACACTTTATATACAATTTTACACACATAACAGTAAATATAATATAAACATAAAAAATATACATAAAATCCCCAAAGTTGAGACACACGCGATATCGGTGGTGCGCACCATGACATGCTATAGTCGACTGCCAAAACTCTGCCAAACATGCTTGGCAATCGACTATAGCATGTCATGGTGCACACCACCGATATCGCGTGTGTCTCAACTTTGGGGATTTTATGTATATTTTTTATGTTTATATTATATTTACTGTTATGTGTGTAAAATTGTATATAAAGTGTTTTTAATATTTTAATGATCGACGAACTTCACCAAGGGATATTCCTGATGATGGGGCATATGTCCCAAAACGCGTAGAATTAAATATAGAGAAATGGCCACCAGACAGACAAGAAAAAGGTAAAATTAGTTTACTAATTATATACTATAAGTGGCCTGGATACCGAAAAACATGGATCTATGTACAATATGTCCTACAGTGATAATCCTGTTTGCTGTGAGGTGTTCTATCCTCTTGAAAAATCTTTTGATTTACAAACATATCCTGCAATGTTCCTCCTTGTTCTTAGAGACATTTTTCATCACTAAGAAGAATTTTTGTGAAGCGTATCTCCACTTACAAAATTTTTTTTTTGTAAATCAGCATAATTTATTTTATTATTATTTTTTGTCTGATTACCAATGGAAAGGGGCACATAAACATCAATATACACAACTTTGTTTTTTTTTTAATTTTTATATACAGGTGAGCCAAAAGTCACTACCCATTGTAAAGTTTATTGAAAATGAGAAGGAAAGGTTAATAAAAAACACAGTACAAATTGAATTAACACTTTATTGAAGCTACATGTTGTTTCTCAAACTATTTTCCAACTTTAGCCTTACGTAAAATTCTCCGAACAGAACTTCTTAAAACATTCAATTCACAAGACAGCCTACGAGTAGACTTTTTAGGACTGTGGATAACCGCTTGTAAAACGTTCAGCTTAGTTTCATCACTTAATGATGGCCTACCTGACCTGGGGCAGTCCGCTGTAGATCCAGTAGCCTCAAGACGTTTTCATAAATTGTAGACTGCCTTCCGTGTTGCTAATATGAAAAGTTATTTAAAGCAAATATGAACAGATAAAGGTTTTAACATTAACTTGTTGATGCAAGGGAAATTGCAGAAATCCTTGAAACTGAACCAGTGTTTTCAAATGAGTCACAGGTACATCTAAGAGAAATCAAACGTCAATCTGACTACAGTCATAATGTGAATCGAGTTTGAATTTGAAAGGCATTTAGAAGAAACTTATAATTTTATATACTGCACAGTATCATAAATTCATTGCAAGTTCAATTTTCGTAATTTCATCATTACAGTGACATTTATGGGCTAATGTATATTGTAAAGAATAAGGAAAAGCACACACTGTTAAAGAAATGTGCAGATTTATGGACAGTATTGATGGAGACCATTGTGACATCAAAAGGTTGTACCTATGTCAAGAACTTTTGGTGCATCATTCTATATTGCATGATGAACATGCAAGAGACCCAATAAACAAGTTAAAGTATTTCATAACTAGCTGTCTAAGAAAAATTTTCCCAATGTTAGCAATGATTCCCCTCAGCCTCCCTGTTAGTGTTCCTCATGAATAAAGAAGTTTCTCAAAGCTGAGTAAGAACTAACTGAGGTCAAGAATATCTCAAGAATGTTTAGTAGACCTAGAAATGATTTCTATAGAATTCTACAATGAATTCTTCAAGAAACTGAGACTGAAAAAACCAACAATGATTTTCTGAAAAGAAGCCTACAAAGTTGTATTTTAGTCAATAACTGAAATTTAAATTAATTTAATTCAAATTTATCTCACTAATAATTTTTGTCAATGAATTTTCTATGTATCTCGTCTTCTTCTTGTTATGGTTGTTGTTGATTTCTGTTGTTGTTGTTGTGGGCTCCTAGCCTGTTGGATATCTTAAGGACTCAGGCCTCCCCTAGGCTATAGGGCTGAAGAACAATAGGCCTAACCCAAAGAAATGTCCCAGGTTAGGCTCCTAGAAGAGGAGATAGAGTTGGTTTTTTAGTGGGTCGGGTATAATACCCAAACCCACAGACCCCTGAAATGGGCACCCTTCCGGACATTTGTACAGTCATTTTATCCACCTGTCCTCATAAAAAAAAATATTATTTTATGCTCAGCTAAAATTAAAGTACTATCATGTGTTAAGCTTTGCAACCCAAGAAGGAATGCGGTGACGTTTGCCATTCCACTGCACGTATCACGGTACTAATACACATTTAAAATACGTTTAACACTGTCTCTCGCACTGTATTTCTAATTGCATATAGCATATATCTAATAACAAATACTTACTGAACAATGTTTACAGAACCAGTAATACCGCACCAACACAAGCACGTGTTATTATTCAGTAGACCCCCCGCTCTTCAGTCGTCTCGGTAGCACAGCTTGTGCTTGTATAGAAGGAACATCCCAAAATTAAAGTTTTGAATAACATCCCAGTCAATCAGGGAGATCCCCTTAGTCAGTAGTATTTAAAATGTAGTAATGAATGAAATAATTGAAGATATTGAACCTCTCTCAGAGGTTACAATATCAGAGATGAAAACATCACATGCATGTTCTACCCAGATGATGTGGTACTGGTTGTGGAAGATGAAAACTCTCTTCAACCCCTTCTCTAGCAACTTAGCAACACTTCCCAAATTTAGGTCCTAGATTATCGACCAAGAAGGCCAAAACATTTACTGTTTCTAAAGAGCCTTATGTTGTAAACTAAAGCTATACAACAAAAATATTGAACGGGTGTCTTCCTTCAGTTACCTTGCCATAAAAATAACTTTACATCAAGATCTAGAGGCTGAAGTAAAATATCAAGCAATTAAAGGTTCAAGAATATCGAGTTGCTAGAACAGCACAATCTAGTCAAACCTGTTCCTAAGAAGTGAATCAAAATTGCACATATACAAAACAATGGTACACCCTATATCAAACTACACTGCTAAATTAAGAGCTGACAAAGCAAAAACAATACAAATATTGAAGTGACAGAGATGAAGACCTTAAGAAGGCTTCTGAACCTGAGACTCCCTGATAGGGATAAAAGTAAAGACATAAGGGAAATATGCAATGTCCAGAAAATACACGATTGGGTTCAGTGAAGATGAGAAGAGTGTTATGTGCACATGAAGAGAATAACTGAGGACTGACTTGTCAAATAGTTACGGTAGAGTATGCCTGATGAAAAAAGAAGTATACCTTGTCATAAAAGAAGATGGCATGATGTTTTGGTGGAAACAGATCATGGGTAATCCATCAAAATAAAAGAGGATAATTATTTTATTATTTTATACTAATACAAATGTGTCATGGGTCATTTATTGCAGTTACGTTTGTGTAAGTTTGCACAATGAATAAACCTGTTCATTAGTTTGTAACTATTAGATAAAAATTATAATTTATACCTTAAAACTCTGTTAATTTATCACACTAAGGTTAAAACTTTTAGTAACCTGTGGTAAAATAATTCATTATAGGCTTATCATTACAAGCTTGTGAAAGCATAATTATTTTTATATGAGCATTGAGTAATAGGTTCATTGTTCTAAATGCATATTTATTTTCTGATTGTAGTGTAGTACCACTTATTTATCAGTACTTATTTATTAGTACAATTAAAATGTTACAAATTTCAAGCTGTTTTTGGATAAGACTTTATTATAGTTTATGTGGCAAATACTAAACATTGTAGAATGACAGATTATCCACTTAATAATGAATGAAATATGATCATAAATAAATATCAATTAAAATAACTATCAAGGAAAAATCCAAATGAAAACAAATAAGTATCACAATAAAATACAATCATAACTGGAAGAAATAAAAATAAAGAAAAAACAACTATGCAACAAATATGAGTAATGAAAAATAAAACAAAAAAACTAAAATAAAGTAAGGAAATACCCAGGTAGGATAGGAGTAAGTAAGGAAAATACCCAGAACCAACCAACGTACATAATAAAACTATATTGTAGTGAAGAAACAAAGAATGAGAATCAGTAAGTAAGGCAAACCCAGAACAAACCGACACCCCTAAAATAAAGACTGTTTGTCAAGAAACAAGCTAGGATATGAATAAGGAAGTAAATACCCTGAACAAACCAAAATACCTAATAAAAAAGGGAATGATTTTGAAGAAACAAGGTAGTAGGATAAGAAGAATACAAGAAATACCCAAGGGAAACCCAGTAAGAAGAAAATAAAAGCCCCTAAAGAGATTAAAAGTCACAAACGAAAGTATAACACCCAAAAACAGAAACAAATGTAAAGTAGATGTAAACAAAAGTGTTTAGAGGTATAAGTAAAAGTGCACCCATGAAAGTTATTGTATAATGAATAAAAACAAATCTTAAGAATCCTCTATAAATAAAATTCTTGATAATATAAAACTATAAAACTGATTAGTGATAGTATCAAGAAATAACAGGGGAGCAGTGCAAGTTATTTTATTATAGTAGATAAACTTCAATAAAATGGATGAAATGCTTAAACTAAGTAAATGTGTACCTTGGAACAACTTCAAATTTTTAATTTAACTTCATAAATACTATTTGGTAGAATAGTATTATGAAAATCAAATACTAATGTTTCTAAGAAAGTGCCACTCTTTATCTAACAACATTCACTAAAATGAGTAAGATAAATAGAGAGCAGGTAGTTAATAAGTGAAGTGACAAGGGATACATCCCTAATATAAAATAAAAACAGATAAGACTGCACAAAAGTAATTTTAAGAAAAGTTAAAAAATGAAGGAACAGATGTGTTATGTTTCTAGTAAATGTTAATTACTTATTTTTTGCGTCCCGTATCACTTATTATATGATATATAATTACCTTAATATCCACTTTAGTGATACACAGTTTCGTCACTGATGACGCGTTTCGGGACTAAG
Organism: Magicicada septendecula; assembly: GCA_034769895.1. NCBI lineage: Eukaryota > Metazoa > Arthropoda > Insecta > Hemiptera > Cicadidae > Magicicada > Magicicada septendecula. The sequence goes on from CM068375.1 coordinate 247,881,897, forward strand.
TCCCATCCTCAGATACACATAATTAATAAAATAAAATATTAAAAATCACGACCATGATACTGGTCAAGTCAAAAATAAATAAAATAAATTACAAATCGCATGTAATAAGTTTTGCTAACCACGGCTGGAGCTCCCGCATGCGTTCACCCGCAACGGCGATAGTCACGCGACTGGTCAAAGATTAAGACAAACTGATTGCAGTGTCGAACAGGTAATTTGACGCAAAATTTACCTGGTCATTTAATAAACTGTTTCTGGTGTTACTATCTTTTAAAGCTTTATAAATTTCAAATTCCTCCAGACTATCCATCCGTCTACCCTTTTTACAAACATGCAACGCTGTTAAATTTTCTTCGAAGCTCGTATATTTATGTCCGCTTGATATTAAATGTTGTGCAAAGTTGGACTTAGTATTACTTGGTTTAGGAATATGTTCTAAAAATCTTTTATAAAAACATCTGCCAGATTGACCGATATAGAACGCATCACAATCATCACATTTTATTTTATATACACCACATTTCTTTTTTAATGGTAATTTGTTTTTGTTTTTGAAATAATTTCCTAAATTATTATTTGTTTTAAATGATAAAATATAGTTATTATCTTTGAGAACGGGTCTTAAAATATTTGGCATAATACCTGTGAAATTAGCCGAAAGATATTTATAATTTTTGTTACTGCTTTTATAGAGTTTGAATTTGAATTCTATTAAATGAACTCTGTACCTAAATGTAGGAAATAGAGTGTAATGTTTTATAATTCTAAAATATTTATTATGTTGAATAGTATTAATCAAGGATGAAATGTCTGAGTGCGGATACCATTCTTTTATTATAAAATATTTATTGTGTGTTACTAGTAATAATCAAGACTAAAATGTCTGACTATTTCTTTTATGAATTTGCTAACTGCTATAATTTTTTTATTGTTCGACTAAGCTTTTCGTCATTACTGACATCTTCAGGTCTTAAACAACCATTGTTTAAGACCTGAAGATGTCAGTAATGACGAAAAGCTTAGTCGAACAATAAAAAAATTATAGCAGTTAGCAAATTCATAAAAGAAATAGTAAGGATGGCTGCTAATTTAAACAATACGAAGAATAAAATGTCTGAGTTTAAATACCACTTTTTTAATGTCAAATATTTGTTATGGATTAATAGTATGGATTCAATACTAAATGTTCTTGTAGTAAAGTAAGGAATTGTTAATTAATATTGTATTAGAATAGAAGGTCAGAAGGGGTATAAACAAGCTGTATTATTCAAAAACTTTGTATGTAAAAACAGATAAAATCTAGGCCAAATGGTAAATCTCAACTACATTATAATTGATGAATCAAGTCCAGTAAACTAGTTAAACTGATGAAATTTATGTAGGGTAAATCAGTCACAGAGTAATATAATGTAAATTATACTTTAGAAAGATATTGTAAAAAGATAGTAAGAATTATTGGAAAAAATGCAAATTTAATAACTGAAAATTCAAAGGGGGGAATCACAAATTAAAGAATAATATTTAAAAAGATAACCAATTAATAAAATTACAAGAAATTAAGGGAAGATAAACATTTTATTTCAATCTGAGATTTAGTACAATCATAAATATAACATACTAGCGGGTACCCGGAATGCGTTGCAATGCCACTCAAAGAAAGAAAGTGTTTGTATATATATAATATATAAAGACTTCATTCGTGTGGTCTTCAATTTAATGCGATAATATATTTAGAACAGAATCTATTCCATTGGGTTGCCATAGTAACCAGATCTAATAAGTTAGTTTTATAAGACTCCAAAGGACCCCCCAAAGGATCGTATTGAAAAAAACACCTGTCCTATGTTGGTTCTCCCGTTGCGTAAAATATTTGTGCCAAGTTTGGTTGAAATCGGTCCAGTGGTTTAGGAGGAGATGTGGAAGACCCCAAAGAACCCCCAAAAGAACCCCATCGAAAAAACACCTATCCTATGTTGGTTCTCCCTTTGCGTAAAATATTTGTGCCAAGTTTGGTTGAAATCGGTCCAGTGGTTTAGGAGGAGATGTGGAAGACCCCAAAGGACCCCCGAAGTATCATATCGAAAAAACACATATCCTATGTTGGTTCTCCCGTTGCATAAAATATTTGTGCCAAGTTTGGTTGAAATCGGTCCAGTGGTTTAGGAGGAGACGTGGAAGACCCCAAAGAACCCCCAAAAGAACCCCATCAAAACCTATCCTATGTTGGTTCTCCCTTTGCGTAAAATATTTGTGCCAAGTTTGGTTGAAATCGGTCCAGTGGTTTAGGAGGAGATGTGGAAGACCCCAAAGGACCCCCCGAAGTATCATATCGAAAAAACACATATACTATGTTGGTTCTCCTGTTGCGTAAAATATTTGTGCCAAGTTTGGTTGAAATCGGTCCAGTGGTTTAGGAGGAGATGTGGAAGACCCCAAAGAACCCCCAAAAGAACCCCATTGAAAAAACACCTATCCTATGTTGGTTCTCCCTTTGCGTAAAATATTTGTGCCAAGTTTGGTTGAAATCGGTCCAGTGGTTTAGGAGGAGATGTGAAAGACCCCAAAGGACCCCCGAAGGATCATATCGAAAAAACACATATCCTATGTTGGTTCTCCCGTTGCGTAAAATATTTGTGCCAAGTTTGGTTGAAATCGGTCCAGTGGTTTAGGAGGAGATGTGGAAGACCCCTAAGGACCCCCCAAAGGAACCCGTAAAAAAAAAACACCTATCCTATGTTGGTTCTCCCGTTGCGTAAAATATTTGTGCCAAGTTTGGTTGAAATCGGTCCAGTGGTTTAGGAGGGATGTGGAAGACCCCAAGAACCCCCCAAAGGGCCCCACTGAAAAAAATTCGTAAACCTTCGCGGGCATGCGCACAACAACTCACCGAAGTTTCATTGCAATCGGATGAATGGTATAGGAACGCATACGGGACAAAGAAAGAAACAAACATTCATTTTTATAGATATAGATAAAATGGCAAACATTTTGAGAAGAACAGGAAGTAATTTTTAAAGCCTACCTTTTAAGAATGGAGTAAATATAGCATTTTAGATGAAAAACTTTGTAAAAATATCTTATTTGGAATCAAAATCAAGCAGAATGAACTAAAGAAAGAGATTATGTATTTAGTATTTGATAAAATTAAATAAAAGCAAAAATATATTCAGTAATATAATGTAAATTTCATATATGTAACGGAAGCGAAAAAGATTTAAAACAATGTATTGCTAATATTAACCCTTAATTGCCCGGGTAGGCGTATAGAGTACGCCAGCCACGCAAGTTTTGCTGTAAATGAAAACCTACCAATCATCGAGGCACGGCCCCCTCAGTACCCTCCTACAAACTCCCTCCGAGCACAATGATCCGTTTGAATTTCACCAGTCTGTTATCGCAAGCCGAAGTAGTGACGTCTTTTACTTGCCGGTCGATTTGGCGTACTCCGTACGCCGCCCCCCCAACTATGTCGCGGAATGAAATTGTGCGGCCCGAAGATTTTGAACGTGTTTTACGTGAACTGTCGGATGAAGAGAAGCAAAATTCAGGCATTGACACTGACATTCAATCATCTGATATTGACGAACGTGAGATTATCGAACAGAGTGACCACAATAGTTATTCCGAAATAGATGGTGATCTTCCTCAACCACTTCCAAGGACTTCTGACGATGAGGTGAGTGATACCGATGACAACGATTTTTTTACTAAAACTATTTACAAAAAGAAGAAAGTAAGAGGAAGGGTCGTAAAGGAAATCAGTGAAATTTATAAATGGAAGAAGGGCCCTATAAAAAGTAAATTTTCGCGTACACCTAGTAAAAATATTGTGAAACAAGTACTTCCGGCTTCCAAAAACTGTGCCGACGTGAAAGACGAATTTTCCGCTTTCTTGAAGATTATAAACTTAGACATGATTGATTCTCTAGTGAAATACACTAACATGTACATACAGCGTAACAGAACAATGGAGGACCCTAAGAAAATCTCAAAAAATAGTGCAAAGGACACAAGCAGATCAGAAATAATGGCTGTCATTGGGATTTTATTCTTATTAGGATACAAAAAAATGTCTAAAATACATCTTGACGAAGCATGGGCTCAGGATGGCACTGGCATTGAAATATTGCAAGGGGTGATGTGGCTGAAACGATTCAGATACCTTCTAGCTTCCATAAGATTCGATGACACATCCACAAGACTTACTCGAAAAACAGCCGATAAGTTAGCCGCAATACGGGAGTTTTACGACTCTTTCAATGACAACTGTGATAAATTTTATTCGCCTGGGGATCAACTGACGGTTGATGAAAAGTTAGAGCCATTTCGTGGCAGGTGCTCTTTCATTCAATACATTCCTAATAAGCCGGCCAAGTATGGCCTAAAAATATTTGCAGTTGTTGATTCGCGAACTTTTTATTGCTTGAAATTGGAAATGTACTGTGGCACTCGACCTCCTGGACCGTATGAAGCTTCGAATGCGAGCTTGGATATCGTCAATAGGCTGATTAGCCGCTATAAAGGTTCTAACAGAAACCTGACTACCGATAACTGGTACACTAGTTATCCTTTAGCCAAATCTCTCCTCGCCAGTGGTATTACCCTCGTGGGTACACTAAAAAAGAACAAAAAAGAAATCCCTTTTCAATTACAGCCAATGAAAACAAGAGAAGTTGGAACTTCAATTTTTTGTTTTCAAAAAGATGTCATGATGGTTTCTTACATGACCAAAAAAAATAAATGTGTAATTCTTCTCAGCACCGTGCACAACGATGATAAAATTGATTCAGAGACACAAAAACCAAAAATAATCATGGACTATAATAAGTTCAAAGGTGGAGTGGATGTAGTAGACCAACTCGGTGGCAACTACACCGTAGCCCGTAAAACAAAGAGATGGACGATGGCAACTTTTTTTGGCGCTTCAAAACGTGGCAGGCATAAATGCACAAATCCTTTTGAATTTCTCTGAACCCAGTGCTTCTCCCAAGTTTAGAAGAATATTTTTGAAAAACTTAGCGACGTCTCTTATGAAGCCACACCTTCATGATCGTGCAAACTTACGAAGCCTACCTGTGCATTCAAAAGCAATAATTCGTAGAGTGCTTTCTTCGGACGGAATAAACGAGGAGCAGGAAATACAACCACCCGCAAAAAATGGAAAAGGACGATGCACTTCATGCGGAAGAGCAAAAAACAACTACACTACGATTAGTTGCTCAGAATGTTCTGCTTTTACATGCAAAACTCATTTGGCGAAAACAGTTTATCTCCGCGGAACATGTGCCAATAAAAATGAACTGGATGACGAAGATTAAGTTTTTGACAATAATTACTGAAAACATTGTTTGTGCTTTTGTTTTTATTTTTGAAATGTTGTTTGAAACTTTTTGTAAGAAAAAAAAAAACAAAAAATATATATATATACGTAGGACAGCCATTTCCTCTTTCATATTTCGTTTCAATAAACGCATATAATTACCCGCATGTTTTTTTTTATTACTTCGCTTTTTCAATGTTATCACGTTCACTTCGTTGTGCAAAAAAAACATGTTCTCTTGGTAGTGTTCTGTTTGTTGCGGCTTATCTCAACGGCTTAGCTCGTTTGTTTACAAACGATAATTACAATTTTGTTTATAACCAAGATAATTACATTGAAGGACAAAGAAATAATATTATGAAACGAAAAACGTTCTAGAGCAGAGAAAAATAAATTGTTTTATTTTCTGGAGCTGAATTACTTGGAATTGTTATCAAAATGACTCACGGTGTGTCATTCACAGTCAACGTGTTAAAAAATTACAAGCAGTTGATGATAATTTGGTGGGACAGACCAACAAATGGACTGGCGTACTCAGTACGCCGCCCGTGCAAAATTGTATCGCCAAACCGCCCGGGCAATTAAGGGTTAAATTGGCTAAGACGTTTTCAGATGATGAAGGAAGTTAGAACAGTTGATTATTAGACTTTGTCAGACACACTTGAACGAGATTTTGCTTATATTAACCTATATATTACAGCATCAGTTTTACAGTATTTCGAGCAGGAGCGGGAGAATAAAGGACCTTTACTAGATGTCAATAAAGTATCTGAAAGAATGGCTGCAGCATGTCAACCAAGAACTCTGTGCCGGATAAAATTACAATTGAAACAGGCTTTGGCAGATGGAGCAAATCAAAGTAAGGGACATCTGGGCTTTGAAGATGATCTACACCCACCACTTCATGGAAACGGAGTCGCATCAGTAAGTAGTGACGCCACTATCACCGAACCAAATCCTGGCCCTTCTGTTACAAAACTTCACAATCCAAGAAGGAAAAAACCATTTAAATCATTAGTTTCAGGGCTCGATGATTTTGACAAAAATGCTATTCATAATGATGTTATTAGCTATTACAGACACCAAGAAGTACCGACCCTCCGAAAGCTTAAAACTACGTTATGTGCGGCACATTTGTTCAACGGGTGCATAAGGACATTAGCAAAGGTTTTAAAAAGTATTGGCTTCAAATGGAAGAAATTAAATAATAGAAAAATAGTAATGGAGGTTAGTATCAGTGGCTAATGGAGATACTAATCAGTGGCTCTAGCAAGGTGCCGATTTTAAAGGAAAATTCGTGAAGTTGACATTAAAAATGTTGTTCTTTTGGATGAAACCTGGATGAATGCTAACATCTCTAAAGATTCTGGATGGACCGATGACAGCATAAAGTGTTCAGTAAATGCATCTTTAGGAAAGGGCTAAAGGTTAATAATTTGCCATGCAGGGGGCTTCAATGGCTGGATTACATCGCCACCTCTAATTTTTCAGTCCAAAAAACCATAGAGTATCATGAAGAAATGAATGCCGATGTGTTTGAGGGTTGGTTTTTTGAAGTTCTTCTTCCTTCGATCCCAGCTGGATTAACAATTGTCATGGACAACTCTCGGGTAGCTAATAAAGCGCCAATGTCTGCCTCGAGGAAGAGTGAAGTGGTAGAATGGCTCAAGTCATGTAATATTACGTTTTCTACAGACATGCGCAGGCCAGAGCTCTACAGCCTTGTAAAGCTGCATAAGCCACAGGTGACATCTTACGTAATAGACAAGAAAGCCTCTGAGCTTGGTTTCAAAATTATAAGACTCCCACCATACCACTGCAACTACAACCCAATTGAACTAGTTTGGGCAAACTTAAAAAAATATGTTTCAGCACGAAACACCACCTTCAAAATAAATGATGTCCAACGTTTATGGAAGCAGTAAACTCTTTCTCTACAGACGCTTAGAGAAAATGCGTAGAACACATGAAAAAAGAAATTGATTCTGATTGGACAAATGAAGGACTGGATGACATCAGTGTTCAGGAATTAGTGATCAATTTGGCTCCTGGTGACTCAGATGACAGTGACTGGGAAAGTGACGAAGATTCTGATTTGGGAGTGTCACCTCTGGAGTAAGCAGGTATGGTTCATATTTAAATACATACAATTTCACTTTGATAAAAATTTATTTTTACCATAATACATTTCAAATGTTAAACGGAAGGCACTATTGTTTTCGTTTTGTTTGCAGAGTCATATTGCACGATGGCCGCTTAAGGGAAACAACTTCTCTGCTTAATGAAAAATACCTTGGCATAAAGAAATATATTTGAACATTTATCTTTCAACCATGTAAATAGCTACAGTATGTAAAATATTATTTGAATTTTCTTTATAAAGTGTACATTAAATGGCTTGAATAAATGAACATTTCTTTATAAACATGCTGTAACGGTAATTTGGTTTTCCAACCTATTAATGTCGTGTTTGGTGTCATTTTTCATATTTTTTTCTGAACTTTTAAAATATGTACAAGACAATTTGAAATTGTGAGTCAGTTAAAAAAGTTAAATGCCTGAGTGGCGTTGCTAGTAGGTGACACATTATTGAAACAGCCGCGGGCGGTTGTGAATGCCAGGGGATTACCCGGGCCAGCCCCAGGTAGTCGCCGGCCAGACATCAACTTAGTGTATACAGATAATAGTCCTCCATTTATCTCTTAGGACTGAGGGTTAGGGAAGAACAGAATCGGTTAGAGTACAGTAGCAGCAAATGAACACAATCACGCTTATTGGTATTTTTTTCTTTAAATGAACATGAGATGGAAGGTAATTTTCATCTTTTAGTATGAGTAAAGTAGTATGATTCCTGTTTAAAAATTTCTTATTTATACACACAACACACACACGTTTCTCTCTCTCTCTCTCTCTCTCTCCAAGCTTTGCCATCCTTTGTTAGTTATTTGTAGCCACTGCTAAATTGTTTTTCACTGTTGTTAACCAGTTCCTAATGCCAGAACTTTATCAGATCATATTCTATCCAAATAATAATCCATCGTAATTAGGGCTACAGGGGCTCAGTTCATCACTGAGAAGAGCACCTGGCTACTAATCTAGATATTCCAGATTTGATTCCTAGGCGTCTGTGAAGTCACGGTGTGTTTTTCCAGGAGATTCAGCCTGTGGAATAAGTATGTGAGAAACATCCTTGGATAATATTGGGGTGGCTGATGTATCCACATTGGCTTCCTTGTATCCTGAACAGCTCATGCTGGCAACCTATCCTACTAATTCCTAAACTATCTAAGCTTTATAATAAGAAGCCATTTTTTAATATTGTTTAGCCTACTTCTTTTTTTTTGCCCACCTGGAATTCACATTATCAGTTTTCCTGCTGCATTATCTACAAAAAAATCAGCAGTCCATTTAACTTACATTTATTTCTTGAAGGTAGTTAATGGTTCTTTTAGTAAATCATAAAAATACGGTAAATTATAAAGTTGATAGTTGGAACATGTTTCTATTGTCCACTATTATAGTTCATTATTAAAATAGTGTTTCCGCGGGTTGTTCCATGAAGCTTCTCAAGTCCTCCCCAACTTTAAAAAATCAAGTTGGTTTTCATTCTTCCTTAACATCAACCAGGTTTAGGCAGCAGCAAAGGTCAGTTTAGGCCTTATAAAGGTTATGTAGATGGCAAGTGCGGTATTTTCTGTTAATAATCTCCTTTGAAGTGAATTAGAAGACTATGTACAATATAATTAGTAAAATAGTTTTACCTTTTTCTTGTCTGTCTAGTGGCCTTTTCTCTATATTTAATTCTAAGCGTTTCGGGACATATGCCCCATCATCAGGAATATCCCTTGGTGAAGTTCATCGATCATTAAAATATTAAAAACACTTTATATACAATTTTACACACATAACAATAAATATAATATAAACATAAAAAATATACATAAAATCCCCAAACTTGAGACACACGCGATATCGGTGGTGCGCACCACGACATGCTATAGTCGACTGCCAAAACTCTGCCAAAACATGCTTGGCAGTCGACTATAGCATGTCATGGTGCGCACCACCGATATCGCGTGTGTCTCAAATTTGGGGATTTTATGTATATTTTTTATGTTTATATATATTATTTATTGTTATGTGTGTAAAATTGTATATAAAGTGTTTTAATATTTTAATGATCGACGAACTTCACCAAGGGATATTCCTGATGATGGGGCATATGTCCCAAAACGCGTAGAATTAAATATAGAGAAATGGCCACCAGACGGACAAGAAAAAGGTAAAACTAGTTTACTAATTATATACTATAAGTGGCCTGGATACCGAAAAACATGGATCTATGTACAATATGTCCTACAGTGATAATCCTGTTTGCTGTGAGGTGTTCTATCCTCTTGAAAAATCTTTTGATATACAAACATATCCTGCAATGTTCCTCCTTGTTCTTAGAGACATTTTTCATCACTAAGAAGAATTTTTGTGAAGCGTATCTCCACTTACAAAAATTTTTTTTTTGTAAATCAGCATAATTTATTTTATTATTATTTTTTGTCTGATTACCAATGGAAAGGGGCACATAAACATCAATATACACAACTTTGTTTTTTTTTTTAATTTTTATATACAGGTGAGCCAAAAGTCACTACCCATTGTAAATTTTATTGAAAATGAGTAGGAAATGTTAATAAAAAACACAGTACAAATTGAATTAACACTTTATTGAAGCTACATGTTGTTTCTCAAACTATTTTCCAACTTTAGCCTTATGTAAAATTCTCCGAACAGAACTTCTTGAAACATTCAGTTCACAAGACAGCCTACGAGTAGACTTTTTAGGACTGTGGATAACCGCTTGTAAAATGTTCAGCTTAGTTTCGTCACTTAATGATGGCCTACCTGACCTGGGGTAGTCCGCTGTAGATCCAGTAGCCTCAAAACGTTTTCATAAATTGTAGACTGCCTTCCGTGTTGCTAATATGAAAAGTTATTTAAAGCAAATATGAACAGATAAAGGTTTTAACATTAACTTGTTGATGCAAGGGAAATTGCAGAAATCCTTGAAACTGAACCAGTGTTTTCAAATGAGTCACAGGTACATCTAAGAGAAATCAAACGTCAATCTGACTACAGTCATAATGTGAATCGAGTTTGAATTTGAAAGGCATTTAGAAGAAACTTATAATTTTATATTCTGCACAGTATCATAAATTCATTGCAAGTTCAATTTTCGTAATTTCATCATTACAGTGACATTTATGGGCTAATGTATATTGTAAAGAATAAGGAAAAGCACACACTGTTAAAGAAATGTGCAGATTTATGGACAGTATTGATGGAGACCATTGTGACATCAAAAGATTGTACCTATGTCAAGAACTTTTGGTGCATCATTCTATATTGCATGATGAACATGCAAGAGACCCAATAAACAAGTTAAAGTATTTCATAACTAGCTGTCTAAGAAAAATTTTCCCAATGTTAGCAATGATTCCCCTCAGCCTCCCTGTTAGTGTTCCTCATGAATAAAGAAGTTTCTCAAAGCTGAGTAAGAACTAACTGAGGTCAAGAATATCTCAAGAATGTTTAGTAGACCTAGAAATGATTTCTATAGAATTCTACAATGAATTCTTCAAGAAACTGAGACTGAAAAAACCAACAATGATTTTCTGAAAAGAAGCCTACAAAGTTGTATTTTAGTCAATAACTGAAATTTAAATTAATTTAATTCAAATTTATCTCACTAATAATTTTTGTCAATGAATTTTCTATGTATCTCGTCTTCTTCTTGTTATGGTTGTTGTTGATTTCTGTTGTTGTTGTTGTTGTGGGCTCCTAGCCTGTTGGATATCTTAAGGACTCAGGCCTCCCCTAGGCCATAGGGCTGAAGAACAATAGGCCTAACCCAAAGAAATGTCCCAGGTTAGGCTCCTAGAAGAGGAGATAGAGTTGGTTTTTTAGTGGGTCGGGTATAATACCCAAACCCACAGACCCCTGAAATGGGCACCCTTCCGGACATTTGTACAGTCATTTTATCCATCTGTCCTCATAAAAAAAAATATTATTTTATGCTCAGCTAAAATTAAAGTACTATCATGTGTTAAGCTTTGCAACCTAAGAAGGAATGCGGTGACGTTTACCATTCCACTGCACGTATCACGGTACTAATACACATTTAAAATACGTTTAACACTGTCTCTCGCACTGTATTTCTAATTGCATATAGCATATATCTAATAACAAATACTTACTGAACAATGTTTACAGAACCAGTAATACCGCACCAACACAAGCATGTGTTATCATTCAGTACCCCCGCTCTTCAGGCGTCTCGGTAGCACAGCTTGTGCTTGTATAGAAGGAACATCCCAAAATTAAAGTTTTGAATAACATCCCAGTCAATCAGGGAGATCCCCTTAGTCAGTAGTATTTAAAATGTAGTAATGAATGAAATAATTGAAGATATTGAACCTCTCTCAGAGGTTACAATATCAGAGATGAAAACATCACATGCATGTTCTACCCAGATGATGTGGTACTGGTTGTGGAAGATGAAAACTCTCTTCAACCCCTTCTCTAGCAACTTAGCAACACTTCCCAAATTTAGGTCTTAGATTATCGACCAAGAAGGCCAAAACATTTACTGTTTCTAAAGACCCTTATGTTGTAAACTAAAGCTATACAACAAAAATATTGAACAGTTATTGAACAAATATTGAACAGTCTTCCTTCAGTTACCTTGCCATAAAAATAACTTTACATCAAGATCTAGAGGCTGAAGTAAAATATCAAGCAATTAAAGGTTCAAGAATATCGAGTTGCTAGAACAGCACAATCTGGTCAAACCTGTTCCTAAGAAGTGAATCAAAATTGCACATATACAAAACAATGGTACACCCTATATCAAACTACACTGCTAAATTAAGAGCTGACAAAGCAAAAACAATACAAATATTGAAGTGACAGAGATGAAGACCTTAAGAAGGCTTCTGAACCTGAGACTCCCTGATAGGGATAAAAATAAAGACATAAGGGAAATATGCAATGTCCAGAAAATACACGATTGGGTTCAGTGAAGATGAGAAGAGTGTTATGTGCACATGAAGAGAATAACTGAGGACTGACTTGTCAAATAGTTACGGTAGAGTATGCCTGATGAAAAAAGAAGTAGACCTTGTCATAAAAGAAGATGGCATGATGTTTTGGTGGAAACAGATCATGGGTAATCCATCAAAATAAAAGAGGATAATTATTTTATTATTTTATACTAATACAAATGTGTCATGGGTCATTTATTGCAGTTACGTTTGTGTAAGTTTGCACAATGAATAAACCTGTTCATTAGTTTGTAACTATTAGATAAAAATTATAATTTACACCTTAAAACTCTGTTAATTTATCACACTAAGGTTAAAACTTTTAGTAACCTGTGGTAAAATAATTCATTATAGGCTTATCATTACAAGCTTGTGAAAGCATAATTATTTTTATATGAGCATTGAGTAATAGGTTCATTGTTCTAAATGCATATTTATTTTCTGATTGTAGTGTAGTACCACTTATTTATCAGTACTTATTTATTAGTACAATTAAAATGTTACAAATTTCAAGCTGTTTTTGGATAAGACTTTATTATAGTTTATGTGGCAAATACTAAACATTGTAGAATGACAGATTATCCACTTAATAATGAATGAAATATGATCATAAATAAATATCAATTAAAATAACTATCAAGGAAAAATCCAAATGAAAACAAATAAGTATCACAATAAAATACAATCATAACTGGAAGAAATAAAAATAAAGAAAAAACAACTATGCAACAAATATGAGTAATGAAAAATAAAACAAAAAAACTAAAATAAAGTAAGGAAATACCCAGGTAGGATAGGAGTAAGTAAGGAAAATACCCAGAACCAACCAACGTACATAATAAAACTATATTGTAGTGAAGAAACAAAGAATGAGAATCAGTAAGTAAGGCAAACCCAGAACAAACCGACACCCCTAAAATAAAGACTGTTTGTCAAGAAACAAGCTAGGATATGAATAAGGAAGTAAATACCCTGAACAAACCAAAATACCTAATAAAAAAGGGAATGATTTTGAAGAAACAAGGTAGTAGGATAAGAAGAATACAAGAAATACCCAAGGGAAACCCAGTAAGAAGAAAATAAAAGCCCCTAAAGAGATTAAAAGTCACAAACGAAAGTATAACACCCAAAAACAGAAACAAATGTAAAGTAGATGTAAACAAAAGTGTTTAGAGGTATAAGTAAAAGTGCACCCATGAAAGTTATTGTATAATGAATAAAAACAAATCTTAAGAATCCTCTATAAATAAAATTCTTGATAATATAAAACTATAAAACTGATTAGTGATAGTATCAAGAAATAACAGGGGAGCAGTGCAAGTTATTTTATTACAGTAGATAAACTTCAATAAAATGGATGAAATGCTTAAACTAAGTAAATGTGTACCTTGGAACAACTTCAAATTTTTAATTTAACTTCATAAATACTATTTGGTAGAATAGTATTATGAAAATCAAATACTAATGTTTCTAAGAAAGTGCCACTCTTTATCTAACAACATTCACTAAAATGAGTAAGATAAATAGAGAGCAGGTAGTTAATAAGTGAAGTGACAAGGGATACATCCCTAATATAAAATAAAAACAGATAAGACTGCACAAAAGTAATTTTAAGAAAAGTTAAAAAATGAAGGAACAGATGTGTTATGTTTCTAGTAAATGTTAATTACTTATTTTTTGCGTACAGTATCACTTATTATATGATATATAATTACCTTAATATCCACTTTAGTGATACACAGTTTCGTCACTGATGACGCGTTTCGGGACTAAGTCCCATCCTCAGATACACATAATTAATAAAATAAAATATTAAAAATCACGACCATGATACTGGTCAAGTCAAAAATAAATAAAATAAATTACAAATCGCATGTAATAAGTTTTGCTAACCACGGCTGGAGCTCCCGCATGCGTTCACCCGCAACGGCGATAGTCACGCGACTGGTCAAAGATTAAGACAAACTGATTGCAGTGTCGAACAGGTAATTTGACGCAAAATTTACCTGGTCATTTAATAAACTGTTTCTGGTGTTACTATCTTTTAAAGCTTTATAAATTTCAAATTCCTCCAGACTATCCATCCGTCTACCCTTTTTACAAACATGCAACGCTGTTAAATTTTCTTCGAAGCTCGTATATTTATGTCCGCTTGATATTAAATGTTGTGCAAAGTTGGACTTAGTATTACTTGGTTTAGGAATATGTTCTAAAAACCTTTTATAAAAACATCTGCCAGATTGACCGATATAGAACGCATCACAATCATCACATTTTATTTTATATACACCACATTTCTTTTTTAATGGTAATTTGTTTTTGTTTTTGAAATAATTTCCTAAATTATTATTTGTTTTAAATGATAAAATATAGTTATTATCTTTGAGAACGGGTCTTAAAATATTTGGCATAATACCTGTGAAATTAGCCGAAAGATATTTATAATTTTTGTTACTGCTTTTATAGAGTTTGAATTTGAATTCTAGTAAATGAACTCTGTACCTAAATGTAGGAAATAGAGTGTAATGTTTTATAATTCTAAAATATTTATTATGTTGAATAGTATTAATCAAGGATGAAATGTCTGAGTGCGGAAACAATTCTTTTATTATAAAATATTTATTGTGTGTTACTAGTAATAATCAAGACTAAAATGTCTGACTATTTCTTTTATGAATTTGCTAACTGCTATAATTTTTTTATTGTTCGACTAAGCTTTTCGACGAAAAGCTTAGTCGAACAATAAAAAAATTATAGCAGTTAGCAAATTCATAAAAGAAATAGTAAGGATGGCTGCTAATTTAAACAATACGAAGAATAAAATGTCTGAGTTTAAATACCACTTTTTTAATGTCAAATATTTGTTATGGATTAATAGTATGGATTCAATACTAAATGTTCTTGTAGTAAAGTAAGGAATTGTTAATTAATATTGTATTAGAATAGAAGGTCAGAAGGGGTATAAACAAGCTGTATTATTCAAAAACTTTGTATGTAAAAACAGATAAAATCTAGGCCAAATGGTAAATCTCAACTACATTATAATTGATGAATCAAGTCCAGTAAACTAGTTAAACTGATGAAATTTATGTAAGGTAAATCAGTCACAGAGTAATATAATGTAAATTATACTTTAGAAAGATATTGTAAAAAGATAGTAAGAATTATTGGAAAAAATGCAAATGTAATAACTGAAAATTCAAAGGGGGGAATCACAAATTAAAGAATAATATTTAAAAAGATAACCAATTAATAAAATTACAAGAAATTAAGGGAAGATAAACATTTTATTTCAATCTGAGATTTAGTACAATCATAAATATAACATACTAGCGGGTACCCGGAATGCGTTGCAATGCCACTCAAAGAAAGAAAGTGTTTGTATATATATAATATATAAAGACTTCATTCGCGTGGTCTTCAATTTAATGCGATAATATATTTAGAACAGAATCTATTCCATTGGGTTGCCATAGTAACCAGATCTAATAAGTTAGTTTTATAAGATTCCAAAGGACCCCCCAAAGGATCGTATCGAAAAAAACACCTGTCCTATGTTGGTTCTCCCGTTGCGTAAAATATTTGTGCCAAGTTTGGTTGAAATCGGTCCAGTGGTTTAGGAGGAGATGTGGAAGACCCCAAAGAACCCCCAAAAGAACCCCATCGAAAAAACACCTATCCTATGTTGGTTCTCCCTTTGCGTAAAATATTTGTGCCAAGTTTGGTTGAAATCGGTCCAGTGGTTTAGGAGGAGATGTGGAAGACCCCAAAGGACCCCCGAAGTATCATATCGAAAAAACACATATCCTATGTTGGTTCTCCCGTTGCATAAAATATTTGTGCCAAGTTTGGTTGAAATCGGTCCAGTGGTTTAGGAGGAGATGTGGAAGACCCCAAAGAACCCCCAAAAGAACCCCATCGAAACCTATCCTATGTTGGTTCTCCCTTTGCGTAAAATATTTGTGCCAAGTTTGGTTGAAATCGGTCCAGTGGTTTAGGAGGAGATGTGGAAGACCCCAAAGGACCCCCCAAAGGATCGTATCGAAAAAAACACCTGTCCTATGTTGGTTCTCCCGTTGCGTAAAATATTTGTGCCAAGTTTGGTTGAAATCGGTCCAGTGGTTTAGGAGGAGATGTGGAAGACCCCAAAGAACCCCCAAAAGAACCCCATTGAAAAAACACCTATCCTATGTTGGTTCTCCCTTTGCGTAAAATATTTGTGCCAAGTTTGGTTGAAATCGGTCCAGTGGTTTAGGAGGAGATGTGGAAGACCCCAAAGGACCCCCGAAGGATCATATCGAAAAAACACATATCCTATGTTGGTTCTCCCGTTGCGTAAAATATTTGTGCCAAGTTTGGTTGAAATCGGTCCAGTGGTTTAGGAGGAGATGTGGAAGACCCCTAAGGACCCCCCCAAGGACCCCGTAAAAAAAAACACCTATCCTATGTTGGTTCTCCCGTTGCGTAAAATATTTGTGCCAAGTTTGGTTGAAATCGGTCCAGTGGTTTAGGAGAAGATGTGGAAGACCCCAAAGGACCCCCCAAAGGACCCCATCGAAAAAACACCTACCCTATGTTGGTTCTCCCGTTGCATAAAATATTTGTGCCAAGTTTGGTTGAAATCGGTCCAGTGGTTTAGGAGGGATGTGGAAGACCCCAAGAACCCCCCAAAGGGCCCCACTGAAAAAAATTCATAAACCTTCGCGGGCATGCGCACAACAACTCACCGAAGTTTCATTGCAATCGGATGAATGGTATAGGAACGCATACGGGACAAAGAAAGAAACAAACATTCATTTTTATAGATATAGATAAAATGGCAAACATTTTGAGAAGAACAGGAAGTAATTTTTAAAGCCTACCTTTTAAGAATGGAGTAAATATAGCATTTTAGATGAAAAACTTTGTAAAAATATCTTATTTGGTATCAAAATCAAGCAGAATGAACTAAAGAAAGAGATTATGTATTTAGTATTTGATAAAATTAAATAATAGCAAAAATATATTCAGTAATATAATGAAATTTCATATATGTAACGGAAGCGAAAAAGATTTAAAACAATGTATTGCTAATATTAACCCTTAATTGCCCAGGTAGGCGTATAGAGTACGCCAGCCACGCAAGTTTTGCTGTAAATGAAAACCTACCAATCATCGAGGCACGGCCCCCTCAGTACCCTCCTACAAACTCCCTCCGAGCACAATGATCCGTTTGAATTTCACCAGTCTGTTATCGCAAGCCGAAGTAGTGACGTCTTTTACTTGCCGGTCGATTTGGCGTACTCCGTACGCCGCCCCCCCAACTATGTCGCGGAATGAAATTGTGCGGCCCGAAGATTTTGAACGTGTTTTACGTGAACTGTCGGATGAAGAGAAGCAAAATTCAGGCATTGACACTGACATTCAATCATCTGATATTGACGAACGTGAGATTATCGAACAGAGTGACCACAATAGTTATTCCGAAATAGATGGTGATCTTCCTCAACCACTTCCAAGGACTTCTGACGATGAGGTGAGTGATACCGATGACAACGATTTTTTTACTAAAACTATTTACAAAAAGAAGAAAGTAAGAGGAAGGGTCGTAAAGGAAATCAGTGAAATTTATAAATGGAAGAAGGGCCCTATAAAAAGTAAATTTTCGCATACACCTAGTAAAAATATTGTGAAACAAGTACTTCCGGCTTCCAAAAACTGTGCCGACGTGAAAGACGAATTTTCCGCTTTCTTGAAGATTATAAACTTAGACATGATTGATTCTCTAGTGAAATACACTAACATGTACATACAGTGTAACAGAACAATGGAGGACCCTAAGAAAATCTCAAAAAATAGTGCAAAGGACACAAGCAGATCAGAAATAATGGCTGTCATTGGGATTTTATTCTTATTAGGATACAAAAAAATGTCTAAAATACATCTTGACGAAGCATGGGCTCAGGATGGCACTGGCATTGAAATATTGCAAGGGGTGATGTGGCTGAAACGATTCAGATACCTTCTAGCTTCCATAAGATTCGATGACACATCCACAAGACTTACTCGAAAAACAGCCGATAAGTTAGCCGCAATACGGGAGTTTTACGACTCTTTCAATGACAACTGTGATAAATTTTATTCGCCTGGGGATCAACTGACGGTTGATGAAAAGTTAGAGCCATTTCGTGGCAGGTGCTCTTTCATTCAATACATTCCTAATAAGCCGGCCAAGTATGGCCTAAAAATATTTGCAGTTGTTGATTCGCGAACTTTTTATTGCTTGAAATTGGAAATGTACTGTGGCACTCGGCCTCCTGGACCGTATGAAGCTTCGAATGCGAGCTTGGATATCGTCAATAGGCTGATTAGCCGCTATAAAGGTTCTAACAGAAACCTGACTACCGATAATTGGTACACTAGTTATCCTTTAGCCAAATCTCTCCTCGCCAGTGGTATTACCCTCGTGGGTACACTAAAAAAGAACAAAAAAGAAATCCCTTTTCAATTACAGCCAATGAAAACAAGAGAAGTTGGAACTTCAATTTTTTGTTTTCAAAAAGATGTCATGATGGTTTCTTACATGACCAAAAAAAATAAATGTGTAATTCTTCTCAGCACCGTGCACAACGATGATAAAATTGATTCAGAGACACAAAAACCAAAAATAATCATGGACTATAATAAGTTCAAAGGTGGAGTGGATGTAGTAGACCAACTCGGTGGCAACTACACCGTAGCCCGTAAAACAAAGAGATGGACGATGGCAACTTTTTTTGGCGCTTCAAAACGTGGCAGGCATAAATGCACAAATCCTTTTGAATTTCTCTGAACCCAGTGCTTCTCCCAAGTTTAGAAGAATTTTTTTTGAAAAACTTAGCGACGTCTCTTATGAAGCCACACCTTCAAGATCGTGCAAACTTACGAAGCCTACCTGTGCATTCAAAAGCAATAATTCGTAGAGTGCTTTCTTCGGACGGAATAAACGAGGAGCAGGAAATACAACCACCCGCAAAAAATGGAAAAGGACGATGCACTTCATGCGGAAGAGCAAAAAACAACTACACTACGATTAGTTGCTCAGAATGTTCTGCTTTTACATGCAAAACTCATTTGGCGAAAACAGTTTATCTCCGCGGAACATGTGCCAATAAAAATGAACTGGATGACGAAGATTAAGTTTTTGACAATAATTACTGAAAACGTTGTTTGTGCTTTTGTTTTTATTTTTGAAATGTTGTTTGAAACTTTTTGTAAGAAAAAAAAAACAAAAAATATATATATATACGTAGGACAGCCATTTCCTCTTTCATATTTCGTTTCAATAAACGCATATAATTACCCGCATGTTTTTTTTTATTACTTCGCTTTTTCAATGTTATCACGTTCACTTCGTTGTGCAAAAAAAACATGTTCTCTTGGTAGTGTTCTGTTTGTTGCGGCTTATCTCAACGGCTTAGCTCGTTTGTTTACAAACGATAATTACAATTTTGTTTATAACCAAGATAATTACATTGAAGGACAAAGAAATAATATTATGAAACGAAAAACGTTCTAGAGCAGAGAAAAATAAATTGTTTTATTTTCTGGAGCTGAATTACTTGGAATTGTTATCAAAATGACTCACGGTGTGTCATTCACAGTCAACGTGTTAAAAAATTACAAGCAGTTGATGATAATTTGGTGGGACAGACCAACAAATGGACTGGCGTACTCAGTACGCCGCCCGTGCAAAATTGTATCGCCAAACCGCCCGGGCAATTAAGGGTTAAATTGGCTAAGACGTTTTCAGATGATGAAGGAAGTTAGAACAGTTGATTATTAGACTTTGTCAGACACACTTGAACGAGATTTTGCTTATATTAACCTATATATTACAGCATCAGTTTTACAGTATTTCGAGCAGGAGCGGGAGAATAAAGGACCTTTACTAGATGTCAATAAAGTATCTGAAAGAATGGCTGCAGCATGTCAACCAAGAACTCTGTGCCGGATAAAATTACAATTGAAACAGGCTTTGGCAGATGGAGCAAATCAAAGTAAGGGACATCTGGGCTTTGAAGATGATCTACACCCACCACTTCATGGAAACGGAGTCGCATCAGTAAGTAGTGACGCCACTATCACCGAACCAAATCCTGGCCCTTCTGTTACAAAACTTCACAATCCAAGAAGGAAAAAACCATTTAAATCATTAGTTTCAGGGCTCGATGATTTTGACAAAAATGCTATTCATAATGATGTTATTAGCTATTACAGACACCAAGAAGTACCGACCCTCCGAAAGCTTAAAACTACGTTATGTGCGGCACATTTGTTCAACGGGTGCATAAGGACATTAGCAAAGGTTTTAAAAAGTATTGGCTTCAAATGGAAGAAATTAAATAATAGAAAAATAGTAATGGAGGTTAGTATCAGTGGCTAATGGAGATACTAATCAGTGGCTCTAGCAAGGTGCCGATTTTAAAGGAAAATTCGTGAAGTTGACATTAAAAATGTTGTTCTTTTGGATGAAACCTGGATGAATGCTAACATCTCTAAAGATTCTGGATGGACCGATGACAGCATAAAGTGTTCAGTAAATGCATCTTTAGGAAAGGGCTAAAGGTTAATAATTTGCCATGCAGGGGGCTTCAATGGCTGGATTACATCGCCACCTCTAATTTTTCAGTCCAAAAAACCATAGAGTATCATGAAGAAATGAATGCCGATGTGTTTGAGGGTTGGTTTTTTGAAGTTCTTCTTCCTTCGATCCCAGCTGGATTAACAATTGTCATGGACAACTCTCGGGTAGCTAATAAAGCGCCAATGTCTGCCTCGAGGAAGAGTGAAGTGGTAGAATGGCTCAAGTCATGTAATATTACGTTTTCTACAGACATGCGCAGGCCAGAGCTCTACAGCCTTGTAAAGCTGCATAAGCCACAGGTGACATCTTACGTAATAGACAAGAAAGCCTCTGAGCTTGGTTTCAAAATTATAAGACTCCCACCATACCACTGCAACTACAACCCAATTGAACTAGTTTGGGCAAACTTAAAAAAATATGTTTCAGCACGAAACACCACCTTCAAAATAAATGATGTCCAACGTTTATGGAAGCAGTAAACTCTTTCTCTACAGACGCTTAGAGAAAATGCGTAGAACACATGAAAAAAGAAATTGATTCTGATTGGACAAATGAAGGACTGGATGACATCAGTGTTCAGGAATTAGTGATCAATTTGGCTCCTGGTGACTCAGATGACAGTGACTGGGAAAGTGACGAAGATTCTGATTTGGGAGTGTCACCTCTGGAGTAAGCAGGTATGGTTCATATTTAAATACATACAATTTCACTTTGATAAAAATTTATTTTTACCATAATACATTTCAAATGTTAAACGGAAGGCACTATTGTTTTCGTTTTGTTTGCAGAGTCATATTGCACGATGGCCGCTTAAGGGAAACAACTTCTCTGCTTAATGAAAAATACCTTGGCATAAAGAAATATATTTGAACATTTATCTTTCAACCATGTAAATAGCTACAGTATGTAAAATATTATTTGAATTTTCTTTATAAAGTGTACATTAAATGGCTTGAATAAATGAACATTTCTTTATAAACATGCTGTAACGGTAATTTGGTTTTCCAACCTATTAATGTCGTGTTTGGTGTCATTTTTCATATTTTTTTCTGAACTTTTAAAATATGTACAAGACAATTTGAAATTGTGAGTCAGTTAAAAAAGTTAAATGCCTGAGTGGCGTTGCTAGTAGGTGACACATTATTGAAACAGCCGCGGGCGGTTGTGAATGCCAGGGGATTACCCGGGCCAGCCCCAGGTAGTCGCCGGCCAGACATCAACTTAGTGTATACAGATAATAGTCCTCCATTTATCTCTTAGGACTGAGGGTTAGGGAAGAACAGAATCGGTTAGAGTACAGTAGCAGCAAATGAACACAATCACGCTTATTGGTATTTTTTTCTTTAAATGAACATGAGATGGAAGGTAATTTTCATCTTTTAGTATGAGTAAAGTAGTATGATTCCTGTTTAAAAATTTCTTATTTATACACACAACACACACACGTTTCTCTCTCTCTCTCTCTCTCTCTCTCCAAGCTTTGCCATCCTTTGTTAGTTATTTGTAGCCACTGCTAAATTGTTTTTCACTGTTGTTAACCAGTTCCTAATGCCAGAACTTTATCAGATCATATTCTATCCAAATAATAATCCATCGTAATTAGGGCTACAGGGGCTCAGTTCATCACTGAGAAGAGCACCTGGCTACTAATCTAGATATTCCAGATTTGATTCCTAGGCGTCTGTGAAGTCACGGTGTGTTTTTCCAGGAGATTCAGCCTGTGGAATAAGTATGTGAGAAACATCCTTGGATAATATTGGGTGGCTGATGTATCCACATTGGCTTCCTTGTATCCTGAACAGCTCATGCTGGCAACCTATCCTACTAATTCCTAAACTATCTAAGCTTTATAATAAGAAGCCATTTTTTAATATTGTTTAGCCTACTTCTTTTTTTTTGCCCACCTGGAATTCACATTATCAGTTTTCCTGCTGCATTATCTACAAAAAAATCAGCAGTCCATTTAACTTACATTTATTTCTTGAAGGTAGTTAATGGTTCTTTTAATAAATCATAAAAATACGGTAAATTATAAAGTTGATAGTTGGAACATGTTTCTATTGTCCACTATTATAGTTCATTATTAAAATAGTGTTTCCGCGGGTTGTTCCATGAAGCTTCTCAAGTCCTCCCCAACTTGAAAAAATCAAGTTGGTTTTCATTCTTCCTTAACATCAACCAGGTTTAGGCAGCAGCAAAGGTCAGTTTAGGCCTCATAAAGGTTATGTAGATGGCAAGTGCGGTATTTTCTGTTAATAATCTCCTTTGAAGTGAATTAGAAGACTATGTACAATATAATTAGTAAAATAGTTTTACCTTTTTCTTGTCTGTCTAGTGGCCTTTTCTCTATATTTAATTCTAAGCATTTCGGGACATATGCCCCATCATCAGGAATATCCCTTTGTGAAGTTCATCGATCATTAAACTCTGCCAAAACATGCTTGGCAGTCGACTATAGCATGTCATGGTGCGCACCACCGATATCGCGTGTGTCTCAAATTTGGGGATTTTATGTATATTTTTTATGTTTATATATATTATTTATTGTTATGTGTGTAAAATTGTATATAAAGTGTTTTAATATTTTAATGATCGACGAACTTCACCAAGGGATATTCCTGATGATGGGGCATATGTCCCAAAACGCGTAGAATTAAATATAGAGAAATGGCCACCAGACGGACAAGAAAAAGGTAAAACTAGTTTACTAATTATATACTATAAGTGGCCTGGATACCGAAAAACATGGATCTATGTACAATATGTCCTACAGTGATAATCCTGTTTGCTATGAGGTGTTCTATCCTCTTGAAAAATCTTTTGATATACAAACATATCCTGCAATGTTCCTCCTTGTTCTTAGAGACATTTTTCATCACTAAGAAGAATTTTTGTGAAGCGTATCTCCACTTACAAAAATTTTTTTTTTGTAAATCAGCATAATTTATTTTATTATTATTTTTTGTCTGATTACCAATGGAAAGGGGCACATAAACATCAATATACACAACTTTGTTTTTTTTTTTAATTTTTATATACAGGTGAGCCAAAAGTCACTACCCATTGTAAATTTTATTGAAAATGAGTAGGAAATGTTAATAAAAAACACAGTACAAATTGAATTAACACTTTATTGAAGCTACATGTTGTTTCTCAAACTATTTTCCAACTTTAGCCTTATGTAAAATTCTCCGAACAGAACTTCTTGAAACATTCAGTTCACAAGACAGCCTACGAGTAGACTTTTTAGGACTGTGGATAACCGCTTGTAAAATGTTCAGCTTAGTTTCGTCACTTAATGATGGCCTACCTGACCTGGGGCAGTCCGCTGTAGATCCAGTAGCCTCAAAACGTTTTCATAAATTGTAGACTGCCTTCCGTGTTGCTAATATGAAAAGTTATTTAAAGCAAATATGAACAGATAAAGGTTTTAACATTAACTTGTTGATGCAAGGGAAATTGCAGAAATCCTTGAAACTGAACCAGTGTTTTCAAATGAGTCACAGGTACATCTAAGAGAAATCAAACGTCAATCTGACTACAGTCATAATGTGAATCGAGTTTGAATTTGAAAGGCATTTAGAAGAAACTTATAATTTTATATTCTGCACAGTATCATAAATTCATTGCAAGTTCAATTTTCGTAATTTCATCATTACAGTGACATTTATGGGCTAATGTATATTGTAAAGAATAAGGAAAAGCACACACTGTTAAAGAAATGTGCAGATTTATGGACAGTATTGATGGAGACCATTGTGACATCAAAAGATTGTACCTATGTCAAGAACTTTTGGTGCATCATTCTATATTGCATGATGAACATGCAAGAGACCCAATAAACAAGTTAAAGTATTTCATAACTAGCTGTCTAAGAAAAATTTTCCCAATGTTAGCAATGATTCCCCTCAGCCTCCCTGTTAGTGTTCCTCATGAATAAAGAAGTTTCTCAAAGCTGAGTAAGAACTAACTGAGGTCAAGAATATCTCAAGAATGTTTAGTAGACCTAGAAATGATTTCTATAGAATTCTACAATGAATTCTTCAAGAAACTGAGACTGAAAAAACCAACAATGATTTTCTGAAAAGAAGCCTACAAAGTTGTATTTTAGTCAATAACTGAAATTTAAATTAATTTAATTCAAATTTATCTCACTAATAATTTTTGTCAATGAATTTTCTATGTATCTCGTCTTCTTCTTGTTATGGTTGTTGTTGATTTCTGTTGTTGTTGTTGTTGTGGGCTCCTAGCCTGTTGGATATCTTAAGGACTCAGGCCTCCCCTAGGCCATAGGGCTGAAGAACAATAGGCCTAACCCAAAGAAATGTCCCAGGTTAGGCTCCTAGAAGAGGAGATAGAGTTGGTTTTTTAGTGGGTCGGGTATAATACCCAAACCCACAGACCCCTGAAATGGGCACCCTTCCGGACATTTGTACAGTCATTTTATCTATCTGTCCTCATAAAAAAAAATATTATTTTATGCTCAGCTAAAATTAAAGTACTATCATGTGTTAAGCTTTGCAACCTAAGAAGGAATGCGGTGACGTTTACCATTCCACTGCACGTATCACGGTACTAATACACATTTAAAATACGTTTAACACTGTCTCTCGCACTGTATTTCTAATTGCATATAGCATATATCTAATAACAAATACTTACTGAACAATGTTTACAGAACCAGTAATACCGCACCAACACAAGCACGTGTTATCATTCAGTAGACCCCCCGCTCTTCAGGCGTCTCGGTAGCACAGCTTGTGCTTGTATAGAAGGAACATCCCAAAATTAAAGTTTTGAATAACATCCCAGTCAATCAGGGAGATCCCCTTAGTCAGTAGTATTTAAAATGTAGTAATGAATGAAATAATTGAAGATATTGAACCTCTCTCAGAGGTTACAATATCAGAGATGAAAACATCACATGCATGTTCTACCCAGATGATGTGGTACTGGTTGTGGAAGATGAAAACTCTCTTCAACCCCTTCTCTAGCAACTTAGCAACACTTCCCAAATTTAGGTCTTAGATTATCGACCAAGAAGGCCAAAACATTTACTGTTTCTAAAGACCCTTATGTTGTAAACTAAAGCTATACAACAAAAATATTGAACAGTTATTGAACAAATATTGAACAGTCTTCCTTCAGTTACCTTGCCATAAAAATAACTTTACATCAAGATCTAGAGGCTGAAGTAAAATATCAAGCAATTAAAGGTTCAAGAATATCGAGTTGCTAGAACAGCACAATCTGGTCAAACCTGTTCCTAAGAAGTGAATCAAAATTGCACATATACAAAACAATGGTACACCCTATATCAAACTACACTGCTAAATTAAGAGCTGACAAAGCAAAAACAATACAAATATTGAAGTGACAGAGATGAAGACCTTAAGAAGGCTTCTGAACCTGAGACTCCCTGATAGGGATAAAAATAAAGACATAAGGGAAATATGCAATGTCCAGAAAATACACGATTGGGTTCAGTGAAGATGAGAAGAGTGTTATGTGCACATGAAGAGAATAACTGAGGACTGACTTGTCAAATAGTTACGGTAGAGTATGCCTGATGAAAAAAGAAGTAGACCTTGTCATAAAAGAAGATGGCATGATGTTTTGGTGGAAACAGATCATGGGTAATCCATCAAAATAAAAGAGGATAATTATTTTATTATTTTATACTAATACAAATGTGTCATGGGTCATTTATTGCAGTTACGTTTGTGTAAGTTTGCACAATGAATAAACCTGTTCATTAGTTTGTAACTATTAGATAAAAATTATAATTTACACCTTAAAACTCTGTTAATTTATCACACTAAGGTTAAAACTTTTAGTAACCTGTGGTAAAATAATTCATTATAGGCTTATCATTACAAGCTTGTGAAAGCATAATTATTTTTATATGAGCATTGAGTAATAGGTTCATTGTTCTAAATGCATATTTATTTTCTGATTGTAGTGTAGTACCACTTATTTATCAGTACTTATTTATTAGTACAATTAAAATGTTACAAATTTCAAGCTGTTTTTGGATAAGACTTTATTATAGTTTATGTGGCAAATACTAAACATTGTAGAATGACAGATTATCCACTTAATAATGAATGAAATATGATCATAAATAAATATCAATTAAAATAACTATCAAGGAAAAATCCAAATGAAAACAAATAAGTATCACAATAAAATACAATCATAACTGGAAGAAATAAAAATAAAGAAAAAACAACTATGCAACAAATATGAGTAATGAAAAATAAAACAAAAAAACTAAAATAAAGTAAGGAAATACCCAGGTAGGATAGGAGTAAGTAAGGAAAATACCCAGAACCAACCAACGTACATAATAAAACTATATTGTAGTGAAGAAACAAAGAATGAGAATCAGTAAGTAAGGCAAACCCAGAACAAACCGACACCCCTAAAATAAAGACTGTTTGTCAAGAAACAAGCTAGGATATGAATAAGGAAGTAAATACCCTGAACAAACCAAAATACCTAATAAAAAAGGGAATGATTTTGAAGAAACAAGGTAGTAGGATAAGAAGAATACAAGAAATACCCAAGGGAAACCCAGTAAGAAGAAAATAAAAGCCCCTAAAGAGATTAAAAGTCACAAACGAAAGTATAACACCCAAAAACAGAAACAAATGTAAAGTAGATGTAAACAAAAGTGTTTAGAGGTATAAGTAAAAGTGCACCCATGAAAGTTATTGTATAATGAATAAAAACAAATCTTAAGAATCCTCTATAAATAAAATTCTTGATAATATAAAACTATAAAACTGATTAGTGATAGTATCAAGAAATAACAGGGGAGCAGTGCAAGTTATTTTATTACAGTAGATAAACTTCAATAAAATGGATGAAATGCTTAAACTAAGTAAATGTGTACCTTGGAACAACTTCAAATTTTTAATTTAACTTCATAAATACTATTTGGTAGAATAGTATTATGAAAATCAAATACTAATGTTTCTAAGAAAGTGCCACTCTTTATCTAACAACATTCACTAAAATGAGTAAGATAAATAGAGAGCAGGTAGTTAATAAGTGAAGTGACAAGGGATACATCCCTAATATAAAATAAAAACAGATAAGACTGCACAAAAGTAATTTTAAGAAAAGTTAAAAAATGAAGGAACAGATGTGTTATGTTTCTAGTAAATGTTAATTACTTATTTTTTGCGTACAGTATCACTTATTATATGATATATAATTACCTTAATATCCACTTTAGTGATACACAGTTTCGTCACTGATGACGCGTTTCGGGACTAAGTCCCATCCTCAGATACACATAATTAATAAAATAAAATATTAAAAATCACGACCATGATACTGGTCAAGTCAAAAATAAATAAAATAAATTACAAATCGCATGTAATAAGTTTTGCTAACCACGGCTGGAGCTCCCGCATGCGTTCACCCGCAACGGCGATAGTCACGCGACTGGTCAAAGATTAAGACAAACTGATTGCAGTGTCGAACAGGTAATTTGACGCAAAATTTACCTGGTCATTTAATAAACTGTTTCTGGTGTTACTATCTTTTAAAGCTTTATAAATTTCAAATTCCTCCAGACTATCCATCCGTCTACCCTTTTTACAAACATGCAACGCTGTTAAATTTTCTTCGAAGCTCGTATATTTATGTCCGCTTGATATTAAATGTTGTGCAAAGTTGGACTTAGTATTACTTGGTTTAGGAATATGTTCTAAAAACCTTTTATAAAAACATCTGCCAGATTGACCGATATAGAACGCATCACAATCATCACATTTTATTTTATATACACCACATTTCTTTTTTAATGGTAATTTGTTTTTGTTTTTGAAATAATTTCCTAAATTATTATTTGTTTTAAATGATAAAATATAGTTATTATCTTTGAGAACGGGTCTTAAAATATTTGGCATAATACCTGTGAAATTAGCCGAAAGATATTTATAATTTTTGTTACTGCTTTTATAGAGTTTGAATTTGAATTCTAGTAAATGAACTCTGTACCTAAATGTAGGAAATAGAGTGTAATGTTTTATAATTCTAAAATATTTATTATGTTGAATAGTATTAATCAAGGATGAAATGTCTGAGTGCGGAAACAATTCTTTTATTATAAAATATTTATTGTGTGTTACTAGTAATAATCAAGACTAAAATGTCTGACTATTTCTTTTATGAATTTGCTAACTGCTATAATTTTTTTATTGTTCGACTAAGCTTTTCGACGAAAAGCTTAGTCGAACAATAAAAAAATTATAGCAGTTAGCAAATTCATAAAAGAAATAGTAAGGATGGCTGCTAATTTAAACAATACGAAGAATAAAATGTCTGAGTTTAAATACCACTTTTTTAATGTCAAATATTTGTTATGGATTAATAGTATGGATTCAATACTAAATGTTCTTGTAGTAAAGTAAGGAATTGTTAATTAATATTGTATTAGAATAGAAGGTCAGAAGGGGTATAAACAAGCTGTATTATTCAAAAACTTTGTATGTAAAAACAGATAAAATCTAGGCCAAATGGTAAATCTCAACTACATTATAATTGATGAATCAAGTCCAGTAAACTAGTTAAACTGATGAAATTTATGTAAGGTAAATCAGTCACAGAGTAATATAATGTAAATTATACTTTAGAAAGATATTGTAAAAAGATAGTAAGAATTATTGGAAAAAATGCAAATGTAATAACTGAAAATTCAAAGGGGGGAATCACAAATTAAAGAATAATATTTAAAAAGATAACCAATTAATAAAATTACAAGAAATTAAGGGAAGATAAACATTTTATTTCAATCTGAGATTTAGTACAATCATAAATATAACATACTAGCGGGTACCCGGAATGCGTTGCAATGCCACTCAAAGAAAGAAAGTGTTTGTATATATATAATATATAAAGACTTCATTCGCGTGGTCTTCAATTTAATGCGATAATATATTTAGAACAGAATCTATTCCATTGGGTTGCCATAGTAACCAGATCTAATAAGTTAGTTTTATAAGATTCCAAAGGACCCCCCAAAGGATCGTATCGAAAAAAACACCTGTCCTATGTTGGTTCTCCCGTTGCGTAAAATATTTGTGCCAAGTTTGGTTGAAATCGGTCCAGTGGTTTAGGAGGAGATGTGAAAGACCCCAAAGAACCCCCAAAAGAACCCCATCGAAAAAACACCTATCCTATGTTGGTTCTCCCTTTGCGTAAAATATTTGTGCCAAGTTTGGTTGAAATCGGTCCAGTGGTTTAGGAGGAGATGTGGAAGACCCCAAAGGACCCCCGAAGTATCATATCGAAAAAACACATA
The DNA here is from genome assembly GCA_034769895.1 of Magicicada septendecula. Taxonomy (NCBI): domain Eukaryota; kingdom Metazoa; phylum Arthropoda; class Insecta; order Hemiptera; family Cicadidae; genus Magicicada; species Magicicada septendecula. The sequence goes on from CM068375.1 coordinate 247,912,235, forward strand.
TCCTATGTTGGTTCTCCCGTTGCATAAAATATTTGTGCCAAGTTTGGTTGAAATCGGTCCAGTGGTTTAGGAGGAGATGTGGAAGACCCCAAAGAACCCCCAAAAGAACCCCATCGAAACCTATCCTATGTTGGTTCTCCCTTTGCGTAAAATATTTGTGCCAAGTTTGGTTGAAATCGGTCCAGTGGTTTAGGAGGAGATGTGGAAGACCCCAAAGGACCCCCCAAAGGATCGTATCGAAAAAAACACCTGTCCTATGTTGGTTCTCCCGTTGCGTAAAATATTTGTGCCAAGTTTGGTTGAAATCGGTCCAGTGGTTTAGGAGGAGATGTGGAATACCCCAAAGAACCCCCAAAAGAACCCCATTGAAAAAACACCTATCCTATGTTGGTTCTCCCTTTGCGTAAAATATTTGTGCCAAGTTTGGTTGAAATCGGTCCAGTGGTTTAGGAGGAGATGTGAAAGACCCCAAAGGACCCCCGAAGGATCATATCGAAAAAACACATATCCTATGTTGGTTCTCCCGTTGCGTAAAATATTTGTGCCAAGTTTGGTTGAAATCGGTCCAGTGGTTTAGGAGGAGATGTGGAAGACCCCTAAGGACCCCCCAAAGGACCCCGTAAAAAAAGACACCTATCCTATGTTGGTTCTCCCGTTGCGTAAAATATTTGTGCCAAGTTTGGTTGAAATCGGTCCAGTGGTTTAGGAGAAGATGTGGAAGACCCCAAAGGACCCCCCAAAGGACCCCATCGAAAAAACACCTACCCTATGTTGGTTCTCCCGTTGCATAAAATATTTGTGCCAAGTTTGGTTGAAATCGGTCCAGTGGTTTAGGAGGGATGTGGAAGACCCCAAGAACCCCCCAAAGGGCCCCACTGAAAAAAATTCATAAACCTTCGCGGGCATGCGCACAACAACTCACCGAAGTTTCATTGCAATCGGATGAATGGTATAGGAACGCATACGGGACAAAGAAAGAAACAAACATTCATTTTTATAGATATAGATAAAATGGCAAACATTTTGAGAAGAACAGGAAGTAATTTTTAAAGCCTACCTTTTAAGAATGGAGTAAATATAGCATTTTAGATGAAAAACTTTGTAAAAATATCTTATTTGGTATCAAAATCAAGCAGAATGAACTAAAGAAAGAGATTATGTATTTAGTATTTGATAAAATTAAATAATAGCAAAAATATATTCAGTAATATAATGAAATTTCATATATGTAACGGAAGCGAAAAAGATTTAAAACAATGTATTGCTAATATTAACCCTTAATTGCCCGGGTAGGCGTATAGAGTACGCCAGCCACGCAAGTTTTGCTGTAAATGAAAACCTACCAATCATCGAGGCACGGCCCCCTCAGTACCCTCCTACAAACTCCCTCCGAGCACAATGATCCGTTTGAATTTCACCAGTCTGTTATCGCTAGCCAAAGTAGTGACGTCTTTTACTTGCCGGTCGATTTGGCGTACTCCGTACGCCGCCCCCCCAACTATGTCGCGGAATGAAATTGTGCGGCCCGAAGATTTTGAACGTGTTTTACGTGAACTGTCGGATGAAGAGAAGCAAAATTCAGGCATTGACACTGACATTCAATCATCTGATATTGACGAACGTGAGATTATCGAACAGAGTGACCACAATAGTTATTCCGAAATAGATGGTGATCTTCCTCAACCACTTCCAAGGACTTCTGACGATGAGGTGAGTGATACCGATGACAACGATTTTTTTACTAAAACTATTTACAAAAAGAAGAAAGTAAGAGGAAGGGTCGTAAAGGAAATCAGTGAAATTTATAAATGGAAGAAGGGCCCTATAAAAAGTAAATTTTCGCGTACACCTAGTAAAAATATTGTGAAACAAGTACTTCCGGCTTCCAAAAACTGTGCCGACGTGAAAGACGAATTTTCCGCTTTCTTGAAGATTATAAACTTAGACATGATTGATTCTCTAGTGAAATACACTAACATGTACATACAGCGTAACAGAACAATGGAGGACCCTAAGAAAATCTCAAAAAATAGTGCAAAGGACACAAGCAGATCAGAAATAATGGCTGTCATTGGGATTTTATTCTTATTAGGATACAAAAAAATGTCTAAAATACATCTTGACGAAGCATGGGCTCAGGATGGCACTGGCATTGAAATATTGCAAGGGGTGATGTGGCTGAAACGATTCAGATACCTTCTAGCTTCCATAAGATTCGATGACACATCCACAAGACTTACTCGAAAAACAGCCGATAAGTTAGCCGCAATACGGGAGTTTTACGAGTCTTTCAATGACAACTGTGATAAATTTTATTCGCCTGGGGATCAACTGACGGTTGATGAAAAGTTAGAGCCATTTCGTGGCAGGTGCTCTTTCATTCAATACATTCCTAATAAGCCGGCCAAGTATGGCCTAAAAATATTTGCAGTTGTTGATTCGCGAACTTTTTATTGCTTGAAATTGGAAATGTACTGTGGCACTCGACCTCCTGGACCGTATGAAGCTTCGAATGCGAGCTTGGATATCGTCAATAGGCTGATTAGCCGCTATAAAGGTTCTAACAGAAACCTGACTACCGATAACTGGTACACTAGTTATCCTTTAGCCAAATCTCTCCTCGCCAGTGGTATTACCCTCGTGGGTACACTAAAAAAGAACAAAAAAGAAATCCCTTTTCAATTACAGCCAATGAAAACAAGAGAAGTTGGAACTTCAATTTTTTGTTTTCAAAAAGATGTCATGATGGTTTCTTACATGACCAAAAAAAATAAATGTGTAATTCTTCTCAGCACCGTGCACAACGATGATAAAATTGATTCAGAGACACAAAAACCAAAAATAATCATGGACTATAATAAGTTCAAAGGTGGAGTGGATGTAGTAGACCAACTCGGTGGCAACTACACCGTAGCCCGTAAAACAAAGAGATGGACGATGGCAACTTTTTTTGGCGCTTCAAAACGTGGCAGGCATAAATGCACAAATCCTTTTGAATTTCTCTGAACCCAGTGCTTCTCCCAAGTTTAGAAGAATATTTTTGAAAAACTTAGCGACGTCTCTTATGAAGCCACACCTTCAAGATCGTGCAAACTTACGAAGCCTACCTGTGCATTCAAAAGCAATAATTCGTAGAGTGCTTTCTTCGGACGGAATAAACGAGGAGCAGGAAATACAACCACCCGCAAAAAATGGAAAAGGACGATGCACTTCATGCGGAAGAGCAAAAAACAACTACACTACGATTAGTTGCTCAGAATGTTCTGCTTTTACATGCAAAACTCATTTGGCGAAAACAGTTTATCTCCGCGGAACATGTGCCAATAAAAATGAACTGGATGACGAAGATTAAGTTTTTGACAATAATTACTGAAAACGTTGTTTGTGCTTTTGTTTTTATTTTTGAAATGTTGTTTGAAACTTTTTGTAAGAAAAAAAAAAAAATATATATATATATATATACGTAGGACAGCCATTTCCTCTTTCATATTTCGTTTCAATAAACGCATATAATTACCCGCATGTTTTTTTTTATTACTTCGCTTTTTCAATGTTATCACGTTCACTTCGTTGTGCAAAAAAAACATGTTCTCTTGGTAGTGTTCTGTTTGTTGCGGCTTATCTCAACGGCTTAGCTCGTTTGTTTACAAACGATAATTACAATTTTGTTTATAACCAAGATAATTACATTGAAGGACAAAGAAATAATATTATGAAAAAAAAAGTTCTAGAGCAGAGAAAAATAAATTGTTTTATTTTCTGGAGCTGAATTACTTGGAATTGTTATCAAAATGACTCACGGTGTGTCATTCACAGTCAACGTGTTAAAAAATTACAAGCAGTTGATGATAATTTGGTGGGACAGACCAACAAATGGACTGGCGTACTCAGTACGCCGCCCGTGCAAAATTGTATCGCCAAACCGCCCGGGCAATTAAGGGTTAAATTGGCTAAGACGTTTTCAGATGATGAAGGAAGTTAGAACAGTTGATTATTAGACTTTGTCAGACACACTTGAACGAGATTTTGCTTATATTAACCTATATATTACAGCATCAGTTTTACAGTATTTCGAGCAGGAGCGGGAGAATAAAGGACCTTTACTAGATGTCAATAAAGTATCTGAAAGAATGGCTGCAGCATGTCAACCAAGAACTCTGTGCCGGATAAAATTACAATTGAAACAGGCTTTGGCAGATGGAGCAAATCAAAGTAAGGGACATCTGGGCTTTGAAGATGATCTACACCCACCACTTCATGGAAACGGAGTCGCATCAGTAAGTAGTGACGCCACTATCACCGAACCAAATCCTGGCCCTTCTGTTACAAAACTTCACAATCCAAGAAGGAAAAAACCATTTAAATCATTAGTTTCAGGGCTCGATGATTTTGACAAAAATGCTATTCATAATGATGTTATTAGCTATTACAGACACCAAGAAGTACCGACCCTCCGAAAGCTTAAAACTACGTTATGTGCGGCACATTTGTTCAACGGGTGCATAAGGACATTAGCAAAGGTTTTAAAAAGTATTGGCTTCAAATGGAAGAAATTAAATAATAGAAAAATAGTAATGGAGGTTAGTATCAGTGGCTAATGGAGATACTAATCAGTGGCTCTAGCAAGGTGCCGATTTTAAAGGAAAATTCGTGAAGTTGACATTAAAAATGTTGTTCTTTTGGATGAAACCTGGATGAATGCTAACATCTCTAAAGATTCTGGATGGACCGATGACAGCATAAAGTGTTCAGTAAATGCATCTTTAGGAAAGGGCTAAAGGTTAATAATTTGCCATGCAGGGGGCTTCAATGGCTGGATTACATCGCCACCTCTAATTTTTCAGTTCAAAAAACCATAGAGTATCATGAAGAAATGAATGCCGATGTGTTTGAGGGTTGGTTTTTTGAAGTTCTTCTTCCTTCGATCCCAGCTGGATTAACAATTGTCATGGACAACTCTCGGGTAGCTAATAAAGCGCCAATGTCTGCCTCGAGGAAGAGTGAAGTGGTAGAATGGCTCAAGTCATGTAATATTACGTTTTCTACAGACATGCGCAGGCCAGAGCTCTACAGCCTTGTAAAGCTGCATAAGCCACAGGTGACATCTTACGTAATAGACAAGAAAGCCTCTGAGCTTGGTTTCAAAATTATAAGACTCCCACCATACCACTGCAACTACAACCCAATTGAACTAGTTTGGGCAAACTTAAAAAAATATGTTTCAGCACGAAACACCACCTTCAAAATAAATGATGTCCAACGTTTATGGAAGCAGTAAACTCTTTCTCTACAGACGCTTAGAGAAAATGCGTAGAACACATGAAAAAAGAATTTGATTCTGATTGGATTGGACAAATGAAGGACTGGATGACATCAGTGTTCAGGAATTAGTGATCAATTTGGCTCCTGGTGACTCAGATGACAGTGACTGGGAAAGTGACGAAGATTCTGATTTGGGAGTGTCACCTCTGGAGTAAGCAGGTATGGTTCATATTTAAATACATACAATTTCACTTTGATAAAAATTTATTTTTACCATAATACATTTCAAATGTTAAACGGAAGGCACTATTGTTTTCGTTTTGTTTGCAGAGTCATATTGCACGATGGCCGCTTAAGGGAAACAACTTCTCTGCTTAATGAAAAATACCTTGGCATAAAGAAATATATTTGAACATTTATCTTTCAACCATGTAAATAGCTACAGTATGTAAAATATTATTTGAATTTTCTTTATAAAGTGTACATTAAATGGCTTGAATAAATGAACATTTCTTTATAAACATGCTGTAACGGTAATTTGGTTTTCCAACCTATTAATGTCGTGTTTGGTGTCATTTTTCATATTTTTTTCTGAACTTTTAAAATATGTACAAGACAATTTGAAATTGTGAGTCAGTTAAAAAAGTTAAATGCCTGAGTGGCGTTGCTAGTAGGTGACACATTATTGAAACAGCCGCGGGCGGTTGTGAATGCCAGGGGATTACCCGGGCCAGCCCCAGGTAGTCGCCGGCCAGACATCAACTTAGTGTATACAGATAATAGTCCTCCATTTATCTCTTAGGACTGAGGGTTAGGGAAGAACAGAATTGGTTAGAGTACAGTAGCAGCAAATGAACACAATCACGCTTATTGGTATTTTTTTCTTTAAATGAACATGAGATGGAAGGTAATTTTCATCTTTTAGTATGAGTAAAGTAGTATGATTCCTGTTTAAAAATTTCTTATTTATACACACAACACACACACGTTTCTCTCTCTCTCTCTCTCTCTCTCCAAGCTTTGCCATCCTTTGTTAGTTATTTGTAGCCACTGCTAAATTGTTTTTCACTGTTGTTAACCAGTTCCTAATGCCAGAACTTTATCAGATCATATTCTATCCAAATAATAATCCATCGTAATTAGGGCTACAGGGGCTCAGTTCATCACTGAGAAGAGCACCTGGCTACTAATCTAGATATTCCAGATTTGATTCCTAGGCGTCTGTGAAGTCACGGTGTGTTTTTCCAGGAGATTCAGCCTGTGGAATAAGTATGTGAGAAACATCCTTGGATAATATTGGGGTGGCTGATGTATCCACATTGGCTTCCTTGTATCCTGAACAGCTCATGCTGGCAACCTATCCTACTAATTCCTAAACTATCTAAGCTTTATAATAAGAAGCCATTTTTTAATATTGTTTAGCCTACTTCTTTTTTTTTGCCCACCTGGAATTCACATTATCAGTTTTCCTGCTGCATTATCTACAAAAAAATCAGCAGTCCATTTAACTTACATTTATTTCTTGAAGGTAGTTAATGGTTCTTTTAGTAAATCATAAAAATACGGTAAATTATAAAGTTGATAGTTGGAACATGTTTCTATTGTCCACTATTATAGTTCATTATTAAAATAGTGTTTCCGCGGGTTGTTCCATGAAGCTTCTCAAGTCCTCCCCAACTTGAAAAAATCAAGTTGGTTTTCATTCTTCCTTAACATCAACCAGGTTTAGGCAGCAGCAAAGGTCAGTTTAGGCCTTATAAAGGTTATGTAGATGGCAAGTGCGGTATTTTCTGTTAATAATCTCCTTTGAAGTGAATTAGAAGACTATGTACAATATAATTAGTAAAATAGTTTTACCTTTTTCTTGTCTGTCTAGTGGCCTTTTCTCTATATTTAATTCTACGCGTTTCGGGACATATGCCCCATCATCAGGAATATCCCTTGGTGAAGTTCATCGATCATTAAAATATTAAAAACACTTTATATACAATTTTACACACATAACAATAAATATAATATAAACATAAAAAATATACATAAAATCCCCAAACTTGAGACACACGCGATATCCGTGGTGCGCACCACGACATGCTATAGTCGACTGCCAAAACTCTGCCAAAACATGCTTGCTGCCAAAAGGTGTGATGCTGCACCTTTAGATGTTTTCTTCCTTTTATTTCTTTTTTCTTATCTTTCCCTTTTTACTGCTTCCCCAATCTACTGGGTATACTGCTGGTTTATTGGGTATTTACATAGTAAGTTATTTTGATCAATGGTTTTCTTTGTTATTTTTTATTCTTATTAACATTTTATTAACTTAATATACAGTTTCTAGTTTAATCCTTAAAACAATTCATTCTTCTCACTCACTATGGAACTTTTCTTCTTTATTTATGTTGCACTAAGTTAAATGTTTAGCGTGATAATTTTGTTATGCTACAATAATGATTACAATAAAGTACACTTCCTTACATTGATGGTACTTATTTACTATAAGGTTTGATTACAAATTGTTCCTGAAGTATTAAAAAGTGTGTGTGAAAAGTTCGTAATTTTTACCCAGGTTATATTCTGGTTTCATACAAGTTTAGTGTTTTATTTTTAATTAATCCTTGAAAGAAATTTGATTATCAGTTCGTAGCGAGAGTTAATAGTGTTGTGAGAAAAAGTTAAAAAGAATTTATTCCATAGATTCGGGTAATTCAGCAATAGGCCTACTTATCAAATCTGTCGAATTATGGTGAAGAGTTATTCATTTTGAAATAGGTTGAGTCCTCTTTGTCATCAGTCTTCCATCATTTTTGAATTTAATTACGCCTGGCGTCTTTTTCGGATAAGTTGGTCTAAATTATTAATTTGGAATTTAATAATCTGGTCTCTGGCCTCGGTTGGATGGACTAGCTCCTCATCAGACTTCTTGTTTCTTCATGTCATTAATTTTGATTACTTTTATACGGTTTTACTAAGGTACTATAAAAGGGAGTACGCCCGACCGCCATCTTAGCTCGAGTCAATGGCGGACTGTCATAACAACGCGTATGTTTACATGCGTTTCGAAACTTCTTTTTTCGCGTAATTTGGTCGATTTAATTGTCAAAAACGCATTAGAAACTCGTTTTATGAGTTTCTAAATACTTTCCGCAGCTCGTGGAACGACAGATACATTCGTGCGACTTGTTAATATTCGAAAAATTGTGAAGTCGTTTGGCTATATTATTTATACATCTGCTGTATAAATAAAAGTTCGCTAAAGGTGATGTTTCAATTTATTGTAGAAATAGATTTATCAAAGTATATCTTTATTTTGTATTATTTATTCACGCATTAAAAATGTGATGTTTTGTGTATTCGAGGTGAAATAGTTTGTTTTCATTGTAAAACAATTAACAATGCAAGGAGAATTAAATATCACTATAGGCCTAATATTGACGACTCGGAACACAAAGTTTTTTATAAGTAAAAACATAAAGTTTTACCTTACAGCCTAAACCGGCTTTCACCTATAGAAGGCTTCATCAGAGGTGAAAGCCGGTTTAGGCTGTAAGGTAAAACTTTACGTTTTTACTTATAAAAAACTTTGTGTTCCGAGTCGTCAATATTATAGTGATATTTAGTTAAGTAACGGACACGTCATGGACAACGAAATCCAAGCAAGGAGAATTGTAAAGAAATTGTCAATAAAATCTATGTACATCACAAAATGTGTAAATTTTTATTCAGAGAAATTGCCGTTACATATAGTGAAATTATAATTACTTCATTATAACTAATTTATGTACATTTTCAGCCTACATTCTAATTCCCGGAAAATTTTTTCTTTACACTTTTGTACGCTTTATAGAAGCAGTTCCGTAAACAATTTGTTTCCTTTTCTTATAATTCTCTGAAAAATTTTTTACTCCGAAAGACCTCACAGTAAAGAAATGCTTCACGACTTTTCTTTTCAAATCGCATCCCTTGCAACATTCCGAAAGAGCAATCTTCACGTTGCTCAAAATATGTTCAACAACTTTGGAGACGCCATTTCTTAAAATGAAATCTATACATCTCATAAAAGTACGCGCAATGCATGATCAAATCGAGTACTTCTTTGCAAGGTTCCTTCAATCGACCGCAATTTAATTGGTTTGAATAATATTTCATGTTGGTTATAAATTCGTTGACTGGCAAATTTTTTTTTGCCAAAAATGAAATACAATTCTCGCAAACTCTTTTCATGACTGCATTTGTCGTACTGCCCGAAAGATGAAACACATTTCTAGCATAGCACTTGCTTAATTTTGTGCTCAAAACGTCGAAAGGTACATTTCGAATCATGCTCAAATCAGTGGCTCGTTCTTTTCTCGATTCAACTGTATCGCGAAATATATCGAATGTGGGTTTCCTAACTTCCTGAAGGTGGGCTTTTTCTTCGCAAAAATTAAGCAAAAATTTGTCTACATCGTTGCAGTAATTTGTGTTTTTGATTTCGGAAACAAATTGCAATAATGAAATTTGTCGTAATGCCCGCAGGCTTTCTAGCGCGGAAGGCATTTTCCCATTTTTTTTCGCACCTGGGAAAAAACATTTTCTGTTGCGTCTTGCGTACAACGTTGACCTAAAAAGAAGTCGAATCGGTTTTTGAAAAGAAACTCCGCTACGTCCGCGAATGTTAAAGTTGCCAAAACCCCTGCGTAATTTAATGGCTTCCATTTTTATCAAAAACAATATTATGAAAAAGCTCAATACACGTGTGAAGAAAAATGTATTTTCGATCACAATTTCTCGCAGTGATTGAAGTTTTTCGAATTTTTGAAGTCAAAATGGAATACCATTCGTAGATAACACGGATAAAATGTGCAGTGCTTAAAGCATCTTTTGGCAACGTATTTTCGTTAATGGCACATTCCAGGGCAGTAGCAGTTTGCAATGAAAAAAAGCGAATAGCAGCGCCCACGTTCATTTTGTCAAATTGCGAAGGGTCTACATCTTCTGAACGCAAATGAAATAACCGCCGAATTTCGAGTTCGTTTTCCATTTCATAGTTCCACAATTGCTTCACATAAGAACCCAGTACGATATTACTAGGCAGGCCTTCTTTTTCGACATAGGCGTCGGGCAGAAATATTCTTTGTCTAAGACACGAGGACTTCAAGTTTTTGACAACATGCCACACGTCCGGTGTAAGGTAAATATCGTGCCCGTTGAATTTAAACGAATTGACGCGATTCCCCAATTTATCGACAGTAATCCCCATCGAAGTCCATAAACTCCTATCCCTTGAATCCAAGTCCGATGATAACAGAACGACGTAAAGTCCGCACTGTTCTAAGACTCGAACGCCATCGAGAATGAATTCTTTCAAAACCAGGGGGTCCAATAGAGTTTTTGGCATTACATGGGAAGCGATTATTTGTTTCCATGGACTACAAATTCCCCGCACAAGTACGAGGAACAGTTTCTCACCAATGCAATTTCTATTATCTCCTAGGGTCGCGTTTCCTACGAAAACACCTTCGTTTTTATCGTAATCTTTTTTTCCGCTTATCACCATTTCATCGTATGATATAACGCAATATCTGTCTTCTGGTGACATGGACTCGACTTTATACCGGAGCAGTTCCATGATATAGTTGAAAATCCCGAAATTCAACTTGAAATTTTGAATTCTACGATTTAGGGTGCTGTACCCAGGTAAAGGATAACCCGTACTTCGCAAGAATTCGTATCCACGAACGGATAATGCGAATCTGAATTTCAAACCTTTGACAATGGAATCATTGGTCCAATTACCAATTCGACCTTCCGACAACGATTTTATCTGATCAGGATTCAGAAATGATTCCAATTTCCGGTTCGCTTCCTCCAAAGATTGTCGCAATTTCTTATTTTCGTCTTCGAACGCATTCTTTACCGAGCTCTTCAAACACTCCACTTGAAGCCGTAGATTTTTATTTTCTTGTCACAATTCGGGCACATTTAAATCGTCGACCTGAAATATAAATTCATAAAAATAATCATCATGAATTTACAGAGAAAAATCTGTAGTTGTTTGCTTAAGTGAAAACTTCATACCTCATTTTGTAGAGAGCTTCTTTCATTCTCTAACTCCTGCACATTGTCGAGTCGATCAGTGGATATTTCATCCTCACGTACATCATTCATATTATCCTCGGTTATTTGCTTTGCATAGCTGCGTTCGTGCATGATTTATTTGTCTCCTTTGGGACACTTTTTTTCTGATTCGAAGTCCTGGGATCAGGCGTACTCGTCGAGTTGTTTAGAGTCTACAAAATGAAAATGTATAAGAAAAAAGAATACAACTTTTTACAGTAACTAAATTGTAAAATTCACATATCAAAATGAATCTGAAGAATGTAAGATAATACAGAACCTTGTACAGTGATTTCCTTGGGCTTGAATCAATTCTTGGTGGAGGATTTGGTATGTCAAAGAGCGTTGGGATTGCATTTGGCTTTAGTTTTCTGAGACCATCTGCACGACCACTTTCAAACTGTGTCGTTTCGAAATGTTTCTAAAAAAAAAATAATTATATTGTTAATTGTATGTTCAATGCCAATTTAATCAACCTAACCTATATCTTTTGATCGAATTTCATTAAACTTGCTTCACATAATCGAGAGGATGCTGTCGGGGTCCAATTGTAACGGCTCATATAGTGAACCCAAATTTTTTTCCTGGATTTATCCGATGGAAACGAGAACAACCTGAAGCCTCGCTCATGACGATTGCTGCAATTGACAGCTGAACACCCAGTCATTTTTAATGATGCAGAATTTTCGATACGTAGCAATCACATTGTTGGTACTGTAATGAAAAAAAAATATTTCCAAAAATTGTTATTGAAAAAAAAAACTTAAAGAGTAAAGTATTCAGTTAATTACATAATTCATATAATAAAGACTAAATTTAGTTTTAAAGAAGGTGAATAAACTACTTGTGCAGATTTATTCTCGTTTCAACAGAATTATTTATTTTCTTACTGCAATTTTTTATTTAGAAATAAAAAAACTTGTCTATGTACACATAACCTACAAAATTCTACGTACCGTTAACGTCTTTGAAAAAATTTTTCACTCACTAACTGTCGTTCCATGAGCTGCGGAAAGTATTTAGAAACTCATAAAATGAGTTTAATGCGTTTTTGACAATTAAATCGACCAAATTACGCGAAAAAAGAAGTTTTGAAACGCAAGTAAATATACGCGTTGTTATGACAGTCCGGCATTGACTGGAGCTAAGATGGCGGTCGGGCGTACCTTCTCTTTTAGAGCTCTAGTTTTACATTAAAATTGAGTCGATTACGGGTTGGCGTCTATTCGTCTCGAGCTTCAATAATGAACTAACTGTTTCTAACGGAATAATAATAAATAACGTTCGGTTGTTATGGCAACTGTCTGACTCTCATTGGCTGTTCATAATTTAAGTCTATTGTTATGATATTTGAATTTTTATTCAAAATGACTAAATATCTTCTGATTGGTATTATTCTTCTGTCTTCTTATCTATGTATAAGATAATTATCACAACTGTTCCTATTTTCTTTCAAAGATCATTTTGACATCCCACAAAGCTGGGTTTGTTTATGTATTAATGTTTTGACAATTATGTTAATATTATGTAATTACATTTCTTTCTTATTGTATGTTCTTAATTTAACTTCTACATCTTAATATGATTCACTAATTTTACTAAACTAGTTACTTGCCTTGGATTTTCTAATACAATAGTTAATTTCTTACAATTTGTTGATTTTGGATTTATACAGTTAGGCATGTTATAGGCTTAAGTAGTAATTGGCTATATTTTCCTATTTTACACAATTTAACGATTATTTTGCCTTTACATATATTTTGCTTAGTGTCACTTATGACTTGTTTACTTTTTGAATTGATTTGGGTTGTTTTATAATAATTGTATGTTCTCATTACCTTACACAATCATGGCTTGTCTATTATTTACTATTACTTTTAAGACATAACATAAAATCTAGGTTTATGGTCTGTATACCTTTTTCAGCCATATTCCTTCTCATAAACTTAATTGAACAAATTTTTTAACAGTTACTATGCTAATCTTGTTTATTTTTTGTTTATTCTTAACTCTTTTGGTGACTAACATTATCACACCAATTATTTTATCTTACTAATTATCCCTTTGAACATAGGATATTTTACTTATTTTGCATTTATATTTCTTACTATATCTTTTCTTTTTCTACCTAACCATGGTAACACTAATATTTTTACTCCTTATGGGATTTTTTCCCTGAATTTTCTAATCTACAATCACTCTTAATTCTAATAACAATAATGGTTTTACTCTCTGGCACTTTTCACCATTAAACTGTAGTGTTTATCACTGGTTTTTTGGTGTCTATACTGATCTGTAGGGTTTTATATTTATTTCAGGTTTACACTGTCACCTTGCACTTTTTTATGGTATTTGAGTGTTACTAGTGGGTATTCCCTAACATTAATTTCTCTTTTCTCACTTAATTATGTTCACTCCCTACCTATCTCTCACTTCTGGGTTTTTTACTACTTTATTCATAATAATTGTTAGTTATACTGTTAACAAGGTTCATATCATTATAGAGTTATTCATAACATTTAATCTCTATTTCTTTGGTTAGTGTACTTTAGTTGTCTTTACTTTATTTGATTTTAATAATTATCATTTACATTTATTATTTATTGGATTCATTTTCATTATCATTTGAGTTTACTATTTCTCATTTACTTCTCTTTATCATTTGTTTGTTTCTTTTTATATCTTCTCATTTTATTTCATTTATATTTTGTTTGTTTCCTTTTCATTTACCTTCTCATTTGATTTCAATTTATTGAGTCAATCACTTGGATTGGGTCATTGTCATTAGTCTCGTCATAGTCATTTTATTTTCATTTGTTAAACATTTAATAGTTGATTCATAGTTTTTTCCCTGGTATTGGGGTGGCTTTTTTGTGTTGTAACATAATGCCTCTCCATCAAAATTGATCATTTTGGTAAAACACTAGCATAGTTTTTTATGAAATTATCAGTTATATATAATTTTTTCCTTTTTCTTCTTATTTATTTCTTCCTTCTTGTTTATCTTCTTACTTGTTCCACTCCTTTTTTTTTTTTTTTTTTTTTTAGATCTGTGTTTTCTTATTTTCATTAGAAATAGGTGGAAAACAATGAAGAAACGTCTGAGTACACGCAACAATAGAAAACAGGGAACGTCGTTGACAGCACGAAGTTAGCTACGATTTACAACACCAAACAAAAAAGGCATAGTCCAGTAGCCTGGTTACGCAGAAGTGAGATGGAACACATGCTGTGGGGTTAAGTTGTAACGAGTACACGTATGAACGCAACACCCAGTAACAAAGGGTGCAGAGAAATCTTGACAAATATGTAGACAATAGGACGGATATTCAATGAATACTAGAGATATACACAGCCCAGCAGGAAAGCACGCCCTGACGTCAAGTCAGATTTACAACTAGAAAGCGTGGGAACCGTCCAGGGATGACGCCCAACGAAGAGTTGGTAATTGGCGGAACGAGCGAAGGGTAAATGAACAATTGACCAAGACACTGCAGACTCTTAACAAAAGCTATATCAGAGTGCCTCGACAATGTGGAAACAAAAGGTTGATAGACAGGCGGGCAATTGCTCTAGTTTCTGAGAATCAGCACAACGTTCGTCGCTGGGATATTTTGGGGATGCCCGACGACCAACCAGAGTTTGGCATCTTCCAAAGGAACCGGTGGAGAGAGTAGTGACGACTTGAACGACGAATCAGGAAACCGATGACAAAAATCTACAAGGTGGTAGGAAATTATGAACCTATCAACGACGGTCGTAGGCGTAGAGATGAGGAAATTGCATTCTGGTAGAGAATGATTGATAAAAACTGTTTGCGAGGACGCGGAGCCCAGTGGTAGTAGTAGTAGTAGTAGTAGTAGTAGTGGCAGCGGTAATAACAGAAACGGTAATAGTCGACCCAGTAATTTACCAATAGTTTACTCGACTTACTCAACTTTCAACTCGGATAATCAATCAGTGAAATTGTAACCAAGTCTCGGTCTTAATCGAACTTAAACATTCAACTCAATCGCAGTTCTACAAAACGTATGTTCGATAGTTTATATGAGTTACCGAACTTACCGTAGTAATCAACAGTGCGAATAGACATAACTATCGTTAAATACCAGTGTATACGTGACTCTAGATTACGACCGACACACAACATAATGCAATACGAGTGAGTAACAATCCGATAGTAAAACAGTGGGTGACGATTTCAGACACTATTCAACCATAATGATTCTCAATTTTGGGCATATGAACTAAGTGAATTAACACGAACACTAATACGCACATTGCATACATTACATCCAAGGTAGACAAAATAGTTAGCTACCTGAACACGCACACAGCAAACTCTAAAGCAAACCACTTCAATGTCAATGATTGCATCTTAACACATGAAGCCGTAAAACACTTAACGCCAGCGGAGAAAGTCCAACACCGCACTATACATAACACGAGTGAATATTCATTGAGTGAAAGTGAAGTGTTCTTCGATCATAGTGATTACCATGTACAAGGAACCCACCAACGGATGTAGTCTTACACCGATGGAATTTGTGGATAAGCCTTTTGCAAGTTAAGTCCTTATGTTTCTTAAATGCTAGTTGATACATACTACTGCACTGTCTCTTCTTTTCAAAGAGCTACTCCCAAGAGATCTATATAAATCTATATAAATCATAAATTTAATAATGTTAATATTAAAGTCATTCATCTGGGGCATTAATGAACGCATTTAGCTAGGAATAAAATATATTTGATTTCTTATTGTTTGTATATATTGTAACGCAACAGAAATGCAGTCATCCATGTTACATAAATATTATATTAACAAAATAATAAGTAAATCAATATTTAACCCCATGATAAAACAAAGGTCTAATAAATACGTTTATAATTATATACAAAAATGAATAAGGATGCAAGGTAGAAATAACAATAATAAACAAACCTGTAAATTAGACATTAGTTAGAGATCCATGTTCAGAGAAAAGTAAATAAATCTTATACTGAGGAGAATTGTAAGAAAGAAACTAGTACAGAAAATGTCAAAGTAGATGACAATGAAATTAAACAAAAATGAGACAATAATTTACCTTATAGCAATAGTAAGTAAGGATTATGAATTAAATGATATTATTTTGTAACGATGAATGTTGTGTTAAAGTTTATGTTATGTTATACTAATTACTTGTTGAGTTAATGGAAAGTAGTGAAACAAAATGTATTATTCAATTACTGTTATAGAAGGATGTGGGAAACAGAGTTAATATTAATAGATCACAATTTCCTTATATGTGATCCATAGATCAAGATAAAATTGTTATTAGTTATGGAAAGAATAATTATTTATATAAATGTTAATAGTTAAGATTTGATTATATGTATGAACTTATGTAAAAGGGCTATAGTTGTTCACCAGTTATAAACAAAGGTAGGTCCATATACAATAAAAGGCCTAACAGCCAATAACACTATATAACCACTCATAACATAAAGGTTAGGTACGGGAGTTAATGAATACGGTTCAAAGAGCTAGGAAAAAACATTTGATAAGTAATAATATATAATAAACCACCTCAATTTAAACAAATTATGATAATGCCACAACAATGACACAATATACAAAACATTGAGAAGGAAGAAAAATAATTTGTTGCTACGGACAACAGGAACGAAGCAGTTGTTGATTTTCAATTATTGCCTTTTATGATCTGAACGTGATGAGATTAAAAAACCCAAAGAAATGTTTAATGTAATTAGAATATACTAAATTCTTTTGATATAATTATAACCCGCAAAATTTTAATGATAATCTTCTTGATTTATGCCAGCAAAGCTTAACCAAATGAGATCATAGTACAGTATCACAATAAAAAATAAATAACTGGGTTCTACAAGGAAGGACTTGAATTGTCCTATACCTGAAAGGAATTGACGATATATTAAACCCAATACTAAGAGTTAAATGTGTCACAACAAATAATATACACCACACTGGAACTCATAACCTTTTAAATACACAGAACATCACTAATAACTTCAAACAAGAGAAGAACGTATTTGGATCCAGAATTTGCAGAAGGACCACCAGTCTAGCCGTAAATAAATCCAGAGAGCTGTATTTCCGAGGTGAACAGGACAAGAATTCAATTTTATTAAACTGAAGAAGAGAATCTCGAACGACATATTCCTCCTGAACAGCGAGGTTATCAATCAACGGGCTACATGAGTCGCTTCGTTCTAGTCTGGTAAATTATAATTGTATAAATCATATTAACAACACAACACTTCAATTTTGTAAATCTTGCATTCTTATCTATGTATTTTTAATCTTCCCCACAGTTACAAGAACCTTCACACCCTGAATTAATTTAATTACAAACAAAAACAAATCATATGATCAAATATAAAATAAAGTATTGGACCGAACAATAATCGATTCACACAATCTATAGCCTTTGTATATGCCAATAGGAACATATCTTATTTAATGTTGAAGGAGTGAATAAATAAAGAAACCTTGTATAGTAGCAAAATCTTATCATTTGGGGTATTATTTAATGAGTTGGGAATCAAAAGTAACTGACTAAGTATATAATAATTGGTTAACGTAAACAGTGAATTAACCTATAAGTTTCGTTGCCCCGGAACTACAGCGCTTATTGCGGAATTCTCCGACACCAAAGAGAAGAGCGTTAAATTACAAAATTTACATAATTCTCTTCAAGGTATACTAGGGTTGAACGAAATTATAGAATAACTCATTAATTATTTAAGTTTCAAGCACACTAACACTGATATTTTTTTAGAGAGATAAGCTAATATTAGTTAATGATATTACTATATTCCCCAACTCCAAATATCTCAGAAATTAAATTAAATTAAAACGACCGAAGAGAGGAGAGACAGAGAAGCATACCCATTCCTAGTAGCAAATAGGTTTACATTGTGTGAAAATAACGAGACGCACGTACTCGTCTAATCACAAATTGACGAACCCAACAGTGGGGCTTAACTCCGTAATACCCGTACAATTACAAATTGGCGCTCAACTTGTGTAGGGCTTAAGTTAAGTAGCTATAATTATAATAATATTACTTAACCAGAGCAGGCAACTGTGGGAGAATAAACATGCATACCAGAGGTAGATCAAGGATGAGGGCAGAAGAAACGGAGAAGGAAATAGATGAACAAGAACAGGAAATAGAAATAATAACAGATAGGGAAATGGAACAACAGACAGACGAATTAACGGAAACTGAAATAATTACGGACAAGGAAAAGGGAGTAATGGAAGAAGAGGCCCAAGGGGATCAACCAGATAAGCCCAACCAAAAGGAAGACTTGAGTATACAGGAAATGTTTAAACTACTATTGGAAAAATCAAAGAGACTGGAGGAAAAATACGATAAAACAAATGAGGAAAACAAGGAGAATTTTAGGAAAACAAATGAGGAAATTAAAGAAACCTCAAAACTAATGAACGAAAAGTTCGATAGAAATAACGAAAGATTAAACCAAATTCACGAAAGGTTAGATAGGAATGATGAGGGTTTAAAACAAATGAAGGAAGACATCCTACGAATACACGAAGAAAATTTAAGGCAAATCCATGAAAAAATTGAGAATATTCATGTAACAGTTAACCAGAAGGTGGACCAAAATAATGAGGAAAGAAAATTAGAAATAGCCAAAACAAATGAAGGGTTAGAAAAAACTAACGAAACAATAGTACAGGTTCGTGAAGAATTACAAAATAAAATTAATGACATAAAAATTGAGAGTAAAACAATGGTCGAAGAAATCCAACAGGAAACTGTCGGAAAATATGAGCAAATTAAAAACGAAGTACATCAGGTACGGGAAGAGAATAAGGAACGGATTACGCAAATACAGACAGACATGGGTGAACGACTCGAAAGAGTATATGGCAATTTAAACAATATGGAAGGTCAAATTAATACCAGTAAAAATAAAATAGAGGAAATTAGTAGACGCGAACTACAGTTACAAGAAGAAGTAGATTCATGGCGGGATAGGACATGTCAACATAGTCATACGAATAATCACGATAACCGTGAGTCGATTAATTTTCGTAATTACAAGCATAATCCGATGGAATTTTTAAAGAGGTTGGAAGAGATGATCGCAAGAAATAGAGAAAATCGCTGGAGTATTATACGCAGTATGATTGATGAGACATTTAAAGATACCTATGATAATTGGTGGACAGCGGTGCGCCCGGATATACTGGACATGACCCAGTTCAAAAAACAATTTAAAGAGAAATATTGGTCGGAATCGACCCAGAACATGATTAGGAATAATTTGAGTAACGGTCGATACGAAACAAATGTAGGCCAGTCCCCTTCTTCATACTTTTTAGGAAAAGTATGTATGGCGCGGAACTTAGAGCCCCGAATTCCCGAAGAATGTTTGGTAATACAACTATCCTATCATTACGAGGAAGGGATAAAAAATGCGCGTATGTGTAGTCAAATCAAAACGATTCCAGCCATGGCCAAATTCTTGGAGAATTATGAACACGAGAACCAATACCAAAGAAATAGAATGCTAAATCATAAATATCAGAAGTATGATAATAACGCGCCACCAGCCAATTCTCATAATAATGATCACAATCGACCCGCTCAGAACGTTAATGCAAATAGGACCCAGAACGATCACTCGAATAATAATTCCAGGAATTATAATTATCGTGGCAATAATCCTTATAATTACCGCGATAGTCGCAATAATAGAGGAGATGGGGACAGATGACCCAATAATTATAGGCATAATGTTAATTATATTTACTCCAGGCCTCAAAGTAATCAGCGACGGTATTACCCAAGGAGTCACCGATATGACAATCATTATGATCAGTCCCGGCGTGAAGACAACTATCAACCTGAAAGAAATTATAGGATAGCAGAACCTAATACAGAGGACCGCACCGAACCTGTACAAAATCACTCTAATAATTCAAATGAAAATAGAGAAGATGGGGGAAGCCCTCATTTAAACTAATAGAGGCAGTGAAAAATGATGAATACCCTTCACTGAACCGTAATCTTGGGGAACAACGACTTGTAAATAAAACTAAGAATAATAATACCATAACTATAATTAATAACCACTATTTAAAAAATATTAGAGAAGATTTATTGGAAGAGGATAAGAATCATGTAAACAGTAATAATAATAACGAAATCATATATGTAACAGCAAAATTAAATGGAGTACACTCTACCATAATGATAGATACTGGATCCAACATCTCGTTGATAGACAGTACTGAACTGGAAAAAATACAGCGAGAAGGCCAGTTGCCTATACCGACATTACCTGTCAATAATGTGATAATTATCGGAGCCACTGGACGGCAAAATAAAACAGTTAAAAAACAAGTATCGCTCAATCTTACCAATAATAATATAACCCTACCAATAGGATTCTTGGTCGCAACGGGATTACCGTTCAATGTATTGATTGGATGCGATATCTTGCGACAGCATTCCGCAATAATTGACTTACATAAAGGCATAATATCTTTAACATCCGAAGAAGGATTATGGACAGCCGAATTAGTTGACGCTAATAGAACCGTTCCAGTTAACAACAGATGTCTGGCCATAAAAAGCTACTTTTGTAAGAAAAATAAAATACCCGAAGTCATTCAATATGAGGACAACGATCCCGAACTGTGGCAGAGTAAGTTAGAAGAGATCCGAGAATTCCAAAGGGAAAAAACTTGTCGACAAGTAAGTAAGGTACAGGCCGAAAATTTAATTCAAATGTATAATAAATACAAACACATATTCTCCAATGCTCCAGGTAAAGTAAAAGGATATCAGTGTGTGATAAATTTTAAAGAACCAGTGGACTTTCGCAGAAAATCCTACCCAATAGCTTATTCAATCAAAAACGAAGTCCGGGCCGAGATTAATCGTATGATTCAGGATGACATAATAGAATATAGTCAATCACCATATACCAGTCCCATAGTGGCAATCCCGAAAAAGAACGGAAAGGTGAGAATTTGCCTGGACGCTAGGGAAATAAATAAAATGATCATCAACGATAGGACTTCCCCGGGCAAAATTGAAGAAATTTTAAAGAAATTCCATGGCATTAAATACATCAGTACTTGGGATATGGTATGCGGATACTGGCAGGTTGAACTACACCCAGATAGTAGAAAATACATGGCGTTCCTTTTTGACGGAAGGAACTATCAATTTAAAAGGCTACCTTTCGGATTAATCAATTCTGTTGCAATATTTGTAAAATGCATGGACCAAGTATTGGGACAAGAAACACTGCAGTTCACTACGGTCTATGTAGATGACTTACTTATAACTTCTTCACATTGGGATGAACATTGCGAGCGGGTGGAACAGGTACTGAGAAAATTATCCGAAAATAATATAACACTCAAGCTGAATAAATCTAAATTTATCGCCAACCAAGTAAAGTTCTTAGGTTTTAATTTTTCTGAGGAGGGCATCACACCTTCAACAGAAAAAGTAGAAGCAATTCAACTGTTCCCTACTCCAAAAAATAGAAAACAGCTACAATCCTTTCTTGGAATTTGTAATTATTACCGCAAATTCCAAGATAACTATTCGGAAATAACTGCCAAGTTTCAAAAACAATTATCATCCAAAGACAAATGGGCATGGGGACCAGAACAAGATAAAATTCTGCAATTAATCAAGAAGAAATTTCTAGAGACAGTTATGTTGTACCACCCTGATTTTAACAAACGCTTTTATTTAAATTGTGATGCGAGCAATGTTAGTTTAGGAGCTACTCTATATCAAGAAAATGAAGAAGGACATCACATGGTAATCAGCTTCGCCAGCAGAGTGCTGAGCGAACGCAACTATAACGTTACCGAGAAGGAGCTGCTAAGTGTAGTGTACGCATGCAATAAATTTAGAACTTACATACTCGGATACCCAGTGACCGTAAGAAGTGACCATAAATCAAATTCATTTCTAAAAAGATGTAAACTTAGTCATGGCCGGCTAACTAGATGGGTCCTTGCGTTGCAAGAGTATTGCATCGATTGGGAATATATAATTGGAAGAAAGAACATAGTAGCCGATATCTTGTCCCGAATAAACATACAAGACCAATCGTTCGAGGTAGAAAAGGAACAGGTTGCAAAAGTGTACCATGTCATTAAGAGTAGGAAGGATTTAGAAATTATCACAAATGAAATTAATCAACACCAAAAATTGGATCCCAAATTAATAAACATACGCCAGAAGGTGCAAAATGCTGATAAAGTTATTACTAAATATTACTGTATACATGATGATCGATTATTTATTAAAGTCACCCCTAAACAAATAAACTGGAAATTAGTAATTCCCACCGCGGTGGAAAACAAATTGATCTTGGATTACCATGAACGATATGGACACATGGGAGTCATAAAAATCGTCAAAGCCCTGGAAGAACAAGTGTACATAAAAAATATAACCAGAAAAGTGCAAAAATCCATACAAGCATGTCACATCTGCCAGATGGTTAAACATAACAATGATAAGAAGGAGGGAGTCATGATCCCTATCACATCCAAATATAAGCTGGAGAAAGTATTTCTGGATATATGTGGACCATTCCCACGCAGTGGAGGGAACCATAGATATAAATTCATAATTATTATTTTTGATCACTTTTCCAAATATACTAAACTCTACGCTATTAGCAGAGCCACGACCAAGAAAATTCTGGAAATAGTCATTGGACGTTACATAACAGAGATTGGTAAACCGTCATCTATTACCACCGATCATGGTACGCAATTCAAGGGAAGTAAATGGAGAAATAATCTTCTAAAACACAACATTAGAACATATAAGACTTCAGTATACCACCCCAGCAGCAATCCGGCAGAACGTGTATTGAGGGAAGTTAGCAGAATACTCCGAACTTATTGTCATGACCAACAGAGAAGGTGGTACGAATACTTGTCACTGACCGAAGAGTTCTTAAATATATCTTACCATCAATCCATCGAAAATACCCCTTATACTGTTATGTTTGAAAGGCTTCCACCTAGAGAAATACAGGATATAATAAATTTTCTAACTAACCCAGAATATCAGTTTGAAACCGTTAAATTTTATAACCGAGTAATGGAAAAGGCGGAAATGAAGAAAAGGAAATATGAAAAGAATAATCCAAAACCAATTAAGTACCAAGTGGGCGAGAAAATATTAATAAGAAACCGGGAGCTACCCAGCACTCTAGAGGGAATAACTAAAAAATTATTGTTATTATATACTGGGCCATATGTGATAACAAAAAATAATAATAACAATACATATGAAATAATGAACCCTATCACGAAAAAGATTAAGGGAACATACAATCAGGAGTCCATAAAGAAATATTATGAATAAATCCACTAAATCCTAAAATACAATAAGAACAACTTATTACCAATTTTGAAGAGAAAACACTTGTAAATAAAAGAGAATTTTTTGAACAATATTATATAAATAGAAAACATGTCATTCAAAATGAAGTAAGCCTGAATTAAAATATAGTTATGAAGAAGGTATTAAGAAGAGTTAATAACAAACCCCAAGATTACAGAAGAAAACCAGAATTATTACTACATGTCTACAAAGAAATAGTGTGAATAATGAATAATGAAACCTCAAGATAAAATTTTTTATATCAAACATACCTATGCAAAATAATAAAAGAAAAATAATATGACCTAAAATACCTACCGCATTGCCAAGTGAAAGGAACAACCTCAATAAACGATTGATTGTAACCAATGTAATATTAAAGAAAACGAGAAAAAATATTTATCGACATAATTCATTGAAATATAACCAGCCAAAATAATGAAATAAGATAAGAAAAATAATAGTTGAGCTAAAGACTGTATCTAGTCAGAAAAACAGTAATAATAATAATCAAACCAATAACTATTTAGAAAATATTGAGATCAGAAGAACAAATGAAGAAGATACTTAGCATTATTATCACAACAAGAAAGAAAAGCAAAAATAATTACAAATGATAACTGTCAGAATTATTATCAAAAAAATGTTTAAGGAAACTAAAATGGAATCACAATGTATGAAGGATAGTAATAAAGAAATATAAAAGCAACAATGTGAAAAAATTCCCAAATGTTTATTATTAATTAATTAATGAGATTATTAGGAGATTATTATATTTTATAGCTGACTGTAGATGAATTCCAGCAGTACTATATTAAGGTATAGTGTGGACAGCAGAGTATGAAGCCAAACTATTTTACTAATTATATACTATAAGTGGCCTGGATACCGAAAAACATGGATCTAAAACCTCTTGAATGTTCATATTTTTAATAGCGTATGATAGGTATGGTTCCTGTTTATTATATATAAAGAATGACAGCCCAATCATAAGACATAAAATATTAGTGTGAGGTTTTTTAAGTTATGTAAAAATTATGTTCACCTTACATAACAAAAATATGTATGATTTAATAATTTACTTCTCTGGCAAGACTTAAGCAAGTGATAAGCTGTTAAAAAGAATAGTCAAACCATAAACATGAAATCCCCCCAACCTTAATGAAAGTTCCCCACGCTTTGAAGGAGAATCAAACTGGGGGAAGCAGGCCCCTGTAAGAAGAATGGATGTCAGGAGTAACAGGGTTAACCTGCATCAATTAAAAAAATAAGAATCTGGCGATGGTCTGGGCAGTGAAATACAACTTAGTGTATACAGGTAATAGTTGGTGTTTACTGATTGCGAATTCGTTCAACTTCTGGGAATGTCCTAACTATTCACCATCATACCATGCTTAAATTGCCCCCTTGGGTTTCCCTTTCCATTCTTCCCCTTTTTGACCTCAGTTAAAGCCACCAAGAAGTAATTTTTATACCTTATTATCATATCCCCTCATTCAAAATCTTCTTTTCTAACCAACTACCATTCATATACTATTAATCATATGGCAGTATTTTTACAATTGATGCCATGTCTCATACCCTAGTTTCCACTTTTTCCTACCTACTTGTCATAATCCATAAGACATGTGTTAATCATGGTATCATGAACTTTGTCTTTTCAAGCTCTTGGCCTCCTTTGATGTGAAGTGGTTCATAATTTCATAAGCCATATGTCATTGGCCATACATCCCAAGTGTCCATATAGATTCAGTTGTGCCTATAAAATCAAACTTATTGCCTGTTTTCATACTATTATAAATAAATTATAACAATTTTTTTCTACCAACATACCAATAATAGTTTTTTTTTTGAAATTTTATCAACATTTAGTTTGAAAGTTTATATGAGTGATATAACCTGTAGATATTTATAATTGGAGCCAGTGATTGATAACAATGGTAATATCCACAAATTTAAGCCATAAAACTGTGACTTCGCCGATTAATCATCTAGTCATGTGAACCACTTATGTATGTGCTCATTATAGTGTTAGCTGATTGTTATACTTACTAAATACTACACGATTTGAAGTAAATATCTAATACATAATGTGATTTTGTAGTGTGTAGTAAATTTTGGAATAACATGTGCACATTCATTAACAGATATTAATTAACTGTTAATTATGCTTATAATATATTTTCACATATATGTTTTTGAAATAACATATTTTAGATATGAGTGTGTAGTGCATAAGATAAACTACAAAGTGTGTTAACCTTAATGGCTAGTTTTGGTTTGGAATTAATAAATAAATTTTGAAAGTTAAATACACTTAGAAATACGATTATTCAGAGAATCTTGTTGTTATGACACAGTATTGCTTTGGGCGTTGTTTTCTTCTTAAAAGATTGTGGCATGAAAGAGTAACTAGATTCTAGTTTTGTCAGTAAGAATTTTTAAAATAACAACTCTTTTTCTATACACATGACAATATTCCATTTTAATATTATTTGAAATTCAAACAGTCTTAGCCTTGAGAATGGCACATCCTACAATGGATAAAAAGTTTGATGTTGATAATAATACAAAAAAAGGAAAACAATTGTTATCTGGTTAGGCAAGCATAGAGTAAGCAAAAAATTAGTTTTTTAAACTAGTACAGACTACACAAATAAATATTTTGTAAATCTGGAACTACCGGTATCTAAAGAACATAAGTGTAATTGTCAAAATGTAGCAAAAATAAAAACATTAATGTTTTCCTTTAAATAAAAGAAGAAAATATTCATTCAAGATGTGACCTAACATGTCAAAAAATTAAAAAGAAGTAAATAGTGAAAGAACCTGATATGCTAGAAGAATATAGAAAATTATGGATTCGAGAGACAAGCAAATGGAAACACAATTTTTTTTAAAACTAGTAATTGGTATACAAGATGCTGAACGTTGGAATGTGTCTCCAATTACTTTATACCTAATATGTTGCAATGACAAAAGAAAGAGAACCCTGATCACACTGTGTACATCTCTTATAATGATAACAAGAAAAAAATTCTGTAGTATTATTCTTCTTGTTTGCATATTTTACATCAATTACTTAACAGAAGTTTAAATTTGGCAATACGATTTATAGAGTTTATTGACTAACTCATCTTATGCAGTTTTAATTATGGTATTTGATAACTTATCAAATCCTGTTTCATGTCCATCAACAAGATATATGCCAGGAATCTTCTAAACTGTTGTATTGTTTTTATTTATCAGATTTGGTGAAACAGTACACATAAAGATACTTCTCTGGTAACTAACAATGTTCTTAGAAACAACTGTACTTATGGTCATTTTTATCATGACAGTGTATGTCTATCTTACAAGGAATTATGATTACTGGTGTAAACAGGGTGTTGTTCAAGTGACACCAGCATTGCCTGGAATTGGTAATCTCTTTCAAGCTTTGGTACAGAAGAAATCTGCATTTATGATGCACAATGACATTTACAGGTAAGTATGTGTGTTTTCTCTTTTGTTTACACATATACACACACAATGTGCATGTGTGTATGTGTGTTACAGACCCCCTCTTATTTTCTTCTAACAATAAAAGCATTGTGTGTAATGATTCCCCAAAATTTGTTATGTTCTGCTTCAGTTTGACACTATATTAGAATGTAATGGTATACTTCATTTTATAAAAACAGGTAATAGGTATATATTGTTATGACGGTCTCACTGATCATCATATGGTACAGTGAAAAACAAAATACAAGACGCCAATTAACACTAATCACCAGGTTTAATTAATCTCAATTAACAGTTTGAAATCAACAAGTTATTCAACAAGATTATACTTATAAAATAAGTCAAGTTAATCTGTCCACACAAATAATAATGTCAACTATAAAGAATTCCACACTATAATCACTTTTCACTAATACACAACTTTAGATGCACTGTGTAAATTGCGCGACAATAACTCAACTGAGTAATCACCGATGTAAGACTAAAACTAAGCGGCAGCTGTCATTGTTTAAATAGATAGCACAAGTGTTCCAGAATAATCCATAATACACATCAACACTACTAGAAAAGACTAGAGCATAATTGCTTGCCGCCTTGAACACAGTGCCCGCAGACCAGTGACGTCTGAAACAGTCTCAGCTGCAGACACGCGACAAGTGTCATATAATTGTCCTTCATCTCAGAGTAGCAGCAATATGTATGAACACACACATAACAGCCGGACTCTGCTGGGATAGCCGAGAAACACATAGAATATTCTGTAATGACATAACACTGCCCCCTCCATAAGCCTGTTTGTCCCGAACTGGCAAACTATCTCTGAAGTAATACTTGGCTAGGCGATCTACATAGCTGGTCCACTTGTGAAAGATAATTCTCCGGCTCTTCGAATTCAGTCTCATGTGACCTGAACATCAAGTTCCCAGGAATATGAGTCTTCTGCTGAACCACTAGTTTTGCTCATGTACTTTTGCTCAATTTGCTCAATCACTCCCATTGCATCATGTACTGATGACCTATACGCGTTGGTCCAAGTCTGATTGGTTCTTATCAACAACCTCTTGGGTAACTTCATCTTCAGCAATATTTCCCCTGGGCGCTTCCATTAACTTAGGAACAAGCAAGAGTCTTTTCTTGACACCCATAGTTAGCTTTCGAATCACTTCTTTTGTCATTACACTTATTTGTACTTCCTCTGCTAGTTCTTCTTCCATTTCTGCCTGCAATAGGAAAGGTTCCTCTTGACCAGACCTGTTGACTTCTTCTTCGGCCAATGCCACTTGCTTAATCGAATGGTGTTGGCAGACCCTGTCACTTTAGCCATGCAAAGCTTTATCTTCTCTTGGCCACCCTTCAGGACATTCTCTCTTAAGTCCACAAGGAATCCGTAGGCATTCATAATGTGAGTGGCAAGAATCCCTTCGTCGATAATGTCTGCAACGAGGATTTGGTGGCTAAACTCAAGAAGACCCAGGTGTACATGTACGTCTACCTTTCCTAACACCTTGATGGGGCTTCCAGTCACAGTCTGTATTGTACAAGAGCTAATTTCAGGCTGGCGGTTGCTGACTAAGTCGGGGCACACAATGGACACTGTTGGGCCCATGTCAACTGTAAACGATGTTGGTTTACCTTCCACAAATCCATCAACGATCAGGTTTCCATTGGTCATATGTAGCATGGAAACTGTGTGCTGTTCTGGAGCTTTAATTCTCCAATTGGTGCAACTGCTCCCTTCTCTTGGTGTTTTATTCTCCCAACAGTCTACTTGTAGATGACCACATTTCCCACGTTAGAAGTGTGACCATGTAACACTTCGGTCTTCTGTCTGTTTCCCATCGTTCAAATTGTTGCGGCACTCTTGAACTTCTGAATGAATTGTCTGGTACCATTATTTTTCTGCATCCACCATAACGGCAGTGTGATACTGGGATCTTCTGACTAGTGTGATGACATAAACCCCCATTAATGTAGCGGGACGCTGTCTTGGCAGTTTTAAACTCGAGGGCGTGAACAAGAGCTTCTGAGCTACTTTGGTGTCTTGCTATTCGTAACACATGCTGAAGTTCCCAATCTCCGATGCCATCAATAAATGTCTGCACCGCAAACCTCATTTGAAAATCTTCTGGTGCTTCAGGATAGGACAATCTAATCAGTCTGTCAATAATCATCAGTAATCGCCAAGATAAGACTGAAACTACGTGGCAGCTGTCTTTGTTTAAATGGACAGCACAAGTGTTCCAGCAGAATAATCCATAATATGCGTCAACACTACTAGAAAACGCTAGAGCATAATTGCTTGCCGCCTTGAACACAGTGTTCGGGGACTGGTGTAGTCTGGAACAGCCTCGGCTGCAGACGCGTGACAAGTGTCACGTAATTGTCCTTCATCTCAAAGTAGCAGCAATATGTATGCACACGCACATTACAGCCGGACTCCGGTGGGATAGCCAAGAAACGTGTAAAATGTTCTATAATGGAGTAACAATATAGGGTGAGTGGATAACTTAAATCTTAAAAAAAAACATACAATTCATACCACCTTTAATTAAAATTAATGTCATAATCTATAAAAAGTCTAATAAATAAATTAATTAATTGCCGATATTGTTGTAATATGTTAAGATTATTGCATTTATAATACATGTATTATAAAAATAATTATTTTGTTTTGCAATATTAAGATAATGGGATCAGATATTTATTCATTTCATGAGAACTTGTCCCGTGTCTTCAGTGAGTCAAATATTTAACAAGTACTGTCTTTAGTGATTGGCAATTGATGAAACTATAAAATTATTAATAGTTAGTATATGAATTATAGACCATCTTATAATGGCAGTGTTCTTTTTGTGTCATGTCTCAGCAGCATCAACAAAAAACTTTGCAGTCACTATTTTATTTTCTGAGATTTTGTTTATGGACTCTTTGTAAAGAAGTTTAAGATTTATATATAATAGCTGAATTTTGTACAGTCATACATTTTTATATTCATCTAATTTTTTGTATTACAATGAAGGCATAATACCCATGTATATACCTATTGCAAGCGTACTCTCAAAGTGAATATTTTTGAAGTTACTGAACGTGTGTATATCATGCCTTAAAATAGAAATATTTGTGTTTAGTTATACTAAACACTAGTCAGTAGACTTGTATACCATACACAAAACAGTAGCTTAATGATAGTAACAATAACATCAATAGGAAGTACAACAATAAGATAATTAGTAATATAATCGTAGCGCTGCATTCACAACAGTGCACCAGTAACATGTGACAACTGCAGGTTTTTGGGAAGAGATCATTAAGGGTTGTCCACAACCAGTCACGACCATATACAGTTTGAATTGTGAAGACTTCATAAGTGCAGTACATGAGGTCTGGTTATTAAATAACAGGTATTTCTCGGAACGGAAAACAACAACTGATTAAGTTTAAATAGCATCTGTTATCATTGACCTTGGACTCTGCACCAGCCATACAAGTTTCACTCCCCTCCATCAGTTAGTTCACAATCATGCATCAATTGAATCAATGGCGTTTTTACATGTGTTGAGTTCAAACACTGAGCACTCCATTAATTTGAAATTTATAATGGAACTAATCAAGACCTCCAACTGCATCTTTTCTGTTATTAACTGAGGTTTGTCAATTCAGTTACATCAAATATATGCGTCTGAGTGGCACAAAAGATTTATGAAGGTCATGAGGATGTTGAAGATGAAAAAAGGCCAGGATGCCTATGCACATTAAAAACTGAAGAAAATAAAAAAAATTGATGAAAATGTTAAATTGATAAAATTATTGGATTTTTTTGTCCATGACGTGTCTGTTGATTAACTAATTATAAGTATAATACTACTGACTTGGAACACAAAGCTTTTATTGGTAAAAATGTAAAATTTTTACCTTACAGCCTAAACCAGTTTTGCTTATTATAAGCTTCATCAGAGGCTGCCACTAGGAGCACTGTCCGTCTTGTTCTTGGTGACGGTGCCATTGTTTGAAAGGTCGATGTTGTGTGTGTGCAGTGTGATATGTTCGAATAGTATGTGTGATTTGAATTGTGTCTGTTCGTTTAGGATGTCGTTTTTATGTGTTTGTATATTTCTAGTTGTTCAAGAGTGTCTAGTTTTTGGCCTTTTGTATGTATATTCTACATACACATGTGTATATAACAACATGGGTATTCTACACGGTGTCACCAAGAACAAGACGGACAGCATTCCTAGTGGCAGCCTCTGACAAAGCTTATAATAACCGAAAACTGGTTCAGGCTACAAGGGAAAAATTTTACATTTTTACCAATAAAAACTTTGTGTCCTGAGTCAGTAATATTATGCTTATAAGTGATTAAGTTATTTGAAATGCCTACAGATTCAGTATCTGAATGGTGGTA
Organism: Magicicada septendecula; assembly: GCA_034769895.1. Taxonomy (NCBI): domain Eukaryota; kingdom Metazoa; phylum Arthropoda; class Insecta; order Hemiptera; family Cicadidae; genus Magicicada; species Magicicada septendecula. The sequence continues at coordinate 247,943,927 of CM068375.1, forward strand.
GAAATGGTCAGTATTGGTAAAGATATTGTTAGGCAAATTTTGAAAACTGATCTGAACATGACAAAAGTCTGATCTGAATAGTTCCACGAATTCTCACTCCTGACCAGAAATCATATTAAAATCAAACATGTGCAGACATCTTGGAGCACATTAAAACAGATTGAAACTTTTTAGAAAAAAATCATGCTTATGATAAAACGTAGCTCTTCCAGTACAATCATGAAACAAAACACATGTGATGTATTGCTGAAGAAAGCAATTCCAAATTTAAGGTAATGTTGATCGTTTCTTTGATATTAAGTGTGTGTGCTTCTAGAACATTGGGTTCCAGAAGGTGCTACAGTAAACCAGAATTATTTCAAACAAGTCGCTATAACCTTAAGAGAAAGAGGTGAGAGTTGGGTAAATGGATTTATTCTGCATCAGGACAATGCACCAGCTCACTCGACACTACCTATAAATCAAGTTTTACCCAAGTAACATACTTCAATTATAGAACACCCTCTTTACTCACCAAATCTGGCTTCTTGCAATGTTTTTCTTTTCCAAAAAGTCAAATCTGTGCTCAACAGACAGGATTTTGCATGACTTGACAAGGTAAAACAGGAAACAACTGGCTCCTTAGACATCTATCAGACAATAAGCTATGGAATGGCTTTGAGCGGTAGAAAATTAGTATGCAGCGATGCGCTGAAGTGGAGCTCATTAAAGGAGACAGAAATTAGAATGTAAGAAATTATGATTATACATGAGTTATAATAATAATTCTGTTATTTAATTGGCTGACCTCATAAGTTGGGCTAGATACTACTGTGTGATTTATTATTGTCAGTGAACTATAAATAAGGACTTTGTAACCGTTATTGCTTGGAAGGTATAGTGGGGGTGGTGTGTAGAGGAAGGGGATTGGCGCAGGGAGCCAAATTATTGTTTGTTTGTTGTATAATTGTGTCAAAAAATTTATGTGATTTATATTGTAATTGGTCGTTAAGTATGTTGTTTGGTTGTGTTGTGTGGTGTTTGTATATTTCATATTGTTCAGCTGTGTTGAGTTTTTGACCTTTGGGTAAGTAGTGTAAAATTTCAAGATTAGTATCTATGTTGGTGTAGCTATGGTTATGTGTGTGTATGTGTGTAGCAAATGCAGAATGTATATTGTTGTTGGATAAGGCCTTTAAGTGTTCAGAGTAACGGGATGAAAAAGGTCTTCCCGTCTGGCCTATGTAGAAACTAGGCCTACATATTCAAAGGCAACACAAGACAAGTTGAAAACTTCCACAAATACATAAACACAATACACCACAAATTGAAATTTACACTGGAAATTTAACAAAACAATAGTATAAATTTTCTAGACCTAACAATTAACAAAACTAACAATACACACACGTACAAAATATACAGGAAACCTACCACAACCGACATGGTTATACACAACACATCAAACCACCCAACACAACATAAACATGCGGCCTTCAACCATATGCTCCATAGACTAACTAAAATACTCTTAAGTAAACATGATTATACTGACGAACTCAACACAATCAAATACATAGCATTAAAAAATGGATACAACCCCAATTTAATAAACCAACTACACAAACGCATCAAAAACAAAAACAACAAAACACAAAATACCATCAACACACAACACAATAAATACATCACACTCACATACCATAACTCCAACACACACAAACTTGCCAACACATTCAGAAAACACAAGTACAAAATAACATACAGAACTAACAATACCATCAAAAAACACATCAACGATACAAACAAGGACATAGACAAATACAATAGAACAGGTGTTTACAAATTAAATTGTAATAACTGCAATAGTTTCTACATAGGCCAGACGGGAAGATCTTTTTCATCCCATTACTCTGAACACTTAAAGGCCTTATCCAACAACAATATACATTCTGCATTTGCCACACACATACACACACATAACCATAGCTACACCAACATAGATACTAATCTTGAAATTTTACACTACTTACCCAAAGGTCGAAAACTCAACACAGCTGAACAATATGAAATATACAAACACCACACAACACAACCAAACAACATACTTAACGACCAATTACAATATAAATCACATACACTTTTTGACACAATTATACAACAAACAAACAATAATTTGGCTCCCCGTGCCAATCCCCTTCCTCTACACACCATCCCACTATACCTTCCAAACAATAACCATTACAAAGTACTGGCAGTCTGTTTCTAAGCTGAAGAAGGCGAACATAACGCCGAAACACGTTCTACGGAAAAAGACAAATAAGTTTCACAAGTTTCATATTATATAAAGTGTAGTGCTGTGAAAAAAGATGATGAACAAACAAGACAACTATATAAATAAGGAGCTGCTCCAGCCAGCCAGGATGAGACCAACAAGTCTGTAGCAACAGGATAAGAATAAGCAGTACGTCTTCAACCGGTGTCGAGTGCGCACTCACATCCGCGTACGTCGCTGTGTTTGTATAATATATACATAGATGTACTTTAGTGTCTCCTTTTAATGTTTTAACGAAGTCGTAACTGACGGATTTTTTACTCTGATGATGGATTAAGTTTAATCCGAAACGCGTAAGTTGACAGAAACCAAGCGGTCACAGTGACGGATTAAGGTAAAATAATTTAATTATAATAATTGTGACGCGGATGCCAGTACAGTGACTTTAAAATTAAGAATAAGCCATCAGAAATTGCAGAATTACCCTCAGCAACCATGCCAGTGGAATCAATATGTAGAGGAAAAGCACATGTTTTAACAAAGTGTCACATGTTTGCAACATCAGGGAATAAAGTAAGTCAGTTTATGATAAACAAATCAGAAGAAAACTATTTTAAACATGTGCACATTCAAACACATGCACGGTACCAGTATGTTAATACATATTCATATATTTATGTAAGGTACAGTACTTAATACCTAATAATAGTACTTAATAGATAAAAATAGTATATATTAAATGAGCAGTTTCTGATTTTACAGTAATTTCCACGGGTATCCAGCTGTAGGATTGTACCATTTATGTAAGCCAGCTTTAATCCTTAGAGATCCAGAAATAATTCAGGCAGTTTTAGTAACGAATTTATCAAAATTTCATGATAATTTGTACCAAGTCAGTGAAAAACTTGAACCTCTTGCAGTAATGAGTCCATTTTTGTCAGCAGGCTTAAAGTAAGTATAAACCAATATAAAATAGTCTGTTCCTAATGCTAATCAGTCTGTAGCAACAAATTTGCAAAATTAAAGTTTATATTAGTAGGCTATACAACTAGTAGACTATTAATGTATAACTAATAGATTACAGTGTAAATCAATGGTATAACGAAGGGGAGATTACTGTGGTGTACATTGAGTAGGTTACCAATTAGGTAAAACCTGTAGGCAGGCAGTACCAGCTTGCTATTGGCCTTGATACAAATACATTCAGTAGGATATAACTGGTGAATCTGCTAATTCCAACAATATCTGTCCATCTGTTTATAATCAATCTGCCACCATGGATAAGTTCTGATGAACAACCACTTTTATAGAAAAATCTTCATCAAAAACCTCCTCCTATCCAAATGTAGTTTATAAATATTATTAGTGTATAACTAATGTCACAAACTATAGTCCCATACAGTGACATTTCTTATGGGAAGCATTTAATTATACCCTATAATCTAGTGTTACCCAGGGGTTTGGTCACTATAGTTAATGGACCAAAATGTAAATAATGTAATTCTAATGACAGCCACTATTTTATGTGACATATATGTTTTTTTTTAATATTATTATCAATGCAAATGTTTTGCCCATTCCATAGTATGATGATCGATACAGGACTGAGGTTACCATTTTACAAAATGCTTAGTTTTAATGATGATATCAATAAAATGTGGTTGACAGCAAAAAAGTGTTGTTATTCTTGAATGGTTAGTTGATTTTGAATTTTTCTTGGATTTTGTTGTCCATGACGTGTCCATTACTTTTTGTGTTCCGAGTCGTTAATATAATAGTTGTATTTGAATTTTTGTTACTTATTTACTTTAACTAACAAAGTACCAGTGAAGTTTTTGTTCAGTACAAAATGAATCATACATCGTTATTTAAGAATTATAGTTGTCTTCATAGGTGTCTTTATAACACATATTTAAAATGTATTTATGATGCAGTGTTTTAATTTTACTTAAAGCGATAACTTAAATACAAACTGTAGTTTGTTTACATGTTCTATAATTTAAAAACGAATAATTGTAACAGTTATTCTGTAACATGTATGAAAAATGTTTTGAGTCTGTGCTATATGTGGCTATACTGTAGGTCTGTCACTTGCATTTTAAGTAATTTAATAGTGGCATTAAAAAAAAAAAATAATACTGTCACCATTCTTTTACAAACAAATGTTCTTTATTCTGTTTTTGAGACAAAAGTTAAATTAATGACCTTGCAATGAAAAATTAATGTTGAAATTTTAAACATTTGACAGTAATGAAGTAAGAAAACGAGAGAGGAAAATACTGTCACACATTCAAATATTTAGTATTGTTTGTTTAAACATTAGTAAGTTAAATTTTTAACACTAGTTGGTATTATTTAGATTCCTTTTTTAATTTTCTTTTATTGTTACCTTATAATTTATTACTTTTGTGAAAATAATGAAGCCAGAGCATTTTTTATAGAATTATTATATGCATCATTAATGAGTGAAATTATCAGTGAGTAATTGACTTGTACTGGATTGTTGCATATTGTTGTTGAAATGTTTGTTTACACAATGGTTATATTGAAAATTAAATTTTAATGTTTATGTCTATAGGTATTATATAGACGTACACATTTCTTCTAGGACTTATGTAACAAAAATGAGGTAGGGCTTGATATTGATATTTGATTATGATACTCCTAATTCCTACTCCTTTCATATCCAACTGCATTTAACATGCTTGGATATGACTATGCTTCATCCTCTACTTATTTTTATTGATAATGAAAGTACAAGGTTGATGAATGGGTATTGTTGAAGAGTAAGCAAGTTCTATACAATTTAAGCATCTTCTGTATTTATTCATTTTCACTTTACTTTGAATGAATAGGTTTCACTTTACTTTAACTCTGTTTTCTTTTTTCCTTAATTTTAAAGACAAAAGCAACAGCGTGTGTTTTATTGGTAATGGAGTGCAACATTCACAGTTATAAACATACTGAATATGTTACAAAAAAAATATGTACAAAATATTTGAGAACTTTCATAACAGATTTTTAAACTTATACACATTTCAGTTTTTTAAATATTGAACATTCTTTGTTTGTCATACAGATTTCTTCTAATGAACAACTTAAAATTTTGCATAAGCAGACATCAAACTTGCATACTCAAGTTTTTCTGTATCCAACTGCATGATGTTTACACGAAAGTGATATTTCTACTCGCAAAACAACATAGCATACCATCATTATCTACATAATTGCAATCACATAACTAATTAGCATAAGTATTTAATTCTACTTCTATGACAACATTTGTACCAGTACATTAATTTTTTTTTAATTTTCTTTCTTCTTTACCTCTCTGGGAGGTTAACTTCTAAAACCCCCTTCACTGTGCCACTGCTGTTGGCAAAATAGAATTAATTTAGGTAATCTAATATAGCTAATAATTTTTGAATAGATTAATGTTGTATTTGTATATCTAAGAATATGGTTTCTGAGAAAAAACAAGTAAAAATAATTACATTTTTCATTCCACATGTTATTAGGCCATACTGCAAGCAGTAAAAGAAAAAATCAAGGACTCTCCAAATTTTCTGGCTGCCACGGACTAGTAGTGACGTCAAACTATTTCCTAAAAATCTATACTATGTACTAATAGAGCATCATAGTGGCTATTGTAGTTTGTAAAGGAAACTTCTTATTATGCACAACTGTCACCAGATTGATTTTGCCTGTGCCACACTGCGGGCGTGTATAGAATTTTCTCTTGGGGGGGCTGACATTTTTCATGATGCATAAGTAATGGAATTATAACATAAGCAAAACTCATTAACACATAAACTATTTTAACACATATGTGATTAAGTACGTCTTAATAAGGTTTGATCATACTGAAATTCCATTACTTATGTGTAACAAAAAACCACATGTGTGTGTGTTAGAGGATGGAAATTTATTTAATGAGGAATCAGAAAAACAATGTTATAGTTTCTCATTTATTAGAATGAGAAATTTTAAATGAGAATGAGCAAACATTATATTGTAAACTCACAATATCTATAGTTAACCATTAACTGAGTCAACTTTGAAAGTAAATCTTTCCAAATTTTAATTATGTAATATTTTACATATATTTATACGTTGATAATTTTATGCATTTATAATTTCAAGAGTTCAAAATTTAGGGGGTGGGGCTTGTTTAATTCCTCCTCAAATACACCCATATTCCAGACAACAAGACTGACTTTACTGCTGTTAATGCTGTTTACAAAAAAGTGTGTAAAGTACTCCAAAACTATGTTCATAGGTTGGAGAATACTGGACATAAATATTGTACTGTACTTAAATATTGTAACAGAAAAAACGAAGCAGATTGCTTAATTCACACGTGGACAAGGAAACATTACTGTTTGAAATTACTGTTACAACAGAGTCATCAGTCATGGTAGTTTATAAAAAAATAAAAACGCTGTTCTGCCTCTTTTTTTCTTTTCGTGTTGTGCACTTCTTCATAACTGATGAAACTTTTACAAGAGTGAAATGTTACAAACAAGTGTTGTTTTTATTATGTGTTTCTTATATTTTGAAAACAATGCATTTGGAAAGTTTGCTGGCTTCCTCATAAAAATATTCAAGCATAAATAGATACTTTGTATGTAATTGAGACATTGCTTTATACTTATTATGCATGATAAACACAACAATTTAGTAAGTTTGTTATAGGTGGAAAGAAAATCGCACAGCATTTGCACCAGCATTTTCAACTTCAAGAATAAGAAATCTGTATCCCAATATGGAAAAATTAAATGATCAGCTGAATCAATATCTGGATAAAAATTTGGACAAAGATATTGATGTAAGAACAATAATTTGTTTCTTTATTATTTACTTACTGTTACCCTTAAACATGCAACATGTTTTAGTTGCATGTAATCATATTTCATGAAGATATTACACTAAGTTAGCCCACAAATTAAATGCAGGTCAAACTACATTCTTTTGTTATTCAAGTATCCTTAATACTTTTAATTTTTGTAGCTCATGTGGCTAGATATCCATTAAGTTTTGGCATATCCTGATATCCTTGGGCATTAAGTTTGATATGTTTTGAGTTTTGGTCACATATTCAGATAATATTAAGTTAACATTTAAGCTTCATATATGTTTTATTATAACATTAAAATATCTGAGCTAATTTCATTTTAACTTTAGCATGTTATACTTTGAATAATTTGACAAAAGTAATATATCAAATTTTTTGTGAAAGTTGTGTTTGAGGGAAAGAGATTAGAACGAGAAAGCTCATTCTTTGATCTTTATGAAGTACAATTAATTTTATAATGTATGCATTTCTAAATCTGTTTAAAAATAAGACATAGTCTGGTCTTTGGAAAGGAAGTTTTTATGTAAATGAAAATAAGTAAAAGGACTGCAAACAGCTGAAAGACAAAATTTACTTTTAAAAACCAGTTGGCAAAATTATTTGCTTGGTAATAATATCTTCTATGTCCTTAAAGAAAAATAGGTGAAATATCTGAAGCAGTCTGAAATGTAGTGATGGAGGAAAATAGAAGAGCATTGGATAGCCAAATGAGGAAATAGTAAAGAGAGTAACAAAAAGAAGAGTTTTTTAAAACATATTAGAATGTTAATTAGATTTACCATATTATAATAAAGACATTAAGAAATTAATAATTAATTATCAGACAATAATTTGTAAGAAGAGGATATAATTAATAACTGAAGGTAAAGAGGAAATTAAAATAATGAAAATGAGGAATAAGAAAATAAGGATTGTCAAAATCTGGAGGAGGGAAAGTGTTACCAGATACCGACAGTAAGGTGAGGCTGAAGTTCAACAGGAACACTTCATTCCATTTGAGGATGATTAATTAACTTTAAGCTATTTAATAATACTTTATGTTTTGATTATAAAAAATGATGCTATTTTGAAGTAAAATCCAAATGCTTTGTTGTATTCAACTTAATTTGTTGTACAACATTGTATAATTAATGTTATATAAGGTTGATAGACAAGTATAGTCTTCTGCTGTACCACCACTAGTTGTGAGATCAGGAATATGTTCTTACTGTATTCAGTAATCTGTACTCTTATAGTGTACCAATCAGATATAATTTCAGTTAGTAACAGACATATTATCAACACTTTTAGTATCAACTTCTATTTTCAAGTTGTTACAAATAAACAATCAATGATAACATTTTTTCAAATAAAAGATTGCACATGATCCTTAATTTTGAGATACAGGAAGCAATTTGTGCAAGGTGGAAAGAGTATACATGTGATAAAGCCGCCTGTGGGTTTGACATACAAAAAGAGCACGGTAAAAGTGTGTTTTTAGGAGCACAGATTAGGAAGACCAATGTCACTTGTACACAAGAAAAGTAGGTACGAAACTGGAAATTAGCAAAGTAGTAAAGAGACAGTGCTCTGAAATTAGACTCAATTCTTTATTTTATTGTTTGTGATATGTCCAAGTATTAGTAAAATGTATTGGATCATTTCTGACTATGGAATACTAATTTTTAGATCAAAATTATGATAAATGTTTACCTTTGCCTGAACCAGTTTTTTCTCCTTGCAAGCTTCATCAGTGGCTTTGTTCTTGAAACGTTGCTTTGATGAAGCTTGCGAAGGTAAAAGTAAAAATTTTATTAAGATGTTTATCTAATAATTTATGTTTCATTGTCAGAAATAATGCAATGTGTATTATTGAACTTTGTATAAAAAGAAACTGGCAGGTCAACAAAGATTGGTTTTTGAAAAATCTGCATGAGATGAGTAAAATCTCCTTCATGATTGAATTAAAAAATATAGAAAAATTGTAGGCCAAAGTTATGACTACATTAAATATAAATTTACAAGAAATAACTTTACTTCACTTTAATACTAATTTATCTCTCAAAATACTAATTTATATTCTCTCAAAATATTTTAGAAGGTTGGAGACCTTACTTACTAATCACCCTTCAAAAACATTAATTTGTAAAAATGTATATTACTTGTGTATTGAGTTGTTGGTGTATTTAATTAACCTCATTGAGTATAGCAAGAGGAACTTACTATATTAATTTTTAAAAATATAGTTTATTCAAAGTTACATGGTGACTAGATATATGAATATAATTTAAATTGTCATATTTAAAAAAAATTGATTTGTAACAGTTAGTGGTGGTAAAACTTTTCCATTTACTGTCCATACTTCAAATTTTAGGCAAGTGATTTGGCTCATCGTTTCACAACTGATGTTGTATCCAGTTGTGCCTTTGGTGTTACCAGTAATGCAGTCAATGGAGAAGAAACAATGTTCCTAAAATTTGGAAAAATATTATCAGAAGAAGGGATATCTAATGGATCGGTGCTGCTTATCCTGTTTTTCTTGCCTTCGCTTGCAAAAATTTTTCATGTTAGGTAAATATTGTTCCTGGATTTTGTTATTCATAATGTGTCAATTGATTAACTAATTATAAATATTGTTATATTAACTTAATTCTTACTTCTCAATAATAATGAGAAAAGTACATTATTCAAATTTTGCCTAGCTATAACTGATCTATGTAGATTTATTAATGCAGCGGATTGACTTCTAGAAAAATGTGTCAAAGTTTTTTTCTAAGTGAAGATTATTATATTGAAAATCATAATTTGCAAAGCTTACAGATTTATCATATTAAAAGTACATAAAAATGAATTTTTTGTTGCAAAACATTTGTTACTGATACAATAAAACTTTGATTTTATAGACCTCAATTTTACGGATATTACATTCGACACATAAGTTCAATAAAATGTTAATATAATATTTTACAAGTACACTTCTGTTTCCTGTCTATAATGACAAGGTTGAAGGAGGGGATTTGATGTTAGGGAAGGGTAGGGTAGGAGATTGTCCGAACAGAAATCAAAAACTTACTTATATGTATATGCAAGGAGGTCCAGATAAGGTAACGTGTTTTATTAGTGGCTACACCGAATGAGGAATACTACATGAATACTGTCATCACATTAGAAATCCAGGGATAATTATTGTTTGGAGGCACTGTCAAAAACATTCTCAACTGAAAGTAGGCCAATATCTTTGATCAAGACCAATCAATTAAGAAATTTTAATCCTAAATTTTTGTTAACACTTTTAGTTGAGAGTGACAATGATTAGGCTTATTAAAATGCCATTTTATTCTACAAATTATAAATATAATCTGTAACGGTACAAACCCATGAGATTTTGCAATTTTAATATTTTAAATTTTTATTCAACAAAGAATATATGGTGAATGGAGTATAGCATTGAGACTGGTACGGCTCGTTACAGGAATGTAAAGTTGTCAGCAAGGGTGCGTTTTCGCCCACAAGTGCGCGCTCAGGCGGCCAACGTTCTCAGGCGTCTGGTCACGTATGAATACATTCCTCAGCGCTGTGTGCGCAGAAAACAGCGTCTGTTGCCTCCCAGTTAGTGAACTGCGCGGTTCTATGTAATAGTGCTCGCTAGCCGAGATCCAGTAAAATTGTAAAAATGTGTTAATAAAAGTGCAACAGCAACGTCAGAAGTAAAATTTCTAAATTACAAACAGTTAAAGGTATTTTCCGGACTTTTAAGTGAAAACAAGGACGCAACAACGGAGCACAAGTGCAGGATGAGTACTCTTCAAAACTAGTAACAATACAGACCAATTATACACAGACCCACTAAAATGTATCAATATTAAAGAGCTCTCTAAATTAAATTATGGGGTAATAAATTGAATGAATGTGAGTGTGTGCAAATACTGGGTCGCCTTTATTTAATATAATCTAATGAACCGGTTATTTTAAATAGGTTAAGTAAAACCGTGAATTTTGTTTTTGTTTGTCTTGATTAAATTGAGTAGGTAATGCAACATTAATATTTGTCAGAATTGAATCCTAATGGATACAGAATAAACTTGTCATCATTTTCTAAAGAAAGATAGTATATCAAATGATTAATAAAGATGAGTTAAAGGACCAGTACAATGAGAGTTGAGTACATTAATAACGCTAACCCAAAATCACGCTTATAAATCACGAGTTCGTGTGAAGAACTCTGGCCCGTAAAAGTAAGTTGGTTATGATTTATTAATAATAATGTGGGTGAGTAGTAGTACTATTACATTTGACATCCGAACTAGGGACAAAGTTAATGTATCCAATAGATTGAAATATTACATTTGGTGCCACGAACTCGGACAGTTTTGCAAATTAAATTTTGTACTTAAACCACACCTACGAGTGGGTATAAGCGTGATTTGGAGGTTAAGTTGTAATACGTATAAATTACGTACAAAAAATGATGTTAGGTTAAGGGAGTGATAAAATGATTTTGAGTTAAGTGTAAGATGTTTTGTATGTAAGTTAAGAGAATCATTTAAACGAAAATCAGTAAATTTATAAAAAATGGCAGGAAATAATGAAAATGATATATATGAAATTGACGTAATTGTAGGCGACGAAGCCGAAAATAAATCAATGTTTGAAAGTGTGTCAACTGAATCGGCTGATAAAAGCGATTCAGGAATTCAAACAGAGGTAATGTTAATAAGTGAAAGTAATTTGACCGAGTCAAAATTAATGGAAGGCATAATGAGTCAGTCGACGCCGGTCCAAAGTAAAAAGTCTGACGTTAGTTATGAAATGTTCAAAATGATACAAACAATGTTAGATATGAAATTCAATGAACAAAAGAGAGATTCTGATGTTAAGTTCAATAAAATTAATAGCAAGTTGGATGAACAGAATGTTAAATTCCATGAGTTAAAAAGTGAAATACACGAACAAAAAATCAAATGTGAAAGCAATTTCAGTGAGTTAAAAAACGATATTAATGTAATCAATAAAAATGTTAAGAAAACCAATGAGATACTTGCCAGTAAATTTAACGAATTAGAACGAAATATTGAGAAAATGGGAGAGTGGAGAACAGATATAGGTAAGTGCAAAATAAATGAAAATAACGGAGATATAAGTGTTAATAGTAATGGTATTAGTTTAAATTCAAAACAGGTGGCAGTAGACAAGGTGAGTAATAACGATAATTCTAATAATGAATTAATAAGTAATAGTGATAAGATAGTGGAAAACGAGCTATTTAAAGGTGATATAATGAAAATAGATAGTGATGATGTAGAGATAGTTAGTGAGAGTAAGAGAATAATGGGAGTAGGGGGTTGTAAAGGGGTAGAAACAAGTGTTTATCAATTAGAGAGAGAAAGTATGAAGGGAGTCTACAGGTAGAGGGGTTGCAGGGGTAAATTTTCCCCAGGTTTATTGTGAACCAAGGTGTTTACAAATGTTGTTGTTGAAGGGCAAAAGTCTCTTATTATTGGAAGACATGAGGTCTTTGAGTTGTTCCCTGAATTTTTATGAGTTAGTGCCCTCTGTATGGGATGGTAAAGAAAGTGTGATATGGCGTTATGGTGAGAGATATTTAGAGAGAGAGTTGTGTGTAGATAGCGAGATAAAGTTGTTTAAGGTTGGTAGAAGATGTAGAGAATTGGTAGAAGGGTTAGATGTGGAGAGAGCTGGATCGAGTATTAGATGTGGATCGAGTACTTACCTTGTGTTGAAACTGATGTAGCAGCAGTAGTAGATGATAATATAACTTACCTGACTTTAACAGAAAATACTAAAGGAGAAATTACTATACCCAATGTCGACAGGAATTTCAAATCGATAGTATGCAATAATATTTGTATTATCAATAGTATTGATACAATGGAAAAAAGTAATAATGATGACTATTATAATTATTATAGCAATACGTATTTAATTGTAAATGAATGGTGTAGTCATATGATCAGATTATTATATGATGATGGGGGTTAAATAAAAAATCAGTGAATGGACATTTTAATTATTTTAGTTTATGGTGATGACCTAGCTAACTTATGAAATGAGGTGTGGTAAACAGAAGAATAATGACAAAAGATTGTAAATAAATTTATAGTGAAATTAATTGTGTTTGTGGTGTAAGATGTATTTTATGTAAACAATGTGTGTATGTAGTAGAAATTGATTTAATAATAATAATATTTTAGTAGACTAAATAAATAATGAGAGTTGGTAATAAATGAATTGTAATTGTTTTGGAATAAGGTAATTAAAATATATTGTGTTTAAATAACTGATTGAAATAAAATAAATTGTAGATGAATGAATGAATGGGTAGAAATAAATTTTGATAATGAATTTAAATGATGTTTCTGAGATTTGAACTTTAAAATAAATAGGAAATGAATAAATGTAAAATGTGTTTAGTTGTGGAGTCATATGATTGTTATGTTTCAGAAGGTACATATGGTTGTACGTGAGATTTGTGGTAATGAATGTTTATAATTTTGTGTCTATGACAGGAATCATATGACAGGAATCAATTTATTCAATTGAGCGATGTAATGTAAATATGAAGTTTATAATGCAATTTAAATAAAGTAAAATGTTTAATGTTTGAATAAGAAATTTTAAATGAGTTTCAAAGGTTTTAAATTAAATGATTAAATTAATTCGAGGTAGTTATGAGTTTTATAGTGTAATTTTCAAGGATCATATTAATGTAAAATGTTGTAAAGGAGGGAGTTTGGGTGATAATAATTATTTCAAAAAGGCATTTAAGTCAGTCAAAGTTAATTTTAAATGGGTGTTAGACAAAATGAGAATTTTGGAAGGAAAGTAATACAGAACCGGGTTGATAGTAGGGACACTGTAGCGGGAGTGCAGGTATGTAGAGAAAGTGAGAGTAATGTAATTGGAGAGTAAACAGGTGGTGGTGAAATTTTGTAAAGAGGGTGGTGTGGTAAGGAGTCCTCAACGACAGGCGTTGTGGCGGGAGGTGAATAGTTTTAAATGGGGTTTGGCGGAGTTACCTGGAAAGGGCCAGGAACTAATAAGAGAATGAGTGTACGGGAAGGGAACACACATCCTAGGTACAAAGAGGGTATCAGATATTTTGTAATAAGAGGAGAATGATTTAAGTGAAGTTAGAGAATTTAATGGAGGGAAATTTTATTGAGAGATTGATGTCATCCTATATAAGTCCGTTAGTGGTGGTTAGAAGGAAGAAGCGGGTAAGGTTATATTTAATGTCCATTCAATAAATCAAATCATTGTGAATGCCTGCGAGTCACCAAAACAAATAAATGATGAAAAGGTTAAATAGAAATTCATAGTTGAAATGTAATGATAAATGTGACAAGGTAAAGAGTGTAAAATTGTGTAAATTTTGGTCAAATTTGAATTCGAAATGTGATGTAAAATGAATGTTAATAATAAATTTGAATTTTTGGAGAATTTAATGGTACAATAAATGATAAATAATTAAAAGTATAAAATAGAAAGTTCAAGTTGTAATGTTTATGATTTTCTATACAAATTATTTAAAGGTCAATTGTTTATATTAATGGAATGATGTTAATGGCCAATTTGAGTGTCAATTATGTTGTATATTATTATGTATTATGTTAGTGTGTAGGAATCTTGAACATGAATTATATGTTGTTTTTTAAAGTGATTCCCCACTTTCGGGCGGTCACGGCCTCACCGAACCCTGACTGTGGAATTGGCTCAGCTTTGCCTGGCTATGGTCAGGGCTCATTGCGTCACGTTCTGCCTAAAAATGACCATAGCTTGTTATCGTTGTAAGAGGTGAATTTAGAAATTAACCGGGGGGGGGGGGGGGGGTAAATCAGAGGAATCACCAGAACTATGGAACAGTGTCTATCCATCAAATGGGATGGTAGACTATTTAAGGGTATATACCTAAGTTTAGTAGGATTACTAGTGTCCTCGGACATCAGTAATACCGAATGTTTTGTAAGGCCGAAGCAAGAACGGGGTAGGCAGCGTCTACACCCAATAAATTTCAGTTCTTGTGGAGGCAACTGGGTGCTACAGTCCAGGGGAGCCATAGTGTGTGTGGGAAGGAGGTTACTCAGGGGAGTAACGCATTAGTAAATATTACAATGCGTTATGCTGATGAGCTGATGAGCTAATTAAATGATTTTATTTTGAGTCAAGAGATACTATGCTAAAGGCAAATGATTAACGTTTTCCAGTAGATAACAAGTTTAGAATTAGTAGATTTAAAAATGTTATACTCTATATGATAATTTTATAAATGACTTTACTGTTTGAAAAGTTTAATTCTAGAAGAGAAGGTGTTTATTCTGTTTTATGATGTTGTACTACGTTAGAGTGTAAGGATTATAAACATGTGTTATGCATTGTACATTGTATAATTTTGTGTTGTGTGTCTAGGGTAAGGTCATTCACCTGACCATAAGACATCAGCTGATGACTGGTGTAAACTGTATAATGTTCTTTTAATAATCAATGTAATTTTATTCTGTAGCTTTTCTTTCTATTAATTATCAGAATATATGTTTAATAAAATATTATTACATTTTATTGCATTAAAAAAAAAAAATTTGATTTGTGTTGAGGTACAATTTGTTTGTGTTTTCATGTTCAAGATATATTGATAATTGTGGGTAGTGATAATGTATTAAGTGATTTGTAGTATTCATATTGTATGTTTGTAAACAGATGTAGTGATAGGGGCATTTATAATAGAAAGAAGTTGTTTGTTTTTATTTTTTGTTTATTATGTTTGTTAGTAAGAGGAGATATAAAATAAATTCATTTGAAGGGTTTTGGAATTTTAAGAATTATGATTAAATTAATTAATTGAAGTAGATAATATGAATTATCATAAAAGGGAATCTTTGATAAGGGACTTGTGGGTTTATTGCATTGTTTGAACAAAATTTAAACACTTTAATTTGATTTAAAATAATACCGTAAGGCAAACGATTAAAAGTTGAAAAATGGAATTGGATTTAAAATATAAAATATTCCTGTGAATTTTAGATCAAGAAGTAGGATGTAGATGTTGTCTGTAATATAATAATGAGTATGTGTACACACCCAGTGCTTGCTAAAGGCAACCCAGTATGTATGTAAGGGGAGATATATCGGTTAAGGATCTGGTATGGTATAAGGCCAGTTTTGGAATTTTATTCAGAATGTTACAAGGTTAGGTGGTACTGTGGTGAGTAACTGTCCGACTTTACGGTGTTGGGATCTCGTACAGAGAAGTCCAGTGATGTCGTTCAGATGCAGCCATAGTCGCCGAGCTAGGGGGGTAGTTTACCCATGATGTGTTAAGAATTAAAGGGGGGTTGTTGGCGCCATATCCTCGCTGATCCTCTTAGGGTTTAGCAATGAGAATTTTTCTGTTTCGGCAAAAAACCTCTCATTGGGGGGGGGGAATTGTAACGGTACAAACCCATGATATTTTGCAGTTTTAATATTTTCAATTTTTATTCAACAAAGAATATATGGTGAATGGAGTATAGCATTGAGACTGGTACGCCTCGTTTCAGGAATGTAAAATTGTCAGCAAGGGTGCGTTTTCGCCCACAAGTGCGCGCTCAGGCGGCCAACGTTCTCAGGCGTCTGGTCAGCGTAATTACATCTCCTATACCGATTCAGCCGTGGCTGAAATGGCATAGAGTTTGTAGCGCTTCGCGGGGCGTCGCGCCGATCACCATTACAATACCTATGCGGGCTCAGCACATTACCGCTTATCGTCTCTTCTCTATCGCATCTCTCACACATTATTTGACTCTATCATCTCTATCATATCACTTATTCTATTACGATATGATTATTATTATTATTTATATTTACGATTAGGCTATATGGAGTAGGCTATAGGTAATTATGCATTATCCAGACAATGCTGATATTGCGGTGAAATTTTTTTTTTCTATTCTTCTATATTATATACACACGCGAAAAATAATTTTAACCAGCGGCGGTCGAACCTATTTACGGATAAAAAAAATAAAATAATTACTCCTATAAGAACGCATGCAAAAGTGAATGAGCGCCATATTGACTGTGTGTAGACTGTTCAGAGACAGAGTGACGCATGACGTCACCGCTTGTACTAACTGTGACAAATGATATTAGAAGTTCGGATCTTTTCGGTTAATTGGCAGCATGAGACTCTACACTTGTATTACATTACTACAAAGTTTTTCACAAACCTCTGTTAGTAGATAGGTTAGGTTAGTTTACAAGCTTACACCGAAAAGGTCTGATAATAATGTAAACTTCGAGTCCCCCACGTAGCTGGGGGCTCCCCCCGTGACCCCCCAGCGTATTATTATTTGTAGCCTAACCTATCTACCAACAGAGGTTTGTGAAAAACTTTGTAGTATTGTAGTAATGTAGTAATGTTGTACAAGTGTAGAGTCTCATGCTGCCAATTAACCGAAAAGATCCGAACTTCTAATATCATTTGTCATAGTTAGTACAAGCGGTGACGTCACGCGTCGCTCTGTCTCTGAACAGTCTACACACAGTCAATATGGCGCTCATTCACTTTTGCACGCGTTCTTATAGGAGTAATTATTTTATTTTTTTTCTCCGTAAATAGGTTCGACCGCCGGTTAAAATTATTTTTCGCGTGTGTATATAATATAGAAGAATAGAAAAAAAAAAATATTTCACCGCAATATCAGCATTGTCTGGATATGTCACAATTACCAGGCTATATACTGTATTAATTTATAATCATAATTGTACTGTACTACATTTTGTGTTTGTAAGAACAAAATACAATGAATTTTCTTTTAAATTTATTTATATTTTTACATTGAAAATTATACTACAGTGTTGTTGGACAGTTCTTTTGTTAACTGATGTTACATTTACATTACATAGTGTGCTTTTAAAATTACAAAAAAAGTCAACAGTTACATAATTAAAGAATTTAACTTAATTTATTTATAATAGTCTGTAACAGAAAAAACTCACACTTTTTGACATCCTCGTTGTTAGTGAAGCTTAGCACTAGGCGTATTATTTTCAATGCTTAGTGATAAATTATGTTTTCGTTTTGTTCTTGCAGTCGATTCCTTTTTGAAAGTTAGCATCTTTTCTGTGTTTGCCGGTCGTCCCGATTGACTTCTTCCTCCTCCTTTTGATATTCCTCGCTCTTTTCGCCGTGTTAATGAAGTAGGCTGGACTCGAATTTTCTTAGTTTTTAAGGAGGATAGTTTAGCTGGCATGAAACTCATGACCTGCCCTGGCATTTTTATTGCTTGCATTTTTTTAATCGTTTTATTTATAATGGCACTGTTTGAAGAACTTGGACAGGTCTCTAATATGTTGGTCATGCGGTTAAATTCAACTCTTAACTTATCCAAAGAATCTTTATAATTAATTAAAGGAATACTTTGATTTTCATGCACCAGCGTCACCTCACTAGTCCCTGTAATTGTGTCTGCTGCAACCACCGATGTCACATTTTCGGTTAAGTCCATGCTGCTATAAAATTCAACTGGAATTTCTGAACCAAAAGCAACCTTAGCAAATTTAATTTTATCTTCTACATTTAACACAGGATGAGTTGTCATCTGAAACTGGAATTTTTTCTCAACTGCACACATGTGTTTACAATATTTACCACCTCTACCATACAAGCAATCACACGTTGCGAATTTCTTGTGTACAGTATATACATCTGTCATACATTTAGATGTGACTTTGAACTCATTTTCTCTTAATTGCTCGACATCTATTCCTTCAACTCGTTTGTAAAACTTTGAGTAATGCGATAAAAGTTTTTGATCGCATCTTGAATTTGCAAATTCTATCAGTCGACGTTTATGATAATTTTCAAAAACACTACAAATAAATTCCAAAAGTGCACATGAATTGAATGCTTTACACCTTTGAAGTACAACGTCTTTAAAAATGCGAAGAGATGCTTCACAATAGTTGTTAGTATTGTTTCCCCTTGTAATAATTTCGTTGCGGTAAGCTAAACACCAATTAGTTCTTTTTAGCCACAGTGTCGCAAAATGTTTTTTTGCTTGGGGATAATTTTTTTTAACACTACAAATAAGTTCTTTGTACATCTTACTTGCAGTATCAACAGTATCAGAATAGAGAACATTTTGAAATAACTGCATGATAGTCTTTCGGTCTTCCTTTTCAATGTTGTGATTTTTATCCCACAACCAACGCCACAGTGCCTGACATACATGAAAAGTGCAAAGTAAAAGTCTTATGGTTGGAAAAACGTGCTGAAGTGCATTTCGTTCAGCGTCACTGTCGTCGGTCATAATTACTGAAGGACGGAAAATTTTGTTAGTGTTTGATTCAAGTGATTCTTTTAATAACTTAAACGCTATTTTATAATTATCTTCCATCAAAGATGCATGGAGAATACAACCTATAGGGAGAGCTCCAATCTTACTTCCACAAAAAAACAAATGTAACACACGTATTCGTTTGATCGCAGGAACTACTCGAGTCAACAAATACTATTTCATCCGCATTATCAAGTGCAAACACTCTTTTCATAATTGGCGTTACAATAGCTACAGTCATGGTTTTATCATCTATGGTTATATTATTCCCCATTGCTTCTAAATTTTCTTTTCTCTTTTTTAAATTTTCTAACAAGTTATCATTGCTTCTGTCCCCAAAGTGTTCCCTCCTCCATACTGTAAATAAATTAATGATCTGTCTGATTGTTGGATTTACTTGTGCTTTGCTAAGTTTGCAAGAGCAGAATTGTCATCCTCTGCGCTTTCAGTAATAATAATTTCATGATAATTTTTTGCAGCAGAAGGTGTCACACCACAGTTAAAATAAGAATGAAAAATTTCTACTGTTTCTTGAGAACACCTTAAATAGCTAAATGCCTCTGCTACATTAACTGAATGATTATGACTGAAGCTTATGTGGATCACACAATTGAAGCCAGTTTTTAAATTCGGGTCATTTTTGCAGGTATCCCTATTTATCTTTTTAAATGTAAAGTCAATGCTGGCGTCACATTTTCTATCCCTAATTCTATTTTTATATTTTCTTTCGTGTTTTGATTTATTTTTTTGAGAGTGTTGGCACCTATATAAGTCTTTCTAAATAAATTTGTCACTTGTTTCCCATACCTTTTAAACACTATCCAGTTGGTTTGTGTTGCTTTCAAAAACTCTTGTACAAATAAAGAACACTGTTCGTCATAATTTTCGCCGTTCAATTTGCAATAAATTAAACTTGTAAATGTATCACTTTTTTCACTACAAAATTCGAATTTAGTGACTTTATTATCAATGCAAACATTACTTAAAAGCGTCTTAAACTTTTGTTCGTTCATTTTGTTAGTTCAACAACGACAACACTGAATAACAGCTTATTAAAAACAACTACAAACTCGAAAACTCACTCTTCGTTCACTTCGAAACACTGACTACAGATACGTACACTAAACCCAGACTTGGTGCTCAAGGGCGAGGGGGTCAGATGACTCAGCATTGTTGATAGGGAGGGGATTGTATAAGGCGGGAAAAGAAGGAATGTAACAACGCGTATCGCGGCTGAGCCCGCATAGGTATTGTAATGGTGATAGGCGCGGTCGCCCCGCGAAGCGCTACATACTCTATGCCATTTCAGCCACGGCTGAATCGGTATAGGAGATGTAATTACGCGTCTGGTCACGTATGAATACATTCCTCAGCGCTGTGTGCGCAGAAAACAGCGTCTGTCACCTCCCAGTTAGTGAACTGCGCGGTTCTATGTAATAGTGCTCGCTAGCCGAGATCCAGTAAAATTGTAAAAATGTGTTAATAAAAGTGCAACAGCAACGTCAGAAGTAAAATTTCTAAATTACAAACAGTTAAATGTATTTTCCGGACTTCTAATTGTAAACAGAGACGCAACAACGGAGCACAAGTGCAGGATGAGTACTCTTCAAAACTAGCAACAATACAGACCAACTATACACAGACCCACTAAAATGTATCAATAGTAAAGAGCTCTCTAAATTAAATTATGGGGTAATAAATTGAATGAATGTGAGCGTGTGCAAATACTGGGTCGCCTTTATTTAATATAATCTAATGAACCGGTTATTTTAAATAGGTTAAGTAAAACCGTGAATTTTGTTTTTGTCTGTCTTGATTAAATTGAGTAGGTAATGCAACATTAATATTTGTCAGAATTGAATCCTAATGGATACAGAATAAACTTGTCATCATTTTCTAAAGAAAGATAGTATATCAAATGATTAATAAAGATGAGTTAAAGGACCAGTACAATGAGAGTTGAGTACATTAATAACGCTAACCCAAAATCACGCTTATAAATCACGAGTTCGTGTGAAGAACTCTGGCCCGTAAAAGTAAGTTGGTTATGATTTATTAATAATAATGTGGGTAAGTAGTAGTACTATTACATTTGACGTCCGAACTAGGGACAAAGTTAATGTATCCAATAGATTGAATTATTACAAATCACTTTTTTGTTTATGATCTTTTGTTTTTAATAAAATTTTTATGAATTTCCACATGTAAGCAAAGTAACATTTTATACACTCTAATATTGTTTTTAATTTACAAATTCACTTAACATAGTTTATTATAAAATCTTAATTTACTCAAATATAATTAAGATTAATTTGTTCACTTGCCCCTTCTCACAAAATTACATGCTCAAAACTATAATAAAATATGTTAACATTTTTTACTCTTGTTACACACTATTCAAGTTTATTGAATGTCAAGAATGTCCATAAAATAAAAGTTTTTAAATTCTTGGATTTCGTTGTCCATGACGTATCTGTTAATTAACTAAATATAATTAAATCACTACCGACTCGGAACACAAATGTTTTTATTCTACTTATAGCAAGTTAAACGCTGTATTTATATTATATTTTGAACAAAAGTTTACAAATTTCCTTTTGAAGTCCAACTTTTAAAAACAGATATTAGTAGATTTTTTTACCACTGCTAATTAAACTTATGATAAATTTTAGTTTATCAAAAATGAACACTAGATGCTGTCCTTTCTTAAATTTGTTGAAAACTTTGTGTCAGTTAATATATAAAAATTACAGAAATTTATTCAATTAGGAATTAAAAGGTTATATGGGAATTACATCAACACATTTTATTGTTAGTAAATGCAGTTAACATTTTTTCTCTTGAAATATTAATCTTTTTTCACTGAAATTTTGTAACATTTATGGATGGCTAAAAATTCATACCTCTTTACATCTGGTATATCACTATCATATATAATGGTTCTGTTACCTTGTGGCTTTAAATTCTAGTGCACCTCTATCTATTCACCTACCATTGTTTTGTAGGTAGTCATACCATATTTTTATTTTCCAGTTATCTTATCTTAATACCACATTCTTGAATTTTGTTTCCATTTTTATAGGGCGACACAAGTATGCTTCCATCTCTTGAATTTCCATAACTTTTTGATTAATTTTTGTTGTTGTTGTTTCTTATAAAAGAAAACAATTAAAAAAAAGTTTATCTTCAAGTACACCATCTTGCTTAAAATTAAACACTCTACAGATTTTGTTAAACTTTTTTTTTTTAATTTACTGCCAATTTGACAAAATTTGTTTATTTCAGACACAAAAATATTTTTTGACAGTTAATTATTGAATATGTTTTTTTATTAAAACCTTTAATCATAGTAGACAATAGGTTTTGAGGCTCAAAATTAACATCCAGAGCAATAGCATGTTAATTAGCATTTATAGTAGAAGTTAGAGAAAAATATTTTGCCAGTCAAACATGAGAAACAAAAAGATTTCAAACATCTGTTTGTATGAATTTTTTCTTTACTTTAGTCTGTAGAGTTCATATTATCTGAAGTATGCCTATTTCTTTATGGGCACTATACTAATAAAACAACACAACAAACATCATGAAAAACTTGGTTCAGTTATTTTCCTTATGTATTCAATTATTATAATTAATTTTTAATGCAGAAGTCAACATCTATTGAGCTTACTCGTACTTTGGACATGTTCCAGCTGATAATTAGTATGTATATTATCAATGAAATTGATACCTATTATCAACTAAATATTTGTCACCCGGTTGCCATGATTAAGAACTTAAAACAAATATTGAAGTTGGTTGAATACAGTTTTTGTACATCATAGTTAACATTAAAAAATTTATTAAAGTTTGTTTTCAGATTCATACCTTTAAAAGTAACCAACTTCATAGAAGAACTGGTGACTACAGTAATAGTTTACAGAAAGAAAAACAGTGTTACTGGAAATGATTATCTGCAGATGCTACTGAAGATGAGAGAAAAGACCTTGTCAGAAGCTGATGTGAAAGACAAAGCTATACAAGGTAGTTAATTGTTGTGTTTGATTTCTTGAAAATATCAGCTGGATGTGTGTATGGTATGACTCTCAAAAATAAAGAAAAAAGTGATAGGTATCATGAATTCCCTCTTTATCTTTATTTTGTTATTAACCTATGATTGGAACTTGAATAATATTAATATTATTTACAGCATTCAGTGTTCAATAAAATAACAGGTTCATCATATACCATAATTCGCAGTTTTATGCTTAAAATAACACTAACAATGAAAAAACTGTAATTAGAAGTTAAAATCAGAAGATGATATATATACTAATATAATAAATATTTATTTAGGCACTTGTTTGATATTGTGTTAAATACATTTAATTTTAAAATATTTAATAATGTATTGAAACTATATAGTTAATTATTATCAACATAATAAGTTGAAATAAATATTAATTTTGAAAACATTTCTTAAAATATTGGAAATTTACAGAAAATGCTGACAGGAGGTTGTATGGCCTTGCTTTAACATTTTTCACTGATGGATTTGAAAGATCAGCTCTGACTCTAAGTTACGCTTTATATGAATTGTCAGTTAACACTGATGTTCAAAAGAAATTGCATGAGGAACTGCAACAAGCAACAAAAGATGGAAAATTGTTGAACTATGACACACTGATAAGACTTCCTTATTTGCATAAAGTAGTTTCAGGTAAGACTGTATTGTATATTTCATTTTTCAAGTGTGCATATTTTATATATATTTATAATACCGGTAATATGAATTTACCAATGTACACTCTGTCTATCTGTCACCCCTATCCCTCGCCCTCTTTGTATTTGTTTATTTATCTAGGAGTGTAATGTGGGTAGTAATCTTTAGTATACAGGAAGAATTAAATAAATATCAGAGAAATAAAACAGTGAAATTTTTATTGACACTTTATCAGCATTCAGATTCCTCAGGTAATAGTTCTCCTTTGTAAATAAATATATCGGTTATTGTACTAATTACTGAGTAAAGTAAATGAAGTCAATGAGACAATAAACTTATTATTTAGATGTAACACACAATATCACGAAAAATATATTTATGTAGATAGGAGAAATTAAAATTATTTTTCTATAAAGTTTTGGTGGTTTCATGGGTACTTGTGCGGAGAAAGGGGGCTTTTTTGAAGTTTACTTGGGAGGGTGGAGGGCTTGAGTCTCTAGTTATGTTACTGGATAATCTATTTCACTCAATACATTTTGATATAATAATGTCCACTGGTAGTATTCTAGTCATGTGTATTCTTCTTTGTCTTCTTTAGTACTACAGCCCAATTTTAACCCTGCTTTAAACACCAATCTTCCCCAATGTCCCCTATCCATTGCCATCTCAGCATAACCCCTCACATCCATTCTTCTGAGATCTTCCAGCACATCATCCGACCATCTTACCCCTCTTTCTTCTTTTATATACCTTTACTCTCAGAACTGATCATCAATAAATTCAAGGTGACCTAGCCATTGTATTTGTTGAGCCTTTGTGAATCTTACGATGTCCTCATACTTCAATAGTTCATCTACCTCCTGGTTATTTCTTATTCTCCATTCATAATCTTCCTTAACCGGGCTATAAGGCACAATCTTTCTTTAAAATCTTCTCAGGGCTTCTTGTTCCTTTTTTGCTAATGTCCATGTCTCAACTTCATAAGCAACAACTGGTCTAATAAGTGTCTTATATATTTTCATTTTTGTGTTGTAAGTTTGCTTCTCAAGAGTCTACTGATAGCATAGCGTGCAACATAACTTTATAAGTTATTAATTAATCATATATTATGTACAATCATAAATAATAGAAATGAATTATGAATAGTAATAGTAAGTAAGAAATTGTCATGTATGTAAAAAGGAAAATGTGTAGAATAAGAATGAATAGGGCGAAGCCCAATGCGCCGACAGATTGGCGATGGCCAAAATAAAAATACAATGTACATCCGTACCTTGCATGTCATAAAAACATAAAATGCTTTGTATGATCAAAACTGCAAAAAATGTGCAAGTCCCGTTAGAAAGCGAGGCAGCGACCTCCAAAAGACAATAGCTGACAACCCAAGGTAAGGTGCGAATTTTAGAAAGTAGCATTTTTTTAACAAGTTAAACGGCCACGCGGTAAAGAAACGCACCAGCAGACACATACCCAATAGAAAAAAGCGTCAGTACAGCGCGTGGAAAATAGCGATGTATGACTGGGTACATTCAAATGTAGTGGGCCAAAATTCAAACTAGAACCAATGGAAATGGATTCACGTATGACAGGAGAGTGGGTATCTACGAGAAAACTATGAAAAGAGAATAGTTAAAGAAAAAAGAAGGAGTCGCAAGTTAAATTTTGTCATAGACAACAGAGAAGCTATGTTGCTCTGCAGAAAAACTTAATTGTTCAATCAATATAACTAGAACGGCAACGTTAACGCCAAACTTGTAAATAGTGTATAGAGCGTCATAATGGAATAAGTAAAGAATTAAATAAATACAACTATTACATTAACGACTCGGAATACACAAAGTTTTTATAAGTAAAAACATAAAGTTTTACCTTACAACCTGAACCGGTTTTCACCTTTAAAAGGCTTCTTCAGAGGTTGCCGCTGGTAGTGCTGTCCGTCATGTTGTGGGCAACGGAATTGAATTTTGAAAGATCGATGTTGTATGTGTGGGGTGAGATATGTTCGAATAATGCGTGCGATTTGAATTGTGTCTGTATGTTTAGGATGTTGTTTTTATTTGTTTTCGTGTGTTTGTATATTTCCAATTGTTCTAGAGTGTCTAGTTTTCAGCCTTTTGTGTGTACGTGTAGAATGTTCATGTTATTGTTGATGTTTTTGTATGTGTGGTTTGCTTCAATGAGGTGGTTTGCAAAGGTGGATTCTGTAGTGGAGTGGAGTGCCTTTGTGTGTTCAATTATCTCTGTTTGAAGCTACGTCAAAATTAAATAAATTATCGCGAAAGCCGTGTGAGTATCATTATATATCTGTGCACGAGCTATATGCGAAAAAGTATTACTTAATTATGTGCGCGGAAGTAAGAGGCAAGAAGTATATATCTATATCTGTGCGCGACATTAGTTATCAACCGCGAACGTGTGTTGTACCAAAAGCAGAGCAAAGTGATAAAATGCAAGTGTCAATAAGTGCAGTGTATAGTGTGGACAAGCCGATCATTCAGGATGGATCCTGCTAACAAGTAACAGTAGATCATAATGACACAATTCATAAGTTAATTAATCTCAACATATAGTAGTTGAATGTCTACCAAACTCATACTCATCTCATTCTAAAAGACCCCACATTTCGTTCAGATACTAAACAATGTATTTTATGTGATATGACATGACAGGCGGGATACCAAGTTAGATATGTGAATGTATAAAGTAGCAAATTAAGTTTGTAGAACGAGAACGTAGTGAAATTAAATAAGATACAATAATAATACTTGGAATCAATTAAGTAAATTGATATCTTACAATATTAATAAATAAAATAATTAATAATGATGAAATATTATGATGTGTAATAATATATGATATCGATTAAAAATATTTGTCTTATAATTTAATGGTAATCTTGATAATCAGTGTATTGTGAAATTCAATTTACATGTCTGAAGAATAATTGAGTCAATATATAATATTATTAGCATCTGAACGATATAGTCATTATTTAATGAACCCTGAGATACTTATCTCTGGTGCCCACCGGAAACTTTATATTTGGAGCAACAACGAGTAGCTTCTTTATTAAAAAATATTAGCACCCCCCCAAATTTATTTATATTTGGCACCCTGAACGTGGAGCTTCTGAGAAATTAATTTATATTTGTCGCCCAACAACGTGGAGCTTAAATTAAGAATTGTATAAGCTCGGTAGAATGAGATGAGGTAGACAGTAAGAAATATATGTGTAAATTTAAATTTCGAACTTAATGATAACAGGTAGTCAAAGTAAGTAATTAAGGAATTTTAAACAAGTTAATAATAATAAGGTAAAAATGGCGAGTAATTACAATGAAAATGGTAGTAATGAAGGGGAGTTCGAAGTTAACAGTCAAATGGGGGAGACGGGAATATTCGACAAACTAACCGATAATGGAATCGCGCCTGTTTCTTCAGAGGCAAGGGGGCGGGAAGAAGAAGATTCAATCAGCGCAATACAATCTACACAAACAAACTCAGACATAACCACAATACTGCAACAATTAACGAAACAATGAACAGTGAATTAAGAAAAACGATGAACAGATTAATCAACATAGAGAAGAGATTAGCTGTGAATTAAATGAAGTTAGAGAAATGAGTAATGAACAGATACAAAAACTCATGGAACGGTACACGAACAAGAACAATTGTATAGAGGTAGATGGACGGTTGACGCAAGTAAAGGAGGACTTGAGAGCGCGAATTGCACAATTAGGAGCAGTACCGATGCAACGCGGGATCACAGTGGAGCATCTGAAGAGTGTTACATTCAACGGAGAAGGGGAATACCCTATAGAGTTCATAAAGGATTTGGAGGAGATCCGGAAAGAGTATTACGTAAGCAAAGGGGCAAACTGGGTCGCAAGACACCTGGAAGGAGAGGCAGCGATATGGTGGAAGTTAATCCGGAACGATATCACTACATTTCGAGAATTCCAGGAGGCATTCATCGCAAAATACTGGTATCAGATGGTACAAGAAGAGGTGCGTGATCATCTGGAATTCGGGAGATACAGGTATGAAAGTGGTTTGAGCATGATCCAGTACATGGAGAGATGTATCTTACAAAATCGCCAACTTATCCCGCCCATATCTGATCAACACTTAATAAGGAAATTAGCGCGCCATTACCACCATGATATAGCTGTCGCTACCATTACAAGAGGGGTGAGTAATATTGCAGACTTCCAAATGCTATTAATGGAATTTACAGCAATGCGGAATGTGAACAATGACCATACGAGCAACCAAGGGAGCCAACTGCAGGTAAAACGAGAACAACTAGACCGTGTGAATCGCCCGTGGCAGAATAGAAGAATGGACAGACAGGCAGACTACTGCAATAAACCAGGGCGGAACCAAGTACAAAGTAACAATGAGCCAGACCGGAGGGAAGTAAACCAAGGATTGCATAAACAAATATACTAATCTAGTGGAAAGGATAAATAGACAGTTAGGGAATATATTTCGAGTACTGGTAGGAGGACACCACACAAACTGGGCTAAGTATATTCGATTAGTAGAGAAATGTATAAATGAAATGTATCACAACACCATTGAGATGACACCACATCAGGCTCATTGGGGTCAGAAACCAAGAAGAGTGTGGGAGCTATACGTTGATAAAGAATTGATGAAGGACGAAAGGAAGATAAACCCTGGTGAAATCTACCAGAAAATAAAAAGAAAAGGTGAGAAGAGACTGCGAAAACATAATGAAGAAAAACAGCAGCTGAAGTTCAAGATTGGAGACCTGGTATTGATCAGAACCAACCCGATCTCCGACTTAACGAACAAAATTACTGCAAAATTCTGTGAGCTCTACAAAGGCCCATACAAGGTAAAGGACTTCAAAAGAGGTGCAACGTACATAATAGCTGAGGTCGGTGATCCTGAGTCGATTTGTGGCAATTTTAATATCAGACAAATGAAGCCATACTACCGTGGGTAATTGAGAATGTAATAAATGGGTAACTGAGAATGTAATAACTCAACTAAATTTTAAAATTCCTTAATACAATAAAATGTTAAGATGTAATAGTAATAAGGAATTGTAGTAGAGTAAGTCATGTATCAATATAGTTAGTAAGCGAGAGTTGTAAACAAACAAGTAGTGGGATAATTTAGAACGGGGAGGTGTGAATGACCGACCATTGTCAACAAACTAACATGATGAAGTGAAAGTATGCAGTGAGGGGGTAGACCATTACTAGCCGAACTGTGAAAGTGTGTCAGTGCGGGTAAAGTAAACAAACCCATGTTTAAATGACTATATATGTAGAGGCATACATAATGATTTTCCCAAATTTTGTTGTACAATTGTGGACAAATCATTTTGGGGGACAATGCAACATAACTTTACAAGTTAATATTAATATTAATTAATCACATATTATGTACAATCATAAATAATAGGAATGAATTATGAATAGTAATAGTAAGTAAGAAATTGTCATGTATGTAAAAAGGAAAATGTGTAGAATAAGAATGAATAGGGCGAGGCCCAATGCGCCGACAGACTGGCGACGGCCAAAATAAAAATACAGTGTACATAAAATGCATGTCACAAAATACAGTGTTACCTTGCATGTCATAAAAACATAAAATGCTTTGTATGATCAAAACTGCAAAAAACGTGCAAGTCCCGTTAGAAAGGCGAGGCAGCGACCTCTAAAAGACAATAGCCGACAACCCAAGGTAAGGTGCAAATTTTAGAAAGTAGCATTTTTTTAACAAGTTAAACGGCCATGCGGGAAAGAAACGCGCCAGCAGACACATACCCAATAGAAAAAAAAGCGTCAGTACAGTGCGTGGAAAATAGCGATGTATGACTGGGTACATTCAAATGTAGCGGGCCAAAATTCAAACTAGAACCAATGGAAATGGATTCACTTACGTCAGGAGAGTGGGTATCTACGAGAAAACTATGAAAAGAGAATAGTTGAAGAAAAAAGAAGGAGTCGCAAGTTAAATTTTGTCATAGACAACGGAGAAGCTATGCTGCTCTGCAGAATAACTTAATTGTTAAATCAATGTAACTAGAACGGTAACGTTAATGCCAAACGTGTAAATAGTGTATAGAGCGTCATAATGGAATATGTAAAGAATTCAATAAATTATAGCGAAAGCCGTGTGAGTATCATTATATATCTGTGCGGGAGCTATATGCGAAAAAGTATTACTTAATTATGTGCGCGGAAGTAAGATGCAAGAAGTATATATCTATATCTGTGCGCGACATTAGTTATCAACCGCGAACGTGTGTTGTACCAAAAGCAGAGCAAAGTGATAAAATGCAAGTGTCAATAAGTGCAGTGTATAGTGTGGACAAGCCGATCATTCAGGATGGATCCTGCTAACAAGTAACAGTAGATCATAATGACACAATTCACAAGTTAATTAATCTCAACATATAGTAGTTGAATGTCTACCAAACTCATACTCATCTCATTCTAAAAGACCCCACATTTCGTTCAGATACTAAACAATGTATTTTATGTGATATGACATGACAGGCGGGATACCAAGTTAGATATGTGAATGTATAAAGTAGCAAATTAAGTTTGTAGAATGAGAACATAATGAAATTAAATAAGATACAATAATAATACTTGGAATCAATTAAGTAAATTGATATCTTACAATATTAGTAAATGAAATAATTAATAATGATGAAATGTTATGAAGTGTAATAATATATGATATCGATTAAAAATATTTGTCTTATAATTTAATGGTAATCTTGATAATCAGTGTATTGTGAAATTCAATTTACATGTCTGTAGAATAATTGATCAATATATAATATTATTAGCATCTGAACGATATAGTCATTATTTAATGAACCCTGAGATACTTGTCTCTGGCGCCCACCAGAAACTTTATATTTGGAGCAACAACAATGTCTTTATTAAAAAATATTATTAGCACCCCCCCAAATTTATTTATATTTGGCACCCTGAACTGAAAATAGCTTGTGAAAAAGTTATTTATAAGTGTGCCCTATTACCTATTTATATCTTGTCATGTGTTGTGTATATGCAACCTTCATTATCTTTTATGCCTACCAGGTACGTGAACTTATTAACTGCATTGAATGAATTACCCTCTATAGATAAACTATACAGATTTCTTCTCATTTCTGATGCAGAAACTAGCATGTATTTAGTTTTGCTAATATTTACATTCAGTCCCATTCCAGGGTATTTTTTTTATTTAGGTCCTTGCAAACCTCAACCAGCTAATGTCTTGAACTTTCTAATGACATTAAATGTATGCAATTTCAGAGACACTGAGAAAATATCCAATAGTGTTGTCATTGATTAAACTCTGTACAGAGGCAACATCACTGGAAATTGAAGGCAAACCTGTTACCATAGACGTAGGCACACATGTGAGTACTTATTATACACATGCATGCATTACTATAAAAAATGTTATCACATCAATTTTTCAGTTTTTATTAAAATATTTTATAAAAATTGACAATAAAACAGTCCATTCACATAAAAAGTGACATTTTGGGTCATGATGTTACTGACGGAAGTAGGCATATTTATTATACATTTGTGACAACTCACCAGATTTGATGTATTTATTACAAAAGAAACAACCTGGGAACAGAAAATAAAACATACTATAGCACAAATTTTTATAATGTCTTTGACTGAAAAAACTTATTTTGTTTATTCTCCTGTATTTTCTTTTTTTTTAATTTTCTACATTCATATGTTTAACATTTAGACCTAAGAAGATATATGTTAAGAAGACTTTTACTTCATTAATATTTTGTAATTTTTTAATAAAGGAATATGGTTCTTTTTTCTTCGGAGTAGTGGCATATTCGAAAATAATAATATACCTAAACCTTTCAATCTTTCAAACGACTCTGAAATTTCTTTACAAATGTAAAGAAAAAATAATGTACTCATAATTTTTCCATGGTCTATGCCAGTGGCGGACTAAGGGGGGGCGGAGAGGCCGGCCCGCCTTGGGCCTCTGGTCCTGGGGGGCCTCCAAATCTCGAGGACCTCGAGATTTGGAGGCCCCCCAGGACCAGACCATTTTTAATCAAATCCCAAACAAGGCCAAAATATGTTCAGTAAATAAGAGGCAGTTTGGAGTTCGAGGCCCCATATGTATGCAAAATATAAACATAGGTACCTGTCTGCTAGACGCAATTATTCTACATGAAACGTTTTTTGATACCTATGCCATCTACACAGGTGTACTATAAGTACAGTTTAAAAATACGCGCATAAGTGCAGTGAAGAGGATACCAGTGATTTATTAATTTTTTAACTAAAGTATTACATTCTAAAAATTACTTTTTCAAAGGTTATACATAATTATTATATAATTTATTTTATGAATATGAAAATCCAACTAGATGAACTAGAGTAGAGTCATCTAGATTTAAGCAACGGTTTTTACCAACTGTAGACATCAAGATCAACTAGAGTCATCTAGACTTTATACGCCAGAACTAACCATAGAAAAATGTTTTGTAACGTTTTTTTTCTGCTGAACACACCCAATATCGCATAAATCTTTATCTAGTTATAGTCAGTGCCTTAAAGGGGTGCACCCCTCTCGCTCTATGGCGGCTTCGGCGCGAAACATAAATAATTGATCCGAACAACAGAGAAATTATGTGATGATTTCTTTTGTAAAAGGAACAACATACCTATTAAAGAATAGCAACGAGGGCAATCAATTTGAACCTTATTGTCATAAAATTACATTATAACTTGTAACTTGTTAGGAGACCAAATGAAGATAGTAGCCGCTGCGGGACTTCCCTTCGACTTCCATTTGAAACTATCGGGGAATACCTGTCGGAACGGGGAAAACCCAAACAGTCTGCTAGCGCATGCGCTCTAGAATACCTTGAGTTTCGTGTTAACTTCATTTCATTTCATTTCATTCTTCATAAAGCTCGATTAGAAATACTATGTAATTAATATAATTTTTCTTTGATTTTTGTTGTGACGTGTTAAGTGAGTTTAAACAGTGATTGTATTATCGTGTATCTAAGAAGAGCCCAAAAAGTAAGTACCTACATTTCTAATTAGGTTATTATTATCTCAAAATTTTCTAGTACATACTATCAGGATCAGAAATGCATGGACACTTAAAGTTCTATAATCCTTTGCAAACATTAGATTCTTTCTTTACACTGTTTTACAGCAAATAACACTTTGTTGTAATATCGAAATGTGTTACAAATTGTAGAATCATGATGTTTAACAAACAAATAATGGTTTATCAAATAGTTAAATAAATATCATTGTTGTAACTTGGAACTATGATACACAGTAGTTATCATACTGTTTTATATTAAATGTTTCTAAAAATTCAGACTTGTTGTTTATAGGTTAAGATACACTTTGTAACAAACACTCACAGTATGAAATCCACATAGAAGCAAGTTGGCCACATTGTATTAAATACACCGAGGCCTACGAGAAATACAGGCCCTGGCGCGTTTTAGTCACGTGAGGATGAGAGTAGCGAGAGAGAGAGAGAGAGAGAGAGAGAGAGAGAGAGAGAGAGAGAGAGAGAGAGAGAGAGACATAGAAAGAAATGTATTAGGGATTTACAGAACCATTGAGATCGGGCCCTCGGAGAGGGGATGAGAGAGAGAGAGTGGTACTGTATATATGATGATGCGGCCACGAGAGTGGGGATCCCCGAACGCGCGTAACGCTTCTCACTTCTCGTTTCTCGCGTGTCGCTTCTCGCGTGACCAAAATTTTTCTGTTCACTCCTCTCCATGCAGACGGCCACGAGAGTGGGGATCCCCGAACGCGCGTAACGCTTCTCACTTCTCGTTTCTCGCGTGTCGCTTCTCGCGTGACCAAAATTTTTCTGTTCACTCCTCTCCATGCAGACCCCCAACCCCCGCCATAAAAAGCTTTGCTTTAAAAATAATCTTTTTACCCACTGAAAAAATTGGCTTTATTGTCAGCCGCAATATAAATGCTATACACAACATTCATTTGAAAATGACCATGCATTTATGATCATGATGGTAGAGTGATTGACAAATGAGAAAGGACAGACTGTGACGTCATGCGGAGTGTGCGCTATTAGCTACTCAGCATAACAACACGCGTGCACACTGCTACTAGCTACCGTAAAAACATTAGTATTCATTACCGTATTCAAAGTATCCATTGAAATATGACAAATTCGTATATTTTCATATGTTTAAAACAAGATGTATTTACTTACAATTTAATTTTGAATTAACGCTGACAGAATGCAAAAACTATGTTGTAAGCCTGAAACAAGAATTCCCGTAGTTGTTCATACGTTTTAATGTTAGTAATGTCACCTAAATTTACAACGCACGACTGTAAACATGTAGCTTATTAATATATTATGTTTTTATCTTATTGTAAGTTATGTTTTTTATGCTACTTTGCTATCTTAAATATGTGTATTATGCTTAGTTTGTAAGCGACTATGTAGCATTATCATCATGAATACATAGCTTTTATTCGTCTTCATCTGATGGCAGGCGATGAATTCCGGAGATATAGGACCGGTTATCATCACTTTGATGCGTTAGATAGTCGTCATTGTCGTCTGTGTCACTGTCATTGCATGTAATTATGAAGCACTCTGACCACTCATCTATTAAGTGTTCCTTACGTAATAAATCTTCTTCATATTTTTTTACGTGATTGCACACATTACTCCATTCTTCACTGCCAACATGTACTGTTCCAACATGCACGTACTTCCCCCAAAATGGAATAGTCCGGTATCTTTCAATAACGCTGCATTCCTTTCTCATTTGCCAACCACTCTACCTATCTACTCTCTACTACGAGCCTACAGGCTACACGGAGAGAAAAAATTACTGTTAATGGACGTGTAGGCCTGATCTGTCACCGACATAATCTTGCGAATCTTTTTTTTAGTGAAAAGAATTCACCCATCTGGGTCTCAGAAAAGAAAGCTAAGAAAAGCAAAGACTGAAGAGGCTAAATCACTCGCTGGATCTTTATCCAAATAC
The DNA here is from genome assembly GCA_034769895.1 of Magicicada septendecula. Lineage (NCBI taxonomy): Eukaryota > Metazoa > Arthropoda > Insecta > Hemiptera > Cicadidae > Magicicada > Magicicada septendecula. Next base: position 247,979,105 of record CM068375.1, read on the forward strand.
CTTTCCGCTCGTGGAGAAAATAAAGATGGCGAAGGAAAGAGTAATCAAACTGTTGAATCTGGCTCCGGCGTACAGATAATTATTGATGTTGAGACTACAAACACAGGTGAAAAGCCTACTGTATGTGATTTTAATGAAGACTTTGACGTAAATGACACTGAAAAAAAAGATGATAAAGATAGTAATGATGAGAAAATTACTGAGAATGAATATATTTCTGATGCATCTAACTTCGACTCCTCTTCATCCAATGATACTGCACATTGGCCAATACCTGTTCCAGAGCATATCAGAATTGTGATTATTGAAAAGGGTAGTGAAGTATATCAAAACAAGGAGGGACCTTTTGAATCTATAGAAAGACCAGGTGAACACACTAAAGGAACACATCGTTTTTTAACTTCATCGTGGTTTTACTCACATTTGAATGAGACTAAATATTTAAGGAAATGGATGCTATACTCACCATCAACAAAGAAACTGTACTGTTTTTGCTGAGATTATTTGCCTCTGAGGGCGACACCAACAAAAATAAATTTATTTCTGGCTTCTGTCAGTGGTGGAAATTGAATCCAAAGATATCACAGCATGAATCATCCGCCTGAACATCTATCAAATTTAGAAAAATGGAAAACACTCTGTATGGGCTTGAAACTTAATAAAACCATTGACAAAGATAATCAGAAGATTGTTAATGATGAGACCACGAAATGGAGAAACATTTTACATCGCCTTTTAGATATTACACTATTTTTAGCCCAGCAAAACCTTGCTTTCCGCGATCATAGTGAAGACGTTTCATCAGAAACAGAGGAAATTTCTTAGAATTGGTGCAATTGATGGCGAAATATGATCCAGTATTGAAAGAGCATTGTTTAAAACTTGAAGAGTCCGCTGGTGGGTCAAAGAGAGTCCCTTCTTATTTGTCAAAAGTGATACAAAATGAATTTATATTTATTTTGGGTGTTCACCCATGTTAAGGAAAAAATTATTGCAGATATAAAAAAGGCTAAATATTATGGAATACTTTTGACAGCACTCCCGATGAAAGCAGAACTGACCAAATGAGTCAAATAATTAGATACGTCCATATAGAAGACAACATTGTGGAAGTTCGAGACTCCTTCTTAGGTTTTTTTTTTATGTTGGGAAAGACTGCAGAGGATATGTCAAAAGATAATCAACAGCAGCTGGAAAAAGATGGGCTGGATATTGCGTTGTGCAGGGCTCAAGGTTATGACAATGCCGCGTCAATGTCAGGTGTACATGGAGGAGTACAACGAAAAATTCAAGAAGTCAATCCAAAAGCTCTGTTCAGTCCCTGTGCTAATCATTCCTTAAATCTGTGTGGAGTTAATGCATTCTCAGGTGTTCCCTCTAGCGTCACCTGTTTTGGAACTGTAGAGAAGTTATATTCATTCTTCTCGTCTTCTACATGTAGATGGGAATTACTTGTAGAAAAAACAGGAAAAAGTTTGAAACGATCGTCTGATACTCGCTGGAGTGCTCATTACAATTCAGTTAAAGTCATAAAAGAAAACGTGGAAACAATTGTGAGCACTTTGGAAGATATGCAAGATCCATCCAAGGCAAACCTTGATACTAGATCTGCAGCAAGCTTGCTCCTTCCAGCTATATGTGATTTTACCTTTTTGACCTACATCAACTTTTGGCACACGATACTGGAGGAAGTAAATTTAGTCCTACAATATCTACAGTCTCTAAAAATGACTTTGGATAAAGGACTCGCCAAATTAAAAACCCTGAATGAGTTTTTAGTGACAGAACGAACTACAATTATAGACAATGCTGTTACTTTTGGCACTAAAAATGCAATGATATGGACATTAACATTGACCGACGAGGAAGAAGAGGGTAATTAAAACAATGCTGGGTGAACTAGCTCATGACGCTGGATTATTGATTCAAGAAGAAGTTCGTCGATCAATGTTTGAATGCATAGACCGATTTATACAAGAATTGTCACAACGATACACAGCCATGAAGGAAATCACCAAAATTTTCCAAATTGTTGAAACAAAATTTAAGCTTGAAGCTTCCGATGACGCTCTGGCTGTAGCACTGGAGAATCTGGTAGAAATTTACGATGAGTTTGATAAGGAGCAGGTGCTGCAAGAAATAAAAAGGTATCGTAGGCATCTACGTGCAACCGATACGAGTGTGGACGTTGCTGCTAGATGGACAGCCCAAGAAATCCTTCAATTTATAATTAAATGGGACTTCAGTGAATCATTACCCTGTACATCACTTATAATCCAATACTTCTTGACCGTTTGTGTCTCAGTCGCATCATGCGAGAGAAGTTTTTCTAAACTGAAACTAATAAAAAATTATCTTTGCTCTACGATGAATCAAGAATGACTAGCCAATCTGTCCATTTTATCAATTGAAAGAAAAGTTTCAAATGAAATAGATTTCAACGACGTTATTGAGAATTTCAGTAAAATAAAGGCACGAAAACATGTACTATAATAATATCAATAATAACTACTATCTCGTACTAAGGTTATGAAACTAACTGATATTATAACTGTACAAGCTTTGTTTCCAGACATAAAATAAAAGGTAATTTTCTTATTCTATTCTTTATTATTTCTTTGCACTCTACCTGATGGTTGCTGTGCTAAATGCTGATTCGTATTCTAAGTTTCTCACCTATATCTTTAAGTATGTATATTACAATTACTAGAGCGTAGAGTACACACATTATAAATACTTGATTTTTTTTTCAGCCATTACATCTATATTATTCATTTTTTACAAAATGTACACTACAAATACATCAATTTCTAAGCAGACCGGGGGCCTCATTTAGTTTCGCTGCCCCGGACCTCCGACGGGCTTAGTCCACCACTGGTCTATGCATACTTAAGTATCTCTATATTCCATATCATCTGTTTATAGGTTAAAAATATTAGGGATTGTAACAATACTATGACAAAATAAACAGAAGTAGACAGAATAGTTCTGTCAATAAGGCCAAATAATTTTTAACAGAAAAATTTTAATGTCTGTAATCTTTTGTACTGTGTATAGAATGTGAAAACTAATGTACAAATTGATGAACTATAAAAAAGTAAAAAATATATATTTAAAAAGATTTTAGTTATTTTTCTGAATGACTAAATACTAAAAATATAAATGTAGAAAAATGAGAAACAAAAGAAAACACAATAAATAACAAGTAAAACAAAAAATTAATTTAGTGAAAAAATAAATTCAAAAAATACAAAATTCATCATATAATGATGCACATTTTCATTTGTGATGCCAACAATGTGTTAACTGTGGTGTTAACATTTTGTTAAAATAAATGTTTTGCCCCCATTGTATGAGACTTTCTGTTTCATCTTAGACAGAATGTTTGAAGCTAACAAAACACTTATAACTGAATCTTGATTAATGGAAATTCTATTAACACAATGCCAGTTATCTTGCACACTACTCAGACAGATTAAACAGAAGGTTTGTTAGAGAAGTGAAGCTCATACAAAAGACAGGCTGTTTAGTTCCCAGAAATTGGTTAATGAATTGCATAGTACCATTATAGTGTTGCATATTATAGTGGTGTCTGACATTAGAGACAGCATAAATGCTATGAACATTATGTGGACAGATAAATAAGAACAATACTCAATTACCTAAACCTGCCACTTCAAAATTAAAGGGACTTGGTTGTAATTAAAGACAGAACTGTTTAAGGCATCCCATGTTGAGATGTACTTTAAATAATTTTTGTGTATCCATTATATGAATCCATAAATCAGCTTATCTATGAAAGTGCTGCTTTTGATTATTCTATGTAACTGATGTTCTACATCAAATCCTATATTAAATGAAGAAAAGCAGAATCATTGTTAAGAAGTCCTTTGAAATTAATTACTGGTATTTAATGAATGTAGATTAGTGGGTATGCCATTTGGCCACTAAACAAGAGGTCCAAGATTTTATTTCCAGGTAGCACAATAAATTCAAGAAGAATATTTCAACCTTCAGGTTGGCTCAGCCTCTGGAAATGAATACTTAACACCTAGTGTACCAGTAATAATAAAAGGCTGAAGTGTAATGGTAGCCACACTAACTTCCTTGTATGCATGCCATATGAACAACCCAGTTGGCCATTCATAAACCATATAGGTGGTACAAAAAGAAGTCTATCTTTATTATTTATAAATTTCTTTTGTATCTGCCATATTATCACCAGGTTTGTGATAGTCAAATTTTTTAATTTCAATGTTTTGTAATTAGTATATACGTTGTGATTTAGTATTCTGTTCTATTTATAGTGTATATTTTTTCCACTATAAATACTTTTCAATACTACAGACAGGATTTTGTTGTTATTTTAATTATTTTCCTTGCACCCTCTTTCAAGTGGTAACAGAAAGTGGATATCTAGTACACCTAGTTCACCTGACATACTAACAGTATAGTTACAAGAAATACTGTTATATATTGAAGGTGTCATATACGTAGAAAAGTAAAAGAAGGCTTTACTAAACAATGGTTTAAGAAATACACTGTTACATTAAATTAATACAATTAGTTACATTAAAATTAAATTTTTAAAAATTTTACCTTAATCCGTCTATGTGACCGCTTGTTTCTGTCCTCTAACGCGTTTCGGATTAATTTAATCCATCATCAGAGTAAAAATTCGTCGGTTATGACTTCGTTAAAACATTAAAAAGACACTAAAATACATTTATGTATATGTTCTACAAACACAGCGATGTACGCGGATGTGAGTGCGCACTCGACACTGGTTGACGACGTACTGCACAGTTTATTTAAGTTATCATGTTATCTATTGTTGTGTTGGGGCATGTACTCTATGGTTATGTTATCTATAATCTTATCATATAGTGTATGTGATTTAAATGCCAATTGTTCGTTTAGTATATTATTAGGATTATTTCTGAAGGCCCGGTAAATTTCGAACTCTTCTACTGCATCCATATATCTTCCCTTTTTGCAAATGTGTAAGGGTTTGCAATTTGCCTCAAAATTTGTGTAATTATGATTTAATGAAACGAGATGTTTAGCGTAATTTGATTTATTTATATTTGAAATGCTTGTGGGTAAGTGTTCTTTATATCTTTCGAAAAAACCCCTGCCAATCTGACCAATGTAATGCATGTCGCAGTCATCACATATCATCTTGTATACGCCAGTTCTTTTTTCAATTGATGTTCGTGTGGCATTATTTAACATTTTTTGGATATTGTTATTTGTTCTAAATGTGATGTGGATGTTATGTTTTTTAAATGTATTTCTAATGAGCATTGAGAAGTTGTTAGTATAATCAACCACCCTATATATTGCGTCCATCGTGACACGGTGAGGGTTGTCAGTTCTGCGTTTGTGTCTAAGCATCAAGTGTTCAACTAATGAGCTGTGGTAACCGTTCGCAATTGCAATGTGTTTAATTATATCTATTTCTTCCTTGTGGTTTGTTGGATCTAAAGGTACACTGTATAGTCTGTGTATCAGACTGTTGAACGTGGCCATTTTTTGTGAATGCGGGTGGAAAGAATCAGCATGTATGACACCATCAGTTGTGGTGGTTTTTCTGTATATCCTGTATTGAAATTTATTATTGTGTTTCATAAAAGTTAAATCCAAAAAATTTATTGCGTTGTTTGACTCTATTTCGAGTGTGAACTGTATGTTTGTGGTGATGTTATTCATGTAATGTAACAGCATGTTTGCCTGTCTCGTTGTCCCGTCGAAGATAACAAATGTGTCATCTACGTATCTTTTATAAAATGTAATGTTACGTTGCCATTTATTAGCCGCAAATTCAAACAATTTTTTGCATATGTGTCCGAGTTTAGAGGACTCAAGGCCTATTGATTTTGGCGAAGATTAGTTAAGGGAGAGGGGTAGTTTACCTGCAACATTTTACGTTTTAACAAGAGTAAAGTACTTAAGTTTGTTGCATACAGTATCCTTAAAAGAAGATCATAATAATCCACTGTAGAAAGGTAGATGAAATATCTATAAATAAAAAGGGTAGTTGAAGGAGAGGGGGTAATTTTTTGAAAACTACCTTTTTCATGGTGAATAAAATACTTCATTTTAAAGGATAAGATACCTTAGTAATTACATAATGATATAGAATATAGAACTTTCACTTGTGAAACTTACTTGTTTTTCTTTCCGTACGCGTTTCGGTGTGGTGTTCGCCTTCGTCAGCAGTTTGAGACACACTGGCCAGTAACCCATAACGGTTTTTGCTATATAGGCCAGACGGGAAGATCTTTTTTATCTCGTTACTCTGAACACCTAAAAGCTTTATCCAACAACAATATACATTCTGCATTTTCCACACACATAAACACAAAAAACCACAGCTACACCAACATAGATACAGTACTCATCTTGAGATATTACACTACTTACCCAAAAGTCGAAAACTTAACACAGCAGAACAATATGAAATATACAAACACTACAGAACACAACCAAACAACATACTTAACGACCAATTAAACTATAAATCACACACACTGTTTGACACAATTATACATAAAACTAACAATAATTTGGATTCCCGCGCCAATCCCCTTCTTCCACACACCACCCCCACTAAACCTTCCAAACAAAAACCGTTACGTGTTACTGGCCAGTCTGTCTCAAACTGCTGACGAAGGCGAACACCACGCCAAAACGCGTACGGAAAGAAAAACAAGTAAGTTTCACAAGTGAAAGTTCTATATTCTATATTATTTAGTACTGTGAAAAAAGAGAAAAAAGAAGATGAACAATCAAAACAACTACATATAATGAAACTATTACTGAACAAAAGTGTAAATGTCAAAAATGGGGTTGTTCGGTTAAGGGGGAGGGGTAGTTTACTTGTTTTGTTTTGTGTTTTAATAAGAGTAAAGTACTTAATTTTGATAAATAAGTGCCCCAAAAATAAAGTCATATTAATCCACTATAAAATGGTAAATGATGTATCTATAAATGAAGAGGATAGTTGAAGGGGGTGGGGGTGATTTTTTGAAAATTTGTTTGCTGATATCAAGTAAAGTATGGGTATTTAATTTTGAAAGCTAATATACCTTAGTAATTACATATGATAAAACTATTACTCTATGTAAGTGTAAATATCATTAATGGTGGGGATTGCTTGAGGAGGGGCGATGATTATCTGCAAAGTTCAGATTCTTTATAAGAATAAAGTACCTAATTTTTAAAGATAAAGTGCCTCAAAAATTACAATATATTAAATGACTACCCGTAATTACAAAAATATCTATAAATAGTGAAAATAGTTTGAGGGTGGGGAATATTTTTTTAGAAATTATTGAACCGAATTCAAGTAAATGATTTTAAATATAAATCTTAGAACATGGAAGTCATGTATGGTTCTCCATACCGATATGTTTGTATAGTATTACAAAAGTTGTGATAAGTTGTGTTTGGACTAATGGATAAACAGGCTACAGAAATGGATCAGTTTTATAGGTAATCTTGTGTAATTACTGCAGAATTTATTCAAATATAACTTATTATAACTCTACCAAAAAATATGAATAAAAATAAATGCTAATTTAATGTAAACTTCATTTTTTCTATCAAGCAGTTTTAATTGAACAAGTGAAGTGAGTTCTCAGTTTTAACTCGACCATTTGGCATTCCTCTATCGGTCTATCTATTTAGGGTGTGTCACACGATAACTTTTTAACACATCAACCGATTTCCGTAAAACTTGGCACCCGTGTCCATACTTTTAACCTATGGACGTTTATGTTTCTGAGGTTGATTCCCCCTCAAAATAGGGAGTGTGAAGGACAAATGTCGGAGGCTAAATTTTTAAAATATTGCAGAAGTCTGTATAATTTGTATCGCAGGAGTATCAAATTAAGGAAATTTTAACCAAAACCTGAATACAGTGTACAGTTTTGGAAATTTAAAAATGTTTTGACCTCAAAGCCCAAAAATAGGATACAAAATTTGAACAAATCGTCAGGTATCAGGCTTAAGGGAATTTTAACACATTTTTTTTTTGTATCGGCCATGTAAGGACCACATACCAATTTCAATCCTTTATTCTTTTCTTTTTATCCAATATTCTTTCATCTTTTCACTGTCTCTTCTTCCTGTCTTCAGTCCACTTTGAACCTGCATTTTTCTCTCTCCTACCCTGGACTCCTTCCATTTTTAACACTTTTGCCTGAAAAACATCTCTTTCACTTGCTTCCTCTGCTTGTATATTATTTTGTTCTAAATTCTTTTGGACTTCTTTTATCCAACTTGATGTTGAATTCTTCTCCCACAGATATCTGAAGACCTGCTTTGTTAACCTATTGTCGTCCATTCTATATAAATGCCCAAAAAATAATAGTCTTCTTTATCTCATTGTTTCTGTTATATTTTCTATACTTTGATATATTTCATCATTACTTCTTTATTTATCTTTATCTTTAACACAAATTTATTGTTTGGAATTTTTAGCATTTATAGTCAGATTGCTCTCAAGTTGTTACTTACTAAACAAAAAATAGTTGGGTTATCAGGTAATTCTATCATAATTCTTCTGATAATTGAACAATTATCTAATATCAGAATTTATTCATTAATATAGTGAGTGAGTTCTGCAGGTCAGGTAGCATACATAACAATGCAAACACTGGTGTTCTCTGTTGTGGCATGGACTTCAGTGATACTGATTAAGTATGAGGTAATAAATGGATAAAATAAAGTTGTATTAGTGTTTCAGTCTACATTTTGTTTTCTGCAGATTGTGATTCCTCTTCTTGGATTGCATACTGATCCAAGATGGTATCCAAATCCAGAAAAATTTGATCCTGAGAGGTTTTCCAAGGACAGCATCTCTGAGAGACACCATTATAGCTACTTGCCCTTTGGTGAAGGACCAAGGATCTGTACTGGTAATTAATATTTTAAAATTAATTAATTAATTAAAGCAGTAGTAAAAAAAAAATGCTGTAATTATGTTAATAACTTAATACTGGACATGAATACCTACATTACTAAAACAAAATTAATAACTTTAAAGGGCTACCTTATATGATAAAAAATAAATAAAAAGTAGTAGAGCTAAGGTGTTTGTTGTAAGCATTGTAATTTTAGTGTAATTATTCATGATATATTGTACGAAATTTGACCAAAAGCATCTGACCATTTTTGAATATTGTAGGAACCAGTAGTAACTTGGTAGCCAATCAGGCGGGACCTTATAATGCATGTGTGAACATTTGTTAACTTACAAACTATGTCCCAGTTCGGGCCGTCATTTGTTAACTTACACACTTTTCATATATTATTTTATTATTTTTTTACTTGTGACTTACCTTTCGAAGTCTCATTTACACTCGTGTGTTGTTTACTTTTGTATTCAGTATGTGGCGTTATTGCAAACATAACATTTTATTAGGGTCCAGGTTCTTGTTAAGCGATCGCAGAGACTTAATGGTTATTGGAAATAATAGACGCTAATATTCTGATTGAAAACTGGTAATTTAATTTTAAACATCTTTGGAAATACAAACACAAATAAAAACAAAATGGATTCTTGTTTCTTTACCAAGCACAAAAAACAAAATGGCCACGAATCACTTTTGCTGCATGAACATTACATATGCCTCAATTACATAATATATCTTGTATGTTTGAGTTACTCTAAAAATGGTTTTAAAACATATTGCAGCTGCTTTTTACATAGTTACGTTTTCTGTATCACTTAACCTAAACCAATGCTTGGTGATCTTGTTTTATGCATATACCGGTATACATGCATCCACTCTCACCCCACACACACACTACTGAAATGGTACATTTTGTTTAATTTGAGCTCAAACTTTTAGGGAATATTGAATTTAAATCTTGTAGGTTTCTACTTTCCTGAATTTTTATGGTAGTCGGTTTACTTATCCATCCCTCATTGTTCCACTGGTGATTGCCGAATTATTGATAGTCCTTCTGTTTCTGCTATTTTCACTGATTCTAATTTTACATTTTTAAACTGTTACTTTAACTGGTTTCACTTTTTACACTGTAGTTACATTTTGACCAAATTCTATAGGTTTACTGGCAATTGCTGACCAGCAGATTTTATAACGTGCTCTCAAACGAACGGTGTTTTGTCGACTGAGACAGACATCTTGGTGTATATTCACCAGGTGGAAGGGATAATTCGTCATCATATCTATTGTTTTGCGGTGATGACGGCATTGTTATATGGCTCAGTTATTACGTCTTTCATATTTTTGATGACGTTTCAGCAGTGTCCGTTTGTCGTTTTGTCTGAATAGCTGTCCATCGGCATGTACGAGTGACCTTGGCGTCAACTTGTTCTGGTAAACTGCATTGTATGATATATATTGGAAATTTTAACCTCATGTCGTTTAATGCATTGCATTACAATAAAATTATATTCTCATGTACCTACAAATCCCTATACGGACTTATGTACCGTTACAAAACCCCCTCAATGAGAGGTTTTATGTCAAAACATAAAAACTCTCATTGACTCATTCATACTTCCTAAAGGGATCAGCTAGGATATGTCGCCACAACCCCCTGTAGTGTTTACATAAAAGAATACAAATAACTTACCCTTGGTCCAATGATGGTGACCGCACCTGCATGACCTTACTGGACTTCTCTTGCGAGATCCCAACACCGCAAGGCCATTCAGGCACTTGACGTTCCTGCTCTGACGCGCAGGCCAGCTCAGGACCACTGCCACAACATCACCAAACTCTGAAACATCAAAATAAAAAATCAAATAGTGGTCTTGTCTCCATATCCACAACTGATCTGTCTCCCCTTAGCTGCATTGGTTTACGTTAATAAGCATTGGTTTTATATTTAACTACTAATTTCTCAAACACAAAATAAACAAGATTTACGATAGAATGTCTCTTTCTCTTTTGACTTCCTGCATCTTATCAAAATTTTGACTCCTGTCAATAATATTTAACTTTTTTCAACACAAGAAAAATATACTCTTACGCTAAGATAATAACACGTAAACAATTCATTAGGTTTCAAAGAATCAACAATAATTTATCTATATCTCTAATATAAAATTCAAAACACAACTTCATTATGGCAAACAATCTAGCTATTTAAATTCATTGAACAGTTTTCCTGATGCTAATACTTCTTCAAAGCGAAATCATAATTATTTTTATGCTCAACACCAATATCAACATCATATATTTAATACTTAATATTTATTTAACGTTACTACCCCTGTAGCAACCTCCTTACCACACACACTATGACCCTACAACATAATATAACATAATAAAACATTTACTTTGAACATTAACCTTGTTACACTTACATTACACAATTCACATTTAAAATAATTTGTATAAAATTTATAAACATTATAACTTGAACTTTTTATTAACTCTTTTATATCAAACTTTTAATTATTTAACCTTTACTGTATCATTAGATTCTATAAAATTTCAAATTTATTATTAACATTCATGTTACACCACCTTTCATTTATTATACCATCTCTACTATGAATTTTCTATTTAACCCTTTCATTTTGATCATCAATTAGTTTGGGTGACTCCTGTATTCACTATAATTTGACTTATTGAATTGGCATTTATATCTATAATCTTACTCCCTTTCTTCCTACTAACAATCACTAACAGAATTACATAGGGTGACACCAATCTCTCACTAATAACCCCCTTCAACACTAATTCCACTTATACCATTCTCCTCTTTTATAATCAAATATCTAATACCCTCTTTGTAACTCGGATGTATGTTCCCAACCTTGGCAATTCCATTCATCTCCTTCTGCCCTTCCCAATAATCTCGGCAAACACTCCTCGACCCTTCACAATTCCCTGCCCAACGACACATGTTGATCACTCCTTACCACCTCACCCATACTACAAAATATCACCATCAATTATTTATTCACCATTTACATTACTCACCTTCTCTACCTATATGCACTGTCAACTGTGTCCCTCTTATTACCCTGTTTCTGAATTATTTTCTTCAAAATTCTTATTTCATCTAACTCCCATTTAAAGTTAATATTTACTAACTCAGATGCCTTATTTAAATACTCATTATTACCCAAACTCTATCTTTATAACATTTTACATTACTATGATCATTGACACCTACTTCAGAAAATTCATCACTTATCTCTTAATAACAATATAACTCCATATCCCAACATATTATCTGTTTAATCATATACTGTTCATTAGATAATCTAAATCTCATAAAATCATTTAAATTCATCATCATAACATTAATTAATTAACATTAATTAATCTTCAATTATTTAAAATTTCACCATTACTTTCATCACTTATTTAGTCAAAAAATATTATAATTATTATTAAATCAATTCCACTATAAATTCCTATTACATACATGGTTTACACAACATATAATATACAACATAATGTGATACACAAATACATTGACATTAACACACAAAATATACAATCCAACTTATTATTCGTTATCATTGACCATAAATCGTTTCCTAAGACAATCCATTTCAAAACCACACTGTTCACATAATTAAATGTTCATAAACAATAAAACACTTATCCACCATCATCAAATAACCATCTAATCTTAGGTCTATACAAGTCATTTATTATTTAATATTTTATATTATTACTGTCAATATAATACTCCTTTAATTCTTCATATATTTCCACAATACTATTTGAATTAATATGCTTATTCCATATTACTTCATCATGTAACATGTCATCATAGAGTACGGTCCTGTCGCCCTTAGTATAATTTTTCATAATCAGGTAAATTAATAATTCATTGTTATCAACATCATCTCCAACTGCTGCTATATCAGCTTCAATACAAGGTACGTATTCAATATAATTACCAGCTCTCTCTACATCTAACCTTACTACAAATTCTTCATAATTTCTATTCACCTTAAATAATTTTATCTCTCTATCTACCCACAACTCTCTCTCTAAATATCTCTCACTGTAACACCAAGTCACACTCTTTCTCTCAATATATGCAGGGGACACTACAACTTTATTGCTGCACCACCTATCAGGTGCACAAAAAATCCAGGGACGGCTATTTGCAGACCATGTGTCTTCCAAATATGCTCGTGAAGTCTTTTCTTCACCCCCAACTACAACATCACGGGAAAAATTTACTCCCTGCCACCCCTCTACCTGTATACTCTTTCTCCACTTTCTCTCTGACTCATCAACACACACTAACATTCCATCATTAATTTCTACTCCCTCTAAAATTTCATCATCACTATCAATATTCACACCATTATCCTCTAACACCATATTTTTACTTATATTGTCATAATTCTCACTCCTATTTACCTTATCGTCTTTATTTTCATTTTCGTTTAATTTATCTGTTTCTCTACTGTTATCTACCCCCATTTTACTCTCAGAATTGTAATTAACATCCTTCTTTGTAAAGTTATCAATTATGTTATTTACTCTGTTTATTTGCCTATCAAACACCTCACTAACTGATACTACTATTTTTTCTTTCATATTTTCATAATGTGTATTTATTTCTTTAATCTGTTTATCAAAATTAAAATTTTGTCTCTTGATTTCATCTTTCACTTCATTAAATTTCTCATTAAATTTGTCAAACTTTTCATCAAACTTTACACTCTGTGCATTGAATTTCTCATCAAAATTATTTTTTATTTCTTTAATTTCACTTTTTTGCTCATGAATATCCTTTGATATTATTCATAACATATTCATTATATCATTATTAAATTGATTGTTACATTTTGTTGAGGTTGGAGTTGACCGAGTACTCGAGTCATCTATTGTTGACTCAGTTAAGCTGTATTCTTTGGACCAATTTACTGGGGTTGAATGAACCCCTGGTTCCCCCACACCAGCCGACTCACTCATTTCAACTACAATCTCGTTATTGTTTGCCATTTTTAAATGTTGTATATCTAACATACAATTAAACAACACAACATAATGTAATTACTTACGTATTAAGCATATTCTACGTATTAAGTTCTCCTTTCCAACAACCATTCGTCTCTGTATCCGGCTTATTTATATACCATTTTTATTTATATAAAGTCTCTGTTCGGGTGCCATTTGTTAACTTACAAACTATGTCCCAGTTCGGGCCGTCATTTGTTAACTTACACACTTATCATATATTATTTTATTATGTTTTAACTTGTGACTTACCTTTCGAAGTCTCATTTACACTCGTGTGTTGTTTACTTTTGTATTCAGCGCATGGCGTTATTGCCAACATAACATTTTATTGGGGTCCAGGTTCTTGTTAAGCGATCGCAGAGACTTAATGGTTATTGGAAATAATAGACGCTAATATTCTGATTGAAAACTGGTAATTTAATTTTAAACATCTTTGGAAATACAAACACAAATAAAAACAAAATGGATGCTTGTTTCTTTACCAAGCACAAAAAACAAAATGGCCACGAATCACTTTCGCTGCATGAACATTACATATGCCTCAATTACATAATATATCTTGTATGTTTGAGTTACTCTAAAAATGGTTTTAAAACATATTGCAGCTGCTTTTTACATAGTTACGTTTTCTGTATCACTTAACCTAAACCAATGCTTGGTGATCTTGTTTTATGCATATACCGGTATACATGCATCCACTCTCACCCCACACACACACACTACTGAAATGGTACATTTTGTTTAATTTGAGCTCAAACTTTTAGGGAATATTGAATTTAAATCTTGTAGGTTTCTACTTTCCTGAATTTTTATGGTAGTCGGTTTACTTATCCGTCCCTCATTGTTCCACCGGTGATTGCTGAATTATTGATAGTCCTTCTGTTTCTGCTATTTTCACTGATTCTAATTTTACATTTTTAAACTGTTATTTTAACTGGTTTCACTTTTTACACTGTAGTTACATTTTGACCAAATTCTATAGGTTTACTGGCAATTGCTGACCAGCAGATTTTATAACGTGCTCTCGCTTGAACGGTGTTTTGTCGACTGAGACAGACATCTTGGTGTATATTCACCAGGTGGAAGGGATAATTCGCCATCATATCTATTGTTTTGCGGTGATGACGGCATTGTTATATGGCTCAGTTATTACGTCTTTCGTATTTTTGATGACGTTTCAGCAGTGTCCATTTGTCGTTTTGTCTGAATAGCTGTCTATCGGCACGTATGCCAGTGACCTCGGCGTCAACTTGTTCTGGTAAACTGCGTTGTATGATATATATTGGAAATTTTAACCTCATGTCGTTTAATGCATTGGATTACAATAAAATTGTATTCTCATGTACCTACAAATCCCTATACCGACTTATGTACCGTTACACATTCGTTAGGCAAATTCTGTGTAACTATTAAAGTAAACTTGAACAAAAACTTGAAAGAAAACTTAAAAAAATTGCATAAAGTTATGCTGCAGCTGCTGGACCCCTAAAGCCTTGTTTTTGGGAATATCTTACAGTTTTGCATGGTCACCTATAAGAACTCTCAATCTTTTCTCTTGGGATTGGCGAATGTGCATTCCAGGAGGATATGAGGGTGGAAGACCTCGCAGCAAGAAAGGGGCAGGTCCAAATTTTGCTGAAATTTAGTTATAGTTAGCATCTTATATAAAAAAAATCTGAACAGATTGGCACAAGAAAGAGGCAGATCCGATAACGCAGTCTCACATTATAAGGATATTGGTACTTGCCTCCTGTCTACGTTTGGTGAAAGAAGGGTGCAGCTCCGGAGCTGCCTCTATTTTACACCAATCAAAGTGGAAATTTTAATTTCCATCAGTTGGGAGTACAAACAACAGCAATGAGTACTTCTATCATTTAGTTAGTTTTTAAGTGGTCACTCTTTTTTTCACCGAACTAAAAGAAAAAACTAAACTGTGTAAAGAGAATGAGGATCTTGAAGTGCTAATATTCGATTTTCAATAACATCTTCTGTTGCCAAAAGTGCCATCTGCTGATGCCTTTTATCGATGTCAGCTTTATACATACAACTTTTGTGTCCATTCTGGAAAGACTGGTTTTGCTCACTTCTATATATATGATAAAATAATCATCAAATGAAGTAATTTCCTTTCTGAATCACTATTAAAGAGAATAGTTCCAAAAACTGTAAAAGTATTATATCTTTTTTCTGATAATGCCGCTGCTCAAAATAAGAAAATAAAATAATACAGTTTTTGTATCTTGTTACAAAACATACTCCCATATAGAAGATTGTACATCGGTTTTCTGAACCCGGACATTCCTTCTTGCTATGTGATCGCTGTTTTGGAGTAATTGAAAAGTTCATAAAGAAAAATGAATATGTGTTTTCTCCTAAACAATATGTGCATTACGCTTTTCAAGCATCCAGAAACTTTGCAGCTATTCTTGTACAGCAAAATATGATTTTGAATTTCAGACAACAATTATGAGGGACATTTAAAAAAAATTATTGTGAATGAACGTAAAAAACGATTCAAGATCTCTCATTATAGAATCTTTGAATACAGCATGGACCTATATTGGCACTATTAGAGTCAGTGTATCAACTTCCCCACCTGTTTAAGACAGTTTCTCCAACCAAAGAGATGTTGGTGCAGAATTGGTTGAGCCACAGTCTGTTGTCTACTTCTCTCCACTACCAGTGAAAAAGGCCAAATACAAGGATGTAATGCACCTAGCGACTAACTTTGTCCCTCCTAATGAAATTGGATTTTATAAAGGTTTAAAGTGTGATCTAAGTGATGGTGAAAATTGTTCTGTAGATTCTGGTGCTGATGACGATGATCAAGCAGATGAACTTTGAGACTATTTCATGACCTTGTAAGCACAATTCACTGTATTTTATTTTCAATTGTGTAGACTGATGTTTTCTGATATGATTTCAAGTATCAATATATAGTTTTATACCATACTGTAGTAATGAATTTAATTGATTCCCCAAGATAGGGGTTTTTTTAAACAGTTTGGTTCAAGAAGGAGACAGCTCCAAAATTTGAAAATTCATCCTGCCATAAAAAAAAACATATTTTCTTAGTAGTAGTGCCAAATGTACACATAATTATGTAGATTTTGAATGGAAAAAATTCTGTGAACCTGTGTTTAGTAGCATATTTTGACATTGTTTTTTTTTTCCAAAAGTTAACAAATTTGGAGCTGCCCCCTTCTTGCTGCAAGGTTTTCGATTCTTCTTTTTGCTCATTGCAAGCTCTACAGTTCAGAGAGGTGCTCAGTTGGAACCAGAATAAATAATATTGTTGCGTGATTATATGTTGTGTTCTGGCCCTTGCTGCAAAGGTGGCAATTTCTCTTGGACCATTTTCGTAAAGTTTGTGGTCTGTTGGTGATGGCTATAGGTGAAAAAGTTATCTCACCATTTTCATGGCTCTCCATATCTCTCTCCATTGTTCCTGGATTGCTATTGAACATTGGCATTTGACTTGGCTACATTTTCACATGCTTATGTAACTTTATTTGCCTGCTCATTCCCTGCAATTCCACAGTGAGCTGGAACCCACTGGAAGGCTATATTTGTCCCCTTTCTTCAATGGTGACATTGTCTTATCAACTTCATTCTCCAAAGTAAACTGTAGAAGTCAGAGGTCAATTACATTTTCTGGATTTGACAGTAACTAAGGACTTTGTTACTAAAAAACTATGTTTTAATATATTTAGGAAGTCCACGATGACTGACGCTGTCATACATGCCTCATCGTTCCACCCCATTTCACAGAAATTAGCTGCATTCCATAGCATGATACATCGCCTATTGTCTATACCCCTTGGCATCGAGGATTATATCGAAGAATTAAACACCATTAAAGTCATTGCGTTTAACAACGGGTACAACGAAAAAATAATAGATAATATTTTTAAAAAACAAAAGAAGAAGAAGAGTAACACTATTAAAAATAAAACTAAAGATATAAATAATAGAAATGAGAACCTCGAAACAAAGGCACGCAAGTACATTGCGGCACCTTATACGCATTTCATGCCAGGGATTTTTAAGTCAACTATTAATAAAGTCAATAACATAGTCGTTTCCTATAAGACTAGTAATAACATCTTAAATAATCTCCGCAGCCGTGAACATACCAGTCTTGAAAATAAAACAGGAGTTTATAAGCTAGTCTGCAATGACTGTGAGGCTTTTTATGTGGGCCAGACGGGTCGAGGTTTTTTGAAAAGATTTTCTGAACATAGACCCCCTACACGAGTTTCCAACTTTGACAATATCAAGTCAAATTTCGCCAGGCACCTTATAGACAACAATCACAGTTACACGGATTTTAGCTCGAATTTAGTACCCCTTCATTTCTGCAATAAAGTGGGTTATTTGAACGCCCTTGAAGAATATGAGATTTACAAAGCATAAAACGACGCCAGTACCAAGCCACACGTGTTGAACGACCAATTACATTATAAATCAAATATACTGTACGATACCGCTATGCGATATGGTCGAGATAAGGCTTAGATTTCGTCAGTACGGCGCGTGTTGTCTTGCAAGACACACCTAACATTTTAAATCAAGTTCTGTACATAGTTTAATTGCCGTATTGTGTTTTTAATATTTTGACAAATGTCATCATTTATGACATAGATTAGTTTTTATAAGTTCTGATGATGAGGCAAGTGCCTCGAAACATGTAAACACGAAAATAACATTACGGAAAGGCCATAGACGGTGAGTAACAGTGTATTTGGTTAACAAACACGTGGCTTGGGACTACAATAGGAGTTATTGTATTTAGCTCAGCCTGGAAATCATTATTGTCAAGGGGGACTGTCAGCAATCTATGGATTAAACTATTATATGCTGCCATTTTTTGAGAATATGGGTGGTGGGAATCTGCATGTATTGTTGTATGGCTAGTGGCAGTAGGCTTCCTATAAATATTGAATTTCAATGTGTCCATCCGTCTAGTGAGGGTCAGGTCTAGAAAGTTAATTGTGTTATCATGCTCAGTCTGTAAAGTAAATTGAATATTATTGTTGATTTCATTTAAATGATTTTTGAAGGAGTCAACTTGTCTCAAAGTTCCATCAAAAATAATGAACGTGTCATCTACGTAAAGTGAATACAATTTTATCTTATTTGCGTATATGTTATTATTTAGTAGATGAGTATTTTTGTAGAAATTTAAGTATATGTCGGCCAATAGGCCTGAGAGGGGTGAGCCCATAGCTAGACCATCATCTTGGCTATAGAATAAACCATTAAATATGAAATAATTTTGATTTAAAATGACTTTAAGCAAGTCAATTAACTCATCTATCATCTGTGCACTCGTAGAAGCGTTAATTCGTAAATTGTCCTTCAGTAATTTTAGAGTTACATCAGTTGGAATATTTGTATATAAATCCACTATATCAAATGAAACCAATTTATAATTAGGTTTTAATTTAACGGTATTTTCTTATTAATGAAATCAGTATTATTTATTAAACTGTGATTATTCTTTAACTGTAGATTGTCTTTAATTAATTTTGCAAGAATTTTTGACGTTTTGAAACCAGGGGCTGTAGTAAAGTTAACCAACGGTCTAATGGGTATGTGTGGTTTATGGATTTTAGGCAGTCCCGTAAATATCGGAGCCTTCGCATTAATTGGCTTCAAATAACGACGTGTATTATCACTGAGCAAACTCGTACATTTGTTAATACATTGGTTAAGGTTTTTGGTATATTTATCGGTAGGATCAGATTTTAATTGTCTAATATTATGCGTGATGAATTTTGGGTTGTAGTTACATATTTTCTTTTGACCTTTCCTGTCCTCTGAGCACATGCCACACTTTATGTCGCAAAAGGCGGTACACACGCGCGCTCTTACACATTCTGTTGTTATAATTTTCGTTGTACCTTGCACAGCATTGCGCCGAACTGACTACCGGGTGTTCACAAAAGTTTGGTGATCTAAAAGTCTTGCCTAGCATGGTTTGCTACAGATTATTACCATTAAATTATGAAATTAAAACCCTCTGCTTTGTTTGCCCCATTACAATGTGGAAAGCAGTCATTTAGGTGGAGCCTTTTCAGGCTCTCAATGGCATATTTTGAGTCTGATATTACGCAGATGTTCTCATCCTCTAACTACAAGCAATGCATTAGAGCAGCATTTATCACAAGTATTTTAGCATCCGGACTTGAAATGGAATTGTAAGGAACAAAATAGCTTTTGCCCAATTGTGTATAATAACCGGCACCAGATGTTCCAGGTCTACCAATCCACCTGTGTAGATTTTGGTATAATCTGGTTTGTCTTTAGTGAGTTTTAATGGAAGGTCTACTTCCATTTTGTTTCATATGGTGATCTGAGAAACAGGTAGGTATTGATTCTGGTAGGCTCAATATCAGAGTTCTGATTCTACTTGCAAATGACTGTTTGACTCTATTGTTTGACAGGGTCATCAGTGGGTAAGTAGTTGGCAGAATTTTGTTTTTCAAATTTGTTACCATATTTGTTTTAACATTGAAAATGTTTATAAGGACGTGTTGCACATTTGTGGCCAATCGCTGGTGCGTGATCGAAAATGGGAACCGGTGAGTTTCCAAAGAAACTACATCTTTGTTGTCAATAACGTAGTACACATATAAAACTTAGCTTATGAATGCGATATAGTGATCAAAATTTTAAAAATTTATAATTTCTTGATCAAGTGGCACGCTTACACACTTGAGTTGACAAACCCAGGCCCGAGTCGTAAATAAGAACGGATTAGGGACACATCAGACCTGACGCCAGTGGGAAGACAATGAGAAAAACGCCCGAGTACACGCTACAATAGAAAATAGGGTACGTCGTTGACAGCACGAAGTTAGCTACGATTTACAGCGCCAAACAAACCAAGACAAAAAAGGCATAGTCCTGTAGCCTGGTTATGCAGAAGTGAAATGGAACACATGCTGTGGGGTTGAATTGTAACGAGCACACGTATGAACGCTACACCCAGTAACAAAGGGTGCAGAGAAATCTTGACAAATATGTAGACAATAGAACGGATATTCAATGAATACTAGATTCTATCTAAACACAATCAATTAATTAATTGCCAATTCCATTTATATACACTATATATAAATGGCGCCCATCGCATAGCAAAAGAGAGCAGGCAGTAGTTGTAATTAGATTAAGTAAAATAATATAATACAATAAGATATTTATAGTGTAAGGTTAGCTTGACTGGTGACTGGATGTTAACAAGGAGTAAAGCTAAAATGGCTAGCAGTAGTTCAGACAGCATGAACTTTGACATCAACAACCAGTTAGGCGCACCCTGTGATGTTCATATACAATTTAAATATATAAAATACAAAAATATAATTTATTTTCACCTACCTGTAAAGTCTTTATCTGGGTCCAGAAATCCGATCGCACGAACATCAGACGCAAACATGTGTTTCATAGGTTAGTGAAATGACTTACACTACACATTTTATGAAGAGAAATTATGATTGTTTATTGATCAAATCTTGCCATTTTAAATGTTGGTTTTCCAAATAAATTTTCTTACATGTTTTCAAATTTTGTGTGACTCTTGTTTATACATCTTATTGTTATATACTTAAATAATATTACTTACTATATTGTAGATAGCCCAGCCTGCCTTTCACTCACTCTCACATTCTTAAAACAACCCCCATTACCCTGATTTATTACTTTAGTACATTTTATAAAACCCCCGCCGGCAACGCGTTTATCCGTGACCTCGTGGCCTCGTAGTAAGTTTGTAGTCGTCCCGAAACAAAAAAATAACAAATTTGTGTGTTGGTGTTCTGTAGTTAGTCTCGTATCACTGCCACTGGTTTAAAAAAAAAACGACTGATTCACTTTTACTGACACATTCTAAAATTTTGGGAAGAGATAACCCCTTCGAGTTGCACCGGCCGGTACTCCTTGGGACGAACTGCGCAAGCTTCTCTTGTGAGCGGGAGGAAGTTGATTTCCACCGCCACCGGATTTCATCGACGTTCATAGTTGAGTTGTTGCAGTTTATTGGTTAGGCGCATGCTACATAGTGGTTGTTTCTGTAGTGTGTGCCGACGATATTTAGGCACTTCTGGCGTGATGTCACCAAAAGGGGCGGTGACTTAGCTACATTTCCTTCAGCTCAGTCAAGTAGATGAAACAGAAAAAGTACTTTTCACCATTTTGGTGGTTCACAATCGCGTCAGTCCGAGCGTATACTCACTTTCCGAGTGCGTGCGCTCTGTCACATTCTAACAGAGTTCTTGGAAATCGAGGGTGGTGCATACCTCGGTACTGATTTCACAACGTTATATTGCGTTGCTGCTGCGTTTCAACACTCTTCTATACACGGGGTCTGTTACAATGGAATTAAAACTTGCACAATATTTTTATGAAACCCCGAAAATGAAATAAAATAAAATACCCCATTTTTGACACGTTACAATACCCTCCCAATGAGAAGTCTTCTGTCCAAAACAGAAGAAATCTCATTGATAAAACCCCTAAGAGGACCGGTGAGGAACTGGTGCCATCAACCCCCTATTGTTCTTATTCTGCATGGGTAAACGACCCCCCTGGCTTGGCGACTATGGACGCATCTGAACGAGATCACTGGACTTCTCTGTAAGAGATCCCAACACCGAAAAATCGAACAGACCCGTACCACAGCACACCTCACCTTCTAACATTCTACCCCCAAAAATCCAACACCCTGGCTTAGACTATGCCAGATCCTCCACAGATATGTTCCCCTCATATGCAAGCTGGGCTGCCTTTAGTAGATACTGGGCTCACACACACTCACATTACATACTGAAAATTGAAAAATTCTTTAAAAATTAGTTAAAATACCACTCACTGGTTGTTTCCATTTAAAATCAAATCATAAATTTTGTATATATTTTAAATTATTCTCTTCATTGATTTTTTCTGTTATTTAAAATAAATCGATTTAAACATTTCTTACAATTAAGAACATCCTTAACCTAACATGTGATTACCTAGAGTCTAACAATACAATTCAACAAAATAATTCAATAATGATAAACATGGTTATTACACAAACAATAAAATAATCAAAGTTTAAAAATATCCGTTATCTGGCAGGCGAAAAATCCAGAAATAAAAATAAATTTTTTTTTTCAACAAAAAAATATTTTCCAAAAAATTTTAAAATTCAAAGAAAAAAATTTAAATTTATTAAAATGTTTCCTTTACATATAGAAATTAGTAAAAATTTGTTTAAATTGATCAAAAAACAAAATTGAATTAACTTCCATGCTAGACATGCCTAGTATATGACCTCCTATCATCTGATCAAAACTAGGTCAAGTTCAAAAACCTTGACCCACATACGTCATGTACAAGTTCTATCTGAAAATACATTTAACATCTGTAACATTCTAGCTTGAAACACAAAACATAATAAAATAAAACATTTAAAATAACAAAATATTATTATAAATAATAATCAAATTGACATTTAAATTATTCAAAATAAACACTCTGTAACTTTACCTTTTCAGATTCTATCAAAATTAGTCACTGGTTTTAATTAAATATTTTATGTTCTTGTTATAAATCTCTTTCTTTATTTGACAATCTTATTCTCCATTACTGTGGGTGATTTAAATATTTATAACAATTTAATTTACTACTTGACATTCATACATATATCATCTTTACCTCTCTCTGACTCTAACCACTAATAACTTCAACTATCAGGGCACCCATCTCTATCAAAATATCTATCAAACAATCTCTAAACCCCAACTTATCATTAAACTCAAATCGCCACCTTCTCTCTATATATAAAAAAAAACTCTCTAACCCTTTGTACTTAGGATACGTGTTCCCCCCCCCAAAAAACTCATTTCCATTAATCTGGTCCCTGGCTTCTACCTAAGGCAACCCCTTCACACTAAATCGGTACCTTCCTGTCCCAACCCTTATGTTGTGGACTCCCACATTACACTACCCCCTATTACAAATTGCCATCTCCAAAAATCTCAATCTTATTACCTTACTTCACTACAACAAAATAACATCATCAATTATAAACATCAATATATCGCTCAAAACTCTACATATATTCTCTATATCTACTGTGTCAACATCAATACTTCTCAAAACTCTATAGGGTGACCAAATTTTTTATGACGTAAAACAGGACATTTCTGAAATATGGAAATAAAAAAACAGGACAAAACAGGACACGAGTTACAAAGAAAATGTGCTTCATATATGACTGCACTGCTTTACTAAGACAAATAAAAACTACTTTTTACACATAAAAAGACATATATTTTAATAACCAACTTAAAAACATACTTATCATGGCACTGGATCATATTATAATTGATCAAGTTTTTTCAAGAATTATAAAATTATAATTATTCAAATACAGTATAAATATTCAAATTCTTAACAACTATAAAATTACATGGATGTGATTCATAGATATCAACAACCTGCTGAACACAAACTTGTGGCTTCTGAATCAGGAACATCACTATTAACTTTGTACTTATCACAAGACCTGATATCTCGCAAGAGCTTTGAATTACTTAATAGCAGGTTGTAGAATTCCTTACAGCTAAGGTCTTGAAAATGAGTTTTTAAAATTGCTTGAATAGTTTTGGTAGTAAAACGGTTTCTTTCATCAATCCAAAGGGAGTTCACAATTGAAAAGACTCTTTCCACAACAGCATTTGTGCCTAGTACAGCCAGAGCAAAACTCACAACCACCTCTATGTTTTTACATGGAATGCCTATACTTTTAAGTATGTGGAAGACATCACACCATTTCTTATCAACCTCCACATTAACTTTTTCCCATTCCTCAAATTTTCTGGATAAAACTTTGTTCACATGTCCTATCTCATCAAATAATTCATCTTCATGTACCTGAATTGTTGAACATGAATCTACTGTCTTAAGAATTTTCAGACTTTTTAAAACCTCATCCCAAGATACAGAATTTTTCAATGTTATCCAATGAAATGATTTCAGAGGCTGATATGGAGAGACCCACTTGTTTAAATAACTTAAAAAAGTGTCATAAAATAAATTGGTAATCGTTTCATATTTCGATTGGGTGAAAAGACCTTCATTTTCTAAGTTAATTAAAATTGAAGAAACAACTGAAGTTTGAAACTTACTACATTTCCTGTTATTGACTTTCTGTAAGCAATTCTAATTCTTCAGCTACTTCAGTGGCTGAAATGTTGGTTCTTTCCAACTTTTGGATTGAATTTGAAAACCTTTTTCAGTTGGCGTTGTATGAGATAAAGCCAAAGAAGTGACTGTGGGTTCTCAAAAAATTGTTTTAGTAATGTAGGACACCTCGACAAGGTTGCCACGCCAAGCGTTAAAACTAACCAAACAAAAAAAGTTTACCTTGATTGCCTCACTCTACCTTGACGCACTCTGGCGGAAACCAGAGATCATCATTTCTTTTCGCGATTGCGTTCCCTTAACCATTCGAGACCCGTCTTGACCTCAGTAAGAAAGTTTAAACAAACGAGACCAAAATGACACAAAAACAAATAAAAACTCAAAACGAAGTGAAGGTAAAAGATTAGGTTATCCGTTATTGCAAGTACGGAAAAACGGGACATTTGATGTCCCGTTAATAATTTGCCGGGACAACGGGACACATAATGAAAAAAAGGGACAATCCCGTTAAAAACGGGACGTCTGGTCACCCTACTCTATAACATACATTAACTCAAAACAATATTTTTCTCTCTACTACCCCTTTCAACTTTAACTTGGACTGATCTACATGTCCCACAAAATACTAATCACCCATCATCTTTTATTATTTCTGACAATTCATTTAAAATCTTACCACATTAAATTACTTTTCTCATTATTTAAAATAATGCCACTGACACATCAAAACATTATCTTTAATATTAATTACCTGGAACATTTACAACCAATATAACAGTGACATTTTATTGTTGATCAGCTGACATTCTTCATAAAGTGAAAACACGTCTCAAAATTTAGCAAATCACATGAAATATATATATTTATCAATACTTACTTCTAACCTCCTTGTTCCCCTTTTTCTGATTCTGATAATTTATGTTAACCGCCTGCCAGTCGGTTTAGTTATTTGCTTAGTTTAAAAAATACACAAATTATATAAAACATATACTTTCTATCAACTCTTATATCTATCCTACTACAATAAAATATTACATTTAAAACATAGAATGAACACCTTATAGTGAATGTATGAGCATCTAGTTATTTAAACAGAACACAAGCATTCTTATTAGATCAAAATTAAAGTTAGCAGTTTTTATGTTATAAATTTAAATTCGTGACTCATCTGAGCCAGCCCCTGATCCACACACAAAATTTTCAAATTTATTATTAATAATTATTATATATTATCTTTCAGTTATTATTAAACTTTTTAATTATCCTTCTTATTTAACACAATTATTTCAAATCATTTCATTATTAAATTACAATCTTTCCATCTGAGTTATACCTGTAAACATTTTTTATTATACTTGATTGGTACTATAAACTTTTTATACTTACAGTCCATTTAAAATGACATACACAAAATATATTCACCATACCCCTAATACTTCCACCTCACCTCTGAAACATTTAACACAAATGTTAGTTTAAATAACACAATTTATCATTTAATTACCAAATTCATCTCTCGTAAAAATAATTTAGATTCATTAAAAAATTTAATTCTACAACATTTAAATAATCAATCAAAATATTTAAAACACCTCAGATCATTTTAATTAAATTAATTACTGAAAATACACATCACATAGCTATTACAGCAATTACAATTAGCCAATTACTGTCTTTCAAACTTAATTCTGTTTATTTATTTAAATTGCCAAATATTAATTTTATTATTATCACAATTACCTACCTACATACACTGTTCACTTAACCTTTTACAACACATACAATTGAATTCACTACATCTTTATTTACAAATCTGATTCATTATTTATTCAGTTATCATAATTCACTGTCCAGATCAGCCAGGTCAAACCACAAAACAAAATATTTTAACTGTCTTTTATTGTTTTATGGCCTACCCTCCATCGTCATAGATTAATCTTGGTTTTATATAACACTGTTCAATTTTATTACCCCACAAATTACTGTTTTGTGTGTTGTAACCATAAAAACCAAATTCATTCATTTTACTAAAATAATCACAAAACAAGTCAACGTTAGGTACATTTGTTAAGTCTCCATCAATAATTATATTCCTTATCGGGTTATTTGCTTTTGTATTATCAATAAAATCATTATTATTTAGGCACACCTCTAACCTTACTTTCCACTCATCATATTCTCTATTCAATTCATACAATTCTGTTTCTTTATTAACATACAATTCTCTACTTAAATCTCTCTCATCATAATACCAAATCACACTCTCAAAATTATTCCAGACAGAGGGTACAAAATTATACAATAAAAATAAACACTTTAAATCTCCTACCAACACGGGACTCTCGCCCTTCTTCAACAATACTTGTGAACACCTTAAATCATCATCATAAATAATAAGGGGAAAATTTACCCTCTGTCCCCATTCTACCACTATACTATCTTTCCTCTCTCTCTCTCTAACTCATACGCACACATTCACATTTCATTATCACATTCCACAAACTCATCAGTACTTTCATTATTTATTTTCACCGTATCACTTTCTGATACTAACTCTTCAAATACACTACTATCAATATTACATTCATTATTTTCGACATTATCATTAATTAACTCTTTGTCATTATAATTTTCATTCATATTGTGCTTATTTGGATTCATTACAACTACTCCCATTCGCTCACAACTCTGCTCTAATTTACTCAAACTGGTTCTTATTAGTTCGTTATTATTTTCAACACATTTATGTATTTCTTGGATCTCATATTTCAACTCATTAATATCCCTACTTTGTCTGTCTAATTTTATGTCATTACTATCAAAACGACTATCAAATTTACTGTTCATTTTTTCTAATTGATTAAGTATAATACTCATTATATCATTATCCCCCTTATTGTATTTTGTTTAGGTCGGGGTTACTTGAATCCCTGAATCTTCAGTTACATTGCTTTGGTCTGTTACATTTATTTCTATTTTATTTTGACTCGCACTTGGAGTCGAATGTACCTCAAAATTACTCATGTTTGACTCATAAAAAATTTCGACACTAGTCGTTTCATTTATGTTATTTTCGTTATCTGCCATTCTTACTTTTTTATAATACTTGTGCGTACCTATAATATACTCAATATGTAATATACTATATAGCCAATTTTGTGTGAATGACGCACCTATTGTATTCCGCTAACCTAACAACACACGTTTGCATCTTTATAGGTGTGGAATTTAATTTATTAAATTCGTTCCTGTCACGGGCGCCATTGTTATGTTCAAATACAATTTAAATATATAAAATACAAAAATATAATTTATTTTCACCTACCTGTAAAGGTTCTTTCTTTATCTGGGTCCAGAAATCCGATCGCACGAACATCAGACGCAAACATGTGTTTCATAGGTTAGTGAAATGACTTACACTACACATTTTATGAAGAGAAATTATGATTGTTTAATGATCAAATCTTGCCATTTTAAATGTTGGTTTTCCAAATAAATGTTCTTACATGTTTTAAAATTTTGTGTGACTCTTGTTTATACATCTTATTGTTATATACTTAAATAATATTACTTACTATATTGTAGATAGCCCAGCCTGCCTTTCACTCACTCTCACATTCTTAAAACAACCCCCATTACGCTGATTTATTACTTTAGTACATTTTATAAAACCCCCGCCGGCAACGCGTTTATCCGTGACCTCGTGGCCGCCCCGTGGTAAGTTTGTAGTCGTCCCGAAGCAAAAAAATAACAAATTTGTGTGTTGGTGTTCTGTAGTTAGTCTCGTATCACTGCCACTGGTTTAAAAAAAAAAAACGACTGATTCACTTTTACTGACACATTCTAAAATTTTGGGAAGAGACAACCCCTTCGAGTTGCACCGGCCGGTACTCCTTGGGACGAACTGCGCAAGCTTCTCTTGTGAGCGGGAGGAAGTTGATTTCCACCGCCACCGGATTTCGTCGACGTTCATAGTTGAGTTGTTGCAGTTTATTGGCTAGGCGCATGCTACATAGTGGTTGTTTCTGTAGTATGTGCCGACGATATTTAGGCACTTCTGGCGTGATGTCACCAAAAGGGGCGGTGACTTAGCTACATTTCCTTCAGCTCAGTCAAGTAGATGAAACAGAAAAAGTACTTTTCACCATTTTGGTGGTTCCCAATCGCGTCAGTCCGAGCGTTTACTCACTTGCCGCGTGCGTGCACTCTGTCACATTCTAATAGAGTTCTTGGAAATCGAGGGTGGTGCATACCTCGGTACTGATTTCACAACGTTATATTGCGTTGCTGCTGCGTTTCAACACTCTTCTATACACGGGGTCTGTTACAATGGAATTAAAACTTGCACAATATTTTTATGAAACCCCGAAAATGAAATAAAATAAAATACCCCATTTTTGACACGTTACAACCCGACAACGGAGAAGAAAACTCAACGGTCGAACTGAACATGACTGAGGAGACATCAGAGGTCATATAACCTCTTCTCTTGAGTTATAACGTAGGGAACCAGTAATAATTGGATGTGCCAATTATACCGGCTGCCTTCGTTGTGAAGCACTGAAAATAATCACAACAAATAAACAATTTATATAGCAGGATATTTGGAAGGGGAGACTGTTGATATATGCACTCATTTTACTTGGTACTTAGATGACATCTCTTTATTACATTTGGTGATTAAGTTCTCTATTGAAAGTTCTCAAACAATATAGTTTACTATATGATTAAATATATAAATTACTACTTTACAAAGGGGCTTCAAAATATGATGTACCTCTTATTGATTAATTCCACGGATCCTGGATTAAATATATTAAATGAATTATGGTCACCTTGCCATGTACAATATTGAAACTCTAACCATTTGAAGAATGGTTTTTACTAATCTTCTAAAACAACAAAACTTTTAGTTTAAACTTTACCTTTTTGCTATAACTAGCTTTATTAGATTTTATACTACATGTTACCTAAAATGTCAGGTTTCTAAAGTCTTTAATGTTATTACATTTAAACATAAGTTTTAAAGTCTTTAATATGATAATTTAAATTATCTTTTTGGGTTTATAATTTTGTAACTCTTAACCATGGAAGACAAGCCTCCATGTCACCTGTGTGTTTCCTGAAGTTGCTGCAGAATTAGTTCTTCGGTCCTCCTGATGTTTCTTGAAGTTCAGTCGTTACCTTATCATACTGTGATGGTGAAGTTCTAGAAGTATGTGAAATCATTCCTGGTGTGGTACATTCATCTCCGGCGACTGTAGTTATTCATAGTAATTCTTGTAGTTAGAATACATAGATAGAAAGTTTGTTTCACTGTTATACACTTCACATGATGATAGATTAGTTGACTATCACCTTCTAGGTTGTAATACTGTATAAATTACATAGTCCGTTATTTTATAATATAGAGAGATGTCATCACCACACAAATTACTTATTTAAATAGTCATGGTATCAACCCTTTCACATTTTTATATATATACGTAGCGAAACAACGCTTTATGCTGCTTACGGCGTGAGCGCTCCATTACAAGTCGAAGAAAATAGTTAAGGGGAGCGTAGTAATCTCAAGACAATTACTAGGCAACATAAAAGTAGTTCCGTTTTTCTAATTTTAATTAAAGGACTACGGTTGATTAAATAATTAAATAGTGATATTCTTAGTTGCAGAAGTTATCAAAGTACGTAACAATGGTCTTAATTAATTATTTAAATAATAACAAATTTACAATAATACTTAGTTTATTTAGGGGTCAGAAAACAAGTTACTTCTGGTCAGTTCTTGTTTATACAGGATAAATTAATAAGCTTTACCCTTTCTGTACAATTCCATTCCCTTTTAATTTTATTATTAGACTTATATTAAATATTATTATTATTAAATGATTGCCATAAGATTTAGTTTACAATGTGAGATTTTATTAAGAATTTAAAATTTCTCCGATTATATATTATCAACTTAATTAATTAACATATTTTTATTAATGAAATCGTCACAGTCAGAGCGTGGGGACAGGAGTCCCAACAACCACAAGAGGAAGCGACACTGCGTTCACTACTGATGGATTTCATGCGTACACAAAGTGAAAGCCTCAAAGTAATTAATGAAAATTTAGAAAAGAACAGAAGGGAACAGAACGAATGTCTCAAAGTAATTAATGAGAAACTCGACCAGCGGAAGAAGATGTTTGACAAGCATTTTGCCAAGCAAAACGAGATATTGATATTTGCCAAGCAAAACGAGATATTTGCCAAGCAAAACGAGATATTTGCCAAGCAAAACGAGAGTGTTGCAGAAAAACTCGACAAACTAAACGAAAATTTTGATAGTTATACAGAATAAATTACGCAAAATATGAATGAGCAGTTCACGCTGTTTTCGCATGGAAATACGTGAATACAAGAGTACCTGGAATGTGGACAGAAGCGAAGTCCCAAAGAAGCAGGAAGAAGTGGTGAATAAGAATTACGAAGATGTACAGGAAGTACAAGATACTGATAACGCTGTTGATTTTACAGACGTGTCAGCTACTAAGAAATTAGCAACTGTTGGATCTAATGTAAGTGTCACTAACAATCCAAGAAACAAGTGGATTAAGAAGAGAAATGACTTTGTTTCTTTGTATCTGACGATGTCGGAAGATGATTATCCAGGCATGGATAGAGATAGTAAAAATTTACTACCATCAAGTAGAATGTGTAAAAAGTACAAATTAATTAACACGAGGATAGATACTGCATCAGTGAATCCTATGATGAAGTATCCAGCTTGTGGAACAGGCATAGATCGACTAAGTAGTCGAGCTGCATCAATAAGAAGCATGAAAGGAAAGTTCAAAGTTGAAACGAACACCACATGTTATAAAGCTGAATGCAAATTTAAGCAAGCCATGGATGATGTGAAGCGGAAGGACCTACCAGATCCATATGCATATTCGTCCTGGGCAAGAAATGTTATGAGAAAAAGGAGAAGAGCAAATTTTACTAGACGACTTAAAAATGTTGTAAAAGGTCGTAATAGGACTGAAAGAAGAGTCCAAGCGCTCGAGGTAAGATTTCTTAGGAATCTAGAAAACAAAATGATAATACGTAAACGTACGGATAGAAAAGTGAAAGTGGACGGGCGCAGTGGTAAGAGAAGTTGGAAGAAACGGCAAAAATTACTCAATGCGTACATAAATAATGGTAGTATGGCTGGGAAAAGTTGTCTAAGGCGAGGGTGCGAAATACTTCCAACACACCCTCACAAAAGGTACGAGAAAGGTTGTCAGAAGGGACGGTGTGACACATTTTTCACTCACTCTCATAGAAAGAGACAGAGAAAGGTCATAAATCTTGGAAGTGTGAAGTGTAGGACGCTTTGTACCAGCGTTATCGAGACGACTAACCGACTGGAAAGTAAGTGTGTAACGATTTTCTCTAGGTCAAATACCCTTACTATTTACAAACAAAATGCGTGCGCAAGTAACTGCACTAAATTAACAGGACATGCAACTATGTCTCCACAAATAGAATTTAAGAATGAATAAATGAAAACGTGTTAAGAAGACGATCTTAAGAATGTCTGAAAATTTAATGATTAAGCTAGATAGTATTGAGTAAAATACATTAAATATGATTGGTTGTGTGAGAATACATAAACCAAAGAAAATAAATAGATATGAATATTGATGAATGAAGATTAATGAATGAAATTAAAACGAAGCCACGTACGAGCTCATGGAATGAGCCGGCGAAAGAGGTACGGATTATACAAGAAAGTAATAATGACTCCGGCTGCTAGATGACTACAAAGCGGAATACATAAATCAGGTAATTTGCTCGCGAGACCAGTCCAGCTAGCCAAAGAATGATGTAAGTTTTACTATACTGTGTTTAATTCAAACTTCAATGTCAATTGTGTTTGTGATCACGATGTATTCTTTATTTACAATGTTAATTAGGTATCTAAACATCAATGTGTATAGAGTAATTTGATAATGTGTACCATGTATCAAAGGGACATTATGATACAATGATACAGGACATTAAATAATTGTGAAATAATAACTTGATAAAGATGTAGTGAATCGAGTAATTTGCTTATACAATTAATAATTTAAATATGAGACAATCGTTTTGTAACTTTAGGAATAAGCGTCTAGGTATACATCATGAGGTATGATGAATCCTTAATTGTTTATTTATTATGCATATTTCATTTATTAATGTAATCATTCATAATATGTGTCACAAGTTAATCTTATGTATGTATTTATTTGTTTAGCAACTATAGTCATGAGACACTAGTAGTGAATTAAAAGTATTTTGTTGTTATATGATTCATCGATGTACGATCAATTGATTTAATTGCTAGCTAATCTTCAGCTAATTTATTACGTTATATATGTATAACAAAAGAATGTAGAAAAAAACGAAACAAACTATCTAATGAGTAGATGTAAATATTTTTTAAGTATCAACGTGAAATAATATTGTATAATCCGCATATAGACGGATAGAATGTAAAAAATGCGTTAATTTCACTCAGATGGGCGGCAATAAATTCATATAATCATGTAAGACCCCAAGATAAGGAATAACTATTAATTGCACCATATGGGAGATATAGTGATCATTCCAACCATGACCATTCCTAGGCAGACGTCCACGACTGGGACAGAGCGCAGAAATTGGATCAGATGTCTCCTGTTAATCCAACATCCAATCCAATTTGGGGACAATATAGTGATCCAAATTTTAAAAATTTATAATTTCTTGATCAAGTGGCATGCTTACACACTCGAGTTGACAAATCCAGGCCTGAGTCGTAAATAAGAATGAATTAGGGACACGTCAGACCTGACGCCAGTGGGAAGACAATGAGAAAAACGCCTGAGTACATGCTACAATAGAAAATAGGGTACGTCGTTGACAGCACGAAGTTAGCTACGATTTACAGCGCCAAACAAACCAAGACAAAAAAGGCATAGTCCAGTAGCCTGGTTACGCAGAAGTGAAATGGAACACATGCTGTGGGGTTGAATTGTAACGAGCACACGTATGAACGCTACACCCAGTAACAAAGGGTGCAGAGAAATCTTGACAAATATTTAGACAATAGAACGGATATTCAATGAATACTAGAGATACACACAGCCCAGCATGAAAACACGCCCTGACGTTCAGTCAGATTTACAACTAGAAAGCGTGGGACCTGTCTAGGGATGACACCCAATGAAGAGTTGATAATTGGCGGAACGAGCAAAGGAACAATTGACCAAGACACTGCAGACTCTTAACAAAAGCTATATCAGAGTGCCTCGACAACGTGGAAACAAAGGTTGATAGACAGGCGGGAAATTACTCTAGTTTCTGAGAATCATCACAACGTTCGTCGCTGGAATATTCCGGGGATGTCAACGGCCAACCAGCGTTTGGCATCTTCCAAAGGAACTGGTGGAGAGAGTAGTAACGACTTGAACGACGAATCAGGAAACCGATGACAAAAATCTACAAGGTGGTAGGAATTTAGGAACCTATCAACAACGGCCGAAGGCGTGGAGATGAGGAAATTGCCTTCTGGGAGAGAATGATTGATAAAAACTGTTTGCAAGGACGCGGAGCCGAGTAGTAATAGCAGTAAGACGGAAATAATATGGTAGTAGTAGTAGTAATACGGGTAGTACAGTAATACAGTAGTAATTAAATAACAGTAGTAATGGAGTAGGAGTAGTAGTAATTGAAATAGTTTACGCGACTTACTCAACTTTTAACTCGGTTAATCAATCAGTGAAATCATAACCAAGTCGCGGTCTTAAGTGAACTTAGACATTCAATTCAATCGCAATTCTACAAAACATATGTTCGATAGTTTATCTGAGTTACCGATAATCAACAGTGCGAATAGACATAACAATCATTAAATACCAGTGTATACGTAACTCTAAACTACGACCGACACACAACATGATGCAATACGAGTGAGTAACAATCCGAGAGTAAAACAGTGGGTGACAATTTCAGACACTATTCAACCATAATGATTCTCAATTTTGGGCATCTGAACTGAATGAATTAACACGAAAACTATTACGCACATTGCATACATTACGTCCAAGGTAGACGAAATAGTTAGCTACATGAACACGCACACAGCAAACTCTAAAAGCAAACAACTTCAATGACGATGATTGCATCTTAACACTTGAAGCCATAAAACACTTAACGCCAGCGGAGAGTCCAACACCACACTACACATAACGAGAGTGAGGAAATTCAGTGAAGTGAAAGTGAAGCGTTCTTCAATCAACAGAGATTACGATGTATGAGGAACGCACTAACGGATGTAATCTTACACCGATGGAATTTGTGGATAAGCCTTTTGCAAGATAAGTCTTTATGTTTCTTAAATGCTAGTTGATACATACTGCTGCACTGTCTCTTCTTTTCAAAGAGCTACTCTCGAGAGATTTCTGTAAATCTATATAAATCATAAATCTAATAATGTCAATATTAAAGTCATTCATCTGAGCATAATCAACGCATTTAGCTAGGGATAAAATATATTTGATTGCTTATTGTTTGTATATGTATATTATTGTGTTGTATTTGATTGTACTATATGTCTTGTTTTTCAGGAAACAACGAACGAATATTATTGTGATTTTGTTATTATGTGTTTTGCTATGTCTTTGAAGGACATAATTTCATTTGTGGTTCAGTAATTTACTTAATCAATGATATAATAAATAAGTAATTATTACATCTATACATATATCTTGCGTTCATTATTGTGATTAACCTTGACAATTAATTTATCACGTTCCAAGTGATTTCATCTTGTAACTTATAAAGAGTCTCAGAGTTATGCTAATTATCAATGGACACACCCAAATCGACCATTGAAATGTCAGATTAACATGCTCATGTAAATCATATTGATTTGATAACTATATTGAGTCAAATCCGACAAATATAATTTACTTTTCCATATGTGTGTTAAATATAAATGATACCCAAGGAAAGTGGGGCTTTATAAATGTCAATTACAAGCATACGAATTTAATTAGACCCAACTAATTAATTTATAATTGGATGATTTAATAATTCATAATAATTAGCATAATTGCATTAAATATAAATGGCGCTCCAAGATCGTGGGGCACGGCAAACACAATCAATTAATTAATTGCCAATTCCATTTATATACACTAAAGCGACTACATTTAACTTATAATCTGCACATTGGTAAATGAAGAATGAATTCATTGATTGGTGAATGAACATAAATATATATATTTTTTAGATTTATTGAAGCATTTTCAATGTCATTCTCTGTGCATTGCATTTGTGCAATGCCTGTAAATTTTTTGATGTACAGGTCTGTTGGGAAAAGATTGACTGCTATTTCCATTGAAGGTATTGATGTGGTTTTTGGACAGCCAAGGCAGGTCTAAGAGCTACATTTTACTTAATAATAAAAAAGTAATTTTTTATTATTCTACATAAAAATCAGTTGCATATTGATATAAAAATATTCAATCTAGTTAAATAAAGTTCACTGCCACTTGAGGCACAGGTTAAGCTAGTTGGACATTTCTTAGGCCTACTTCGTTTCTTAGTATTTAACTGAGGTCATTTATAATTAAAGTTAAGAATCTGTAAGCCCCAGAAAAACAGTCCATAATTTATGCTTTTTTTGTTAGGTCTTTGGTTTGCCTTGACACAAATAAAAGCATGTTTGGCCAACACTGTTCTGAACTACAGCATCATGAGGTCTGAGAGAACGCCAGAAAAACTAACATTTGATCCTACAATTGGGCTGGTTGTCCACAATGAAAACATCTTGATACGTCTAAAGAAATGTGAGAATGAAATGGGATAAGCCATTGTAATGGAATAAGATGTAATATATTTTTAAAAGGTAATTCATCAAACAATAATAACGATCTTACATATAGTGTTGTGGCATTGACTTCCCCCTGTTTACATAGCATGTGTTGATGTGTATGAGAAAATATGTATGTGTATCTGACTTTGTCTGTTTCTGTATATAGTTTCTCAATAGCGGTACTGCTATAGATGAACTTGTTTATGATTTGTTAAATAATAGATTTACATATAGTGCTGAAAAGCAGTTGATGTTACCTTAAAAGATCCTGAGTCAAAAGCTATGGGTTACTGACAGTGAATGAGATTTGACATTATCAGCACAAGATTACTGTAAATCATCCCAATCATTATAAGCCAATTTTGACTCAATTTCAGTTAACTTTTGAGATATGAGCAAACATTAAATATACAAGAGTATTTTGAATAACCTGTACTCTATAACTGTGTAATTACATTTGTATTGTAGTTGTATAATGTGAAATAACAAGATTATGTTATTTTAAAAACAGGTACAATAAATTACTGGCATATATGATCTTATAACAATCATTTAAAATCATTTGTAATTGGTTTGCTACACAATTTAGTGCACTAAATCAGTTATATAGCTTTATGTGTGTAACTTTACACACACACACACACACACACACACACACACACACACACACACACACACACACACACACACACACACACACACACACACACACACACACACACACACACACACACACACACAATTATAAATATATCACTACTGACTTGGATCACTAACTTCTTATTGGTAAAACATGTGAAACTTTTACCTTATAGCCTGAACCACTTTTCACTTATTACAAGCTTCATCAGAGGCATATATGCTAATAGCACTGTCCGTATTGTTTTTGGTGACAGTGCCATCCTTTGAAAGATCAATGTTGTGTGTGTGTGTGTGCGTGTGTGTGTGTGTGAGAGAGAGAGTGAGAGAGAGGGGTGATATGTTCAAATACCTAGTATGTGTGATTTAAATTGTGTAAGTTCAGTTACGATATTGTTTTTTGTGTGTTTGTATATTTCTTGTTGTTCTAGAGTGTCTAGTTTTCGGTGTTTTTTGTGTATGTGTAAAATTTCCATGTTATTGTTTATGTTTGTGTATGTGTGGTTTGGCTCAATGAGGTGGTTTGCAAACGTGAATTCAGTGGTGGAGTGTAGTGCCTCTGTATGTTCAATATATCTCTGTTTGAAGCTACTAACTGTCTGGGCTATATAGAATTTGTTACATCCTGAGCAGTTTAGTTTGTGTACACCAGATAAACCAAATTTTTTTGTTCTTTGTGTGTTCTGTTTTGTTTGTAGCTCTGTATGCGATTTTGTAACCTGGTTTTTTAAATTTGCAGGATATTTTTTCAGTATGGTTATTGACATATATGTTGTTTATAAACTGGATTTTCGTCTTTTATTAGTTAATTTGTAATCCAATTTACTATCTCGTTACTGTTAATTCGGTTTACTATATATTTTTGTAAATGAGTAGGCCTATAGCTGTTGGTGTTTATTCCTCATATGTAAGTTAATTATATTTATTTGTTGGTTTGTTTAGGTTTTTGACTTCCTTCATCGATTTTTCTACGATTCGGTGAATAAAGTTATTCGCTATCTGCCTCAGACGTTTGAGTAACACGGTTGTAATGTAGAAACAATTCTTTAATAAGTACCTTTGATTACTATCTCGAACGTACCGATTGAGGTTATTTCTATCTTCGTAGTTATCTTCGGAATTACCACACGCTGACGTCTTCTTAGTCTTCGCTCGTTCAGTGAGAATCCTATTAATTTAATACCTTCGAGAAATAAAACACATGGAATTGTATTTGATAGTAATAAAGTTCAATATTTATTTTATTCACGTTTTTGGAAAATGATGTATTCGATATTAACAACAGTATAGATCGATTATCTCAGGGTTCGATTTCTTAATTTTTTAAATTAATATTATAATGTCAAGTTCTTGTGACTGCTATGCAAGGTTCATTTACATTAAAATAAAAACAAGGAGTACATTACAGTACAAATATAATAATACTTATCATCTAACACAACAGAAATAATGGTAACTAAAATTTAAAATACATTACTAGAAATCCTTTAGTTTAGTCTAATGCCGCAAAGCATCATGGGCTTGAAGAATTGACGAAGGCAATATGGCATATATTTGGTCTGTGTGTGATGATTTAAATAGTAAATAAAACGCACCTTAATTGTATGGCTCTGGCCGAGAATCTAACCTGCGACTTCTAGATTAGGCTGTTAAACAAAAAAATGAAAGTCGTCTCTTTCAATTACTAACACAGTCAATTCTAATCGAAGATGTGGTGAGGAACCAGAATACGATGTCAGAACACTATTATTAGCTCTCGGTATCAAGATATGGAAACTCAAGCATATGTGTATGTTTACTCCTACCATTAGATTCAATATACATATATGGGACTCTTACCTACTAGTTAGAGCGTTTATGTTTCTTTTTTTTTGTAGTCTACTTATGGGCAACCGTAGATGTATTCCACTTGCCCGGGCACCTTCTTCCCAACACTGAAATGCCTCGATGGAAGTGCTTTCTATGCTCATGACTCACTGTATTGCAGCTGATTGAGAAATCAAGATGTGAATAAAAAAAATAATTTTAAATGATACATTACATCACAAATTTTGGTATGTTTTCAGAAGTTTATTTACAGCGAAATCATAGTTTTCAGCTCTTCGATTACTCAACGACAGATTTGGAGGTTTCCAAGCTGCTTTCTCATTCCATTCAGTGACTCCGTTAACGGTTTTGTCCTTAAACGTTTCATGGATCTGCGGACTAACAAAATTTACTCCTTGATTTTAGCACACTCAGATGTGGGAATTTTATCTTTAAATATTTGAAAGCTTAAATAAATATTTAAAATACTTTTTCTTCTCCTTCCTGATTCATTGCCTCAAGAAAATGTATCGTCAGCCTGAGTTTAATATGTAAAGGTGATAATATGGACAAATTTAATCATGGACAACTAATGGAGTGTATGGATATTCTTTGTTGCAGTCTCCAACAATGCCAATTCAGGCTACTTTTTTCTTTTGTAGCGTGAAGACTACTCCACACGACTATCCCACACGCAGAGCAAGCGGCAATAATTGGTATACTCTAACTGCATTTCGAATAAGGTGCCAACAACCTAATATATATACACGTATATGCCATTGATGGTCCTTATATTTAATTTTTTCAAAAAAACAATTTATCATTTGAAAAGCTCGCCTTCATGTATACTTTGCTGACAGTGAATTTTTGTATACGGATGACAGTGAATTTTTGTTGTCAAAAGTTGGAGAGTTCCACAGAATCATGCATGAGACAGCTGCATAGTGACATAGGTGTGTATATTAAATAATAGCGACACAGAATTTGTAAGAGAGAGTAATGAGGAGAAGAGATGACCAGGAACCAATAAACCATTATATTGGGTGAAGATATGACGTGGTAAGATAATGTATAGTCGGATTTACTGGAGACTCTGGAGGTGAGAAATTACAAATGGATGAGGGATGGCGACGCTCGAGGAGTGGAGTTAATGGTCAGTCAGGGCTGTCATACCATTGGAAGAAGAAGTGTGACGATTTAATTGAATATAAAATCTTAAATAAAAAAAAATTAATTTACTAGCAATTAAGTATTTTTTAAATCGCACTATTTAAAGCCTACTAAAGCCCCTGTCCTAACTCAGAATAAGTATAAGATGTAAATGGAAAATCTAACTAAAGCATTAATAAAAATTCGAATTGTAAAAAAGCTATTAATATCACAGTTAACCCTTTGCTAGGGTTAACATGCGGTGACCTGTTAATTCTGGACACAATGTGCATAGCGAGTCGTCTGTAACTTAGGAAGATATAAAAATCATAATCTTTGTAATTAGTAATTTGAAGGCACGAGTACTAGTTAAAATAATTCACTTAAATTATATATGTATAATTAATGTATTGTTTTTTTGTAATAAGAATGTCAATTTAAATAAAAGTAGGAACTATATTATCGCGGAGTACTTGCCCCTCTCCGTTGTAATGTGCCAGTCGAATCGAGTAGAGAGTCACAATGCTGCCGTCAGAGCGTATAGAACTACGAGCGAGAGCTCCACCAAAATGTACTGGTTAAAATTAATTTTAAATGTTAGCTACCACTGCTAAACATGGCGAGCGAGTGTAATGTGTGAATTGTAGAAAGTTGTGTTAAAAGAAAAAATGTAATAAGTTAAAACAAAAAAAAATAACAAGTAGTAAGCAAGATGACGTCTCCCCTCAAGAGGTAAATTCAAGTACAACTTTACATATGAAGATGTGACCTGCAGAAACTTCACATGTGGACGTATACGAGGCAGAAGACGCTGACGAGGACCTACGTGGATCTACACCAACTTTAACAAGAGAAACTTCAATCTCCGCACCTATCTAGTACTTGCCGAAGACACGACTCAGATGACGACGCCGACTTCAAGAGTTCCCAAGAGAGACACCCCAGGACGAGGTTACCACGACCTATTGTAAAGGTGACTCGATAGCTTGGCTATCGAGAGTTAATTATATTTGAGACATAACTTACAGAGAAAAGAGACTTTTCAAAGACTATAAATTTCTTTAAACTATAAATGAGACCAAGTAAGAGTTTACTGTAATATTGAATATCATATGTTGTAACGCATTATATGTAAATGTAAATTATAATCACTTTAGTTAATAATACCATTCTTCAAATGGTAAAAGAAGTCTTGCAAGCATCTAGATGAACACAAAATACTCAGAAGTCTTTGCTATAGATATATTTAAAGTAAACTCGGATCCGAGGTAAAAAAGTACATAATCATTATGATCCCTAGTTTTTCTGAAAACCATTTAAATATTTTAATCTAATTAATTATGTCATGGGATCTTTTCATATCAGTTGTTAATAAAGAGAAGCCATCTTATTACACATGAAAATGAGTGCATAAATCAGTGAAATACCTTCCCTTGTTTCCTAATAACTAGCTTAAGTAATTTGTTCAATTATGTTGAGTTTAATAACAGTTCGTTACAACGTAGGCAGCCCATGTAATTGGCAGGTGTCAATTAAGATGGGTTCCCTGGATTTGTAACGTGGTAAAAAACGTTACAAAATTGCGCCACTCTGCTCTGCTTTGCTTTGGTTAGCTGTAAATAATAATTAATTGTGTTTTGTGTTGTTGCTGTCTCGTAAGAGTAATTGTGTACAGAGTGTCACAAAATTGCGCCACTCTGCTAAATTATTAAAAAGGTTGTAAGCATCGTGACATTAACAAAGATACGTCACGCTGATAATTAAAGTAATTGTTACGTAGTAAAATTAGATAACTCTCGGCACTCAGTTATTTGATATATGCACTCAGTTACTGTATTTGATGTAACATTAATTTTCATAAAATGAATTTATTTTAAGATACGTAAATGATAGTCAGTATAACTTGAAATATCATTGTATGAAGCCAAATGCAAGTATGTACATGAATTGTAGTGCGTGTTGATCTGTTCAGTCTTTAACAGGTTTATATTGTGACAATCCAAGACCTGTAGTTGCTTGAATATGCCTGCATAGTATATCAGTGTATGTCTGTCGTCACGGTAAAAATAAAAAAAATTTATACTCCTGTGTAAAGTAGACCCGGTTAATTACGTGGAAAGAATTTCGTAACTTAAATTTGTTACTAAAAAAAAATAAATAATTTAATTGGGGAAAGTACAAGAATTAATTACTAAACTCAGACTGTTATAACCGTAATACACTTGTAACTTGTAAAGCGTGCTTTGTTGAATGAGATTCACCCCATGTGTCCGAGCTGGCTTCTCCAGTTAAAACCGGTCAAGAAAGTTAGCCTCTGGCATTGTGTAGAGAACAATACATGTACGTAACCCCCGTGTTCCCACGCATACACTTACCCTGCCTTTGTTTACTAAATAAAAGAGGGTGACCTACATTCCAGCAAACAGCTGATCGGCGATTTAACATTGAAATATGTGTGTGTGGAATTTCTGTCTCTCCCTTAGAAGAGAAATTATTCTCTTCTGAATTATGCAAATGATTTACCCAAGAATGCACCTTGTCTATGTAGTTAGTGTGTAGTGTTGTAAAATCAATTTTAAGTACGTTTTAATGTGTTAGAAATAAGATAAAAATGGCCCAATTTAACCCGGATTTACTATTAAAGGATGAGCTGTCTTATGAAGCTCTTTTGCGTGGACTACCCCATGCGAATGTAACAGTCGTGGAATTGCGTAGATCAATACTCGAAAGTGGATTTGATACACCCGCGCAATTAAGCAACCTA
The DNA here is from genome assembly GCA_034769895.1 of Magicicada septendecula. Taxonomy (NCBI): domain Eukaryota; kingdom Metazoa; phylum Arthropoda; class Insecta; order Hemiptera; family Cicadidae; genus Magicicada; species Magicicada septendecula. Next base: position 248,022,510 of record CM068375.1, read on the forward strand.
AGCGGACTCGATTATGAGAGCGAGAGAGAAACTTGTAATGCCAAGTATAGTGAGTTGACTTTATTGTCCCAAACCCTCCAAGACGAGAAATCTCCTGCGGTAATATTGCGGACAACTCAAAGGATAGAACATTTAACCTGGCGAATGAAAAATTTATTGAACTGGCCTAACCTTACGGAAATACCTCCTGAAGTCCAAAGTTTTGTAGATGAAGCTTTAAGTCAATTACCCACTATTATCAGGGAATTACAAAGAAAATCCGACTCATTCCGAATGGATGAAATTGAGAAGTCCTTGAAGAAACTACACATCTCCCCAGTTCAATCCCCTATGATAGAACACCCTCCACCTAACACGGATCGGGACTCACCCGCCGTATCGCAAATACAACCTACTCGAGAGCAATACCCAAATAAAGATTTAATTGCCCCAACTATATTTGAAGCCCCTCCTCCCAGTGGTTTCCAGATTCGCCCCGGAATGCACGAATTGACAACCCCGAACGCATCATCTGGTCCTCCTAAAGTGATGCCACATGTAAATTATAACGCAGACCTCTATAGAAAAATCACTCATCCCGTAGAAAAACTCTTAGCTGAAATTCCATATACAGATGGTTTAAATGTCACTAAACTACTGAATTTCATCAAATATCTCCTGCAGATAAAGGATCTACAGCAGCTAAATGAGTGGCAAATTTTGCAAGTCCTCCTACCGAAATGTAAACCCCCGTTAAAGAATCGTGTGCTGGAATCATTAAGCTCTACCCTTCCTGTAGAAGAACTGCATACCACAATAATAAAATATTTTATTCCCACCGGCATTTATGAAGAACTTAAGAGAAAGACCGTACTACGAGTACAAGGAAATCAAGAGAGATTGGCCCATTACATCTCAGACATCAGGGAGTCCTCTCGACTACTGCAAGTAGATTGGAATGAGAGACAGATGGTCGACACCATTTTAGTAGGATTGTCTCCAGAAGAAAGATCTCGTTTAGCGTTAATAAATCGACCCAACACTTTTGCGGATCTAGAACAATGCAGTATCCACTCTTCGAATGTATGGTACTCAGATCAGAACAGACATGCGATGAAATCAACCGAAGCGAATAGAAATGAATTGCAAGCCCTAGTGCCCGATGTGACAACCCAGCGTGAAAGGCGATTATTCAATAGACCGCACAATTTGCACAGCCCTGGTAAATCAAATGAAACACAACCTAAAACGTAAGAAAGGTACCCTCCTCGTAATAAGAATATGCGTTATAACTGCGGTAAGTATGGACACATAAGTAGAAACTGTAACAACAAGCAATACGAACGTAAACACCCTAATCCAAAAAAACATGTAAGGCAGGGAGACCCAAAATCCTGTGTCTTCCGCAGCAACTTGAGATCTGGTAAACCCAAAGAAATGTACGAACATAAAAAAAAAAAAGGAAAAGAAACACTAGAGAAATAGATCCCTATGTTAGAAAGTTTATTGAAAAATGTAACGCAATAACTAAATGTGATTGGACTAAAAGTCTATTGCCCTTAATACAAATTGACCTAGGTGTTACCTCCATCATCACATTAATCGATTCTGGATCTACTAGAACCTTAATCAGTCAAAAGTTAGCAGATAAATTATTCGAACACAACCTAGTGAAACACAGTCAAGCTGTGAATATAAAATGTGCTACAGCCAATAAACAGAATATAGTGATAAAACTTAGCATCACCATTAAAGTAAAAATCAAGAATCTAACGTGGTTTTTTACAATGTTAGTATGTAATGATTTAGGACCCGACTTAATATTGGGAGCTGACTTCATAAGTAAAACGGGAATAATTCTTGACATCCATGAGCAGAAATATTATTTTAGATTCGACTGTACACGGAAGTATAATTTTGATTGTAAAACTGACGAACAAGAAAGTACTAGATCATCGACTGCACACATAGTACACCAAGAATCTGAATTATCTCATCTAGGAAATAGAGATAGGCTGAGAATGTAGAAATTAATAAAAGAATTTTCCACCGTTCTTACACCTAAGCTAGGACTTACGAAGCTAATAGAGTATAAGATCAATCTGAGCGATCACAAAGTAATACGCCTACCCCCATACAAGTTGTCGCCTCCCAAGATGGAAGTGATGAGGACCCATATCAACAAGTTGTTAGAACAAGGAGTCATTGAACCCTCTACGTCTCCGTATTCATCACCCTCCTTTTTAGTACCAAAAGGTCACGACAAACATAGACTAGTTGTGGACTACCGGCAATTAAACAAACGAATAGAATTTGAATCTATCCCGCTTCCAGACATCCATAGTGCTTTTCATTACTTCACAAAAGTGAAAGTCTTTACGGTAATGGATCTAAATCAAGCATTTCACCAAATACCCCTTTCGGAGGAATCCAAACATCTAACCGCGTTTGCTGTTCCTTTCAACCTGTACCAATTTACTAGAGTACCCTTTGGAATATCTCAAGGAAGTTCCGTATGTAGTAGACTATTAGAAAGAATATTTCATGATATTAAATTTAAATATGTGTATCACTACCTGGACGACATCGTAATCTATAGCGAATCAATGGAACAACATCTTAAACATCTACGTGAAGTGTTATCTCGATTACAAAAAGCAGGATTAACAGTTAACCCCAAAAAGGTAAATTTTGCAGTCCAACAATTTTCATTTTTAGGTCACATCGTGAAAGCCAACGGAAAGGTAAGCATAGACCCGGAACGAACCCGTGCAATCAGAGAATTTTTACCCCTGCGAGATGCAAAAGGTATAGCCCGATTTTTGGGAATGGTAAATTATTTCCACAAGTATATTCCCCATCTTGCCGAAATAGCAGCACCGCTGAATGCCTTAAGAAAGAAGGGAGCGAAATTTGAATGGACTGCACAACACCAAAATGCGTTCGAACAACTAAAAGGAAGCATCATATCTCCCCCAGTATTACAACTAGCAGATTTTATGAAACCTTTCGTAGTTCAGACCGACAGTTCAAGTGTAGCTTTAGGTGCAGTCATCTATCAGGAAATAGAAAACAGTAGACTACCGATTAGTTATGCTTCACGAACATTGAATGACCAAGAAAAAAAATATTCCGCATATGAATTGGAATGTTTAGCCATTGTTTTTGCGTTTGAGAAGTTTAAACCCTTTCTAGAACATAAAGAATTCCTTTTGGAAACTGATAATCAAGCATTATCTTGGTTACTGAATCACCCTAAACAGTTAGGGCGTATTGGAAGATGGGTATTAAGATTAAACTGTTACAACTTCAAAGTGCAGCATATTAAAGATACACAAAACGTAGTCGCTGATACCCTGTCCCGTATGTTCCAGTCGCCCACTAATACTCCCGAAAACAAGGAAAGTCTGGAAACACCCATTGTTAACACCATAATTACTGAATTCCCCCTTGCGTTTACCAACATTGCTCAATATCAACAACAAGACCCTCTTCTTAAACCGATTATAGAACAACTGGAGCAAGGAAGTAAATCAGAGAAATATGTATTAAATAAAAGAATACTATGCCACAAAATAGGAAATGGAAAGGAATTAAGGATAATCGCCCCTGATGTAATTAAGCCCATGCTGATGGAGTACTTCCATTCATCCACCATTGGAGCCCATATGGGAATCAATAAAACAATACATCGCATTCATAAGGAATATCATTGGAACAATATGAACAGCGAAATAGCTAGTTTCGTAAAAAAGTGTAATTTATGCGCGCTCAGTAAACCGGCAAGAAACAGTCAGGTAAGCCAATTAATTTCAGAAATCCCTACTACCCCTTTCTCTAAACTTTATTTAGACTTTTCAGGTCCCTACCAACGATCTAAATCAGGTAATACTATGCTACTCATATGTGTAGATTCGTTCACCAAATTTGTTTGGATGTATCCCATGCGGCGAGCGTTAGCGTCGACGACTGTAAAAATATTATAGGAGAGATTATTTAAAGATTATGGTACACCTGTACATATAGTAGTGTCAGATAACGGACCCCAATTTAAGGCGAAGGAATTTAAGAATATGTGTTTCAAGTTTGGAATAGACCATATTACCACGACGGAGTATCGACCGCAAGGCAATATTGCTGAAAGGTATCTGCGAAACCTCAAATCTGCATTAATCGCCTACCATGCGAACGATCATACGTCTTGGGACCAGAACCTATCCTGGATACAATACGCCTTTAATTCAGCTTATCACGAAGGACATAAGTCTACCCCATTTGAGTTACTGTATAAATACAAACCAAACCACCCCTTGTCCACAAAATGGAAAATACATGACTTGCTACCTCCGCAAATAATGGATAAGCAGATTAAACAACTCTGGAATAAAGCTCACACAAATTTAAGAGCGAACTTAGAGAAATCCCGAAAATACCACGAGAGAAATATTCATAACAATAACAATTTAGTTAGGTACCAAGTCGGTGACTTAGTAATGTACAAGACACACCCGACTAGTAGTGCAATTGATAAGACCACCTCTAAACTATCATACCGATGGTGTGGTCCTTACTAAATCCAGAAGTACTTAACCCCAGTTACCGTAGCCCTGTACGAACCTGCGACTCGAGAATATGTACGAAGAACACATATTTCGCAGATAAAATTGTATGAAAAGGAAAAGAGTCAATTATCACGGGTTCCCTGGATTTATAACGTAGCCCGGAACGTTATATGTGGTTAATCATCTAAAATGGTTACCCACTGTAATTATTTATAAAATAAACGTCACTAAGTGTTCACTGTTTATTACTTATATTTTCTTTGTGCAATAATGTTTTTATCGGTTGCAAATGTTGTTGGGTCGTTCTTAGTGTTGATAGTGATAAATCGTAGATTGGCTATTACCTGTAGGTTAGTTGAACTTGTAGAGATATTCACTGGTTATTATTTAGTTTTATTTTATTCTTCTTTCTTGTTAGTTGTTCCGTGCTTAGTTATATCTTCATTTCTAATATTATTTTTAATTAATTTTGGATATTATTTTTCATTAATTCAGTAAATTTTCTTCCTTCTCAGATTAGATTCCCTTATATAAATTTTGTAGGAAGAGGTGGGAAGATGGCGTGCAGAGGATGCGAGAGACATGAGGATAGGAAACTGGAGGAGGGTTGCAGTGGATAGAGTGGATTGGAGGTGGAGATTGGTGGAGGCCAGGGCCCGACTTGGGCTGTAGCACCATAGGAGGATATAAATTTTGTAATTTTTGTATGTACACTGAACTCAACCGAACTCTCTCGTGTATAACAATAAAGTGTTTTTAATTTCTTCTTATTTCACTGAATTGACCAAAAATTACTATGATCCTTATTGGTCCATTTTGTGAGGTTTAGGTGTCACATGACACCGGTTATAAAAAATACATTATTTTTATATTTTACACCCAAATTACTCCTTAATTATTACACAATAAGACTTAATATAATTTACATGTTGTTTTTCTGGTAAAATTATGAGCAATTTGGTACCACTCATGACCTGTATTTGTAACTTAATAACTAGTTTGGGGATTTTACTTTTACGAAACAGTACATTTTAGAATTATGGATGGCTGATTGATATGACATTTGGGAAATTATTAATTGAACTTATTTATTCCTTGTTTCTAGTAAAATTAACTCCTTCAAAACTAAACAAAACTCTTAACTAACAACCATGTCTTAATGACTACAATTTCACCTAATGCTAAATAACAACACACTTTTGGACAATTGTCTGTGTGATTAACAAATAACAATGTTATATCTGTGTTTACAGTCCATTTTGGATCTGTTCTTATTCGTTTTTTATCTTCATCCTTATTATATTGTCTGTAGGATGGTTATTGATTATTTTCACTTTTTTTTTCACTTTGACACTGTTGTATTTTTATTTTTTTTACCTTGAATCCCTTTACATCTTATTCTTAATTACATTTAGTGAACTAGTTACTATATATTTGTAACATATTTTATTTACTCCAAAGTTGTACTGTACTCTTTGTTTTATTATTATTTTCTTTATTTACTGCTCCTAATCTATCTGGGTATTGTCTAACTAGTATAGTATTGGTCATAGTCATGTCAGTTATTGGGTTTGGTGTGTTAATTTGGTCTACACCTTCTTTTCTATTTGGGACTTCAATATTACTTGATAGTAATAATACTGCTTGTTTCTATATCGGTGGTACTCTTCATGGTTTATTATTTGTCTTTAAAAGTACAGATTTTGGTCTTGTTACAATGTTAGTGTTATGAATTTGTTGTTTTCTGTTTTTGTCTGTTGTTTGTTTTGTGTTTTGTATAGCAGATTATTGAATACTGTTCTATTGTATTCAGCGCTCCTAGTGGCAGCCTCTGATGAAACTTGTAATAAGCAAAAACTGGTTCAGTCTATACGGTAAAAGTTAAACATTTTATACCTATAAAAAATTAGTGATCCGAGTCATATCTTATAAATTAATGCTTATACTGTAATATTATTTTATAATTATATGGAGTTAAATATAATTAAATTACTACCGACTCGGAACACAAAGTTTTTATGGGTAAAAACGTAAAAGTTTTACCTTATAGCCTTAACAAGTTTTCGCTTTTAAAAAGCTTCTTCAGAGGCATGCTGGGAGCATGGTCTGTCTTGCTCATGGTGACGGTATCGACTTTTGAAGAATCAATGTTGTGTGTGTGGGGAGTGATATGTACGAGTAATGCGTGTGATTTGAAGTGTGTCTGTTCATTTAGGATGTTGTTTTTATGTGTTTTTGTATGTTTGTATATTTCCATTGTTCAACAGTGTCTAGTTTTTGGCCTTTTGTGTGTACATGTAGAATGTCCATGTTATTTTCAATGTTTTTGTATGTATATGTGATACCGTTGCCAAGAACAAGACGGACAGTGCACCCAGCGGGAGCCTCTGATGAAGCTTTTTAAAAGCGAAAATTGGTTAAGGCTATGAGGTAAAACTTTTACGTTTTTACCTATAAAAAACTTTGTGTTCCGAGTTGGTAGTGATTTAATTATATTTAGTTAAGTAACAGACACGTCATGGACAACAAAATCCAAGATCCTATATGGAATTAAATACTGTATTATGTAATCTCCTTGTGAGGAAAGAAGGGTGTTCCATATAAAACGCAACCCATCTATGTCAGTAATTACATTTAAATAATTACTATTTTATTAGTATATTTAGTATTTATTTATTAGTATATTTATTAGTATATTATTACTGTATTTATTTTATTATTTTATTTTATTTTATTAAAACATTTAAATAAAAAAGGCATATGTAAAGTATTTAATTAAATATTTTATTTCCTAACTTTACAATACTTAAAATTCTAGAGTAAATGCTGGAAGTGGCCGCCATCTTCATGCTTCCACCCTTTTCACTGTGTTTCTTGCAACTTTTTTTTGGAGTATTTGGGTTGATATTTAAAACAGCTTGTTTGATATTGACCTTCTTCGTGGTTTTTTGCTGTAGGCTCTTTCTTTGAGGTAACCCCAAAGAAAAAAATCTGGCGCAGTCAAATCTGGAGATCTTGGTGGCCATAAACCATGACCAACAACGTGATCACCAAAGAATTCGTTAACGAAAACAGAAGTTGAATGTGCATAGTGTGATGTTGCACCATCATGTTGGAACCAGCAGTATCGATCTTCCTCTTCCAAAAGTGCAATGAATTGCAATAAAATATTCTGATATCGTTCTGCAGTAATGGTGTACTTGAAGAAAATAGGACCAATAATTTTTTTTCGTGATATCGCATACCAAACGCCCATCTTCTGCGGGTGAAATTGTTTTTCATGATACGCGAAGGGATTTTCAGCACTCCAAATCCTACTGTTCTGGCTGTTTACGTAGCCGTCCAGATGAAACCACGCCTCGTCTGTGAAAAAAATCGAGTCCATAACATGAATACCCTCACGCACAAATCGACGAAACCAATGATAATATGTTAGCCGTTTTTCTTTGTCTGGATCAAGAAGATGATGAACTGTTTGAATTCGATATGGTCATAACTTTAATTTTTTTGTCGCCCGATAAACGGTTGTTGTTGGTAAATTAATTTCACCTGACAAGCGTCTAATTGATTTTTTTTGGCGAGGCAATTAAATGGTCTTTGATTTCAGTGACTATGTCTGCATTCAACACTGCCATAGATCTTTTGTGTTACTTGTTATTAACAGAACCTGTCTCTCGAAATTTAGCCATTAACCTCAAAACCGATGTCTTGTTAGGTGCTGGTTTATCATGGTACTTACGGCAAAAAGATTCTTGCACTGCAACCACTGATCGCGTGCTAAAGTACGACTCAAGAATAAAAACACGTTCGTCTTGCGAAAAAACCATTTTCTCTCTAACAATGCACTGAACGTTATGATCGCTTTGTCATAGGTATCAGTGGCAGTTTACTGTGCCAGCGCAATGTTCGATTGTTGGACGAGTCTATTCCAGTAAAACGTAGGGGAGTTTGGCAGTAAATTCAAATATTACAGAAGGCTGATTAGTGGGTTGCGTTTTATATGAAACACCCTGTAGAAGGATGTTTATATAAAAATTAAATATATATGTATAATATTATACATAAAAACTAAAGTATATTGTTACTTCTGATGATGCAGTTTTCCCTGTGTAATATACATAAACAAAATAATAATATAACCTACTTAAAGAAGAAAAACTATATAATTATCAGTAAAATGGTATTATCACCGAAAAAATTAAATAAAACTTACAATGTTTAAACACTTGAAGAGTTACTACTATAAAGAAACATAAAATAAATATGTATGTGTGTATGTGTATATGAATTTAAATAAAAATATTCAACTAACTATATAAAATAAAATAACAACTAGAAGTAAAAATATGTTCAAGTGTTAATTATTGAGAATAAAAGTATTATTAGTTAGGCCAAAACAAAGACAAAAGTTTAGAGCTAAAATGGTAAATTTATTAACAGATAAACCAGATACAATATTTTATTATAATTTTTAACATAGATATTTTATTATAATTTACTGTTTTTGAATTCTTTATAAACAAAAAAGTACATAATAATGAGAATGAGTGCGAAGAAAAACAGTAATGTATTGCTGTAAACATAGTAATCTTCATATCATATTTCTGAGAACAGGAACAAAACTATGGAACTAACAAAGCAAGGAGTGGCATTTATGTAAAGATCATAAATTCAAAAAAGAATAATAGAGAAAACAAGTCCTTATTTCTTTATTTGCTCTGTCAGTGGCTTTCATAAAATCAACTGTATGATCAACTAGTTGATTATACTACTACTACTACTACTACTACTACTACCAGTAGCATAGCATAAATATATATCCATATGCCCAGTGACCCCTAGCTTAAAATTCATAAAATTAGATATGAAGAATACAAATATTTCATCTACATGAGACAGAGAATAATGGTTCATCCTCTGTCCCATCGTTTACCATTTTTGCAGTATCCAGCTGCTCTGTACACCATACCAGTTTGGCTTATACAGTGTATACCATTGCATCGCAGGAAGTAATATGAAGCATCATAAAGAAGCAACCCTTTATGGTGACTATGGTGTCTTACACTGTCAGATGTAAAATGGTTCATTTCCTTGCTCAGTTTCAACTTGCCCAGAGTGTACTCTTTTTTGTATACACCTATATGTGTGTGTATAATAGTGCTGAATCTACATCTTTTTGCTGTCATTTAATGCTGAATGATAACACTGGTTTACATCTTTTTGAACGAACAAAGGAAGTTCTAAATTTTTACTTGACTATTTGTCTATCTGTCTATCTACTTTTCTATCTGTTTGGGGCATGTCACATTATAACTGTTGAATGCATTCCAACTGATTTTCATAAAACCTGGGATGCATGTCCATACTTTAGGAGGGAATAATGTTTGTTGGGGGGGGGGGTTCAAAATTTTGATAAAATCGCAAAATTTACATCAGGTATCAAATTAAAGGGTATTTAAATAACAATCTGAATATAGTATTCATTTTTAATAATTTCAAAATTTTTAGAAGTCAGGGTTCAAAAAGTGGGTGAAAATATTGATAAAGTTGCAAAAATTCATGTGGGATAAAATTAAAGTGAGTTTTAACTAACACTAAATGCAATGTTAATTTTTTTCAAAATTTTAGGGCTGCAGGTCTCTAAAAAGAGATAAAAAATTAGAAAAAATTATGAAATTCCAGCAGGGTGTCCAACTAATAGAAAATATAACCAGAATCTAAATGTTTTGAAATTTTATTGTTTATTGTATGATTATGTGCTCTACAATTGTTATGTTACTAATGAAATAGTACGGTAGTCATTTCGATTTTTGTAATTTTTTCCATAATCAAAAAATTAACTTATATTGAAATATTGAAATACACTTTGTTGAAAATAGGGAGGAGGGTCTACAGCTCATGGAGTATACTAGTAATATATTATCTGTGCATTTGAACAAGTGTGCAATGAGTGTGACACAAAGTATTTAGGATGATAGATGAAATTTTTCAGTTTTAGACAAAATACTTAGTTTGTTCTTCTCTGTAGTTTAACAAATGAGCAACCTGCCAGCTGAAAGCTAAATGACCACCATTGACTTTGCCATCTAAAACGGTAAGCAAAAATCTAGCAAGAACAAACGTGAACAAGATTTCTTGTACAACAAGAAACACGTACAGGATTTCATGGTATAACTGATTCCTTGTCTGACAGGGTGTGCTGAAAGAGAAACAAAATTGATTGTTTTCGAATTTCTGGAGTATCAATAACAACATATTAAATTGGAAAAATGATCTGTTAGGTAATTCTAAGAATAGTGCTTCTTTCAATACTAGAACTGACATATCAGCTGCCTCAGATGAAGCTCACAATGAGTGAAAGGTAAGGGAAAGGAAAATTTGTGTGCGAAGCATTAATGTTTTGTGTAGGAAAAGGTTGTACATATTATTATTAAACAAAATATTTTACAATGTATGTACCCTATAGAACCTAAACATTTTTATATTTACAAAATTTATGTTCCCCCATACACACAATACATATACAGTACATATTTATGATGGCTCAAACACAGAATAGCTGCTTGTACGTGTTATTTGATTACACAGTTCACAAGTGAAGAGCCACATTATAAATTAACATACAGAAAAGTCAATAAATGAGAGGCTTGATTGTTGTGCATTGTGACACTGCAGTAAGTGTATTGTTTAGTTATATCTATCTATGTAATAGTTATAAACAGGTTATAATAGAATTACAGTAGTAATTAAATAGTATTGATAGAATGTTTGCATTTCCTAATGCATATAAATTAAATAAAAGTTGATAAGATTTGCACTCTTGATAAGGTTTTTAATCATTGTAGATAAGGTCATATAGTTTAAATAATTGCTTTGGAATCATAGCAAATCCACTGCAAGTATTAAAAACGCATTCTTTCCAGTGATAGAATGAGTTAAAAATACTTATATAAAAAAGAGCTGTACATATTTTTAAGGGTTGAAAATGGGTAAAAAGAATAATGGAAAAGCATACCAGTAAATAAAATTTGTGTGAAATTAAAACCCTATTGAAATAAGTAATTCCTTGTAATTTTAATGTAGGCCTACTTCTTTACAGACACTGTAAAGTGACCAAGACTAAATTAAAAAAATATATTTTTTTTAATCCCTTTTAAGAAATCAGAAATTATTGTGAATTTTTCTTATTTAAATTTTAAGGCAGTGAGTGAAAAAATAAGGGAAAGGTCCTTCTTGTGAAAGTTGAAAAAATTTACAGTGAAAAAGCATTTATCAGTACAGGTATACATTTATTTTTCTAATCCTGTTTGACATTGATGTATATCGATTTAGTTTCATGTTTTCTTCCAACAGAAACTTTCAATTGATACTGTCTTAAACAGTATTAATTTTTCAAATGTTGTTACATAATTCCCAGGTCATAACCATGTCATGTAATCTATATTACAAAGTATACACTGGGGTGAAAGATACTGCCAATTCGATGCAGATTTTGTCAAGGCTGTCACGGCATGTACATGTTCTTAATACTGCTACCGTTTCATTTCTTGGATTTGATGAAACATGTAAGGCCATAGTAAATAAACTGATACTATTTGGTATTTGCCTAATTATATAGGGAGCAGCTAATTACAAAATAATATCAGTATTAAGAACAAGTAATACTAATATATCAATACTAAAATAATATCAGTATTTCTCTAACAACACAAAATTTATCCAGTTGAGTAAGTGTTCTTATCTCGTATGCCATGTCCGTTTCTGCAGCCGTATCAGTAGACATTCATTGGCTTCCAGCAACAAGGTCATTGGTTTATATGTCAGTTTTTCTGGCGTTTTATCAGACTTCAGTATGTTATAGTTTAGTACAATATCGGCCAAAAATACTTTTATTTGTGCCAGAGCAAAATGCATACCATACCTACAGAAACATACTTAATTAGCTTACATGTGTTTATATAACGCATACAACCAAATAATAATACAGAATAATTCAGGAATTAATGTCAATGAGAAAATGTAAAGCACTATTATGGGGGTGACACATTAGTGGGTAGCAAAACACTTTCTAGTATCATTTTCTTGCAAATAAGTACGATAATAAGAGAATGACATGTAAAGTTAATGTCATGTTAATCTTTCATGCCTTTGGTGTTCCAACATGTTGTTCATTTCATCTATATGCCGTGAGGTCAGATGCCATTCAGTCTAGTCTGTTATGGTGTCCTTAACATAGTTAAGATGTCCTTTTCTACTTTAATTCTGTGTATTAAACTGTGTATATGTATATATATATATATATATATTGTAACGTGCTACTTTTATGATGTGGTCTTGTAAATTTTTATGATACACCTTAAGTAGTATGCGTCACTTTTGAATTATACTAACTGACGTTTTAAAAGGTATAAATAAAGGATTTTGTTTATCTTGTTTTACTCAATCTGAAAGAAATCGAGAGTGTGTGATTTGGGGTCAAGGAGGTAATTTGTTCAGCCTTATGCAGAAGAGAGAGTAAGTATCATTATTGCCCCTCAGTTGTGACGATTTCTTCTATCTGTTGTGCTGAAATTTTCATTAACTACCCATTACAATAAATTATAACACGTTATAATTCAATATTAATTTTCAATAATATTGCTTTATTGATTATTGACTTTTGTCTCCTGCCACCAAAATATAGGTATCACAATTAATCTTTTTTAAAAAAAAACATCATCTCGACTTTACCGAGTAAACATAGATCTATCTAAGGAACAAAACATATATGTTGTTATTTAACCAATATTACGCTATAATAAAATACATCAGTTATTACATAATTCTTAGTAATTCCCCAGGGTTCAGGGTGAATTCTTTGTGTTATGAGAGTGTCAGAAATGGCTAATTGCTACGCTTTACAAATATCAAAAATTAATAAATAATTTTGTTTATTTTTCAAATATTACGTAGTTTCCGGAATTGCCGTAAGAGAGCAGCATGTATTTGTTTACTTTTGAAAGAAACATATGATAAAATGAATATTTTTTGTTCTATTTCACTGTTAAAAAACGAGTTTTCTTCTGGACTTATTACGAAAAATATTTATATTACCTCGCTCCGTGTTGTCCTTACTGGATTGAAGTTTTATTCTGTGATGAGGTACGTCTTGCGTTATTATTTCCTTTTCGTTTAGAGTATTTTCTGATTGTCTACTAGAAGTAGGCAGAACTATATTGGATCCTCAGAATGGTTTCATCCACTGGTTTTTAATGTATAACCCCATTTAATTTGGATTCCTCAGGTATAATTAGTTGGTATTCACTTTGTTTATTACTCTTGCATGAATTTCGCCTCCTCTAACGTCCAAAAAAGGTTATTTTTTATAATTTTTGTCGCATCGTTTCTTCAACTCTCCGGTTTAGTTCAAAATTTTTTTATCTTATTAACAATACTTGTTATTTTTCATCACTCTTAGTAACACATAGTATTTTTATTATGTAGGCAGTTTGTGATTATTATAAATTTATATTTTATTTATGGAAAAATAATTCCCTTCCATTCCGGTTTATTTACTAATTTAATTTACATAATATGTTTTGGTTAATTTTTTTATGACATTGTATATAAATATTTTATCATTTTATTATCATTAAATAAATTTATATATTATTTATTTAGTCTCGAATAGTGTTCATACCCGGTACTACTTCCTGTTGTCATTTCCTTCATAGGATTATTTTAATTTTATATTATCTTTGGTAGTTAAAATTTTTATGTCTTTTAAAATTAACCCTGGGTTTTCTTACAATCTAACATAATTATTTGAAACAATATAATATTAACTTGGGTATAACAAATTGTGGTTCATACAATATAAATTACAATAAATAAATAAAATCACAAAAATCAATTAGTATTATTACATACTACTTCCATAGTTTTATCCTATCCAAAACATACAGCACAGTTTAGTAATACATTAACTTCACTTTGGTTTTTCACCTCAATGGGTACACTAGAACTCACTTCGCACTATATACCACTCGAATTATTTATTATGTGGAGTGATATAATTAAATTTTGAGCGAGCTTTAGTTCTACCCATTTCTGACTTTTATTCTCATGACTTACTTTATTGGGACCGGGTTATGTACCGTTACAATATATATATATATATATTGTAAACACCAAATTGGCAGTTACAAAAAATAACTATCTATTGCGTCAAATAAAAGGATATCATGAAAATATTTGAACGTACATAAAAGAAGGAACAGGAGAATATAACCAAAGTGTGTATCTACGAACGAATATTATTGAAAAACCCAACAAAGAAGAAGGAAGAGTAAGGATATCATCGAGTACGAAGAGAGAGAAAATGACAACGAGCCAATATAATATGTTAGCTTCCAGGCCCAATAGGTCCAAAATAGTGAGGGGACATGACAAAAATAATTGTTAAAATGAAGAGGAGACAATAGGTCCAAAATAGTGAGGGGAAATGACGAAAATAATTATTAAAATGAAGAGGAGCCAATGGATCCAAAATAGTGAGGGGCATGACGAAAACAATTACTAAAATAAAAAGGATACGAATCAAGTACAACCACAATGATGATAAAACAAACGAATTTGTTTATTAGTATAAAATACTATGGAACAATGACTACCACAAACAAAAATATGGAAGAGTATGACAAGACTAAGGGAACACTGATTATCACAAATAATGTATAACCCAGGAGAACACCGATAGTGAGCAATAACTAACCAGAAGAAGAAAAGAAGAAGAAGAGGAAAGGAAACATACCATGAAGAATGAAGATAATGTATGGACAGTACAAGACATCAACATTCACAAGGTATACAAGGAACTAAAATTAATATAGTGACCGGAAGAAGTGTAATGATTATTCGAAGATCAACTACATAGAAATCAGTGTTTAGCATCATTGAGTGATCACGAACAATAACAGTGAAAACTTAATATGAGTGTAACAACCTGTGATATGATAACCATTTTACCCCAAATAAACACCACAAACAATACAAGTGAAAATGTTTATAACGGAGAAAAATGATTAACCATTATAAGTGAAGGAATCCAAGATTAACTAGTTAAAATGCACAGACAATTAGTGTGACAAGTTTAATCAAGATTGTAACACAACATAGATAATCATTAAGACCACCAAAAGAAATATGAGACAGAACAGTAAATTAATTGTTCATAGGGACTAATAATAAAAGCTTTGTAAGCCTTAAAATGAAATGTGCCTGAATGCCATAGCAAGACAGGACAAAATATAAATGAATTCCAGAACAGACAGTAGCAAATAAGCTAGTTTATTAGGTATAAAACAATCAATGTACCAAAAACTAGGTGCAACCCACCAAGAAATGTAATATTATTAGACTAAGAATACCTGTGTTATTGTTTCAACAAATAGTGTAAACATGTGTATAACTTAATAATTAAACCATTGTAGTAGAATACCATAACTAGATGGAAATAGTTGAGTCAAATACTGCATAAAAATATGTAGCACATTGTTGTCAGACAACTGACACATAACCTCATAGAACGTAAACCTATAACATAAAATCATGTATATTAGTTAAACCAAGCAACTATCCACAATAGTTTCAAACAAAGACTAGTTAAGAATAATAATGCAAACCAATAAATACCATGTGTACTGAAATACACAGCAAATAAATCAGATTGAATGTGATATCATAAAGCCAAATGAACAGAACCCCAATGTGACAAGATAGTTAGTAAAAAAGCATTATCAAAACTTATCAAAAGATTGTGAAAAATGTTACCAGTAGTTAGAGAAATGTCTAATACTGCTATGAGAACACATCAGAAATGTAATAGTAGTAGTTTAATAATTGAAATATTATAAACTAACTAACTGCACTTGTAAAACCAGATGTAAATAAACACTATACTATAACTTGGAGAGCTTTCAGATAACGAAAGGTTAATAAATACATTGAACCAACAAGGTACAACAATTGTACACTATTTTAATTACTAACATTATATCCTGTGTGTAATAAAAGAATTAAATAAGTGACAAAATGGAGAAATGAGAACAGAAAGTATTTTGATCATACTATAAGTATATAAAAAATAACACTTTTAGCAAAATAAAATGTGAACAAATGTAAATAAATGTACAGATTAGTGTTAGGATGTCAAACATATGTAATAGGATAAGGAATAATAGCGTTACATGTAATTATAAACAATCGAACATGGTCACTATGGACACCATTAACAGATATTGTTTAAAATGTAAATATAACTATTTTATGTACTAACATAAAAGAGAAATGGACTCGAGATGTTTAGTAGTAAGTATTACAGTGTAATTGTAATGAAATATGGTGAAACAAACTTATTTATATTAAGAATCACCATATGAGTTTTTGAGATGGCTAAGTGAATTAATACTGAACGGATTTAGTGCTTCTTTAGACTTAAAATAAAACCACAAGTGTCCGCGATTTAATGCCACTACCCAATCGACGATACGACAAAAGATAAGAAAGTTATGACAATTATAAACTTTTCAATCATTTTGAGTATCCATGCATACGTCACACATAATCTCGAACCCAAGCGAAAAATTGTAAAACATTAAAAGTTTTATTTGACCAAAGTGTTTTGGGGTTGAGAGTTTGACCTTTTGAACCAATCAAATAGCTTAAAATGACCAGACGAGAAAGAGACGCTTCGGCGAAGGAATCATTCATTCTGCATCACTCACGACGGAAGGTCTACAGAAAAAGTCAGCAAGATTATTTTAAAATGTGCGCGTCACATACAGTTATACGTAAACAGACACTAACCTATACACCACAATATATTATCGAGTGTCCAGTGTATTAAGTGAACAGTGAAATAACACGACCAGTGTATAATAAAGGTCATGTTTTGTGTATTAAATCAGGGAGTACAATGCTTTAATTATTTTAAAGAAATTAATGAAAAATAATAATTTTCGTTAATGAACGAAAGATATTGTTTTGGACTGCACTAGTCATAACGCTCGAGTGCTTAAACTATGATGGAAAATTATCAGAGCTTAATAAATAAATTGAAGCACAATAATTAATTCAAAAATAGTTATTTTACAATTAAAGAATAATTAAGAAAAGCGGAATTAATTTAGATACCGCTCATCAGTGTATAGTATATAGTCGCTTACTTGACTAAACTTTTTGAATTAACAAATAATTATTTTCTTGTGCCAATATTTTAAATAACTGATAATTATACGTCAATTGATTTATAAATAGAATGTTTGTGATCATACCATTAAGAATTTTATAAATAATATACTTATGCTAAATAATGACTTACGTATACTAGGTAAACTAGCCTAGAACTGATGAATAAGTTTGTCACAAAGAAACAATTCTGTTCTTGAATAATTTTTAAGCAGAAATGAAAGCTATAACAAGAGTTTTTTTCTCTAGATTTTTTCTCTTGCCAGTACATGGTTTTGCTAGTTAATGAATAAATAATAATAATATTTTTAACAGTGCAAATCTCAGAGCACGTGTTGAATACAACTGCTATATACGTTTGCATAGTGTACGATAGTACGATATACCGGTTATGGTACAGAGTTTTATAATTTTAAATTTTGTTTTCTTTTATAGTAATAGATAATTAAATATTGTTAATTAAAGTCACATCTTGTAATCTGGTATCATGTATCTTCAAAGTACTCACTAATTTGGTAATATAACTGAATAAAGTGAACATAACCTCGTTCACCAAAAACATTGTACCTGACAACAGTGTTACCAGCCTTGAGGTACAGAGATCTCAGGATTTGTTTAAATTTGTTATTGTTTGTAAACAGATATTATTAATTGTTTTTAAAAGAGTTTATTGAATTGAATAATTGTGAATAAATCCCCAGTTTCTTTATCAGTGGAAACGGAGTTTTGATTTCTATACAATAGAAAAGTAGCTTAATTTTTTCATGAACAGTTCTCTCATAAGGTGGCGGTAGTATTTGAATGACTGATATCATTCAAAGTGCAATTGAACATTTAATTCATTTTATTATTTATGTGCATTCTTTGTGATATTCAAAAGGAATATCTATGTATGTATGTATGTCAAGTGTTTTTACAGTAGAAGAAGTCGCCGTAGAGAATATTGAAGACATCCACATATGGTAAGTGGGGAGGTTGACACAGTGAAGTGATAAATACTCTTTTAAAACACAAACTTTTAACGTGAACACTCGTTCAATTTTATTAATAATCAACAACTATAATAATAATAAACAATAACATCACATACTCGACTTGAGTATCAACACATCTATAAAATCCATATCACACATCTATATAAGTTATATTATAGATTGGCGCCCAACGTCTGAGCGCGAATTAGTACGAAAAAACCTAACAGTTTGATTAATTAAACAAATAATTTATCAACCTAATTCGACAGCAAGACAGCAAGTACATTACACAGAGAACAAGATGTATAGAAGGTCAACATCGAAGAAACGAGCGGCAGAGGCCGAGAGGGAGGCTAGATTAGAGGAGAAAGAAGCAACATCAGCAGAGGATGTTGAAGAAATATTATTAGAAATTGAAGATAGACAACGTGAACCGGCGGAGGAGGTTCAACAACCGGAAGTCATACAGCAGGAAACCCAACCAGAGATAACCCAACCCGAGAAACCGACGCAAACAGAGACCATGACGATGCAAGAAATGTTCAGGCGAATGATGGAGGAAATGGATGAGAACAGTCGATCCACAAACCAGAAAATAGAAGAAGGCCAGAAGGAGAGCCAGAAGAACATAGAATCCCTGAAGGAGGACTTGAATAGTAAAATAAATGAAACAATTAAGAAGACGGAAGAATCAATAAACCAGAAGACGGAAGAGCTATTGGAGAAAAAGATGGAAATAATGAAAGAAAATTTATCTGCAGAATTAGGAGCCAAAATCAATGAAATCAATGGGAAATTGGACCAAATGAGTAAGAAAATGAAGGAAGATTACAAGGAGAGCGTGGAGTCGATAAACACGGTAGTGGATGATAATTATAAGCGATTGGGAGAGACAATAAAAAGATGTTGTGAATAGACAAAAGAGAGTGTTAAGAAGATAAGAAGAGAATTCATAATAGACAATCAAATGGAGGTTGAGGAAGTACCTGAATATGAAAACTCGGAACAAGTGAGTCCGAAGCCTGAAGATAGTGAAGAAAAGAAAATCCAAATAATCAAGAAAACGGAAGAGGTGAAGATGGAAGAAAGAAGAACCATGCGTCCAAAGAAGACAAGGGTCACAAAAGAATTAATTGAAATGACTCGAGGTGGTCTGATTAATATGATCAACTTACCAATTGTCAACCATGAAGAAGGGATCTTTAGGAAGGAGTACCGAAGGAGCTTCATGAAGATGGACGAGGAGGAGAATTATGTGACAACGAAGAAAAATATGAGCAATAAAGTAGTTCAAGCAAAGATTTCCAAAAGAAGAGTAAGATATTTTAAGAAAAAGGAAGGCTATCAAGAACAATGGGACCAGATCATCAAAGGGTACGCCAGAGAAATAAGAGAATTGAGGAAGAGGAGGAGCCAATTAATGGAAAGACCCAACCAGAAGACAGATGACGGTCAAACAAGATTAGAAGAGATACCAAATATTAGTAATAACAACGACCAGGAGAACACTGAACACGTGTATACCAAAGATAGAGAGAAGAAGAAGACGGAAGAACGGAAGGCAGATGAAGCCCTGATAGCATCAAAATGGAAAAACCAAATGATAGCGAGGTATATGACGAGAACAGATAAGAGCATGAACACTGAAGAAGTTCGAACGACGAGAAGAGAGGAGAGCAATGATTACGGATAAAATGAATAAAAATACATTGAAATATGGGACGGATTATTTTGATAACGAATAATGCTAACATGAACAACACATGAAACGGTATATTGAAAATTAAATAATGAAGAAAGAGTGAAATATTGCGATGAAGACTATTTGTTATTGATACTAAGTAAGAAGTGAAAATATAACTGTGAGAATAAATGTTGACTATATTGTAATTTTGTAATATAAAAATGTGATCTAAAGAAATTATGTAAAGGATGAAGAAAATTGTAATTACCCGTACATACATATAGTACTACAAGTATAATAATTATACGAGAACGACACACACCATCTTTGGCACAAAAATACCAATGATTTCCTAGAGCCAAGTCAACATGTAAACACCAACTTACCCGTACTACTAAAAGAGGAGACGATGGACTAGATGATATACAGAACGAGAAGAAAATAAGAAGTTGGAGGAACGAAAGCAAATAAATATCATTAATGTAGATAATAGATGACACACAAACACGAGGCAAGACACTAGAAGAGAGCCTATATCAAATGGGTTATATTTCATTTGATATCATGAAAATATATTCATGAATTGTAACCCAAAGAAGTGAATCATGAAAATGAAGAAGATTATGAAATGACGTTTAATGTAATACCAAGAGAAAAGATTAATTGATGACAAAGAAGAATGAAAAAATAATATATTAACGAAGATGATCATGAGAGTATACCAGTGATGAAATGTAAACAAACTATCCCTGTAAAATGTGAAGAATTTAGTTAAGTTGAATCAAGAAGAAGAGAATATAACAATGTATAAACCGCAAATGCGTGACATGATCCCAAGGATATTTATTATTTGTCGAAAGAACGACCACTTTATATTTTGAATTAATTTGAGATGAATTGACTGATGAAATATGCCAGCAATCATTTATATTATTAACAGAGATGATGTGCCTCTGTATTTATTGATGTTAGTATGGCCAGTGGAGTTGTATGCCAAAGTGAGCCACTCTGAACTGCCCCAGCTAAACTTATGTTAGGGAATTAGGGAATTAAATAAACAAGGTAGATAATTACATAGAAAAGAGATAATTATGATTCAAACAGAAGAAAGTGAAGGGATATATAAAAAAGCATAAGAGTCGACGTGGAAATGTACAACAATTGATGAATTCTTCAATAAAAAATAAATATACGAATTCAGAATTAATCAATTCTTGTAGGAAGGCATATGTAACGTACCAAATTGGCAGTTACAAAAAATAACTATCTATTGCGTCAAATAAAAGGATATCATGAAAATATTTCAACGTACATAAAAGAAGGAAAAGGAGAATATAACCAAAGTGTGTATCTACGAACGAATATTATTGAAACAACCCAACAAAGAAGAAGGAAGAGTAATAAGGATATCATCGAGTACGAAGAGAGAGAAAATGACAATGAGCCAATATAATATGTTAGCTTCCAGGCCCAATAGGTCCAAAATAGTGAGGGGACATGACAAAAATAATTGTTAAAATGAAGAGGAGACAATAGGTCCAAAATAGTGAGGGGAAATGACGAAAATAATTATTAAAATGAAGAGGAGCCAATGGATCCAAAATAGTGAGGGGCATGACGAAAACAATTACTAAAATAAAAAGGATACGAATCAAGTACAACCACAATGATGATAAAACAAACGAATTTGTTTATTAGTATAAAATACTGTGGAACAATGACTACCACAAACAAAAATATGGAAGAGTATGACAAGACTAAGGGAACATTGATTATCACAAATAATGTATAACCCAGGAGAACACCGATAGTGAGCAATAACTAACCAGATGAAGAAAAGAAGAAGAAGAGGAAAGGAAACATACCATGAAGAATGAAGATAATGTATGGACAGTACAAGACATCAACATTCACAAGGTATACAAGGAACTAAAATTAATATAGTGACCGGAAGAAGTGTAATGATTATTCGAAGATCAACTACATAGAAATCAGTGTTTAGCATCATTGAGTGATCACGAACAATAACAGTGAAAACTTAATATGAGTGTAACAACCTGTGATATGATAACCATTTTACCCCAAATAAACACCACAAACAATACAAGTGAAAATGTTTATAACAGAGAAAAATGATTAACCATTATAAGTGAAGGAATCCAAGATTAACTAGTTAAAATGCACAGACAATTAGTGTGACAAGTTTAATCAAGATTGTAACACAACATAGATAATCATTAAGACCACCAAAAGAAATATGAGACAGAACAGTAAATTGTTTTGACACAATTATACAGAAAACAAACAGTAAGTTGAATCCCCGCGCCAATCCCCTTCCTCCACACACCACCCCCACTTCACCTTCCACACAACCGTTACAAAATGCTGGCAGTCTGTTACCAAAGCTGAAGAAGGCGGATACTAAGCCGAAACGCTCCAATAAAATCAGTAAGTTTTCACATGAAAAAGTTCATTTTTAGTTAAGTGTTAGTGCTGTGAAAGAAGAGATGAATAATCAAGACAACTATAATCAAGACAACAGTAAATTAATTGTTCATAGGGACTAATAATAAAAGCTTTGTAAGCCTTAAAATGAAATGTGCCTGAATGCCATAGCAAGACAGGACAAAATATAAATGAATTCCAGAACAGACAGTAGCAAATAAGCTAGTTTATTAGGTATAAAACAATCAATGTACCAAAAACTAGGTGCAACCCACCAAGAAATGTAATATTATTAGACTAAGAATACCTGTGTTATTGTTTCAACAAATAGTGTAAACATGTGTATAACTTAATAATTAAACCATTGTAGTAGAATACCATAACTAGATGGAAATAGTTGAGTCAAATACTGCATAAAAATATGTAGCACATTGTTGTCAGACAACTGACACATAACCTCATAGAACATAAACCTATAACATAAAATCATGTATATTAGTTAAACCAAGCAACTATCCACAATAGTTTCAAACAAAGACTAGTTAAGAATAATAATGCAAACCAATAAATACCATGTGTACTGAAATACACAGCAAATAAATCAGATTGAATGTGATATCATAAAGCCAAATGAACAGAACCCCAATGTGACAAGATAGTTAGTAAAAAAGCATTATCAAAACTTATCAAAAGATTGTGAAAAATGTTACCAGTAGTTAGAGAAATGTCTAATACTGCTATGAGAACACATCAGAAATGTAATAGTAGTAGTTTAATAATTGAAATATATTATAAACTAACTAACTGCACTTGTAAAACCAGATGTAAATAAACACTATACTATAACTTGGAGAGCTTTCAGATAACGAAAGGTTAATAAATACATTGAACCAACAAGGTACAACAATTGTACACTATTTTAATTACTAACATTATATCCTGTGTGTAATAAAAGAATTAAATAAGTGACAAAATGGAGAAATGAGAACAGAAAGTATTTTGATCATACTATAAGTATATAAAAAATAACATTTTTAGCAAAATAAAATGTGAACAAATGTAAATAAATGTACAGATTAGTGTTAGGATGTCAAACATATGTAATAGGATAAGGAATAATAGCGTTACATGTAATTATAAACAATCGAACATGGTCACTATGGACACCATTAACAGATATTGTTTAAAATGTAAATATAACTATTTTATGTACTAACATAAAAGAGAAATGGACTCGAGATGTTTAGTAGTAAGTATTACAGTGTAATTGTAACGAAATATGGTGAAACAAACTTATTTATATTAAGAATCTCCATATGAGTTTTTGAGATGGCTAAGTGAATTAATACTGAACGGATTTAGTGCTTGTTTAGACTTAAAATAAAGCCACAAGTGTCCGCGATTTAATGCCACTACCCAATCGACGATACGACAAAAGATAAGAAAGTTATGACAATTATAAACTTTTCAATCATTTTGAGTATCCATGCATAGTCACACATAATCTCGAACCCAAGCGAAAAATTGTAAAACATTAAAAGTTTTATTTGACCAAAGTGTTTTGGGGTTGAGAGTTTGACCTTTTGAACCAATCAAATAGCTTAAAATGACCAGACGAGAAAGAGACGCTTCGGCGAAGGAATCATTCATTCTGCATCAGTCGCGACGGAAGGTCTACAGAAAAAGTCAGCAAGATTATTTTAAAATGTGCACGTCACATACAGTTATACGTAAACAGACACTAACCTATACACCACAATATATTATCGAGTGTCCAGTGTATTAAGTGAACAGTGAAATAACACGACCAGTGTATAATAAATGTCATGTTTTGTGTATTAAATCAGGGAGTACAATACTTTAATTATTTTAAAGAAATTAATGAAAAATAATAATTTTCGTTAATGAACGAAAGATATTGTTTTGGACTGCACTAGTCATAACGCTCGAGTGCTTAAACTATGATGGAAAATTATCAGAGCTTAATAAATAAATTGTAGCACAATAATTAATTCAAAAATAGTTATTTTACAATTAAAGAATAATTAAGAAAAGCGGAATTAATTTAGATACCGCTCATCAGTGTATAGTATATAGTCGCTTACTTGACTAAACTTTTTGAATTAACAAATAATTATTTTCTTGTGCCAATATTTTAAATAACTGATAATTATACGTCAATTGATTTATAAATAGAATGTTTGTGATCATACCATTAAGAATTTTATAAATAATATACTTATGCTAAATTAGGGTGACCAGACGTCCCGTTTTTAACGGGATTGTCCCTTTTTTCATTATGTGTCCCGTTGTCCCAGCAAATTATTAACGGGACGTCAAATGTCCCGTTTTTCCGTACTTGCAATAACGGATAACCTAATCTTATATCTTCGCTTCGTTTTGAGTTTTTATTTGTTTTTGTGTCATTTTGGTCTCGTTCGTTTAAACTTTCTTACTGAGGTCAAGACAGGTCTCGAATGGTTAAAGGAACGCAATCGTGAAAAGAAATGATTATCTCTGGTTTCCGCCAGAGTGCGTCAAGGGAGAATGAGGCAATCAAGGTAAACTTTTTTTGTTTGGTTAGTTTTAACGCTTGGCGTGGTGAGCTTGCTCCATTGTCTGTTGTTCGCTTGGTTCGAGATACACGTGCATATTAATATGGGGAAAAGAAAGTGTACTTTCTCCAAAACCCTGAAAGAAGAGTTTCCTTTCTTGAAGGACGACACCACATCTACAAAGGTAGAATGTACTTTATGTCGTTCAGTTTTTTCCATTGAACATGGAGGATGTGCCGATATTACACAGCACATTAAGAAAAAGAAACACATGTTGGCAGTTTCCGCGAGAACTTCCAGTAGTATAACTTCCTTTGTAAGTAGGAATGGACTACAAACTGAGGAAGATAAACGTATCGCTGCTGAAGAAGGGCTGTTTGCATTTCATACTGCAAAACACAACCATTCTTTCCGTTCAATGGACTGCACATCTCTTATCATCAGAGAACTATTTGAGAAGAAATTCACGTGTTCCAGGACAAAGTGCGAGTCGATTTTAGTGAACGTTTTATCGCCGTATGCAATGCATGAAGTTCAATCAGAACTTGAAGATGCTAAGTATGTGTCTGTGATGGTTGATGCATCAAATCACAAAAGCTTAAAATTAGTGCCGATTCTAGTTAGGTATTTCATTCCTACCAAAGGTGTTCAGTGCAAAGTAATCTGTTTTCAGAACGTTGGTGGAGAAACAGCAGAATTATTAGCTAATCAAGTTCTGGACATCTTAAAGAAACATCATTTAGTTGACAAGATCATCGCGTTTTGTGCAGATAACTGTAACACTAACTTTGGTGGGTACAAGAGGGCCGGAACAAACAACGTTTTCTCTAAATTGAACAGTGTGCTCAAAATGAATATTCAAGGCATTGGTTGTGCAGCTCATGTGGTACACAATGGTGTACAAACAAGTGCAGACATTCTTCCTATCGACATAGAAACAGTAGTGAATAAAATATTTCAATATTTTCACATTTATACCGTGCGTGTGAAGGAATTGAAATTATTTTGTGATTTTGTTGCTACTGAATATAAGCAGGTTCTGGGTAGTGTTAAAACTAGATGGTTGTCATTGTTGCCAGGAGTTACAAGGGTTATTGATATTTATGAACCTCTAAAGTCTTATTTCATGTCTCAGGATAGGTGTCCTACATTGCTAAAACAATTTTTTGAGAACCCACAGTCACTTCTTTGGCTTCATTTCATACAAAGCCAACTGAAAATGTTTTCAAATTCAATCCAAAAGTTGGAAAGAACCAACATTTCAGCCACTGAAGTAGCTGAAGAATTAGAATTGCTTACAGAAAAAGTCAATAACAGGAAATGTAGTAAGTTTCAAACTTCAGTTGTTTCTTCAATTTTAATTAACTTAGAAAATGAAGGTGTTTTCACCCAATCGAAATATGAAACGATTACCAATTTATTTTATGACACTTTTTTAAGTTATTTAAACAAGTGAGTCTCTCCATATCAGCCTCTGAAATCATTTCATTGGATAACATTGAAAAATTCTGTATCTTGGGATGAGGTTTTAAAAAGTCTGAAAATTCTTAAGACAGTAGATTCATGTTCAACAATTCAGGTACATGAAGATGAATTATTTGATGAGATAGGACATGTGAACAAAGTTTTATCCAGAAAATTTGAGGAATGGGAAAAAGTTAATGTGGAGATTGATAAGAAATGGTGTGATGTCTTCCACATACTTAAACCTGTAGGCATTCCATGTAAAAACATAGAGGTGGTTGTGAGTTTTGCTCTGGCTGTACCAGGCACAAATGCTGTTGTGGAAAGAGTCTTTTCAATTGTAAACTCCCTTTGGATTGATGAAAGAAACCGTTTTGCTACCAAAACTATTCAAGCAATTGTAATTTTAAAAAATAATTTTCAAGACCTTAGCTGTACGGAATTCTACAACCTGCTATTAAGTAATTCAAAGCTCTTGCGAGATATCAGGTCTTGTGATAAGTACAAAGTTAATAGTGATGTTCCTGATTCAGAAGCCACAAGTTCATGTTCAGTAGGTTGTTGATATCTATGAATCACATCCATGTAATTTTATAGTTGTTAAGAATTTGAATATTTATATTTGAATAATTATAATTTTATAATTCTTGAAACAACTTGATCAATTATAATATGATCCAGTGCCATGATAAGTATGTTTTTCAGTTGGTTATTAAAATATATGTCTTTTACGTGTAAAAAGTAGTTTTTATTTGTCTTAGTGAAGCAGTGCAGTCATATATGAAGCACATTTTCTTTGTAACTCGTGTCCTGTTTTGTCCTGTTTTTTTATTTCCATATTTCAGAAATGTCCTGTTTTACGTCATAAAAAATCTGGTCACCCTATGCTAAATAATGACTTACGTATACTAGGTAAACTAACCTAGAACTGATGAATAAGTTTGTCACAAAGAAACAATTCTGTTCTTGAATAATTTTTAAACAGAAATGAAAGCTATAACAAGAGTTTTTTCTCTAGATTTTTTCTCTTGCCAGTACATGGTTTTGCTAGTTAATGAATAAATAATAATAATATTTTTAACAGTGCAAATCTCAGAGCACGTGTTGAATACAACTGCTATATACGTTTGCATAGCGTACGATAGTACGATATACCGGTTATGGTACAGAGTTTTATAATTTTAAATTTTGTTTTCTTTTATAGTAATAGATAATTAAATATTGTTAATTAAAGTCACATCTTGTAATCTGGTATCATGTATCTTCAAAGAACTCACTAATTTGGTAATATAACTGAATAAAGTGAACATAACCTCGTTCACCAAAAACATTGTACCTGACAACAGTGTTACCAGCCTTGAGGTACAGAGATCTCAGGATTTGTTTAAATTTGTTATTGTTTGTAAACAGATATTATTAATTGTTTTTAAAAGAGTTTATTGAATTGAATAATTGTGAATAAATCCCCAGTTTCTTTATCAGTGGAAATGGAGTTTTGATTTCTATACAATAGAAAAGTAGCTTAATTTTTTCATGAACAGTTCTCTCATAAGGTGGCGGTAGTATTTGAATGACTGATATCATTCAAAGTGCAATTGAACATTTAATTCATTTTATTATTTATGTGCATTCTTTGTGATATTCAAAAGGAATATCTATGTATGTATGTCAAGAGTTTTTACAGTAGAAGAAGTCACCGTCGAGAATATTGAAGACATCCACATATGGTAAGTGGGGAGGTTGACACAGTGAAGTGATAAATACTCTTTTAAAACATAAACTTTTAACGTGAACACTCGTTCAATTTTATTAATAATCAACAACTATAATAATAATACGTTAAATGAAGAAATTTGTGTTAGTGGTTGAAATCACAATCAGAATGATCAATATTGCACACCACTATATACAAATTATTCCGATTAGCGCTTTCAAGCTTCACAGCTCATCGTCAGATCAGGAATAGGCAGAAAATATGTAATACCCAACCCTTCACCCCTCTCCCCCACCCTGCTCTCCCCACAACAAACTAAAAATTAATGACCCTTCCCCACCACCTAAACTCTGTCTCACCATCTGTACAGTTACATATTTTTCTAGTAAATTCCTTGTGTTTCAGTGTGTGTGTGTGTGTGTGTGTGTGTGTGTGTGTGTGTGTGTGTGTGTGTGCATCCCTTTAAACTACCCTCTTCCTCTCCACACACGTGGGTCGGTCACACACCCTTATTTTAAAACAACCAATTAGTACTATGAAATATAATTCTTAATCTTATCTATCTGCCCTCTCGCATTTACTTCTTAATCATGTTATAAAATATTTCCTCATTATCAAATTTAATTTTAATATTAACTAAATTGTCTAACCCTTTTTCTCTTTCTTTCAATATTTCTAACTCCTCTCTAAGCTTCCTTTCAACTGTGTTATTTACTACTTTTACAATTTCGTATTCTTCCAAAGGATTAACAAACTTGTGGTTGTCTTCTATGAAATGTCTTGCATATAACGAATTGGTTGTTCTATTACCTTCTCCACGTTTGTGGTCAGACAACCTGCATGCGAATTTTCGTCCTGTCTCCCCTAGGTACACTTTGTTGCAGTCTTTACATTTTAATTTATAAATTCCGCTTTTCTGTAATACTGGAAATTTTTCTATATTCTTATTCCTTATCTTATCAAATACCGTTTCACATTTTTTAATAGCTATATCTACTCCATATTTATTAAAACATTTTATAATTTTTCTAGTATGTGAACCTATGTATGTCAATGACCCTGCATAATTCTTTTGTTCTGGTTCTATTTTAGCTTTTTGTATGTTGACCCTTTTCATAACTTTATCCACTATGTTGGTGCTATAATTATTATTCCTTACAATTCCCTTTATCGTTTTTAACTCCCTATCTTTTGATTCGGTCTCTTTTAAACACTTCTGAGCTCTGTAACAAAAGGAATTGATTGCCGCCATTTTATATCTGTATGGGTGGTACGACTCTCTTGGTATAATTATATCAGAATACGACTCTTTCCTAAATATTCCAAACTGTAGTTTCTCATTATCTTTAATTTCTATGTTTAAATCTAAGTAATTTATTTGCTTACCTCCTATCTCTTCCTTAAATTGTAAGTTTTTATCCTTATTATTTACCTCCTTTATAAACTCATGCACTTCTTCTATGCTTCCTTCCCAAACTACTAATACATCATCAACGTATCTAGACCATAATTTTATATTGTCTTTATACTTAGTGGAAGTTATTAATTGCTTTTCAAAATCATTCATGTATATTTCAGCAAGAATAGATGATAATGAATACCCCATAGGTAAACCTTTTTTCTGTATATAAAACTTGTTATTAAACCTAAAATAGTTCTGATTTACACATTCTTTAATTACTTTCATCAACTGCTTTTTATACCTGTATTCTCCCATATTATTATCGTTTATTAACTTAATAACTTTATTTACTGTGATATTAGTAAACATGTCCTTAACATCCAGTGATATCAATTTTGTATTTACATTAATGCTAATATTTTCTAATTTTTCTATCAATTTTATATTATTCTCTATGTTGTATTTTGTCCCAAATTCATATTTCTCTTTCAGTACTCTGCTAACTTCCTTTGATAGTTTATAAATAGGTGCATTAATAAAAGAAACAATCGGTCTAATTGGTTTTCCTTCTTTATGTATCTTAACCTGACTTTTAAAAGTTGGTGCTGTTGGATTACTTTCCAATAAATACTTTTTCTTATTTTCTTCTATAAATGTTATCTGTTTCATCATTTGTTTTATCCTTGACTGGTACTTACTTGTATAATCATACTTTATTTCCTCGTATGGTCCTTCCCTTATAAATTCTTCCCTTTTCTTTATGTATTCTTCCTTTCTCATTAGTACCATTGTATTTCCTTTATCCGCCTTCGTAACTATAATATCATTCTTCTTTATTTTATTCTTTACTTTAGTTACAGTTGCTTTGATTTTTTGTTCATTCTTTGAATTATACAAACTTTTCTTAAATATTTTATCTACTACATTCCCTACTTCCCACCTTATTCTTTTTTTATCATTTTCATTTCCTAGTTTTTGTATTATGCTTTCGCATTCAATAATCGTTTTTTCTTGATTTAATTCTGGTGGCGGTGCGTATTTTAAGCCTTTCGCTAACATTTCTTTTTCTTCCGTATTGAAATTTACCTCTGTAAGGTTTATTACTCTTTTTTCATAGTTATTCTTAGATAGGTGTTCCTTTTTTACTTCGTTCTTTCTTATTAATTTATTTAACTTATCTACCATTTTTTTATTTTTCTTTTCCAATTTCTTTTCTATGTACCCCAAACCAAAATTATATAATATTTCTTCTAACTCTACATACGAGTATATTCTTAATAATTCTATGTGTCTGTCATATAATTCCCTATTATATCTATTGATTAAGCCGTAGAGTGACCTTATTTCCAGTTTTATCCACAACTTCTCGCTTTGTTCTTTTACTTTTTTGGCTACACTGTTCTTATTTTTAATTTTAACTTGAGCGTACTTTGGGATGACATTATTATCCAGACATTGTTTATTAAACCATATTTTACTTAAAACCCTCTTCAATTTAACTTTTAACTTAAGATATTTAAAAACTTTACTTACCTTATTGTTGTCGTTTATTACCTCATTGTTGTTGTCCATTACCTGTAGTCGATTGCACATCTTAACAGACGTTTAATGAAGAAATTTGTGTTAGTGGTTGAAATCACAATCAGAATGATCAATATTGCACACCACTATATAAAAATTATTCCGATTAGCGCTTTCAAGCTTCACAGCTCATCGTCAGATCAGGAATAGGCAGAAAATATGTAATACCCAACACTTCACCCCTCTCCGTCACCCTGCTCACCCACAACAAACTAAAAATTAATGACCCTTCCCCACCCCCTAAACTCTGTCTCACCATCTGTACAGTTACATATTTTTCTAGTAAATTCCTTGTGTTTCAGTGTGTGTGTGTGTGTGTGTGTGTGTGTGTGTGTGTGTGTGTGTGTGCATCCCTTTAAACTACCCTCTTCCTCGCCACACACGTGGGTCAGTCACACACCCTTATTTTAAAACAACCACAAGTTTGTTAATCCTTTGGAAGAATACGAAATTGTAAAAGTAGTAAATAACACAGTTGAAAGGAAGCTTAGAGAGGAGTTAGAAATATTGAAAGAAAGAGAAAAAGGGTTAGACAATTTAATTAATATTAAAATTAAATTTGATAATGAGGAAATATTTTATAACATGATTAAGAAGTAAATTCGAGAGGGCAGATAGATAAGATTAAGAATTATATTTCATAGTACTAATTGGTTGTTTTAAAATAAGGGTGTGTGACTGACCCACGTGTGTGGAGAGGAAGGGGGTAGTTTAAAGGGTTGCACACACACACACACACACACACACACACACACACACACACACACACACACACACACACACACACACACACACACACACACACACACACACACACACACACACACACACACACACACACACACACACACACACACACACACACACACACACACACACACACACACACACACTGAAACACAAGGAATTTACTAGAAAAATATGTAACTGTACAGATGGTGAGACAGAGTTTAGGGGGTGGGGAAGGGTCATTAATTTTTAGTTTGTTGGTGAGCAGGGTGGAGGAGAGGGGTGAAGGGTTGGGTATTACATATTTTCTGCCTATTCCTGATCTGACGATGAGCTGTGAAGCTTGAAAGCGCTAATCGGAATAATTTTTATATAGTGGTGTGCAATATTGATCATTCTGATTGTGATTTCAACCACTAACACAAATTTCTTCATTAAACGTCTGTTAAGATGTGCAATTCGACTA
This sequence comes from Magicicada septendecula, assembly GCA_034769895.1. Classification (NCBI taxonomy): domain Eukaryota; kingdom Metazoa; phylum Arthropoda; class Insecta; order Hemiptera; family Cicadidae; genus Magicicada; species Magicicada septendecula. The sequence continues at coordinate 248,055,292 of CM068375.1, forward strand.
CAGGTAATGGACAACAACAATGAGGTAATAAACGACAACAATAAGGTAAGTAAAGTTTTTAAATATCTTAAGTTAAAAGTTAAATTGAAGAGGGTTTTAAGTAAAATATGGTTTAATAAACAATGTCTGGATAATAATGTCATCCCAAAGTATGCTCAAGTTAAAATTAAAAATAAGAACAGTGTAGCCAAAAAAGTAAAAGAACAAACTGAGAAGTTGTGGATAAAACTGGAAATAAGGTCACTCTACGGCTTAATCAATAGATATAATAGGGAATTATATGACAGACACATAGAATTATTAAGAATATACTCGTATGTAGAGTTAGAAGAAATATTATATAATTTTGGTTTGGGGTACATAGAAAAGAAATTGGAAAAGAAAAATAAAAAAAATGGTGTGCCGAACTGGCTTCGGCAACGTATTAGATTATTAGTATTTTAAAAACGAGCGCCGCTGACGTCACGCACTGCCACTCTGTTACGATTGTTTGTTGCCGGTCAGTTATACACACAAAAGGTTGTGTGGCTACGCAATACAGCTGGCGCTGCCAGCCAGCTGTGTGTCTGTACATTCCTGCTTTCGGAGGTTACTTGGCTGGAGCGAAACGTTGATTCGCTCTCATTTCTGCTTCATCCTCCAAGCTGTTCATCTGGTCTCGGCTGGCGGCGAACTTCTAACCAGGACTTCCGTACCTATCACTATGATAGGCTAGATAAAGTGTTGCTCCAGGTACGTGCAAGTCTGTGGGTTCTGAAAATATTCTAACCCCAAATATATTTTGCGTTTCAGCTTTCATTATGAGTTATGCCTGTGTGTGTGTGTGCGTATAGAGCAGTTTTTTAATCTGGGCATTAACGCTGTTACAACAATCAAATTAAATTATATTTAATTAAATTATGAATGTGAGAGTCGTGGGTCAAGTTAATTTCAATAGAGAATATGTTAATGTATCTTGCACTCAGCTGTTTTGATGTAATTAATAACAACGATAGACACAGCAAATCAATTTGAATATCTCAATGAAACATTAAGAAAATAATTGCTAGACGAGCTTAGTACTGTTTAATCTGAATTAGTGGCGATGTGTGTATGCGCTGTAGCTGCTTAAAGTTAGTGTTGGTATTTAATGTGGACGGCCTAAGTGGCGTGAATTTCTTTATGACACCCTCTACAAGTATTGTATGTCCAGGTGCTCGACCAAGGACGAGATGGGTGTCAGGGGCGAACGAACATCTGTTCCCCCTAATAGCAGAGACGATCTTTAGCCACAATGCCGTCAGTCGAGGACTTTTCGATGCTAAGCTGAACCAAGAACTTTTCCAACGCTAAGCTGCACCAGGGACGGGTGATATGACTGTGACATCACTGATCCTCGCCTATACGAACTAAGTACACCGGACTATCCAGGTGGGAAAATTCTGTTTATCTATTTCTCTCTCTCTACAACATGTGAATGCACAGAAGCCGCCAGAAGCTCACTCGTGAAGTTCTGAAAATTAGACTCTAGCACAAACTCTCATGTTCAATTATGTGTGATCATCATGTTATTGCATGTGTGAACATTACCACAGTACACCTAATGAAGTATCTTATAACTGTATAATGTGTAAGAAGTTACACACATACACACACATCCGCAGTTTACTGTAAGATCTAACTTTCATCTAATTAAGACCATTTGGGAGTTAATTAGCTCGTGCTATCAAGTCATCTGGTCATGGCAGAGTTTAATAACGTAGCTGGGGGTTGTCTGATGTTGTTGATGAGAAACGATTTTCTTTCACACACATACTTAATGCTTAATGATTAAGCTAAGGGTTCGTTTGGCTGTTTGAGTTTCGGGGCGGTAACTTACATTCTCTGGTGTGAACTATGCTTGTGAATATGCTGGCAAATCTATGCTTAGGAGCTGAGATATTCCATTTTACGTTGTTATTTATATTTGTACCTAGCTATACATATTAGGCTTCATTTATTTACTGTAGTGGGAATCGGTTTATGTGGAGGTTAGTGTTGAAATGAGGGATGTTTTGTTATTCATGTCGTATATGTGTTTGTGTGTGTAATTTTACTATATATATATATATATATATATATATATATATATTATAACTATACCTCTACTATGCGTTATTGTAATGTAATGTTGTGTGTGAGTACCCACCTGCTGTCTGATCTTGCAGATTCTTCCGACTAGGGCGTGTGGATTTTGGATTTGAAGTTCGCAAGCTAGTAATCTCAAATTATTACAACAACACACATAATGGGTTACTTTAAAGGGGGAGAGTTTTGTGAGACTGGTAGGCTTTATCGTACAACAATAAAACACTGTTATATGGGGTAATAAAACGTTGTTTATTACACCAACAACACACAAGAATAGAATGGTTATAATGTTATGAATTTTCTTATAGTCTATACAATGAATCGATGTTTTTCGATTGTCTAATAGTTGAAAGAAACTGAACTCGTTCTTTGCGAGTTAATTGCAATTTAAATTTGACTTTATTAATTGATTTGAATTTAATTAAATTTATTTAATTAATTTGAATCTAAGTGTTCATGAAACAACCTATAAAACTCTAAAATTAATTTGAATAATTAGTTAAAATAAATTAGACGTGACAGTCTAGTTCACGTTATTTCATTTCTAGTGATTCTACTTCTGATCTACTGCAGTATGATCTAAGATTAGATTGTCAGTTAAGATTGGTATAGCGCTTTTTATACTACTTCTATTTCTTAACTATAACTTACTAAAACCTTAAACTGCTATACAGGTTATCACAACGAATTTACTTTTTAATTACTAGAGTCTTTGCTTTTTGTTTGGCACCTGAATTATTTGAATTACAATGTTTTAATTGAAAAATAGAAAATTTGATCTGAAAATAAATAAATAGATTTTGCTTTCCTGTTACTGAAGAGGATGTCGTTCCGATTTGTCCCTCGTCGATTCGAGTCCTTGGTTAGAGAAAGTAATCTGCTTAGAACTGCTGGATTCGGTCGTGGAGTTCAAAATTCGGCAACACTCTGCTTCCCTGCTGTTTGTGAATATTTTAACGTCTGCTGTTGTCTGCTGGAACTGCTTCCTGTTCTCCGTCGATTTGCACGTTGCACGTCAGTGTGTGTGTGTGTGTGCTTCGTTCGGCGGTCGCTCTGCTCGTCAGCTGTTAACCAATGATTTAGACAGCCTCTCTGCTGTATTCTTGAAGTCTGGTCTTGAAGTCGGGTGGATCTCTTGCGTGCTTATGACTATCTGGTAGTACACAATAAGCTTGGTTGATGTCTTGAAGAGTATCTCGCCTTTACGTAGCAATTACGAGCTATACAGATGATCTGTAGTTAGTGTGTTCGTAATCGCGTGTGTGTTGACCACGTAGAGTCTTCTTGTTGATCTTCACCGCTTTGGCTACTAGACGATCGAAGGACTACGTCTTAACTTCGTGAGTACTGACAGAAGAGTGAATTTTTCCACCAGAAAACATCGCACTGGCCGGGGCTGCATGAAATGATTTCATTGGTCGAAACACTCTCCCTACCACATAAAATTTAGAATTCCCTTAGTCCGTGAGAACGAAGTCTGGTTCCCACAGACGGAGAATAGAATTATTATCTAATAATTAATTATCCGGCGGAACCAGTTTGTCACTAAGGATATCCTGTACTTATTTAATTTTGCAATAACTTGGTTGCAAATCAAGTTGTGTGAAATCTAAAATATACAATCTGTCACAAATTATTATCTTTACAATATACTAAAATCTCTTTACTGTAACTCTATTTTAACAGAAGTTATTTAATTATTTTAATTAACTCTTACATTTGTTAATTATATTGCATCAAATTTGCACACGTCATTATTAATATCTCGGCAAACATTTTGGCTATGTTGGATTTCGCCTTTATTTATTAGTTTCCGAGATATTAATAATTAACAGTTTGGGTGTGGTCGCTTCCTTGTACAGCGAACTGCTTACATAACGACCACGTGTGCGTTGCTTTACACAGCATTATTTTCAATGCTCTACATTCAAATGGAGTTTTAACTGTTAATTTTTATTTAAATATGGTTTCAGCATGCGGTAAACATATAACCCCAAATAGTTAATATTTGGTTCCGTTATAATATATATATATATATTTTTGGGGAATATGTAACTGATTTAAAAAAGAGAATAACCATAAATGTGTTTTTGAGACAACAGGCTAGCCTAATTGATATTATACAACACTGATAGATTAGTATTGCTTTATGAATGAGATTATTACCAACTTTGACTCATACATGATCAGGCAGAAACTTTTGCAATTAGTAATATCAATTCACTTACTTTGTGACATTATGAATTAATGGAAATACATATATATATATAAGTCTGCCTTTAATGGTGTGCTCACACAATTACGAACTTGTTATTTATGTAAAATCTTACAGGTTGAATAAAGCACACGCTTGTTGGTTAAAAGAGTTTTTCATTTGCAAGTCCTGTCATTCACCTGGGGGGACATGTCTGTAATTGTATTTGGGCCTTGCACACTTTTGCTTCCTCTAGGTTTCTCTTTACCTAGTTCTAAATATGATGTCTCTCCCCTTTTACAAAAAAAAACTTAATAAAAATAAAATTAAATAAAATTACAAAACTTAGAAAAATAAAAGGGGGGTTTCAATGGTAGATAAGTTAAATAAATTAATAAGAAAGAACGAAGTAAAAAAGGAACACCTATCTAAGAATAACTATGAAAAAAGAGTAATAAACCTTACAGAGGTAAATTTCAATACGGAAGAAAAAGAAATGTTAGCGAAAGGCTTAAAATACGCACCGCCACCAGAATTAAATCAAGAAAAAACGATTATTGAATGCGAAAGCATAATACAAAAACTAGGAAATGAAAATGATAAAAAAAGAATAAGGTGGGAAGTAGGGAATGTAGTAGATAAAATATTTAAGAAAAGTTTGTATAATTCAAAGAATGAACAAAAAATCAAAGCAACTGTAACTAAACTAAAGAATAAAATAAAGAAGAATGATATTATAGTTACGAAGGCGGATAAAGGAAATACAATGGTACTAATGAGAAAGGAAGAATACATAAAAAAAGGGAAGAATTTATAAGGGAAGGACCATACGAGGAAATAAAGTATGATTATACAAGTAAGTACCAGTCAAGGATAAAACAAATGATGAAACAGATAACATTTATAGAAGAAAATAAGAAAAAGTATTTATTGGAAAGTAATCCAACAGCACCAACTTTTAAAAGTCAGGTTAAGATACATAAAGAAGGAAAACCAATTAGACCGATTGTTTCTTTTATTAATGCACCTATGTATAAACTATCAAAGGAAGTTAGCAGAGTACTGAAAGAGAAATATGAATTTGGGACAAAATACAACATAGAGAATAATATAAAATTGATAGAAAAATTAGAAAATATTAGCATTAATGTAAATACAAAATTGATATCACTGGATGTTAAGGACATGTTTACTAATATCACAGTAAATAAAGTTATTAAGTTAATAAACGATAATAATATGGGAGAATACAGGTATAAAAAGCAGTTGATGAAAGTAATTAAAGAATGTGTAAATCAGAACTATTTTAGGTTTAATAACAAGTTTTATATACAGAAAAAAGGTTTACCTATGGGGTCTTCATTATCACCTATTCTTGCTGAAATATACATGAATGATTTTCAAAAGCAATTAATAACTTCCACTAAGTATAAAGACAATATAAAATTATGGTCTAGATACGTTGATGATGTATTAGTAGTTTGGGAAGGAAGCATAGAAGAAGTGCATGAGTTTATAAAGGAGGTAAATAATAAGGATAAAAACTTACAATTTAAGGAAGAGATAGGAGGTAAGCAAATAAATTACTTAGATTTAAACATAGAAATTAAAGATAATGAGAAACTACAGTTTGGGATATTTAGGAAAGAGTCGTATTCTGATATAATTATACCAAGAGAGTCGTACCACCCATACAGATATAAAATGGCGGCAACCAATTCCTTTTGTTACAGAGCTCAGAAGCGTTTAAAAGAGACCGAATCAAAAGATAGGGAGTTAAAAACGATAAAGGGAATTGTAAGGAATAATAATTATAGCACCAACATAGTGGATAAAGTTATGAAAAGGGTCAACATACAAAAAGCTAAAATAGAACCAGAACAAAAGAATTATGCAGGGTCATTGACATACATAGGTTCACATACTAGAAAAATTATAAAATGTTTTAATAAATATGGAGTAGATATAGCTATTAAAAAATGTGAAACGGTATTTGATAAGATAAGGAATAAGAATATAGAAAAAATTCCAGTATTACAGAAAAGCGGAATTTATAAATTAAAATGTAAAGACTGCAACAAAGTGTACCTAGGGGAGACAGGACGAAAATTCGCATGCAGGTTGTCTGACCACAAACGTGGAGAAGGTAATAGAACAACCAATTCATTATATGCAAGACATTTCATAGAAGACAACCACAAGTTTGTTAATCCTTTGGAAGAATACGAAATTGTAAAAGTAGTAAATAACACAGTTGAAAGGAAGCTTAGAGAGGAGTTAGAAATATTGAAAGAAAGAGAAAAAGGGTTAGACAATTTAATTAATATTAAAATTAAATTTGATAATGAGGAAATATTTTATAACATGATTAAGAAGTAAATGCGAGAGGGCAGATAGACAAGATTAAGAATTATATTTCATAGTACTAATTGGTTGTTTTAAAATAAGGGTGTGTGACTGACCCACGTGTGTGGAGAGGAAGAGGGTAGTTTAAAGGGATGCACACACACACACACACACACACACACACACACACACACACACACACACACACACACACACACACACACACACACACACACACACACACACACACACACACACACACACACACACACACACACACACACACACACACACACACACACACACACACTGAAACACAAGGAATTTACTAGAAAAATATGTAACTGTACAGATGGTGAGACAGAGTTTAGGGGGTGGGGAAGGGTCATTAATTTTTAGTTTGTTGTGGGTGAGCAGGGTTGGGGAGAGGGGTGAAGGGTTGGGTATTACATATTTTCTGCCTATTCCTGATCTGACGATGAGCTGTGAAGCTTGAAAGCGCTAATCGGAATAATTTTTATATAGTGGTGTGCAATATTGATCATTCTGATTGTGATTTCAACCACTAACACAAATTTCTTCATTAAACGTCTGTTAAGATGTGCAATCGACTACAGGTAATGGACAACAACAATGAGGTAATAAACGACAACAATAAGGTAAGTAAAGTTTTTAAACATCTTAAGTTAAAAGTTAAATTGAAGAGGGTTTTAAGTAAAATATGGTTTAATAAACAATGTCTGGATAATAATGTCATCCCAAAGTACGCTCAAGTTAAAATTAAAAATAAGAACAGTGTAGCCAAAAAAGTAAAAGAACAAAGCGAGAAGTTGTGGATAAAACTGGAAATAAGGTCACTCTACGGCTTAATCAATAGATATAATAGGGAATTATATGACAGACACATAGAATTATTAAGAATATACTCGTATGTAGAGTTAGAAGAAATATTATATAATTTTGGTTTGGGGTACATAGAAAAGAAATTGGAAAATAAAAATAAAAAAATGGTAGATAAGTTAAATAAATTAATAAGAAAGAACGAAGTAAAAAAGGAACACCTATCTAAGAATAACTATGAAAAAAGAGTAATAAACCTTACAGAGGTAAATTTCAATACGGAAGAAAAAGAAATGTTAGCAAAAGGCTTAAAATACGCCCCGCCACCAGAATTAAATCAAGAAAAAACGATTATTGAATGCGAAAGCATAATACAAAAACTAGGAAATGAAAATGATAAAAAAAGAATAAGGTTGGAAGTAGGGAATGTAGTAGATAAAATATTTAAGAAGAGTTTGTATAATTCAAAGAATGAACAAAAAATCAAAGCAACTGTAACTAAACTAAAGAATAAAATAAAGAAGAATGATATTATAGTTACGAAGGCGGATAAAGGAAATACAATGGTACTAATGAGAAAGGAAGAATACATAAAGAAAACGGAAGAATTTATAAGGGAAGGACCATACGAGGAAATAAAGTATGATTATACAAGTAAGTACCAGTCAAGGATAAAACAAATGATGAAACAGGTAACATTTATAGAAGAAAATAAGAAAAAGTATTTATTGGAAAATAATCCAACAGCACCAACTTTTAAAAGTCAGGTTAAGATACATAAAGAAGGAAAACCAATTAGATCGATTGTTTCTTTTATTAATGCACCTATTTAAAAACTATCAAAGGAAGTTAGCAGAGTACTGAAAGAGAAATATGAATTTGGGACAAAATACAACATAGAGAATAATATAAAATTGATAGAAAAATTAGAAAATATTAGCATTAATGTAAATACAAAATTGATATCACTGGATGTTAAGGACATGTTTACTAATATCACAGTAAATAAAGTTATTAAGTTAATAAATGATAATAATATGGGAGAATACAGGTATAAAAAGCAGTTGATGAAAGTAATTAAAGAATGTGTAAATCAGAACTATTTTAGGTTTAATAACAAGTTTTATATACAGAAAAAAGGTTTACCTATGGGGTCTTCATGATCACCTATTCTTGCTGAAATATACATGAATGATTTTGAAAAGCAATTAATAACTTCCACTAAGTATAAAGACAATATAAAATTATGGTCTAGATACGTTGATGATGTATTAGTAGTTTGGGAAGGAAGCATAGAAGAAGTGCATGAGTTTATAAAGGAGGTAAATAATAAGGATAAAAACTTACAATTTAAGGAAGAGATAGGAGGTAAGCAAATAAATTACTTAGATTTAAACATAGAAATTAAAGATAATGAGAAACTACAGTTTGGGATATTTAGGAAAGAGTCGTATTCTGATATAATTATACCAAGAGAGTCGTACCACCCATACAGATATAAAATGGCGGCAATCATTCCTTTTGTTACAGAGCTCAGAAGTGTTTAAAAGAGACCGAATCAAAAGATAGGGAGTTAAAAACGATAAAGGGAATTGTAAGGAATAATAATTATAGCACCAACATAGTGGATAAAGTTATGAAAAGGGTCAACATACAAAAAGCTAAAATAGAACCTGAACAAAAGAATTATGCAGGGTCATTTAACATACATAGGTTCACATACTAGAAAAATTATAAAATATTTTAATAAATATGGAGTAGATATAGCTATTAAAAAATGTGAAACGGTATTTGATAAGATAAGGAATAAGAATATAGAAAAAATTCCAGTATTACAGAAAAGCGGAATTTATAAATTAAAATGTAAAGACTGCAACAAAGTGTACCTAGGGGAGACAGGACGAAAATTCGCATGCAGGTTGTCTGACCACAAACGTGGAGAAGGTAATAGAACAACCAATTCGTTATATGCAAGACATTTCATAGAAGACAACCACAAGTTTGTTAATCCTTTGGAAGAATACAAAATTGTAAAAGTAGTAAATAACACAGTTGAAAGGAAGCTTAGAGAGGAGTTAGAAATATTGAAAGAAAGAGAAAAAGGGTTAGACAATTTAATTAATATTAAAATTAAATTTGATAATGAGGAAATATTTTATAACATGATTAAGAAGTAAATGCGAGAGGGCAGATAGATAAGATTAAGAATTATATTTCATAGTACTAATTGGTTGTTTTAAAATAAGGGTGTGTGACTGACCCACGTGTGTGGAGAGGAAGAGGGTAGTTTAAAGGGATGCACACACACACACACACACACACACACACACACACACACACACACACACACACACGCACGCACGCACGCACGCACACACACACACACACACACACACACACACACACACACACACACACACACACACAAGGAATTTACTAGAAAAATATGTAACTACAGAAGGTGAGACAGAGTTTAGGGGGTGGGGAAGGGTCATTAATTTTTAGTTTGTTGTGGGTGAGCAGGGTTGTGGAGAGGGGTGAAGGGTTGGGTATTACATATTTTCTGGCTATTCCTGATCTGACGATGAGCTGTGAAGCTTGAAAGCGTTAATCGGAATAATTTTTATATAGTGGTGTGCAATATTGATCATTCTGATTATAATAATAATAAACAATAACATCACATACTCGACTTGAGTATCAACACATCTATAAAATCCATATCACACATCTATATAAGTTATATTATAGATTGGCGCCCAACGTCTGAGCGCGAATTAGGACGAAAAAACCTAACAGTTTGATTAATTAAACAAATAATTTATCAACCTAATTCGACAGCAAGACAGCAAGTACATTACACAGAGAACAAGATGTATAGAAGGTCAACATCGAAGAAACGAGCGGCAGAGGCCGAGAGGGAGGCTAGATTAGAGGAGAAAGAAGCAACGTCAGCAGAGGATGTTGAAGAAATATTATTAGAAATTGAAGATAGACAACGTGAACCGGCGGAGGAGGTTCAACAACCGGAAGTCATACAGCAGGAAACCCAACCAGAGATAACCCAACCCGAGAAACCGACGCAAACAGAGACCATGACGACGCAAGAAATGTTCAGGCGAATGATGGAGAAAATGGATGAGAAAAGTCGATCCACAAACCAGAAAATAGAGGAAGGCCAGAAGGAGAGCCAGAAGAACATAGAATCCCTGAAGGAGGACTTGAATAGTAAAATAAATGAAACAATTAAGAAGACGGAAGAATCAATAAACCAGAAGACGGAAGAGCTATTGGAGAAAAAGATGGAAATAATGAAAGAAAATTTATCTGCAGAATTAGGAGCCAAAATCAATTAAATCAATGGGAAATTGGACCAAATGAGTAAGAAAATGAAGGAAGATTACAAGGAGAGCGTGGAGTCGATAAACACGGTAGTGGATGATAATTATAAGCGATCGGGAGAGACAATAAAAAGATGTTGTGAATAGACAAAAGAGAGTGTTAAGAAGATAAGAAGAGAATTCATAATAGACAATCAAATGGAGGTTGAGGAAGTACCTGAATATGAAAACTCGGAACAAGTGAGTCCGAAGCCTGAAGATAGTGAAGAAAAGAAAATCCAAATAATCAAGAAAACGGAAGAGGTGAAGATGGAAGAAAGAAGAACCATGCGTCCAAAGAAGACAAGGGTCACAAAAGAATTAATCGAAATGACTCGAGGTGGTCTGATTAATATGATCAACTTACCAATTGTCAACCATGAAGAAGGGATCTTTAGGAAGGAGTACCGAAGGAGCTTCATGAAGATGGACGAGGAGGAGAATTATGTGACAACGAAGAAAAATATGAGCAATAAAGTAGTTCAAGCAAAGATTTCCAAAAGAAGAGTAAGATATTTTAAGAAAAAGGAAGGCTATCAAGAACAATGGGACTGGATCATCAAAGGGTACGCCAGAGAAATAAGAGAATTGAGGAAGAGGAGGAGCCAATTAATGGAAAGACCCAACCAGAAGACAGATGACGGTCAAACAAGATTAGAAGAGATACCAAATATTAGTAATAACAACGACCAGGAGAACACTGAACACGTGTATACCAAAGATAGAGAGAAGAAGAAGACGGAAGAACGGAAGGCAGATGAAGCCCTGATAGCATCAAAATGGAAAAACCAAATGATAGCGAGGTATATGACGAGAACAGATAAGAGCATGAACACTGAAGAAGTTCGAACGACGAGAAGAGAGGAGAGCAATGATTACGGATAAAATGAATAAAAATACATTGAAATATGGGACGGATTATTTTGATAACGAATAATGCTAACATGAACAACACATGAAACGGTATATTGAAAATTAAATAATGAAGAAAGAGTGAAATATTGCGATGAAGACTATTTGTTATTGATACTATGTAAGAAGTGAAAATATAACTGTGAGAATAAATGTTGACTATATTGTAATTTTGTAATATAAAAATGTGATCTAAAGAAATTATGTAAAGGATGAAGAAAATTGTAATTACCCGTACATACATATAGTACTACAAGTATAATAATTATACGAGAACGACACACACCATCTTTGGCACAAAAATACCAATGATTTCCTAGAGCCAAGTCAACATGTAAACACCAACTTACCCGTACTACTAAAAGAGGAGACGATGGACTAGATGATATACAGAACGAGAAGAAAATAAGAAGTTGGAGGAACGAAAGCAAATAAATATCATTAATGTAGATAATAGATGACACACAACAGGAGGCAAGACACTAGAAGAGAGCCTATATCAAATGGGTTATATTTCATTTGATATCATGAAAATATATTCATGAATTGTAACCCAAAGAAGTGAATCATGAAAATGAAGAAGATTATGAAATGACGTTTAATGTAATACCAAGAGAAAAGATTAATTGATGACAAAGAAGACTGAAAAAATAATATATTAACGAAGATGATCATGAGAGTATACCAGTGATGAAATGTAAACAAACTATCCCTGTAAAATGTGAAGAATTTAGTTAAGTTGAATCAAGAAGAAGAGAATATAACAATGTATAAACCGCAAATGCGTGACATGATCCCAAGGATATTTATTATTTGTCGAAAGAACGACCACTTTATATTTTGAATTAATTTGAGATGAATTGACTGATGAAATATGCCAGCAATCATTTATATTATTAACAGAGATGATGTGCCTCTGTATTTATTGATGTTAGTATGGCCAGTGGAGTTGTATGCCAAAGTGAGCCACTCTGAACTGCCCCAGCTAAACTTATGTTAGGGAATTAGGGAATTAAATAAACAAGGGAGATAATTACATAGAAAAGAGATAATTATGATTCAAACAGAAGAAAGTGAAGGGATATATAAAAAAGCATAAGAGTCGACGTGGAAATGTACAACAATTGATGAATTCTTCAATAAAAAATAAATATACGAATTCAGAATTAATCAATTCTTATAGGAAGGCATATGTAACGTACCAAATTGGCAGTTACAAAAAATAACTATCTATTGCATCAAATAAAAGGATATCATGAAAATATTTCAACGTACATAAAAGAAGGAACAGGAGAATATAACCAAAGTGTGTATCTACGAACGAATATTATTGAAACAACCCAACAAAGAAGAAGGAAGAGTAATAAGGATATCATCGAGTACGAAGAGAGAGAAAATGACAACGAGCCAATATAATATATTAGCTTCCAGGCCCAATAGGTCCAAAATAGTGAGGGGACATGACAAAAACAATTACTAAAATAAGAAGGATACGAATCAAGTACAGCCACAATGATGATAAAACAAACGAATTTGTTTATTAGTATAAAATACTATGGAACAATGACTACCACGAACAAAAATATGGAAGAGTATGACAAGACTAAGGGAACATTGATTATCACAAGTAATGTATAACCCAGGAGAACACCGATAGTGAGCAATAACTAACCAGAAGAAGAAAAGAAGAAGAAGAGGAAAGGAAACATACCATGAAGAATGAAGATAATGTATGGACAGTACAAGACATCAACATTCACAAGGTATACAAGGAACTAAAATTAATATAGTGACCGGAAGAAGTGTAATGATTATTCGAAGATCAACTACATAGAAATCAGTGTTTAGCATCATTGAGTGATCACGAACAATAACAGTGAAAACTATTGAGTGTAACAACCTGTGATATGATAACCATTTTACCCCAAATAAACACCACAAACAATACAAGTGAAAATGTTTATAACGGAGAAAAATGATTAACCATTATAAGTAAAGGAATCCAAGATTAACTAGTTAAAATGCACAGACAATTAGTGTGACAAGTTTAATCAAGATTGTAACACAACATAGATAATCATTAAGACCACCAAAAGAAATATGAGACAGAACAGTAAATTGTTTTGACACAATTATACAGAAAACAAACAGTAAGTTGAATCCCCGCGCCAATCCCCTTCCTCCACACACCACCCGCACTTCACCTTCCACACACCGTTACAAAATGCTGGCAGTCTGTTACCAAAGCTGAAGAAGGCGGATACTAAGCCGAAACACGTCCAATAAAATCAGTAAGTTTTCACATGAAAAAGTTCATTTTTAGTTAAGTGTTAGTGCTGTGAAAGAAGAGATGAATAATCAAGACAACTATAATCAAGACAACAGTAAATTAATTGTTCATAGGGACTAATAATAAAAGCTTTGTAAGCCTTAAAATGAAATGTGCCTGAATGCCATAGCAAGACAGGACAAAATATAAATGAATTCCAGAACAGACAGTAGCAAATAAGCTAGTTTATTAGGTATAAAACAATCAATGTACCAAAAACTAGGTGCAACCCACCAAGAAATGTAATATTATTAGACTAAGAATACCTGTGTTATTGTTTCAACAAATAGTGTAAACATGTGTATAACTTAATAATTAAACCATTGTAGTAGAATACCATAACTAGATGGAAATAGTTGAGTCAAATACTGCATAAAAATATGTAGCACATTGTTGTCAGACAACTGACACATAACCTCATAGAACGTAAACCTATAACATAAAATCATGTATATTAGTTAAACCAAGCAACTATCCACAATAGTTTCAAACAAAGACTAGTTAAGAATAATAATGCAAACCAATAAATACCATGTGTACTGAAATACACAGCAAATAAATCAGATTGAATGTGATATCATAAAGCCAAATGAACAGAACCCCAATGTGACAAGATAGTTAGTAAAAAAGCATTATCAAAACTTATCAAAAGATTGTGAAAAATGTTACCAGTAGTTAGAGAAATGTCTAATACTGCTATGAGAACACATCAGAAATGTAATAGTAGTAGTTTAATAATTGAAATATTATAAACTAACTAACTGCACTTGTAAAACCAGATGTAAATAAACACTATACTATAACTTGGAGAGCTTTCAGATAACGAAAGGTTAATAAATACATTGAACCAACAAGGTACAACAATTGTACACTATTTTAATTACTAACATTATATCCTGTGTGTAATAAAAGAATTAAATAAGTGACAAAATGGAGAAATGAGAACAGAAAGTATTTTGATCATACTATAAGTATATAAAAAATAACATTTTTAGCAAAATAAAATGTGAACAAATGTAAATAAATGTACAGATTAGTGTTAGGATGTCAAACATATGTAATAGGATAAGGAATAATAGCGTTACATGTAATTATAAACAATCGAACATGGTCACTATGGACACCATTAACAGATATTGTTTAAAATGTAAATATAACTATTTTATGTACTAACATAAAAGAGAAATGGACTCGAGATGTTTAGTAGTAAGTATTACAGTGTAATTGTAACGAAATATGGTGAAACAAACTTATTTATATTAAGAATCACCATATGAGTTTTTGAGATGGCTAAGTGAATTAATACTGAACGGATTTAGTGCTTGTTTAGACTTAAAATAAAGCCACAAGTGTCCGCGATTTAATGCCACTACCCAATCGACGATACGACAAAAGATAAGAAAGTTATGACAATTATAAACTTTTCAATCATTTTGAGTATCCATGCATAGTCACACATAATCTCGAACCCAAGCGAAAAATTGTAAAAAATTAAAAGTTTTATTTGACCAAAGTGTTTTGGGGTTGAGAGTTTGACCTTTTGAACCAATCAAATAGCTTAAAATGACCAGACGAGAAAGAGACCCTTCGGCGAAGGAATCATTCGTTCTGCATCACTCACGACGGAAGGTCTACGGAAAAAGTCAGCAAGATTATTTTAAAATGTGCGCGTCACATACAGTTATACGTAAACAGACACTAACCTATACACCACAATATATTATCGAGTGTCCAGTGTATTAAGTGAACAGTGAAATAACACGACCAGTGTATAATAAAGGTCATGTTTTGTGTATTAAATCAGGGAGTACAATACTTTAATTATTTTAAAGAATACCACTATAATATTGACGACTCGGAACACTAAGTTTTTTATAAGTAAAAACGTAAAGTTTTACCTTACAGCCTAAACCGGATTTCACCTATAGAAGGCTTCATCAGAGGCTGTCGCTAGCAGCGCTGTTCATCTTGTTGTTGGCGACGAGATAGTGTTTCGAAAGATCGAAGGTGTGTGAGTGTGGTGACATGTGTTTGAACAATGCGTGCGACCCGAATTGTGTCTGTTCGTTTAGGATGTCGTTTTTACTTGTTTTTGTGCGTTTGTATATCTCCAATTGTTCCAGAGTGTCCAGTCTTCGGCCTTTTGTGCATACGTGCCGTATGTTCATGTTATTGTCGATGTTTCTATATGTGTGGTTTGCCTCAATGAGGTGGTTTGCGAAGGTAGATTCTGTAGTGGTGTGGAGTGCCTTTGTGTGTTCAATGCATCTCTGCTCGAAGCCACGTCCTGTCCGGCCCATGCAGAATTTATTGCAATTTGAACATTCAGCTTATATACACCGGGTAGATCGAATTTGTTTTGTGCTTTGGGCATGCGTTTTGATAGTGTGTGTTCTGTCTCATTAGTAGTTCTGTAAGCGATTCTGCATCCTGCCTTCCTGAATCTGTGGGCAATTTTTTCTGTTTGCCCGTTGATGCATGTCAGTGTTATGAATTTGTCGTCTTCCGTCCTTGTCTGCCGTTTGTTTTGTGTCTTGTGTAGGAGTTTACTGACTACTGCTCCGTCATAACCGTTAGATCCTGCTAGACACTTCATCGTGTTTAGTTCGTCTTTGTAGTCTATTTCATCCAAGGTGATGTTGTCAAGTCCATGTATCATGGTTCTAAAAGCAGCTAGTTTGTGTTGAATTGGGTGATTGGAGGTGCTGTGCACTAGTGTGTCAGTTGTAGTTGGCTTTCTGTATATACTGAATTTGCGCCTGTGTTCTAGTTTTGTGATGGAGAGGTCTAAGAAGTTTATGGCACTGCTGTGTTCATATTCGGCAGCGAAGGTTATGCCTTTATGCATTTTGTTCATGTGTGCTAGCAACTGCTCACATTGTCCCTTGCCTCCCCTGTATAGTATTAGAATGTCATTAACGCATCTGTGCCAATATAGTACTTTATGCGAGTGTCTGTCATTGTTTGTGAGTACCTTCGTCTTTTCCAAGTGTTGGAGGAAGACTTCTGCTAGAATGCTGGATATGGGGGAGCCCATGGGTAGGCCATCGTTCTGTGTGTAGTACCCATTGCTATAAGTAAAGTAGTTTCGTTTTGTGATAATTCGCAAACCACCTCATTGAGGCAAACCACACATATAGAAACATCGACAATAACATGAACATACTGCACGTACGCACAAAAGGCCGAAGACTGGACACTCTGGAACAATTGGAGATATACAAACGCACAAAAACAAGTAAAAACGACATCCTAAACGAACAGACACAATTCGGATCGCACGCATTGTTCGAACACATCTCACCACACACACACACAGCTTCGATCTTTCGAAACACTATCTCGTCGCCAACAACAAGATGAACAGCGCTGGTAGCGACAGCCTCTGATGAAGCCTTCTATAGGTGAAATCCGGTTTAGGCTGTAAGGTAAAACTTTACGTTTTTACTTATAAAAAACTTAGTGTTCCGAGTCGTCAATATTATAGTGATATTTAGTTAAGTAACGGACACGTCATGGACAACGAAATCCAAGTATTTTAAAGAAATGAATGAAAAATAATAATTTTCGTTAATGAACGAAAGATATTGTTTTGGACTGCACTAGTCATAACGCTCGAGTGCTTAAACTATGATGGGAAATTATCAGAGCTTGATAAATAAATTGTAGCACAATAATTAATTCAAAAATAGTTATTTTACAATTAAAGAATAATTAAGAAAAGTGGAATTAATTTAGATACCGCTCATCAGTGTATAGTATATAGTCGCTTACTTGACTAAACTTTTTGAATTAACAAATAATTATTTTCTTGTGCCAATATTTTAAATAACTGATAATTATACGTCAATTGATTTATAAATAGAATGTTTGTGATCATACCATTAAGAATTTTATAAATAATATACTTATGCTAAATAATGACTTACGTATACTAGGTAAACTAACCTAGAACTGATGAATAAGTTTGTCACAAAGAAACAATTCTGTTCTTGAATAATTTTTAAAGTGAAATGAAAGCTATAACAAAAGTTTTTTTCTCTAGATTTTTTCTCTTGCCAGTACATGGTTTTGCTAGTTAATGAATAAATAATAATAATATTTTGAACAGTGCAAATCTCAGAGCATGTGTTGAATACAACTGCTATATACGTTTGCATAGCATACGATAGTACGATATATCGGTTATGGTACAGAGTTTTATAATTTTAAATTTTGTTTTCTTTTATAGTAATAGATAATTAAGTATTGTTAATTAAAGTCACATCTTGTAATCTGGTATCATGTATCTTCAAAGAACTCACTAATTTGGTAATATAACTGAATAAAGTGAACATAACCTCGTTCACCAAAAACATTGTACCTGACAACAGTGTTACCAGCCTTGAGGTACAGAGATCCCAGGATTTGTTTAAATTTGTTATTGTTTGTAAACAGATATTATTAATTGTTTTTAAAAGAGTTTATTGAATTGAATAATTGTGAATAAATCCCCAGTTTCTTTATCAGTGGAAACGGAGTTTTGATTTCTATACAATAGAAAAGTAGCTTAATTTTTTCATGAACATTTCTCTCATAAGGTGGCGGTAGTATTTGAATGACTGATATCATTCAAAGTGCAATTGAACATTTAATTCATTTTATTATTTATGTGCATTCTTTGTGATATTCAAAAGGAATATCTATGTATGTATGTATGTCAAGTGTTTTTACAGTAGAAGAAGTCACCGTCGAGAATATTGAAGACATCCACATATGGTAAGTGGGGAGGTTGACACAGTGAAGTGATAAATACTCTTTTAAAACACAAACTTTTAACGTGAACACTCGTTCAATTTTATTAATAATCAACAACTATAATAATAATAAACAATAACATCACATACTCGACTTGAGTATCAACACATCTATAAAATCCATATATCACACATCTATATAAGTTATATTATAATATATATATTTGTGCCACTGAAATGAACTTTGATTATGAAATTGTTTTCTGTCATTGATTCTGTGTTATTTTATACTTATATTATTGTATTGCTAAATAAGGTGACAGCTTTCTTTGGAGAGATAATATTAGAAAACCAGGTATGGTTTCTAAGCTTTCCAATATTTGAACTATTTACTTTATTGAATACTTTATTACAAGGTAAAAAATACCTTATGTGAGAAGTCTTATATAAAAATATAGCATGAGAAGTCTGTTAAAATTCTATTATAATATTTAGGATTTTTTTTATGACCTTAATTTTTTTAAATTAATTTGTGTTTATTGAATTTTCAGTGTAAATAGTGATTTCCAAAGAGGGTGCTGTGAAATTTTAAATAACAAAAGTAGAAATGTTTGTATGAAGCTATATTTTTCCAACATGGAAAGTGCATATTAAATCAAATTCATATACAGTATTATTTAAATTTACTGCTATATGCCTCTTGTGTAATTATAACAATACAAACAAAGATTAATAATAATCAAGGGTAATGTGGTTTGGAAGACTAACAAGATACCAAAACGTTTGAACACGTTTGACATCATCAAGTTAAAGGACACTTTTTGCACCATTTCTGTTGCTTTGTTTTTATCGTCTGTAAGTTTTTGTTTTGTGCCCCACATGTGTTCCCTGAGCCTAATTTAACCATATCAACCTTCCCTTTTTGCATAGTTATGAACCATTCAGATATAGGCTAATTTAATTTAGAATATTCTTGGTGTTAATAAAGCATATTTCTATTAGATCAGCAGTTAAATATTTGATATAGTTTGGAAGGAAATGATATATACAAAGTCTAACAACAAATTTTCTAAGCGCACTGCAGAGTATCTCTTGTGGCAAACTCTTGGAGTTTGGGTACACAGTGAATTAGGCCTGTTAAGTAGAAGTGCTCAAAAAAGGCTTCATAAAAAAAAATCAGATGAAAAATATAAAACCTTTTTTCTAGGAGGCCATTCAAAAATAAAGGGAAGGCTAAAAGGAACACATTTTAGAGACACTTATGGGAACCAAGAGAAGTAGCATGGTAACTTTAAAAATGATTCTACAAAACCAGGGCTAAATCTACTTTGAAGAATAGACAGAGCACTAGCAGAGAAATATGGCTTCCCAAGGAGATTACTTTGAAGGAAACCACGTTGACATTCAGTAATAAGGCATGCAGAAGTTTTATCACAGCATGTATCATGTTTGACTTTTTGTATAATAATGACAAACAGATCAGTAGATAACAATATCCACAGTTAACTAGTTACTGTAACAAAGACATGCTTATCATTAAAAGGCCAGGGTAACATTAATAATGATGATAGCATATGTAGTCATGTTACAATGAGAAATCATACTCAAGAAAACAACGTGAAATACTCAAGAAAACAATGGATACTCCATTACATCATTCAATAGGAACACAGGCTGTTATCAACATATAATGGACAATTCTAAAAAGTGCTATATTAGATGAAATTATATTTTTAATCCACCTGAAGAATATATTTGTGTATAGAATTTTTATATATTCTACTCTACTCACCAATACATATCCTGGGTCATTCCCCAAACGGTAAATAACTATAATGATGTTGGTTATGTCTGTTTTCTTCAGAAAATCTGTCAGGATCATACTTTTCTGGGTTTGGGTACCACTTTGGATCTGTGTGTAATGCACAAACAGGTATCACTATCTATGACAAAAAATTTACCCAATAATTATTTCTAAATCACAACACATTAAATTTTGTTATATTCAGTTTTTTATATTGTAAAGTGATGGGGATAATTAAATTATTATAATTTTAAATAATATTTATTTATTTGTGTGTGCATTTACTATACTTGGATGGTTTTGTTTAGAGTGTTTCTTAGGAACCTTTTGTATTTATAAGTACAAATAAAAAGTTCTGATGACTGAAACAACCTTCTATGCTATATAAAAAACAAATAAACTCTTTGGTACACTATGTTAACATTTCAAATTTGTTTATTTGTATTAATATAATATGATACTTTCATTGAAATGAAAGGCAATTATGTACCACTCTTAAAAATTTGAGATTGTCTTTCTTCACATTCCTCGACTAGCCCAGTGCGTACCCAGTCAGCACAGGATTCAAGGTCAGTTTTTTGTCCTAGTCTCCAGATTATTTTGGCATAACTACATAATTATTTTCAATATGCTGCCGAGAAAGTAGAAGATGTCTCTGGAACCTCTGCGAGGTATATATAAGCATCAGTGGACGGCTTAGCAGTTAGCTACACTTGGCAATTTTAGAAGTGCGGTTCATAGTGATTGATGCAGTTTATTGAGAAATGACTATTGTGTTAATTAGTGTAAATCTAATAAGGTGATATTTTTTAAACAAATTTAATTCGAATTATTATATATGTTATTGATTTTTAATTGTTGTTTGTGACTAATTTAATTTTGTAATTAGTGGCTTCATTGGTGTCAGTTATTCTATTTCTGCTGTTCCCATGACAATCTGGTGTGATGTTGTAGCTATATGATATATCAAGTACCACAGAAGATGTCAAAAAGTATTACTAAAAGCTTTCTAACTGTATAAAAGAACTAAAAATTGCTAATTTAAAGTGTATTGAGAGATGGGATAGGATCAAGGGTTGGCGAGGGGGAGGGGAGTTTTCTGTGCATGGCGAGACAAAACAATTGGCCACTAGTTTGAACCACATATGCCAGTTTTGACAAATATTGAGTTTTTATAATAAAATTATAGAAAGTTACTAATATTATATTTTAAAATATACAAAGTCGGTGTACTTATATATGTGCCCACCTTTATATGAAGAGGCCTTCCTTCAGTTTGCAATGTTGTTGATTCTGTACAAATTTTAATCATTGATATTGCGACTGGATATTTTCATAAGGTCTCTGGAAAGTTAAAATTTTGTAAAATTATAATTAGCATATGTTTTATAATTATCAATTATTTACCTACTTTACAGCATAAGGAATGAGATAATAGTGAATAAGTGATAATCAGAAATGGATTTTTCAGTTTACAGTATGTTTATTATATTTACTGACACGCCTAAAGGTTATAGAAAAATGTCATGAATTCATAATTATCAGATGCATCTGAGAAGCAAAGGCAGCATCTAAGTAACAAAAAGAAGAAAAGTTAGCGGTAGTTATACAACATATTAATTAAATCTTGGTAAGCTGTTTAATGATTGTATTTCAGTATGATTGTATACACGTGAGTCACAGATTTTGTTGAACTTCACAACTGTGAACACTGGCAGAGGTCCCTGCAAGAATTTTTAAGGAAGATGTTCTATGAATAAGGCAAAACAAAGATCACATAAGAAGCCTAATGACTTCAGTTATCTTTATAGATATTTCTTCTTTTAGAGGGTTCATAGAAAAGTCTGTTATATAAGATTATAGCCTGTCAGTTATAATAGGAACCTCATGACAAACTGTTTTGCAAATGTAGCCTCTCCCACCCTCAATGAAGATATGAAAGTGGAAGGGAGACTACATAATTTAATAGTGATGATAAATTGTTGTTCGTATGGTCTGTGTGAAGACAAAACTAAAAACAACTGTATGGTCACATTTGGAAGGCAGACAGATCTTACCAGAACTACATGAATGGGTATAACCCACCTCCCTAAATAACATGTGTTCTGTGCACTTCTTCAATCAGTTTCTTGTGGTCCCTATGGTAAGAGTCTCTATAAGAAGCTCAATAAGTGGCACAACAGTGGATGATGGGCATACCATCCGTCTTGCACAACCCATGGTCAGCAACACTCTGTTTCTACACAATTTAATTTCAATAGACCATAATAAAATGTATTTCTAGGACAAATATTTATAACTACAGTTTTTTCTTCAAAACAGATTTTGTTCAATTTTGTTTATGTAGGGCTATAATTTTACAAAACTGTGGCTATTCCCACATTGCTGTATGCTAGTGAGTCATGAACTCTTGGTAAAAGGGATGTACATAGGATTCAGGCAGCTGAAATGAATTTTCTAAGAGGGATGCAAGGTTATTCTCTTATAGATTCGAAAAGGAACGAGGATATTAGATGCGAATTAAACATTGTGTCATTGCACCAGAAGATTGAAGAGCAAAGAAGGAGGTAGTAGGAAGACTTCAACCGCATGCCTGATATCCGTTTACCTGTGGCTACCTTGGGTTGTCACCCTACTGGGAAGAGAGATGTCAGTAGACCGAGGAGGAGATGGGTTCTGGAACAGGACTAGGGCCTATCCTTGGAATGGTGATGATGATGTAGGGCTATAATTTAATTGTCTTAACAATATCTCACCTGAAACTATATGATCCAAATAAGGAAGTCTTATCAAAGTGTCATAGTCCAATTGTTTCCCTTCTTTTGTCACTTCTTGCAATTCTGAATGTAACTTCTTCTGACAATCAATATTCATTGCCAGTTCGTACATAGTATAATTTAAAACCATCAATGATGTTTCAAACCCTTCCATGAAGAATGTTAGCGCACTTCCATACATTTTTGTGTTGCTTTGTTGTGGAAAATTTTATATAATAATGTTCAGTGCTATTAATAACTATAGAATTACCATAATAACTTTAACGTAATACATTAATGTAACATGAATTGATACTTTTTATAGTTTTGGTTACTGTGAATAATGTAATAAAACTGGACTTGGTAAACATGTGGTGTTTGTTTCAATACGGTATATATGATTTTGGTATCATAATTTTACCTTTTACATCAGATTTTGGTACTTTGTGATAATGCTGATAAAGGCCCAAGTGCCAGGGCTACTGTTTGGAAATCTAGATATACATTTGCCATTGCAATTGATGGTAAAAGATTATTCAACTCCTTCTTGGATTGGTCCTCACTAGATATTTATGTCCTGAGGTTTGATACAGTTCAACCTGAAAAAACTTTAGTATTTTATGGTTTGTGTTATAGAAGTCTACAAGGTAAGCTATGATGGCAAGAAATGTTGGCAGACTGCAAATAAGATAGGTTGCTTAATGAGTCACAATGGACCAAACGGTCTAATGCTTGAGGGAGATGAAAAGAAGAAGAAGAAAGAGAAAGGTGTACAGGAATGCAGGGAAATGATATTCATACAATTTTTGGTAGGAAATATACTGATCAGGACCTAAATATGAAGAGGATGTGACTTATAAGCTCAGGCCCGGATTTATGTGTCTTGCCGCCCCTAGGCACTATTGTTAGCTCCCCCCCCCCCCAACAAGAAACTTCTATATATTCAATTCTCCTTGACTGCTGAAAAAAAGTTGCTCAAAATAGTCATTTCAACTATTTCTATTGCAAACATCTCATTTGATCTTAAATCTAAAAGGGAAATGTAATGGAATTGTGAAAATGACAACATTTTTTTAACTTTTATTAATATTTATTTACGTGTAAACTTTAGTAACACATAGATTAGTTTTATAACAAGTAATATACATAGGCCTGCTTTCTTTTTATAGGTTTATTTATAGACCTACATGGTTTTGTTTTATCACCTTAAGCGATATCGAAACAAACTATTTTTACTAAATAGCACTATTACATTAACGACTCGGAACACTAGTGTTCCGAATCGTTAATGTAATAGTGCTATTTAGTTAAGTAACGGACACGTCATGGACAACGAAATCCAAGAAACTATTTTAGTCACCAAAAAAAGCGGACAAGAATTTCAACGGAGTGTCCAGACCTGTATGTACGACTGTGCTCCGCTCTGATCTGGACTATTGATAGGCCCAGTGTCAATACCGTGTTATTCAATGATATAATTAAAGGTTATTTCAAAACCATTTTCTTTTTAAATTAAATTTTTATCAAATAATTTTTCACATCGTGCTGCCCCCCCCCCCCGAACCTGCCGCCCCTAGGCACGTGCCTAGTGTGCCTAGTGGGAAATCTGGGCCTGTATAAGCTACACATAATATTAGACAATGCTTATGCATACCATATGCATGTTTGTCATTTGGTTTAGCTTCTATTCTTTATCTCTAATCTTCACTATCATCTGAAGAAAATAATTTTGCATCACATTGTTTACATTTCTGTAATCAACTATAGTATTTACAATTTCCTGTATAGAGTCTTTAACTTTTGCTGGAATAAACCTGAAAACATAAAAAGCAGTAGTTTGAATTCAATCGAAAACATATTATTTTGAAAATTTGAATCCAATTTTATGAATGCTCATCATATTATCACACAAATTGGCAGACTGCTTATTCTTCATCCCATGACTGTTATACATCCCACGTCTGTATTTTCTGTTGTAAAACAGGTAACTTATTGTGCACATGCATGCGCACACCCGTGTGTGCACACACACAGACACACACATACACACACACACACAACTTATTTTATACTAGTAAACCATTTTGGTTTCCATTCTCGTGATTATCTGTGTGCTGCTTGTTGCTGTTGGCTACTGTTGGATTTTGCCTGGTTTTTGTTAATTGGGGGTTATTGGTATTACTGTGAGCAAATGTGTACAAATTTGTTCATTATGTATTTTCAGGGTTGAATGTTTTAAAAATTGTGTCATGTTTTGTACTGATCTGTATCAGTTCCAGTATTAGTAAATGTAAATCATGGTTAATACTGAAAATATGTTCCAAGTAAGGAAAAACATCTTGATTGTATACTACTATAATATTTAGTAATTTACGTATCAAGAAAAAACTGTAGCAAAAAGTGGTTGATTGTGTGTGTGGGTGGGTGTGTCTTTGTATGCGTGTATAAAGTGTTCCCAAAAGAGATGCAAAATATCAAGAAATGATTCTACTCATTAAAATGAAGAAAAAATAATGTCAAATAAACATATGCTAAAAAATGCTTCATTTTCCATCTGAGTGTACATGTTGTTTTCTTAATTAATTACTGACTAACTAAACAAGACATGGAGTCAAATCTGGTATATACAGTACATTTTCCATTTCTTATAATTACAACACAAATCGAAGTATTATCTTTAAACTTTTTTAAATGCCGACTGTTTGAAATTTTAAATTCTAAATTTAACAAAAACCAGCGATTATTACAAAAACTCTCTTATTACATAAAAACTTAACTCTTTATTCATAATTCAGTGGTAGGCTACCTCTTTTATGGAATGTGACTACAAGTAACACAGATATTACACTTAATTTTAACGTTTGGTCCATAAAACATTTGGGGCATATACTTTATAGTTATGGTTTGGCTTGTTTTGTTTGTAAACAAAGCATTTTATGCATATATTTATTACACATTTTTTCTTCACAGAAGTTTAATGAAGAAAGTTGTGTTAGTGGTTGAAATCACAAACAGAATGATCACTGTTGCACACCACTATATAAAAATTATCCCGATTAGCGCTTTCAAGCTTCACAGCTCATCGTCAGATCGGAATTGAAAGAAATTATGTGAAAACAAACCCTTCATCCCCTCTCACCCCTCCCTGCTCACACACAACAAGCTATAATTCAAATGTCCCTTCCCCACCCCCTGAGCCCTGTCCCACCTTCTGTACAGTTACATATCTTTCTAGCAAATTCCTTGTGTTTCAGTGTTGTGTGTGTGTGTGTGTGTATGTGTATGTGTACATTCCTTTTAAACCTACCCTCTTCCTCTCACCACACGTGGGTCAGTCACACACCCTTATTTTAAAATATCCAATTAGTACTATGCAATTTAATTCTTAATCTTATCTAATCTTATCTAATTATGTTATAAAATATTTCTTCATTATCAAATTTAATTTTAATATTAATTAAATTGTCTAACCCTTTTTCTCTTTCTTTCAGTATTTCTAACTCCTCTCTAAGCTTCCTTTCAACTGTGTTATTTACTACTTTTACAATTTCATAGTCTTCCAAAGAATTAACAAACTTATGGTTGTCTTCTATGAAATGTCTTGCATATAACGAATTGGTTGTTCTATTACCTTCTCCACGTTTGTGGTCAGAAAACCTGCATACGAATTTTCGTCCTGTCTCACCTAGGTACACTTTGTTGCAGTCTTTACATTTTAATTTATAAATTCCGCTTTTCTGTAATACTGGAATTTTTCTATATTTTTATTCTTTATCTTATCAAATACTGTTTTACATTTTTTAATAGCTATATCTACTCCGTATTTATTAAAACATTTTATAATTTTTCTAGTATGTGAACCTATGTATGTCAATGACCCTGCATAATTCTTTTGTTCTGGTTCTATTTTAGCTTTTTGTATGTTAACCCTTTTCATAACTTTATCCACTATGTTGGTGTTATAATTATTATTCCTTACAATTCCCTTTATCGTTTGTAACTCCCTATCTTTTGATTCTGTCTCTTTTAAACATTTCTGAGCTCTGTAACAAAATGAATTGATTGCCGCCATTTTATATCTATAAGGGTGGTAAGACTCTCTTGGTATAATTATATCAGAATACGACTCTTTCCTAAATATCCCAAACTGTAGTTTCTCATTATCTTTAATTTCTATGTTTAAATCTAAGTAATTTATTTTCTTACTTCCTGTCTCTTCTTAAATTGTAAGTTTTTATCCTTATTATTTACCTCATTTATAAACTCATGCACTTCTTCAATGCTTCCTTCCCAAATTACTAAGACATCATCAACGTATCTAGACCATAATTTTATATTGTCTTTATACTTAGTGGAACTTATTAATTGCTTTTCAAAATCATTCATGTATATTTCTGCAAGAATAGGGGATAATGAAGACCCCATAGGTAAACCTTTTTTCTGTATATAAAACTTGTTATTAAACCTAAAATAGTTCTGATTTACACATTCTTTAATTACTTTAATCAACTGCTTTTTATATCTGTATTCTCCCATATTATTATCATTTATTAACTTAATAACTTTATTTACTGTGATATTGGTAAACATGTCCTTAACATCCAGTGATATCAATTTTGTATTTACATTAATTCTAATATTTTCTAATTTTCTATCAATTTTACATTATTCTCTATGTTGTATTTTGTCCCAAATTTATATTTCTCTTTCAGTACTCTGCTAACTTCCTTTGATAATTTATAAATAGGTGCATTAATAAAAGAAACAATCAGTCTAATTTGTTTTCCTTCTTTATGTATCTTAACCTGACTTTTAAAAGTTGGTGCTGTTGGATTACTTTCCAATAAATACTTTTTCTTTTTTTCTTCTATAAATGTTATCTGTTTCATCATTTGTTTTATCCTTGACTGGTACTTACTTGTATAATCATACTTTATTTCCTCATATGGTCCTTCCCTTATAAATTCTTCCGTTTTCTTTATGTATTCGTCCTTTCTCAGTAGTACCATTGTATTTCCTTTGTCCGCCTTCGTAACTATAATATCATTCTTTTTTATTTTATTCTTTAGTTTAGTTACAGTTGATTTAATTTTTGTTCATTTTTTGAATTATACACATTTTTCTTAAATATTTTATCTACTACATTCCCTACTTCCCACCTTATTCTTTTTTTATCATTTTCATTTCCTAGTTTTTGTATTATGCTTTCGCATTCAATAATCGTTTTTTCTTGATTTAATTCTGGTGGCGGCACGTATTTTAAGCCTTTTGCTAACATTTCTTTTTCTTCTGTATTGAAAGTTACCTCTGTAAAGTTTATTCTCTTTTCTCATAGTTATTTTTAGAGAGGTGTTGCTTTTTTACTTCGTTCTTTCTTATTAATTTATTTAATTTATCTACCATTTTTTTCTTTTTCTTTTCCAATTTCTTTTCTATGAGGGTAAGTCAAAAAGTAAAGGCAAATTTTTAAAAAGGAACTTTTTATTGTGAAAACAAGATGACAAGTAACATCATTTCTCTAAATAATCTCCCTCAACTACTATGCACTTGGTCCATCTCTTGACAAGCTTTGTAATTCCGTCCTGGAAGAAGATTTGTGGCATCGTGCACAGCCACTCGCGCACCACCTCCACAACCTCGTCATCCGACGAAAACTTGGATTCACGCAGGTGCTCCTTCATCGGACCAAAAAGGTGAAAATCACTTGGAGCTAGGTCAGGACTGTACGGCGGATGCTCCAGCAGCTCAAAACCAAGATCTTGAATGCACTGGATCGTTTTCCCCGCAGTATGAGGACGGGCATTGTCCTGAAGCAAAAGCACACCTTTTGAAAGTTTTCCTCGCCTCTTTGTTTTGATTTTGGGTTTCAGATCTCTCAGTAGTGCACAGTAGCTGTTATAACGTCTCCTACGTTATAACATCGGGAACCTGGTTAATTGGCTCAGGTCAATTAAACAGGCTGCCATACTTTCGGTAAACTCCCAATTAATCAAAATATAAACAATTGTAAAAGGATCCCTAGAATTGAGGAAAATTGGCAGGGGTTTGTAGATTTATTCACTCAGCTTTGTTGGACCATGACATCTCTTTATTACATAATGATATTAGCATCTTTACTTATGGTTATCAACATTTGTGTTTCAACAGTTTACAAAAATGATGTTATGTTTTGTTCATTTAGAAGGGCCCTCAAAATATAAATGTACATCTGTTTAACTTTTCCACGGATCCGGGACTTGAAAAGGTATATTAATAATGGTCACATATCCATATATTATCTTGAAGTGGTGCCATTAGAAGAATGGACTTATTTCCCCTTTTAAACAATAAGGCTTTACAGTTTAGAGCTTTAACTCTTTTACTAATAGAATTTACCAGAATTTACCAGATTACATATAGAATTTAGAATAGATTTACCAGATTACATATTATGTCAGTTCTTAAAATGTCTTAAAGGTGTTAATTTAATTGTCTTTTGTTGGATATAGTATTTAGTATTTCATAACCACGGAAGGCATGCTCCCGTGTCACCTGTGATATCCTCCAGCTCCTCGTTATTCCAGTCCTCGGTCCTCGGTTGCAGCATGTTTCTTGTAGGTCAGGTATCTCTCGTTATCTTCGTCTCCGGTGATGGTGAAGTGCTGAAGTCTTTTAGATCATTGTGGGTCCTGGTTCTCTGCTCTTTAATAACTGGTAGTAATAGCTCGTTGTTTTGAATGGTTAACACAAAAGTTTTATTCACCTGTATCCACTTCACATGATTGTTTATTTGTTGCACTTCACATTATGGTCTTACCACAGTTTTAATTACATAAGTTTTATATTTTAAGATTTTTGTAGAGATGTCATAGGCGCACAATTTTCATTATTCTTTCTTACTCGTTTATTACATATTTATATGAATCGCGGTTCAACTATATTAACGATACACATGGGTTTAATAGTGTAAAGAGTGCCTCTATGTCTTAACTGACGGGATTATTCACTTTAGGAAACAAAATATTATTATCGTTCCACATTACTGCTGTGCGCAGCTTACGGCTTGACCGCTCCATTTCAAGTGGGCTTCGTTTAGGGGCAAATTTGTAACCTCGCGTAGATTACTCTTCACCATAAAAGTAGTTCCACATTTATTCGATAATTACGGTGTTAATGTTTGACCTTTTAATTATCCAAAGATATGCTTTACTTCAGAATTAATTAAGGTATACTACTGTGTTGTTGTTTATTTATTTATTTAATATCAAATTTACAAGTATTATTAGTTTAGTTTATTAGTTAAGCAAGTTGGTTCCGGTTATCGCATGTCGATGCATGGTAAATTATTAAAGGGGTTTCTTTACTTTTACACTCTCTTAATTAAATATTATTTTGAGTTATTTAAGGGATTTAAAATTAGTTTAAATGTGCGATTTAAGAAAAATTTAAATTTCTCGCCTTTTTACATTTCCTATATTTTAGGTGTTGAGCCGATCGAAATGTACATTAGAAGACAAATGTGGACAAAACTTTTGAAAGTCAATACATTACCAATAACTCACCCATTATACAACTTGTGTGCCAATCAGATAAGCATTAAAAATTCGTTCAACTATCAAATGAACATACTGTCGACAACGTTATCGTATAATGTGCCGGAGCAAATTCCACCTGTGTATGATGAACCGCCACGTAGCTGGCCGGGAATAAAAGCAATCGTGGATCTTCCACACAAATTTGGCAAAATGAGTCATCCAGATATACTTAGAGCAGAAACACTAGAGATGATTGACGAGCAGTATAAAAATCATACGAAGATCTTCACAGATGGATCGGTGGACATCGAAAGCGGGAAGTCAGGTGCAGGGTATTTTAACCAGAGTAATGGCGAACGGTACTATATTCCAGCTAACGCACAGTCCAGTATGGACGCCGAATTATTGGCTATAAACGCGGCATTAACCTGCTGTCTTTCCATTGAGCAAAAGCTCATCTGTATCTTGACTGACTCCAAATCATCATTAGAAGCGCTATCAAAATCTGGCACGAGTGCGTACTTCTTTCGTATTAATGAAATAAGGAAACTATTCCTCCAGCTACACAACGAAGGAAAAATGATCACCCTTCAATGGGTTCCATCCCACTGTGGACTCCCCGGAAATGAAATAGCAGATGGGATCGCAAGGGAAGCATGCACAATGTATCCAACTAACCTAAAGAAGTTCTCCCTGCTGCAGTGCAGAAGCTCGGGTGACCGACACTTCAGGAGCTCTTGGGAGGACAGTTGGAAATCAGCAACCACAGGTCGCAGCTTATACCAAATACAACCTATGCCGGCCAAGGAAGACATCTACAAGGGAGTAGCGCGTCCGATACCTGCTTTTGCTGCGAGGGCACGTACCGGCCATATCGTTACCCAAGAATATCTCTTTAGGTTCAATCTCACGGATACGCCACAATGCTTATTGTGTGAAGATGGAGAGGAGAACCTTGAACATATACTTATAAAATGTCATTACCCGATTGCCTCAAGGGATATCTTAAGGATGCAAGTGTCGGGATGGCAAGAAATCATGAACAATAAGAAGTACTGGGCTATCGCTTCTATGATCTACCATGGACATCGGGCTATCGGCTACAGTTGAAGCTGGACGCCTGCAGGAAGAAGTAAGAAGTAAGAAGTAAGTAAAATCGTCACACTGTCACTATTCACTGTTTGACCTTTAGGAGTGTAATGAATTAGAAGTGGACCTTTCAAATCCCAAAACACTGTCAACATCAACTTTCCTGCAGAAACTTGTCTTTTGAACTTTTCTGCTGTAGGCGAGGATGGATGTTTCCACACCATACTCTGCTGCTTACTCTGTGGTTCGAATTGATGGACCCACGTCTCATCAACGGTTACTATGCGACTGAGAAACTCTTCTCCTTCCTCTTCTAAATGCCTTAAATGTGATTTCAAAATTTCCAAACGTTTCTGTTTGTGCTGGTCTGTCAGTCGATGTGGTACCCAACGAGCACACACTCTGCGATAATTTAGTGATTCGTGGCTGATTGCAACTGCTGAACCGTGGCTAATGTTCAACGCATGCGCAATATCACCAATTTTGACATGACGATCATCATGAATCATTCGCTCAACTGTCTCGATGTTCTTGTCCGTCTTTGAAGTGGATGGCCTACCTGAACGCTCTTCATCGCAGATAGATACATGACCATTTTTAAAGCGATTTATCCACTCATAACTTTTGCGTTCACTAAGACAGCTCTCACCGTACTGCTGCTGCATTCTGCAAATAATCTCCGCAGGTTTAGTCCCTTCAGAGTGCAGAAAACGTACCACTCCCCTCATTTCTTCCTTGGTGCACACGGACAACAGGGCACTCATAATAAAATGCCCTGAAATCACTACGAATGGACCTGAGCACTGAAACAACACAGCTAAAGAACAAAAAAACTTTGAGGTTATGATATGTCATTGTTGAGTGAGTGCTGCCATCCATTGCAGCAGGGAAAATAAAATTTGCCTTTACTTTTTGACTTACCCTGTACGTACCCCAAACCAAAATTATATAATATTTCTTGTAACTCTACATACTAGTATATTCTTAACATTTCTATATGTCTGTCATATAATTCCCTATTATATCTATTGATTAAGCCGTAAAGTGACTTTATTTCCAATTTTATCCACAACTTCTCGCTTTGTTCTTTTACTTTTTTGGCTACACTGTTCTTATTTTTAATTTTAACTTGAGCGTATTTTGGGATGACATTATTATCCAGACATTGTTTATTAAACCATATTTTACTTAAAACCCTCTTCAATTTAACTTTTAACTTAAGATATTTAAAAACTTTGCTTACCTTATTGTTGTCATTTATTACCTCATTGTTGTTGTCCATTACCTGTTGTCGATTGCACATCTTAACAGAAGTTTAATGAAGAAAGTTGTGTTAGTGGTTGAAATCACAAACAGAATGATCACTGTTGCACACCACTATATAAAAATTATCCCGATTAGCTCTTTCAAGCTTCACAGCTCATCGTCAGATCGGAATTGAAAGAAATTATGTGAAAACAAACCCTTCACCCCCTCTCGCCCCTCCCTGCTCACACACAACAAGCTATAATTCAAATGTCCCTTCCCCACCCCCTGAGCCCTGTCCCACCATCTGTACAGTTACATATCTTTCTAGCAAATTCCTTGTGTTTCAGTGTTGTGTGTGTGTGTGTGTGTGTGTATGTGTACATTCCTTTTAAACCTACCCTCTTCCTCTCACCACACGTGGGTCAGTCACACACCCTTATTTTAAAATATCCAATTAGTACTATGCAATTTAATTCTTAATCTTATCTAATCTTATCTAATTATGTTATAAAATATTTCTTCATTATCAAATTTAATTTTAATATTAATTAAATTGTCTAACCCTTTTTCTCTTTCTTTCAATATTTCTACTCCTCTCTAAGCTTCCCTTCAACTGTGTTATTTACTACTTTTACAATTTCGTAGTCTTCCAAAGGATTAATAAACTTATGGTTGTCTTCTATGAAATGTCTTGCATATAATGAATTGGTTGTTCTATTACCTTCTCCACGTTTGTGGTCAGACAACCTGCATACGAATTTTCGTCCTGTCTCACCTAGGTACACTTTGTTGCAGTCTTTACATTTTAATTTATAAATTCCGCTTTTCTGTAATACTGGAATTTTTCTATATTTTTATTCCTTATCTTATCAAATACCATTTCACATTTTTTAATAGCTATATCTACTCCGTATTTATTAAAACATTTTATAATTTTTCTAGTATGTGAACCTATGTATGTCAATGACCCTGCTTAATTCTTTTGTTCTGGTTCTATTTTAGCTTTTTATATGTTAACCCTTTTCATAACTTTATCCACTATGTTGGTGTTATAATTATTATTCCTTACAATTCCCTTTATCGTTTTTAACTCCCTATCTTTTGATTCTGTCTCTTTTAAACACTTCTGAGCTCTGTAACAAAGTGAATTGATTGCCACCATTTTATATCTATAAGGGTGGTAAGACTCTCTTGGTATAATTATATTAGAATACGACTCTTTCCTAAATATCCCAAACTGTAGTTTCTCATTCAAACTCATTCCACACACGCACGCACGCACGCACGCACGCACACACGCACATACACATGCACACACGTGCGCGCATGCACACACACACACACACACACACACACAAACACACAACACTGAAACACAAGGAATTTGCTAGAAAAATATGTAACTGTACAGATGGTGTGACAGGGCTCAGGGGGTGGGTAAGGGACATTTGAATTATAGCTTGTTGTGTTTGAGCAGGGAGTGGTGAGAGGGGGTGAAGGGTTTGTTTTCACATAATTTCTTTCAATTCCGATCTGACGATGAGCTGTGAAGCTTGAAAGCGCTAATCGGGATAATTTTTATATAGTGGTGTGCAACAGTGATCATTCTGTTTGTATTTTTTCTGCAGTTTAATAAGTAGCTGGCACCATCTTTTGGGAACACCTATAGCCTAGCGCGCGCGCGCGCGCGGACACACACACACACCAGGTCTGCCACAATTTTGAGGGCAACTGAATTTTAATGAAAATTATGTAAAAAGACTCCATCAAACATATACAATCATACTCCATAATTGTTTAAGAAAATTATGGGAAAACTATTGTAAAATTACCGTATGTAGAGCTATCCTTCGCAATCGCTGAAAAAAAGACATTTTCAGAACTCTATTAACTTTGCATTTTTAAAGTAGTATATTCTAAAGGTTTTAAAGTATTTTAGAGGTTTCTTTAGGACTTGTGAAATTTATGTAGGCTCAAGTTTACTATATAAATACACTCCAAAATTCTCTTCCACAAGTACGAGTAGTTTTAGTGGACTACTAAGGTGTCTCTCTAGGAGACCTCTAAAATTTATCTAAGGTTAAGAATAAATCTACTATGAGCGCACTACAAAAACATGCCACAAACAACTAAGGAAGCACTCTTTTGTGGCCACTTTTTAAATGTTCTTCAAGCGCTCCATTGCAATCTTGTGCGAATACTTTAAGACACAACTGACACCCAAGATACGTCTGGAGTAAACTCAAGGGAACCCTTAAGACAGTTAGGATGAAGACTCTCAGACAGTCAAGGAAAAAATTCTATAATACTTAGGGAATGAACTCAAGAAGATCAATCTGGGGCATGCCGAGGGTATTTGAATAAAAACACCGTTACAGTTGTACACATAACAGTACATAGATTGGAGAACATTGATAGAGAACTGTATACATACAAGAAAATGTTTATTACCTTTAAGTTCTATCAATGGAAACTTCACATCATTTAGCCCTTTATAGATCAGACTCAGATTTTCACTCTTGTTAAGATCTCTAAGCATTCTATCATCTAACTTCAAGAGAAACCTCCTGGGCAAATGAACTATTCTCTTCCAGATGGCATAGTATTGATCACCCAAATGACATCTAAATTTTCTTGAATCTTTCTATCTTATCTCTTTTTCCAAATCTATGATTTTAATTTTCTTATATTCCTTAAAGGAGCATTCTCCAATGTGATAAAATACAACGATTGGGCCAGCCATTTTTCAACTCTATTTATATAGATAAAAAATTTAATTGAATTTGATATATTTAAATGAACTGACCATATTTACTATAATACACTGTTAGGGCCGCCCATAAAAAATATTACTTTCCAAATCGGGGCCCCCTATTTACATTCCTGTAATTTTACATTACACTGTTGTGTTTTAAAAAATGCCAGAATATATGCTAAACTGTACGGCGGTGTTCTGAAATTATGAAATTCCATTATCTACTTACGATTGTAAATAGACTATATAAAATTGAGAAGAAAGTCATTTATATTCACAAAATGTATTTTATTTACAAAATACGAGGTGCTATCCAACATTTCTGAAAACTTTATCGTAAAAAGTAGAAAAGTTACCTTAAACCCAAATTTTACTTATCTTAAACCCTAGCCGACTTTGATTAACATTTTTTTATTTTAGGACTTGCAATTTGGTCATTGTTAACACTTAAATCCCATGAACCTGAAGACAAAGATATATTCATCTTCTTAATTCTTCTGATTTTTGAAGACACAAAATCTTGAATAATATCTTCATACTGAAGTTTTGCTGCCAATTTATGCTCAATTGACAGAATAGCTAGATTGTTAAGCTTCTCTTGAGACATAGTTGATCGCAAATACGTTTTGGTCAGTTGAAGGGAACTAAATCCCCTTTCTCCTGAAGCTACTGTTACTGGTAATGTACAGAAAAGTCTTATTGCAACACAAATTTGAGAAAAAACAGTTTGTAGCTTGAGCTTAGATATGTCGTTAAGAATGCACAACGGGAGACTTTTCTTCTCAGGTGAATTGTCTGTGTATGTCTGTGGAAAAGTGGCTCGAAAAATACATTTGAAATGGTGAATTTCTTCAACCAGTTTTGTAGTTAGGTCTTCAGGATACTTGCTGATTCTCTCATCACTGAGGCTCTTTAACTTCAGCACACATTCAAATGTCTTCATTATTTCCTCATTCCTTTAAATCTTGATTCTAGTTGGGAAACAATATTGTCAATTGTGGCATAAAAAACAGAGTTTTTAAAATATTCATGTGGATCATCTAGCTGGCTTCCATCATCTAGCTGGCTTCCATCATCTTGCTGGCAGTCCTCTTCTTCATCAAAGAATGTCTTCCTTTTCCGCCCCTTTTCATTTCAAATTGTGGTGAGGGTGAGGTAATATGTAGCTGAGATGCAATTTCTTTTGCCTTTTTCAGATACGTTTCCCAACCTGATCTCACGTTGCTGTTTATTTCTTGCTTAAGGCTCTCGATGCTATTGTGTTCCACTTCTAGAGATATTTCATTGGATTGGAGGATAATATTCCTAAAATTAATTTTTTCAAGTACATCTTTCCAAAATGCAGCGAGAAAAATTGTTTCAAATTTTGTGAAATATGTAATGAATCCCCTGAGTTCAGCTTCTCCTTCACTTGTTAGATTGCATTCGTATTTTACTCCATTTAGTGCAGGAATGATCTGAGGAAGTTTGTCAGCAATGGGCCTTACACTCTCTATCCTGGCACTCCATCTAGTCTCCGATAATCCGTAAAGTGACTTGTTAGTGTGTCGAAGCAATATCTGCCATTTTTCTGGACTTGTACTAAAAAATTGATGGAGCTGGTTTATGCAGTTAAAAAATGTTCTAACAGATTGGGAGCTGTTTTTCCCACCAGCAGCATGCAACTAAGTTAAGGGTATGAGCAGCACATGGAGAAAAAACCGCACAAGGATTCTTCTCTTTAGTCCTTGACTGGACACCTTTAATTGCACCAGCCATATTTGACCCATTTCATAACCTTGGCCATGACATTCATTTAAACTGATGTTGCAGTTTTCCATTTCTTCAAGAATTGCATTGGGTATGGCTTCTCCCTTTTTCTTGTAAAAATCAAAATATTTCAGGAATCTTTCATGAATTTTCCATTCATTTTCCTCATCATGAT
Organism: Magicicada septendecula; assembly: GCA_034769895.1. Lineage (NCBI taxonomy): Eukaryota > Metazoa > Arthropoda > Insecta > Hemiptera > Cicadidae > Magicicada > Magicicada septendecula. The sequence continues at coordinate 248,093,228 of CM068375.1, forward strand.
ACAGCACATATCGCAGTATTATGATATTCTGTTCAACCTTACTGACGTCAGGTGTGGCATCAACCATGAATGAATAATATACTGCTTTTTTTCTTTCCTCCAAGATTTTTGATTTTACTTTCTCCCCACATAGTGATAAAAATTCATCCTGGGCCCTCCAAGACAAGTAATGGGTAATTTTTTCACGCGTATCTTGGCTGTATTTAACTTTTATCAAGTATTCTCGTAGAAATGGATCATACTTTCCCAGGAGTTCTATTAGACCCAAAAAATTTCCATTATCTCGATCTCCTACTCCTACTTTGGAACTAGTTCCTCTAAAGGGCAATTTTCTTGATGCAAGGAACAATGTTATATCAACAAGTCGTTTTAAAAGTTCCTTTAAAAAGACTTGTTCGTTAAGAACTTGCTTTTGGAGAGAGCTGTCTATGCCTGAGCCTTCAAAACGTTTTTCTAAATTCCTCCAAGCAATGTAATGGTTTTTATGTTCCGTGCTATTTTCATGAAATGGAAGAATTTTGTACAGTTTCTGCCATGTTTGTTGAGTGTAATCAAAACCTTCATCGACTTTAGCAAGTTATGATTTTGGATTTTTATGCACATATTTCTCAAAGAGAAGACAAGGACCACAGAAAAGTTTATGTGTGCTTTCACTCCAAACAAGCCAATCTCTTTTCACATCAAATTTCCCATTTGAACACTTTGCATAAAGTAAATATTTTGTGAATTTTCTACCCTGTGGGTCCAAATAAAATTCATTTCATTTACATTTATTTCTGTGAACCTTTTCCTAACAATCTTTTCCCTAACATGTTCAGTCATATCTTTTGGCCATGTTCCAGGATCATTAATTTTGAAATCTTCATGCACAGTAGACTGATGTGTAGACTCGCTGTGGCTAGGGTCTGGTTCAGGGCTGAGACAGAAAGGACCTGAACTTGAAACACCAGGTAAGTTACAGGTAGGCACCTGGCTTTCCCCCTTTTCCAATTCAGTTGGCTGTGGTTCATTCTTTTCTTCACTCTTGGCAAAAACGAAGAAATAGGTTTTAGGCTTAATGATTTAAATTCTTCTTCCCTTTTTCGCTTTTCAGCCCTCTTCTTGGAACCTGATTTGTGGGTGTAGCCAGACATTATGACACCCGACCCACCCAAACGTTTGCTTTTCAGTCCCTCAAATACGTTTTATCTCTGTAAACAGGAGAAAAAACCTTGTTAACTTTCTTGTGACCAGATAATTGAAAAAACATCAGGGTACTCAAATCAGAAAACAAAAATACTTTTTACGCAAAATAAATGTGGCTCTTTAGGCTTACAGCTTTCGTTACGAACAGTGTACTTTGAAATTGTTATCTTTACACTTTAAAAATAACAATTTTGTTTACTTAAAATTTTGTCCAAAAAATTTTTTGTTTTAATTTTCAATACAGGTACTCTACACTAAGACACCATTTTCGGGAATCAACGAGAAACTTATCAAAAAACTAAGAAAATTGAATGTTCAATGTAGGCGGTTTCATAAGCCTCCTGAATGATTTATATCAAAGTTATTAAGATAATCGATGTAAATGGTTGATTAAAATTATAGATTTATCTCCATTTAATTTTAACCATATGATCATTATAAGTTATTGTCGACATTTTCTATTTAAATGTTATTTGTGTAATTGAATTTCTGAAAGAAAATCTAAAATAATGGTTAACCGTTGTTATATTGCTTGAAATGTAATCGGTGTGTGTTTAAAATGTGAAACAATATCTATGGTAAAAAATAATCCCCACCACACACACCTAAGTCCATAACTGTTATTCTGTTAACTGACAATCAGTATTTAATCCCACTGAGGAAGAGGAACAACACCTCGAAACGTTTGGGAAAGTGTAAAGAAAGTAAGTTCATATTGTGAAAGTTTATATATATAATAATAAAAAATAATGTTTTGCCCTCGGTTAAAAAAGTAATACGTAGAAAAGTAATATGTATAAAAGTAATGCACTAAAAATTTATATATAACAAATTTACATTAAACTTTCACTGTGTTACACTATTACGTTAAAGGCTTATGAAACCGCACCCGGCCTATATTATTTTCTAGACCGAACATAGCAAAATAACCCAAACAATATTTCTAACCTAGCACACTCAAAAACATCGGTACAATCAGTGGCGGCTCGTACAGGGAGGGCAAAAGTTGAATCATATTTACAACACACATTCCAGTTAAACCATTTACAACCTAACTTTCAAACATAAACGCAAACACGTCGACTGTAGCACCAGCATAGAGTAATAAACTTCGTTGGTTCCAAGCAAATAACGACACATCATAAACGAACTGTAGTGCATAGTTGGCCGCTAGAGTTCTCTGATCGCCATTATGCTGCCAGACATTTTGCCGCCGTACTTCGAACGCATACTTTTGCAATTATCTTATTTTTCCTTTTTACATCCTCGCGGGCGGGCCCCCCAAAAACCGGGGCCCGGGGACAACTGTCCCCCTTGTCCCCGCTTATGGGCGGCCCTGACACTGTCATAAATGTAAGCTGAAGACTATGAATACAGATTGCAAGATAGTTCAGACTGCTAATAGTCTATAAGAATAGCTGTTGAGTACACAATTTATAAAACTAACAAAAGCAAATTTTCCAAGAAGCCCAAAGAAGAAATTAAACAGGGTACTAAGAAATTACATTAAGAGGAAATTATAATAAGTTGAAACTGAAGTCCGGTTAATAAATTTACATTCCGGTTAGGAAAAGTCCCATAAGAGGAAAGTAATAACACTCAGTATAGGGCAACTTATGGGTGGGTGATATAGTCATCATATAAAATTATGCTGATCAGAACAACATACGTTCTCTAACGTAAGTTAACGTTAGTCAGTAAGTATGCTGATACTTTGAATGTGTACATACGTTCTCTAAGTATGCTTGGTTGAGACCACTAAAGAAGATAAGTGTGTTTGACATTGCTTAAGGTTTTGAAGAAATCAAAAGAACACTATTAGAGTCAAGCACAAGCCACCAAACCTGTTACATATGGTAAGGGAACAGAGTTTAAAAATAAAGAGTATAACTAAAATTGTATCTAGTATGTAAATCATACATTGAAACAGCTATGGGAAATGTGCAGAAGACAACTTGCAGCAGCTGCAGAGCTCTCACGATTTATCCAACTTTCATAAAAACAAAAACCATAAGGATGGTGTGAATTATGATTGGAAGGATTGCTTAAAAATGCAAGGACTGTTTGAAAATTAACTTCCAACTGGTAGGTAAAGAAAGATTACAATGTAGAAAAATATTTTGTTATATCTCTGTTACATTCTCACATAAACACCACTCACAATGAGCACTTATTATATTGGTGCACCAGCTTTTGTTGCAATTCCTTGTCGAAGACCTCTGCTACCAACGCACATGGCCAAGAGTTAATGTCATTAATGATGTCCTCATTGGTGACAATGGGCTGAGTAGCCAGCCAGACCATCGTCTAGGTGACACGATAGCAGTCCTGGCCAGATTAAGTCAGGTGGTGTATGATCTGGATCTAGCCACCAGCAGAGTACATGCATCATTGTCTGCTAAGATCATTGTACACACACTAAATTTCTAAGATCATCATGATGTATAAGCTACAAAGGAAAAATTTTTCTTAAGAGAAAACCTCCGTAAGAATTAACTTTGTAGTTGAATTTGATTCTTTATAAATAGACAAGTACTTTCAAGCGACACAGTACATTCTGTGGACTACGGGGTTGAGATAACTAGGAAACATTACAACAGACATTTTAAATCTCAAAAGCATCTTAAAGAACACTAACATTAAAATTGAGGAGTTAAATGATTTATGACATAGGCAACTAACAATGATAAGCTGAATATTGTAATAGTACAAACTGTTCCATACAAATAATGAGAAGTAACAAGTTAGCTGAGGAGCAAGAATTGATGATAACCAGTAGTAAATCTACAAACAGCATTCTAAGACAACACAAAATAAAATGACGAATAGACTGAGACGTTGACAAAGACCAGTTCCCCAATAGATTAGTTGAGTGAGAATAAATAACACATAGACCAAGTAAAACACCACATAAATGAAAAGTAGAATAAACTATACTTAAAAATATATTAAAGTAAAGTAAACAGCATATTAGCTGAGCAATAGAAAAGAATAGCTAGCATAAGAACTAAAATGAAGTATCATGTTGATAATAATAAATAGTAGATGAATTAATTAATAAGATATGAGAATTGAACAAATAGAATGAGATTAACAAAGTATAATCAACCAGGTGATAACTCAACCTTGAAAGAGAGGTATGCTAAGACATAATAAATAATGATTAAAGAAAAATTAATGAAAGAATAAATTGTATATGTTCTAATTATAAATGATGTCATATGAAACCAGCTATGTAAAGGACTTTATGTACTTAGGATGTTATAAGCCTGTTAACTTTGTAAAGATGTATTAGAATGTAAGGTGAACAAAACCTAATATGAATTATTGTGAAGAGTAAGGGAGTGACCTAAGATGAGTTAAAGTAACTTAATGTATAATAAATAATGTAGTAAAAGATCAGAATAATGACTAGGGCCAATATGCCAATTAACAATATTATTGTGTAATAACAAGCACATGATTTATAAGAAAATCATGACAAAGGGCAAAATGTACTGTATAGATTAAATAAAGAAATAAAGACATAATAATTAATATGACTCATAAAGAACTATGCACAATGCATACACAAAGAAATGTCGTAATTATAGAAAGAAATATGAAATGATAGTACAAATAAATAATAATAAATGAGATTATGAAAATGAGAACCATATGTAATAAAGAGACCATACTATACAGAGTATAGAAAATATAAATAATAACCAACAATTAAAAGGTGTAATATCACCTGAATAGTTAATTTAAAATGATTATAGGAAGTAAGTTTAATTTGTTAAACCAGGTTAATGGTATAATAACCAGGCCATTTAATGGTAATAATGAACTATGTTATAAGAATTATTAATGTTTAGCTGAATACAGCAATTTATAGAATAGTATGTTAATTTAAATATTATAATTGTATTCAATGTTCTAAAAAATGATTGTTTATTAATTGTTAAAAGATACAGCAAAAGAATCTGCAAATTGTAGCAGACGACGCTTGTAGTGAAGCTATGTTTTAAGATAGGCCATCAATAAGATGGATGTTATTAATAAAAAATGGATCAAAACTGGCCGCTATTATCTCAAAATAACTATAGTAACAATAATAATAACAATACAAACGAGAACCATTCCAACCATGGCAACCCAGGTAATAATACTAACCGGGATAACAATGAAAATAATAATAATAGTCGGCCAAGCTATCGGGGTAATAATAATCAAAATAGAAACTACCGACCTCGGGTCAACTATATCAACAGTCACAATCGAGGATACCGAAGGGCATACTGTCAGTCGAGTAGAAGATTTGACAACGACCCATACTGAAGAGGACGTAGCCGAGTAGGGAGAATGATCAAGAAAGAGGTAACGACGAATACGTCGACAACAATCCTGGAGCGAGACAGGAACAGCCATCTAACCAACCGCAAAATCCACCGGAAAACCGGGACAATGACGGGAACCCACATTTAAACTAGAGAGGGCAGTGGGAACAGGAAATGGCCCATCACTGAACCAATCTTTTGGGAACAAACCAAGACAAGACAATTTGACAAAGGACAATGACATCACCATCATCACCAACCATTATTTGAAGAACATTAGAGAAGATTTAATGGAGGAGGAAGCTGTGGATACGCCGCATCATGACAATGAAATTATTTATATAAAGGCAGAATTAAACGGGATCCTATCAAAGATAATGATAGATATGGGCTCCAATGTATCACTAATTGACAGCACGGAACTAGAAAGAATTCAAAATAAATGTCAAACCATTTTACCCACATTACCTGTACACAATCTTATTTTAAAGTGGAGCTACGGGACGCCAGAACAAATCAGTAAGGAAACAAGTATCTTTAGACCTCAGAAGTAAGGGGGTAATCATCTCAGTGGCATTTTTAGTAGCGAGTGGGTTACCTTTTAATATGCTAACTGGATGTGATGTATTAAGACAGCATTCAGCGATTATTGACCTGAGCAGAGGGATAGTGTCTCTGACTTCAGAAGGTGGAATATGGACGGCGGAGTTAATGGATGCCAACAGAGCCCCTTCGACCCGTGCCAACTACCATGTAAGTGAAAATTATTATTGTAGAGAGTATACACCACAAGAGGGGATTAGACATGAAGAAAACAATCAAGAATTATGGGGAAGCAAACTAGAAGATATAAGAAATGAAGGCGTAATAAGTCAGAAGAAATTAAAAAGGTTCCAAAGAAGAAAAGACAGGAATACCATTAAATGAGGTACAGATAGATAATTTTATTGACAAAATACAATGAGTATCGACACAATTTTCCGGTGCAGTTAATAAGTTTAAGGATTATCAAGAGGAAATAAATCCCAAAGAACCCATTGGACACAATAAGAAAGCAGAAATATCATGAAGAACCTAAACAAGTATAAATTGATAATTTCATCAAACAAATAAAATCTGTTTTCCAAAATAATCAACTTTGGAGAGGAGGCATATGTAACAGTACAAACTGTTCCATACAAATAAACCCCAAGAGAAGTAACAAGTTAGCTGAGGAGCAAGAATTGATGATAACCAGTAGTAAATCTACAAACAGCATTCTAGGACAACACAAAATAAAATGACGAATAGACCAGGGGTGGATTTATGGACAGGCAGACTAGGCACTTGCCTGGGGGAGCAAATTTTGGAGAGCGGCAAAATTTGAGTTAAGAAATGATATTTTTAGATTCGAATAAATTTATAAGTGTAAAAGCCAGTTCAATTAAGCACACACAAATATAAAAATTATCTCCACTTAATTTTTAACTATAACGCAGTTATCGTTTTTCACCCAAAAGTAATACGGGCGAATGTTTATGTATATTTATGTATGTTTGTACCCATATTTTATGTGATTTTATTTACGTTTCCCTTAATTTCTAACTAAAATTAATTATTTTCTTCTGACAAGCAAATATTTATATTATCAATGTTTATTTATTTTACATGAATTATAATTCACCTGACAGTCAAAGGAAAGGAGGCAGACAATCAAACTGGGGGGGAAAGAGGATGTGAAATCGAAGAGGGGAATGAGGGAAGAGATAGGAGTGGGAGGAGGGGCGGCATTATTTGCCATGCCTGGGGGCGGCAGTACAGCAAATCCGCCCATGGAATAGACTGAGACGTTGACAAAGACCAGTTCCCCAATAGATTAGTTGAGTGAGAATAAATAACACATAGACCAAGTAAAACACCACATAAATGAAAAGTAGAATAAACTATACTTAAAAATATATTAAAGTAAAGTAAACAGCATATTAGCTGAGCAATAGAAAAGAATAGCTAGCATAAGAACTAAAATCAAGTATCATGTTGATAATAATAAATAGTAGATGAATTAATTAATAAGATATGAGAATTGAACAAATAGAATGAGATTAACAAAGTATAATCAACCAGGTGATAACTCAACCTTGAAAGAGAGGTATGCTAAGACATAATAAATAATGATTAAAGAAAAATTAATGAAAGAATAAATTGTATATGTTCTAATTATAAATGATGTCATATGAAACCAGCTATGTAAAGGACTTTATGTACTTAGGATGTTATAAGCCTGTTAACTTTGTAAAGATGTATTAGAATGTAAGGTGAACAAAACCTAATTATGAATTATTGTGAAGAGTAAGGGAGTGACCTAAGATGAGTTAAAGTAACTTAATGTATAATAAATAATGTAGTAAAAGATCAGAATAATGACTAGGGCCAATATGCCAATTAACAATATTATTGTGTAATAACAAGCACATGATTTATAAGAAAATCATGACAAAGGGCAAAATGTACTGTATAGATTAAATAAAGAAATAAAGACATAATAATTAATATGACTCATAAAGAACTATGCACAATGCATACAGAAAGAAATGTCGTAATTATAGAAAGAAATATGAAATGATAGTACAAATAAATAATAATAAATGAGATTATGAAAATGAGAACCATATGTAATAAAGAGCCCATACTATACAGAGTATAGAAAATATAAATAATAACCAACAATTAAAAGGTGTAATATCACCTGAATAGTTAATTTAAAATGATTATAGGAAGTAAGTTTAATTTTGAATGTTTAATGGTATAATAACCAGGCCATTTAATGGTAATAATGAACTATGTTATAAGAATTATTAATGTTTAGCTGAATACAGCAATTTATAGAATAGTATGTTGATTTAAATATTATAATTGTATTCAATGTTGTAAAAAATGATTGTTTATTTTTGTTGAAGATACAGCAAAAGAATCTGCAAATTGTAGCAGACGACACTTGTAGTAAAGCTATGTTTTAAGATAGGCCATCAATAAGATGGATGTTATTAATAAAAAATGGATCAAAACTGGCCACTATTATTCTCAAAATAACCAGCAAGGAACGAGCAATACTTTGCTAATAATAGATTCACCTTTGTAATTAAAATAAAAGAGATACTGATGTAAATAAGACAAAATTTGTGAATTTTGGAAATTGAGTGGGGAATACTAACAACAACGAAAACAGACGCTGAAAGCGATTATGTAGACCGCATAATGATGTAATTTTGCACCAATCAGAAAATTAGATGCGAACCACGGCTGACCAGAATCTGAGGCGACTGTATAAACTTGCGTCTGCTCACGAGCCATAAGATCGTGTTGTGCCTGTAATCTGGTGGCATGGTGGGGCGATGACCGAGCTTAGCTGATTATAGTACGAATTTTAATGAAGACATCCGAACATTTTACCGCGCTTATTATTCTTGTCGTGCTTAGTATAGCCTAAACTACTGTGCGAAAGGTAGCCTAAGCGCTTAAAGGTAAGAACTGTTTTTATTTTATTAGCACAAAATAAGTGATATTCAAACGTAGGTAGACTTTCTAAATTTCTGTAGGTAAAAAACGGATCTTGAGTGTTTTATGGCAGCCAATACAATTCCGTATTTTTACTTCTTTAATATCAGGCGAAGCGATCCTTACAAAAAATCGATTTTGAAATTCCAGTAGAAATAATTGTTTTGATGTATTGATATAGTTTTGTTTTAGCATATGTATAGGTGTGTAGCCAACGCGCGCTCAACTCTCTCCCTCCCCCCTCTCACTCTCTCTCGCACATGCTCGCGCGCACACGCACACATTCTTTCATAAATGTACTTATTCTTTCATATAGCACGCGTACTATAATAAATGTAATTTAGTAAGTGGCTTAGCAGTATAGTAAAAATTAGTGAATTAAAGATTAAATTTAATATAAAAATAAAAACAAAAGCAATTAAAAGTAACAAAACAATTTAAAGTTATAAGAATAATTTGTTCATAAAAACTTTAAAAGTTAGTTAAGTCAGATCAGAGGTAAGGTTTATATACATGCTGTGTGTGTGTGTGTGTGTGTGTGTGTGTGTGTGTGTGTGTGTGTGTGTGTGTGTGGAGGGGGTACACAATTTAATTTGATAAATGTACTTAGTAATTTAGTTAAAAAATATAGCGAATGAAATATATGAAATGAGTTAGGTTAAGTAAATAAAATAGTATAAGCACTGTTTATTTTACTAAGGTGTCATTACAACTGGTATTAATTTGTAAATCTGTCTGAGTACTTTACATGTAAAAATGTAAATTTTACTATTTCCATGTGTCTTTGATAAATGTAGCATAGCACATCAGGTATAAAAAGTACCCTCTCACATCAACAATAAATTAATTATCTTATTTATCTAAGTGTCTGCAAGTGAAATTGGTGCAAATGCCGCTGTTCACAATTGGCAGAACAGTGTACTGTGTGTGTGCGCTCGCTCGCCCACATGACATTTTTAAGCAAGAAACGGGATATGTGTAAGTTGCATTGAGAAAGATTTTGCCAGGCTCCTAGTACTGCTTATTATAGTGTACTATTTACTATCATTTATGCATTGTACCGGTACCTGTCCCTATTATACACATTTCACAATTACTCGTGTCAAACACTGTCACTATTCTAAGATCTTTCAAGCAAAGATACACATGTCCATCCAAGTTGTGAATAACTCATTAACCAGTAAACAATTGACAAAATGTTCCGAGTAATTATGTTTTAAATTAAAATCAACATAGACAAACTGATATTTTAATTCGGCTTGAGTTAGCCCTTAGACACTTAAAGTAAATTAAATGCCTGGCATTTAGAAACAGTAAAACTGTTTGGATACATAAGCAAAGTCAGATAGTAAAAATCTGTTGCAAAGTTTCTGAAATTGCCTCTTACAAACTCATAAAGTAAGAAAACTTACAAACTTTGTCCATTTACAATACTATTAGAGATGTTAACAGGAAAACAAAATGAGCACAGAAGAAAAGTGTGACCCCTCTTTCCTTTTTATACTTAATAAAAAAAAACCTTTTTTTTTAAATTTTTTTTTGAAAGAGAAGCCACTAGTTATTTAAGACTAGGCAAGAGCCTAGAGAAGCCAAAAATGCGCTGGGTCCAGTATGACGGGACTTGCAATTAAACTCGGTTGTTAATCAACAATAACAATTTTTATTGTTGCCCCCATAATTCATTACATGCAAGTATCACAATCAGCAATAAATAACAAAATACATAATAAATAAGTAGTGTTCACATGTTCCTTAAATTATATAAATAGGCAATATATATATACATATATCGAGCAACATCCCATAAATTATATAATCCCCCCCCTTTAATAACACTTAACATTGACATCACATATAGAAACACAAAGACACATAGACTCATAATAGCATCACAATACTCATGTTCGACCTGGCAGACAGGCGGTATTGCTATAAAACCCCAAAACCAGCAATCATAAATATTTAACTTCCATCCACAATTGGAATTAATCCTTTAAGACCCATAATTCATTTACTCCATTAAATGAAAAAAAAATTAAATTGTTAAAACCCCCAAAAGGATGATAATGACTAACAAAAGCATAATGATAGGCAGGACAGCCCATATGAATTGATATCATCTAATAAATTGCCCATTATGAGCATATCAAAATCTTTAAGTTACTTAGACTGTATAGAAATGTGAAAAACCCTTATCACCTAAGTTTAAGCAATCGGCATAATTTTCCGCAATGTTAATTCTTATGTTACAATTACAGCTGTATACATGTATCAGGAAATTGTTCCTTAATGAAAATGATCTAATTCAACAGACAATAATCAGTAGCATCAGTATGATTTTACAATGTCAAAATTATCAGTATATGCCCACAAAATATAAAATATAAAATTTCTTTTCTCTTAAAGTCAGACATCTGTGTATAATGGATTTTACAATAACAGCCTGTTGTATCCTAGCAGATGTGGAAGCGCGCCAGCATGTGCAAGACTCTATCAGACAGGTATCAGACCTGCCTAAAACTGTATCAACATGTGCCTAACTTGAGGAAAAAACTATGTCCATTTTACACCCGAAAACAGCCTGAAAAACGAAACCCCCAGCCCTTAAATGTTAAACCAAAATGAGAATAATATATGAACCCCGTTCTGAACCAGCCGGAACAGAACCAATAACATATGACTTAATTTTATATTGAATAGTGTAATGAGTCTAAGGCCCTTGTATATATATAAAAAAGATATTTAAGAGTAAAAAAAAAACTCTGGCACGCTCCCCCAGTGCAGCACACAATTACAATCTTAGTACTTTAGAGTTATGGAGTAATATAATTAAAGTCAAATAATGAATGTTCAGTTGACACACCCCAGAGCGGACTGTCTAGCAGCGTGGGCACATGGTTTAAAAAGAAAACAATTTGTAACTCAGATGAACGGCAGGCCAGGCCAACGAAAAATAATAAGAGTTTATATCACCTTAATAGCGGCGTAGGATGCATTTTATGGCTGGTCAACAAACTCCCTCCTCCGAACAGGTGCGTGTATGATGGTTCATGGCTGGTGAAGGTGTCGGTACACCAGCAGAGACCAGAATCTCCGACTAGGAGCAAGAACCCTGGGAATTCACAAAAGATTAGAAATTCTGTTCGCTAAAATATGCACCCTAGTTCCAGGTAATAACCTCAGAACGGGCCTCCCGCCCAACACAAGATAAATGCATAAAGTTTCGGTTTGTTTTTTTTTTTGAAAATTGCCTGAGAGTAATCAAGTCTGCAAGGTGATAATGAATGCACTAAATAAAAAAAAATAAAATTAAAGAGTGTCTAGTAAAGAGTCACTTGCACTTGATCTGACCAGTGCCGACATAATTAAACAGGTTGGCCTTGCCACGTGGCAACACAATTATCGTAATTTGTCGGAAAATGACCACATTAAAGGCACTTACAGTTACACACAAACAAAATATAAATAGTGTTTCATCTAAGGGTGGTCTCACAATTTATTTTAACTGCCATAATTAATTAAAAAGAACACTCTTGCAGTCTCGCGCATGCACGTGCATAACCCACACAACTCAACTCTGTCTATACATACTGACTTTAGCTATAATTTTATATAATACTTTAACAAATGATTATAGTGACTGTTGTATAATAATTAACGAATTACTGGCTGTATATACTGAACATCAAATAAATTTATTACAACACACACACACACACACACTGCCCGATCGCACCAAGTACCATTCTCCTTTTGCATTCGGCTGAATATATTTACGTTAAATTATTTTCTTATTATTGAAGCATTCTATAGCATGCTGTAAATTACTCACCGGGAAGTCTCGAAAATCTAGCTTGCCATTAGGTGGAAGAACGAACTACGCAATAATGTCTGTCCAGATCGGGAGCTTGTATATTGCTTCAATGTCTGCGTCGGACTGCCAGCTACATCAGTAACACAACGAACGGCTAACTGCGCCGAGAGATGGCGCGGCCAGTCCCCCAGTGCCGTCTAGATATCGGCGTTGTAATCGACATTGATACTCGCGTTTATATTAAAACAAATCTTATAAAACCTTCCATTGCCGTGTAATGCAAACACCGGCACAAAAGTACAAATCAGTATTTGCAGTATGCCTTTATACGGTATAACATATAGGTCTATATATATGCCATGTTACTTTATATGGAATATAAATTGTGATTGTTAAATAAAGTTTAGTTGTTACCGTTTCATCTGAAATTTGCTTATTAAATTTAAATTCTATGAAAACAATGCAATGTTTATTTTCAGATGTAGGCCTATACTACTGATGTAAAATGTGACTTTTGCAGCAAAGAGTTCTTATTGTAAAGAGTATATTAGAATTGTTCACAAAAGAACTGCCAATGGTGAGCAAATTGAAACAACTAAATTTACTTGCACTTTGTGTAACAAACAGTGTTCCCAAAACAAGAATTTGCAGCGACACATCAAATCAACCCATTCTTCTGAGCCAGAACAAGTTTATAAATGTCATATGTGCACTTATACAACAATTTACCACTGTAGTTTAAAATGTCACATATTAAAAATTCATAAAAGTGACAAGAAATCCTTAGCACGATCTTTCATGTGTACTCTATGTAGTGCAAAATACGAGCATAAACAGACCCTCATAAAGCATGAAAGAAAATATCATAACATTGGAAAATCTTTACTTTTGGTTGAAAGAAAATGTCCTATTTTAAAATTCATAACAAGGAGACCAAAGTGACTTAATCAAGAGAATATTTACAGTCATTTTGAAAATGTACATGGCATTTTTATGAAGTTTGAACAGCTTTTATTTTTATGAAAAGCTTTAAGTCACAGTTTTGATTCTGTCGATGAATTTAATGCGTGGAAACAAGAAATTGAAAAAAAAAATACAACTTCTTTTGTTAAACAAAAGTCAAATGGAAATGTATCTGTTTACCAATGCCACAGAAGTGCTTTTTACAGGAAACAAGGTGTTAACAAACGTCACATAAAAATTATGGGCACATGTAAAATAAATGCCTTTTGTCCAGCAATGATCAAGTGAAAAAATTAAAAAATGATACTGTACTTTGAATGTGTCATATCTTTCTACACATGTTGGCCAAAAAAATGAGTTAAAACATATTCAATTGACGAAGAAAGAGAGAAACCAAATTGCAACTCACTTAGCAAGTAAAAAACCCCAAGAGGAAATTTTAAAAGATATCAGGTGTTCGATATCAAATTGTGATCTTCAAAGAATTCACCTAGTGAACAAAAAAGATATCATAAATATTGAGAAAAGCTTTAATCTAAATGATGAAGCCACAAAACATCTATTTGACCCTGTAAGCATCGAGGCTTGGGTTGAAGATCTTAAAACATCAAAGGACACTGCCTTAGTGGTTTATAAACCACAAGGTATAAATAGTTTTGAGTTTCCTCAGCTGAAAGAAGACGATTTTGTTTTATTGTTTATGACTAAAGCTCAAAGAACTGTTCTATATAAATACGGTAGTGATGTATGCATCGACGGAATGCATGGTCTCAACAATTATAATTTTCCGTTATACACACTTCTAACTATGGATGTAACCAGGGAGGGATTTCCTGCTGCTTTCATGTTTACGAACAGAGGGGATGAAACCATTCTATGATTTTTTTTTTTGATAAAATAGAGTCTTCATTCGGATGTATTAAAACTCATACATTTATGTCTGATATGGAAGATACATTCTATTCAGCATGGTGTAAAACTATGGGACCTTCAGACAACCGTATTTATTGTGCATGGCATATTTTAAAGGCTTGGAGAACCAATGTAAATACAAAAATTAAAATAAAATAAAAGCGAGACAGTGTGTTTAAAATGTTACAGGGTCTGTTGTCTGAACTTGATGAAGACGCTTTTAACAAAATGTTCCATGAAGTTTTAAGGAGACTTCATGATGATGAAGAAACACATTCATTTTATGAATATTTTATAAAACAATATATTAATAAGAAACAATACATATCATGGGCCTACTGTAATCACATATGCCATTTCTTTACATATTGGATATAGGCTATTACAATTTTCATGCCTTATATTGTCTCAGTTCATCTACCACTTAGATGGAGGTTTTTTGGTTTATATTGAAATCTTACTATGTTATTATTTGTTCATAAACCACAATATTGGTTTCTTTGACATTATTGGTTAGTAGTCAGTTTATTTGTCCCACTTTATACTACTAGTTTAGTTAACTTGTATTCTCCCTTACATCTTTATCATTCTTTAATATACAACAGTAGGCTTCCTTCCCATCATACACTATAACATTATTATTCAAAAATAAAACCTTTACAATATTTTTTCAATATAATGATCTCTATTTAACTTGTATAAGTGTCTATTCTTTATACTCAGATATAACAGAATCTCTACCTTCAGTATATTTGATACAGAATATATGTTTATAGGTTTTTGTCATACATTTTCTTAAGGTTATGTTGCCAGTTACTGGTCAAACTTGTTCACAATACTTTATTTTGTTATTATTGTTGAACCTGTGTCATTTGCACAGTTTAATTATCATTGTTTATCATTTTTTCCTTTATAATACATATAATTATGTTTATAATTATGTATTTTTTAATATAACTTTATACTTATGGTAATTACAAATGCAGTCTTAGTCTGAGAAGACCTAGCTGGACTGTTAAGCTTGTAGCAAACTGATTTTTCTTAACCTTAATTACATTTTTTCTTATATGCTAAACATTACATTTTTCAATATTTATATTAAGATGTATTACACTCATCTCCTAATCTATTGGGTAATTTATTATGTCAAAGATATAGTCTGGTCTAGTCATTTTAGATGTCTGTCAAGTTATTTATGATATTGGCCTTCAAGGCTACTTTATGTTTTCAATCTATTCATGCATCTATAAAAATTATGCTTTATTTATTCATTGTTCATTGAATTAGTTAATATAATCTGGTATTCTACGTTATTAGGAAAGTTTATGATTTCTTTGATTTCTCGGGGTGGTTGTTTTTAGTACATTACTGTGTATGGGGTAGTTTCTATTGACTGGGCTAAATTTAGAAACTCTTCTGCTGCTAATAGATACTGATTCCACTTTCTTTGTTGGTCAAAGCAGTACGCTCTAAGGATTCTTCCAACCTCTCTTAATACTCTTTCAGCTGGATTGCTACTTGGATGGTAAACGGAAGTTTTATACGTTTTTATTCCGTGTTCTAATAGAGTATCTTTCCACTTTCTCCCCTTGAATTGTGTTCCGTGGTCAGTAATAATGGATTTTGGTGTTCCTAATTCTGGTATGTATTGCTTTTATGATTACTTCGATTACCTTCTTGGTTGTTGCGCGGTTAATGGCATACAGTTTGGTAAATTTTGTAAAATGATCAAACATTATGATTATGAATTTGTATCTATGTCGTCCTCCACTGTGAGGGAATGGTCCACAGATATCCAAGAATACTTTTTCTAACTTATGTGTTGATGTGATGGGTATCATGACTCCTTCCCTTTTCTCATTATTACACTTCACTAATTGGCAAATATGACATGTTTGGATGTAGCTTCTAACTCTTCGATTGATATCTTTAATCTATACATGCTCTTCCAGTGCTTTTATTACCTTTAGTGCTCCCATATGACCATATCGAATGTGGTAGTCTAATATTAATTCTTTTTCAATGGTTCTGGGTATGACTAATTTCCAATTATCCTGGTTGAATTTTGTTTTTATAAATAATATGTCATCATGTATGCAGTAAAATTGTATGATTTTATCATCTTGCTCAGTCAATCTTTGTTTGATCTTAATTAATTTCGCATCCATCTTCTGATGTTGTATAATTTGCCTAACTATGTTCTCCAAATCAGTTCTACTCTTTATGATATTTTATATCATATGTATATTATGGCTATCTCTTCCTTTTCTCCTTCAAAAGTCTGGTTTTCTAAGTTAATACGAGATAGTATGTCGGCTGCGATATTTTTCTTCCCTGGCATATACTCCCAATTTATAATATACTCCTGTAATGCTAGTACCCATCTGGTTAACCTGCCATGACTCAGTTTACATCTTTGTAGAAAGGATATTGATTTATGGTCAGTCCTAACCATTGTTGGGTATCCTAATATGTAAGTTCTGAACGTATTGCACGCAAATACCACACTCAGTAATTCCTTTTCGGTGACATTGTAGTTGCGTTCGCAGCTGTTCAGTACCCTACTGTTAAAACTAATGACCATGTGGTGTCCTTCTTCGTTCTCTTGATATACTGTAATGCGGCTCCTAGACTAACATTACTAGCGTCACAGTTTAAATAGAATGGCTGATTAAAATCTGGATGGTGTAACATAATGGATTCTAAAAAAATTGTCTTTGATTAATTGTATATCCTGTTCATGTCACCATGTCCATTTGTCTTTGGAAGATAACTGATGTTGGAATTTCGCTGTTAATTCTGAGTAATTATGTTGAAACTTGTGATAGTAGTTGCATATTCCCAGAAATGACTGCAACTTCTTCTATTCTTGGGTGTAGGAAACTGCTGAATCAGCTTTACTTTATCTTGTGATGGAGAGATACCGAATTCTGTTAAATTAAAACCTAAAAATTGTACTTCATCTGCTATAAATTTAGACTTATGTAGTTTCAAAGTAATATTATTGTCCAATAGTTTTTGTAGCACATGCTCAACTCGACTGCAATGGTCGTCCCAATTGGATGAAGTAATTAATAAGTCATCGACATATACTGTGGTGAATTGTAATGCTTCTTGGCCTAGGATTTGGTCCATGCATTTAACGAATATGGCTATGGAATTGATAAGTCTGAAAGGTAGTCTTTTGAATTGATAGTTTCTTCCGTCAAAAATAAATGCCATATACTTTCGACTATTTGGGTGTAGTTCCACTTGCCAATATCCGCACACTGTATCCCACGTGCTGATGAATTTTGTGCCATGGAATTTTTTTAGTATTTCTTCAATTTCTCCGGGAGACGTCCGGTCATTAATAATCATTTTGTTAATTTCCCTAGCGTCAAGACAAAGTCGTACCTTACCGTTCGTCTTAGGGATTGCCACTATGGGACTTGTATATGGAGAATGACTGTACTCAATAATGTCATCTGCCATCATTCGATTAATTTCCGCCCTTACTTCTTCCTTTAATGAATACACTATGGGGTAAGACTTCTTATGGAATTCAATGGGTTCCCTGAATTTTATTTCACATTGATATCCTTTAACCGTACCAGGTGCATCTGAAAAAATGTGTCGATACTTGTTATATATTGATATTAGTTTCTCTATCTGTACCTGACTCAATTGTATTCCTGTCTTCTCTCGCTGGAATTTTTTAATTTCTTCTAACTTACTACGCCATAATTCGTTATTGTCAGCCTGATAATTAATTCTCTCGTCTGGTGTATAATCCCTACAATAATAGTTTTCCCTAACATGATAGCTGGTCTGGTTCTGATGGGCTCCTTGGCTTCCAATTAACTCAGCCGTCCATACTATACCTTCTGAGGTCAGAGACACTTTCTCTCTGCTCAGGTCAATGATTGCTGAATATTGTCTCAACATATCATATCCTATTAACACATTAAAAGGTAGTCCGTTTGTTACTAATAATACTATGGGGATGATTACACTATTACTTCCGAGGTCTAATAACACTTGTTTTCTTACTGACTTATTTTGGCGTCCTGTAGCTCCAATTAATATGATGTTGTTCACAGGTAAAGTGGGTAAAATTTTTTGACATTTTTTTTGAATTCTTTCTAATTCTGTGCTGTCGATTAGTGACACATTGGCACCTGAAAATAATGATTTTCATTGAAATCCCATTTATTTCTGCGGTTATATAAGTAATTTCATTATTATGATGGGTGGTATTGGCAGATTCTTCCTCCAGTAAGTCATCTCTAATATTTTTTAAATAGTTACTTGTTATAATGGTTATTGTCTTGTCACTTGTCTGATTGTCTTGTCTTAGTAAATACCCAAAATTGGTTTGTCTTAGTCAATACCCAGAAAATCAGTCCCTTTCTTGATGGTGCGTTCGTACTCGGCAATCTCTGTAAAGTAGTCTACAAGCTTCAACACTCCCGCATCAGGTCGCATGATGTACATAAAGTCACAAAATGCATCGTTAATGTCTTCGGGATTTAAATAAGTAAGACCAGAGCAGTGACAGACAGTCACAGTGACATAAAAAATATTCGTATTGCTTACAATTTGTACTGCTTATGATTTGTATGTAATGTTTACAAGTAAATGATAGGACACACATACTTCTTTTCATTAAAATTTCATGCTTTAGAGATGAATAATGTCTGCCCTTAACAAACAAATTTCTTCATGAACAAACAAACCTTAACAATATATGTGTTGTGTTTTGTTTGCGTCACGCACTGCTTTATAGGAGGATTGGAGGATAAGTTTCTCAATTCAAGTATGCTGACTAGTGAATTTTTTCCTACTTTTTCACGTTCAGAAAATGTATCTCAATTCGAGTGCACCCTTGCTGTATTTCTCTCTCTCTCTCTCTCTCTCTCTCTCTCTCTCTCTCTCTCTCTATCCCTCCCCACACACGTACACACTCTCTCTTTTCAGTCTCTTATTCTCCTGTTTGTCTGACAGTCTCTCGGTCTTTAAGAGCAGCTACGGTTATGTGTCTTGACTTAACTTGACTTGACTGACTCTCTGGCGCTACAGCCCACGATGAGCCTTGGCCTCCTGACTAGTCACCTCCAAACACCTCGGTTCTCTAGCCTTCAATCCCCGGTACCAATCCTCCTGAGGTCATATTCTATGTCCTGTAGCCACCTTCTTCCAGGACTTCCTTTCCTTCTTTACACAACTATTGTCTCTCTAAGAATTGCTTTGGGCATTCTGTCGTCCTCCATGCACTTCTCACATGTCCCAACCAGCTGATCCTTATAGACTTGATGAACCTCACTATGTCCTCGCCATCCATCAATTCCTCCAATTCCCTATTGTTCCGTATGCGCCATTCTTCAACTTCCTTCATTGAACCAAAGATTTTTCTTAGAATTCTTCTTTCAAAGACTTGATAAAATTACGTATGTCACTATTGAGTAGTGTCCAGGTGTCTGCAGCATACGTCACAACTAGTTTTACTAAGATCTTGTATAATGTAAGTTTGGTTCTTTTCCTGACTAAACTGGATCTGAACATTTTCTGAGCATAGGAAGCTCTATTATCACTCATTATGCGATTTACAATCTCATTACTGATTTAGTTCTCATTGTTTATGAAGGCACCCAAATATTAAAATTCCCGGACCCTTTGGAAAGTATGCCATCCTACACTGAGATTATTTAAATTCTCCTGCTTCCCTCTGCACTTGATACTTTTGTATATTTTGTCTTTTCTTTGTTGGCATAGAATTCTACTTTCTGGATCTACCTTTCCAGTTCTTCAAAGGTTGCTTTTAAGGTGTTTACATTTATGGCCACCAGCACCACATCATCTGGATATACACTGATCTGCCTCATTCGCTGAAATATATGTCCCTTCGGTCCCAACTTTCAAACTGCTTACTGTAGAGCTAAATTAAATAATGTTGCCGATCTGCATCACCCTGTTTAATCCCAGATATTATTGTCAATTCCTTATTCTTTTCTCTTCCTAGAGGTACTATTCCTTCGGTTCCATCCATTGTAATTTCAACCAGTTTTACAAATTTCTGAGGACGTCCAAGTGCTTTAAGGGTCTTTAATAGCCTGGATCTGTTTATGCTGTCGAAAGCTTGTTTATAGTTGATGAAAAGGATGTGTAGGTCTATTCCATGTTTGTACCAACTGTCAAGCAATTGTCTCATAATGAATGTTTGTTCTACTGTGCTCCTCCCTCTTCTAAAACCACTCTGATACTCATCTAAAATCTCTTCAGCATATGAATTCGGCCTTTTTAGGAGTACATTAAGGAAGACTTTATATACTCAATTTAGAAAAGTTATACCTCTGTACAGTAGTTACTGCAATCGGCTTTATCGCTTTTCTTGAATATTGAACATATTAGTCCAATATACTAGTCTTTTGGATTTCTTCCTCCAACCCTACTTTGCATGTTAGTCCATATATTTTGTTTGTTAGCGCTTCCCCTCTATATTTAAGTAGTTCTGCAGTTATGGCGTCTTCTCCTGGAGCTTTATTATTTTTTTAGTTGGTTTTTAGCCTCTCTTACTTCTTCTACCACTGGCTTCTCTATCAAACGTTCTGGGCCATAGTTCTCTTCTTCACTGTTTTCATCACCATCATCATGGATTATAACGGTAATCTGTACGAGCGGTTAATACAAGTTGAGAAAAAACAGAACATAATAATAATGATATAAATCAGTTTTAGACGGAAGGGCACGTGCATATTCATACACGTCTTCCTTCAGTAAATATTATTAAACTAATCTTTACTAGACAGTAGTCTGCACAGTCCTCCGTTGTACAATAATATTATATTATTGCACACCATGAAACTCTCTTCGACCCTTTTCATCACTTACTATTACCATATTTACAAGTTTTGAAATGTTATTCGTGATAAGAATGCCAGCAATCGTGTCACGGTTTCTCGGTCCATCTCTTCCTTTCATTCTCTTCATCTATCCGCCTTCTACCTGTACTCTTCACTCAAACCAGAGGATGTAATGTAACAACCAATCACTTTCACAATATACTGTAAAACCGGAACTAACCAGTAACGTGTCGTATTTATATACTGATGCGCTGGGGAAGTTAGGCAAGTAGCTGCGGGGGATAGAAAGGCTTGAAGGCATAGTTTGAAGAGTTTAAGCCTTAATCATAGCCATAATGTTATGTAGGAGAAGGAAGAGATTATATGTTATATAGCTTCCATAATTCTGGGAGGAGGAGGAGGGATGAATAAGAAGAAGATGAAGAAGAAGGAGGAGGAGGAGGAGGAGGAGGACGGCGGCGGCGACCACAACAACAACAAAAGGAAGAACATTTAGAATTGTCTAATTTTATATCGTAAATTCATTACATTACCATAATATAGTTTATGTAATAATTTAATGTTGAAATATGCTACACATCTGGACCCCGGACATGACAGTCGTTTAACTTGATCTCATTACTAAGTAAGTACATAAATGACTGAAACATAATTTTTTTACTATATTAATTTACTATATAATTGTTTCAATTTAAGATAACGAGATTGTGTTGTTTTCAAAACGTTAATGATAACATATGTGAAATAATGATTTACAATCGGTCATAATCAGCCGTAGTCAACTTTCAGTAGAAAGCCAATCTTGTGTCTTTTTTACAGCATGAATTTTGTTTTATGAATTATACATTTTTTAAATATTTATTAAACAGTTTTACAGATAGTGTTGTCACTTAATACATGATTTTTAACTTAGTGCTTACATTATAATTTTACAGTGAACTGCTTATTTTAAAAATGTATTTAAATACGTATGCATGTTGTTGCTTTTTGAGGGCACAGAAAATGTTTATTTACAGCTCCTGTATACACTATAACCTCCCTGAGCTGGGTTACTCGTTCGAACACTTGTAGTACATGTACGAGTATATGTATATATGTATATGTACAAGAAGTACATGTATACCCCTGGTGGCTGGTGGTTCCAAATTTTGGTGGTTGCAGTAGTTGGTTGAGTGGATGGAAGAGGGGTTAAAAGAGATTAAACTATCATAATCACAGTTATACAAAATTATTACTATAATTTTATAACCTCAAACAACGGATAATGTTTAGCTTGAACCAACGTAAACACTAAACCTGACATAACTTATAAATCAAGAAGGCTGTGCTGATTTCATGACACAAAGTTGCGCTACAGCACTACTAGTGGAGCGTTGCAGAAACTTTGCAACCGCCCAGCTAACATTGGGAACATAGGGCAGTTGTGAAGAGTAGCGCACGTCCTCTCATATTTTGTATAGTAAGCTCTGTCATATACTATTGAAGTTGCAAACGGCCTACAACCACCAGCCTGCGCGCCACATGTTAATTGTACCGCCTAAGGATCTAATACGCTCTCCGTTGACATTTATGATACTTTTAGCTGCTTAATGTTTTTGTATATTATTTTGTAGTTTAAATTGAGGTTGTGCAACGCTGCAACCATAACACTAGCCGCCGCTTCATGTATATGTATCTCGTATTGTTAGATAAATTTTCATATTGAATAATTTTTCAATTATGAAAAAAAATGATTAAAACCCCGATTGCACTACTACTTTTTAAAGTAAACTAAGAATTGTAAAGCAGACAGCCATACAATAAACATTGAAAATTTCAAACACTCCGACTTGCTTTAAAATTCCGCTCAGTCTGACACCCGTCTGGATTTTTACATTTTTTCAAATTTTTGATCCTTTTTTGGTCGTGTGTCATAAATTTCTGAAATTTCTTAAAATGTACATTATATGTAGATTGTGGTTGAAAGTCTCTTTAATATGATATCCCACAGGGATTTTGAGATTTTATCAAAATATTCAATAACATTTTAGGATCCTAGCGCCCCAAACATTAAACTGTGCAAAAGTGAACAGTAACGTCAGATCGTGGTTAAAATACCATTTAATTTGATGTCCCACATGGAATTTTTCAATTTTTTTGTTTTTTTGACAACTTACGTTTTTGCCTTCTGCCACCCTCTGTTTTTTAGGCGATCGATCCTAAAAACAGTAGGTTTTGTAGGGTTAAAGTACGGACACACAATTTTACGAACATTGGTTGATGCGTTCAAAACTAATCGTGAGACATATCCCGAACAGATAGACAGACGGATAGATAGACAGAAAGACAGTAGACAGACAGACAAATGCTAAACGGTCGAGTTAAAACTGAGAACTCTCTTCGCTCGTTCAATAAATATTTATATATGTGAATGCAAATCTAAATCTAAATTAAATTTAAATATAGGCCTAAATTTAAACGTAATGTTTGTCCAAGTATACAGATTGGATCATCAGTCACTTGGCACTAGAAATTGTTCTTAGTTTAGTAGTGATCATAGTTTAAATGGTAGAATATATTTTGTAAGGTTCGCTCTTTAATTAGACACAATGTTCAAAGTATGTGTGTTGTCGTTTGAACAAAATTTGTTGTCATGATCAGGATCTGCATACGGGCGGTACATAAATAATAGACATCTCATGAGTAACTTTGTGTTTGTGTATGTTATGTGTTATATAAAGGACAATGACAATGACAGTGGATTAAAAATATGTTTTGTTGTTACATGAATAAGAATAATTATAATATTATATGAACATTAATTGCAGAAGCACTGAAAATGCACGGGAACATTTGAGAGGAAAATACTAAGACGAATATATAGACCAGTGAAGGAGGGAGGTGTCTGGTGAAAAAGAACTAATGAAGATTTATATAACCTGCTACACGACATGAAATGACCATTATCCGATCTATAAAGATAGAACGGTTTAGATGGGCAGGTCATGTAATAAGGTTGGGCCCCCAGGATCCTGTAAAGTTGTATGACCCACATGGAAAAAACAAAGTGGGAAGACCAAACGTAAGACGGCGAGATGGAGAGCAGCAGGACGCAGAAAGGGCACGAATCTGCTAATAGAGGTTGGTTGCATCGGACAGAAACCATTAGGGAGGTCTCCTTCAGCAGGCCAGGTCCCGACTGTAGTTGTAGTGCCCCTAACGATGATGATGATGATGACGACGGTAAATATTAACTATTACCGTATGTGTATTAATTATTTTTCTACTGCCCTAATGATGACAATCAATTAAAACCTTTACAAAAAGTGTCGGAAAAATGTTTTAAATTTGTGTTCACTAGACATTATCAAAAATACATTTTTGTCAAGCGCCTTACGGTCTACACTGTGTAAAAGTAAAATAACCGATAAATATAAGAAAAAGTTTCACATATTATAAATAGTTTAACCGAAGAGATGCTTTATGGTATTCAAAGAAATCCAGTAAGGTCTAAGATTGTTATTGACCATATTGTGTTATAACATGTATCACGCTACGATTACCTAGGGTATTATTTGACTTGTGAATATTACAAGGACACGGCCTAATGGATTTTAAAGTATCTGCGACACAAGTTCAAGAATATTAAAGAAAAAGGCCCGTAAGGAGACGCAGATCAGGCTTTATAATCTTGTATGTGGCGGTGCGTGAGTTATTGGTGGGTTATTGCTGGGTACCAACAATACAGAGTTTATCTTAAGGGTCTTTCTGCAGATAGCAGAAATGAAATTCCTTAGGACTGTAGAAGGACGTTCAAGACTGGATAGAGTTCGTAACGATGACATACGAGCTACATTAGATATTTAATAACTTGTGACTACAGCTGATGGTTACAAGACGAACTGGAAAGATCATATTATACACACATCTCCAGATACAATATCTAGGACAACAGTGGAGTAGGCCTATGCCTCACATGGAAAAAGAAGAAAAGAAATGTGGGCCGACGGAGATTGAGATGGTGAAGTTTGGAACAGACAGAATTGACTAAACCTGGAGAGGCAGACAGACGACGATGAATAAAGACATGCTGCGCGCGCACACACACACGCACACGCACATTTGATTTTTCTTATACAGATTAATATCATATTTATGTTTACTGTTCTTTTTCAAGCCAAGATCATTTTAGTGATGCCATATAAAAGTCAATACATGAAAGATTCATTTCCTAAATGGCAGAGTACACGTACGTTGTACATAATCTATAAGTAGCAAATGTATATGTTTGTGTCTTTTTTGTATTTTCAGTTTTAATGTTTTTATTTCGTTTATGTTTATGTTAATGCTTATAACAAGCAACTAATAGTGCTTGTTACAGTCTGATTTAACTGTAACGAAGTAAAACTTTACTTGTAAAATCAGATGATGAAGGTAGTTGTTTTAAAAACTTACTTTATTATAGATTTGATTTAAAAAGATAAGTTATTTAAAAAAAACAAAATGATTTGATTCCAAAAAGCCTGAGTGCAAATAGCAATGTTATGTTCTTAAAAAGACATAGGTACTTCTTCTACACTGTACTCAAGGTCTGACCAAGGCCATTTGAACGGGTAGAGATAATGGACACTGCAGATGTTTTTGTACGTGTATACCAGAGCTGTGACTGTGGTTACTAGCATACGAAATAGCAGATTAAGATTATTTTGAGACAAACTTGAAGAAAAGTCGTAATAAAAAATAATGGCTTCAACAAATATTATAATATATTTTATTAACTTAACATTCACAATAAAAAGTACCATTCACAATAAGAAATACAATCGTATTTATTTTGAGTGTCTTTAATTTATAATTATCTGTTTGTAGTACAACAAAAAAGAATGTTATTCACTTTACACTACGTTTTGTACAATCTTACTCGTAAAGACAAATTTATTGTTAAAAACCATGTTCTTAACTCTCAGTATTACAGTAATATAGGATTTAAAATATGAATCATATAGTTTAGTAATAGTCCAAAAACAAATCTTATACTTTGAATGCTATGTTGTTATAATTAGAAAATCATCCAGACAATCATCGTATTAGAAATTAGCTCACTGTCTGTAATCCCTGACATGCTCACTGTGCGTGAGACTGTTACACGCACTCGGTAAATACACACACTTAACGTATTTTAATTGTAACAATGTACATCCTGTTAGGTCTGTTAACTACTGTTTGTATGTAAGATACACTTTTGATTTATTTCATGAAATAAGAATTACTGTTTATATTATCTGTCGAATTGTTTTTGAGACCAGAGGTTAGTATTTGATTTTGTGTGGTCATTGACGGGGGTACCAGTTGATCACGCTGCAAAGGACCTCATTGTTCAGTAATTTATTCAAGTGACCGAACATACTAGTATCTATGTACATATTAAAACCCGACTGGCACTTTGAACTAATAAGTAGTTTTGCAAACAACAAGGAAATTCAAATTCTGGATGTAACTGGAACATTGCTTCTGTAACTGCAACATCAGTTATGCACGTACTGCATGCATTCATTTAAACCTGCACTTATTTGACAACAGTAAATTAATAAGGAGTTATGTTTGTGTACAGATATAGAAAACATGAGCGCGCACACACATGTACACACTAAGATTTTAAAATCAGTGATCACACAAGTTAAAATATGTATTTTTACGCTTACTATACTCGGGAGCATATATAAAGCCGAAAAGTGAAAGTGCATTGCGCAGAGAGAGACAGAGTGTAACACTGCGACAGCCAGTAAGCAAAACGATTGGCTGGTTCTTATTGGCTGATACATCACGTGATACTAAGTTTTTGCTCTGCGCAGGTGGCAGCTGTCGCCTTCCTTTGTACTCCGCACTCTTCTATGTTTTAAGACAAAGATAAACAAGATAAAAAATCGCATTTTGCTAGAGCTCGAAGCACTGAGAGATGGAAGGTGAAGCATCAGATAATGGGTCACATTTTATTTTGGAATTCTGTGCGTCCAACTTTTATAACATTGTATGTATTGCAACCGTATACCATAACACATCACAGTAAACAAGTCCTACTGTTTGGTAGTTATTTAATTTTGTAGAGCTGCTGATTACAAAAAAGAATATCTGTTTGTTTCTGGCAATACAAGATTATTCCAGCCAATTGCCTGCTTCTAGCCTGTATGATGTTCGCATTTCTGCAGCCGTATCAACAGTTGTTCGTTGATTTCAGTCAACCAGGCTTTCGGATTTAACGTCAGCTTTTCTGGTGTTTTGTCACACTTCACGATGTTGTAGTTCAGTACGATGTTGGCTAAAAATGACTTCACTTGCACCAGACCGAAACGCATACCTAACACAAAATACAATCGTCTTAATTAGTTTACTTTTATGAATCAGAAAAAAATGTTATTTCAGTTTTTGTAAGAACACACACCAATACACACACAAAACCAGTAAGACCTGAATGAATGATATTGTATTATATGACAATTGACAATCGATAAGCGTTTGCTCTTTTCTAAGCGTTGCGACTGGGTTGAAAAATGGCATCTATGATAAAAAATTCGTCCAAAGATAATCTGCGTGCCGTTATTCGGGTTTTGGCCGCTGAGGGGCGTCAGCCAATGGAAATTTATACAAGAATGAAAGCTGTATATTGTGACTATAGTTATTCTCATACGGCAGTGGTTGAATGGTGTAATAAATTTTGACAAGGAAGAGAATCCACTAACGATTTGGCCCGTCCCGGAGCTGCATGTGTTGCAGCATCAGCTGAAAATGTGACAGGTGGAAACTACTTTACGCCCAAATAGGCAAATCAAAGTTAGAAAACTTTCTCAAATGTTAAGCATCAGCGTGGGAACTGTTCATTCCATCATTCATAGTCTTGGCTATCACAGAGTTCCTGCTCAGTGGATTACACGACTTCTTACTGACGAGCAGAAAAATTTTCGTTCGGCCTTATCATTACAGCATTTGATGCGCTATTAAAAACAAGGTAATGACTTTCTACACCAAATTGTTACCGGTGATGAGTATGAGTATCCATCACTACGAACCAGAATCCAAACGTCAGAGTATGCAGTGGAAGGATGCAACAGTAATTATTAGCAGAGGTTTTGTAAGAGGAAGTATCATTCCCAAATAAAACAAACGGGCGCGCGGGCATGTGTTAAGACCAGACTTTCGGAGCTACAGTGATTAGAGGGGTTTGATATTGTACAGAGAGTAGTTGTGGTTTCGAAGTGCGCTGAAGAGGATGTTATGAAAAACATTGGAAGTGGTTTGTGAAGGCTAATTTAATCAAGAAAACAGCTGAGTTTGAGTGCTGTAGAGCTTTTTTCTTTGCAGTCGCTAAAGAAGTATTCAGAGGCATCAAAGCATGAATCTACATTACAGTAAGATGTTGATGGTTCAGGTTTTACAGCCTTCAACAGGGGACAGTTCCATCATCATATAGAAAACATCAATGTGTAACTCAAATGTGTTTTTGATTGCCTACAAATTGATTCATCAAATAACCTATTGTTACTACATTACAGAACACGCTACGTGTTTCTCGGCTGTTCTAGTGGAATCCGGCTGTAATGTGTGAGCGTACGTATTGCTCCTACTGAGATGAAGAACAATTACATGACACTTGCCACGGGTCCGAGACCGATCCAGATTTTACCAGTCCTTGTGTGTGTGCAAGGCCGCAATCAATTACGTTCTGGTGTTTTCTAGTAGCGTTCTTGACGCGTATATGGAATATTCTGGTATTTCAGCGGGGTATAAATATAGGCAGTCAGCGGCGCTTAGTTCAGTTATTGTTGGGCGATTTACACAGTGCGGGTCGAAGTATTGTGGCGAAGTGTTAAGTGTTTTATAATTGTGCGGGACAATTGTAATATAATTGTGTTTTATATTACTTGACATTTTTATTGCGTGTGAACAATTTTTATTTGGTTTGTTGTAAGAGACTATCTTGTTGGTTACAAACTGTTTAATTGTGATAATTAAAGCTGGTGATTAGTGACTTAATTGGTGTCTTGTATTTTGTTTTGCATTGATCCATATGATACCGTCGTGACAGAATATTCTATAATGAGCTATAAATTACACACCCCACAACGCCCATCAAGCTCTTACTTGAATTGGATAAACACTTATTGCTTCACTGTTGTTCAAGAGTCATTGTTTGTAAGCTATAAAGTAAAATAGGTGGTAGCGACTTGTTTTAAAAGCGATTAAGTTGTACATCCATTTAATGAGAAGTAGTATAAAATCCTGTCATTTATTCCTGTGGTAATACAATGATTATCTATGATGTAGTGATTTTAAACAGTTTAGTGATTTTTAATTTTTGATCCATATGTTGTGCTGGGGGCTGTTGAATTAATTTTTATTTAAAAAAAAGATTTAAAAATCTGTTATTTTTTTACTGTAGTATCTGTTGTCAAATTAATTCCACCACACTCAAGTTTGTTATCCATAAAATAATGTTGCTTTCTTTGTCAGCATGGATAGTGTTACAGCGTTCTTTATCCCTTCATCATCTTCATTTGTTTGCTCTAGGGCAGTTAAGTTGTCATGTTCCTATATGATTTGCTTTCTATCTTCACTTTAATAATAGTAAACCAGACAGCAAAGATCGCCGGTCATTGTCTTACAATAATTGTAATTATTATATTGCATTATTTGCAAATGTTTTGCTGTTATTTTGGTTTTAGGCTATCTGATGCTGTTGTGTTGTTATTTTGTGTTGAGAAACAAGTGTTTTTATATATCTTCTTTCATCTTATTCCTTTTTTTTGTCACCTGCAAGTACTTGTTCTTCTGCGTAGTATTTTAAAAAACCCAAAATATGTCCACTAATCCGTCCACAGCTGGTGTTTCTAATTTATGTTTTCCTTTTATTGGAGGTTACTTATGCATATCTGTGGATGGACGTGAACATATAATTTTAGACGAGCTAACCCACTTAATCAAGAGGTTAGGGAAAGCCAACAGAGAGTTAGGGTTACCCAAAGAGAAGACAAACTTATTTTATAAACAGACCAAATAATACGTCGAAAGTTGTAATTCAAATGAATAATTCTTGGATTCCGTGGTCCATGACGTGTCTGTTGATTATAATTATGTCACTACCGACTCGGAAACAAATGAATAGTACACAAGTATAAAAAAAGGTTCATCTACCTGTGAATTCTCGTAAAAAATACAGGGGGAAGTTCGGAAGAAAATCTAAGAAGAGCAGGAATAACAGAATCAGTACAGACACAGCTAATAAGAATACGAAAAGTCGTGAAATAGGCCTACATATTGAAACAAAAAACGCTTAATAATTAATCTTGAATTACCTGTATTTATTTATTTAGACTGCTGGTCAATAAAGAAAACTAACCTTTGACTTTGACACCATATGGTTGCTTTGAAAAATTATAAAGTACCGTGAATTGTTGGAAGAACTAGTCAATACATACTAGCGAAATTTAAAATTAAAGCCCGATTGACCACGAAAATAAACTGTTGAAGAAAACATTCGGATACCTAAAGAAGAGATGAGCTAGAAACGCTAATGGTAAAAGATAAAGTTGGTGAGTTCAGGCAGAGAAGTAGATCACCTACATGGTGTACTGACATAATAACAGGAATAACAAACAATCTCTGACGCCTTGAATGAGAATGGTCACAGGCAGGAACGTATGGAGACCTATATCACAATCAAATCTTGCTGAAGACTCAAGAAGATACGATGAACGGTTCGGGTGACAGACGAATAAGAGAAGAAAGAACATTCAATTATGTAACACTAGTTTAGGATTAACATGTTTTCGAGCATCAAGCGGTTTGCTCATCGTCAGCCACGTTTTTCAAAGTCTTGTGAGATATCAGTATCCTTGGGTGGTTGCGGCTGTTGGTTCATGTGGGCTTAGTGTTGGTTATATTGGTGGTATTGTGAACAGATGTGGTGTATAAATTTGATTTATTTTTAGCTTTCTAATATTTAGTGTTTTAAAAATTGTGTCGTGTTTTTAACTGATTTTTATTTGTTCCACAAAACCAACAGGAACCAAGAGCAGCAAACAATGCTAGTCTCTAGAGTTATATTACATAAAACGTCCAACTATTTTAAAATGTCTAGATTGTGACAAACTATGTTAACAAGTATTTATTAGATGGAATTCTTTTTCAGTTAACTTGATTTGAATTTTGATAAAGAATTTTTCTTCATAATACGCACCGAGACATATTCTGGGCCCTTCACCAAATGGTAAGTAGCTGTAACGATGTCGTTTTTGGCTGTTTTCTTCAGAAAATCTGTAGCTAAATCTTACTGTTAAGGGCTGTTTACCAAGAAATGTTTACGAATTTACAAGCGCAAAACAAAATAAGAACCTTGCTAACAGAAGTCATTGTCAGTAAGTTACTATGTTATAATTTTTCATTTTTTATTTATTTATTTGATATTTATTCCATACCATACAACAATACTGTTACGACGGTCTACTTGGTCGTCGTAGGTGCAGTGGAAAGAAAATACAAGACACCAATTAAGTCACTAGTCACCAGCTTTAATTTTCACAGTTAAAGAGTTCGTAATTAACAACACAGTCTCTTACAACAAATAAATAAAATTGTTCACACGCAATAAAATGTCCACTAATATTAAACACAATTGCATTACAATTATCCCGCCCGATTATTAAACACTTCACTAATAACCACTTGAACGCACACAGTAATATCGCCGGATAATCACTTGTAATCGCCCGACAATAAACTCGGACCGCACTGTAAATATATCGCGACTATAACTGAAAAACTAAGACCGCTGCCGCCATGTATTTATACCTCCTCTCACAGACCAGAACGTTCCAAACTACGTCTTAGCGCCAGTGTGTACTGGATGTTAATATAACTGGATGACCGACAGGGCACTCTCTAGTGAAGCAAATCTGAGATCACGGCAGCCATATTTAAAGCGGGCAAAAAAATCGGGCGGGGCTGTGTCGGGGCGCACGGCCGTTGGTTTAACGTGAAACGTCTATGTCAGCGAGTCGCTTTTAGCGTATTGGATTGAAATGAAAACGAGACATTGACTGCGTACCAAATTTCATTTTAACATAAAACAGACACTGAATGGTAGGCTTACATGATATTTATTTCGACTAATATTCGACGACGATTTTGTTTAACATTGGCCTGTGATATGAGAAGTAAGAGACAGAATCAACATCAATGTGTCTGGTGAACGTGCTACAGGTACTGCATAAACGAAATTCAGCTACAATTTCGCCGGGGAATTTAGTCTGAAGAAGAGGAATGTTACGAGCTTTCGCCTTCTTTAAATCTCTGTCGAACCAAAGTCGATCACAAACGCTGCAAGATAGACCAAACGGATTGGTTTCGAATACCGTTTTAAAGCGTTCGTCCGCTGCACGCCAATGGTCCTGCATCGCATCAGTTCGAGTGATGTTGATATCCATCAGCTCGGAGACGTCTTCGATAGATGTATGGGTGTTATCTTCACTCGTTATGTCCATTGGTTCGGAGACAGCAGCGGTAGAGGTGCTCGCGCCGTCGGCGTCGTTCACTGAGCGCGCCGTGCCAGCTTTGCGACGCTCCCGAAACAGTTTCGCTCGCTCGGCACCGGACATTGGGGTACCTGTGCATAGCCCATAGCCTCCTCTTTCCAACAATATGCGTAATTTATATTTTCGGCTGGCTTTTGCGCGGGCTGAGGCTGACATATTGAATTTCTACAGTTTTTCACATGCTTACTTTAAGTTTTTACATAGAAATATTGTCCAAAATACACTTATTATTACTTAAATCGATCGATCTCTACAAACTCTATACACAAACACACGAATCACCGCGTGTTCTGTTCTGGTACCCGTATGTTTCGGTGTGATTTTAAAGACGTTTCACGTCAAAAATTAAAAAATGATACTTTGAATGTGTCATATCTTTCTACACATGTTGGCCATAAAAATGAGTTAAAACATATTCACTTGACGAAGAAAGAGAGAAACCAAATTGCAACTCACTTAGCAAGTAAAATACCCCATGAGGAAATTTTAAAAGATATCAGGTGTTCGATATCAAATTGTGATCTTCAAAGAATTCACCTAGTGAACAACAAAGATATCATAAATATTGAGAAAAGCTTTAATCTAAATGATGAAGCCACAAAACATCCATTTGACCCTGTAAGCATCGAGGCTTGGGTTGAAGATCTTAAAACATTGTATTTGTAAACACTGAGGAAGCTCACTAGTGGAGCAAAATACTTGTCTGTGGGGTTTGAATGGATTGTGTCGGCCAGTAGTTTTATGAAATTTGTTGTCCATGTGTGCATCCAGGTATTTTGTACATTCGCTTTTTGGTAAGTTGTGACTATTGATTTTCAAGTCAAAGCTGTCATTTTTGTGCCACATTGAGAAGAACATAGCTCATGGTTTGTAAATTTTCTCTGTACTCCTTGCTGTAAAATATATTGTAAAATTTCTGTGTGTTTTTCTTGTTTTATTTTGAATATCATTGTTGAAAGGAAGAAAGCAGCTTATTTTGATAATAATTGATGACAATCAGCAGATTGATTTAATTTGACAATCAGCAGATTGATGATAATAATAATAATAATAATAATAATAACAACAACAACATCAGTTAATAATGGCTTTTTCTGGTGGTATGCAGTACTGGCACATTTTTAAGCCCAAGTTTCTCAAGATTTATAATTTCATTTATCTCTATAGAATTTTCCAAACTTTTACATCGATCTACCTCCCCCGGATTTGAACTCGCGAGTTCCTGGTGAGTACCGGTACCTTTTCATACAGATAAATAGACCTAATAATAATGAAAGTTGGAAATACAGTCTTTTATTTCTAATTCTTCGTTGAGAAACTTTTTTTTTTAATTTTATTTTACGTTCCCATAACACTATGTTCCCACGGTGTCGGCTAATAAATTCTTTGATTACGAGTGGAAATAGCAAAAGATTTAAGAGGTAAGTGAGAATTACCATTCGGGCTGATGTGTTTGACAAAAAATCGTATTATTCAGGACGTACCGTAGCATGTATTTATCATCAAAAAATAATTAATTGTCGCGTAATTCCTTTTTGGAACACTTCGGACGTCTTCACCCGGTTAGCCGCGAGATGTTTCTGACAATATTTAAAGAGTATCTCACTCCATTCGAGACCTGTACATTTCCGATAAATAAAGTTCGGCCAGCAAATTAGCAGGTATCGTTGTATCCTACTGAAAAAAGCGCTTTTTCAATGGCACAATTATGTACCATTTGTATAGGTAGAACTGTGGGCTCGAGATCTCTTGCCCGGGTTAAAGATGGCGGCGTGACGTCACACTTGCTTCAGCTCTCGCAAGCATACAGGGTTGGCAGTCGGGCATCCAGTTAGTATATAAACATCCATGGTACTACGTAATTAATTGCGGCCTTGACACAGTCCGCGCGGCTGACGGCTTCGAGAAAAGTCTCGCGAATGCGTTGAGAGTCACGTATACCAACGCATTACATTCTGGATTCCTCTGGAACGTTCGATAAACACGTATATTGTTCTGTGATGTCGTAACACAGCCTTCTCCTTAAGCCTGTTCGTCCCGAACTGGCAAACCGTCTCTGAAGTAATACTCGACCAGGCGATCTAGGTGGACGTCCTTGCGAAACATAATTCTCCGGTTCTTCGAATTCAGTCTCGTGTGATCCGAACATCACGTTCCCAGGAATGCGAGTCTTCCGCTCAACCACTAGTTTCGCTGGAATCACTCCCGTTGTGTCATGTACTGATGACCTAACACCACTGGCTGATCCAAGTCTGTTTGGTTCTCGTCAACAACTTCTTGCGTAACCTCATCTACAGCCACTTTTCCCTCGGGCGCTTCTATCAGCTCAGGAACAAGCAAGAGTTTTGTCTCGACACCCATAGTTGGCTTTCCAATCACTTCTTTTGTCGTTACACTTATTTGTATTTCCTCTGCTAGTTTTTCCTCCATTTCCGCTTGCAATAGGGAGGGTTCCTCTTGACCAGACCTGTTGACTTTTTTTTTGGCCAATGCCACTTGCTTAATCGAATGGTTGGTAGACCCTGTCATTTTAGCCATGCAAAGCTTTATCCTCTCTTGGCCAAACTTCAGGACATTCTCTCTTAAATCCACAACGAATCCGTAGTCATTCATAATGTCCGTGCCAAGAATCGCTTCATCGACAATGTCTGCAACTCGCTTCATCGAGTTTGTCTGCAAACTCGAGAAGACCCAGGCGTACACGTACGTCTATCTTTCCTAACACATTGACGGGGCTTCCAGTCACAGTCTGTATTGTACAAGAGCT
Source organism: Magicicada septendecula (assembly GCA_034769895.1). Classification (NCBI taxonomy): domain Eukaryota; kingdom Metazoa; phylum Arthropoda; class Insecta; order Hemiptera; family Cicadidae; genus Magicicada; species Magicicada septendecula. The sequence continues at coordinate 248,129,128 of CM068375.1, forward strand.
AATTTGAGGCCGTCGGTTGCTGACTAAGTCAGGGCGCACAATGGACACTGTTGCGCCTGTGTCAACTGTAAATGATGTTGGTTTACCTTACGCAAATCCATTAACAATCAAGTTTCCACTGGTCTTATGTAGCGTGGAAACTGTATGCTGTTCTGGGGCTTTACTTCTTCAATTGATGCGATCACTCTCTTCTCCCGGTATATTCTTCTGTCAACAGTCTACCTGTAGATGACCACGTTTTCCACAATTGTAACACTTCGCTCTTTTGTTTTTATCCCATCGTTCAAATCGTTGCGACTCTCTTGAATTTCTGAATTGTTTGTCCGGCAACATTGTTTTTCTGCACCCATCGTAACGGCAATGTGATACAGGGATCTTCTGACTGCAATGTGATGGCACAAGCCCATTAATGTAGCGGGACGCTGACTTCTGAGCTATTTCGGTGCCTTGCCATTTGTAACACTTGCTGAAGTACACAATCTCTGATGCCATCAATAAATGTCTGCACCGCAAACCTTATTCGAAAATCTTCTGGTGCTTCAGGATAGGCCAATCTAATCAGTCTGTCGATACTTGCTTCAAACTCTTGAAGACTCTCCCCGGAACGTTGTCGTCTTGTTCTCAACTGAGCGTAGTACACCTCTCGCAAATGTTTCTCACCGTAGCGTAATTCTAGAGCTTTTATCAATTAGGCATAGATGTTCTGGCTGTCAGGTGGCACTTTCTGTAGTAGTTCTGCCGTTGGTCATTTTAATGCGAGAACGAGTGAGACTGCCTTGTCTTTCTCTGTCCAATTATTTGCGCATGCAGCAGCTTCGAATTGGCGTAAATACCCAGTGCGTGCTTCCATCAAAGGTTGGTGCCTTGATATGAACTGTCCCAACCTCAGGCGAGGTGACCTTCTCCATTGACTTATTTTCTGCGTCTTTCTCTGTCTTTATCATTGGCACAGTCTGTTCAGAAATTTGTTTTGGTTGTATTTTCATGAACTGCTCAACTTCACTTTTAATTTGTTCTCTTATGTTTGCCATTGAGTTTTCTACTGCACATATTTTTGTTGACACTTCTTCCACACTCAAGACAGATTTTTCTACTTCAGCTATTTTATTTGACATGAATTCTTCTACGTCAGATATTCTGGTAATTTGATTGTTAAGTTCACCTCGTAATTCATCTACGTCAGTGTTCCGCAACCGGTGTGCCGCGGCACAATAGTGTGCCGTCACAAGGTGAAAGGTGTGACGCGAACTTTTACCTATTATTGTAATAAATTAATTGTCGATTTTAAGTAAGAAGGTGCTTGTTTATTCTTTAATACATGCTGATAACTGTTATATTTTCATAGAAATTAAATGTAATTTATTTACACAATATTGTTGTTATAGTTTGCTTATCTTAAGTTATTTGTATTCTCGCCTGAAATATTGGGCCGGTTTGATGGGTTACAGGCGGCAAGCTTTGTGTTCACCGCAAAGAAAGCCGCGTAACACTTTCAGAAAGCCTTTTAGCGGCCCGCACCAATCATACAATAGAGTTTACGTTGAAAACTCTAAACGTTCTAAACTCTATTCAAGAGAGTTCTTTGTAACACCGCATCTTTTGTGTACGGCTGGCTGTACGTGCTTTTAACTAAAATTGCGGGGATTAGCAAAAATTTGCCTCTCTTTTATTATTTTATTGCCTTGTTTTGATATTTGTGCCTGTTTGTCGGCGCTTCTTAAACTTTATTGCTCTTTTCCTTCGCCGAAGGACCCACACATTGTCAGACAACAATTACAGTATTTCAGTTCAGTTCTAACACAGCTGTGCTCTGCAGTAGTGCGAATATTGTGATTGCTACACCAGTCTTACTATTTTCTATTACAGTGTTATTAAACTATTTTTTTTCGATATGGATAAGTTCCTTGTACGGTGTGGTCCGTCCTCGAGTGCAAGTAGTGAAACCATCGAGCCCGGAAAAAAGAAACAGAAAGTAGTTCACCAGCAATATAGTGATAATTATTTATCTTACGGGTTTTTTTTGGTGTGGTGACAAAACATGCCCAATCCCCGAGTGTGTTGTGTGTGGTGAAAAACTCAATCATGCTGCTATGGTTCCCAGTAAATTGAAACGACATTTGTCAACAAAACATTCCTCTCTGTTAAGTAAAGATGTGAATTATTTTCGTCGGTTGTTGGAACAAAATAAAAAACAACTGACGCTCATGACTACGTCGGTACGTGTTTCGCAAAAAGTACAAGAAGCTAGCTATAAGGTAGCCGAACTTATCGTAAAGGCCAAAAAACCACACACAATAGCAGAAACGTTGTTAATGCCCGCGTGTAAAGAAATGGTAAAAATAGTCCTGGGTTCAGAAGCTGGTACTGAAATTTCAAAAATTCCTCTCTCTGCTGACACAATCAGCCGCCGAGTTAGTGACATGTCCAGTGACATCGAAGACATTATGAAGGAGAAAATAAAGAGCAGTCGAAAGTTCTCACTTCAGATCGACGAGTCCACCGATATTGGCGGTCACGCACAACTTCTTTCCTACATAAGGTATGTTGATGGGGATGTAATTGCAACTAATTTCTTCTTTTGCAAAGAACTACCCGAGCGAGCAACCGGTGAAGAAATATTTCGTACGACTAATGAATATGTGGTCCGTAATGAATTAACATGGGAGGATTGCGTTAGTGTTTGTACAGACGGAGCCGCTTCTATGACAGCCCGAGTGAAAAGATTCGTGGGTAAAGTATGCGAAGTAAATCCTAACTTACGAACCGACCATTGTCTCATTCATCGCGAAGCCATTGTTGCTAAGTCTTTGCCATCTCCTCTGAAAATTGTGATGGACGAAGTAGTAAATGTCGTGAACTTCATCAAATCGCGGCCCCTAAATATGCGGTTTTTTAACGTTTTGTGTCAAAAAATGGGATCAGAGCACACTACACTTCTGCTACATACAGAAGTACGATGGTTATCTCGAGGTAAAGTGTTAACGCGAATGTTTGAACTTAAAGAGGAGAAACTTGCATTTTTGACTATTGAGGGGCATGAGTATGCGGATTTATTTGCAGATGATGAATGGGTATCTAAGTTGGCATATCTTTCCGATATTTTCGTACACTTGAATGAACTAAACAGAAAAATGCAAGGTAGAAACGAAAATATTCTGACTAGTATGGATAAGATTCAAGGATTTATTAATAAGTTAAATTTGTGGATACAGACAATTGAAAATGGATAGTGTAAGATGTTCCCAACTGTATGGCCCCTTGCTGACGATAATAAGGTGTTGATGGACTTAATTAAAGAACATTTAGTACTCTTGCAGCAGAATTTCAAAAAATATTTTGGAGAGAATGTTGAAGATTTTCACTGGGTTCGTGATCCATTCATTATGGATTCGAAACATCTTCCGAATAATTTAGGCTTACAAGAGGAACTGGCAGATTTGAAAGCAGACAGAACATTGAAATTAAAATTTTTCGAAGTGCCTTTGGAAACATTTTGGTTGTCAATAAGCAGTGAATACCCGGCTATCTCCGAGATGGCAGTTAATGTGTTATTACCATTTTCAACTACACATTTGTGTGAAATGGGCTTCTCGACGTTGACTGAAATTAAAACATCAAAGATAGAGAGACTCAAATCCATCGATGAAGAAATGAGGCTTGCTTTGTCAACGATTCCGCCACGAATCAGCCGTCTGCGTGCAGCTAAGCAGGCTCAAGTACGGTATCACATTGAAGATATGAGTAGAGTTATTTACTTTAAAATTCGTATTTTCTACAGTGAATTAAAGTTAATAAATTGTTAATAAATGCATGAGTCTATTCCTGTTTTATAATAATAATAATAACAATACTGATGATAATAATAATAATAATAATTGATTACATAACGACGTAATATTTCGTAATTATATTAAGATTCATATGATTTTGAGGGGACAGACATTTTGGTGTGCCGTGTTGAGTCTAGGCCCGTCTGGGGTGTGCCGTGAGTAAAAAAAGGTTGCGGAACACTGATCTACGTCACCACGTAGGAGACCCAATTCTGCGGTAGTATGTTCTTGCATCTGCTTTTGCTCTTGAATTAACACTTTGATGTCTTCTGTTTCGCGTTTCGTTCCTCTGCCTGTCGTCCTTCCAACTCGAGCAACAGTGCTTTTGGTCTTTCTTCAGTTTCCAGCAGTAGAGTTTTCTGTCTCTCTTCCGCTTTCTCATCCCGTCGTTTTTCTGTTTTTTCTCTTTCTTGTCTTCGTTCTTCTTTTGTCTCTTCCCGTGTCTGCCGCAGCAGCGCTTGGAAAGCTTCCATTATCTGACTGGCATCCATTGTTTACCGATTAATTACGAATTACGCTCGTCTTGTACAAAGTATACACTGTTTCCACTGTTAACGGTTCTATCCCACTTCTGACACTACTGTTACGACGGTCTACTTGGTCGTCGTAGGTACAGTGGAAAATAAAATACAAGACACCAATTAAGTCACTATCACCAGCTTTAATTTTCATAGTTAAACAGTTCGTAATTAACAACACAGTCTCTTACAACAAATAAATAAAATTGTTCACACGCAATAAAATGTCGACTAATATTAAACACAATTGTATTAAAATTATCCCGGCCGATTATTAAACACTTCACTAATAACCACTTGAACGCACACAGTAATGTGGCCAGATAATCACTTGTAATCGCCCGATAATAAACTTGGACCGCACTGTAAATATATCGCGACTATAACTGAAAAACTAAGGCAGCGGCCGCCATGTATTTATACCTCCGCTCACAGACCAGAACGTTTCAAACTACGTCTTAGCGCCAGTGTGTACTACGTAATTAATTGCGGACTTGGCACAGTCCACGCGGCTGGCGGATTCGAGAAAAGTCTCGCGAATGCGTTGAGAGTCATGTACACCACCGCATTACATTCTGGATCCCTCTGGAACGTTCGATAAACACGTAGATTGTTCTGTGATGTCGTAACAATACAAAACATGAAATGCAGCATAAAAAAATGCAAAATACAATCAGTTACATAATAATGTTCATTATAAGAAGTGAAAAACCAAATTATTTTTAATGTAAATAATAAATTATAAATATAAATTATTAATTATTTTTGTGTAAATAAAAATATTAACAAATTTTAAAACGTGGAGCATCAATTAACTACATTTCAGTTGATCGGAACTTCAATTATCCAGGCACGTTCTGTAAGTGGTAAACATTCGTTTGAGAATTAAAACATTATAGAACTCTTTAGAAAGCCAACCCACTATATAATTTTTATAAAATTAGTTAACTAGTTCCATTAAAACCTCATAGTGTCTGTTCAATTGAATAGATTCTGAAGTTTAGAAGTGTTGTCCGGTTTCGCTGAAGTATACAGATAATTTCGACTCTACTGATCTTATACCTAACAACTACTCTCAAAGTTAGCCTTATGCTCACACAGTATTTAACTTTTTCAACGTTTTTAAATACACACTGTGTAGGTGGTAAAATGTTGAAAAAGAGTAAAAGTGCTGTGCTTTCTAAAGAGCAAACAATCTATTATACTTAGAAAACAGAAAAGGGAGAGAACCGGACCAAACTTGCCAACCAGTACAACGTTATTTGGTCAACTGTCAACGGGTTTTATACATTACATATTAATATGCACTACAATTTTGTCATATTGTGTTACAAATTGATTGTTTCCTAAAATTTCGCAGAAATAAGATTTTTTGATGGTGTCGTTCAAAATTATTTGAAAACTTCAGTATAATTGGGAAGAAACTGACATTAATTGTTTTGGGTGAAGATTATCTACTGAACTCAGCGGTGGCTCATCAGGGCAAGGGAGGCTAAGCCTTCCCAGTAAAATTTAGAAAATTATTAAAAAATAAACTGAACCTGTAAACAATCTGTAATCACAATTTGGCATTTTAAATTATCTGATTACTTAAACAAAATTTTTTAAATCGCGCTTTATCATAATACCACGGAACTGCAGCAGACAGAGGCTGAGTAGCCACTGTAGTGCTGGTACAACTACATGAGAACTGTGCCCGGCAAGTGGGGGTGGGGGGGGACGCTAGTGCATATGTAACTGTGCCTGGGAGGCACCGAGTGACTTAGCCTCTCGGCACCGTTTAATGTGGTTGTGTTAGTTTTACGCAGTCTTTACGTTCTCGTGCTCCTTTTGTGTGTATGTTTATTATTACTATTTATATCTTCTTGGCATGTGTTTGTGATGTCTACCATGAGGTTAAAATAGATTTAACAGAAGAAAATGAAAGTGATATTTCAGTATCGAAGACTACTGGAAAATCCATTTCCACGGTTGAGTGATTTTGAGAGAAGTAAAATGCTGAAACGTGGTCGACGTACCCTAAAATTCTTATTTCTTAAAAAGCACAAAAACAATATAGAACTTTTCAGTCGTCATGGTACGATCAACATAAATGGCTATGCGGTAGCGGAGTAAAGTCGGAAGTTATTCTGCTGGCCCTGCTTACTGTAAGGCAGTATTATTGCTCAACTAGAAGTATGTTTTCCAGCTGTGAGGAAAATAAAAATTTATGAAGTTAGGTGACACTAAAAACATTTCTCATTATGATAAAATATTCCTGTCTGATTCTTTTATTCCGTTAATGGAAATATATGCTCAGCATACAGAAGGAAAATTAAGAACAATTGAAATCATTTTCTTGCCATTACACAGTGATATAAACCAGATTAATAAAAAAGATTAATGATAAAGGTACAAAAAATTCTTCCCAAAGCATATAAATTATTTAATCTTATTGCAACAATTCTTCCTTGTAATTATTTTTACGTAGAGAGAAGCTTTTATTATCTTAAGGGAATCAAAAAGTACTTAAGGAACCGCACGACTCAAGATCGTCTCAGCGCCATTGCTTTAGTTACAATTGAAACTAAAGGGAATCCTCTGCAAATTGAAAAGTCGACCGACATGGCATGATGATGTTACCGACAATTTTGAGAATAAGAAGGACCGATGAGTGAATTTGCTGTAGGCCTACAAATAATTTCTACTCAGAAGTTTACTTCTTTGATAGATCAAAAGTAAGTTAATCGATTCGATTTATCTTGTTAAAGATACGCGTATATTTCTAATAAGACGTGCATGCTGTAAAAATTAGATAGCTCTACCATAATTAATAGTGAAATAATTAATCGGGGAGGGGGTGCAATGACTGAGCGTTGCTCAGGAGACTCCCCATTCTCAGGACTCACCGACCGCCACTGACTGAACTATGTTTTACCAAATGCTTTTAGTGACTTTTACAAGTAGCCTATAAGTAATATAATAATAAGTATAAGTTTATAATAAATGTACGTTTTATAATTATAAGTGTTATAAAAGTAATTTTTAATTGTAAAAAGTAAGTATTTTGTCTATAAGAGACATGTTTAACTTAAACTATAGCAAGAAAGAGATTACACGAAGGAACGAAAAAACTTGATAATTTTAGTAAATTTTAAAGAAATTAAAATTTTGTCGTAAATGTAGAAAATTATATTAGAAACATACACACGTGGACTTGTAAGTGTATATGTGTATATGCATAAATTCCATTCTAACATGTGTAAATATTGTATTCTTACATGTGTACCCTCCTTTATGTAAACAGGCTTTCCTTCAATTTGCAGCGTTGTCGGCTCCGTGCAGAGTTTAATAAGTGACAGACCGACTGGGTGTTTTCGCAATGATTCTGAAAAAAAAAAAATGAAAATTTTATATACTATAATTTTCATGTATTTACTTATTACATTCTTACAAAAAATTTCAACAGTTAGATTACCGTACTGGATATTGTAACGCTTAATGTAAGAATGCATGAAGCCGTAGTTATAGTAAAACAAGGAAAACACTGGTATGCAGTTAAAAAGATAAAATCGACAGGGGATATACTTTATATTTTCAAAGCATGTCGCAATCCTACAAAGCCTGAATTAATTGTGCATGGATTTTATTCATTTGCCGCTGAGATGTTCCTGTAAAGATGCTGAGAAGAGTTCCCATTTGAGAATTTTCTGAGAATAGTTCTCATGGTAAGGTAATGGCAAATTTGAAGAGAGAAGGAGTGGATCCAAGTGATGGAATGTTACCAGGGAGAAGGTCCATGGGAAGCGACTTTATGAAAGTTCACATCAGAAATGAATAGCAACGTAAGACTGTTGCAAAGCAATGAACAGTTGGAAGACAGTGATGGTTTTATCAGTGGCGGCTCGTGGTTCTGACAGTTGGGGGGATTCAATGTCTGAATGTTTCTACTAAGTTAAGAGCAATTATCGCATTCCAAATAACACACGGGGTAAATTGCAACATGAAGATATAACTATTGACAACTTTTAGTAGGCCTAATATAAAATTGTGTTTATGCTATTTGTAAATTATTCTAAAAATATACAGATAAAATAAAAGGATAGTTAAATATTTCTGTTTAATATTTAAAACGGAAAGCGGCCTACCGAGTTCCTTAAATTTCTTTAATAGAGAAGAAAAATTTTGTTTTTAAAATAGATTGAACACTATTCACTTTACCAAATTAATGAACTGAACACAAAAATAAGAAATACCTGAACACATAACACACAAAAATACCAGAAAACACTTTTAAGGTTATATACGCTTAGACCAGCTTAACGTTAACATAATTATTTAATGACTACATTAGACACACGTTATTTTCGGAATACAATTACTTCACTACTTTATTTGACTTTAAGACTTTACTGCACACATTTTCATTGCATTCTAAATGAAATAGAGAAATCTGACACAAAACTGAAGGTAAACGGACAAATAATGTGGTAAAAATCATAATAATGGCAAATGGCGGTATTATGAAAAGTTAAAAAATTTCCGGTCAGTGCGGTTCGGCCCTCGTTGGAACTATTCGTCTCTGTCGCTAACACTCGGGATTAGCGACAGTTGAATGTAATTTTGCGTATACTGATTTCCCCCTCCAAAGCTGTCTACACAGTCTAGAAGGTGCTGAGAGCTACTTTGAACGAGTAGTAGCGAGCAGCTCGCCTATTACGCGAATTAATTACTATTCAGTCAACAAGATTAATCTCGCAAATCGTTAACATAATTATTTAATGACTACATTAAACATACTTTATTTTCGGAATATACTATTATCTCAACAAATACTTAAACATATTTAAATTCATTGAACTATTGAACCTTATGGACGAGCCGCCACTGGGTTTTATCAACAACTGCTGTTAACTAGGAATAAGATATTGAGTGAAATGTTCTTCATGGAACAGGAGTGTAATTTCTCAAAAAAAATACAAGAAATATGGGATCCGTAGCTAAGAATGTCTCGGAGTGAAGACGTGTTCTAGGGAAGGAGTCCTCTGGAAACAGAGAGAACAGAGAGAGGAAGTGAGGAGAGAGAGAGAGAGAGAGAGAGAGAGAGAGAGAGAGAGAGAGAGAGAGAGAGAGAGAGAGAGAGAGAGAGAAGCTATCTTAAAGAACACTATTAAAGGTCCTTCCTGGGAAACAGTTCTCTGGAGAAGGTGTAGCGTGTCCTCTGCTAGAGGATAAGATTCTGAAATGTTGTTTCTACTCCAGTATATTATAGAAATGTTTTATAATTTATATGACTCCCATGAAAGTTTTCCACGCCATGAAGTTATCAGGAGTTTGATCCTGGTAATTTTGTTTAATTTATTAGATTAATATTTAATTTATTATATTATATCTCTTGCCTGTCATGTTTGTTATTCAATTTAGCACTAGAAAAAGCGATAAGAGACTCCCAAATAAAGACAAAAAGTACGATCCTAAACAAAAGTATACAACTTTTAGCATACGCAGATGGTATTGATCTAATTGCCAGGACAAAACGAGATTTCATTAGTGGCTTTACAGCATTAGTGGAAGCCTCAAGTAAAATTGGATTGTAGATAAACTTAGAGAAAACAAAATACATGTATGCTGCCAACAAACTACTATTAAACCCAACCCTTCAGAACCTTGAAATAGGCACAAAAATTATAACGGCAGTAAAAGAGTTCATATATCTTGACTCCCAGATAAACAGCACTAACAACACTAATACTGAAATAAGAAGAAGAATATATCTCGCAAATAAAACATATTATAGATTAAAAAAGCCCTGGCATATAGCTTCATTTCAAGAGAAACGAAATCCAAAATTTACAAAACACTATAATTTACACTATATAAATTTACATATACTATAATTTAATTTTAAAGTAGACTACTGACTTACCGGAAATTACCCGATCCAAATAAGGCAGTCTCATTAAAGTGTCATATTCCAAACGTTTTCCTTCTTTTGTTGCTTCTTGCAGTTCTTCACGTAACTTCTTCTGACAGTCAACATTCATTGCTAGTTCATACATAGTAAAGTTTAGAACCGATGTTGAGGTTTCAAATCCTTCCATAAAAAATGTTAGAGCACTTCCAAGCATTTTGGTGTGGCTTTCCCCTGTAAAACGTTATGGAGCTGTATTTGCTATTTGATGCCCTTACAGTATTTTTTAAAAATTTCTTAGTGAAGACAAACATTGCAACAAATATAGGTACAGGAACTGGCACGATTTAAAAACTACATTAAATATTTGTTTAAATACCAAATAATGTAAATAAATGAGATAAATAAAAATATTTGTTAAAATAATGCAAAATATAATGAGATATTTCGTTTACCTACCTTACACAACACAAACATTATAAATACGCATCATGCAGATATATAAGATAAATATAAATATAACACGTAATAACATATTGAACGACAAACAATATATAACAATAAATGTAACAATAAGTTACATAATAATAAATATATATAATAAATAAAACAGTAATAACAATCTCGACCACATATCAATCCATTAACTTAATTGTCCTATGCATTACACAATTTCTAATGTTCTTATAATTTTCATATCCGTACCTACATTTTTGCTAACAACTGAATCTCCTTTATAAGGAGAAGTATACTGGCGGCTGCAGTCTTGACATTTAAACTTTTCCTAACATCTGAAGGGATATTAAATTTGCTTCGTAGTTGTTGGAGAGCAGGGCACTCTGAAACGGGATGGAAAGCTGACAAAACCGTGCCACAGTGATTACATCTAGCGGGAGACTCACTTGTGAAGATGTAATTGTGAGTCAGTAGTGTGTGGCAGATGCGAAGTCTTGTTATGACCACTTGATTTCTTCTGGAGTCTGTAGCAAGTGAGGATTGCTCGTAAATAGTTTTCCTCACTCGGAATAGCTTGGCGGGTGGTGACTTAAGCCATTCATCATTCCAGTCCTCCAGAAGTTTTAAATGCAGATATTTTTAAAGTCACTGTGGGATAGGTTGTGAGGATGATATTGACTCGACGTAGCAGTTTTTTCAGCTTTATCAGCCAACCTTACAGTATTAATGTAACATATATTGGTATCATTTGCATTTGGTTCTGGTTATTTTACATAGTGTCTACACTTACATCTTTCTATAGAATTAGGCGTGCTGGCCCCTATTTTAATTCATTAATAAGCATTTAGTACTACATTAGGCGTACATAATAGGCTGCTATTGGCACAGAAAGAAAATGTCAAAGCCACATATATAGTTTTACTAGAGAATCTCTGTTGTAGCGGTAAACTTACGTTCTATGTTATAAATATCTAGTTTTAATAATTACAAAGACATCTGGACAGAATGGAGGACGGACAACTACTTACGGTTGCGTTTTGTTGTAGACCCTTTGGTACAAGGGATGTAGGAAGACCGAGAGTGAGATAGAGAGATACTCTGTGAAGACGGAACAGGAAAAGTGCCCACTACGTGAGATGCAGAAGAAGAAAAAGAAGATTTTTAAGTAACACAATCGAATAAAATAAAAAAGTAATAAATATTCTTATTTTTATGAGCCTGTTACTCTTAACGTGTTCTACAATAATTTCTTAAATTCTGTAGATACAAATCTACTGTTTACTCTCATTAAGTATTGTCACATAGAGTGATGGTTACATCCATTATTGTTTTTTATAAAGTGCCTAAAAAGCAGTCTTATTTTTATTTAGTATGTATGTATATTATATTATTGGATAAATGTGTACGAGAGTTTTTTAAAAGTATTTTGAAATTCACATGTAATATTGAAGCTTAGTCTATATATCTGTATAGCAATATTGTCTATTTAACCATACTTACTTTGGACCTACTGAGAAGAACGGATCTATGACTGTGAATGGTTCCTGCTTTTCGCTGACCTGGAGAAAGTTGTCGTGAAATTTTGAGAAGCTGTTGACCAAAACTGTCTGAACGATGTCCGGATCTCTGAGAATTAAGGCTGGTTGACGCAAGTGGTAGTATCCTACAGCTGAATGAGCCTGGAATTTCCTGCCCAGTGAAGAGATAGCTCACTGTCAGTTCTTTAATAAAGTAAATCTCTCTCTCTCTCTCTCTCTCTCTCTCTCTCTCTCTCTCTCTCTCTCTCTCTCTCTCTCTCTCTCTCTCTCTCTCTCTCTCTCTCTCTCTCTCACACACACACACACACACTTATTTTAATTTGTACTTACCTATAAACGTCATTGTGCATCATGTTTGTAGATCTCTTCTGCAACAGGGCTTGTAACAGGTTGCCGACTCCAGGCACCACAGGCTCCACCTGCACAATGCCCTGTTTGCGCCAGTAGTTGTAGTTCCATGTCAGGTAGACGTACAGTGTCACAGCCAGCACGGCTACCAGTGTAGCGGCCTCTATCAGCATCTTCAGCTACCTGACTGCTCGGTCACAACTGTTACAAAGGCTATAAACAGAATTAGTACTACATTTAGCGTTTTACACTTAGGCGTAGTAAACGCAAAGCGATACACAAAAGCTTTTAAAATAAATGGCGCCTCTGGTTTTGCTTCACGGTGTAGACTCATTAGCATTCGAGAGCAGTTTCTGAAAAATTATATAAATTCTTCTGCCTTCTGAAACGGAGTTTTAAAAGTCGTCAATTGTAGAACGCGTTTGGTGTCTGTGATGGCCTAGATAAAGTGTAAATGTGGAACATCGCCATAATAGCCGATAGCCAGTTTTGGTTCGGGAGATGTCTGTGCTCCAAATCTCCGGATATGGAGATGTAATCATTCATTACAGATGAAACAGTAAGACACGAAATGGTTCGCACAGATATTAGCGGAGGGTGGGAAGGCAGTGGAGGAAGTGGGGTGTAAGGTCATCAACCATGAAACACAACCATGCAGTTGTTTTGAACACAAAATAATTGCTCGGAAAACAATTAGAGGTTTAGTGTTTGTCTTTTATCAGCTTAATAATAATGAAAATTGTTAACGATATTAATAAAGGTTATTATCCATTTAACAATGTTAATGATACATTAAGTATGAAAAAGGAAAACGTAAAATAAACACGAAGAAACTAAAACTGAATCCAAAAGATGAAAAATATTATTAGAATAGAGACAACAATATCGTAAAAACGTGTAGTTAATAAATTTAACACAGGTGACACAACGCAGGTTAAGCACTCAAAATTTAATAAAGTTTAATTTTGACTCGTGAGAGCGAAAATGATTTTAGCACAAAGGATAGAGTGTAAGGCACAATATCGACACTGTTGCGGATAATTATAAGGGGTACTGGACAGCGATGGGTTGTGGATACTTTAATTTTCTCGTTACTTGAACCCAATATATTATTTTTCTGTACGTTGATACTATAAACATATGACAGTTTTACTTACAATGCGTCCTGAACGAAATATGAATTCTCTGTCTCTTATGTAATGACTAATAATATAATAGAAGCTGTGAATCATATGAGCCAAAATTTATCAATGATTTGATTATATAATATCAAGCAGTCTGTAATTTCAAGTTTATATCAGATAGGGGTTACCGACACTGTTTTGTGAGAAACAAATTTCTAGAGTAAGATACGGTTAAGTGTGCGTAGAGTCTGGTAGATCTCTTTTAATGACTGTTGAAGGTATATGCAAGGAAAAAAAAACGCTATAGCTTCATCTGCCAAAGACTGTCGGCCTATTAAACGCTTTGATGGTGTTTTGGTGAAAATATCAAGACGTATTTTACTCAGAAATATCCAGACGTATTTTACTCAGAAATATCAAGACGTATTTTACTCAGAAATATCAAGACGTATTTTACTAAGAAATTAAACGTTTTTGATGAACAGTGATAAAATTTGTCTAAGGTTTTCGCGGCCGGCTTCAATGTTATGAGAACTTCTGCAAAATATGGGTGTATAAATATGGGTGTCCTACTCACAGCCACCAGCCTTAACCACAGTTCAGTGCTCACTGACTACGAAACCTTTGTCAGCGTTTTGCAGCCTTCTGCACTGAGGATGGCCGACGTGTGCACCAAACAACCTTGGACCACGCCTGACAGCCCGGCAAGCCGAAGTTCTCATTACTGTGATAAAATTTGATATAATTAATTCTACACATATTAAATTACGCAAAATACAATTTGCTCAAGTGAATAAAAAAGAAAATGTTGCAATATTAGGAAGGAAGTAATAAACGCGTATTTAAACCTGTACCAGTCTTTCTCTTCAAAACAAAAATACTACAGGAAAATGCGTTTTTGTAAAACAAGTGATCATGTTTGCACTTCATTCACTGTGTTGTGTATGTTTATAATGGTTTAACATCTTTGTTGTCACGGATTCGCACCGCGGTCGGTTGTTTGCCAATCGTGCAAAATCCAGTCAATTGCGATCGAAAAAATCGTCCATCAACTAAAGATACAGACTGTGTCTGTCAAAGGCGTGTGAAGAGATGAAGGCTCACGCCTGGAATGGTAATAGGTACGCTTGTTTCCAATGTTTATATACTGTTGCGACCAATCAACTTTTCCTGTACATATTTTTGCATATTTACACTCTATATACTTAATCCACATGTGACAAACCTCTGCGCTCACTTCGCTTGCCTTACATAGGCATCGAAACGGCGGCTTTCGGCCGCCTAGCGATTTACGTGTTACTAAAAACATCACTCATGTGTCACAGACATCGATCGAAGCATTAGATCTCAACGCTTTGCTTTTTCTGCACGCTCCGTTCCTAGCTAAGAGGATATCACACGTGGGTCCACTGCATAACAAAACATATAATCACCTATACCTACAGAAACACATTTCATCACACCATTATTAGCTGCATAACTCAATAATTGCTAGGACAGCTCATTCGCAACATCTCTACCGCTCATTGTAACATATATACTACAACTACTTTCCGATTGTACACTAACTTTATAAGCCTCCGTCTTACTTGTAGACGAACGAACCAACCTAACCTAACCTAACCTAACAAAAATATTGGAAGTGAGAGGTTACTCACACAAATGAAAAAGTTTGAAACCTCATCGAAGTTTGGATCATGAACGTTTCTACTAGTTACTAAGATTTTGATAAATCGTGACCAAGTGAAGGCGTGGAGCGGGTAAGAACAGGTAAAAACGTTCCGTCGCAACAGTCGTAGACCGACTGATCCTACTGCTTGCCTTTATCTTTAGTCCCAATATTTAGATATAATACACATTTTAAAATAAAGCATTCTAAATTGATTTTTAGTAAAATTTGTGTGTGTTATTTTATACAAAAACCTAAAAATAAGAAAATTTGATATTTATCTTTTTTTTTCGTAAAAATATACTTCATCTGAACAGAAAGAAGATTCTAGTAGCTGCTGGGCGGAAAAAAATGTTGAAGTAAATAGCATCTTCTATTGAAGAAAATTTAGAATTCCTTTCCTTATTCATACGTATTTTTATTCGTATTTAACATGCAAGCTCAGCCTGAGATAGAATACAGGTTTGTCCTAAGCTGTGAAGGTCATCTCACTTAAGTTTGTTGAGTGACGTGCTGTAAAATCGAAGAAGCAAAAAAAGTGTTAGATGTTTCTTGGATTTATTTTGCTTGCTCGGGGCTCAACTAAATTACATAGTGATAATGGACGTGATTTTGCAATAACGCAGAGCACCATTTATTATTATTGCACTATTATTTTATGAAATAAATATTACAAATGAGTGTGATTAAACAAAATTCAATGTAGATAATATTTGTTGTTGGATCAAAAATATGTTAAACATTTTTACTGGCTAAAAATGTTTATTACTATAACTACTTTACAAAAATGGGGAACGTCAAAACATTGATTTAAAATTATTTAAGCAATAAAAGTTTTGGCCACTAAGTGAATGGAATCAAGGTCGATTACGATAAACCACTTCGAAATGCGAGGGTTATGTGAGCGAATTAATAATGTTTGAGAGAAAGTCTCAGATGAAGACGAGTAGCTTATTGGATTGCCTAGAGGCCTAGCTTTAAGTTAGGCTTCTGGTCTTAGGTTTGTTCAAAGTCCAGAAAATTGTAGATCTACAGTGGAGTTAAGAGAATTCCTTATGAAGCCGAGGGTCGGAGATTTTTTGTTTGATTTCTCCTTGCCAGGTAATATAGCTTGAAAGATTAATAGAGAGGACGAACTTCAAGACCATTTCTCTAATGTTTCCAGAATTTGAGTAAAACGGCTAATGAGATTATTTTTTTGAAGTCTTCTTCCGGTATGGATCGCGTCAAAAATGTCTTGTATGACAACGTTTCACTCATATTATAATGAGTATCCTCAGGTCTAAGTGAGAAAATCGCCGGCAAGCGAACTCAGTTATGTAGTGTAGAAGTGGCGGTGACAGGTCGCTTGCCGGCATTTTTGTCACTTAGACCTGAGGATACTCATTGTAATATGAGTGAAACGTTGTCATACAAGACATTTTTGACGCGGTCTATACCGGAAGAAGACTTCATAATGGACACCGGCCAAGGAAGTCTACGTGAGAATATAGGTAATGAGATGTTGGTATATGAATAATAAAAAAAAAAACTAAAATGTTACTGAACGTAATGAAGAATATATTTCTGACTTATGTTACTACAGTTTGCCGAGGCATATGAAGAAGAAGATTTCTGGTCTGAATGTGCTGAATAATTTCACATTCAGCACCTTTGTTCCAGAGACTGAGATACTCTCGTGCCAACTTTGTGCAATAAAAATTGCGATTGATGATATTTGGAAGAATTGCAAACGCGACTAGAGGACGGAGCTGATAGAATAATGCAAAGTTCTCAGAAGTTTAATAAGTTCTCAGCCAGTGTTAATGTTTTAGTGAACATTTCATAGATGGATTACAAACGATCGCTGTCGTTTTTATGACAAGAGTTGAGCCAAATTTATTTTTTCTTGGAACGAAACAGGACACTACAAAAATATTTTATTCAAGAAATAAAGTTCAATAGACGCCTCATAAATTTCTCATAAATGTTCTTGTCCGGAGGTGTGGTTGTAGTAAAGATATAATAAACGATAAAGATATAATTTTTTTTGGTAATGTTAAAAAAAGAATTGAAACGTATTTCAAAATTATTCAGCTTTATTGGTGCAACAGTATAGAGAAAAAAATGTATCTTTTGTACACGAAAGTTTGTGTACAATAACAGAAATGTGTATAAGAATAAAAATGTTTTTATACAATTCATAAAAAATAAAAATTTAAAAAAGCTAATCGTAAAACCTATACGATGTGGTGTACGCGTAATACTCAGAACACGTAAAAAAATATAATGCTTGCAACCGAAGTACTCACAATGCCAAAAAGTTACTATTATTTTGTCTATTAAAGTATCTAAATATCCACACATTTTGTGTGTTTTTTAATGCCCACTGGGTAAAATATTTGAGTTCAGTGCTTTGGGTATTCAACAATACTTAGGCCTACTACGTTTTAAGGGTATAACATTTCTATAACATTTGTTACGATGAGACAACTCGGTGACTACGAATAACATACCTACGTATTAAACAATTGAATTAATAGGAATTATAAAATCTAATCGAAAAGTAGAACAACCTATAACAACAGGATCAAGTAAACACACACCTAGTGAAAGTAGTGAAGAAAACTAAAGAAATAAAGAAAACTACTAAACTACTACTAGGAAACGATCTCTAAATATCGGGTTAGGTAAAAGTAATAAAGGAAAGCATAAAAATAAAAAAAAGTTCCTGTTTAAGAGGAAAAGCTGAATACGGAAACAAGAACTTTGAAAGACGATAACAAAAAATCTGAAACAAGGAATTCAAAGGTACACCTCTGGAATTTTAACCTACAAAAGTAAGAAAATCAATCCAATTCCTAGGTTGTCCGTTGTCTCTTTGAGCCATCCATATTTTTCTAGTGGATATGTGGCTAACCTTGTCCGTCAACCCTCCTCCTTTATCCGGTCTTGGGACCGGGAGTGGTATCCAATGTGCTATTCAAGCCACACATTTTCATTTATTACAGGCGGAGTATTGTGGAAAGCACAATACGTCCAGTAATATTCTATGCATCAGAGACCAACTAGAGCAAAAACTCAAAGAAAACGACAAACTATAGAAATTACTATATTACGGAGGGTACTATGAAAGACAAGGTGCGATAGGTTGCTAAACAATAGTATAACAGGAAAGTGTAATGTAACAGATATTAATTCTTGGATTGCGGAAAAAAGAATGATATGGAATGAACACATATCAAAAATGAATGACACAAGGCTAGTGAAAAAGGCAAGAGATAGCCAACTAAACACCAAGAGGAAAATTGGTCGGCCAAGGAAGAGGTAGAGTGACAGGATCTAGGGCCGTTGTTATAGAACAGTACAGAGTTCTAACAAGAAAGTTAAAGAGGCAGAAGAAAAGTAAGAAAATTATAACATTCGATAAAACAGGACAGTGGTACAAAAATGAAAAATGAGTAATATTAAAAAAACGATACGCCTGTTGAACAAAAATAGAATAAAAATGAAAGTTTAATGAGGAAAAAGAGAAAATAATGCTATTATAAAAACCTATAACGCCAGAAAAAAGAAAATCTGTAAAGCCAGGCCACTGTCAGTGAGGAATGACGCTAAATTTTAATACGCGTAGCATTGAACGTACTTATGTGATATAATTTATGCTCGGCACAAATTATAAAGTAATTATTACCGTTATTGTCTTGTACAAAGATGACGAAAGACTTAGAGTGAACAATTTCTTTAAAAATTTATTTTTGACAGACCTTAAAAATTGTTATCTGAACTGCAAAATTTTAATGCGGGAAGTTTAAGGAACTGGTAACAGAAATACATAAAAACTTACAAAATTCTCTTACGTCAGTAAGTCACTTTTACCTGTCTGATCTATGTAAGCACTAAGTGTAACACGAGAACACAAACGCACGAAACTGTGCACAGTGACGGCACACAGGCACCACAGCATACACAAATGACACTGCCCTTGCTTTATATATAGATCACAAAGATTGAATAACAAATTTAATTGACAAGGTTAGTTGGGAGCGCTGTGAATTATGCACTGTCATATACGCCAGCATATAAGTTATATTTGCTGCTAGAAACAAAATGTACAGTAGAAACAAAATACAGACACCAACGAAGTCACTAATTACGGCTTCAATTTGTCACAAATAACAATTTAAAGTCAAGAAGGTACTCACATACAATAATTAAAGTTAAACTTATCCACATTCAATAATAATTTCACCTTATTACAATACCTCTTGTAATGACAAGGTTTCCCCTTGTCCACACCTGTTCACTTCTTCTTCGATTAATAATCACTTACTTGATCAAGTTGTTCGCGGACCCTGTCATTTTAGCAATGTAGAACTTTATATTCTCTTGGCAAACCCTCAGAACATTCTCTCTTAAGTCCACAACGAATCCGTAGGCATTCATAATGTCCGTATCTTGGCAACGAGTATTTGATGCCTAAGCTTGAGGAAATCCAGGCGTGCACGTACGCTTACGCTTACTTTGACGGAACTTCCAGTCACAGTCCTTATTGAACAAGAGATAAATTGAGGCTGTCTAGGGCAGGGCGCACAATGGACACTGTTGCGCCCGTGTCAGCTGTTGGTTTACCTTCCGTAAATCCATTAACGATCAAGTTTCTACTGGTCTTATGTAGCGTCTTGAGAAAATTTATGAATAGCAGATTTATAATGAGCATTATAGAAAAAGAGCAATCTTTTGGGCAGTTCTTGAGACACTCATGGTTGGTACACAGTGATTGTAGTGGATCAAAAAATAAAGTTTCATTGTAGTGGGCTTGTAACAGTGACTGTGACTTAAGTGATTGTAACATTTTATACGGATGCACGAGCATACGGAAGTACAATACTCGTAGAAAATATAAAGACAAGAAGAGAGTTTAGGAGCGTCACAATTTTCATCTTATTTGAGAATAACAAACCAGTAAATTAGAATCAATCTGGCCGTTGTGGGATAAATAGCTTACGTGTCTAAACATTTTTGACACAAAAGATTTAAATAATTAAATTTAAATCTAACGTTCAAATTTTAATATTAATTTCATTTTTTTGGTATTCATCTGAAGGCCACTTTTCTGCTTCTGAGCGGAAAAGTCTGAGAATTAATTTATAAAATATTTAATTATTATAAAGATCTGATTTATAATTAAAATCTGTATGACTTAAATAATTAACATGTATCAGTAGAAGAAGATATCTGTTTCAAGGGTATCAGTAGAGAAACTTGCTATATTTTAAGTGAACTAACTGTTTTATTAGAGAATCATGTCGTTTAACAAACCGATAAATCGTACTCAACTGGGCACCGCATATTTTCTGCACCAATTGAGTTTCTCAATTCAGAAGCTGGTCAAGCGACAAGCTTCTCAGTGAGATTTGATGTAGACTATTTATGATTATTGAGACATAATCGCATTTTTGTTTTCAGTGTTCTATAAGCAAGGATAGACAACCGTTTTAACTTTACTAGATATTGTTCGGATATTATCAATTGGAGAAGATTTAAATGAACGTGAGCCAACCAAAAATTTAATTTAAAATTCCGAAAAAATATCAAGATTGCGTGGGCGGCAATGCCACCTGAGGACGATATTCATAACACCATTGGTTTTGTTTGTAAATATATGGAAAAGGACATAATATAATTATTATGAACGACGTGATTAGTGAATTTGA
Organism: Magicicada septendecula; assembly: GCA_034769895.1. Classification (NCBI taxonomy): domain Eukaryota; kingdom Metazoa; phylum Arthropoda; class Insecta; order Hemiptera; family Cicadidae; genus Magicicada; species Magicicada septendecula. Next base: position 248,150,197 of record CM068375.1, read on the forward strand.
CCTGGCCAGGAACAAAGCCAAAAACGTTTCTTAGAGAAAGATATTCTATTTCAATCTTTAATATAAAACAATTTTAAGTTTCCAGTTTTGTTAAAATATTGATGATTTACAGATTTCTCCGAGTAGCCGTACCACAGGCAATGAGCACACATAAGTGTAAGTGTATGTTTGCCAGATACAGTCGAATTCCATCGCATACATAGAAGGCATACTTGTTGTCCTTAAAGATCTTGATAGTAATGCCGCACTTTTTATAAAAAATAAATAAGAAACCTATTCTTGACTTAATGTAACAAAACTGTGTTGTGAGCAAAATTAAATAATGAAATATTTTTTACCGACTACACATAGAAAACGAATGCCTAATTTTTGTAACTATAAAATGTCTAATACCATACTGTAATTTAATCTTCTCATCTAGGAATTACAGTTTATGTTCAGATATATTAAAGTCTCTGCAAAGTGTCAGCAATTAATTCAACAGTTGGCGTAATACAGCATCGGTCCATTCGCAGTTAGACATTTAACGAAAAATAGGGACGGTATTAGATGGTATTACGGACGGTTACTTCTCCGTGCAGGTGATAGTAAAGTTGAGTGTTGTGGCTGTACTTACTTCATCAGCATACACATACCATCAGCTACGATTATGCACAAAAAATATCAATAACTAAATTATGAAAATTATTGAATGGGCAGCTGAAGCGTAGTGCTGGGCACACTGCCTTCCTTGTATTCCGTACGGCTCACATAAGGCAGCCTACCCTGCCTTCTCCTACACTACTTCAGGTGGTACACACGGGTGCCATTATTATTATTATTTATTATTGAAAGATGGTTCAATTCTACTCGTCGGGCCGTATATTAACCTAAACAGAGTACATAGATTTTAGAATAATTTCACCTAGAATCATACAGGGTTACAAGCTTAAACTAGAGGTTTTCCAATTTGTGTTTGTAGATAGTGTTTCAATTTAGAGATTTGTAGAGCTATGAAATTTTCATTGCAGAAACGCCAGACAGACGGTAATAACTAGCTCTCAGCAAGGGAGCCGTAAATGAAAGTCAAGGGGACAAGGATTCTTCAAATGTTTGTTTAGACCATCTGCGAAATCTGACAATAGCAACTGGGATAGTAGTTTGCTATGCGTGAACGAGTAGAGAATGGAAAACTAATTAACTACACGTATTACTGAAATTATGTGTAAAACAAAATCAATATAGTAATAAAAATATATTTGCGTCTCAACTATAATGGCAACCACTATACTTGCATTCAATTTTTTCTAGTAATTATTCATAATGTTCTTCAATTCAATAAAAATTATTATCTTCTGTGGCAATACTAGGTTCTCTTTTGCAATACTCAGTTTTATTTTTGGTCTAAACAAATTGGGACCCTTTAGGAAATATTCAAGTTTAAAAGGAATAAATCCCAATTTTAGTACCAAGCCACGTGTTGTTCAATCAAATATATTGCAACTCACCGTCTGCGGCTTTTTGAAACAACGTCTTCACTATAAAGTTGACATGTTCCAGGACACTGAAACATGTCAACAACTGAATTGGGACACGAATATTTTAAGTTCTGAGGATGGGACAAGTGTCGTGAAAGATGTCAACTTTATAGTGAAGACGTTGTTTCAAAAAGCCGCAGACGGTGAGTTGCAATATATTTGATTGAAATATTCAAAACGGACTGGACACACGCTGCAGAAGTGAATCGATACAGTCTCTGTCAAATCCGCTGCTGACACTTCGCGGAGACACTGAACCTGCAGTAAGTTGAAGACACTAGGCCTACTGTAATCATGTACGATAATTAAATTACAGAATGTGTTCGGGGCGATTAGACATGTCATATATTATTTGTGCTCCAACGACCAGGAACATAAAATTGCTGTAAACATTAGTATTTATACTTTCATGTATATTTTAAAAATAATCGCAAATGGCATGGTTGTGTAATTTTTATTATTAACAGTGATGGTCCTTTTATACCAGCAGTGTAGATTAGGAATGTCAGGCAGGGTAGCCTGTCAGCTTAACTGTACAGCATACTACTAGTATGCTCTCTAAGCTGCATAACTCGTACACTATTTTGAACAAAGTACATTCATTATTACATAAATTTTCGATAACACATAACTTCTCAATTATCAAAAATTTACTAAAATTCCTATTACCCTAATAATTTTTGTTTAGTAACGTAAGCATCGTGGAACAATCGTACAATGAACTGTACAAATTTCAAACAAACGGATTTTGTGTTAAATTTTGTTTTAGGCTAGATTTTTTACAATTTTTATAAATTTCGGATCTCAGTTTTAATTTTAAAGAATTTTTAAAATTCCAAAACTGTACACTATATTCAGATTTTGGTTAAAATTCTCTCTAATTTGATATCCCACATGGTATTTGCAATTTTACCAAAACTTTTGCCCCACTTTTTTGGATCTGGCATCCAAAGTTTTGAAAATTTCCAGAAATTAACACTAAATTCAGCTTGTAAATAAAATTTCTTTTAACTTGGTAGGCCACATGCAGTATTGCTATTTTGTCAAACTTTTTGCCACCTTTTTAGCGTCAGACATCAAAAACTTCCGAAATTTTAATAAACATTAAACATACGAACAATAAATTCATATTTTGATTGAAACATTCTTCAATTTGATGTTCCACATGGAGTTTGCGAATTTTTTTAGAAATTTGGACTCTCTCACGTTTTTGCTTCCCGCCCCCCTATTTGTGGGTGGATCAATTTCAAAATCGGTGGATGCGTTCAGTTGATATCGTGAGACATATCCCAAACCTACAGACAAACGACAACGGTGGAGTTAAAACTGAGAAATTGCTTCGCTCGTACAATTAACGTTGGTTGGTCGGAACTACATTTCAGGCGCTCATGTTATCTCAGGTATTCATTTTTTAGGCTGTGTCAACCCGGGAAAAACGCACCTTAATTGTATGGCTCTGGCCGAGAATCTAACCTGCGACTTATAGATTAGGCTGTTAAACAAAAAAATGAAAGTCGTCTCTTTCAATTACTAACACAGTCAATTCTAATCGAAGATGTGGTGAGGAACCAGAATACGATGTCAGAACACTATTATTAGCTCTCGGTATCAAGATATGGAAACTCAAGCATATGTGTATGTTTACTCCTACCATTAGATTCAATATACATATATGGGACTTTTACCTACTAGTTAGAGCGTTTTAGGTTTCTTTTTTTTTGTATTCTACTTATGGGCAACCGTAGATGTATTCCACTTGCTCGGGCACCTTCTTCCCAACACTGAAATGCCTCGATGGAAGTGCTTTCTATGCTCATGACTCACTGTATTGCAGCTGATTGAGAAATCAAGATGTGAATAAAAAAAATAATTTTAAATGATACATTACATCACAAATATTGGTATGCTTTCAGAAGTTTATTTACAGCGAAATCATAGTTTTCAGCTCTTCGATTACTCAACGACAGATTTGGAGGTTTCAAGCTGCTTTCCTTCATTCCATTCAGTGACTCCGTTAACGTTTTTGTCCTTAACGTTTCATGGATCTGCGGACTAACAAAATTTACTCCTTGATTTTAGCACACTCAGATGTGGGAATTTTATCTTTAAATATTTGAAAGCTTAAATAAATATTTAAAATACTTTTTCTTCTCCTTCCTGATTCATTGCCTCAAGAAAATGTATCGTCAGCCTGAGTTTAATATGTAAAGGTGATAATATGGACAAATTTAATCATGGACAACTAATGGAGTGTATGGATATTCTTTGTTGCAGTCTCCAACAATGCCAATTCAGGCTACTTTTTTCTTTTGTAGCGTGAAGACTACTCCACACGACTATCCCACACGCAGAGAAAGCGGCAATAATTGGTATGCTCTAACTGCATTTCGAATAAGGTGCCAACAAACTAATATATATACACGTATATGCCATTGATGGTCCTTATATTTAATTTTTTCAAAAAAACAATTTATCATTTGAAAAGCTCCCCTTCATGTATACTTTGCTGACAGTGAATTTTTGTATATGGATGACAGTGAATTTGTGTTGTCAAAAGTTGGAGAGTTTCACATAATCATGCATGAGACAGCTGCATAGTGACATAGTTGTGTATATTAAATAATAGCGACACAGAATTTGTAAGAGAGAGTAATGAGGAGAAGAGATGACCAGGAACCAATAAACCATTATATTGGGTGAAGATACGACTTGGTAAGATAATGTATAGTCGGATTTACTGGAGACTCTGGAGGTGAGAAATTACAAATGGATGAGGGATGGCGACGCTCGAGGAGTGGAGTTAATGGTCAGTCAGGGCTGTCATACCATTGGAAGAAGAAGTGTGACGATTTAATTGAATATAAAATCTTAAATAAAAAAAAATTAATTTACTAGCAATTAAGTATTTTTTAAATCGCACTATTAAACCTAAAGCCCCTGTCCTAACTCAGAATAAGTATAAGATGTAAATGGAAAATCTAACTAAAGCATTAATAAAAATTCGAATTGTAAAAAAGCTATTAATATCACAGTTAACCCTTTGCTAGTCATCATGCGGTGACCTGTTAATTCCGGACACAACGTGCATAGCGAGTCGTCTGTAACTTAGGAAGATATAAAAATCATAATCTTTGTAATTAGTAATTTGAAGGCACGAGTAGTAGTTAAAATAATTCACTTAAATTATATATGTATAATTAATGTATTGTTTTTTTTTGTAATAAGAATGTCAATTTAAATAAAAGTATGAACTATATTATCGCGGAGTACTTGCCCCTCTCCGTTGTAATGTGCCAGTCGAATCGAGTAAAGAGTCACAATGCTGCCGTCAGAGCGTATAGAACTACGAGCGAGAGCTCCACCAAAATGTACTGGTTAAAATTAATTTTAAATGTTAGCTACCACTGCTAAACGTGGCGAGCGAGTGTAATGTGTGAATTGTAGAAAGTTGTGTTAAAAGAAAAATGTAATAAGTTAAAAAAAAAAAAAATAACAAGTAGTAAGCAAGATGACGTCTCCCCTGAAGAGGTAAATTCAAGTACAACTTTACATATGACGATGTGACATGCAGAAACTTTACATGTGGACGTATACGAGGCATAAGACGCTGACGAGGACCTACGTGGATCTACACCAACTTTAACAAGAGAAACTTCAATCTCCGCAGTGAACCACCTATCTAGTACTTGCCGAAGACACGACTCAGATGACGACGCCGACTTCAAGAGTTCCCAAGAGAGACACCCCAGGACGAGGTTACCACGACCTATTGTAAAGGTGACTCGATAGCTTGGCTATCGAGAGTTAATTATATTTGAGACATAACTTACAGAGAAAAGAGACTTTTCGAAGACTATAAATTTCTTTAAACTATAAATGAGACCAAGTAAGAGTTTACTGTAATATTGAATATCATACGTTGTAACGCATTATATGTAAATGTAAATTATAATCACTTTAGTTAATAATACCATTCTTCAAATGGTAAAAGAAGTCTTGCAAGCATCTAGATGAACACAAAATACTCAGAAGTCTTTGCTATAGATATATTTAAAGTAAACTCGGATCCGAGGTAAAAAGTACATAATCATTATGATCCCTAGTTTTTATGAAAACCATTTAAATATTTTAATCTAATTAATTATGTCATGGGATCTTTTCATATCAGTTGTTAATAAAGAGAAGTCATCTTATTACACATGAAAATGAGTGCATAAATCAGTGAAATACCTTCCCTTGTTTCCTAATAACTAGCTTAAGTAATTTGTTCAATTATGTTGAGTTTAATAACAGTTCGTTACAACGTAAGCAGCCCATGTAATTGGCAGGTGTCAATTAAGATGGGTTCCCTGGATTTGTAACGTGGTAAAAAACGTTACAAAATTGCGCCACTCTGCTCTGCTTTGCTTTGGTTAGCTGTAAATAATAATTAATTGTGTTTTGTGTTGTTGCTGTCTTGTAAGAGTAATTGTGTACAGAGTGTCACAAAATTGCGCCACTCTGCTAAATTATTAAAAAGGTTGTAAGCATCGTGACATTAACAAAGATACGTCACGCTGATAATTAAAGTAATTGTTACGTAGTAAAATTAGATAACTCTCGGCACTCAGTTATTTGATGTATGCACTCAGTTACTGTATTTGATGTAACATTAATTTTCATAAAATGAATTTATTTTAAGATACGTAAATAATAGTCAGTATAACTTGAAATATCATTGTATGAAGCCAAATGCAAGTATGTACATAAATTGTAGTGCGTGTTGATCTTTTCAGTCTTTAACAGGTTTATATTGTGACAATCCAAGACCTGTAGTTGCTTGAATATGCCTGCATAGTATATCAGTGTATGTCTGTCGTCACGGTAAAAATAAAAAAAATTTATACTCCTGTGTAAAGTAGACCCGGTTAATTACGTGGAAAGAATTTCGTAACTTAAATTTGTTACTAAAAAAAATAAATAATTTAATTGGGGAAAGTACGAGAATTAATTACTAAACTCAGACTGTTATAACCGTAATACACTTGTAACTTGTAAAGCGTGCTTTGTTGAATGAGATTCACTCCATGCGTCCGAGCTGGCTTCTCCAGTTAAAACCGGTCAAGAAAGTTAGCCTCTGGCATTGTGTAGAGAACAATACATGTGCGTAACCCCCGCGTTCCCACGCATACACTTACCCTGCCTTTGTTTACTAAATAAAAGAGGGTGACCTACATTCCAGCAAACAGCTGATCGGCGATTTAACATTGAAATATGTGTGTGTGGAATTTCTGTCTCTCCCTTAGAAGAGAAATTATTCTCTTCTGAATTATGCAAATGATTTACCCAAGAATGCACCTTGTCTATGTAGTTAGTGTGTAGTGTTGTAAAATCAATTTTAAGTACGTTTTAGTGTGTTAGAAATAAGATAAAAATGGCCCAATTTAACCCGGATTTACTATTAAAGGATGAGCTGTCTTACGAAGCTCTTTTGCGTGGACTACCCCATGCGAATGTAACAGTCGCGGAATTGCGTAGATCAATACTCGAAAGTGGATTTGATACACCCGCGCAATTAAGCAACCTAAGCGGACTCGATTATGAGAGCGAGAGAGAAATTTGTAATGCCAAGTATAGTGAGCTAACCTTATTGTCTCAAACCCTCCAAGACGAGAAATCTCCGGCGATAATTTTGCGGACTACCCAGAGAATAGAGCATTTAACCCGGCGAATAAAAAATTTGTTGATCTGGCCTAATCTTACGGATATACCTCCTGAAGTGCAAAACCTAGCTGACGAAGCTTTACGTCGATTACCCACTATTATTAATGAGTTAAGAAGAAGATCCGACTCGTTCCTTATGGATGAAATTGAGAAGTCCTTGAAGAAACTACACGTCTCCCCAGTTCAATCCCCTACTACTGATCTACCTCCGCCTAACACTGATCGCGACTCACCCGCCGTATCGCAAATGCAAGCTAACCACGAGCAATATCCTGATAGGGATTTAAATGCCCCTCCTACCAATCGTTTCCAGATTCGCCCCGGAACGCACGAATTGACCACCCCGAATGCATCATATCGTTCTCCTAAAGGAATGCCAACCTTCAACCATAACGCAGACCTATATGGAAAAATCACTCATCCTGTGGAGAAACTTTTAACTGAAATCCCTTACACCGATGGATTAAATGTCTCCAAACTACTAAATTTCATTAAATATCTCCTGCAGATAAAAGATCTACAGCAGCTGAATGATTGGCAAATTTTGCAGTTCTGCTACCGAAATGTAAACCCCCGTTAAAGAATCGTGTGATAGAAGCATTAAGCTCTACACTTCCAGTAGAAGACCTACATACCTCAATAATAAAGTACTTTATTCCAACCGGAATTTATGAAGAACTTAAAAGAAAGACCGTACTACGAGTACAAGGAAATCACGAGAGATTAGCTCATTACATCTCAGATATCAGGGAGTCATCTCGACTACTACGTGTAGATTGGAATGAGACACAGATGGTCGACACCATTTTAGTAGGACTGTCACCAGAGGAAAGATCTCGTTTAGCTTTGATGAATAGACCGAACACCATTGCAGATCTAGAACAATGCAGTATCCATTCGTCAAATGTATGGTACTCCGATCAAAATAGACATACGATGAAATCAGCAGGAACAAATAGAAATGAATTGCGAGCCCTAGAGCCCGGTGTAACAACCCTGCATGAAAGGCAAGTATTCAATAGACCTCACAATGTGGCAGTTCTGGTAAGTTAAATGTAACACCATCTAAAACGGAAACAAGGTACCCTCCTCGCAATAAGCCCATCTGTTATAATTGCGGCAAATATGGACACATAAGAAAAGACTGTAAGAGCAAGCAATTGGAACGTAAACACTCAGATCCAAAAAACATGTAAGGCAGGGAGACCCGAAATCCTGTGTCTTCCGCAGCAACACGAAATCTGGTGAACCTAAAGAAACGTATAAAAAAAAAAGGTTATTATATAACAAAAGTGGAAGGAAAAGAAATTCTAAAGAAATAGATCCCTACGTGAGAAAGTTTCTTGAAAAATGTAACGCGATAAATAAATGTAACTGGACTAAAAGTCTATTACCCTTAATCCAAGTAGACCTAGGTGTTACCTCCACAATCGCATTAATTGATTCGGGATCTACCAGAACCTTAATCAGTCAAGAGTTAGCAGACAAATTATTGAAACACCATTTAGTAAAATCTAGTAAAACGGAGTCAAGCGGTGAATATAAAGTGTGCTACCGCCAATAAACGAAATATAATAATAAAACTGAGCATTACCGTTAAAGTTAAAATCAAGAACCTAACCTGGGTTTTTACTATGTTAGTATGTAATGAATTAGGACCCGACTTAATATTGGGAGCAGACTTTATTAGTAAAACGGGAATGATTCTTGACATCTATGAGCAGAAATATTATTTTCGATTCGACCGTACACGGAAATATAGATTTGATTGTAATAATGACAAACAGGAAAAAACTAGTTCATCTACTGCACACGTAATACACCAAGAGTCTGATTTATCTCATCTAGAAAGTAGAGATAGAATGAGAATACTGAAATTAATACAAGAATTTTCCTCAGTTCTTACACCTAAGCTAGGACTCACTAAACTAATAGAATATAAAATTAATCTGAGCGATCAGAAAGTAATACGGCTACCTCCGTACAAGTTGTCGCCTCCCAAGATGGAAGTGATGAGAAACCATATCAACAAGTTGTTGGAGCAAGGAGTCATTGAACGTCCCCATATTCATCTCCCTCCTTTTTAGTACCGAAAGGTCACGATAAGCACAGACTAGTTGTGGACTACTGGCAATTAAACAAAAGAATAGAATTTGAATCTATTCCTCTTCCAGACATCCATAGTGCTTTCCATTACTTCACGAAAGCGAAAGTCTTTACTGTAATGGATCTGAATCAAGCTTTTCACCAAATACCCCTTTCGGAAGAATCAAAACGTCTAACCGCGTTTGCCGTTCCTTTTAACTTGTACCAATTTACGAGAGTACCCTTTGGAATATCTCAAGGAAGTTCCGTATGTAGTAGATTATTAGAAAGGATATTTCACGATATTAAATTTAAATATGTGTACCACTATTTGGACGACATCGTTATATATAGCGAATCAATGGAACAACATCTTGAACACCTACGTGAAGTGTTATCTCGGTTACAAAAAGCAGGATTAACTGTTAACCCAAAAAAGGTAAATTTTGCCGTCCCACAGTTTTCATTCTTAGGTCACATCGTGAAAGCGAATGGAAAAGTAAGCATTGACCCCGAACGAACCCGCGCTATTAGAGAATTTTTACCCCCACGAGATGCAAAAGGTATAGCCCGATTTTTGGGAATGGTAAATTATTTCCACAAGTATATTCCCCATCTTGCCGAAATAGCAGCACCCCTAAATTCCTTAAGAAAGAAGGGAGCGAAGTTTGAATGGAGCGCACAACATCAAAATGCGTTTGAACAACTCAAAGAAAGTATCATATCTCCCCCAGTTTTGCAACTAGCCGATTTCACGAAACCTTTCGTAGTGCAGACCGACAGTTCCAGTGTAGCGTTAGGTGCAGTCATCTATCAAGAGATAGAAAACAGTAGACTACCTATTAGTTATGCATCGCGAACCTTGAGCGATCAAGAAAGAAAATATTCCGCATATGAATTGGAATGTTTAGCCATTGTTTTTGCATTTGAGAAGTTTAAACCCTTCCTAGAACATGAAGAATTCCTTTTAGAAACTGATAATCAAGCATTATCTTGGTTACTGAATCACCCTAAACAGTTAGGACGTATTGGAAGATGGGTATTGAGGTTAAACTGCTACAAATTCAGAGTGCAGCATATTAAAGGTACACAAAACGTAGTCGCTGATACCCTGTCACGTATGTTCCAGTCGCCCACTAATACTCCCGGAAGCAAGGAGAATCCGGAAACAGCACTGGCTAACGCCGTAATTACTGAGTTCCCCCTTGCCTTTACAAACATTGCCTTGTATCAACAACAAGACCCTTTACTGAAACCTATTATAGAACAACTTGGGCAAGGTATTAAATCCGAGAAATACGTATTGAGTAAAAGTGTACTATGCCATAAAATAAGAAGCGGAAAGGAACTAAGAATAATCGCCCCTGATGTGATTAAGCCCATGCTGATGGAGTACTTCCATTCATCTACCATTGGAGCCCATATGGGAATCAATAAAACAATACATCGTGTTCGAAAGGAATATCATTGGAACAATATGAACAGCGAAATAGCCAGTTTCGTAAAGAAATGTAAATTATGTGCTCTCAGTAAACCGGCCCGAAATAATCAGGTAAGTCAATTAATTTAAGAAATCCCTAAGACCCCTTTCTCTAAACTTTCTCTAGACTTTTCAGGTCCTTACCCACGATCGAAATCAGGTAATACTATGTTACTCATCTGTGTAGACTCGTTCACCAAATTTGTTTGGATGTATCCCATGCGACGAGCATTAGCATCGACGACTGTAAAAATATTACAGGAAAGATTATTTAAAGACTACGGTACACCTGTACGTATAGTGTCAGATAATGGACCACAGTTTAAAGCGAAAGAATTTAAGAATATGTGTTTCAAGTTAGGTATAGACCATATAACCACTACGGAGTATCGACCGCAAGGCAATATTGCTGAAAGGTATCTACGAAACCTCAAATCTGCATTAATCGCCTACCATGCGAACGATCATACGTCTTGGGACCAAAACCTATCCTGGATACAATACGCCTTTAATTCAGCTTATCACGAAGGTCACCAGTCGACCCCGTTTGAGTTACTGTATAAATACAAACCAAACCACCCCTTGTCCACTAAATGGAAAATACACGACCTGCTACCTCCGCAAATAAAGGATAAGCAGATTAAGCAAATATGGAATAAAGCCCGCTCTAATTTAAGAGCGAACTTAGAGAAATCCAGAAAATACCACGAGAAAAGTATTCATAACAATTCAGTTAGGTACCAAGTAGGTGACTTAGTAATGTACAAGACTCACCCGACTAGTAGTGCAATTGATAAAACCACCTCTAAACTATCATACCGATGGTGTGGCTCTTACCAAATCCGGAAGTACTTAACTCCAGTTACAGTAGCCTTGTACGAACCTGCGACTCGAGAATATGTGCGGAGAACACATATTTCGCAGATAAAATTGTATAAGAAGAAGAGAAGAAGAAATAGTATAGCCAAAAATAGAAAAGGTAATACTAGGTAGTGAAGTATATTATACCTCAGTAACCGTGCTAAGTGTTAATCGTAGAATTTGGAAATGAGGCCTGATCAACCTGAGATCCAGTTCAGCGAAAGATAAGTTAATGAGTACTCAATGACAACTAAACCGAATTCTAAATAGCAAAATATTTAGAAAATTACTCTACGAAGAGAGTAACAAAAACCCAAAGAAAAAACCGGTAGTAGATTTAAGTAGTAGACATAAGAAAGTGTTTTGTGTTTTAAAATGTAGATATTAAGTGTGAATAGTATGTAAAAAAAAGAGTAGTTTATAAGAAAATATAAAAGTATATTGTGTTGTGGTGAAGAAACAAATGGGTATATCGCTTGCCGATAACTATGTGAGAGAAATTCCACACACTGACACCAAGCATACTCCAAGTCCCCAATTTTGCGTTAGGCTCACAAAAATTCGTAATGTGGATTTTAAGCGGTGGAGTATGTGACGATTTAATTGAATATAAAATCTTAAATAAAAAAAAATTAATTTACTAGCAATTAAGTATTTTTTAAATCGCACTATTAAACCTAAAGCCCCTGTCCTAACTCAGAATAAGTATAAGATGTAAATGGAAAATCTAACTAAAGCATTAATAAAAATTCGAATTGTAAAAAAGCTATTAATATCACAGTTAACCCTTTGCTAGTCATCATGCGGTGACCTGTTAATTCCGGACACAACGTGCATAGCGAGTCGTCTGTAACTTAGGAAGATATAAAAATCATAATCTTTGTAATTAGTAATTTGAAGGCACGAGTAGTAGTTAAAATAATTCACTTAAATTATATATGTATAATTAATGTATTGTTTTTTTTTTGTAATAAGAATGTCAATTTAAATAAAAGTAGGAACTATATTATCGCGGAGTACTTGCCCCTCTCCGTTGTAATGTGCCAGTCGAATCGAGTAGAGAGTCACAATGCTGCCGTCAGAGCGTATAGAACTACGAGCGAGAGCTCCACCAAAATGTACTGGTTAAAATTAATTTTAAATGTTAGCTACCACTGCTAAACGTGGCGAGCGAGTGTAATGTGTGAATTGTAGAAAGTTGTGTTAAAAGAAAAATGTAATAAGTTAAAAAAAAAAAAAAATAACAAGTAGTAAGCAAGATGACGTATCCCCTCAAGAGGTAAATTCAAGTACAATTTTACATATGAAGATGTGACCTGCAGAAACTTCACATGTGGACGTATACGAGGCATAAGACGCTGACGAGGACCTACGTGGATCTACACCAACTTTAACAAGAGAAACTTCAATCTCCGCAGTGAACCACCTATCTAGTACTTGCCGAAGACACGACTCAGATGACGACGCCGACTTCAAGAGTTCCCAAGAGAGACACCCCAGGACGAGGTTACCACGACCTATTGTAAAGGTGACTCGACAGCTTGGCTATCGAGAGTTAATTATATTTGAGACATAACTTACAGAGAAAAGAGACTTTTCAAAGACTATAAATTTCTTTAAACTATAAATGAGACCAAGTAAGAGTTTACTGTAATATTGAATATCATACGTTGTAACGCATTATATGTAAATGTAAATTATAATCACTTTAGTTAATAATACCATTCTTCAAATGGTAAAAGAAGTCTTGCAAGCATCTAGATGAACACAAAATACTCAGAAGTCTTTGCTATAGATATATTTAAAGTAAACTCGGATCCGAGGTAAAAAGTACATAATCATTATGATCCCTAGTTTTTCTGAAAACCATTTAAATATTTTAATCTAATTAATTATGTCATGGGATCTTTTCATATCAGTTGTTAATAAAGAGAAGTCATCTTATTACACATGAAAATGAGTGCATAAATCAGTGAAATACCTTCCCTTGTTTCCTAATAACTAGCTTAAGTAATTTGTTCAATTATGTTGAGTTTAATAACAGTTCGTTACAACGTAGGCAGCCCATGTAATTGGCAGGTGTCAATTAAGATGGGTTCCCTGGATTTGTAACGTGGTAAAAAACGTTACAGAAATAGAAGGAGAAGAAAAGAAGAAGAAGAAGAAGAAGAAGAAGAAGAAGAAGAAGAAGAAGAAGAAGAAGAAGAGGAGGAGGAGGAATGAGAAGAAGAAGAATAGAATGTTATGATTATACAATTTTTGTATTGCAATTTCGATATCGCTATTGTAATTTTGTTAATGTAATTCCATATTAAAACGTGTGGACATATACATGATAATCGTTTTAATCTCACCTCAGTCATATAGGCCTACTACATAAATACGAGATCATCACTGACAAGTGCTATCTATTATAAAGTTGTGATATAGCCTACACGATAACAGGACTGTGTTATTTTACAAACCTTACATATCGTATATCATACGTGTAGTATAGTGATTTATTATCAGCCAAAGTTGTCTAATGGACATTTGTAGTCATCTTTGTGTCTCTTTACAGCATGAATTTATTTCCCAAACAATACATTACATCGTGACCTGTTTATCAGCATTATACTGACACTTTATACAAATACCTGATAATTTAGTGCTTACACCATAATCTAGTATCGCATTGTTTTATTACAACTCATGTAAATATTAATAGACATCTGTACCTGTATGTTTAGTTTAATTACATACTGTGTTACATTTAAGTATGTACATATAATTAGGCTCTTTTAAAGTAAGTTCGACCAAATTTGTAACAATAAATAACCATTATTCTAAAATATTTTTTGCTTTTAGTTTTTACGTATTCTGAACGTTATGAGTGAGCACATTGTAAATATATTTATAACTGTCATACAGACTAAAGTGGTTTAACTTACCTTAATTTAGGAGACCTTAATACAGGTTATGCGTAAAACATCATCAGTTTTTTTTTATATTTTCTTTGTTATAATTTTGTATGTCCCCTGAGACAGTATGTAGTTTGTAAGTTAAATAATCTGAGCAAATAGAAAGTGGTGGGCGCCAGAGTCTATCCTCGTGTGAGCTGATGATGCTGTATTCTACTCAGATGTTTTTTCCCGGAACTCAAGTTTCAGAACCATAAAGCTATCACACCCATTACCTTATAAAATTTTAGTTGAGTCTCTTTCCATATTTTTCTTGACAGCGCTCGACGAATTGTGCCACATATTGATTGAAACTTAGCCAACTTGTGATCAGCATCGTAATCTACATCATAAATGACGTCACAACCAAAATAGCGGAAATGTGAGACATCTATTCTATACTCTTATTATTCACTACAGTCTTAGCCCGAAAGGGGTATTTGCCCACAAATGTCATAGTTTCTATCTTCTGCACAGAAATGTTCTTGTTGTAATTTGAACAGACTTGCTGTAACTGGTCTCTTGAGCTCGTATTCGTTGTTTTAAGCGATTAGTTGATCATCTGCAAACAGCATTGTATTCATGTATGTTCTAGTATTTACTTTTTTCCCGAAGCCACTCGTAATTTCCACTCTCTAACTGTCATCGATATAGATATTAAATAGTGTTGGAGCCTTGGTGCACTCCCTGATTAATGTTAATTTCTCCTGCAAAATCCTCTCCTGCAGACAATACCATCATCGTACAATACAAGGAACTGAACACGCCTGTTACAGTTCTGACTCATTGCGTGGTCTAACGCTGTCAATTGAGACAAACTGTGGAAACTGGTGAATACCGTGCCAGTTACCTTTTGAATCGTTACACTGAAGATGGCCTCCAATGTTGGGGCCGAAACGTCTGTTCCAATCGACACCATTAGACCACGGCCTATTAGCCCGGCAATGGGTCAGAACTTTAACAGAGTTGAGGTCGTCCGTGAGTACTTAAGGCATCAGTTACTGTGCACGTCTTTTGTATATAGTAAAACTGTACTTGTGTTTACCGGCTACGGATCAGTAGACCGAGACTATTACCTCAAAACTCGTGTAAATATAGGTCCTAAAAATAATTACAGCTTTTAATAATAATGTCGTTTATTAGCTAATGGTTTATACATACAAAAATTGAAAGACTATTTTACACATTAAGAATGGTCTTAAATTCTGAAGTTTTTCTCCAGCCAAATATTATAATACAAGCTTTATATAAACGTTAAAAATGCATACACATACATATATTTATATATAGTAGAAGCGAGTTTATTTTAAGTGTGCTTAATTCATAAGTGTCTGTGTGCAGTGAAATTAGACGACTTATTAACCGCCTTACATTATACAGGTTGGGTCGTAAGTCGCTTGACACTAATAGTTGTAAACGAATGCAGTTTTGTCAAGCCATTTAAAGACAACGTGTCTGTATTTAGTATCTTTGTTATTCTTAACGATGTATCATTTTAATGATAAAAAAATGTTTTAATTCTGAGTGCTACAGCATGGGAATTTTAATACAGGATTTAAAAAATATATATCACAAGGTTTACTAATTGTCCTCGAAAAATGCAAGCCAGTAATCACAATTCCATGTTGTCGTACTCGTATACTTGTCAGATGATCACAAATATATAAGTATACAACACCTACATACTCATTATTATATAAGGTAAATTCGGCTGAGGTGCCCCACCAGTAGAGATGCCCCACTATCTATATTGCGCGAAATATTCAACAGTGCTCTCCATCTCCAACACTGTAAACTCACCTGAGTTGGAAATTGTGGGCGGTGAAAGTGTTTGCTCACTATCTGCATTAACAGCCTGTTGTAATGAACATGATTATCTGTAGCTGTTAGACATGTAACCGGGCTATTAGGCCGTGTCCCAATATCAACTTTTCCTGTAATCGCACCCACGGCGGCCATCTCCAGTTCTTATTTTTTCCTTTAGCAGCCTGCGCTACCTTGTTTCCACTCCACTGAAGTGGCCGGTGTGGATGCGGCCGGAAAGTCTGGCGTTTCAAGAAGTGTTTATTTTGGACTATGGCCTAATAGTCCGGTTGTCATGTCTAACAACTACGACAATCCGCCCATGAGAGTTTGCGGTCACTTTTGATGAGCTGTAATTTTATTTTTTCAACAGCTGTAATATTTATAGCAATACATATCCTGTTATCTTTTTAATAAGTAATAGATATACTTAAACTATATATATCGTTTGACTTATTCATGAAACAAGGTTTACATTTGTGAAGCCAAACATCTCAACAATTATCTCTTGATTATAACTGTGGGATTAATTCTATAGTCATTGGTTTTGTGAGGTCATTGATATGCAGAAAAGTCGATTGAATCGCAAGGGACCTGTTGTTAATCGATTTATTCTAAAGACCTAACGTATCATAAAATATGTTACGAATAATATCTATGTACGTATTACAATTCGATCAGAATTTTGAACGGATAAGTACTTTTTTAACCAAAAACCAAATTCGAATGTTGTAATTACAACTTTGATTCTCTTTCTACTGTATGCTATATTATTTAAACCTACACTTACTTCACAACCACAAACATCTGGATGATACAAAAATTGCGTTCCTTATAGTATTTTAGGAAATAGGCCTATAAAACAGATGTTTGCAATAATCAATGCTTTAGGGATTCCTGCCATCCTCAGGGCAGAGAGAAATCACAAGAAAAGAATAACATTAGTTGTAAAAAACAGCATATAAGACAAAAGTGGATAAGTGCTTTGTCTGGAGTAGACTACAAATTACAGTAACTACATCTCTGACAATACAATATTTATCCAGCCAAATTAACCCATATGGCGTTGGCGCTTCTGCAGCCGTATCAGCAGAGGTTCGTTGGTTTCCAGCAACCAGGATTTCGGGTTGTAGGTCAGTTGTTCTGGCGTCGTATCACACTTCAGTAAGTTGTAGTTCAGTACTATGTTGGCCAAACACGCTTTTACTTGTGCCATAGCGAAACGCATACCTAAAACAAAACATAGTAACATTAATCAGCTTACATACAGTATATTCGCAAGTCAATACTTTTATAAAGCAAAGAAAATGTTAATTTAGCATTTTAAAAGACACACACACACACACACACACACACACACACACACACACACACACACACACACACACACACACACACACACACACACACACACACACACACACACACACACACACACACACACACACACACACACACACACACACACACACACACACACACACACACACACACACACACACACACACACACACACACACACACACACACACACACACACACACACACACACACACACACACACACACACACACACACACACACACACACACACACACACACACACACACACACACACACACACACACACACACACACACACACACACACACACACACACACACACACACACACACACACACACACACACACACACGCACGCACGCACGCACACACACGCGCGCGCGCGCACACACAATTCATACGCATACAAAATTAATATATTAGTGATTCGTACACTGACTCAGCGTTAATGATAAACACAATTAGGAGTGGGTTTGCTTCCTTATTAAAAAGTACGTTGAAAGGAATAAAGGAATACTGTTATGAAAACAAAGGTCAATGTTGCGTTGATCTTTATTGATTCTGGCACAACAAAAATATTATCCGTAGGAATCAAGCACTTTGCTTTCATAGGCAGAACGGTAGACTGTTGGCAGACTTGTGGTAGAGAAGTGTTGTGGTCAGTTAAACTGAAAGTATCGCAAAAGAACACACGTATCAGAAATGAAGGTAGTAGAACAATTTAGAGTTGTGAAATGAGTGTTATAGTGAAGTAGAAAAGGACTGAAAATGCTGTTGTGAAAGATGTAGGTGACTTGAAAAAGCTTACTGTAATAGAAAAAGAGGTGCCTGTAAATACTGGAAAACGTTTTCTTTTTTTATTGTGAAAGCCGAAATGTGCTAAAGCATGCAGTATATATTACATAAAGAAATTTAAAGAAATTTAGTTGCCATTTAAGGTTCAAGGTCTAACCAAGAGACAGCAAGCAGCAAGGAGGCATAACCATAATATAGAAACAGCAATTCTTTATTGGTACGCGATGATTCATCAAATAACAACTTGTAAGGTATAAGTAGCATATTTCGGAATATTCTCAACCTCCTTTCTACCATTGATGGCTGTAATGTCGATCAAATGTCCCGTTTGCCTTGACAGTGGAGCTACAAAACAAAATCAGCGGAAATTGGTCAGCCAGTTAATAGCGAGTTGTTTTAAAGCGATAAAGGTGTACATCGCAGCCAATGATAAGCGACATAGTAAGTTGTTTATTGGCATCTCTGTTTTAGCAATTATAATCATTTTGGAGGATATTATTGTTTACTTTAAGTAATGCGTAATGGAACGTTAAGTTGAGTTAACCGTGGTTTGAAAAAAAGGATTAAACTTTATCCTGTTATGGGGTCATATTAATTTCGCAACACTATAAACCGCTATCCATATAATAATATCATTTTTTTAGCTATATGACCTGTTTGTTCTTTTCCCATAGTAAATTGCTATTTGGTAAGGTCTCCGAGATACCTGGACATCACGTACAGGCTATCATCTTACAATAAATGTAATTATTATGTTGTAACTAATGATAATGTGATGTATTTATAATATACACACTTATTAATCTCAATTTTCTATTGTACCATACATACGATTTGCAATAAAATTTTTTATTACTCACATTATTAAAAACGATCGATTTCGGTCATAGACCATCGTCAGGTCATACACAGCACATTTGCGGTCACAATATATTAAAACATTAACTATTTACAAAAACGAATTCGTAAACATTGATTAATGAACTTGATACGTACGTCGTTGTCCAAAGTTTCCCGAGAACTGATCTTGTTACAGAGTGTTCATGTTTACATTCCGTTCTATACATTATATCAGCTGATTACTGAATGTTGATTTTCATTTTGCCGCAATATTTCAAATGTAATACGATTTTTGATGTCTGTCATGATGTTCAATAGATTTTCATGGCTCTCTTCTTTTACATGTTTGTATATTCGGTACTGTTGATATATATATTAGATTTTATTTCATCAATGCATGTTTTCAATACGGTTAAATGTTGCTGTATTGGACCATATTCACAAGACTGTTGTTTTATGTGTTTGGCTACTGTTGAGATCGGATTTGAGTGCTGAGAATGTTTGGTATGTTCAATATATCTGTGTTTAAATGATCTTGAAGTGAATCCTATGTATTTTTTGTTGCACCGTACATCACATTCTGTCGAATTAGCAGGCTGACATTGATATTGGTAGACTCCAGCTTTTTCATAAATGCTTTTCTTTATTGTATAGCTTATTTACAGATTGTTGTAGATGTCATTGCTTGTTCTGAACGCTAATTGATAGTCGTATTTTGCATATGTTATGTTGTAATATGTAGAAGGTTTTTAATAACTTTAATAGATTTATCATATTTAATTGAGGGTTTTATGTGTGTTACAAATACAGAATACTTTGACGCTGTTTTTAATTTGGTGATTATTCGCTCCTCCATATTTAATTAACTTAGTCTCTCCCAAGATTCAGTTCTGTGCACAATATTTTTAAAACTACAAAAAGTGCTCATTACTCTTACATCGTGGCGTTTCTACTTCAAGCGTTTTATTTGAATTTAAATAATTTATATTTTAGGAAAGGCGTGACCTTCTAATTATGTAATAATGTGTGGATAAAATATGAAATTTCTACAGAGTGTTTACTAATACATTATGAAAGACACGGTTGTCACTGAAAGACTAAGATAACATAACATAGACAATGGGTATGGTAAACTCTCGAATTATATTACGTCAAATCTGTACAATATCTAGATTGTGACCAACTATGCAACCGCGGATTCGTCAGACGAAACTATTTTTTAGTAAACATTTAATACAGACTTTTTCCACATACGTCTCTACTCACCAGTACATATCCTGGGTCCTTCACCAAATGGCAAGTAGCTGTAATGATGTCGAGTTTTGACGTTTTCTTCAGAAAATCTGTCAGGATCAAACTTTTCTGGGTTTGGAAACCATTTTGGGTCCGTATGTAATCCGTGAATGGGAATCACTATCTGTGGAAAACATCAAGCACAACAAACTCAACTCCAATACAGTTGTTTTAATGTCATTAAATTAAGCCAAATATTTTAATTTCAATTGCACGTATATGTGTGTGTGTACGGCTGTGAATTCGATGTGTAATTTTATGATAAAAGTACAGCAGCGTTTATACATATTCACAAGAGGCGTTTTATGTGATTATAATTACAAATTAACACTACAAATTAACACTGCAAATTAACACTAATAGAAATTTTTTGACCAAAATGACTGGTAAAAATGCGAGATCAACAAAAATAAATAATAACAAAACAATTATAACAATGTGTTGAGTTTATTTGTTTTATTATTAAAACACAAGAATTATACAACACATCACTAGAAGTCAATTAACCGGATCATTGATTATTTGGTGCACTTCTCAGAAATGGAAAAGTCTGCCTAAAAATTAAACCATTCTTGGAATCACAAGATAGCTTATCCAAGATGTTGGTTCCCACTCATTGATATTTTGTCTGGAGTCATATTCTCAAATTCAGCCTTATGGTGAATTGAAAGAAAGACAGTGTTCTCCTTCTTGTTTACCTGCTTTTAGGCAGGTGAGTGATAACATGTCATGTAAACTATTGTTATGATTTGTGTTCATGTGGTCCGAGCGGGTCATCACTTAAACACGGGCTGCGTCAATGACCGAAACAATCAAGCGGTATCATGATTCATCATGAAGGTTCTTCAGTGTTCCAGAAATACCTAATGATCACTGGCATTACCTTACCGCCGATTAACGTCTTGTTTTCTCTGATGTGACTATAAAAGACTTAAGTGTTGGCCACAGCCGTTCAGTTCTACGAATTGTTTATAGAAGAGATTAGAGACTGGCAATAGGAGAATTATTATAGAGTCGCTATTAAGACGCTACTAAAGGAACTAGGTGTTTAATTTATATTTGTTTTGCAATATTATAATTTACGAACTAGATTACTGTTTTTATCTGCTGTTCTACTGGATACATGTAAAGCGTAGAAAAATAAATGTCGGTAATAGGACTGTCGATTGATAAAAATTGTGCTTGTTTTTTTCTTGCGTTTAATGCGTTTGTCCACTTTTTTAAGATCATTATCTATTGATCGTGTAATTTTAATATATTACACGATGGTAGGTATTATAATAATTTTTTCATTTTCCTGTTATATGTGCATCTCAGAAAATTAGTGAAACAGTGGCGTTTTCTGAAATCTTTTTAATGTAGACATTCAAGTATACAAAGATATACAAAAATAGGCTAATTGACACTGATTATTTTGGTTATATTCCTGTTATGCTGTAGTGTGTTTTCGCGAAATATCATTACTTTTTAATAATCATAAAGAAAGTAAGTACGAGATAGTATTTAGGTTGTATAAAACAGCTCTAACTTAGAGAGAGATAGAGACAGAGAAAGTACACGAAAAAATAGAGTGAAAGATTTGAGTAAACTGAATATTTAATCATGTTTTAAGAAAGACTGTAAAACTTTGTACAATTGTAGCGTAAACATCACGTGCCCATGTGCGATTGTGAATACGCACGTGCGTATGATTGTGTTGTATACTTACATGTGTACCTTCTTTTATGTGAACAGGCCTTCCTCCGATTTGCAATGTCGTTGTCTCTGTGCAAAGTTTAATCATTGAGAGCACGGGTGAGTATTTTCGCATGGTCTCTGAAATGTCATAAAAGCAAAAATTTTGAAAAACCGTAATCACCAAGTACTAAAATTTAAAATAACTTATAATCTAAAAATATTTAATACAAGTTTTAACAAATGCAAAAAATCAAGTAAACTAGACATACTTTTCTTGTTTTTTTTTTAATGGTTTAAGTTAAGTTTTGCTTTCTAGTTATTTCACTGTATGACAATGGTTGTAAGAGAAAATCATGAAACCATAAATTCTAGACAATGTATATCAAACAAATAAAGTGCTACTATGGAGTTAAACAGATAAGATTAGCAACCGATACGGTTAGTATTATTTAAAACTTAATGTAGTTTTCATAAGTATTCAAAATGTCCTTCCTGAAATATATAATGCTACATTGTTTGTAGGAACTAGAAATCGATTGTACTCAGTGTAGTGGAAATTATGTTTTAAGTTCCCGGGAAATGTTTTGGTATCAGGAATTCTTGCAGAAAGGCTACGGTTTTACAGTATAGGAAAGATTTCTAGGTTTCTAGTACACGAGAACGATAAGGTACCAAAAAAGAAAAGTTATCAAAAAGAGAGTTATAGAAATATGACTTGGTAAGGAATAATGTCCGATTGCTACGTTCAAGGTAACACAGTTTCTAAATAGTGACCAGTTGCCAGCAGACGATAGTGGTTTTTAACTGCTCACTGATAGGAAACAAGACACCGGGGGATAGGTTTCTCAAGAATCTCAGCCGTTGACTTACCCATGATCCCGTGGATGCCCCTGTAGTACCCAGGACGAAGTTTCCCTCCAATGTTCACGCGGGTGAGGGTGACGCCATGCCACCACATTTCTTTAAAAATGGAAAAACCATCGAGATAGAGGTTTACCTCCAGATTCTGACAATTGTAGTGAAGCCATGGATGGAAACTGTGGCTTCCGGGAGACCGTACATCTTTCAACAGGACGGTGCACCGGCTCACAGAAGCCATTTAGTGCAGAGTTGGCTTTCCGAAAACGTGGACGCATTCTGATCTAAGGAATTCTGGTCTCCAATTAGTCCTGATTTAAACCTACTTGATAGTTACGTTTGGGGGTTATTTAAAGGGTGTCTAACAAGTCCAGGCACCCCAACGTGGCAACCCTTCAGGCGGATTTGGACAAGGAGCAGTTGAAGAGAGCGTGCTCGCGACAGAAAAACGATCAAGGCTGTGATCACATCAAACGGGGGTTATATTGATAATATTATAATAGGACTTAGAAAGATTCTCTTAAAGAATGTACAAACAAGATTTTTTGTAAGTGTAGCGTTTTAATGAATAAACAAATGTTTTAATAAACTGTTTGTTTTGTTCGGATTTAGCTGACGCACCCTGTAGACAGACAGATAAATAGATAGATAGATAGATGATGGATTGATAGATAGACAGAGGAAAAGGGAGAGAGAAACAGAGAGAGAGAGATAGAGAGAGAGAGAGAGAGAGAGAGAGAGAGAGAGAGAGAGAGAGAGAGAGAGAGAGAGAGAGAGAGAGAGAGAGAGAGAGAGAGAGAGAGAGAGAGAGCCCTATTGAAGGAGTCCACCACTATGAATTGAGGTGCATGGAAGAAAGTTCGTTGGGAAAGATGTAGCATGACCCTTGCTGAACGATAACATTATGAGACCTTATTACTATCTCCCATAATCTGTATGGAGAACATATCTTACTTTACACGACTTGTAAAAAGGTTTATTATTCTATTAGGTTATTAAGAAGTGTTGCCTAATAATTTTGTTGAATTTGATTTAGTATAGGCTAATAACTACAACCTACAGCCCCGACTTACCCAGAGCTACTTGATCCAAGTAAAGTAGTTTCATCACGGTGTCATAGTCTAGAGGTGTGCCTTCTTTTGTTGCTTCTTGCAGTTCGTCGCGCAGTTTCTTCTGGCATTCAACGTTCAATGCCAACTCATACAGAGCATAACGCACAACCATCGATGAAGTTTCGAATCCTTCCATGAAAAATGTCAGCGCACTTCCATACATTTTTACGTTACTACGTTCTGCAAAATTGAATGAGATAATGTTCGTAAATGTCAGACATCCATGTTTATAAAATTTTATAATTGTCAGAAAAATATCTTATTTTACCCATGTGTATCTACGCCCGAGACCCTTGCCGTAGTTTGGGGGGGGGGTGGAAACGACAGGATTCAAGAATCAAGATCTCATTAATAGTTTGATAAAATCGTACAGAGATCAGATCGTCAGTTTATAAAGAAAGTGAAGTGATATCATATTAAAGAAATATTTGTGATTTGACGTCGTATGATGTTGAGTGATTTTCTATATTGACGGATTCTATACGAGTAAACAATATTATTTCGTCAATACGACGATGAGATTTGAGTCTCGATCACTTATTTTTTATAAAATAAGAACTTTCTAGGAAGTTTACTGATGTATATCAATACACAAAGTAAAAAATTCGTATCTTACCGGAAGAAGACTACCGGAGCGGAAGCCGGGAGTGTCTTCCGGGTATACCGGAAGAAGACTTCAAAAACATAATAGACACCGGCCGCGGAAACCTACGTGAGAATATAAAAAATTCATGGTCATGCATGTACTATTACTGAAACAAAAGTGAAAATTGACGAGTTTACTGGTCTCATTATCTGAAAGCGTTTTATAAACGTTTAACATTTTTGGAAGACGTCTGAAATGATTCTAGTTGTAGAATGATAAAATGTACGCTTTATTATAAATCAGAGTGTGGAAATAAAAGGTAAAGTTTCACGTTTACAAATGTGAAACAAGGCAGGTGTAAGTTATTTTATTGCTACTGTTCAAATCAAACATTAAGCGAGTGATTTTTCAAGGAATGGTATTGTACTGAAATAGGAATTCAGTCGTGAAACACCGCGGTGTTGAGACTATCAATCAGTATTTCCCTTTTAATTGAAAGCGAATGTTATCTATAGACCAATGCGGTTCAAGAGTGATACGATACAGTTTGTTGGACGTTGGGGGGAAAAGCAAACATATAGTGTAGTTGTTTTGTTGTTATTGGACTCATAATTTAGTTGTGTGGTTCGTGTGCTTATGAATTATATTGTTACGACATTACAGAACAATCTATGTGTTTATCGAATGTTTCAGAGGAACCACGCGTACTGTGTCAAGGCCGCAATCAATTGCGTCCTAGTGTAGAGCTGATTCGTAGTGTATGGATGTTTCTGGATTTTCGGCGGGGTATAAATAGAAGTACTCAGCGACACTCAGTTCAGATTAAGTTGCGAATTATTGGAGTGCGGTTTGTAGTATTGTGCCGCAGTGTTATGTATTTTATAATTATGCGGGTCAATTGTAATACAATTGTGCTTTATATTAGCAAAACTTTTTATTAGGTGTGAACAATTTTAATTTAATTTGTTGTTGACTATCTTGTCGATTACAAACTGTGTAGTTGTGATAATTAAAGCTGGTGATTAGTGACGTAATTGGTGTCTTGTACTTTGTTTTCCACTGTACCATATGACGATCAGTTAGACCGTCGTAACAATATATTATTATTATATTATGTATTATTTTTATTATTATTATATACAAGTTATGGATTAATTATATACACAGTACGATTTCCACAGAAAGAGTACCGTAATATTTATCCATTTCAAACCACACACACGCAATCTAACTAAACCAGCTCAGTCTGCATTCAGTACTGACTGACTAGCTGCGCCACTGACTAGCTTATACAGTATATTGTAACGCTCTAGATAATTCGAGACGCCTCTTCCACACGTTTCTCGACTGTTCTACCGGTATCCAGGTCCGCTGTGTACTACAATGCAACACGGCCTATGTAAAAGTACTGAATTTTGAAACAGCCAATTTCAGTTAGACCTGGCGATATTACGAGTGCGATTTGAAGTTGTAAAATAATCATTGTGTTAATTAGTGCAAAACTGTGATAATGTGACATATGTTGTTGTTTGTGTCTAATTAAGGTTTGTAATTAGCGACTTCATTGGTGTCAGTTACTTGTCTCCACGGTACAACACGACGATCCGTGTTACCGTAGTAACAATGTATTACACCCTGAACGAGAATATTATAGAATTTTACGTAAAACACCTCATTAGATATTATAGGAACGCAATTTGCATTTCCTTTTTTAAATCTAATACATTTTTAAATAGTAATATAATTTTCTTAAAAATAATAAAATTTCGTAGATTAACCTTTAACTACACTAATGTAAACAGTCATTAATTTATTTAAATTATCAAGCTAATTATTTTGCAAATGAATAATCAACTATTCTTAATCGTTACTGAAATTAAGTTAAATGAATTTCTTAGTGTTTATGTATCCTTCCTTAAAATTAAACAATTTATAACCTATTTGAATATTATTTAGTAGGTGTCTTCTCAAATAGTACAGAGTCTATGAAATAATATTACTGTATACCTTTAATACAAAATGAGTAGTTACTTTTAATACATATTCTTGGGCCGTAATTACACACCTGTGCAACTTTGTAATTTAGTCAAGTTTTAGATGATGTGACTGATATACTATATATATAGAATATACAGAATAAGTTTCGTAATTAGTTTATCCGTCTTATTAAGTATATTAATAAGTACAAAATGTAAGTAAGTACTTATAGTACAAACTTTGTGCTTGTTTGTCATTTGGATTAGCTTCCACCTCCTTATCCCTTGTCTTCACTATCATCTGGAGAAAATCATTTTGTGTCACATTGTTTTTATCTCTGTAATCGATAATGGTGTTCACCAATTCTTGTACAAAGCCGCTGATCCTTGGAGTAACAAAGCTGGAAACGAGAAAGCACAGAATTTTTAAATACTAATTTAAAAATTTTAATTTGATTTTGTTATAGATGGTTCTGTCCTAGAACAAGTTAGGAGTTTTGAATACCTGGGCTACAGTGTTCTTATATACATAAGTCGACGTGGTGCATAAGTTGTATAAGTTCAACCTTATGTGCGGGACCATCAGGCGAACCCGTAAGTCAGCAAGTAAAGGAACACGGCTAAAATTGTACAAGGTGATGGCTCTTTCCACAGTTCTTTATGGGTCTGAGAATTGGACTTTAACGAAAGGCCAGGCCAGTCGCATCCAAGCGGTTGAAATGAGATTTCTCAGGCATGTGGCAGGGTATACTCTCCATGATCATAGAAGAAACACAGATAAAATGCAGGAACTGAATATTATGAGTATACTCGACAGGATCGCCCAGTATCGGCTGAATTGGTGGGAACATCTTTGCCGAATGGATGACTGCCGCATCCCCAAACAACTATGGAACTATAAGCCGAGGGGACGGAGAGGTCTGGGACGTCCGAAGAAGCGCTGGAGTGACCAGCTGTAATATTTGCCTATTTGAGACCGGAACAAACCATTCTTGGTTTAAACTTTGAGGATGATGATGAAATTTGATTTTGTGAAACGACAGCATCGTACAGTGCGTTGGGAATCTTAATTTTATGTTATTACTTTATCTGGTTTCCGGTAAAAGGTGCTCCTGTTGTTTTAAGAAATAGTCAAGTATTTAAATATAAACATTTTTAAAGTTTGTGTAGTTTCTTGTAACATTCGACTGAAGCCGATACATTACTGTAAATACGTTGTTTATTGCGGTTTGGAAGCTCTTGAAGAGTCTCGAGTTATTCCAAAGACGCTATGCAGGAAAGGCTGGATTGTATGTAAGAAAAGAAGTGGACTGTATTACGGATATTTGACATGCGTTTATTGAAGTATTGATTATGAGCGGCACGTGCGGATGTATTTGAGGCAATCTCGCCCGAATTAGTTTTGAACGAAATCGTGGTCCATTGAAGATGGACGCAGGTAGTCTGAATTGAATTGAATCTTATAAATACATATTTAAAAATGTCCAGAAGCCGCGCAGCTTTGTTAGAAACTAAACTAAACTTGTCTACCGACGGCCGAGATGACCGGCGGCAGCGTTTGATAAGCGCGTGACGTCATCCGCTCGTGCCGCATTGCAGCAGTACACTGCGTACAGCTGATAAACAAGTACAAAGTTTAAACATTGTTGTCAGCAACACTAATTTATTTGTACAACGGAACAATATTTCGGCGTCCTCATCACCTTCACTGGCCTGCGTGTAAATAAATTTCGTTCAGTGTCGCACAAAATGTATGTTAAAAAAAATCCAACGTCATCTGAAAATTTCATATATATATTTAATATATAACAGATTGTACAGACCGGCCGACATTCATAAATAACAATATTTGCACACACACACACACACACACACACACACACACACACACACACACACACACACACACACACACACACACACACACACACACACACACACACACACACACACACACACACACACACACACACACACACACACACACACACACACACACACACACACACACACACACACACACACACACACACACACACACACACACACACACACACACACACACACGGAACGCGGTCAGTTCAACCCACCCAATCGTATAAACGGTTGCGACTGATGTGGATAGTTGAACCCGGCCAATTGCGATCGAAATTGTTGTCCTACAAGCTACGACATGGTAATGAGCTACGGTAGTTTCTGATGTGTATATACTGTTACGACCAGTCAACTTTCTCTGTGCTATCTTACAACGGACTTTATGCTGTCGTAATATGGTGCCAATCGTTACTAAAATTTTCACGTTATTATTATAATAATACAGAAATTACCGTTATAATTCTATTCATTCCTAACCTAGCCTAACCTAACCTAACCCAACGTAGCTCAACCTGAACTAACCTAACCTAACCAACGTAAACCAACCTAACCTAACATAATGTAAAAAAAAAAAAATTGGAAGGAAGAGGTTATTCGTACAAATGAAAAAATTACAGAATGGAAACCGCATCAAAGTTTGGAGGAGGAACGTTTCTACTAATTGCCACAGATTCGGTCAGTTGCGACCAAGTGGAAGTACCAGGTTAGAACAGGTACCCGAGTAAGAACAGG
Source organism: Magicicada septendecula (assembly GCA_034769895.1). Lineage (NCBI taxonomy): Eukaryota > Metazoa > Arthropoda > Insecta > Hemiptera > Cicadidae > Magicicada > Magicicada septendecula. Next base: position 248,179,673 of record CM068375.1, read on the forward strand.
TAAAAACGTCGTTTCGTCGTAACTGACCGAGACCGTAAATAATTATGTCTTTCTTGCGTCATACAAATTAGTCATGCGACAGCAAATTGTCTTTTATTTATAAGAATACTTCAACACCGCTGCGTCAGGAGAAAATTGCAGAAGAGATTTTATAGTATTTTTAATATAATTTCAGAATGATATTCTATTCCGATACTAGACTTGTATCAAACGTCTAACCTACATTAAGTACCTATCCAGTATGGAAAAATACAATTTGAATTCTCAACGTCCTATCTAAAAATGACTTTAAATGAACGGTCTTTCCTCATATTTTTGATAGTGTTACGAGGACGGTGGCATAAGAATGTGTTGAAAAATTGCGCTGAAAGTTACCAGAATATTAGAAAACGGAGAACCTCCGCTTAAAGTAGATAAATATTATCGTACACTTTGCGCATTGGTACGATAATTTGACGGAATTGGAATCAATTAGTTCTATAAGTTTCCACCAGTCAGCGTTCTGTACTATACGATTTTCTAGCATAGATGGATCTTTGGATATGCTCGAGAGGAAAGACTTAACGGAGCTTATTCTCGTAACTCCCGTACCTCTATATACTTCAAAAGCACCGCTAGGATTTGGTCTGGTTAGCCGGTGATCTTAGTACCTTGTTTGTGATCAGATGTGGAAAGAGAGAGAGAGAGAGAGAGAGAGAGAGAGAGAGAGAGAGAGAAACAAAGTTGAATATATTCGGAAACCTGCAGGAAACCTTGAAAACCTTCGGAAACAACAGACAAAACTGTATGTTAAGACTTTCTTCGTGTGGCCGCGATTTGATTTTAACCTTTGTCAGTTTTCCAGTTGTTTGGCCTCGGGACGTCGCTTTGTTGACAAAGTCAAGGTAGCATCGTAGCCAAAATGTCTGACAGACGAAAAAAGAAATGGGGAATTGAAAGACTAAACAACAGAATAAAGAGTGAAAAGATAACAAAAAGGCTAAACAATTTAATCGAAATCGGTGAAAATTATGTTTAGATTATTTTGGAATTTCAATATGCATCAAGTGACACCATTCCAGTTGATTGACAATCAAAGTAAATAAAATATGACAGAAAACAACTTACATTTTTATGTACACATCTATTTTTACCTACGACGTATGTCGTATGTTTTGTATGTTTTCATACAATTTTTTTTGAGAACGTGTTATTATATTTCTTTATTTTCACTTACCGGAAACGTAGAATGTTTGCAATTGTCGGAGTGTAAAACAACGCGAACAGTACCAAACCGTTAGAAATTGCCTCATCCATAAACATTTTTCCATATCTTAGGAAAATGTTTATTTCTCCGTTTACGGTATTACTGGCAAGGCCAAAACCACAGCTGGAGACAACGTCCGTCGTGTACAGACGGGACACAGTAGTGGCCTGAAAATTGAATTTTTGTTTCAGAAAACATGCAAATTGTGTCCAAGTCTTTACAAACATGTGATTTTCATTCCTGTAGCTGGATTAAGTCTAAGAAAAAAAGTCAAACAAGAAAAAGTAAGGGAAGAAGAAGAAGAAGAAGAAGAAGAAGAAGAAGAAGAAGAAGAAGAAGAAGAAGAAAGAAGAGGAGAATAAGAGACGTATAAGAAGAAGAAGAAGATAAGAAGAAAAAGAAGAAAAAAGGAAGAAAAAGAAGAAGAAGGGAAAGAAGAAGAAGAAGTGGATGAGGAAGAAGAAGAAGAAGAAGAAGAAGAAGAAGAAGAAGAAGAAGAAGAAGAAGAAGATGAAGAAGAAGAAGAAGAAGAAAAGAAAAAAAGAAAAAGAATTAAGAGAAAGAGAAAAAAGAAGAAAATGGTGTAAATAAATAATTGGAGTATAAGTAAGTAAATTATAAATCTATTTATCCTAATTCTTTCACTTGGATAATGGAGGTATTGATTGTTTGAAACTTGCTAGAAAATTTAACACTTGGAAAAAAATAATAATAATTGTTACTTGTTAAATCAGTAAGTTTAAAATAGTTGCACATTAGTAGAAAAAGTAAAAAATAATAATGAGTATTTAAAAAAGTACCAACAGGATATTTCATAATATAGGCCTGTGATAAAAACATGATTAACACATGATCTTTAAATACGTTATATTATGATATATTACGATATATTATGATAAGTATGACTTATTTGGTATAAGTCAACTGTGTGAAGTAAGTAACAAAATTAGTTATGTTATATTGGTTTTTAAGAATATCTTTAAAAAACTTTACTCTTTCTGAGAAGAGAAACTTAGCCCGAAAAAACAATTATCTGTAAATTTTTGCAAACTTGCAATTGAATGGCCAGGTTTATATTGAGTTGTATATTGAGTCTGGTCAATTTTTGACAGAAAAACATCAAATTAAGCGGCTATAGTCTATTTCTCAAGAGAAAAGTGTATAAAGAAAATTTAAAGTTTAAAAGTTTCAAACGACAAAAATTTTTAATGTCTGTAGAAACACACAGACGCAAAGACAGTAGAAAGACAGACAGACAGACAGGCGCGCGCGCGCGCGCACACACACACACACACACACAGACCCCCTACACATACACACACACAAAACACAGAGAGCGTTACAACCAAGCGTGTCCTTTCATTGGTGATTTATTTTCGTTTTACATTTTGGAGATTGTAAATTAGCAAATGACATTAGTAAATTAGCAAGTATCCCATTGATATTTGACAGAAAGTTTTGACACCATACGGAACACACGTTACGATAGAAACTAAATCATGAACCTATAATATTTTTCCTTTAAAATAAAGTACGGTAGTTACAAAGAAAAAAAAAATCATCTGACAGTGCTTACATCAATGTCTTTGTCTAAATTTTTGTCCAAGTACTGGTTTAGGTTTCCACATAATTCCTGCATTCTGGGAAAAAGAGTTTTCATTCTGGCATTAGTGAATGCAGGAGCCATTGCCGATCGATTTTCTTTCCATCTGAAACATGACCAGATTTTAGTTTTAAATTGATTAATTATGTACAACTTTGAATGGTACTGAATATAACTTAATCTATATATATAAAAGAGAAATACCACTGACTCACTGACTGATTCATCACGAAATCTCCGAAACTATAACACCTAGAAACTTGAAATTTGGCATGTAGGTTCCTTATGTGATGTAGGTATCCGCTAAGAAGGGATTTTTAGAAATTCGACCTTTAAAGGGGGAAAAAGGGGGGGGAAGTTTGCCTGACTGACTGACATAGAATCAACGTAGAGCAAAAACTACTGAATGGATATCAATGAAACATTGAACATAGCTTCATCATAGGTCTTAGGTGCTCACTAAGAAACGGTTTTAAAAACTTTCACTCCTAAGGGGCAACCCCCCCCCCATTGTATGTATGTATCTATGTATGTATGTTCCACATCTCCTCCTAAACCACTGGACCGATTTCAACCAAACTTGGCACAAATATTTTACGCAGCGGGAGAACCAACATAGGATATGTGTTTTCTTCGATGGGGTCCTTTGGGGGTTCTTTGGGGTCTTCCACATCTCCTCCTAAACCACTGGACCGACTTCAACCAAACTTGGCACAATTATTTTACGCAACGGGAGAACCAACATAAGATAGGTGTTTTTTCGATACGATCCTTCGGGGGGTTCTTTGGGGTCTTCCACATCTCCTCCTAAACCACTGGACCTATTTCAACCAAACTTGGCACAAATATTTTACGCAACGGGAGAATCAACATAGGAAAAGTGTTTTTTCGATACGATCCTTTGGGGTCTTCCACATCTCCTTCTAAACCACTGGACCGATTTCAACCAAACTTGGCACAAATATTTTACGCAACGGGAGAACCAACATAGGACAGGTGTTTTTTTCGATACGATCCTCTGGGGGGTCCTTTGGGGTCTTAAAAACTATTAGATATGGTTACTATGGCAACCCAATAGAATACATTCTGGTTACCATAGCATCGGTGGAAGTCTCCCGCGTAGGAAATAGCGCGGGAGTCGTCCGACGGGCCTTCCCCGGAGTTCATCCACGGAACCCGGGGAGTCTTAGGTCGGATCCCGCGAAAGACGGCGGGGCCAGAGTCCACGGTTCTTATAAATAAAGATATAGGTTATGATATCAAAGGTGGTGTATGCATCTTAAGAAACTTCTTAATAGTGTGTGAATTCAGAGTTGTTTCATTTTGAATTTAAAAGTGGATAAGTTAAGATCGAAGTAAGTTATAAGCGAGTATAAAAAACAAAGTTTTGATAGCGAATGTATTCAGATCATAGTGTTCAGACAATATAAATGCACTTGCTTCAGTTTGAATTTAAAAATTGATAAGCTGAAATCTATAGAGGTATTGTATTGTTAGAATAAGCTTAGGAGACACTAATTTAACAAATGCCTTATTTCAACATTAACACAATGAATTATAAATCGACAGTTAAATACGCAGCGCGTGCAAGTACTGTAGACATTTTATTGAAAACTAATTTAGCTGTTCGCCCTCTCCCAGAGTTAGAAATCGAGCAGGAGCATCACGCGCAACAGAATTCTTCTCCAGATATAAGAATACAGTTTATGACATGCTCTTAAACAGGTGCGCTACAGAGTATTCCTCCAGTGAGAATGCGAACGTAACAATATAAGGAAGATTATACAATATACAAGTAATATAACGTTAGAACAAGAATAGGTGCCTATGAGCCTATGAATAAATTATGAACCCGAGCAACGCTGGGTAAATCGGCTAGATATATAGATATCTATATAAGCCAAATTCCACCGACTGACTCACTGATCACGATATCTCTGAAACCACTGAATGGATATCAATGAAACTTTGAACATAGCTTCATCATAGGTCTTAGGTGCTCACTAAGAAACGGTTTTAAAAACTTTCACTCCTAAGGGGCAAAAAACCAAATACTGAAATTTATCGCTGGAATTGCATACTTTGTAAATGAAGTGGTTGATATCTCAGTTTACTGGAAACCCCGAATACATTTAGTCCTGAGTTTTTAATCATTGTTTTAAATTGAAAAAAATTTCGTTGTTTGCAGGTTCTTATAGTCGAGAAAATTTCAAAATTCAATCAATTAATAAATGTATGTCCTTTTTTTTCTTGGAAAAGGCTCTAACGATTTTCTCGAAATAAATAATAAATAGCTGTTGCTATGAATGTAAATAAACAAACTAAGAGTTGAGAATTTGTACAATATATCTAATCCTATACTATTAAGCGAGCAATAATTGTACAATTACGTACAACGTGAAACTCCGTAGCGAAGCACGGGTATTTTGCTAGTATATTAATAACGTAAAGACAATAGTGGGTTATCAATGACGATTTTAATAAGACTCGTTAACAGTATAAAGCAAGAGAAACGTATTTCTACGCCGATGCACCGTAAATAACATGTATTGCCTACGTGAAGCTTATCACGTAACGCTTGCTCAGCAAGTAGACACGATGATGTTCCCGTCGTGTCTGGGAAAAAGTTGCTGACGCTAACGAATTCTCGGCACAGCCTGATTAACGTGGAAATTTCTGCCATGCTCCTATCGACAGCTACACAGGTGACGTTGGCTGGGGTGTTATTTTCAACAGTGCGATTATGTTCTGAGAACTAAAGGCACATTGGTACGCGATGTAATTTAGCGAACGGATTTATTTAATGGTAGACAGCGCAATGTTTTATTTTTATGCGAGACATCAAAGCGTTGTTGAGTAGACGGTAAACATTATTATTTATACCGTCTAACTTTTATTACTGTGTGTGGTGTGTAATGCTTATATATTACTGATATATTTTTATTATTACCAGGACTACAGAAATACAAGTGTAATTGTTCTATAATATGTTCATCATCCTCTTGGTGGAAGCATGCCGTGTTATTGGTCTGTTATGATCAACGGACAACCACGGCAATCCCTCAAGCGAGACCTCGAGCTCGTGGCATTGAACGTCAACGGTCTCGTTTCCCGGCATTCTGAGCTCTTAGAGTTCGTTGCCCGTCACAAGCCCGATGTGCTTCTTCTTGGTGAGACGCACCTGACCCCGCATCGTCGATTCCGATTACCCAACTACGTGTGTTACCGGGACGACCGGTCGGGTCGCGCAGGAGGGGGCGCCGCCATCGCGGTGAAGGCGTCTCTTCGCCATCACCGCGTTGTCCTGCCTCAGCGGCGGAATCTCGAGTGCACCGCGGTTGAGCTCCATGGTGCTCTCGGCGGTCTACTCGTGGTTTCCGCATACAAGCCTCCATAAACTGAGCTCCTGCCGAACGACCTGGAGGCCGTCTTTGGGGCACACAGGAGGGTAGTCCTGGCGGGTGACCTGAACTGTAAGCACCCTGATTGTGGGAGCCGCTTGGTGAACCCAAACGGGGCTCGCTTACGGAGGTACGCTGATGGGGCTCGGGTCACAGTCATGGGCCCTACCGGGCCTACTTACTATCCCCCGAGGGCTAACTCCCGCCCTGACGTACTGGACATTGCTGCGGTCAGGGGCGTTTATTGCCCGGTCCACGTCTCCGTCATTTCGGAACTGTCCTCGGACCATTGCCCCATCAGTGTGCATCTAGCTACCCAGGACTCTACCGTCTGCCACGAGCGGCGGGTAATCGAGTGGGAACACTTTTGCCCGGCGTTCAGTCGCCGCCTACCTGAGCGTATACCACTCGACACTACCCAGTATGTCGACGAGGCAGTTGCCTTATTCGACACAGCCGTAGTCTCGGCGGTAGGCTCACGCCCGACTATCAGCGGATCCCCGAAGAGGTGTCTCAGCTGCTTGCGAGAGGAATCGCCTCCGGAGACGCTGGCAGAGGACTCGTGACCCGGCCGACAAGGGTGCGTTTAACAGAGCGATAGGCAAGTTGCGTCGCGGCATGCTGGCGTTCCGTAGACGCAACTGGGAGCTAGCTGTAGCACAGATGGATGGCCCTGCCGAGAACCGTAATGTCTGGCGGATTCCCAGTTCCCTAACGGGAAAGCGTAAAACCGCACCTCTCCCCTCACTGAAAGGACCCGGCAGTCAACCCCTTGGACGCCCCCTCGAGAAGGCAGAGTTCTTGGCTGACAGTTTCGAGCGTCAGTTCGCTCCCAACCCATCCAATAACCCGGCCTTCACTGAGCGAATCTGCCCCGAGGTAGAGCGCTTTCTATCGGCCGGTATCACTGTCCATCCGGAGCCCATCTCGCCGGAGGAGGTCGCTGAGAAGATAGTTCAACTTAAGCCCCGGAAGGCGCCTGGCCCTGACGGAATCATAAATTCCGCACTCCACCGCCTTCAGGAGCGAGGAATACGGTTCCTCTCTGATCTGTTCAATGTCTGTCTCAGACTGGCCTACTTTCCGGCGAAATGGAAAACGGCTAGAGTTATAGTGATACCCAAGCCGGTAAAGAATTCTTCTCGCGCGGAAAACCTCAGACCCATCAGCCTTTTGTCCGCGACGTCCAAGGTTTTCGAGCGTTTGATCCAGCGTAGGATCCGCGACCATCTAGAAAGACTGGACGTGCTGATCCCCCGAACAGTTCGGCTTTCGTGAGCTGCACTCCTCGACTCATCAGCTGATGAGACTCTTGGAATGCATTACCGAGGCTGGCTGCCAGGGCAAACAGACGACTGGGATCTTCCTAGATGTAGAGGAAGCCTTCGACCGAGTGTGGCACGAGGGTGACCTTTACAATCTAACGGAAGTCCTTCTTCCAGATTGCTACGTTCACTTGATCGGCAGCTTTCTGCGAGACCGTAGCTTCCGAGTGAGAATAGATCACGTTCTCTATTCGGAGAGGCGTATTACCGCTGGTTTCCCTCAGGGAAATGTAGTTGGGCCTCTCCTGTTCTCGCTGTTTGTCAACGACACGCCCCGAGTTCCTGGAGTAAGATTGTCGCTGTTCGCGGACAACACTGCGGCTTTTGCCTCAGAGCCGAACGCAAGTTATGCGGCAAGCAAGCTCCAGCGCCAACTCGACGCGTATGTTGGGTGGGCCGATGACTGGAGAGTTGCCGTCAACGCTTCCAAGAGTGCCGCGGTAATATTCTCGCGCAAACGCAAGCGGCCTCGGCCGCTTAAAGTAGGCCCCGTCGAGGTGCCCTGGACCAATAGCGTCAAGTACCTCGGGCTCCACGTGGACTCCCGACTCACCTGGCGAACGCATACACAATACATCCGTCAACGCGCTTCGGCGCAACTCAGTAGACTCTGGCTCGTGCTATCTAATCCGGCAATGACCCCCGGATTGGTAAGCTCATCGTCAACTCGTATGTGTTGCCCATGATTACCTATGCCTGTCCTGTTTGGGGATACCTTGCTCGATGTCATAGATCAGCGCTCCAGTGCGTTCTCGACCGGGGACTTAAGCTCGCGTGTAAAGTCCTCCGGAGGTATTCTTCTCGTCTTTTGAGGAGAGGACTCGGTGTCCGCTCTTGTGATGACACCGTGAGATGCCTGGGGCGCAGATTCTATGTTCAATCAGCACGTGCGACCCACAATTCCCTCATTGCCGGACTTGGTAACTATACTCCGAGACCAGGTGAGTCTTGGAAGCGACCCCGTATACTAGCCCCGGTGGTATAATGCACCATCGAGGATCGCTTCAGGCCCTCTATTAATTAGAAAATAATGTATAAATAACTCTAAACGATCCAGTGGGAAGAGTCCTAATTGAGACTCGGGACACTGCACAACTCGCGACTCGCGCCACGCGCGAGCCGCGCAACCCCCAGTCGTGTATGTTCATCATACGGTTTTAAAGCTTGTCAGAATCAGTTTCTCTGTCGTATATTGATTTATTCCTTTGTTTCAAGATAGTGATATTCGTAATTATAATAAGATGTTTCTTCTTCTATGCTGGCGCAACAACCGCAAGTGGCCACCCTTGGTCTGTCTCATTTTTTCCGTGTCAACTTTAGGTCATCTAGCACGCCATCACTCTACAGGTCCTTTGACTTTTATTTTGGCCGAACTTCAGCAACTTTGAACACCTATACAGTTCTCTTACCTAATATTCTCAGAAATGATCCAACAACTTCAATCATTTTATCTATTTTGGATCTGGTCTCTGATGAGTAGATTAAATATTCATGAAAACATGGTTGAATAATTTTTCTATCCGTAAAAATTAGCTCCAGATTTTTACCCTTAGTTTTAATTAACATCATCGAAGGTTAGTAAAACAACTAATAAATATTCCGAACATTCTTGAGTCCATAATTTCTGATATACCCCATAATATTTCCTTAAATACTTTGTAGAAACGAAGTTATTGTCAACTATTTTTAAATGTTATGTGTCCGCAGCGACGACATTTCCTCCCCGTGGCAGCCTTGAGTCTATCCAAAGCCGGAAGCCATTTGGTAGGCCCGCTGCTGTTACAAAATTTGAGGGATAACCAGAGCGCGGTTAAGCCGCAAAATTAATTCCGTCGGACACGTGAAGCGAGCACCAGGGTAGAGATGTAGGAGAAATAAGATGAAATGAGACCCGTAGACTGGGACAACAGTGGACTCCCCTGCCGACTGAAGTGACCGGCGGAGAACCAACAGCGAGGGGAGCCGCCGAACATGACACCACGGCGCGAGCGGTACACTGCAACGCTGCAACTAGCGTCGTCGCCCAACGGCCCTTTTAAGGGCCACAAATGTGACAAGATGCAAGATTTGTCTTGTGGTAGTTATTATGCAGTGAACTAGTTTTTATCCACTGTTGACATAGTATGTGCTTAAAGTAAGCTAAACCGTACTCTATATTCCATATTTTATACATACCTTTTATTCTGTTACTGCATCAGTATGGAAGTCTTACAGCTATTTTAAACAGAACTTAGGTATAGAATAATATTGAGCTTTTGTGATAATAATGAATATAGCGTGTTTGTAAATACTTACTTTGGTCCTAACGAGAAGAACGGATCTATGACTGTGTATGGCTCCTTCTTTTCGCTAATCTTGAGGAAGTTGTCGTGAAATTTTGAGAAGCTGTTAACCAAGACTGTTTGAATGACGTCCGGATCTCTGACGATTAAGGCTGGGTCACGTAAATGGAAGTATCCTACAGCTGGTTGCCCCTCGTATTCCCTGCGCAATGAACGAATGACGGTCAATCGACAGAAAATTAACCTTATTAAACAAACAGAGTGTAACTCAGATTCCCCCCCCCCCCACATACACACAAATAATCATATGGATGCTTGGTTGGTTCGGTTTTGACTAGAAATATATGAATAGGTGCATATTACTTCAATACATTATCATTATAAAGCTGATAGTTAATATTGCAATTATATTATTTAGCATAGATTCACTTGTAAAAAGTTTTAATAATTAAGAAATTTCACATGTTTTATAGAGTAAAGTTGATGAGATTTTGAAGGAACACTATACAGTTATTATTATATTGGTTCGATAGCCACTTTTGTGTATGCGCGTTTTGTGTAATTGGAGATTGTGTTATGAGTGCACATTGACAATCTCACATGTTGGTCTAGATGGTGAAAGTGGAAAGCTAGCTAACTAAGGCCGTAGATGTCGCCCGCCGGTCGCCTCACTTGATACCATACTACGAAGACTGTTCTGGCTAATCACGGCCTTCCAACTGTCAGTTTGTCCTGCACTTGACTGAAAAAGCACTGGGTTAGGGAATCCAAATTCATCCGGGTTGTTCAGCGTCACGGTGTGACAAAGTGACGGTGTAAGAATAACAAGCAAGAATAACGAACAGACATAATTTGACATACATATTATCATTATTGGTATCCAAGTCATTTTGTTATTTATAAATTAATAAATTACCTTATATCCGTCGTGTGACTTTGTTTTATTATTTAAAATTACGCGTTTCGGAACATATGTTCCATCATCAGATTGCTTTACTCAGTGGAGATCGTCAAACGTTAAAATCACATACTCATTTGTTAAAAACATACGTCAGTATGGGTGCGCAGCCTACGGAGGCTAACCGGATACTCTCCGTAGGGTGCGCACCCATACTGACCTGTGTTTTTAACAATTGAGTATGTGATTTTAACGTTTGACGATCTCCACTGAGTAAAGGAATCTGATGATGAAACGTATGTTCCGAAACGCGTAATTTTAAATAATAAAACAAAGTCACACGACGGATATAAGGTAATTTATTAATTTATGAATAATTTCATAAATACAGAACCAAGCTTGAGTAGACTATTTTGACAGTAGATGGTAATAAAGGTAGAAGACTAGAAGAGATAACTAGAAGATGGCTAGAAAAGATGACTAGAAGAGAAGTCTAGAAGCTGGCAATACTAGAAGACTGGAGGAGAAGAGATATAAGGAAGACACGCAAACCGGAGGAATGATTCGGTAAACTACCGTTGTACAGGAAACTAGGGACGTTAACAGTAAGTGGAGATGCATTGCTCGTCAGTGACTAAACAAGTGTTGCCTCTGTTATGGAAACTAGGGACGTTAACAGTAAGTGGAGATGCATTGCTCATCATTGACTAAACAAGTGTTGCCTCTGTTATGGAAACTAGGGACGTTAACAGTAAGTGGAGATGCATTGCTCGTCAGTGACTAAACAAGTGTTGCCTCTGTTATGGAAACTAGGGACGTTAACAGTAAGTGGAGATGCATTGCTCGTCAGTGACTAAACAAGTGTTGCCTCTGTTATGGAAACTAGGGACGTTAACAGTAAGTGGAGATGCATTGCTCATCAGTGACTAAACAAGTGTCGCCTCTGTTATGATGATAATCACACACGCGCACGCGCGCGCATGGGCGCACAGACTTATAATAATTGTAACCTACTTGTAAACGTTATTGTGCATCGTGTACGCAGATATCTTCTGTAACAAGGCTTGAAGAAGGTTGCCGATTCCAGGTACCACAGGCTCCACCTGCACAATGCCCTGTTTGCGCCAGTAGTTGTAGTTCCATGTTAGGTAGACGTACAGAGTCGCAGCCAGCACGGCTACCAGTGTAGCGGCCTCTATCAGCATCCTCAGCTACCTGGCTACACGATCTCAGCTGTTAAATAGACAGAAATTATACTCTTAGCAACTTTGGCGCAGTGTACAGAAAGACACACAAGTAAAGTTTTTTAAATGTATAAGCCTGCGGTTTTTGTTTTATAGATCACACTTTTAGTGTTCGGAAGCAGTTTCTAAAGCGTCATATCACTTCTTTAATTTGTAAATTAAAATTATTTAAATGGTCGACTGTAAGAGTATGTTTGATGTCAGAGGCACCCTGGGCAAAGTGTAACTGTGGGCCCCCCAAAAGTAACCAGTCTACCAGTTTGGTTGTGGAGAGATCTGACCCTTAATTCTCCATTTTATTATCTACTCTATTGAGACGGAGAAATGTCTAACAAGGAGGCCCAGCAACATAATTTTGATGCTTTGTTTTAATTTGAGATGACACATATTTGCAATTTTATTCTTTTTCAGTATCGCCAAACTTTCTTTCTATTCACATTGGGAAACCAGGAAGTTAAGAGCATTTATTAAATCCGTGTACAAGACTTATTTAAGGTTTAAAGTAATAATAAGAAAAAGTGGGAGATGCGGACTGATAAATTGTTGTTCTCTGCGTTATAAGCTGAAAGACCACAATACCTGAAAATAACTGCTAATTACAGTTTAGGAATGCACAAATAATCTTGATTGTGAGTGGAATCATCACGATGAATGCCAATGAGCCTCAGCAGCATTTGATTTCTTAAGCAAATGGGAGAATTGTTCTCTAACTGGAAGAAGCAGATATGGAATATGAGTATGAGTTGGTAGGGTGACTTATCTCAGTGGAGGCGCTAACACTTCTTAGGACAAAGAAGATGAAGTAGAAGAAGAAGAAGAAAAAGTAGTCGGAGGAGGAGTAGGAGAAGAAGAAGAAGAAGAAGAAGAAAATTCAAGGAAAGCTCTAATATGAATATTTCGTTATTTTGTTATAGAAGATTTTGGGTTGCGAACATTGGAGCACACTTTGTACTGTTGGATTATATATGTCAATAAGAATTGTACAGTTAATTGTAGATTGTGTGAAAGTAATTAAATAAAACTTTTAATTGTTAACGGGAGTAAATTAATTTGTACCGGTGAAGGTTTATATTAGCGAAACAATATCTGTAATATTGTTCCTGAAAAAATGGAAATCCTGGAAGGAAATCAAAACGGAATTAAAAGGGTGTGACAAATTTAATTTTGAGCTGAGGCAAAGGAATTGTAAAAGATCAGTCATTAAAAGTTTAGCTCAGTTGAATAACAGTGGTTAGACATTTAGAATTAATACAAGGTTTAATTTAGCCTTTTAAGAGAAAATATATCAATAAATGTCATAGAGGAGTGGGGGAGGAGTATAAAATGATTAAGGAAGATACGGTAAGTGGCTCAATGCTAATCGATAAGAAGTTCGCAATAGACGAGTTCGTCCATTGCTAGAAAATTCTACCACAGTGTGTTGTGTGTTGCTTAGGTATCCATAATGCGTTTTGATCAATTATTTATGCTATTTGGCATTGGAAAACGATAGGACTCATTGTGGATATTTTAATTTTCTCAGTAGCCAAAAAATTATTTTAGTTTTTTTTTGCATACTACAATATACTCTTACATTGTTGTGGATATTTCTGTTTTATTATTAAGTCGTTCTAAGTTTTTTACGTTTACCCAATAACAGGACATACAAATTCTCTCTGCCTATTTAATTGACGAAATATATATCAGGATACAGATGTGATAGCATATGATTAGGATATGACAGTCCTACATGTTGCTACGCATGTTGGTAACAGTTTGTTAAAAGTTGTCGGTGAATTCTTAAATACTGCCTCCAGTTTATGTCAGCCAGGTGTAAGACACAGAATGGTGGAGGATGTGAATTCGTGTGTGATAACGCCGACAGGTTGCTTTCGATAGCGGCGATCGATACAGAGAGGTTCATCAGGAGACGAAAGGGACAGCGGATAGAATGTTTTATATACTCTTAGCAGTCTATACAAGGTTGTGTGGCTCTGCGAATTAAGTAACAACGCAAACAGAAGTTAGTTGGATTAAAGCTTTCGTGATGACGTTTCTGTGTTAGGCCTACGTGAGAGGAAACCATACGCAACTAGAATATACCCAGGAAACAGAAACCTTCCACAGCAACTTACAAGACTGATGAATGTTGAATCAGAGTTTTGCGTTTTGTAGAAAGGCTGACGGGTGACAAATTGCCTAGGCAAGCACTGATTTATATAGTCGGAAGGAAAATGGCCTCCTCCTACAAAACCGAGAAAAAGATGGCTTGAACTTGCTGTCTGTTGAAGGTAGTGTCACCTAATCCTCCACGTGAAAAAGTGTGGGAGGAGGAGGAGAAAGAACAAAAAGAAGAAGAAGAATAATAAGAAGAAGAAATGAACCATTCTTATATTAAACTGCTTACATATTTGTATTAAATATCTTCCATTATCATTTAATTATTTTTATAGAATTAAATAGCACTCCGAGGTTTTTATTATTCATCAGAATTATTTCCCTTCTTCTTTTCTAGAATATTTTCTACAATTATTTTTAGAGTCGTCGGGAAACTGTTAATATTAAATAAATTTGCATCATTTGTGAGAGAATATACTCCAATTACCGGATAAATGTTGAAAATGAAAAGTTAATAATAACGAGATAAGAATATTGATAAATTGGGCAAGAAATTTGGTAGATGGTTATCATGGGTACATGAGAAGAAGGGGGACAGAAAAATATCAAAAATAAAACCTCAGGTAGTTCAGAAACGGATACTGCAGGAAGGAGTAGAAGAGGAAGTTCCTTAACTACATGTAAGTTTATAATACAGATCAAACGAAGAAAAAATTCAAGATACTGGATGACGGTGGCGATGACAGAGAGATATAATCGGGAGTTTCATTTACGGAGAAATTGTATATGTATTTCGGAATTTAAACTTTTTGTATGTTAAAATTTTTGTAATGTTTAGGCACTGATTTAATTATAATATATTGTTAATTATATATAACAATATATATAATTGTTATAGGGGGTATTAGGTTGAATGGAAACTCAGAACAAAGAACAATTTTTAAATGAAAAGCAAATAAGAAAAAATTAAGAAAACAATAATTTCTGTACGGTAGCAAGATTTTTCATTATTTTCAAAGTAAAAGGAAAGTAAAAGTAATAATTAAGTAAAATCATAGTTATACGTAGACTAACTACTACATATATTTTATTGTAAACTGTTTTTGAAATAAGTAGTTCGTTTTCAACATTCACAAAAATGTGAGCAGATGTTTACTATTCAAATATAAGTAATTCGCGTACTGTATTAATCACTGCATATGCAGTGAGTTGAAAAGAGGTAATACCATATTTATTTTGAAACGCGCTAAAAAACAAAGCTTTCTTTATTTAGTCTTCATATATTTTCATAAATTTGAAAACTGAAATGAATCACAACACCTTCAATGTTGACAGGTAAATGCAGTTGGCAAGTGGAAGATCTTTAGATATTATTTAAAATCTTCGAGATACAATAAACAAACCCTTTTCACTGTCTATGTCAAACGTTTGTCAGAGTTGACAATTCGAGTTGTTTAATATGTTACACACGTGAGAATATTTTATAAGCTTTTAATAGAAATAGTATTAGTTAGACGAATCTTGTAGAATTTTTGCAAGTTTCATATCACAATAAACTGAATACATATTTATAAACATAGTAATGACAGGATTATGTATGTTTATTCTTACAGTAATTATATACATATTAATAAGATGCAATTTCTAGAGACATATGCTTTTTTATCAGAGAACTATTCAATGGACTAGTTCACTTCATGCCATGTATTCTGTCAACAATTATGCTTATTGTTATGTATTAACAGATTGTACAAATAAACGTAAAAAAAATATACTTTTCATAAATATCGTTTATAGTTTTTCTAGCTGACATTATTGGAGTAATCTTTACTGATTTCTTGGGTAGTATGAGCAACGTATTAAACATGCAAAACACGCGCGCGCGCGCACACACGCCGTTGCATATTATAATGTTGAGTTAAAATGTAACTCCTGCGTTTCTTGTTCCACAATACTAGTTTTATTCATAAATGCTCAAATTTTTCTTCTTATATATTTTATATTATTATTATTAATAAAACGTTTTACAAGAATATATTTTATTTTGTCAATTACAGTGTTTCAATAGCATATAGCTATCATAATCAGATATAATTAATAAATTTACATTTAAAATAAATTAAAATTAATAAAAACATAAAATTATTTCCTTTCAATATATCTAACATGTATACAAATATTCCAATTAAAGAAACAATTGAAATTATTAATAATAATCACAAAAACAATAATAATAATTTTCAATATGTAAAACAAATAACCAACATTTTAAATACTATTCTAAACCAAAATTATTTTATATATAATAATAATATTTATTAGGAATTAGACGGACTAGCAATGGAAGCCCCTACTTCCGTAATATATCAGAAAATGTTTTAACCATTTAGATATAAAAATACATGATATTATTAAAAATGTAGACCCTCTAGGTCATTATTATTGATATGTAGATGACACACTCTACATATCTCAAAATAATGGTAATAACATTAATAAAAATTTTAATTTAATTAATAATCTCTATAAATAAAACATATTCTTTTAAAAAGTTTTATTATTAATAATTATTAATAGTAATACAAAATAATAGGTTTGAAACAATTATTTTCAGTAGTATATGTGTGTATGCGCTGGGACTCAAAAAACAGGCATGTATGCGCTGGGACACAATACCCACTATGTATGTATGCGCCAGGACAAAAAAAACATGCATGTATGCGCTGGGACACAATACCCCACTATGTATGTATGCGCTAGGACAAAAAAAACAGGCATGTATGCGCTGGGACACAATGTAAAAAATGTAAATATAAACAGTATAAAATATAAATATAAACAGACGGCGTTTGTTGACACGCCCCCGCCCCGCGTACACAATAGACATTCCGAGTTCGTTGACGTGTTTTTTTTCTCCTTTTTACAGTGTAGACAGCGTGGCGTCCGTCCGTCTTTACCTAAATATATTACATTTTTATTTTGTAATCGTGATCGTGTCTTTAACGATTGTGTTATTCTATAGTAAACCGTGACCTTGAAACATACTGACCTAGTAACAAAAATGTAAATATAAACAGACGGCGTTTGTTGACACGCCCCGCGTACACATAAACATTCCGAGTTCGTTGACGTGTTTTTTTTTTCTTTTTTTTAGCGTCGTCTTTACCTAAATATATTACATTTTATTTGTAATGATTGTCATTCTATAGTAAACCATGACCTTGAAACACACTGACCTAGTAAAAATGTAAATATAAACAGACGGTCGTGCAACTCGTCTTTACCTAAATATAAGATACCGATAACCTTTTTAGTTGTCGTACTATACAAAGTAATCTCTGATAACTAAGGTCATAGATGTAAACAGTTTTTAATTAATTGTTGTACTTTGAATAATGAGCATCAGACAGGCGATAAGTAGTGAATTACATAAACAAGCGAGAAGGAATTTTCCTACACGCAATGTCGAACTAAAAGGTATTCACGATTTGTATCAAGCTGACCTTGTAGAAATGATTTCTTTTTCAAAGTTGAATAAAGGTTATAAATATATACTAACAGTGATAAATTGTTTTAGTAAATTTGCATTTGCAGTTCCGTTAAAATCAAAAACCTCACACGACATTGTAAAAGCTCTAAGACCTATATTACATGTAAACAAAATGAAACATTTGCAAACTGATAAAGGAAAAGAATTTTACAATTTACCGATTCAGCAATTATTTAATCATTATAATATAAATCATTATTCAACTTATTCAGATAAAAAAGCCTCTATTATTGAACGTTTTAATCGTACTTTAAAAAACCATATGTGGAAGTGGTTTACTACCAGTGGAAAGTATACATGGATCGAAGTACTTCCTCAGTTATTGAAAAAATATAATAATACTGTACATAGAACTATAAGTATGAAACCTAAAGATGTTAATATAAATAATGAGAAAAGGGTATTAACACAAATAAATAAAAAACGAATACCTGTTAATAAGAAACCTGCAAAATATAAAGTTGGGGATAGAGTGAGAATTAGTAAATACAAACAAATTTTTACTAAGGGTTATTTACCAAATTGGACAAATGAAATATTTACAATTCATAATATTAAACAAACAGTACCTAGAACATATATTTTAAAAGATGATACAGGAACCGTATTAGATGGCGGATTTTACGAACAAGAAATTAGTAAAACAAAATACGACAATATATTTTAATTGAAAAAATATTAAAACGTAAAGGTAATAAATTACTTGTTCAGTGGTTAGGATACGATAAGTCGCATAACAGTTGGATTGATAAAAACCAAATCATTTGAATTATTTTTTTTTTCAATCATGAAAATAGTACAACAAACAAAAAAAATACGTATTTGTAATTTTGATAAATCTATGGAGAAAAAAGAAAGAGTCCATAGCGAGTTGTTACCAAATAATGTCAGGTCTCTTATCATGGGGCCCAGTAATACAGGTAAAACAAACCTAATGCTTAATCTTTTGTTCAGTCCTAATGGTTTATGTTTTGAGAACGTTTATGTTTTTTCAAAATCGTTGTATCAGTCAAAGTACAAATTTTTAGAAACAGTTTTATCAGGTATACCATCAATACAATACTATAAATTTTCAGAAAATGATCAAGTCATTCATCCTGATGATACTGAACAAAATTCAGTTATTATATTTGATGATGTAGCATGTAAACAACAAGATAATATAAGAAATCATTTTACAATATGTAGACATAAAAATAATAATGTTATTTATATATGTCAAACGTATGTTCGAATTCCGAAACACTTAATTCGTGATAACGCGAATTTAATAATTATTTTTCAACAAGACGAACTAAATTTAAAACATATATACAGAGATCATGTTAATACTGATATGACATTTGAAATGTTTAAAGAACTTTGTTCTAAAGCATGGACAAGACGTAAAAAGGGTTTTTTTGTTATAGATAAAGAAAGTGATATGAATTGTGGCGGTCGTTATCGTTTTGATTTTGATATCTATATTACTAATTTGTAATCGAAATTTTTTTTATTACTTATCAATATGTCATCGAAGAAGTCACGTTCCCTTGACAAGCAAGAGAAGCTCGTTAATGAAATTAAAAAAATAAGAAAAAATATTCGAAAGAAACATCAGACTCTAACACAAAATGTTATTGATGAAGAACAGTTTGCAGAAAAATCGTTGAAACCTATTATCACTCCGTTACAAAAGTTAGTACAAGAGAAAACAAATTCATCATTGATTAAAAAAGAAGAACAACAATTAGATGTTGAAATGGACGATATTCAGTCGCGTTTACAAAACAAAAGGTTTTCAGAAGAGGCCGAAAACATCCCGATATCGAACAAACGAACAGTAGAAACGCCGTTACCATTACCGCGTGAAGAAGAAATAACGTATGAAACCTTACCCACGGTTGATGAATTAATGTCAACATCAGAAGGACGACAATCAATTGAACCTTTTATCGATATATGGTTTAAAGGTCCGTTAATAAGACATTATATGCGTAAATTTTTTGATGACAGTAATCATGATATTGATCACGTTTTTGGTACATATTTTGGAGATAATAATATTTTAATGTTAGGTAAATACCCCTTAAAGACTGATGAAAGTGATATTATTACAATTAATAATGTTATGTACAAAGGTACACCTGGTTTGTACGATCTTATTTTTATGAAAAACCCCAATGCATATGTATATTCTCAAGAAGATTTAGACGAATATTCGCGTATAATAAGTGAAACCGCGGCATATTTAAGTTTAAAGACAAACAGAGTTAAAAGCAGTACTAGTTACAAATATAAAAATATAATTAAGCCTATTATTAATAAGCTTTTACAATCATCCACATCAAAAGTTAGAAGTAGCCGATTGCATAGTGATACAGAAGGTCGCGGTTTGTTAAATTTCAGTAACAGTAAGCCAGTTTTTGTGTACTGGAATAATGTAAATGAATTATGCGATAGATTAAAATTATTGATTGCTTCACAAAGTGCAGGTCATTCGGGTCATGAAAATGAAATATTATCAATTATTGAAGAGCTACAGGAGGCCGGTATAATAAAAGAAGATGCAGCAACGTTTGAAGCGATATTTTCAAAATGAGTGTCGATAAATTCGGACACTATAGTGGTGATCTAGTGGCTAGTTCCAACGTTCAGCGTGGACCGCCTGGAGAAGGATTTAAATTAACTGACGACGGAAATTTTAATATAAGTAATAAACGATTATGTAATGTGGGCGATCCTGAATTGGATGATGATGCCGTAAATGTAAAATATATGAGAACAAATTCGATTACTTTAACAAATACAGACGATTGTTACGATGTTAAGATGAAAAAAGTTATTAATTTAGCCGATCCTGACGAACCTTGTGATGCTGTAAATAAAAATTATTTAGAAAATGCTACTAAATCATATTTAGCTGATAGAATACCAATTAAGGTGGATAATAATCCAGTGTATTCATTCAAGAATAATCGTGTGGCTCATATCGCACCACCTGTTTATAAATTTGATGCTGCCAATAAACTTTATGTTGATAATAAATTACCTGATGAAAATACACAAACTAATTGTTGTGATTTCAAGCAAAAAAGGTTAATTAATGTAGCAGATCCTATTAATTTGCTTGACGCTATAAATAAACAGACTTTATTAACAGGTATAAATAATACAAAAGATGAATGCAAACAATATATAGATGATAAAATATATTATTCACGAAGTGAAGAGGAAAATAGTACAGATTTTAATGGAAGCAGATTGACTAATGTTGCTGATTCTAAAGATGATACAGACGTTATAAACCAAAAGACTTTAATAAGAGTTATGAATGCATTTAAATTAGATCTAGAAAACTATAAAGTTGACAGTAGCTTAGTTAGAATATTATACAAATTATATAAGGAGTGCACTAAAGACAATCCTGTTAAAACTATAAACGAATTTCGCATTGTATATATAATACAAAGTTTATATGAAGCGTCATAAATGCATCTGTATCCAAACAAGATAGAAGGTGGTGGTCTGGTGAGTAATATTCTTGGAAATGTTATAAACAAGTCAATTGATTTATTACCTGTTGAACTTCATTTACCCGGTTATCAGTATTGTGGACCCGGTACAAATTTAGCGAAACGATTACAAAGAGGTGATCCAGGAATTAATAAGCTTGACGCTGCTTGTAAACAACACGATATTATATATTCAAAGTATTCAGATTCTATAAATCGCGCTAAGGCTGATAAGGAATTAGCTGAAAGAGCTTGGGAACGTGTTAAATCAAGTGACGCATCGTTCGGGGAGAAAGCTGCAGCGTGGTCAGTAACTAACATAATGAAAGCTAAAAGTAAATTTGGTGGGGGAATAAAAAAGAAAAAAAAAACTATGTCCAATACAGTTTATAATTATTTGAAACGTTTTGCTGGTAAAAGTGGAAAAGGTTTATATTTGAGACCGTATAAAAAAATAGGAGGAGGTCTAAAAAAAAAAACAAAGAAAAGAAAAACGAAACAACGACGGCGAAAATAATAAAGAGTATTCCTATACGTCCGCTTTCAATTCCAGATTTACTACTGTATGTTAAACAATTAAAGATTCCTAATTTCAGAGGAGTGTTTATGCTTGACACATTACCGTTACACACTGGAATTTGGCAAAATGAAACCGGAATAGTTAATTTAGATAATAGTTATGGCCATGGTACTCACTGGGTATGTTATATTAAACGTAAAAATAAAGTTAATTATTTTGATAGTTTTGGTAATTTAAGACCGCCTATCGAACTAATTAATTACTTTTATTCATCAAGTCAACGATCTATTGAAATCGTTTATAATTATACACGAAGACAAAATATGGATGCAGTCAACTGCGGTCATTTGTGTTTACAGTTTCTCAGCAATAATGTTTTGTCTAAGCGGTAAAGGATCCGTATTAACATGTGATATTTTTCCACCTATCGAGTTAAGTGATGAAAAATGGGAACTAGGATTAATTGACTTTATGACATATCATTCAATACCCAATATAGAGGAAGGAATTAACAATGTATTATATTATGGTAGTGATAAGAAAATAGTATTGCCTACTGGTTCTTATGAAATTTCAGATATCGCAACGTTTATAAACGATTACTTAATTCAACATGATGAAAATGTAAAAATAATTATAAAGGCGAATAATAATACATTAAAAAGTGAAATTTATTCTAACGTTCAAATTGATTTTAGTAAACCCGATTCGTTAGCAACCATATTAGGATTTGAAACATGCATAATAAATCGAAATAAATGGTACAGTTCAACCTTACCGATAAGTATTGTTCGAGTAGAGAGCATCCGATTGATTACTAATTTAATTAATGGTTCGTTTAACAACGGAATTCCAGATCACATAATACACGAATTCTATCCTAGTGTTCCGCCAGGTTTTAAAATTGTTGAAAAACCGACTAACGTGATATATTTACCAGTAAACACATCTAGGATACATACTATTGTAGTAAGACTAGAAGATCAACAAGGAAGATTGATTAATTTTCGAAACGAAATAATAACGTTACGTTTGTATTTGAGAAAACAATAATAATGGGTCTTATTTTTTATTACGGAATCAATAAAACAACTGCAAATAAGCCAATTATAAGTAGTAAAGATATGAATATCGACCGGTTAACACCACAAAACCTGAAATTTCTACAGTCATTGGGATTAACAGTAATAAAGGATTATTTAAACAAAAAATGAATCTTAATATTCAAAACGTAAACGCTAGCATTCTAAACATTATAGAGGATCTTGTGTATACAGATGACTCGATAGTAGGATTAGCTTATCACACTCATCTACCGTACACTTCTACTACATTCAATAATAATGACGAAATTAGAATTCCAATTAATCAACAAGATGTGTACACATTACCGTGTGAAAGTTACCTTCATATAAAAATAGAATACACTAATAATAACGGTATACATGATCAAACTTTAAAACTATGTTCAAATGCTTTAGCATTTTTGTTTGATGAAATTAGATACGAAATAAATGGATCAGAAATCGATAGAGTTAAAAATTTTGGAATAACATCAACAATTAAAAATATGTTAACAATTAAACCACATGAAATTAACACTTTAGAAAATAGTGGATGGGCTTCAGATTTAATAAGTCATATGGCACCATCATCGAAAGATATTAGCTTCTGTATCCCATTAAAAAGGTTGTTCGGATTTGCTGAAGATTTTAAAAAGATTTTGTTAAATATAAAGCAAGAATTAGTTTTAATTAGAGCGTCCACTGATAATAATGCAATAATTTTACCTGAATCAGTAAACACATACAAATTAAAAATAAAATTCTCCATTAACGTTTATGTTAATGACGTAGTAAAGGTAGATTTACTGAAGATAATACAAATTGATCGACCTTTATTAATGCCGTTTCGAAAATGGGAACTTTACGAGTATCCGTCTGTGCCAAAAGCAAACAAACTTACTTGGACTGTTAAAACGTCATCACAATCAGATAAACCTCGTTACGTTATTGTAGGTTTTCAGACTGACAGAAAAAATAATGGACACAAAAACCCAGCACATTTTGATCTTGCTTCATTTTATAATGTAAAGTTATATTTAAATTCAGAATACTATCTGTATGATAATTTTAATGGTGAAACGTCGATTCTACATGAGTATTATTCAATATTTCAGTCCTCGTATTATTACAAAAGTGAAAATGCGCCAATGATAAACCGTTCAAACTTTCTAACGTATACACCTTTTTGTGTAATTGATTGTTCAAAACAAAATGAATCATTAAAAACTGGTTCAATAGACATCCGTCTGGATATTGAGACGTCAACAGACATACCGGAAAAAACTACTATCTACTGTCTCATTTTTTACGATACAATTATGCAATATACGCCTTTATCTGGTACTGTAAGAAAAGTATTTAAAATATAATTACGTAGATAAAAAGTGTATCAGTTCTGCTGTTGCACGCAATGGAATACGTTATCGATTTTCAAGGTTTTCGCGATGATGGAAACAATTTCATTTTTAAAGAACTTTGTATTCAGTGTATACAAGATAACAAATTTTCTGGTGCTAGTGATCAGTATTTATTTTTACCACCATTTAGTTACAAACATTTATCAGAGAAGAAAAAAAACGTTAATAAATGGATTGAAAACAAGTGTCTTGGACTTAGCTGGAAGTGCGGTCTTCAAGATTATAATGATCTACAGTTTATATTAAATAAATATATAAACGGTAAATGTATTTATGTTAAAGGATCAGAAAAAAAAGTAGCATTAGAAAAAGAATTTAATTGTTATGTAAAAATATTAGATATGGAAACACTCGATTGTCCATCCTTAAAAGTGTTAAAACAGCAGTCTTCATATTCTATTCACTGTCCTTTCAAACATAATTCATATTATTGTGCTTTAAATAATGTACATAATTTAACTAAGTGGATTATCGAATACTGGAACAAGAAATTGAAAGACAAAAATATTGGGACTGTATGATTGCTTAACTGTATAATTTGTATTAACGTAGTTGATCTTTTGATCTCCTATTTACGCGTGCGTACTGAGAACGTGACATTACTACGCTGATAAAACTGATATCAGTTCTGCTGTTGCACGCAATGGAATATGTTATCGACTTTCAAAGTTTTCGCGATGATGGAAATAATTATATTATTAAAGAACTGTGCGTGCAACCTATAGTAAACACTAAATTCGCTGATGTTTGTAATAAATACTTATTCTTACCTCCATTCGATTACAAACATCTATCAGAAAAGAAAAAAAAAGTTAATGACTGGATTAACAATAATTATCTGGGACTTAGTTGGAATTGTGGATTAACAGAATATAGTGAACTTCCAGTAATATTAAATTCATATATATATGGAAAGTGCATTTATGTAAAAGGACGTGAAAAAAAAATAGCTTTACAAAAAGAATTGAACTGTCATGTAAAAATAGTGGATATTGAATCACTCAAGTGTCCGTCTCTAAGCGTCTTGAAGAAGCAGTCTTTAAATAGTATACGTTGTCCGTATGATCACTCTTCAACAAACTGTGCATTAAGTAACGTGTTTTATATTACTAAATGGATAATTCAATATTGGAACTGTTTGTGTGATGAACATGATGAAGACACTAAAAGAATAAATTGTTGGGACTGTATGATTACTTAACTTTTTATTGTAATTATATGTAAAATAAAGGTTTTTTTTAAAAAAAAAAATAAAAATTTTAAAACATTTTGATTTTTTGATTTATTAATACTAAAAAACATATATTCAAAACATATAGTCTATATTACAATTATAATTTTTACAGTTTACCATTCTATACAACATACATACATACATACATGCATACATACATAAAATACATACCATTCATAAATAATACATTTAGTTACATACTAAAAAACATACATACTTTTTTTATACCAGCAATACATACATACATACATACATACATACATACATACATACATACATACATACATACATACATACATACCATTCATAAATAATACATTTAGTTACATACTAAAAAACATACATACTTTTTTTATTAATTTACATACAAAACATTGTTGTAATTGTGTATAGATTACATACTACAACAAATACAAAGTGAATACCAACAAAATACATACAACAAAAATTTGAAAATGTTTTTTATTTTTTGATCTTAACCAAAAACATTAAGATTAGTTTTTATAAGTTTGTTTTTTAATATTTTTTATTTTTTATTAATTTACATACAAAACATTGTTGTAATTGTGTATAGATTACATACTACAACAAATACAAAGTGAATACCAACAAAATACATACAACAAAAATTTGAAAATATTTTTTATTTTTTGATCTTAACCAAAACATTAAGATTAGTTTTTATAAGTTTGTTTTTTAATATTTTTTATCTTAGCCAATTCGCGTGATTTTGACAATACAATTTTATGCAATTGCATATAAGTGGAATCTTTACTTTGCAATAAAAATTGACTTCTATAGGCAGCTTTAGTCCATCTGTCTTTCTTATTTATTCCTTTTAAATCGTTAACATCAGTTATATCAATTTTTATTAAGTAACGGCCCTTTTCTCCGGGTGTTGTTAAAGTTTTAGTTGAATCATCTTTTTTAAAAGAAATATACTGATCATACAATTCATCAGTTTTTTCGTTTTTAGATGTATAACGTTTTACTGATTTAAATAATCTTTTAAAATCAACATCACCATCGTCATCATCATCGTCATTATTAACAATGTCAATGTTCATCGGATCTTCTTCTTCTTCTTCATCTTCAAATCTATACATCATTTTATTTTTTATAATAGAATTGATTATAGAAAAGGTTGTTCTTAATATATTTTTTTCTTTAAAATGTACAATATTTGTATTCAAATAGTTATATATTTCTTCAATATCAAATAAATAATCATTTAAAAACATTAAGTCTTTTTGTGAATTAACAATTGTAGTTTCGAGAGCAAATTTTATTTTTTTGGTTACATCTCGTAATTGAATATATACAGAAAATACATTAACATTATCTATTGAGATAATGTCTGGTTGAATTTTTTTCATCATATCTTCCCACTGACCGTAGGAAGATAGACCCAGATAATAAATTAATTTTAAAATGTCTTCTAACGACAAACATTCTTCATGATGAAGACCTCCTTCATGTTGTGCATCCATTACAATGATTTAAGATTTAAGTTGTCAAAATCTATAACATACAAAAATAATTTTTCGTTACATTACTAATTTATAACTGGTAACTAAGAATTGTTATACATATTATTTATAACAAAGACAAATTAAATAAAAGACCTCCTTCATGCTGAGCATCCATTACAATGATAAGATTTTAAATTGTCAAAATCTATAACAACAAAAAATAATTTTTCATTACATTACTAATTTATAACTGGTAACTAAGAATTGTTATACATATTATTTATATATGTTAAACTAAACAAACACAAATTAAATAAAAGACCTTCTTCATGCTGAGCATCCATTACAATGATAAGATTTTAAATTATCAAAATCTATAACATACAAAAATAAATTTTCTTTAAATTACTAATTTTGTAAAACAGAAAAAATAGAAAATATATTTTAAATACTAAAATTGAACCTTTAATAACTTAGATAAAAAAATAAAATTAATAGATAAACGTATAGAACACATTATATAAAAATAATATAGGCTAGTTAACACTTATAACAAAGACAAATTAATTTTTTTGTATACTTTTATAATAATATATTTAAAATAACATAGGAAAAACACATATTTTACAGGTAACCAAGAATTACTGTACATGTTCTTGTGTAGAACATAACAAAAAATAAAAATAATAATATTACCTTAATGACGATCGCAGACTGTAGTAGCTGGTATGTTTCTGGATGCTGAATCACAATTTTCAATCGGCTTATATACACAGAAAATGCATTATCAGTTTCACACCTTCTCAATACGTGTAAGTAGAAGATTAAAAGGTCAAGTAAATAACTTGTTTACCGACAACAACAAAAATACGAGATCAAGAGGTCAAGTAATTATTACCGATTATTCATTATCAGTCACATCGCATTTTATTGACAACAGTTTAAAAAAATTTAACCACAATTTTCAATCGGTTTATATACACAGAAAATACATTATCAGTTTCACACCTTCTCAATACGCGTAAGTAGAAGATTAAAAGATCAAGTAAATAATTTGTTTACCGACAACAACAAAAAATACGAGATCAAGAGGTTAAATAATTACCGATTATTCAGTATCAGTCACAGCGCATTTTATTGACAACAGTTTTTAAAAAATTTAAACAACAGCACGGTATTGGTTCAAAATACATTGTTTACTGTTTTCCTGTTATCGGTCGGTTGACAGTATAAATAGCCATACAATAAAAAACAATTTATAGCAATAGATTGGTTTTTAGCCAGCATAGGTCTCAATACATTGGATTTTTACAAAAATGTAAGTATAATCATAGATAACCTATCTTTTTATTGTAATTTACATTAGTAAAATAACTAAGAATATTATTCGTTTTATAACAAATACATATTCCACACAAAAAGAACACGCTAACAAAAAAATATATGAACAATTATTCAAAAAGAACACGTTAACAAAAAAATATATGAACAATTATTTTTTATAAATATGGAACTGATATGAATATTTTTTGTACAAAATTGTAAGTATAATCATAGATAACCTCTCTTTCTATTGTAATTTACATTAGTAAAATTACTAAGAATATTATTCGTTTATAACAAATACATATTCCATACAAAAAGAACACGCCAACAAAAAAATATTGAACAATTATTTTTTATAAATATGGAACTGATATGAATATTTTTTGTTTTAAATATATTCCTACAGATTATGGATAAAAATCTACCGTTTAAAAAACGACAAATTATAAGAAATGCTGTCGAACAAGAACAGATGATAGATAATTCATCATCATACGAACGAATACCTTCAACACAACCCGATCCATCGCGTGTACCAAATTTGGGTCAGTTACCTGGTTCATCGCACAGCAGACATCAAGATTTTAATAACGAAAACGATCCACAACCTGGTCCATCACATGTTTCAGATTTGGGTGGATTACACAGACAAACATGGTCAACACCACTATCATCTCCAGCATCATCATCATCGTCTTCATCATCAATACCAAATTTTAGATGAAAATCAAAGATATTGCGGAAAGTATTCGCCCGTAAACACAGACAAACACGGTCAACACCACTATCATCTCTACCATCATCATCATCATCATCATCATCATCATCTTCATCATCAATACCAAATTTTAGATTAAAATCTATTAGATTACAACAAATTGTAGAATCCAATAGCTTTATTGAGATAGAGAATGCCTTTAAAGGTAATTTAAAAACATATTTTTACAAAAATACAAGTAATAATTATAAGGATATTTGCTTGCTGTTAGTTTATATTAAAATAAATATAGTTACAATTTTAAGTAATATTATTTCAATGTTTGGTCCGGTAAAATTTAACATTATAGTTGAATGTACATATATAAAACCCGTTATTAATGAAACACAAGACAGAGCCTTTAAAACAAAAAATATTCCGATTATAGAAAACGATAATGTTAACATAATAGTTAACAATGCGATTAAAGAAATTTGTTATGATGAAGACGTATATATGGGTAAAGGTTCCGGATGGAGTCTTCACCGTATAGACGGAATTTTATTACGTATAAATCGATTTAAACCATTAAGAGGAGCTTCATATATTGAACTTCCAAAATTTTTACAAATTAAAAAATGTATAATAAATCCTAAAAATAAAGATAATTATTGTTTTAAATGGGCAATCCTCTCTCGTTATGTAACTGGACCTCACATTGAACGTGTTAATTTTCGTTATTTTGTTTTAGAAAATAAGTTTGATTTTAGACATATAGACTTTCCTACACCTTTAAACCAAATTTCTCGTTTCGAAAAAACTAATAACGTTTCTATTAACATTTATTCTATTGATGAAAAGAAATCAATTTTTCCTCTTAAAGTGTGTAAGGAAGAAAAGAATAATCATTTTGACCTTTTAGTATTAAATATGTCGAATAATGCTAATTATCATTATTGTTATATAAAGAATTTTTCCCAGTTAATAAGATCACAGTTAACAAAACATACAGAAAAAATTGAAATATGTAAACGTTGTTTATCGTTTTTTACTAAAAAGTCAAAACAATTGAAAAATCATAATAGATATTGCGGAAAATATTCTCCCGTAAAAATAGTATTACCCACTACTGATAACAACATATTACAATTTAATAAATTTCATTATCAATATAGAGTTCCTATTGTAGTATATGCAGATTTCGAATGTATTTTGAAACCTGTTAGTACTTGTTTGCCCAACCCCGAAAACAAATTTACTGCAATTAATGAATTTCATATTCCAATGAGTTTTTGCGTATATTTTGTTATAGATAGCAATATCCCTGAAAGTATAAGAAACCAATTGCCTTCGGAACCATACTTATATCGTGGTAAAAATGCTGCGAAAAAATTTATGATATTTTTAGTTGAAAAAATTAATTTAATCGGTTTACTTATTAAACAAAATATTCCGTTACATATGACTCGAGATGATAAAATGAAATTTAAATCGGTCACACATTGCGAGATGTGTAACAAGGAATTTACATTATTATATCCTAAAGTTCGAGATCATTGTCATTTAACTTGTCAATTTCGTTCAACATTATGTAATACGTGTAACTTGAAACGACAACAACATAAATTTGTACCTGTTTTCATACATGGTAGTTCTAATTATGATTCGCATTTTATAGTGCGTCAATTGGGTTATGATATAAAAAATATTCATGTAATTCCTAATACTAGAGAAAAGTATATTTCTTTTGCAAAGAAAACACGTTCGGGTTTTAATATTAGATTTATTGACACTTATCGTTTTATGAATTATCCGTTGGCTGAGCTTAGTAATAACCTGCCTAAGGATAAATTTTTTCATATTGGAAAATTTTTTTCTGCAAACAGTATGCCACTAGTTACCAGAAAAGGTGTGTACCCTTATGAATATACGAATTCCTGGAAAAAATTGGAAGAACGTAGATTACCACCAAAAGAATGTTTTTATAGTTCACTAAATGATTCAGAAATTGGAAATGCTGATTATGAACATGCTTGTAATGTTTGGAATCATTTTAATATACAAACACTTGGAGAGTATAGCGATCTATATTTAAAAATTGATGTTTTAATATTATGTGATATTTTTGAAAATTTTAGATCTCTTTGTATGCAATCTTATAAACTAGACTGTGCACACTACTTTACAATACCAGGTTTTGCTTTTGATGCGATGTTAAGTTATACAAAAATTAAACTAGAATTATTAACTGATTACGAAATGTACCTCTTATGTGAAAACGGGGTACGGGGGGGGGGGCTGAGTATTTGCATAAAAAAAGAATCTGTTGCTAATAATAAATATATTCCAGAAACGTTTGATGTAACTAACCCAATTAAATATTTAACTTATTTAGACGCGAATAATCTGTACGGTTGGGCAATGAATAAATGTATGCCATATGCTGGTTTTACTTGGAAGGATCCTAACGATCCTAATTTTAATATACTAGATATTGCAGACGATTCTCCTGTTGGTTATATTTTAGAAGTAGACGTCGAGTATCCTCATCACTTACATAATCATCATAGCGATTTACCGTTTTTACCTGTTAATGAATGTGTTAAAGGAACAAAACAACAAAAATTGTTAACAACATTAGAAAATAAAGAAAAATATATATGTCATTACATTAATTTAAAACAAGCTGTTAAACACGGTATAAAAGTTATAAAAATTCATCGTATTTTAGAATTTTTACAGAGCCCTTGGTTAAAAACGTACATTGATTTAAATACAGAAAAACGAAAACAAGCTAAAAATGATTTTGAAAAAGATTTTTTTAAATTATTAAACAACTCAGTGTTCGGTAAATGTATGGAGAACGTTAGGAAAAGAATTAACCTTAAACTTGTAAGTGATGAAAAAAAATTATTAAATTTAATTACACAACCGGTATTTAAAGACAGAATAATTTATAATAAATCTTTATGTGCGGTATTATCGGATAAAAAACATTTATTTTTAGATAAACCAATATATATCGGATTAAGCGTATTAGAAATAAGTAAAACGTTAATGTATGATTTTCATTATGATATAATGAAGAAAAAATACGGTGAAAAAATTTCCCTATTGTATACAGATACAGATAGCCTTTTTTACGAAATTCATACAGAAGATTTTTACAAAGATATATTAGAACCGGATTTAGTTACACACTTTGATACGTCAGATTATTCACCCAATCATCCCTGTTATTCAATTAAAAATAAAAAAATTATCGGGAAATTTAAAGATGAATGTTCGGGTGTACCAATTAAAGAATTTATCGGCTTACGCTCTAAATTATATACATTTAAAACGGTAGATAACAAAGTTAAAAAAAGGGCAAAAGGAATTAAAAAAAACGTTATCAGCAAACATATAAGTTTTGAAGATTTCAAAAAGTGCGTCTATTCTAAAACTATAAATAATTATAGACTGATGAAATTATTCCGATCAAAAAAACATTTAGTTGAAACAATTACGTGTAACAAATTAGCTTTAAGTAATTTAGACAATAAAAGAATCCCTTGTGATAATAAAATAGATACACTACCGTACGGTCATTATTCATTAGCGTAATGATAAAACAAGTTTTTTAAAACAAAATAACGTTTTTTATTTTGTAAATAAAAAGTGAATTTTACCTATCTAGTAAAAATCAATCTTTTTGCTATCACATGTTAATTAATAACATTTTTATTTTTTTTAAAGTGAGTTTTACCTATCTAGTAAAAATCAAAACTCTTGCTATCACATTGATATGTAACATATTTTTTTTTTTTTTAGAATCTTTTTATGTACATGTATTATATTGTAAACTGTTTTGTTATATTTTTTTAGAATCTTTTTATGTTCATGTATTTTTAATACCTGAATTAACATTTATTATATTGTAAATGTAACAATATTTTTTTGTTTAGAATCTTTTTTATGTACATGTATTATATTGTAAACTGTTTTTGTTAAGTATCCGAATAATAAAAAATGATCTGTAACATATTTTTATGTATGTGTATGTTTTTAATACCTGAACAAAAAAAATGATTTATTGTCATTTTTTATTTTTTATACATTCTATATATTTAATTACACAAAAATTGTAATATACAATAGTGTCTTGGAGTACTTACCGTTATATAAACGTCACTTGAATCGTTCATCGAGAAGCTTAATGATATCACCACAATGTGTAGATATATAACAACAAACACATGTGTCCGGCCCATCCACAGTAGATTCATGTGCCCATGGACATTCAAGAAAATGTATAAACGCCTCACCGCTTTGTCCTCTACGTTCCGGTGTAATCTCTTTCAGTCCGTCTGAATTATAAAATTCCAACACTTTACGACACTTTAGAAGTACCAACAATATATCTCGCATAAATTCAATCTCTACTTTTGTTTTATTCATGACGAATCTATCAAACATAGGATGAAATAAGACATCTTGCAGTGTTAAATTCTTCATTTTGACTGAACTATCAAAAATGGAGTATTTTTTAAGACGACGCTATAGATCAGTGTATTCGAGGGTCATGTTCACGTTGATTACAACGTTATCACAAGAACGTATACGTGTCAACAAAAAAAACGCCGTCTGTATATGTTTATATGTTTTTAATAGGTCAGTGTTAATCTTGAGGTCATGTTTACATTGATTAAAAAGGTTCAGTGGGATTATCTGCTGTACTCTTTATCAATGACGGTTTCGTTAGTAAAATTTTTTAACTACCGACATATTTAACTAAGATGTTATTTTCAGAATTCACGTTGGAACACTAATAAACCAACTCCTACCTTACGTATAATTGTTTACTATAGAATGACAATCGTTACATATAAAATGTAATAAGGTTAAACAAATATCTAACAAAAACACATCAACTCTGTTTTTTATAAATTTTATTTTCACTTTCAATATATTAACAAAATTAGCAACACACTTTTTTGATCTGATATAGTCTTCATATTTATAAGATATATAACGTACAGTTTTACATGTCGGATACAAAAGTTTGTGCATAAATTGAATATGTGTAATAGTATTAAAACATATAGTTTTAAAACCGCATTTAGAACAAACAATATTATCCGAATCATCAACAAATCTTTGATTTTTAAAAAAGTCTTCAATACATTTTCCACTTTTGTCACTTAATGAAACCATCTTTTATGACTCCGTGTAATTTAACAAGTAAACAATTTGGAGATGCCTTAGCGTGTTCAAACCATGGATCGTCTGTGTCTTGCCAATCGTGAAGTATAACTTTACAGTCTATGCACATTACATCATCGTCCACTCCAGTATACAAAAAACCTGCCGATACTAAATTATCAACTCGTGGTAAACGTTTAGGCCAACAGCAAAATGTTAACTTCATAATTTCTTCAGTTTCTGATATACATTTTTTCGCATTCATTATATCATCAATATGTAATAATATACTGTATAGTGCATAATTATTATATTTATCATATATATAACATACCATTTTACATTCTGAATTAAAAAGTTTGTGCATAAATTGAATATGCGAAATAGATAAAGATCCTCTTGTTTTAAATCCACACTCACGACACACAATACTGTCTAAATCACCATTAAAAATAAATCCTGCTTCTTCAAAAAAATCTTGCAATAACTTACAGGGGTTCAATTTTTCGCACAACTTCGCCATTTTTGACATTGCGTCCAACTTGTTGAGCCTCTACTAACTAACTACTTCCAACGGAGAGTTTTGTATTCTTCTTCAAAATCAATATCGATTATTAATTGGTTTCGATGTTTTTCTAACCTTTGTAATATATCGTCATAGAAGCAAATCGTTGGGGATTGTATCTTGATAATTTGTTCATTTTCAATTATAGTAACATTTGCTTCAGAAAATTCATTATTTACAAAATAACATATTTCATTAAACGTTGAATCAGTAGATTCTATGCAATATATACACCAATTGAAAGCATGAATATTTCCTTTCTCCATGTTAACCGCTTCACGTATTCTTCACAACTATACGTTCAAATCATTATGCTCTTGGAAACTGAACTTTTATTCTTGTTCATCAACATTACTATCGATTATTATTTGATATCGATTGGTCTTTCTTTTGAATTATCAATTGTAATATTAATTCTTTTAATTTGTATAGTACATCATCATTTACACATTTCAATCCGAATATAGATAGATTATTTTTTTCTGTTCTAACTAACTCACCCGTAAATTCATTAAAGACATACACAGTATTGTTCTTAAAAAAGTATAAATTACCATCAGAAAATCTAAATGATGAATCGATTTTAGGCGGTATTCCAGGAAATGTTTCAGATATATAACCCCATGATTTAGTAGTAAACGTACACTCATTGACTTCTCTATAATAATTATCATCATGAAATATATAAGTTTTACCTGTATAACTGTTGAATACCGCATGTAAATTATCCGGTTGTATGTTAAATAAAGATTGGATATGCTTCGGATAACCATGACTTAATTTAAGACTCATTAAATCGAACATGAATACCAAAGAATCTATAAACATAACTATCTCACCAGATGGTCTTTGATATACAGCTAAAATTTTTGTGAAGTTCTTTGGAAGAAACGTTAACCAATGTTCTATTATGAGCGGTTTGGTATATATCATTTCTGCCGGATTTATTATCCACAACCATTTTTTATATAATATATATAATCGTTTATCAGCAATTAAAAATAAATTAATATTTTTAAAATTACAAAGATCGATTTTATTTGTATCTATAGGATGCTCGTTTTGTATTTTTGGTACCGAAGAAGATGGCGACTCCGGTATGAAAGATATTATAGAAGTGTTATCTGCCTTACCATATAAATTTTGAATGGCTAAAACATCATCATCACCTAACTCTATTTTACCGTTGTAATAAGCATACATTACAGAATCTGATACATCTGAATGTGATAAACCTATAACATGACCGATTTCATGTATTAACGTTGCATACAAACTTGTGTGGCCAAGAGGAACAACGTTATCAGTCGAATATGACCACTTTTCGTCTTCATCAATATGAATTTCTCGCCTTGAATTATTATAATCAGGAAAATATGCATGTGCTAATGTTCCACCTTTACCGTCAAACGTTCTCGTACATTGCCACGATTCTTTTTGCATCATATGTTTCAATCGTTTATTAGAAATTAAAATATCTGTATTTACTCTATCATGTTTAAAACGTATACCAGACTTTTCCTCCCATACTGCAAAAGCTTGTTTAGTCAATTCTAACACCTCTTGATTCGCTAAATAATAATGCCATGTTACTTCAGGCTTGTTCCATTTAAAACTGGATACTCGATAATCAAAAATAATATCACTATTACCGCATCTAGGTTTTAACATTAAATTTATAGTTTCATTATTTAATTTACCATCAGTAGGTAATTTATAGTATTCTTGAAATATAAGTAACGCATTAGTAATATCTGATTCATTTACCGCTTGCAACGAAGATTCATCATCTGTTTGAAGATAACCATACTCATATAAATATTGCTTAACTTTATCCACTTCAATCTGTGTTGTATTATCGGCTAAAGAATTTATTAGTAATATTTGAACAATTACTATATATAGTAAATTTTTAACTACCGACATGTTATTAACTAGGATGTTACTTTCAGAATTCACGTTGGAACACTAATAAACCAACTGTAAACGTGTATTATATAAACGTTATTATCGGTTAACATATCTAAAAACAAATTCATGTTAAAACGTGAAAATAAAAAAGTATAAAAATAATGAATAAATATATTTAAAAAAAAAAAAAAAAAAGTATGAATTAACTAGGGATTGAACAATTGATACTTACCTTACATATAATCTATTATTAGAATAATACAGTTGCACGTTACCGACTAAGCTAATTCATATCTTATCTGTATACCAAGACAATCGTTACATATAAAATTTAATATATTTAGGGTATAGACGACGCTCTTCTCTTATCTGTATACCAAGACAATCGTTACATATAAAATTTAATATATTTAGGTAAAGACGACGCTAAAAAAGGAAAAAAAAACACGTCAACGAACTCGGAATGTTTATGTGTACGCGGCGTGTCAACAAACGCCGTCTGTTTATATTTACATTTTTTACTAGGTCAGCGTGTTTATATTTACATTTTTTACTAGGTCAGTGTGTTTCAAGGTCACGGTTTACTATAGAATAACACAATCGTTAAAGACACGATCACGATTACAAAATAAAAATGTAATATATTTAGGTAAAGACGGACGGACGCCACGCTGTCTACACTGTAAAAAGAAGAAAAAAAACACGTCAACGAACTCGGAATGTCTATTGTGTACGCGGGGCGGGGGCGTGTCAACAAACGCCGTCTGTTTATATTTACATTTTATACTGTTTATATTTACATTTTTTACATTGTGTCCCAGCGCATACATGCCTGTTTTTTTTGTCCTGGCGCATACATACATAGTGGGGTATTGTGTCCCAGCGCATACATGCATGTTTTTTTTGTCCTGGCGCATACATACATAGTGGGTATTGTGTCCCAGCGCATACATGCCTGTTTTTTGAGTCCCAGCGCATACACACATATACTACTATTTTCTATTATTTATTTTGTATTGTTATTTATGTTATGCCTATGTGATTATGTGTTACTCCAAAAGTAATTAACAAGTTATTGCTACGAGTTTCTGACGTTGTTGAGTGTGAATAATCGACAAACCGTATTACAAATATAAACCGTGTGATATTATATATGTGGTAGTACAGTGGAATACTAATAAATTTTGAAAAATGGACGTTGACCAGTACTCATTTATAATTTATTAAAAACATTTCGTCTACGCAAAGAATTCGTACCGTCTTCAGGCCAATTATCCTAAAATGTAAAAAAAGTAAAAATATCTAAAGACTCTTCTGATAAAAACAAACGTTTTACTGATAATAAGGTCATCTACAAATACTTGAGACGATAGTAACGAGATATTATGTAAGCGAAATGAGTTACGTCGCAGAACCCACGTGATAAACAAACGAGCAAATTGTTGTCACGGAAACTAGGTTTTCTCTTACTCGTATATATTAAAGAGACGCATTTCATGCGACTGTCATTTGCCTGACTCTGTGTGACTAACACCGTTTGTATTACTTTTATTTTTGTATTTCAGGATTATTTGTCAACTAGCAGTTACCCGCGGCTTCGCACGCGAATATTTGACTTTTAATAAGTAGTTTAATATAATTTTTATTGTTTGTGTCTATATGGCGTTTAGTCAGCTTGTATAACAATTTTGTACTTATTAGTCAAATTCTCTCCAAAGCTGTTTTCAACACCTGTTCTATTTTAACTTGTACTAAATTATTGTGTTGGTGTAACTGCCTTTGGAGATTTAAAAGTACCCGTTTAGAAAGCCTTTGGAGATATTGTTATTGTTGTTAAAGTAGGCCTACCTGTTAAATCAAACACGTTAAATTCTTTATTTTAAGTGTTACTGTGGTAGAAGCATTGTATAACACATTAAACGTTATGTTTTCCTCAACCATGGCTTTTATTTATTTCAGCAGTAAACTGAAAACCAAAAACCGTTATTACCTAACCTCACAAATCAAAACAACACGTATTTCCGCTTTGCATTAAGTAATAGGACAATTTACAATTAGTACACTTCTTCTTTTCCATATCGTAATATATCGATACAATCTCATATTATATAAAACATCGAAAATGTACTGCAGGAATCGATAAATGTACAGTTCCGATGCCGCTAAATAGCTTTTGTTTATTTACTTGTTGCTATGGCAATTAATTCTGGTCTCCATGGTGTTGTTGACATCTTTAGTAGTAGTATTTAATATATTTCATTACTTATTCATTGCATCATCAGAAATACCTATAAACATAAATTTTATAATTGTTTAAGACAATTACAAAATATATAGATGTATCTGTATACAAAATTACAAAATATATCGATACAATTGCACATTTAAAACATAAAAAACTGGAGGAACGGATAAAGGTACAGTTCCGATGCCGCTAAATATCTTTTGTTTATTTACTCGTTACTATGATAATTAATTCTGGTCTCAATGGTGTTGACATCTTTATAAGCGTCAACGAAAAGGCATTTTTAAAAGGGCCTAAATGGTGCGAACGGGGCAAAATATCAAATTCCATGTTAGACAGTATTTTTCGCCTTGTGTCAAAGGTTACCTGTGCAAAATTTGGTGGCAATCGTCGTAACGGTGTGGATTTGTATTCAGTACCCATAAGTCCTCAGACTTTGAGTTTTATATATATATATATATATATATATATATATATATATATAGATTACTGGAATTTAGCTGATATATATATATATATATATATATAGATTACTGGAATTTAGCTGACTGAATTTTTACACAAATAAGTCACCGTTGTTACGTTTAAATGGGTTTACACACAGTGGGTCACAAGTTGCTTGACATTATACCCACATAAGTTCAGCATTGACCGTTGTGTAATAAACGATAAAAGGTTTTATAAAGTTCGATTATTAAGTACACACAATTTAAAAGTATTTATCAAAGAAACTAGGCTTTCACGGAAAACGACCAGTAGGGCTGGGAAATCTGACTTGACTGTTAGGCCGTGGTCCAACATTATTAAAATTATGGTTGTCATCGAAATCTTATTATGGTTCATAATAAAAACACTGCATATGAACTACATAAAAAAACTTGAGAAATTTACAATAAAAACAAAACCGGACGTTTCGGATGTGCCGACGACGGCCTTCGTCAGTGCTGCGGTAAAGAAGTATTGGGTCCCACGAGAGACTGAGATTGTGGACTGAGAACTGAGGTTCACTGAAGACGGCCGTCGCCGCTTTCCGATAGCAATCATAATGTTGGACCACGGCTCAATAGCCAGGCATTTGTTTTCCAGTTAAAATATTTATGTCGGCGTTTCGAAAACGTTTACTGTCAACATCGGGACATTTGTACGGCTAACACAGAACAATTAATAGGCCTTAACATTTGTTGAGCGTATTTTTTTTTAATATTTGTGTAAATGTTATATTAAAATATAGTTTTTGAAGATCGGTAAAAAATATAACACAAATTTTAACTTATTTGTGTCGACGTTTCGACAATGTTTATTGTCATCATCAGGACCTGTGAATGAATACAAATTAAATGTAAACACATATACACGCGTGTTCGCACATACAAGCGCACACACTCACATACACAAAACACGTTCACTCAAATAATTGTTCTGTTGTGTTTGACATTTCTTTTGTATTCATACACAGATCCTGATGATGACAATAAACACTGTCGAAACGTCGACACAAATAAGTTAAAATTTGTGTTATATTTTTGACCGATCCTCATAAAACCTTCACCGAAAAATTCATTGATTGACGGTCACTACGAATTTAAGGATTAAAATATAGTAATAACATTATGTTGTTATTCATTTTTAATTGGATATAATTATAATATTCTATATTATATTAATAATCATTATATGTAATAATTATTTATGTTTTGCACCTGTACAGTTCCTGATGACTGAAAATAAATTTTATCTAAACGTCCATACAACTGTTTAAAAATTGTGTGCACTCAATGAATAAGCCTCATAAAATCTTTCAACAGTGGAAGTTTTCAAGAAACGCATTTTTGTCAAGCGTCTTGTGCCCCAAGTTCTGTATTCTACTGTCTCATTACATTATTATACAATTTTTATTCTATCGTGTACATTTTTACTACTTTAGTTCTCACCGTTTGGGAAAACACTGTTTTCTGTATTCCCAGGAAAACGTACTATTAATATTTGAAAAAAGGATGTTAACCACTACGGAATTAATTTATGGAAAACGTTTTGGATACATGTTAAATCGATGGGCGTCTTCAGGCTGACCTGGTAAAAAACATTTACTCTTTAGAGTAAAGATAACATAATCAATTCTGTATCATCCAAGCGACGTGGTGAAACCAAAACTCACAAGAAGCCTAACGCTCACAGTCACAGTTGATCTGACTTTGTGTGATATCGTTGTTTGTGTATTTCATTTTAGTATTACTTTTGCCTGTAGACGGCCATCGATTTGTGTTGCCAAAACGTTGATTTTGAAATTAATTTGGTGATGGCTAACGTCAGTTTTTAAAATTTTAGTATGAACAATTCATCAATAATGTTAAGAAAAATCATAAATAGCCGTGTTGGAAGAAAAACTGGATTCGCTAGCATTCTACGTTTTATTTAAGAAGCTTTCATATTTTAATAAATATGTCTTACATCTTTATACATAAATACATCTGTATTTTAGGATACATTAATAAAGATGAAATTATGCACTCAATAAACTCTAAAGGAAACGTTGTTGTTGCCATAGTCTAGTACCTAAATTTTTGGAAAGAGTGAACAATTTGTTTTTCCAAACGTATCTCTTTAAAATCGCATTTTGTTCGCAAAAACACAAGTAACTCCCGTGTACAAAAACGTATAGAAATTCCTTTACTTATGTTAGAAATTCATTAGCTCTTACCTCTCTGAATTATATGAGTACTAAATAACTATCCGAGTCGTTTCACTGAAGATGTGAAATACGCGAGAACACAAACAGGGACAGTGCATATAACGGTACACAGACACCACAACACACACAAATGACCCTGTAGCGCTGCGTGCCTCCTTGCTTTATATGTACAGCGCACAATTGGATAACAAGTGTTATTGACGAGGTTAGTTAAATTCGAGTGTTCGCCATTAGCTTAGTCAGCATAAGTGTTGTGTACAGGGATGCGTGTAAACTTTAAGAACAAAGATGCAAGGAACTTGATTATTACTGCATCACCTACCTGCGTATTGTTCAACCAGGTACGGGTTGCTTATCTACAAGAAACTAACTACAAGATGACCGCAGAACTTACATTACATATTAGGGGGAATTACACAAAAAACGACGCAAACATAACTATCGATCGAAAAATTTACCTGGAGAGTAACTTAAACGATAATGTGGTACGCTTTCAAGACTCTGTTTCTCTCTCTCTCCCTCTCTCTCTCTCTCTCTCCCTCTTTTACACAAGCATGCACGCACAACACACACACATACCACATTCACTGATTCATGATAATATTTTTACGTTCCAATGTAGACCTATACGTTCCGTAAAATCGCCACTGCTGGTGTAATTTCTTAAATATGACATCAACTATAAGATGCATTGATTTTACAATGTTCATACAATGTTTATGCTTCGCAGATCAGGAATAGACTTCAGAAAATCCTTACGAATAGAATAGAATAGGACAGCAAGGGCAGAGAAATGCGGGCGGAGGATAACGATTCTGTTGGTGTCAATTTTTTCTTACAGCGTATTCAAGAGCCAAATGGCACTCCCTTTATCTGAACCGCATTTACTTGTGATTTTGTTGCCGTAAGTATTTCAGCACACTATTAATACACATTAGAAGGCTTTGATTCATAATCATGGAGAATTAAAATTTTTGCTCTCTACAGATGTCTTACACCACACAATTAACCTTTGCTTAAGGGAAAGGTGTCAAAAAACCTACCTTTTTCATTATGGACAAATAATTAAAATCTAGTCGACAAAAAATTATATATATTTTTTTAACAAAATAAAACTTTGATTTCTACAAAGTTTTTACTTTTTTTTCTAAGCAATTTGTGGCAAACATATGAGACATGTTTCCAGGTTATAAACCTGTTTCCATGTTTCCGTGTTCCATGTAAATCCAGCTTTCACTTTTTGCGTCGCCGTTGGGTTTATATATTAGTCGTATTTTTGAAGGAGATATTGAGCGTAATATTTGTCCGATATACTTGTACTTTGTGTGTATGTTTGTATGTCGCTTTGGTTTTTGTAGATGGATCTAGATTTTGTAGATTTCTGCGGGATATAGGGAAATCTTACGTGTATATCGGGATTTTGTGATTCCTTAGTGCCTCCGCACACGGGGCAACAGGTAAGCGATAAAAGTGATAAAGGCGATGTGAGTGATCTGAGCAACAGGGCATCCGCTCACGGAGCGATAGGGAGTAGTCAAATCGTCCCTTCCAACGTACAAGATATGAAAAATAACTTTTAATGGTGAGATGATCATGTAAATAATTC
This sequence comes from Magicicada septendecula, assembly GCA_034769895.1. Taxonomy (NCBI): domain Eukaryota; kingdom Metazoa; phylum Arthropoda; class Insecta; order Hemiptera; family Cicadidae; genus Magicicada; species Magicicada septendecula. The sequence continues at coordinate 248,222,744 of CM068375.1, forward strand.
CTGAAAAACGCAAAGGGAAGGTGGAACAACTTATAATCAAGATAACAGTTTAGAATATCCGAATGTTAACGGCTATGGCAAAAGCAAACTTATTATGGCAGCATACATGATAAGTTACACATATATCTCATTATTATTACATAAGACACGATAAAAATTTAGTCAAGTGAGAATTCCAATTGATGATCGTGGATGAAATATTCTTGAGTATTTCTTTTATTTTCTTGTAAATATGTTTATTTTATTTATTTGTATTTCTCAGGTTTATGGCTTGAATGAAGTTTTATGTGATTATTAGATTGCTGTTTAATTATTCCTGAAATTATATCCGTTACTTTATTGTATGTGAAACATGGCAATACTTTTCGTCATCTGCTGTTATAACTTAGAAACATTATCGTAAATTCGAGTTTGCGTACACTCACACAATGTTCATATGTTTTACGTAAATAAATATTTAAAAATTGTTAAATCCTAAACTACGAATTTAACTGTAACTAGTCGTCGAACATGAGACTTTATTTTTCTACTTTACGTCAGCTGATATAAATAGCCTATTGGTAAAATTTCATTAGATTTCATAAAGGCTTAGCAAAGTGTACACTGTAATATCTATTTTTAAAGCTTCAGTTATTACGCGTATTTGCAGATTCTTATTGACCTCTACAAATTACGCAATCTGCCTCTTGCAAGTCAGTAAATACTTGTAACGACATATTGACGTAAAGAATTGGCATCAGGAGGCATCCCGTCTGCACAATTAATGTGACGTCACACATGTCTATTGTAATTGAATAGTACAAATGCAATGTCATTGCGGTAGGTCTAACGTATCACATCGCTTCAGCTCCTTCGTTATTGGACGGTAAGTAGACAACTGCTTCATTTGGCGATTCCTCAACCGATTCCTTTACTCCAGCTCATTCCTCAAGCATTTTGTGTGTCAAAGGAGGGATATACGAAGAGTGCGGACAGTGGTACACTCTGATACCTGATGAGTATAGACTGCGATGGGGCAAATAACAAATATTTGACATGAGAATTGTGCGGACACCACCTCCGACTGAGGGTTGAGGTACAGGAGAGACAGTGAATATTTTTCGTTTAGATCATATCGAATCCATTGTAGTGAAGCTCTTTACGTTTATGCAAAACTGATTCCCATCACCATTTTCCAAGGTATTAATTTTATATATAAAGTTAAAAATAAATAATACTGGTTTTTTAATCAAGAATATATTTTTTATATACTTACACTCTTTCGACAGTAGTAACTATCAGCTTCAGAATATACAAATTATTATTACTGAATATATATAAATTCAACGTCGACCTACTCCCGATTTATAATGAAAGAAATAACTTTTAAGTATGACATGACATTAAGCATCGCCTGTTTCGTCATACTTTTGAACTGCTCTTTCTATCATTTCATCCATCTTGATGTAGCCTACTTTCTTTTCCTCTTCTTTCCTTTAGTGCTCAAGTCTATTCTCATATACATACCGTCTCCTCTTTATTTTTCAAACATTGTACGTCATCTTTCACATTGGGTTTGGAACTCATAAGTATGCTGTTGATTTTATGATGGACAGGGTTGGTTGTCCTGCGTCGCTTTTGGTAGCACGTTCATTTTTCAACCATCACTCGACAAAATAATTGGAAAACCTAGAGTGTTTATTATTATTCGGAGCTTCAGAATGAATCTCGACAAATCCTTCTTCTACATGTTCTGGCTTCGCTGCAAGAAATACGAGCTCTGCACATGTGTAGTCGAACTTCTTGATTTTCTCGGCAGTCGTTGGTAAAACCAAGTTCCTGTACTCCCACCTACAAACACTTCTTCATATAAAAAAAACAACTGTTTACTTCTACAACAGGACAAACTTTGCGAAGCGGTGACATTGCCACAGTTTTAAAATTAAAGATTATGTGTGGTTTCCAATAACTCCAGTTTTTCGTTTCTAAATTTAGTACAAATTTTTATTTTCAATTGAATATGAGTAATTCAAAATTATTTTCTAATTTGCAACTTTCAAATAAATTTAAATAGGTTAATTAAAAATTTAATACAAATAACACAAATATCGAAAATTTTAAACAAGTTTTTTCAAACAATGTTATAAGTGTTAATTATCATCGATGCTGTTAAGTAACATTACAGATAAATTTAATTAAGAAAGTTGTGTTAGTGGTTATAATCACAAACAGAATTATCACTGTTACACACCACTACAGAAAATTTTTCCGGTTAGCGCTTTCAAGCTTCACAGCTCATCGTGGAAAATCTATGAGCTGTAAAGCTTGAAAGCGCCAATGGGAATAATTTTTATATAGTGGCGTGCAACAGTGATAATTCTGTTTGTGATTATAGATAAAGTTAAAATGTAAATTGATCTGTGAGAAGAACATAAGAAGTGTGCAAGTTTTGTTGTGAAGGGAGATTACGTGTCCGCAAACTTCACAACATAGCCTGGATTAAAGTGCTGCGTCTTTGTAGTATGTATCAAACGTATCCCCATATTTGGGTGTGAGTGTATGTGTGTGAGGAGAGAGAGAGAGAGGGAGAGAGAGAGAGAGAGAGAGAGAGAGAGAGAGAGAGAGAGAGAGAGAGAGAGAGAGAGAGAGAGAGGGAGAGAGACGGATAGACAGACAGACTATTTTGAGAGACAATTAAGAAAACCAACAATTAGAGATTTTGGAGAGCTCTGTGTAAAATTCAGTGAGAATATCTGTAAAAAAGCGCTAAACCAATGCTCCACAGTGATGCATCTAGAGTTCATTATACTACATTACTTAATTAGGTTATCCGTGCACATTCCAAAGGTGATTTCCTTGCGTCTCTCTTCCTCTCGACCAGTAACTTTCTTGTACGTCTGCTATATTTATGCCTATATTATGTCCACGTATAATTTTGTTCTTAATTCTGTAAACAAAATAACCTATGCTAATTTATTTTCGTGTTCGTTGTTTTCCTTTATCCTTCAAATATTTTTTCCTTTTACAGTATATTCTTTTCCAAGTACCTTTATACACTCCAGACATCTTACAACATTCTGTATCATAGTGGCAAGTATAAATAATTAAAACGTTTATTTTCCAGAATAAGAGTAATTTTTATTGTTTTAACGTCCCGAATTTAATCCTCGCATTCGAGGGGGGTTGGTAATGCCTGCCTTTCCCCACTTTAACGTTTGCCCCGTTTCCTCAGCTGTACGTACATGGAATGACATACAATATTTGACATTTGATTACTAACATTTTTTGCAGGGACAGATAGAGCAGTTTTTAGATTTCTTTAAAAAAAGTTTTCTTACAACACCTAGCATCTTACATTCTGTAAAAAAGTTTTGAATTAACTTCTGAATCAATTTTTTTACAAAGTGTTCCCATTAGTAGATATACTATTGCCATTCAAAACTTCGGTAAAAATGTGGAACAAATCGGACCTGCAGTTCCTGAGAAAATGAGTCTTTTATACAAAGAAAAAAAATAATTTTGAGGATAACATGATTAAAATAACATGCTATTATAAAGTAATTATTTTCTGTTGCCCACTGTTAGTGCAATCAAATCCCTTAAGAGAAATAGTCTTTATCTTCTTCAGCCGATAAGACTTTTTCCAACTTCCTTTTTGACATCTACAGTGTCAAAACTACCATACTCTTTGTCTAAAAGAAATTCCTTATAACTGGGAAAAAGTCTCCGAACTTTTGTTTAGATGTGTTACTAATCTTAGTTTCTTCCCTTACTTGTGCAGAATTACTAGGTTGAGATTCAGTTAGATGAGACGAATATTCTATTTTCCCTACGTGGTTTTGCTTTTTAAAAATTCCTTTAAGTTTAGTCATGACTATCACAAAAACTAGCACTCATAACGTCGCTAATAATGTTTAAAATTACATGTAAAGAGACAGCATCACCGGAGTTCAAGAAAAGACAAAATATCCCTGAACAAACAAATTCAAACACGTAAAAAAATATTCATTGTTATGGTTTGCAAGGTAACAGCAGATGACAATCGCATACAAGAAATGTCATGAAAGTATTCTAGCCATCAGAGTTAAACGAATAAGAGCTTAAATTAAAGCTAAAAGTACAAAATATTGTAACGGTACATAACCCAGTCCCAATAAATGATAACTCTTGTAATACCATAAAGGTCAGAAATGGGTAAACTATAACTAGCTAAAAATTAAGTTGTATCACTAAACATTATAAACAATATTAAAGTGATATACAGTGACAAGTGAGTTATAGTGTACCCAATGAGGTAGTAAGTGAAGGTGAAGGGAACTTCTTACAGAATTGTGCTGTAGATGTGAGAATTCTAGACTATAATAGTAGACTATGATGCTACTAACTAATTATGTATTTTGTTTAGTTATTGTAGTATTTATATTGTGTAGGCAACAAAATTTAATACCTATGTTAATTTTATATTTTTATAAAATAATTGTGTTATTGTATAAGATAACCCAGGGTTTTTAAAAACATAAAAGATTTAAATATCAGATGATAAAAAAAAATTAAAATAATACTGTGTGAGGAAAATGGCAGAAGAAAATAGTGCAGTGTAAGAATAATATAAGAGATTAATAAATAATATATAAATTCATGTAAAGTTAATAATAATATTAAAGACTTACAGTATATCCAAAGTTATAAGAAAATAAACAGAAAACTATTATGTAAATCAAATTGGGAAAGAAACCAAAATTAAAAAGAATTATTTTTCTGTAAATCAAAAATAAATTTATAATAATTACAAACCGCCTATATACTAAAAAGTAAATAACAGCACCAATAAAAAGGTATATAAAAATTATGGGTTACTAAGAGTAACGAAATAACAAGTATTGTTTAATCGAATTGGAAATTGAAAACCGTCCGGTTGACAAAATGATGAGACAAAAATTGTATTAAAATATCCTTTAGAAATCTTTTGAACAGCACACAATTGTTACAAAATTTAAATAACAGTATAAACATTATGTACCACTACCTTAATTATCAAAGTTAACTTGCTATACTCCATAATAAAAGTGAAAAAACCATTTTGGACGATCAGGCCTAGCCTAACCGCGTTTTGAGTTTTGACGAGATAGTATTTGACAGACGGTTATGAAATTACAAACAACTAAGAACACCACCTGAGAAACAGCTTCACACAAGTAAGAACTTCGAGAAGAGAGGTAATATAAACAGTTCTTTTAATATTTAACAAAGAAAACTCAAATCAAATTGTCGTTCAGTACAAAACTTTCCAAGTGTAATCATATGTTTTAATAAAAATAAAACAATCTGCTCTCTTACGGACAAATCCGGAACTACGTACTCAGAGAATAAACAAATTTTCGAAGTTTTCCTATATTTGTAAAGCGTAGTATAATTATCCATTTCTGACCATCTCATAACAAAAAGAACTTACCCTTAACCCTGGGGAAATAAATAAAAGAATTATAGGTTGATTGATGTTTAAATAAAAGATAAAATTGTAAAATCGGTCAAAACCAGATTTTTTTGACAATTCCATGTTTACTCAATGAAGTCGATATCATGTACTAGTTAATGAAAATATCGATTGTAATATTTGTATTTTGGCGGAAGAGAAAAACCGATAATATTATCAATAAATATTATTGAGAAATGATATTGAATAATAAAATGTGTTTCCTTTATTGTAGTGGGTAGTTGTAGTCAGTGGTGCCCATCCCCCCCAAGGGCCAATGCGCAAATCCCCCCCCCCAAATTCTCATCACTCCCCCCCCCAATTGAAGCCTATACAAATTATTTTAGTTAAAAAAGTCATGAAAAACAAAACAAGATCCTACACTACAGTTACGATAATTGTTACACTTGTTAAGTTGTTTTAAATTGTATCATTGTTTTAAAAGATAAGGCGCTACACTGGTGTGGGTGTGGATGAGAAGCAAAGACATTTGAGAGATATATTTTAAAACATATTGGTCATATTGGAACGTGGATGGCCAGTTTAGGCTTACAGAATTTTATCATTAGCCCTAATAATATTGTTTAGAAGTTTTGTATGTCATTTCTTTGAACAAAACAGGCTAGATTCAAAGGGGATTAGAGTAATTAAAAACCAAGCAAATATTGTACTTAGCAAATTGTATTTAACAAATGTGTTGCTAAACTAAAAATACATATTAAATAATTGTACTATTAAAATCAATACAATGAAATGACGCAAAAACAACGTACAATGTAGTTTAAATTATGATAGGAAAAATATGTTTGTGCAAAAACATACATTTACATTAGTTATCACCTTGTTTAAATGTCTTGTACAAAAGCAGCTTTTTTCTTTGTACACTTGTGGTTGCAAATTTGTTAATGATTTCTTCGTTTTGTATCTGGCCCAGTACGTTGTTTTCACAGGATAGAATCAACAAACTTGACAGCCAAGAGTCTCCGAAGCCGATTTTTCACTATTTTCAAACGGCTCATCGTTCTCTCTGCAGAGCAGCTGGTCACGGCAAGAGATAACAATATTCTGTACATCACTGTCAGATTAGGTAGAGCCGAAAGGTTAAGGACACACCTGAATGGTCTAATGAATCCTCTCATTATCCATTGGTCCATCATCCTATGTTTCTCACTTTGTAAATTTCCTTCCTTTACCTCCTCATTTTCACTGCCATCTGGATCCTCTGCCCCTGCCGGGATTCGCACTTCATCCTCTGTTATCTCCATCCTTTCAGCTTCAGGGGAATGTAACATGTCTGATATGTCGATGTCTACGTGAGTGACTTTGTACACATTGCAAAACGTCTCCAATTCTGAAGCAATTAGGTCATTGTCCAAATTGTAATACTCACACAGCTCTTTTATCTTATCGGGGTTGAAGTCTTTTCCAGTCTCCAATTCATGTGCGATTTTCATAATTCCTCCATGAGAAAAATAAGACATTTGTTTAACCATGGCAAGCGAGCTGTCCGGGAACCGATCATTCAGTTGAGACAATAATGAGTCTAAGACTAGGAAATAAACCTCAACCTTCATTTTCTTTATAGGGTCATCAATTTTTTCGTCTATCGAAAGTTCGTCCATGAGGCGTTTCCGTTTTCGGTTTCGCTGAGTTCGGACTTGCGAGACGTTGTGCTGATCAGAAAATTGTGTTATTGAACTTGTAAGTTTGTCCCACTCTTTTTCACTGCTTAATGTCTTCAGTTTCGCCCTCGTCTCTGAGATAACTGCTGGTATCATGCCATAATCAACTGATTTGGCTTGTAAGCAAATTGTGATTGGAGAAAGAACTTTAAATAAGGTTGAAGCAATGTGCATGGCACATATATTTTCGTAATCTGACATACTGTTGATCAGTCCTTTCGCAGACGCTTTAGTGTCATTGTCAGATTTCTTGTCAAGACAGATTTCTTTGAGGGTCTCTTTGATGGTTTTGTAACATGTTAGCACTGTTTTGAGAGCATCACTCTTACTCGACCATCTTGTAGTCTGCACTCGTTTTACACTTTTCATTTTGTTTTGTGCTAGGCCCTTTTTCAAATTGTCGATAAACATGTGGTGACGTCGATGCCCAGACATGAAAACATACATCTCTTGAAGGAGGGAGAACATGTTTCGCATTTGAGAGCAAACATCAATAGACTTTTGTACCACTAATGCAAACCGGTGAGAACAACACCATACATAAAATGCTCGGGGACTCTCTCTAAGCACAACAGATTTTAAGCCATTGTACCGACCTCTCATGTTCCCTGCTCCGTCCATGCTTTGCCCCACCATGCCATTAGGGTTGATTCCTATGGATTTTAGAGTGTTCATTAATTCGTAGGCTAGGTTTTCCCCTGTTGTGTCGCCACTTGTGAACACTTTGATCAACCGTTCTTCCGGTTTTACTGGATTGTTGGGAGCTCCTTGCTCATCTAGGTGCTCAACATATCGGAGCAAAACCGCTGTGCATTCTTTTTTCCTTATGTCTTGTATTGAATCCAGGATGACTGAGTAGGTGTTACTTAAATTTATATTGTTGACTATTTTTGAGACTACAATGTTACTCATAACATTAATCAAGTCAAATACATTTCGATAACTGAGAATATTTGACCCCAATTTTCCCTTTTGGTTTCTGATTTCTTCTATCTTTTCAAGGTACACTCTGGCATCGGGATTATACTTAGCTATCAGTGAGAACAGTTTCACCAATTTCCCTTCTGAAACATCCTTTTTTCTGAATGCTAGCATTTCTTCACCTAAATACCGACAACAATCAATCATTACCGAAAAAACTTCTCTGTTGTGATGAACGAGTTGGTCAGATTCTTCAGCAAGTGATGAGTCTATTCTTTTCTGCGATATCCACTGGATTCTAGCGACTTGGGAAGATAAATGCTGTTTTGACTGTTCATGCTGTTCATGCTGTTCTATGTAGCGCTCGCCTCGATGCTCAGTCCAACCTCTGCAGCCAGTTGTACCCCATACCGTTCTTTCTCCTGGCAGAGCAAATAGAGTGCAATGCAGGCAAAAAACCGCATCTTTCATCGGACTATAAACTCTAGCCAGTTTCTTTTACTTCTAGTCCCATCAGGTAAATTGCTGATTTTCCAAGCTGGATTAAATTTTCTTCCGCCTGTTGAAGGGAAACTCATCGAAGACAAATCTTGATTTTCTAGTCGAAGACCCAAATTTGTCTCCTCCGCCAATACTTTGATGTTGGCAAACGATGCAGGGTCTTCTACATCATGAACACCAGGTAATGGGTCTGGATTATCTGGTTGAATGTTTTCTGGGCTCAGATCTGAGCCTGAAGGGCTACTGATTTCTAACTCTACATTTGGCGGTAACGATAATTTAGTATTTAAATTTGAAGTCACAAACGAAGGAAGTGCTTTAGCTTGCATTTTGTCTTCATTTCCACCCTCCACGATATCAAATGTTGGATTTATATCTTGGGACTCGTCTGGGGGTTTCGCACTTGAAGTTGATGGTACATCTATGTCCTCAGTTGTAGGGTCATCGTTAGCAACGTCACTGGTTACGTTCGATCTAAAAAAATACAACGATTTTAGAACTCTCCCCTCCCCAAAGTTGTTATTTTATTGTTTGCTTTATTTTATTATTTTTAATGTTTGCCGTATTAGTGGAAATAACAGAACAACAAATATAAATATCGGTATGGAGAACCATACATGACTTCCATGTTCTAAGATTTATATTTAAAATCATATTCGAAATGAAATATTTCCATAGAAACTACGTCTTTCTACTTATTGCTTCAGCATTAACCACAGTACTGTGGTCACAAACGTATACCACCTCACGTTTTCGCACTCGATTTTCACTGATGATGGCAGTCGATGGCACTGCAGAAATGTCTGGTTTTACAGAAAACATTGGACTACGGCTAAACAGCCCGGGAAGCAATTTTAGCAAAAAACTACTTCTTTGTTGCCGATAACGTAGTACACATACAAAAAATTCTCCCCTCCACCTTCAACTATAATTTTTAATAATAGAAAATTACCCCCACCCCGTTCACCTAACTTCTTCATTTATAGATATTTCATCTACGTTTCTACAGTGGATTACTATGAGCTTCTTATCAGGATACTTTATTTATAAAAATTAAGTACTTTACTCTTGTTAAATCATAAAATGTTTCAGGTAAACTACCCTTTCTCTTAACCGATCTTCTCCAAAATCAACAGACCTTGAGTTCTGTATAATTCAAAAAGCTATGCAGAAGAGTAGTTGATTCTGTTTTAATGTACGGCAGTTATCGTTCGTCAAAAAAAAATTACCCTTGATAAAACATAAAATGTTGCTGGTAAACAACCCTATTCCCTTAACCGATCTTCACCAAAACCAACAGGTCTTGAGAACTCTACATTTCAGGGCTGTATGCAAAATATTATATGATTCTGTTTGAATTTGCGGCTGTTATCGTTTGCCATATTAAATACCCTTGATAAAACAAAAAACGTGTCTGGTAAACTACCCCTTTCCCTTAACTGATCTTCACCAAAAACAACAGGTCTTTAGTACTCAACAAAACAGGACTGTATGCAAAAACGTATTTGATTCTGTTTGAATTTGCGGCTCTTATCGTTTGCCATAGAAAATACCCTTTTAAAACATAAAACGTTGCAGGTAAACTACCCCTTCCCCTTAACCGACTTCACCAACACCAATATGTATTGAGAACTCTACAATACAGGGCTGTATGCAAAACATTATTTAATTCTGTTTCAATTTGCGGCTGTTATCGTTTACCATAGAAAAATATCAGTATGGAGAACCATACATGACTTCCATATTCTAAGATTTATATTTAAATCTTAATATCGCCTGCCAAGCGCGATATATTTTCTCTTATACATGATTTACATTAAAATGAAAAAATTTTAATTTTATTGCTTGGCAATAAACCAACCATTGTTTGAAAAAGTTTAAATAAATTTTCAAGTACTTTACTCTTGTTAAAACGTAAAAGGTTGCAGGTAAACTACCCCTTCCCCTTAACCGATCTTCACCAAAATCGAAAGTCCTTGAGACCTCTACAATTCAGGGACGTATGCAAAAAATTATTTGATTCTGTTTGAATTTGCGGCTGTTATCGTTTGCCATAGAAAATACGCTTGATAAAAAAACGTTGCAGGTAAACTACCCCTTCCCCTTAACCGATCTTCACCAAAAACAATAGGTCTTGAGTACTCAACAAATCAGGACTGTATGCAAAACTTTATTTGATTCTGTTTGAATTTGCGGCTGTTATCGTTTGCCATAGAAAATACCCTTGTTAAAAAAACGTTGCAGGTAAACTACCCCTTTCCCTCAACCGATCTTCACCAAAAACAATAGATCTTTCGAACTCTACAATTTAGGGCTGTATGCAAATAATCTTTTGATTCTGTTTGAATTTGCGGCTGTTATCGTTTGCCATAGGAAATACCCTTGTTAAAACATAAAACGTTACAGGTAAACTACCCCTTTCCCTTAACCGATCTTCACCAAAAACAATAGGTCTTGAGTACTCTACAAATCAGGGCTGTATGCAAAACATTATTTGATTCTGTTTGAATTTGCGGCTGTTATCGTTTGCCATAGAAAATACCCTTGTTAAAAAAACGTTGCAGGTAAACTACCCCTTTCCCTCAACCGAACTTCACCAAAAACAATAGGTCTTGAGAACTCTACAATTTAGGGCTGTATGCAAATAATCTTTTGATTCTGTTTGAATTTGCGGCTGTTATCGTTTGCCATAGGAAATACCCTTGTTAAAACATAAAACGTTACAGGTAAACTACCCCTTTCCCTTAACCGATCTTCACCAAAATCAACAGATCTTGAGAACTCTACAATTCATGGCTGTATGCGAAACATTATTTGATTCTGTTTGAATTTGCGGCTGTTATCGTTTGCCAAACAAACAAAATTACCCTTGCTAAAAAAAAACCGTTGCAGGTAAACTACCCCTTTCCCTCAACCGATCTTCACCAAAAACAATAGGTCGCGAGTACTCTGCAAATCCGGGCTGCATGCAAAAAATTATTTGATTCTGTTTGAATTTGCGGCAGTTATCGTTTGCCATAGAAAAAAATCTACAGACAGACAGACAGACAGACACACAGACAGACAGACAGACAGACAGACAGACAGACAGACACACACACAGACACTTTTCGGAAAACGACTTTTTTCATGTTTTGAGTGTAGTAGAACCAGAATCTGCAATAATCTCGAACACGATTTTTTTTGCCATCACCATACTTCCATTCCTTAAGGAATATGGAAGTAAAATATCGGTATGGAGAACCATACATGACTTCCATATTCTAAGATTTATATTTAAAATCATTTTCAGCCAAACAGCCAGGCTGTGTCTTACCTGCCTTTTTATTGCTGTATTAAATGAAAAATATTATATTACATTAAAATGAAAAAATTATAATTTTATTGCCTGGCAACAAAATTATTTTATTTTTAACAATTACCATTGTTTCAACAAGTTTAAATAAATTTTCAAGTACTTTACTCTTGTTAAAACGTATAAGGTTGCAGGTAAACTACCCCTTCCCCTTAACCGATCTTCACCAAAATCGAACGTCATTGAGACCTCTACAATTCAGGGACGTATGCAAAAAATTATTTGATTCTGTTTGAATTTGCGGCTGTTATCGTTTGCCATAGAAAATACGCTTGATAAAAAAACGTTGCAGGTAAACTACCCCTTCCCCTTAACCGATCTTCACCAAAAACAATAGGTCTTGAGTACTCTACAAATCAGGACTGTATGCAAAACATTATTTGATTCTGTTTGAATTTGCGGCTGTTATCGTTTGCCATAGAAAATACCCTTGTTAAAAAAACGTTGCAGGTAAACTACCCCTTTCCCTCAACCGATCTTCACCAAAAACAATAGGTCTTGAGAAAACTACAATTCAGGGCTGTATGCGAAACATTATTTGATTCTGTTTGAATTTGCGGCTATCGTTTGCCAAAAAAAAAAAATTTCCCTTGATAAAAAAAACCGTAGCAGGTAAACTACCCCTTCCCCTCAACCGATCTTCACCAAAAACAATAGGTCGCGAGTACTCTACAAACCAGGGTTGTATGCAAAAAATTATTTGATTCTGTTTGAATTTGCGGCAGTTGTCGTTTGCCATAGAAAATACGCATGATAAAAAACGTTGCTGGTAAACTACCCCTTCCCCTCAACCGATCTTCACCAAAAACAATAGGTCTTGAGTACTCTACAAATCAGGGCTGTATGCAGAAAATTATTTGATTCTGTTTGAATTTGCGGCTGTTATCGTTTGCCATAGAAAATACCCTTGTTAAAAAAACGTTGTAGGTAAACTACCCCTTTCCCTTAACCGATCTTCACCAAAAACAAAAGGTATTGAGAACTCTACAATTTAGGGCTGTATGCAAATAATCTTTTCATTCTGTTTGAATTTGCGGCTGTTATCGTTTGCCATAGGAAATACCCTTGTTAAAACATAAAACGTTACAGGTAAACTACCCCTTTCCCTTAACCGATCTTCACCAAAAACAATAGGTCTTGAGAACTCTACAATTCAGGGCTGTATGCGAAACATTATTTGATTCTGTTTGAATTTGCGGCTGTTATCGTTTGCCAAACAAACAAAATTACCCTTGCTAAAAAAAAACCGTTGCAGGTAAACTACCCCTTTCCCTCAACCGATCTTCACCAAAAACAATAGGTCGCGAGAACTCTGCAAAACCGAGCTGTATGCAAAAAATTATTTGATTCTGTTTGAATTTGCGGCAGTTATCGTTTGCCATAGAAAAAAAATCTACAGACAGACAGACAGACAGACAGACAGACAGACAGACAGACAGACACACAGACACACAGACACACAGACAGACACACAGACACTTTTCGGAAAACGACTTTTTTTCATGTTTTGAGTGTAGTAGAATAAGAATCTGCAATAATCTCGAACACGATTTTTTTTGCCATCACCATACTTCCATTCCTTAAGGAATATGGAAGTAAAATTACCCTTGATAAAAAACCGTTGCAGGTAAACTACCCCTTTCCCTTGACCGATCTTCACCAAAAACGAAAGGTCTTGAGAACTCTACAATTCAGGTCTGTATGCAAAATATTATATGATTTTGTTTGAATTTGCGGCTGTTATCGTTTGCCATACAAAATACCCTTGATAAAACAAAAAACGTGGCTGGTAAACTACCCCTTTCCCTTAAACGATCTTCACCAAAAACAATAGGTCTTTAGTACTCAAGAAATCAGGGCTGTATGCAAAAACGTATTTGATTCTGTTTAAATTTGCGGCTGTTATCGTTTGCCATAAAAAATACCCTTGTTAAAACATAAAACGTTGCCGGTAAACTACCCCTTTCCCTTAACCGATCTTTACCAAAATCAACAGATCTTGAGAACTCTACAATTCAGGGCTGTATGCGAAGCATTATTTGATTCTGTTTGAATTTGGGGCTGTTATCGTTTGCCAAACAAACAAAATTACCCTTGATAAAAAAAACCGTTGCAGGTAAACTACCCTTTCCCTCAACCGATCTTCACCAAAAACAATAGGTCGCGAGTACTCTACATATCAGCGCTGTATGCAAATAATTATTTGATTCTGTTTGAATTTGCGGCTGTTATCGTTTGCCATAGAAAAAAATCTACAGACACACATAGACACTTTTCGAAAAATGACTTTTTTTCATGTTTTGAGTGTAGTACAATCATATTCTGCAATAATCTCGAACACGATTTTTTTTGCCATCACCATACTTCCATTTCCTTAAGGAACATGTAAGTAAAATGTTACCGGTAGTACAAAAATGCTAATAAGCCAGAATAAAAATTACGCAATAAAGCGATTCCTTTGTATCTTATATAAAGTTGTTTCTATTTTGGCCTATTCAAACGGTAACTGAACGAGACAAAAATAATTATATTTTACATACCTGGAATCTAAACTATGATGTTGACTGATACTGGGGTCAGCAGAAGATTCAGTATCAGTGTATTTCACCCACGGGCCGTCAGCGGACTTCACTTCAACTATTTTAAAACTAATGTTTAGGTTACGTCTAAATTTATAGGCGTGTTTCTTCTTACAATGTTCTAACCACTTGTCTTTTTGATGAGTTGTGTTACACATAACCTCCATACACTGATACTTAAACGATTTTTTCAGTTTTTTCGGCATTTTGACAGACAACTATCATGAAACACGAGATTACATTGCAACCCCAACTCACACAAACAAAGCACCGCACTACAGAGTAAAACTCACGGGCTGGTGGACCAGAGATAAGAACTGAGGACCCGCCCCCTTTACTCCACTGCCCGCCGGTTTACAAGCTTAGCACACGCACACATTTTTACATTCACGATCACGGACTCTGACTTATTGACAGAATGTTGCTGCAGGCTGCCAGGGTCAGTTTTCCAAATTCCAAAACAAAATTTACTACTAGTTGTACTGGTAGAGACATTTATGCCGCCAGTTCGTTAAAACAATCATAAAGATATGCAATTGCTTTAGTTTTTTACTTCCATATTCCTTAAGGAATGGAAGTATGGTGATGGCAAAAAAAATCGTGTTCGAGATTATTGCAGATTCTGATTCTACTACACTCAAAACATGAAAAAAAGTCGTTTTCCGAAAAGTGTCTGTGTGTGTGTCTGTGTGTCTGTGTGTCTGTCCGTGTGTCTGTAGATTTTTTTTCTATGGCAAACGATAACTGCCGCAAATTCAAACAGAATCAAATAATTTTTTTCATACAGCCCTGATTTGTAGAGGACTCGCGACCTATTGTTTTTGGTGAAGATCGGTTGAGGGAAAGGGGTAGTTTACCTGCAACGGTTTTTTTTATCAAGGGAATTTTTTTTTTTTGGCAAACGATAACAGCCGCAAATTTAAACAGAATCAAATAATGTTTCGCATACAGCCCTGAATTGTAGAGTTCTCAAGACCTATTGTTTTTGGTGAAGATCGGTTGAGGGGAAGGAGTAGTTTACCTGCAACGGTTTTTTTTTTATCAAGGGAAATTTTTTCTTTTGGCAAACAATAACAGCCGCAAATTCAAACAGAATCAAATAATGTTTCGCATACAGCCTTAATTGTAGAGTTCTCAAGACCTATGTTTTTGGTGAAGATCGGTTAAGGGAAAGGGGTAGTTTACCTGCAACATTTTTTTAACAAGGGTATTTTCTATGGCAAACGATAACAGCCGCAAATTCAAACAGAATCAAATAATTTTCTGCATACAGCCCTGATTTGTAGAGTACTCAAGACCTATTGTTTTTGGTGAAGATCGGTTGAGGGGAAGGGGTAGTTTACCTGCAACATTTTTTATCAAGCGTATTTTCTATGGCAAACGATAACTGCCGCAAATTCAAACAGAATCAAATAATTTTTTGCATACGTCAGTGAATTGTAGAGGACTCAAGGCCTTTAGATTTTGGTGAAGATCGGTTAAGGGGAAGGGGTAGTTTACCTGCAACCTTTTACGTTTTAACAAGAGTAAAGTACTTGAAAATTCATTTAAACTTTTTCAAACAATGGTAATTGTTGAAAATAAAATAATTTTGTTGCCAGGCAATCTGAAAATTTCAGATTTTGTACCACAAAATCTGAAAAGATTATACGATACTTTATGAAATGGTTAATAATACGTCAGTGGAAGGTGTAATGAGAAATTAGCAGAAATGGAAACCTGGGGAATGTTAACTGTTCTGTAGATACAATTTTGTCAGAATGTTTGGAAATGATCATCAACATTGAAGAAAAATTAAGCATATTAAGAAACATATGTAAGTACTTATTATAAAAAAATAATGTTTGCTTTTTGATAAAGTCATTTTGATTATAAAATATAAATACTTACAACAAGAAAAGAATTTTCAGTTTTCAAAATTTAAATATATTTTTATAAAACAATGGGTTCTTCATTGAGGTGGGGACCATGTCACTCACTCCATCTCAAGCCTCCTCTCCCATTTTGCAGAAAAAGAGGACCCTGTCAAGGCTGATACTTTGACGACAGTGACAGGGCTTTCCACCAAATTCAGCAGAGTGACAGGTAGGCCCAACTCTGATTGGCTCCTCAGATTTCCCCAGCGTTAGTAGGTTCTATGAAAATATTTTATTTCAAAAATGATTTTAAATATAAATCTTAGATATGTTTTATAAATCTTATGTTTTATGTTTTAACATGGGTAATTTTTTATATGACGAACCATAACTGCCGTAAATTCAAACAGAATCAAATAATTTTTTACATATGTGCCTGAGCTATAGAGAACTCAATGTCTGTTGATTTTGGTGAAGATCGGTTACGGGGAAAGGGCAGTTTACCTGACACATTTTTTGTTGTAACATGAGTAAAGTACTTAATTTTGATAAAGTATCCTGATAAGATCTTAATAATCCACTGTAGAAACGTAGATGAAATATCTATAAATGAAGAGGCTAGTTGAACGGGCTGGGGGTAATTTTCTATAAATCAAAATTATAGTTGAAGGGGGAGGGGATAATTTTTTTTATATGTGTACTACGTTATTGGCAACAAAGAAGTATTTTTTTGTTAAAATTCCTTCCCTGGCTGTTTGGCTGAAAATGATTTTAAATATAAATCTTAGAATATGGAAGTCATGTATGGTTCTCCATACCGATATTTACTTATAGCTTAGTTTGTTGCACAAACACGGTAAAAATTTCCATCAATGTTGGATTTAAAATGTTATTCTTGAACAAATCCCCCTCAAAAATCCTTAAAATACACCCGAAAAATCCCCCCCAAAAATTCTCAATGCGCAACTTGCGCTATGATCCCCCCCTGTGGGCACCACTGGTTGTAGTAGATTTCAGAATAAATAAGAAGGGGACGATCCACCAGGTCGTATTCTGCCACAGTGTCGTCTGGTTAACCTATATTTGGAGACTAATGTCAAAATCAGCTGATTCGGTTCACGGCAAATATTTGAAAAATTTAGAAATCGTCTAATCCGAGGGTAAACAAACGGTACTTGCTCTCTCTTCAAAAGAAGGCTAAACAACTTCCCTACTTAACCCAAATCACACACATTCGATTTCTGCTTTGTTTGGGTAACATTACCACCAACTTTATTTAAACCTCAGTCTTTATAATTCATAAGTGGCGATTGCTAAGAGGTGTTCTGACCGATCCGAGACTGTAAAAAAGACGGACGTCACACCCTCACTCTAAAGGCGGTACGTTACAAAAATAGGCGCTTACTACAGTGGGGCTGAATTAACTACAAACCCGTAATTACAATACACTCTTGGAGAGGCGGAAACCTTTGATATAAGCGATAACGTTACAGAATTGGCGAACCCAACATTGGGACTTGCATAAGACGGACGTTTCGCTGACACCTTTTAAGCGTTACGTTACAATATTAAGAGGTCGAAAATTAATTTTTTTGCCAGAAAAGTTAAAAAAAAAGAAACAGATAAGAGAAGTCTGACATTCTTTACATCTGTGTTCATCTTTCTAGCCACGTTAATTTTTCTCGGTTCTGTCTTGAGTTTTTTAAAACAGTTTACTGTCTACGTTTCCGTCCCATCAATAGACAGCCCGATTAAAAACTTTTCTTTGCAAACGTAAGTGCAGTTATTGTTTCTAATATTTTCATCTTTCCAAATGTGATACCTGTAAGGTTCTTTTCACTCGGTTCGATAAACAACAATACGACACATGGAAGACACAGATCTGAAACATACATTTCATTTGTTTTAATTACTGTGTTATTATACTCATATCTGAGTACGAAGTTTCTGGGAACACCTTTTGAAATATCTCCTTGACACAGTTCTTTTATTTTACAATTGAATCTAGGGTATACAGTTTTTATGTATTTTGAATGTATTTTATATATCTGATGATGAGCCTTGAAGCTTGATAGCGTTATTCTGGAATTTTTACATAGTGGTGAGCCACAGCGTAGAATCTGCATACGTACATTTCTCAGTACATTTTCCACTTATTTTTATTCTTAAGCTTTTGTCTACACCAGTGGTTCTCAAACTTTTTCGGACCACCGCCCTCTTGGCTAAATAAGCTCCTCCTCAGTGCCCGCCTAAATTATCCTATGTTACCCTAAATACAGATAAGTGATTCACACTACCCACAAGGATTGGGAATAACAATTTTAAAACAAATAATTAACATTTATTTTAAATCTAATAATGCATCTAACTGAACAGTATCTTTACACTGAATTGTGATAACACAGTAAATTTAATGTTCTGAGTTGAGATTCAGAAAAACCTTAATGTAATGGGTGGGCTCGATGAAGTAATATCAGTTTTTCAGTCTCTGGTTTCATTTCAGTAAATTAGATTCTCAGATCTCCACGCTGAGTTAACTGAAATCTATTTCTTTGCTTTGAGAGAAGTTGCATCACCACACTAAAACCACGTCCCACCAAATATGATGTTGGAAATAGAATAAAAAGCTTCTTAATCACTCCCCATACTGCAGGATAGCGATCAGGGATCTCTTTCTGTAACCAAAACTCCTGATAAAATTTCTTAAATTTTGCTTTCAACTCAAAATCATTTTGTAGCGCAATTAGTTCTTCCTCCAAGACTCTCCAATTCCTAGAACTTTCGACAGCCTAGGTTTTGCATGAACAAAATCAACTTTAAAACAAATGTTGAGATCGCAGATTTGGCTTTGATAAGACTGGCTTCATTGCCTTGCAGTTGGCGATTAATTTCATTAAATTTCCCAATCAGTTCTGATAGATAAGCAACACCAGGTCTGATCGCATTTAGTTCATCACTGAGCAAATAATTCTTGCTTTCAAAAAACTCCACAACGGTATCAAAGAGATTATAAAACCGTTTAACACAATTGCCTCTAGACAGCCAACGAAATTCTGTATGCAGCAGCAAACGTTCAAAATGCTCATCTTTCTCATCACAGGGCTTCCGAAAAAGTCTATCATTGAGAGCTTGGAATTTAATTTTATTCACTGCAGTGATATTGTGCAAGCGATCACTTAGTTTATCGCAACCAAATGTTGGCGATGAATGTCACAGTGAATCGTAAATACATTTGGGACAGCTTTCATCAAGTAGGCAACAAACCCACTGTAGCGACCTGTCATTGACGGTGCTCCATCGGTTGCACAAGAAAGTAGATAAGTGGGGTTACCTTCTCTTTGAAGAACTGTTCAACAACACAAAATATTGAATCTCCTTTAGTGTGTGTGTCTAGTACCTTCGCAAATAATAACTCTTGAAACAAACTTTCATCCTTTGTAAAGCGCAAATAATCTAAAAGCAAAGATACATTGCCTGGTAAAGTTGACTCGTCAATCTGTAATGCAAAATCTGTTATCGTTAGTACAGAGCATAATGTGTCCTCCACGTTAGCAGCCATTTCGTCTATTCGCCTTCACACAGAACTGTTACTCAGTGGAATGGTATTAGTTATGTCGTGTGATGACTTATGTAAAACAGTTCTCAGAACTTCACTAACAGCTGGCCGGATGAGTTCTTCGCCTATTGTATGTGGTTTTCTTATCAACTTAACTTAACTTATCAACAGTGAAATGTTGTATGATGCACGCAAACCATCAATGTTTTGTTGTGAAGCATTGCAAAACATGTTTGAAAGAGTGGGTCGCTTCTCAATTTATCTCTGAGAGACTTAAAGAAACTTAAATCCTTGTTTACCTTGTCAGGATGTGCCTTTTTAAAATGTTTAGTATTCTGGAAGGTTTCATGGCCTCTTTTACCCACATATTAGGGACATCGGTGGCTGCAGGTTTGTAGGCGCTGGTATACATCCGTATTTCAGATAGGCCTACTCGGTGTTATATTATCTACATTTCTTCTTAGCATCTGCCATTTATTTTCTGGAATATGCAGAAATAGGTGTACATTAGAACTCAACTTCATAAAAATATTAATCTCTATATCCCTACGATTATAACCTATGATTATTAACATTTAGATATCAGTAAAAAATCATTCATTTACGTTTAATCTCCGCATCTTAATAACTTAAAAAAATAAGGTTGTGGGAAAAATACATTATAATACATTCAGTAGGCTACTATATTACCACTTTAGAACTTACCTACTGAAAGACTTCAAACAGAGTCTCAAAAACTGTGAGGTTTCTGATTGTGAGGAAGAAAACGCAACCGACTTTCCTTTTAAGAGCAATGTAGTGTATTAAGTCGGCGGTGGATGTATATTAAATGTTTCCATAGTTCTCAGCAGATGTCAGCACCAATCAGCGGCAAAAATTTGAAGAGGAGGATATTTCGATTTGCTAGGTAGGACGCATCTCAACCGCCCCCAGCAGCCTAAAATACTGTGAGCGGCCACAGGGATCATCCCCCTCACCCAGCTGAGAACCCCTGGGCTACACATCAAAAGCTTTTTGTAAAACACACACACATGTAAATTAATATTAATATTTACACTTTAAGTCTTGAAATGCATTGTGTATAACATGTCAGTTTAAATACTGGACTAGTTCTCTCCGTATCGTGTGCTCTGTCGTCGATTACACTTATTGTTTTGTAGTAACAGATTGCATAAATAAACGTAAAACAATTAATATTATTAATGACATACGTGTCAACCGTCGCGCGAATGTCTTCAGGGGTACTTTATGTGTCCGTTGTGTGCCAACGAATCGACGTCCGACTTTTCTTCCTGTAAAGAACTGTGTATTATATTTGGAATTTTCTGTTACTTACTAACGATAGGTCGAATACATTGTCCAACTTGTAGTGTTTTAAACTGGCTTGCAGAGCGTTGACTTGGCTTGGTTTTTGCATTTAAGCGTTTAAGAATGCAATCTGTGATTATAAGCGTCAGTTGGACCTGCTTCCGGACTTGCTATGAAAGTGGTGGGTGACGATCAACACGGAGAAATCTGAAACGATCTGTGTGTCCATTTCCCGATTCCAATCCCTCTCCCTAGAAGGAAGGCACATCGCGTGGAAAGAGACGATGAAGTATTTAGGCGTTTGGCATGATCGACGATTATACTTCCACGCCCACGGGACCGAAACCCTCGACAAGCCTCGCGGCGCAGAGCCAAACTGTTTCCCCTACTCTCGTGCCGAAACCGCTTGGCTCTGCGCACGAAAACATCATCTATCTCATGTTTCTTAGGTCAGTATTCATCTAACGGCTACCGCATGGTGATCGTTCTTGTCGACCACCAACGTTTCCAACCTAAAAAACTCAGTTCCTCGTGGAGATCTCCTTGGTTTGTCAGAAATTATGTAATTCCTGGAGGTCTTTGAGTTCCCACTTTGTCCGGTCGCTGGATGTAACTCTCTTTGCAGGAACCTCGACCTCTTCGTTCCCTTACCTGAGGACCATAAGCGCCAAGGAACCACCACTCCCGATCCGGCTCAAACGCCCTCGGGCTAGACGTCTTGTTAACCCCCTGCACTTCATTTTCCTTCATCCCGGTCCCCTAACTCTCTTCAGAGACCCCCTATCTATCACTCTGACACGCTGTTTGCAGCTGTTAACTTGCCACCGGCAAGGAGGTTCTCTGCCTCGCGGAGAACGACCGACGCCTCAAGGCGTCTGCTCACTGAGACTGGTGACACCTGTCACCTAGATTGCTACTTGTAGCAGTGCCACAACAAAAATCCTTCTTTCCCCGCCATCTAGCAAAAAATCACGTTGGCGGTAAACTTTCCAGTCTTAGGAACATGTCGGAGAATCAGCACTGTTATCGTCTGGCAGTAATCGTGCTCACCCCTGACGCTGCAATCCAGCCACGGGTACAAGGACACCCGCTCAAACTGTGCTACATGCTATATGCGTTTGAGAATTGTGTCGTTTTTGGCATTAATTTCATTTTATTCAGACACGAATTGATCATGTCTTTTATGTTGGTGTACACGTAAAGTTTATTAAATTCACAGCACTGACTTGGTATGGACTTTGGCCCTTATAAGGATACTGCCCGGGAAAGCCTCTCGATTTCACCCTATACACACGCATCACTGGTTGTACTCTTGCTATCAAGAGTTGTTCTACATAAGTGAGATCCATCAGTTCTATAGGTACATCTTTAGGTCCATACGATTAACTGCAGTTCCATATATCTTGCTGACAGAGGTTATCTTTTTTTTGTTATATTTTTGGTCTGTTTTGTTAATTTAAACTCCTTTTCATATAATTTAACTTCTGTAGCGTAACACTATAAGGCGTTTTACACTACCTTGTTAAGGTGAATGTGAAGGTTTCAAAACATTTTCTATCACTAATGACATCTCTGATATGAGCGATGTGTCTAATACTAGGAGTGTCACTGACACAAATGGGCGGAGCATTTGATATTCGTAATAATTTATCAATATTTTTACAATCAATCGTCTTTGATCCGTTAGATAAATAGATTCGTAATAATTTATTTATCTATATTCTTACAATCAACAAAATATATACACTTTTATGATACACACTTTTTATTAAATACACTACATTATAGTACAATATACATTAATTGTCATTAGACATATTCCACAACCATTGCAACTCATCTCTACGATCAACCATTGATGGACTTCTATTAATTTTTAGCAGTCTATCAAAATTAAACGCCTATCAAAATATAGGATCTTGTGCAAAACGTCGGTCTTTATATTGCATCAAAAACTGAAAACATTCAAGTGCTGTAAGTTTCATACTACTTGCTCGAGTATTATCGTTTAGTTAACCAGATCCGTAAGGTAGTAAAGCGGGAAATGCCATGCTTACATATCCTTCGCACGAGAATTCATTTATGATATCAGTACCTTGTGGCCATCTAATTACATTATTCATTGCAGATTGGAGTCGATCAATTTATGTGATTCTAATATTCTCCGGGATCATACTTTCATAAATTTCTTCAGAAAAGTTCTCTTCATCTATACTCACCTCAGGTAAATCAACAGTGGGTATCATTCCATAAATACTATCATTTAATGGAAGTTGAGGTATTTGTTCCATATCAATGATGATATCACTATAGAATGGATTATTCATTTTCAAAAAACTGAGTAGGCCTACTTCTAAAATTTTGTCACGTCTCACATGAAAATCCCGATGGCCATTAACACTTTCCTTTCTTACAACTATAGTGCTCAGTGAAGCGAGTGTAGGGGGCAAGAAACTAACAATCCCCGTTATATTTTGACCAATATTTATAATATTTCCCTTATAAGGATACTGACCGGGAAAGCCTCTCGATTTCACCCTATACACACGCATCACTGGTTGTACTCTTGCTATCAAGAGTTGTTCTACATAAGTGAGATCCATCAGTACTATAGGTACATCTTTAGGATCCATACGATTAACTGCAGTAAACTTATTTGGAGTTCGCTTACACTGCAGACACATATCAAAAAATGTTTGCTGCATCAACACTCGAGAACAATTTACACATTCATAGAAAATCTAGAGATTATAAATTATCTTCAGATTCATTCTGAAGATTGTAACCCCTCTTTCAAACTTTAGACTTTATAAAAAAAAAACTTTTTTTTTATTATTTTTTTTTCTTTTTTTTTTTGAAAGAGGGGCCACTAGTTATTTAAAACTAGGCAAGGGCCTAGAGAAGCCAAAAATGCGCTGGGTCCAGTATGACGGGACTTGCAATTAAACTCGTTGTTAAGCAACAATAACAATTTTATTCAGCCATTTCAAATAACATGCAAGTATCACTCCCAGTATACAATATACTTTTATAGAATTGAAAAAACTTTTGTTACAAACTTTTACTCCCCTCCCTGTCATTACAATCCTCTGAAAATATGCACGTGTAATCTCATAAACTTGGAATATATGTCAACATTAGCATAATAATTTCTCCCAAATATACATAAAGAGAACATGAATCAATATAGTTACATAAATACACATAGCACACACATATCTATACACACATATATATATATATATATATATATATTACACACATGTTCACCTGGCAGGCAGCCCATATACATTTCACCATGCCGCCGAAGAATACAATCCTCAGTATCAGTGACCTAGACCCCCATCCCAAACTACTGTAAAAGGGTAAAGTGCCCAGCCTCCATAAAAACTTTTCATAACCCAATCCATTAACCCGTCCGGGTATGACTGCTTGCAACCAATGAAATTATTACAAGTATTCAAAATTTTAGAAAGGTTCCCCCAGATAGGAATGTGCCATCGCCAGGTCAACATGGCTGCACGGCCGTACAAAATGTATAACAGAATTTATGATTGGAAGTAAGAATCAATAGTGTACTCATATTAACAACTGAACTAGTAATACACTGGTTATGGCAGTAAAAGAAAATGAATGAAATTTCACTTATACTGAATTATTACAGAGTTAAGATAAATTTTATAAAATATATATAATAAGGTTTATGATTGAAAAGTAAGAACCAATAGTGTGCTCATTTTAACAACTGAACTAGTAATACACTGGCTATGGCAGTAAAAGAAAATGAATGAAATCTCACTTATACTGAATTATTACAGAGTTAAGATAAATTTTATAAAATATATATAATGACAATTTTAATAAAAAAACTTTATAACATCAGCCCCTAATAAAACACATTTGAGGTGTTCATACAGAATTGGCTTGGCCACAGGCGAGGCCATGCGCACCACCAGATCCAGCAACCTAAAACATGCTATAGACCTGTAGCTAACGGCACCAACAGGTGACGTCCACCGGTTACAGCACCTCCCCAAACCTTTCAATCTACTAAAAAACAAAACCCATATAGCTATGAATACCCTTAATCAATGCAAGCATAATTCACCCCCCTATAAATTAGTAATCTTAAGTCACACACACTTTTACCCTAAAAGAAAATTTCGCAGCAAAATCCGGTGACGCATGACCCCGTCCGGGCTCACACTTACTCAGGGGGCTTAAGCCTTAGTAAAATACACTGACAAAATTTACAAGCACTAATTGTCTCGCTGGACTTGTGTACCAAACTTTAACTGGAGATGTTCCAGGAAGAGAATCAGATGTTCAACATTGTAGAGGCCAAAAAAAAATATATATAAATGGGTTAAATGTCACCTGGTATAATCCGGCACAAAACCTGAGATATTCATGATGTATTGTCCATTTCTTCCTCCCGACGGCACAGACGGAGAATCACTCGTTTTAATGCCATTGGTGGCAGATGTTCGGCCACCAGCAGAAGTGAATCGGGAATCGTCTTAGGTCGGGAACCCTGAACAATTATATATATTGACAATTACTCAAATGTTACCCAATTCACGATCCCCCTAATATTCATGACGCCAGCATAATTCACACACTACCACATGCTCAGATTAAAAGAATATTTCGGAAATTTTAAGAATGCACAGAAATTACCTTCAGAAAAAAAATTTAGAATTAAATAACTTGTATTTATAGACTGTTCGTCAACTTAATAATCCCTTATTACAATTTCGAGATGAGTTGCAAACTTAAACAGGTTCATAATACATATACAGTTTCATATACCTCTACATTTAGTTAATAAAACATTCTCTTACGCCCCCCTTTGATTATAAAGAAATGATAATTATATAATTAGGAAAAATACACAGCCATAAATACCTTATAAATACTTTAACTCAGCCAGTGTTAACTTTCAAGACATGCATAACCAGAATTTAACCCGCGCTGGCCACGTGGTGACTTCCGTATATATATCGCATTGCATCGGCATTAATTTAAGCTAAATTACAATTCTTTTTTTAAATAATAAGTAAGTTACCTTGAACAGACTTACCGGAGAGTCGCGTAGTCGTTTATCTAATCATGACAGATTTTAGCAGACAAAAATTCAAACTGGTCGCCGCCGGGAGAAAATGGTTGCTGCGTCGCGTTCGGCTGCCTGGCGAATACTGTTCAGCGCAGTCACATGAAAAATATTACGTATCGCTCCCGACAGAGCGCGCGCGGATCGGCAACAAGGCATGCAGATAACAGCATAGACCCCGCGCAAATAATTAATTCACAAACCCCGCAATGACAGTCACATAAATAACTGGGAAATAGCCGAGTATTCCAAAACTCGGCACAAGATTCCTATATCCTGTGTTGTTTTGATCGTATAATACATGATTCATGTTATGTTCCGCAGGGCCTTCAACAGTTGCTGCAGCAACATTTTGTCGCTGTCTCATCCGTCTTTGATTTGTAGTAAAACGACCAATATTTGGACCTCTTCTCCGTCGAGACATACTATAAATATTACGTATATATAAATTGATGAATAAGAATGTATAGAAGATGCGTATAACAGAAAAAAGTACTTAAATAAAAAGTACAAAATTGAATAAGAAGTATAAGAATAATAATTTTAGTAGAATTTGATTTCAAATTTACCTGAACTGTGATTCGTTGCAATATGTAATAGAAAGTTGCAGTTGCATCAGCGACTGCATAGATTCTCGTCTAAAAATTGACACTTGTTCAACACTTAAGTCCAATTCGTACATCTGGCTACTACCATCTGTTCTACTACTGTTTGAATTAAACACGTGTGAGACACGAATACAAAGTGTATACAGCAAAATCTTATCTTATCGAGCGACAGCCAGCGCGGGCGGCGGGAGCCGCACACGCACACGTCGTAGTGTGCTCAGAGCGCCCGTGCTCTGAGCGCCGATACTGATAAACCCGTGTTCTGTGCGCCGACCTTATCTATGCATCATTAGACACCTGGCTGCATATCTGTATATCCGCTGTTCGCCAACTTCGTAGTCAACACTAGCGGTCCAATGAAAATTTGTACAAGTCATTACTAAAACCATTATCACAGCACTAGTAAGGTCCCAGAACAAAATACATTTATTATTAAGTTAGTTAATTCCAATATTGGACAATTATTCATATTATCAGAAAAATTACGAAAACCCAACTATTCTACCATTTTATTAGTAACATAACTGTAGAGTAGACAATCAAAAAATAAATTCTAAACGTTTTGGACTACTGCGTTAGTTTTAGTTAAATTTTCAACCATAATACCTAAATGACAAATAATTTAGTCATACTACAGTGTCACAACGATTGTCAAACTGCAACTAAGGAAAGGTGCAAGTAACAAGCTCATTTACGAATCATATGGTCAGCAAATTTAAGGTACGCGGCTATCTAAGCCGTATAGACCAGCGGTCGGCAACTTTTTAGATATTGTGGACCACTAAATTCGCAATTTAAAATTTCGCAGACCACTAACATAATTTTTAAAGGTACGAATTAATACGAGCATTGAGTATGATATACAATACATATATATTTATTTATATTTTAATAATTTTAATTTTAACACAAAATAATAATAAATAATAGTAATGTATATTAAAAATTAGTGCGACATTTTCTGCTCTTGGTTTAAAATTATTTTACTAATCCTTGGCTCCAATGATGTCACCGCAACACGTAAAGGAGCTTCTATTTCAAGCCGAGAGCGATACTTGTTTTTAATAGCTGTTACAGTTGAGAACGTTTTTTCACACAAGTAGGTCGTTGTGAATGGGGTCACAATTTTTAAGGCTTTTTCACTCAATATTGGATATTCGCTTTTTACAGAAATCCAAAAATGACTTCTTGAAGATGAGTTGAATTGAAGTTTGAGACTACCATCCGACGATAATTCGATTAAACTTTTTTTTTTCACATTTAAATTGCTTTCCTCAATATTTGAAGAAAATGGATTTACTATCCACATATTTCCATTTCTGGGATCCTCTTCTTTTGGATAATAATGTTCAAAAAACTCTTTGAGTGACTGCAAGTGCTGTTGAACAAGACCTATTATCTGTCGGTTGACGTCTTTTTCTTTCATGTATTCATCCAGATTTGGAAACATTTGCAAATCTTCGTCGATTAATAGTGTTTTCCATAACAATATTTTCTTCTGAAATGCGTTCATTTTACTTCGCAAAGTAAAAACGTCTGAAAGTTGTCCTTGAATAGATATGTTCAGCTCATTTAACAAAGAAAAAATGTCTGCCAAATAAGCTACCTTTGCTACCCAGTCATCATCGGAGAAGAAATTTTGGAATTTATAATTATTTTGTTGTTGAAAGAATAATTTTACTTCTTGTCGCATATTAAACAATCGGATTAAAACTTTACCCCTTGACAGCCAACGCACCTCAGCATGAAGAAGATGTTTATGTTGTGAGCCCATTTCATCACAAAGTGATTCAAATAATCGAGAGTTCAGAGCTTTATGCCGAATTTCATTTATAATTTTAATTACATCAGACAGTACTTCATGTAATTCTGGAGATAATCTTTTCGCGGCAAGTTGTTCACGGTGTAAAATACAATGAGTAAAAATTATATCTATGTGTCCAACATTTTTTATTTGTTTAACAACTCCAGATCGATGCCCGGTCATACTTGCAGCACCGTCTGTACATATTCCTATACATTTACCCCAATCAATTTCATGTTTCAGAAAATAATCATTCAATACATTAAAAATTTCAGATCCAGTTGTTCTACCCGGCAAGTCGAGTGAACATAGAAATTTTTCTTTTAAATATCCTTCGAAATTAAATCTCACAAAGCAAAGAAGAATAGCCTTGTTTGTTATGTCGGTTGATTCACCAAGTTGAATTGCATAAAATGTTGCATTTTTGACCATTTCTACTACTTGAACTTCAACATCTTCGGCCAATTCTTCAATTCTGCGTTTCACAGACCTAGCAGACATAGGAATTGCCTTCATTTTTTGGGCGGCTTGATTTCCCAAAACCTCCTCACAAGCTTGTAATAAGCAAGGTTTAATTAGTTCCTCTCCAATTGTATAAGTTTTTTTTGATTTCGCTATTTGAAGTGCCATCAAATAAGAGGCTTTTAATACAGACTTATCTTGAATTGTCAGTTTTTTTTAAAGAATTTATTTGCTTTTGTAAATTGTCATGCAATCTTTGAAAAGGTTCGACTGGCTTATTAGCTAAATCTGGATGTTTAGTCAGCAAATGTCTCTAGTAAGTTTTGATGGTTTCATGGCCTCATTGGATAAACTTACAGAACGTACGACACAAAACGGTCGTGGATCAAGTTCAGTTCTAGGTTCTTGTATAAAACCATATTTCAAATAATCATGATCATATTGTCTTAAAACTTAAATTTTTCTTCTCTCGGCCTTCAGTTTTATCTTCTTCCCTACTGGTGCTTGATGATGATGGAATCTGCGAGGGCCCTATTGATTCTTCAACTAACTCAGGTTTACGTAAAGTGTTGTCAAAAAAATTTAAAATTGTCGGTTGCTGCTTCTCGCCCATTTTAATTTTTTATCCTAGAACCAAAAAAATAATATATTTCTAATAATTTTGATTGCTTAAATATATTTAAAATATTATGTAAAATATTAAACTTTAAAAATGCTTTAAAAATGCAACAGTATTTGGCTACTGATAAGTGCAAGATTTCAATCGCATATACTCCGTACGTTTAGGAGTATAAGTACAAAGTAGAAACTAATTTTTTAATGTCGACGCCAAGACGGCACTGACGTTTAAAGAAGTACGTAAACGTATATGGACAAAGAAAGTGATAGGGGAAGTTTGATTTCTTAGGTTGGTACGACTGTCAAAGGTTTCCAAATAAACAAACGCACGTGATTTTCAGCAAACATAACCAAAATATAACATAACCTTAACTACTAACTTGGCTTGGTCGTAAATATTAATCATATCTGATCGTATCCAAATCGTAGCCAAAAACAATGCGTAGATCGTTATAATATAATAAATAAAGCAGCAGAACAAAACTAAAAAACAGTCAACACTAAAATAATTAAACACAATAATGAACAATCATGCATAGAAATCATGGCAGAAACAGAAAACATATGTTACGCTAGGTAAATTAAGCACTCCATAACGTGTATAAATCCTTTGCGACAAACAAATCCTAACCAATCACAATCGTTATTTCATCAAATACGTACCCACAGAACTTCTAGCTTTGGAGGAACCAGACACCTTTTACGGTACTGCCAACACACTCCGGGAAATATGACATGGTCACTTTCTTTGTCCATTGGAAAGATTGAAAGAAACACGGTTATGAATTATTGAGTACTTTACCTTAATTGTACGTTTATACAATAAGATGATTCACTATCCGTTTAATACAACAGAATAACTGTTGCATTTAGAGAGTGTAATATATCATTTCAAAGCGTATGTTGTGCACTTTCTAGGGATAGAGTCAAAATTAAATGTATAATTGTTATGTCATAGTTTCTGACGTTTTTAATAAAAGCTGCACGTGTTCTTAAGTTTGCCACTGTATCGTGCGTCATTGCGAACTTAAGAACTGATGTTATGACATTCTAACTTGTTTTTTAAATAGAGTAAGACTTACACTGAGAGAAATTTGTGATTGTCTGAATCAACTTTACAATTAAAAGAACTAATGTTTTTTATGTTTAACTCTCTCAGTTACAATCTGTACTGATTTTATGAATGAATATTGTAGAATTAATATTGGCTTTGTTTAGTATCAAAATAAATTACATCGACTCTCAACTGTTATTAAAATATTAATCGAGTTTACCGCTTGTGCACAAGTGGCGAACTTAGGGAACACGTGCGTCCTAACTTCGCCAGTTGCAGCCCTCCCTTCTCTTGGTCATTGCTCGAAAAAGGAGACCGTTTTTCTTCTAACAAATTTATATGTTGTTTTATTAAAGATTAACATTGCAGAAAGTATTTTTTTAATTTTGACAAAATTATTGTTTTGTGTTTTATAAAACAAATTTGCTTAAGGTGGCGAACATAGGGCCACCTACCTTAATATCTGAATTTCTTTGCGGACCATTAAGTTACGTCACGGACCACCGGTTGCCGACCGCTGGTATAGACGACCATACTATCAAGTTTTGCGCTCTTATCAACCCGCTTCCATTGTACATTTCGTGTTTACGCATATATACAGCTCAGGTCTCCGTCTCATAATCGTATTCTCCTTTATTATTTAGAGTTGTGTTTAGCCAAATTCTTTTATTTCTTCTCAAATGTTTTCGTCCCAACCAAATGAGAAATTCTGAGATAATAAAAAGGATTATTCGCCAAAGATGCATGTGCAGAGGCACTGTTACAGGCATAATAACAATTTTCAAAGGAAAATTTGCAGACTTCTGAAAAAAGTAAAGGAATAAGATAATAATATTTATCCGTTCCCTTTAAACAGCAGTAGACCTGAAGTATTCAATTACTTTTAAGACTTCCGCGGAAATAAGTTATTTTATTTCTCTTTGACTGACACACACACACACACACACACATACACACAAACTCATGTGTATACGAGTATAGAGTCGGTTCTAGTATGTGTAGATGCGTGAAGCAGATGTATTCGTATAGGCCCACTTGGCTGCTAAAACGTAAAGAACACTACATGAATATTATCTGTACCTACGATATGTGGAATATGCGTAATTGTGGTTTGAGTGTGTGGAGGGGGGGAATCTTTATGTGTTTTTGATAGGGGAGAGAGGGAGAGAGAGAGAGAGAGAGAGAGAGAGAGAGAGAGAGAGAGAGAGAGAGAGAGAATGAGTGAGAGGGAGGAAGAGTGTGAATGTCGACGTCTGCATAATTTATCAATAGACTATATTACTCTGTATAGACGATGTACTCGGTAAATATTACTTTACAACAATATAAATAATAAGTAATAACCATTGTCACATGATTGATTTGTTTACCATAATTGTGTGTTTGTAATATCAGTAGTTCTGTTATTTTGTACATAATTCTCTAATTTATGGATAAGTGTGTTCAGTGCTAGTAGTAATAATATACATTATTGAACATCTTACAATCTGCATTCAGCTATAACATATTTTTAGACATGTATTGCTATTTGCACCAATTCCAATAAACATTCAATGATTACTAGATCTATAATTATTTACAAACGTAATTAAGGGATTATTATATTATCAATAATTAAAATTGTAATACTATATTAATTAGGTTTTGGAATATTGTAATTATGTCTATCTATTTAAGTAAAATAATGTGTAAGAAGTGTTATTATTTTGCCGATGTAAAACAAAACTGTCTTAGCCCCCCACCCCCACACACACAGGTATAAACTCTGTGCGTAAGCGTAAAATAGGTTATGAAAGACGCGGATTGACAACTGCAACGAGTTTAAAACTAATCGAATATGTGTCATTATTAATTACTCATACCTACTTTGAAACTAACTGATACTAGACAATATTATGACTGTCTACAACTGTAAGGTGCCTACGATACACACTCTAGGCTATTTATAAACACAAACCAGAAGACATTTGTACAGCGTCCTTTTGACCTGTAAAGGTAATTAAAAGAACATATGTTTAGAAGGCAGTAGGGTGTTCTGGTTGGTAGTTATGTTATGTGTTTGATTTTTCTCTATTGTCCGTACACAGGTTCTGATGATGACAATAAATATTGTCGAAACGTCGATACAAACAATGTAAAATTTGTGTAATATTTATTGACCGATCCTCACCTTCCATCAATTTATTGACCGACGGTCACCACTAAAATTAAGAATTTTATTTAGTATTTTTAATATTATTTAATAATTATAAATCACACTTAACTACAGATATCTGTGTGTGTTTTGTGTTTGTACCTGTCAATGAGAAATAAAATAACTTACATTCGCCGAAGTTGAGTATTTCAGGTCTACTGCTGTTTAACGGTAAAGGGTGAATATTGCCTTCCACATTTTTCAGATGCCTGCAATTTTCATTTTGTAAATTTTTATTATGCATGTATTGGTGCCTTTGGACATCGACCATTAGCGAATAATCCTACTTATTATTTCAGGATTTCTCATTTGGTTGAGACGAACAAACCTGTGTTTGTTCGAATCACGTGTGTTTGGAATGCAGTAACGTACTGTTGGCCGACGTTTCAGATCTTAGTGCGTTCACTCACTTTACAGATTTTATTTCAAAGGGCAACTGGTGAGGGCATCTCATGATGTTCTAAAACTGATTAAATACATGTATAATTTATATTTGTCCAATAACAACAAAGAAGTAAATACTTATAATTTATTAGCACAAACTTGTCGCCAGTTCACAGGTTCTGTGTTTAAAAAATCATAAATTTTGTAGTGACTTTGTAGACAGTCATGAAATTAAACTCATTAAACTTATAGGTAAAATGTTTTTTAAAGTTATATGTCATGCTTCTGCCAAAGAAAAAACTTTGGCAGCAAATATTTC
Organism: Magicicada septendecula; assembly: GCA_034769895.1. Lineage (NCBI taxonomy): Eukaryota > Metazoa > Arthropoda > Insecta > Hemiptera > Cicadidae > Magicicada > Magicicada septendecula. The sequence goes on from CM068375.1 coordinate 248,256,510, forward strand.
TAAATTAGGAGTTCGTCAAAAGTATAATAAACTCGTTCTTTTTGCAATATGTAACTGAGAAAGAAACATGTTAATCGCGTGTTTTTCTTATAAATGGAATTTTCCGATAATTTAAGAGTTATTTATAATAAATGCTCAAAACAGAAGATATGAATATGACAGTTGCCAGCATATGTAGGCCTATCATATGTATCACAAAGCGAAATTAGAATCCCTATTGCACTGTTAAAAAGATCAGATAGATTACATACGCGGAGCACAATTTGAGAATTCACTTTATAAATATTTTATAAATATTAGTTTGTGCAAATAATTTTGTAGATAATCTAGCATCAGCGCATTTAGTTGTAAGTTTATTTAATTGTAAGTTGTAAATAATTAATTGTAAGTTGTAAATAATTAATTGTAAGTTGTTAAGAATGTAATATACAAAAATTATGTACTGTACTAACGTAATTACCAGTTACCGGCATATCATATGTATCACAAAAGCGAAATTAGAATCCCTATTCTATTGTTAAAAAGATCAGACAGATTACATACGCGGCGCACAATTTGAGAATTCAGTTTATAAATATTAATTTGTGCAAATAATTTTGTAGATAATCTAGCATAAGCCCATTTAGTTTTAAGATTATTTGAGTTAATTGTAAGTTGTAAATAATTAATTGTAAGTTGTAAATAATTAATTGTAAGTTGTTAAGAATGTAATATACAAAAATTATGTACTGTAGTAAAGTAATTATAATAAAATGTCGAAATGCAAACATTATGATGGTCAATAATATGTACATAATAAAAATTAAAAACACATTTAAATTAATAATTAGGAATTGTTTCTGTTGTATTTTTCATCATCCCGTTGGTAAAATTTTTTATCCTTATTCCTTAAGAAATTTATTCTTTTAGTACTTTTCCTTTAATAAGGAAAGCGCAATGATAAAACAATTCAGTATTGTCATGCGCTGCTCAAGTTCCAGCAGCGAGCGACGACAGCCAGGTGGTGGGGAGAGCTGAACGAGCAGGACCGTTTTGTTAGCACGGACAGCGCGATCCACTAGTATAGATCGTTGCGATTCGTAGATGAGCTTGTTATTCGCACCTTTCCTTAGTTGTGGTTTGACAATCGTTGTGACAGTAGTATTCAAGTCGTGAATTTTGATCTAGATGGAGTCTACTTTTTCACGAGGAATATCAAATGAGTATATTACATTCTGAGCGTGTCAAGGGTACATGAAAACAAAAAAACTAATTTTAGAAGTACCAAGGGCCTAAAATGGAACTCAAAGTTTAAAAAATTATAAAAGTTTATTTGGGGTTAAAGTTATGAGGAATTTTAGTTAAAATACAAATCTGTATCTGTAGTCTGTATTTTCAATGTGTAGTAATTTGACAGAATTAGCATGTCTCAACACTCGTTTTGAATCGCTTTCAAAACGATTTGTGAACTAAGTCTCAAAAACCTCATATTTTGTTATCAGTTACAAGTAGGCCTATCTGTGAACAACGTTAGAGGTAGACCTACAGATATCTATCGAAACATACATAAACTGAAAATATATGACTAAATTATTTATCATTAAGGTATTGTGGTTAAAAATGTAACTAAAAATCTAATACAGAAGTTCGGAAATTTTATTATTTATCTTATGATTGTCTGCATTAAAAAGTTATGTTACTAATAAAATAGTAGCGTAGTTGCGTTTTCATAATTTTTCTGATAATATAAGAAACTTTCTAATATTGAAATTTAACTAACTTAATAATAAACGTATTTCGTTCAAAACAGTTAGATAGTTCTGCAGCTCCGGGAGTTTACTAGTGGTATAATAATTCGTTTTACCAATGAATTGTACATAGGACCGCTAATGTTGACTACGGAGTTGAAGAAGAACGGACAGACAGATATGCAACCACGTGTTACCGCGTCTAATTATGGACAGATAAGCTCGGCGCACAGAACACGGGCTTATTAGTATCGGCGCTCAGAGCACGATTTTAGCGTTGGCGCTCAGAGCACGGGCGCTCTGAGCACGTAGCCCAAACAGCCACACACGTACCGGCATTTGTGATACGCCAAAATCTTATCTTATCGGGCGACAGCCAGCGCGGGCGGCAGAAGCCGCACACACACACGCACCGGCACGCATGCGGCGTGACCGTGAGTCGCCTAGCGCCCCGTAAGTGCGAGTGAGACAGAGGGCCGTAGCTGGCCACGATATCTCTATCTCTCTTCCTCTCACACGTTTAAGCTGAGATTTTTAAAAAATCGTAATATCTTTTGAACCAAATAATTTAGAGAAATAAAAATTACACATGTGTACTCTACGATACATTGCGGATATGTATGTAAAGTTTTATAACATTCGGTTGAGTAGTTTCGGAGGAGTTAGCGGGCTAAGTTGGCACCGAGTCATGGATAGAGGGCTATGCCTGATTTCGCTACAGTCATCAGGCTCCGCCCATTAATTCGCTCTCACCACAAGTGTTCCATGTAAGTGAATACTTAATACTAGCGATTATATGGTTTACAGAAGTGTTTTCTCTGTAACAACAACATTATTTATGTCATTATTTAAAACGTCAAGATTTGTTACCCGTGGCCTCTTCCTTGTATCTTTAATTATTAAAATCGGTGCCTTAATAAGTGTCCATGGCCAACAAGTCCGGAAGATTCAAGTAGTGACTGTATGATACAGGCCGTGAAATCCTACGCAATGTCTTAACAACATTATTTTTAGATATTGTAACGTGTCATTTCACCAAACATAAAACATAACATACTAACTAAAAGATAATTTACTGACTGTAACAAACTATGGCTGACAATGACCAAAAACCAAGAAGTTAATGATCCCAGGACAAAAGATGTAAATAAATAAGTAATTAATCACACTGTTTAGTACATTTACATATGTTTTTATTTGTGTTAAACTAATTCATTGTAATAAGACAATTTATATTATTATTGAAAACTTCATTACTAGTTAAAATGTAAATAAATCTAATTTAACTATGGGGAGGTCTGCGCACCTCAGACCGTTATTTTATTTATTAAGAAAAAAAATTTACATAAAAATGAATTATTTAAGTTTTACAAATATAATAAGATCAAACTATAATTATAAAAGTGGTATGGTATGATAGTGCTAGAAAGTGAGAATAACAGTGAAATATGGTAAAAAGGAAAAATTGTGTATAACGAAAGTGATTGAACATAATTATAATGAGCATTGAAGAAATATATAATCTATATGAAACAGGTGTATAACCCATATAGTGAAATCAAACAAAGTAAATAATTTAAAAGATAGAAACTCTTACGTTAAAAAACTTATAATAATACAGTTACGAAGAAAAAATAAAGTAAAGGTCAACAGAATATTATTAATTAGAAATTGTACACCGAACCTGTGACCCATAAAAAAATATAGCCATGGCCTTTAACTAAAGAAATTAATGTTTTTGAGTGGAAGAAGATTATTGTTAAAAATTGTGAATTGCAAGCCAGAACGTTTAAGATAAATGACTGCGGAGTTGATGGAAATTGAAGACAAATAAAAGCTGAGATGACCAGGAAAACCAACCCAAGACCTAGAGGAATGATGTTTTGACAGAGAGATACCAAAAAAACAGGTGTCCAGGAGCAGAATCAACGAATAAATCCATTGGGAAAACTGCAAAGTTGGTGAGATCATACCACAAAAACAATAACTGAAAAAACAATAAAAAAATAAATAAATAATAATAATTGTGAATTACTTTAGTACACTATTATGAAAATAGTCGTTAATAATAAGAGTTTTTTGTTATAGTTTCTAGTTGTTTAAAAGAACCCACAAACATTCAACAGACATTAACAACACTATATTACCAAGTCTCATGCATAAAAATTATATTGTCTGTTCTATGTGTAAATTGTACCAGACTTTAACGATACTTGTATGTTAACCCTGAGATTCAGATAAATAATCCTCTATTTAAAAATAAAACAGGTTATACTTTTTTAGTCAGAGATACTAATTATTTTAATATTACATATTGGTGAGCCCAACACAGGGCTGAACAAAATAAAAGTATCAACGACGAACGAATAGGAAGGTATTAACTGAATATTACATTTTGACGCTCAAAAGTGGGGCCTTCCACATTCACAGAACACATAAGGATACATAATATTTATTGAATATTACATTTGTCGAACCCAACAGTGGGGCTAACGTCGAAAACAGAATATTACATATTGGCGCCCATCGCGGGGCCTAAAGAGAATAGATTTGGTACTATATTTGCAGAATATTACAATATATACAATTTTAGGCTATATAAGCTGTTTGTACACAGAAAACGGATAGTGGCCATTGTTGATTAATTTTCATTTTTCAGATGGATGACTTCGTTCTATAAGTTTAAACTCAACTTTTACACCACCGCTGTTGACTTTGTAGGAAAAGGTACTTGACTGTACATCATGAATTGCTGTGAAAATTGACTACAGCGTTCTGGTCTAACGTAATATGTTATATGGCTACCGAATACACTAGAACACCGCCACACGGTGACTAAGCAATACTGTACTCGGAAATGTCTTCAGGGTAAATAACAAATGTCTGTTACTAACTATGGTTTAGAAGACTGGCATGTTTTGAATTATGTTGTCAGACCTATATCGCCTGTTCGCCAAAAAAATATGAATAATGTGAATAATATTTTTGTTTACCAAATGAATATATGAACCTATCTTATGGGGTATATTCTTTTATGTACTCTTCAGATTACAAATTTAAAGAGACTGCAATAATAATAACTCAGATGTAAAAAAAGATATCGCGCAAAAGCCTATGCTTTTTTGGAAATCAAAATAAACGGTGATACCGACGCATCGCGACAATACGAATAAATCAACTCAATAAACGTTAACGTGATTTTACAGTATTTGCTGATAGGAATTTTGGCTTGCCATTCACGAGCACTCTATTATCGTTCCTTTGATTTGGGCCTTTGATTCCCCGTTCAAGACCTTCACACGTGTAAAACCAAAGCTGCTGGCATGTGGGTTCCCTTGAGAAGTTCTCTGACTGTTCGCGGTGATGGAAGATTCCAGTATTTTTATTAGTTTTTCTACTAACTTTGCATTCCGTAGTTTAGTAGATCGAATGTACTAGCGCATGTGTTTAGTTTTCAATTACTGACATTTGACACTTTCTTTGTTATGAATGTTTTCTCACACTCTTAGAGCACAAATAACGGCATTGCCCCTGAAATGCGCCTAAAGAAAGCTTGAGAATGACGCAAACTTTTCTATTAAAATTTTCCGTCTGAATCAATGTACGTCGATGATACGTACTGAATAAGGCATGATATAATTCACAGAGCAAATACTACGAAAGGACGGTCGTTTCTACACACACTGTCACAGCGCGTGAAGGTCACAAGATTTAATATGTTCGTCGACGAGGTCGGCTTAAACTGTTTTAAATTGCCTGTTGGCGTTGTATGCATTTGTTGTCAGAGTAATACGTACCAAAGAAAAATGACTTCAAACTTTCAACAAATAAAAATATTTTATTATTCCAGAATGATTGTTTTTAATTATGGAACTGTAGTTACGTCCTTAAATGTTCGAAACTTCCTTTGTGAAGAATATTACATATCTCACATGTACGGCATGGTCTCTTTTTAAATTCTAACAAGTAACGGATAGAAGTAATGGTCGTAAAGAAAAATTCCATTAATCATATTTGATAATCGTCCGTTAGAAGAATTTCTGTTGTAGACGTAAAGGATATGATATCCATTTTTCTGATAAGAAGGACGTGGGAGAAAATCGCCCAGTTGCAATGTGTTTAAACCCAAAAAAGGCGAGGACGACCTCGAAAGAATAATGTAAAGCTTCACCTCTAGAAAGCTTTTCTAGGAAAACGGAATGACTGTTATAACTACAGGGGAATATGTTTGGTTGATGTCTCTATAAGATATATGCAAGAATCATCATATATCGACGTCTGCAGACTGTTTTACAGCATCATATTTCGGAAGAACGAAACGATTTCAGGAAGGGCATATCATGTACAGACAATGCTTTTATTATTATCGAAATAATTGAGAAACGCCGTGCGTTCAACAAAGAAAACGCATGTAGCTTTCGTTGATTTTGATAGAATAGATAGAAGAACGATGTGGCAAGTATTAGAAGAACGGGGATACCCACAACAAATTAAAAGAACTATACAACGCCTATATGACGCAACGAAAATAGCTACTAAAAATAATTGTAGGATCTCCAACAAATATATGTCAATCAAGGTGTCAGACAAGGATGCAATATATCACCTACTCTTTTTAACATTTATATCGACGGTCTAGTAAGGAAATGGGAAATACTAGCAAACCTTGGTATTAAGATGTTATGAGACAGATATTTGAAAATGCTGTTGTTTGCTAACAACTTGATTGTAATTCAAAATAAAGGATCAGCGTTACAAAAATTATTTTTTTAAGCTTCATCATATTTGCAAAAAACGCGATACGTAAATCTCTACCATAAAAACAAAGGTTATGGCATTTAGACGTTTGGAACAAGAAGAAGAAAAATAATAATTAATGATGAAATTGTATGACAGGTGAGCCATTTTATCTATTTGCGAAGTGATACTAACTACTGTAACGATTATGACATTGACGTTAAGTTACGCAAGTTGTTCGAGACGTTTTGTGGGACAATCAATCGTATTTTTAGAAACATGGTACGTTGAGAGACAAAATTGAAATTGTATAAAATTGTGGCGGTTCCTGTTCTGTTCTATGGACGACAACCAAGAAACAAGAAAGTACAATACAGGCCTCGAAAGTGGCGTTCTTCAGAAGAGTTAAAAGGTGTTTTAAACTTAATCATATAAAGAATGAAGTGATAAGAGAAGAATTACAAGTTTTCAACTTGAATAAAAGATTATAATTACATCGCTACTAATTGTTTGCTAATTAGTGCATTAATTAAATAATCAATTAATAATTAAAATTGGATACAGTGATCGACTAATTTTATCACTGTTGTCTACCAGGATATACCTTCCATTTCCCCACGTTGGGAAGCCATATAAAATATTATATTCTGCATATATTATACATAATTAATTAATTAACATATTTTAATTAATGTGTAAACAATTGAGCGGTGTGTTTAAGTTTTAACAATTAATTCTATCTTGTCTGTGTTTCTCTTAACTAACAAAAATCTTTATAAGCCTCGCGTTGGCGTCCCATATATGCTAGTAGAATTATGCAAATTTAGTTGCATAAATTAATAAACAATTAATTATTTTGATGGAATAATTAATAAAACTTTATTTCTGTTTTATGGATTTTTGTATATTTGAAGCCTAAATTAATTATGCAAATTATATTATTGAATTACCAAACTTTATCGTGTTCCACCTGTTGAGCGTGATTGACAACAACACATATTATGTATACTATAAATGACAACAAGTGTAATAAAGTAATAAATACTAATTACCTTTTATCTTGCTCAAGCTCTCCGCTGATAATCCATATGTAATAGTGTTAATCTTGTACTTTGAATACATTGATTGGAAGATGTCATGTGTAAGTATACTTACTTGTGTCAGACAATTCGTATCAATTGGGGTGATAATGAATAACATGACTCGTACGCCCAAGGTTTAGATTACGCACTAGATTTTATTCAGACTTTGCATATATTCATCATTAGTCGATGACATTAAATTAAAACATCATTTATGTGATAACCGATAATACATTACATTTGCTCGTTAATCGTTTCTCTAAGAATTCATTTCGTTATAGTACTTAGATGTAGACAATTAATTTATGATTTCTTTACATATTACAAATTTACTCTTACTCATGGATTCATCTTTCACTTATACTTTCGCAATAATTATCGTTTAACTTTACTCTAACTTTTATTTAATTCTGACTCTTAATTATCTCAGAGGTGTTTATCTTTTTGAGCGGGAGGACAGTGGTGACTTATACTAGCAATACATGAATAATTTACTCTTGGTATGTATCCGTACTCTACTGTGCGTCTACGGAGATCTCCTGTCTCCCTTGCTCCTTGGAATGGTTGATAATCTGGCTGTCACCTTCATCGCTGGTTTGCTGGTCACTTTTCACTATCACAAGGTTCTCACTCCGGTGTCGATTCTCTTTTAAATCACACCCGTAAAAGTTATTTGTCTGGCGTACGTTTAATTGTACGGTCACTTAGTTCCGCATTGTTCAATTCGCGATTTATTAGTTTATGATTACGAACTTTTCCATTACGTTATCTTAACGTAAGTACCTGATGTAAAGAGTACTTTAGTTCGGCACACAATCGAGATGTTTAGCTCATAGTTTTAATTGTCTTTCGCGAATTCGCACTGTCAGTATTTGAGCGTATTTATACAACTCGTTATCGTATCAACTATTAATTCAAATTAAGTCACGTTCTTGAGTTCTATTTTGATATATACAACGAAATTCTCTCCGCACTTCCCGACTCGTCAGTATATTAATCAATCACAAAGTCTGATTAAGATTAACTTAATTCACAGTTGAGATTAACTCCATGACTAAAACTTCTAATTGTTCTAAGACTGACAATAAGTCTTCTGATTTCGTACTGGTAAATCACATAGACTCCCGACACTTATAATACTTTGACGAAACAAGATATTACTAAGACTCCAAAGAAATTGTCGCGACGACGCAACGACGCAGAGCGGTTTTTTAATTCACTTTGATATTAAGAAAACTAAGACAAACTGAGAAAAAACTGAGCGAAAACTGAGAGCTCGCTCAAATTTGTTATCTGGTTTTATGACTCCTACTCCTACTCTTTGTTTTTCTCTAGATTCTGTCTTTTCCCACCAATTTCGTTCCTATTAGGTCTCGTCTCTGTTTTCCCCGAAGTCTCCACCCTGAGTCGCTCTCCGGGCGACTCAACTTCGTCCTTATTCGTTCTTGACTCTTGTTCGTATGGTAACGTCTTTTTGAGAACCGCCTTTACCAAACTCTTGTTTCTGATAGGTTGGCGTAGATCCCTTCTCTCATCTCTTTCGGTTCTAGTCCACCCTACCTTTAAGACGATAGACCGAATTTCATGCTTGTCAATAATCCATTTGTTCTAGTGTCTCCCCTTTTAGCTCGTTTCCTGATAATCGTTAACTAGCTACGCATGTGTTCCATAGTCTAAGTGTAACGAATCGTAGTATTGTTTTTCTAGTTTCTCTGACTCCCTTTCTCACACTTACGGTGGTCCCGTTCCTGGTAAGGCTTGCCTGGTCCATAAACATGTCCCCTGCTGCTTCATCCTGTCTTGTTCTATTCATGTAATGTCCGTACGAGTCCTTGACTTTGTCAGTGATGTACACCCTAGTATTGTTGCAAAGCTCCCATGTGTGTCCGGACAATACTAGCGTCGCGTTCATCTCCGCTTTCTTGGTAATTCGTCTTTGTAAGGGGTCCTCCTTTTGATTTTCTGGTACTGTAGTGCGTTCCCACGTACGCCCTTACGCTTGGACATCTGTTATTACTGAGGTATTGTCTTTTCAAGTTGAGCGCCTTCCTGTCGCCAAATGGTCGCCCAAGTTGTTGTTTGAATGGCAACTGATACAATGCCAGCATATATCATTTGTGACAGCAGCCACTTGCCGCCGCTTCCTTCATCGCAATACTCAAAAAAAATTTCTTAACAACAATTACGCTATATAATGTAAATGATAATAAACAACGGCGGAACGAACACTAAGAAGAAAGAATGTCAGATTCAAGGTTGGCCAAACAAGTCTAGAAATACAAACCTAAAGCACACAGATGTGCGGGAAGACCCAGGAAGTGATGGCTGGCGGAACAGACAGTAGGTACTTGAAATTATTTGTTTCTTTGATATTTTCCTCTAAAGTGACAGGAAGTCCTGTGAAGTTAAAGGAAAGCAAAACAACCATAACGGCTAGTAAAGTAATTACGTTTATTAAGTGGCAGTTAAACATTAAGTTCCCACTAATTACAAACATCGCTGAAGAGGTTGGACAAATGTAAAAACACTGCTGTTTAGAGGTGGGCCGACATATCTGTAACAGGTATTTTGGAACGACATTTTTGGGGAACGGATGTAACAGAGACTGAAAAGTTGAAATACCAGTTATTCGCGGCCTCGCTGTTCTGAGTAGAGGGACACCCCTACGCAACTAACCAGTACACAAGTAACAAGTAAACGGGTACTACAAAATACTACACGTATTGCTGCTACACAAGGAACAAGTATTTGGAGTATCAGGAGTATTTCGAGTACACGAGTAGAAGAAGCCACTTTTCGGTGCTGAATACTTCATTCTGCGCAAAGAGACGAAGCTGTTTTCAATAAATGAAAAAAAAATGCATACTGATCTTACATTTATTCTCGTGTGTTACGCAGATATATAATACAGATTATAATAAATTATATATTATACTAGTCACCAACTTGGTAAATTTTGAAAAAACGAATTATATTGTGTTATAACCTACAGAGTGGCTGATAGTTGATAGGCCATATTATACTTTAATGCGATTTTAACTTCACTGTACACCTCACGTGAATGATGAGATTGTTGTAACGGACATTTATGCACTTTATCTAGTTCTGTTTATTAAATCTTTACTAGTCTGATAAGGCTACCCTAAAACATAAGGTATTTTTGTAAATTTGTTTCTTTTCTCTAAACTGCTGATTTTTAATTTTTGTCTCTATCAATTTACTTACCATTTGACTAATAGTAGTTTCCACTTAGTAAAGAAATAAAAGTAACAAACTCCATATCAGATAACACAATTAGGTGTAAATGGTCAAACTGCAGCCTAAGATAAGTGTACGATCTGATGAAGATAAGAATTTATTGAACTTTTGAGAAGGCCATCAATGAAACAAGGAGGTGATAAGAAGAGAAATCTACAAGTTTATCTGAATTTCTTGGAGACTGTAAAACATTCATGATTGATTTATGATATGCCTCGAAGTTTCCATTATTATCCCAACTTGTGCTTTTGCCAGGACCTATCAGTTGCACAGCTGATCTACTAGCAATGGTTCCCAACCGTTCTGGACCTGCGTACCACTTCGGTCTTCCGCATTCTTTCCGAGTACCATCTGATAAGAAAATAAAATAAGAGCAGATATCTAATGAAATTTTACCGCAAACTGTTTAGGATGTATTTTTATAAGGGTAATTGGTTTAAATCATGTCCGATGAAAATTATTGTTGTTTTGAACGTAAATTTGTATTTTTTTTTTCAAGTAAATACTTTTAACTAGCTAGGTCTTCTTGCTTACCACTATCACTTTTTCACATTATTTGTTGTCCTATTACGTGGACTCTAAATTTCATTGCCTGAGGTTCGCAACTGATTTATCTAACCAATGTTAGTTTGTTTACTCCTAGTGAAAACTTAAATTAGTACTTCCAAAGGGAGATAGGCCTATAAATTCTCTTTTTTCTTATTTTCTCTTAAACAGAAATAGTTTAATAAAGCCACAGTGTAAAGTAACACTGTTAATACTTTTAGTTTCAATTTATTTCTTATAACAAATTATATAATATAGGTTATGTAGCCTAATATCTTCAAATAAATACACTGCAAGTAGGTTTGTTAACATGTTAATAGGTTTATCTAGGTGAAAATAAACCTACTTGTAGTGATTTATTTGAAGATATTACATAGGAGACTTGCAGGAAACTCAACGAGTTACTTCCAAAGGAATAATATAGGTTATATATAATTAGTACATATTAATAGGTATTTGTACCTGTTATTTTTTTGGAACGGTATTTTCGTACTTGTTATTTTAAAATACTAGTTTAGCCCACCTCTAATGCTGTTACCTTGAAAGCAGTGGAATAGTCTACACAGAGGGGCATCACATCAGTGGAAGATGCCAAGTGCACCATAATTGGGGGAGTACACGTTACAGTAGAACTACCGTGAATTGTAACACGTTACAGCAGAACTCTGATATGAATTTTGCAAACTTTTCCAAATGGTTTGAAGAGGTGCTAATTCCTAATTTTCCTAAAAATTTGAAAACAGTCCTTGAGAATGCGTCGTATCATGACATGCTATCTGTACGGTACTCGAGTTCAAATAACAAGAAATCAGGAAGTATCAACAGATTGTTTTTCAACAGTATAACCAAATCTGAATTTTATAAATTGATTGAAATGAACAAACCCCACAAAAAATCGTTGAAGACAGATGACATAGCAAGTAAGTACGGCCATTCAGTTTTGCGTCTGCCACCATACCACCCAGAATTAAATACCATTGCAAAAATTTGGGGCATAATAAACAACTGGGTCGCCAGTAGAAATGTGACTTTCAAATTATGCGATGTTAAAGTTCTGGCAGAATAAAAATTTCATAGCATAGGGAGGGGGTGAATGGATCAACTTTTGCAGTAGTGTGAAACGGATTGAACAAGAAATATCGAACGAGAGCATATAGTAGACAGCCCACTAAACGATTTTTATAAGGCTAAGTGAAGGTAGTGACAGTGACAATAATATTGACGATACTTCAATGGATGAAGGAGATTTCCTTGATATGTATGAACTATCATCAAACGACGTTTTGCAAATTTAAATGTAAGTATTGCGAATGCTTTCTTGTATGTTTACGAGTTGGCAAAGCGTGTTTGTATACGAGCGTGTGCATGTGTGTACAGGTTAATAGTTATTAAAATTAGTTTGGTATTGACAATTGCGGTAAACAGTATTGTCATTAGAGTACGTATATATGACGTAACATGCTCATTGCGACCAGGTGGCTGCTACAAGTGGATAAACATAATATTCATTCTACAAGTAATAAAAATTTAGTTTTAAACATAGTAAAGAATGCGCGCACACACAAACACACACACACGCACAACACGGACGACACAACGAGGTAGGAAAACATCGCGATTCATAAGATGTTTTTCTATTCGTCTTTCTTTTTGTTATCAGTGTTTCCAGTTTAGAAGGCAACAGTCAGTCGATGGCTCAGCAGTTCTAACTGTCAAAATGTCTAACTAATAATAATAATGCTATATAATTGTTTTCATAATCTGTTTCAATATTTGTGTGAAAGGTAGTACAAAAATGTTTTTGAAATGTAACTAGCACGTAGTCTCCATGAATTCAGATGCTGTCCCTTTTCATTTGGCAAAGCGATGGAAAATGACCGCTGCGACATAAATTGTACAGATAGTTATGGTTTTACTGCATTGTGTATCCGAGGATTTATATATCTGGTTCTGATTTAACTCCAACGTTTTCTGAACAAGGCAAACTCGTCCTGACGCAACGATTGACGATTGCTTGAGGATTTGATGGCGAAAGTAAAAGTCGCAAGTAAGAAGGAGAGTGGTCAGTGTGGTTTTTAGAACTGAACGAATACTAAACTCTGTTGCTGGAGGCATGAACTGGGAAGTGTTATTTTGGGAGAACTGTACAAGTAAACAACTGCGTGTGGACTCCACTCCAACCGATCTCACGCCTTGCTCAGTTTCTCTTTGTATTTTGACCTTTTCTGTTGCTTGGTGACATTTTTATTTACAATAATGCCTGATCTTTGAAAATTTACCGTTAATTTTTAACAGACTTTATGCAGATTACAAAAACCTTTCCTCCTTTGTGCAAATTAAAAATTGAGCATGACACGAAAACTCGAATCTAAGACTCGCCAATGGAAAAGTTTAAGGAAATAGTTAATAAGGCGACCCAAAAATAACATAAAAAATACTCTTCAAATTGGGAAGCATCAGGAGATTCATGGAAAACCCAATTTTTTCACACTGATTGTATTCAAACCCTTGCTTACTAGTTAGGGTTACCTCTTACTAATTACATTCAAACTTTCAAAGCCAATCCATAATGTTAAAACATTTTTAAATGCTTTTTTAAGTTAATCCATAAATGCAACGATTTTAAAATTAAAATGCACTTCGTGATGATGTTATTCATTTAGTAGTCTAAACTAATTTCATAAGTTGTTTATCTGCAAACAAGTTATGCTCAGTACTTAAATCTAACAAAATTAAAATGTTTCACCGAGTGCCGAGTGATCATTCCATCAGTGTATGGTACAAAGTAAGTAGATATAAAGACAACTGACGTTTGATTTACTAAAATGTATTATTTACAATTTCTTTTAAGTAACATATTAAAAAATACTGATTATATAAGTGAAACGAACGTCAGGAAAATTAAAAAAAAAATCATTTACTTGCAAAAATTAATTTTAATTCGATATGTATAACATTATTCACAATTATATAAGATTTATTCTGCCATATAAGTGATATTTTTTCATTTATTCTAAAAAAAACAGACTAAAAACACGACATAAATAAAGAAGGAATTTTTTTTTAAATTGTAAATAATGTAATATTATTACTAAAGGGAACTAGAAAACTCACAGTCATTAAAAAGCAGCATGGATAAAAAGGATTTTTAATTACTATATAAATATTTATAAAATTATTTTATTTACTATAAATTATATAATTACCAACAAAATAAAAATGAATTATAAATTATTATATTTGTATATTATTTATTTTACATCTCATTAATTAAATTTAAAATTTTGAGAATGTTATCATTTTCAATATTAATTTGAATTTGTTCGTTAATTTTTGTATTATTCATTTGTGTTTTTAAAGTTCTACAAATTTTCTCAAAGGTTCGTTTTTTGGGGCTTTGGAGATTTGTTTGAGTAACTTTGTATTTCTTTAACTAATAAAACATTTACACATTGTAATGCGCGTACTCTACAATTTGTAATAAAAAATAGTCGTTAGTTATATATCGTCAGGTTCGTATACAATTCTCGCAGATTTCTCACTTTTAAACATCAATGTTTTCTCACCTTTAAGATCTCTTAACATTTTATGTCTTTTGACATCCAGAAAAGTGGTAAAATCAGTGTTACCAGGTCAGTAAAACGTGTTTCCCCATATGGGTACTATAAATTTCTTCCACTTTGTCATAAAAATCCCCACTGCCACAAATATATGTGCTCCATGCAAATCATACAGCATAATATTCTAAATGTTTGAATACTTTTACAAGAACAACGTAAACATTAAAACACTTTTTTAACTATAATAAAAGGAAAGTACTAACCTATTGATATCAAGCTGAGTAGCCTACTTATGACATTTTTTTCTTGCACTTTGGTCATTATACTATTTTATATTTACACAATTTTCCAATTCTTTAATTGACGAAAATAATTTACAATCTATCACATCTATTTTTACTGTATATAGACCTACTACACATATAGCTGCTATGTTTGTCCATCGTTGCACCATTTATAGTGAAATCAAAGCAAGATTTATTTTTTTTGCTAAGGACATTTTATATATGTAATAGGCTGAAAAGGGGTTCATATTATACTTAGTGTGTTTTTTTTAAGATTAATAAAACTAAAAATCCTTACTATTTACCCACTACTATATAATAACGTAAATATTTATGTCACAAAAGTATCCAAAGTAGAAAAAGCTTCAGTATTATACCCTTATTTGCGTCTTCCACTTCCCTCCTAAAGCTTAATAAATTTTCATCAGCACTTGTGTAAATATTTGTCACCCTAAGAAATCTCCATTCTCTGGTCAGGTTTACAATATCTATTTTAATGCTTTTTTCAAAGGCTGCTGCTGTTGAAGCTAATGCTGAACAGTTATTTTTTTCTGTTAAGAAATTCCACATTTTTGAGGCTTTGAACATAGTCACAGCTGAATGGAAATCCGCACTAATTCCCCACATCGGATTTTGAGCCTTCAAATTTTGCCACTGTGGGGAAGATCGCTACACCTGGCAATCCTGCGCAAAACTGCACATACAGGTCTATGCTTCCTCTAAGGTTAATTATATTATTAAAGCCAATAAGTAGACGAGGCGATCCCTGATGTGTGGTCGCTTCTCAAGTCGAATTAGGGACGGACTTGACATAATCAGTTTTAATTGAGCGTGTGGATCAGGCTTCACAGACGTGCGCCAGACACAACACACTTGAAAATCTCACTCCATTATAAATAGGAAGCTAACGAGATTGAATAAACAGTTCGTTGACAAGGACGGATTAAAGTGCTTTAAATTGTCTACTGTGAGCGTAGCTTGTAGATTGTAGAACACAACACTATACGCAATGGTTTGGTGAATGTCTGGATTTTATAATTTGTATCAATCTTTCGACAGTACTGCAGACCCATGTATATCTTTTCTGCACCACATCACTATTTCATTCTGCCATATTGACTGTCTCTAGTCATTCATTTGTTATTGTTGTCTCAGTACAACATGTTTCAGTCAGTTATCAAGAATAGATCCTGTAAGCAGAAATATAGATGAATACATACAATTCGTAGCCTTGAAACGAAGATTCTCAGAAAAATGTAGGCCTGTAAATGTAAACCTGGTGTGGTAAGACATTAACTGTTACTAGACTTCCTATACGTGCTCGATTAAAGGGAGTAGCAATTTAAGTGGTTTGCGAGTAGCAAATCTTAAAAACACGAACTTATAAAATCATAATGTTACTTTGTATCGGAATTTATGGTACTAATACGCGTAAATCCACACCAAATACGATAATACAACGATCATTTTTTAATACTTATCTGCAATACAGTTAACTAACAATTCCTAGTATACAAATACAATAATGCAGAAGAACAAAAGTATAGTAAGCAATGACGATACTTAAAGTCATTGAGTTTTCTACATCGCAAACATATCACTTCAAACCAACAAACAAATACATAATCACTATAAAAAAACTCCTGATGGACTAATTTTTCGCTCTTTGAACATGTAAACTAAAGAAAAGAAAACCTGGTGAAAAAAGATGACCCGCATTCGTTTTGATCTATTATATTATAAAAATAACTTTTCTAAATTGTTGTATAGAAGAGATTTTTATTAAGTTAAACTCATTTTCCTAGACGGTTGTTGACGAATTAAGGAATTAAGGAAATACAATTAAGGAAACTGAAATACACTTTCAAAACAATTAAGGAAAACGGAATTAAAAAATAATTATTTCAAACAAAACACGTTGTATGAAACTTGCGTATTTATGTAAAATTGTACATGTATGGTAACGATCATAGAGTAATTCAAACATTAGTAAAATAGTACAATCCGCTTATTATTGTGATGAAATGGTACCATTCAAGCACTGACTCGTTGTTAATTGGGAGATAAAGGAGGTTTGTAAAAATATTTGTTTGAATGATATTACACACCGAATTCATTACTCAAATGCATTAACGACACCTTGTATAAATTGTGACAAGGTCATATTTATTGTTCGTTGTTAGCATCTGTTGATTGAACAGATGTGCGGCGTAAGCATGATGCAGCGGTTCTTTGATACTTGTATGAGTCAGGACGAATTGATTGACCGGATAAACGAGTGCCTGATGGACGCATTCACGAATACTTGCGGAAAATTAACATCTGTTGATTGATAAATGGGTGCAGTGTAAGCATGATTCAGCGGTTTCGATCCTTGTGAATCAGGATGAGTCGGTAAATTCTATAAGTAACTATCAGTAAACGAAACGTGGGTCGACGACCTTGGCGTTAGGGCAAGGACAAAAAACAAATAATTTACTTTAATAGTTGCGGACAAAAATTTACTGCCACTGTAACGTCGTTTCAAATATCACTGATAGAATTGATAAAAAATACAGTCACACAAAGTAACAAGTAGATAAAAACAAAATAAAAAAAATAAAAAGTTAAAAGTAAAAATAAAAATAAAATTATATAAAAATAAAAAACTAAAAATAGTAAAAAAATAATTAATTTTTATTAATTTTTTTTAAATTAATAATTCTTTAAAAAATACGCTGTAGCACTTCTGCAGTTTCAGTTGATATCATTGGCTTTATGGAGACTCTCATGTACTATCGTGACTGAAAAATTCATCCGTCGTATCATTTAAAACCTTGATATAAGATAAAAACATCCGCAGACGTATTCAGTAAGTATTGATTAATATGACAGTAACTAAGATGCCGAAAACGATTCCAAGGTTTGGTTTAGCCTATCGCTCAAATCTGGAAAAAAATATTTTATGAAATCGTTTTAGAAGAAAAGGGTTTTCTTTTTGTTCCAATGATAAATTAATGCAGGTTTATAAAACTTGTTAAACGCAATAATATCTTCAACCTAATTATAATCGTATCATGACTATCATTTTATCATTACAACTTTTGACAATTCTGTAAAGTTAGGTTTTGTACGTAGTTAAAAATGCAGGTATTTCTTTCAGCTAAAACAACGTAAATACCCCAAAATTGATTACTTTTCTGTCTTTTCTTGTATGGAATTAGTTCTTATTAATCGAATTCACGTTTTTAAAACCCATTCGTTGATGTAAATTCAACGGAATTGTGTACTAATGAACTCGAACTTAGTAGAAAACTTACTGACAATGAGTTTATCAAACTGCCGACATTAAGTTTTATGTTATAGTGATATTTCACAGTTTGTGTATTAATAGTGGTACAAGAATTAAAAAAAAACTTTTACCCGTAACGTTTAAAGTACAAATCGAAATCTTTAATTTGATTTCTTCAAAGACAGAGTTACATATATCATTAATTTGTATTGTTGTGAATTAAAAAAAAAAACTCACCGAACAGTACATACATTAACATTTAGACAAACTCTGAAAAGTAAGTAAACAATTTAGTTCGTGAAAAAGTAAATATTTTCGCCAAACTGACGTTTCATTCATTTTTTTTAGTGAGAGCGGGAGAAAAGCAAAATTTTTAGCGCGTCCAGTAGCAGTGAGCGTTCCATAAGGAATCATACTCTCTCCCCGCCGTGATCTCAACTGAACGTACAAGTGGGTACAAATTATAGGTGTTACAGTAATATAATCATTAAGATATAAATTATACATCTAGTGTCGCTCTACTTGCTAAGTTAGATGGAAACGTGTTAAAAAGGAACATGAAGAACTTGGAATAAAATTCAGGAGACTTGAAGACTCCTGAACTGTCATTGCATAATAAAGTAATTGTTCAATAAAATTTTGAAATCAGTGTGGGTTTATGGTGTATAGGTTTGAGGTTGGGCAAGTAAGTTTAACATTAGTATATTTCAATCCTCTCAAATTACAGTGCTCGCAATGTTTTCCAGGCACCACGGTATGTAAGAAATTATGATATCCATCGAGACTTGAAAATGCCTATGATTATTGACGAGATTAAACGGTTTGGGCTAAAAATGAATAAATAAAAACTCCATAAACATTAAAATAATGAAATATTTTAACTATCTGAGTAGTTGGGACAGAAACCGTTTGAACTGGTACAGGCGAGTGAAGTGTTCATGAACAACGTGCAAACTATGGAGAAGAGTGCGCCAGTGGCAGCATATTCCACACACTGTTAAAATATTTATTAGAATAAAATTGCTTTATAGATTTTAGCTAGTTGCTATATAAATGAATTAAATAATACATGACTATTCGGTAACAACGTTAATTATATTAAATCCTCTAATCGATCTTTATATAGCATATACATGTAATTCAGAAAACAAATTCATACTCTTGAGAGAAACAAAGTTGTTTTTGCGTTGAAAGTGAACTACAGCTGGTTTGAATGACTGTAAATCATTATTTCACATACGGTATCATAAAACTTTTCAAAATAATATAATCTCGTTATCTTGTTTTTGAAAAAATATATACTAAATATTTTACATCAGTGGTGTCAGTGTGCTATTAACGAAGTCAAGTTAAAACTCGGTTCATATTAGTGTGGTCAAATTATAACGACTAATTTGTGGAGATCCAGAAGCATGATATATTTAAAAACTAAATTAAATAAACAAAATTAAGATATGTAACAAATTTACGGTATAAAATTAGACAATGTTAAATGTTTTTCCTCCTATTCTTTTTATTTTTCTTCTTCTTTCCCCGATATTTCAGTCATGAATAGGCCTTAGCCTTTATTCATCCTCGCCCCCAAGTTACTTCTGTCCCTTGGATTCGCATATTTTGCACATATCTGCATAACATGTACACTGCATCCGATTTTATATTAACTTACTATGTATTCCCGGTTATGCAGTAGTTAGAATTTCACTATTGCTAAAGACTCGATACATTTTTTATTAATCTTAGAATATGTAGGTCACTATACAGCTGCCTCATGCACGATTACGTCGAATTATCCATCAAATCGTATCTAACTAGGATTCATTCCATCCTTAAGCCGTCTTTCAAACACGGTTGCACGTAAACTACCCCTTTCCCTTAACCGATCTTCACCAAAATCAACAGGCCTTGCGTTCTCTACAATTTAGGGATGTATACAAAACTTATTTGATTATGTTTGAATTTACGGCAGTTTGTCGTTCGTCATAGAAATAATTAACCTTGTTATCACATAAAACGTTGCAGGTAAACTACCCCTTTCTCTTAACTGATCTTGACCAAAATCAACAGACCTTGAGTACTTAAAACTTCAGGAACGTATGCAAAAAATTATTTGATTGTGTTTGAATTTACGGCAGTTATCGTTAGTCATGAAAAATTTCTCTTGTTACAACATAAAATGTTACAGGTAAACTACCCCTTTCCCTTAACCGATCTTCAACAAAATCAACAGGCCTTGAGTTATCTACAATTGAGGAAGGCATGCACAAAATTATTTGATTCTGTTTAAATGTGCGGCAGTTATCGTTCGTCATAGAAACAATTACTCTTGTTAAAACATAAAATGTGGCCAGTAAACTATCCCTTTCCCTTAACCGATCTTCACCAAAATCAACAGGCCTTCAGTCTTTTACAATTGAGGAACGTATGCAAAAAAATATTTGATTCTGTTTGAATGTGCGGCAGTTATCATTCGTCATAGAAAAAATTACTGTTGTTAAAACATAAAATGTTGCAGGTACACTACCCCTCTCCCTTAACCGATATTCACCAAAATCAACAGACATTGAGATCTGTATAGCTGAGGAAGGTATGCAAAACATTATTTGATTCTGATTGAATTTACGGCAGTTATCATTCGTCGTAGAAAAAATTACCCATGTTAAAACATAAAACGTTGCAGGTAAACTACCCCTTTCCCTAAACCGATCTTCAACAAAACAATGTGTCTTGAGAACTCTACAATTCAGGGCTGTATGCAAAACATTATTTGTTTCTGTTTGAATTTGCGGCTGTTATCGTTTGCCATAGAAAATACCCTTGTTAAAACAAAAAAATGTTGCAGGTAAACTACCCCTTTCCCTTAAACGATCTTCACCAAAAACAAAAGGTCTTGAGAACTTTACAATGCAGGGCTGTATGCAAAAATGATTTGATTCTGTTTGAATTTGCGGCTGTTTGCCATATAAATAAATCGACACACACACACACACACACACACACACACACACACACACACACACACACACACACACACACACACACACACACACACACACACACACACACACACACACACACACACACACACACACACACACACATTTAGAAAAATGACTTTTTTCATGTTTTGAGTGTAGTACAATCAGAATCTGCAATAATCTCGAACACGATTTCTTTTGCCATCACCATACTTCCATTTCCTTAAGGAACATGGAAGTAAAAAACATTTATTTATAAACATAGCCTCCGTATCAACATACATTTCACGAGGATGGGTATAAACTACTTTACCAGGAGAGCGTAGGAAAAACCTTTGTGTAAAGAAAGACTCATAATCTCAAGAAACTTGAAACTCAAAACGAGGAAAATTTTCAAAAAAGTAATTTGTGTGGGATGTATGTCTCAATGGCTCTAGATCGTGGACTAAAACAGACAAGGAAAGATTAGAGGCATTTTAGATGTAGCGATGAAGGTTAATATAGATGATTTATGGACACGTAAAGTGATAAATAATCAAGTTTTTAAGAGGACACGTGAAAATGCTTATGGAAATATTTTATGAAAGTAAATATTAATGGTTTTGGAACTTAACTAGACATTAATGGTTGTTTTAGTAGATGTCAGAGGGAACGAGTAGTTTAAGCCAAAGAGAGTCTTTGATCCGTAGCAGCAGATATAGGTTTAAAAGGATAAAGGGATTTTAATAAGATTGTAATCAACAGTCTTACACGACGACCTCAGAATATGGAAACACTCTTTACTCTACTTGAGCATGCAGAAGTTACTGCACATTGGAACGACAGGTGTATGAACCATTTTACATGAAACAATTCATCAGGCATTAATGAAGCTTTATTAATTCGCCCTAGGTTTTCTGCCTGTCAAGTCATTGTAACAGTTTTGCCTTAAATTCATGAAAGATTTTAAAGTTAGAATGGGAGAAAGAGGTTATCTTCTTCTTCTTCTTCTATGTCTGGAAGCCATTATTACTTTTATGGCTTATTAGGCAACTAACCGCTTAAAAGGTATAACTATTTAATGGGTCTACGGTTGTAAAGTCCTGTTGCTCGCCGCTTCCAATTACCATTGTTAATACTATCACAGGGATCGTCGGGTTTAAACAGTGAAATATAATAATTGAACACCAGAGAATTTGCTACTTACAACAATAATACCAGTTTCAGTAAACAAAGTCATAGCAACAATTATTCTCGTGTACAACGATTCTTCAAGTTTACAATTGTCAACAGACACCAATGTAACAAGCAATAATTATCAATTAATTAATGCTGTCACAATAAAAATACAAGCCACAAATTACAGAAGTGCACAGAATAATTCACGAGTTCACTTTACACTAAATTTCTATCAACACACGCACCGAATTTCGAGTGCAAGTCAGCGATAAGTACACCGATAAGAATTTCTTATCGCTCCGCTTCGTAATCTCAGATTGATTGGCTCTGGCAGACAGAAGGTCCACGGGGCGTCTTGCGCCATAGTTTGTTTGCGTTGTCCAGGCCGGAACCAGGTTCTAACAGCGCAGCTCGACACAAGGAGTTATGGTGCGGTTCACGAATGGGCGTGTATATCATGGGTGATTTGCTCCAGCCAGCCAGTCGCCAGACCTGAATCGCGTCTCCATGGCCCCTTTAAGGCATAGCCAGCAGGAGCTTAGAGGCGCGCTGCTGTGGTCGATAGACTCGTCTGCCGTAAGGATGGATTGCCGTGACAGGGCGGATGGCTCACGCAATTAGGCATTGCACACCTGGCGGTTTCCCATGCGACCGAGACGACAAAGCAGGTGCTTACTAACTGTTGTGTACTCTGTCCTGTCTGTCTGATTGCAGCCCCAGCGTCGGCAAGCCGCGGCCTAGACGTGCCTGTCTAATCCAGCCAAGATGCATGGATTGGCTCTGCGTTGTGGTTATAGTCAGTATCTCCTGCGTACATTGCGTATAGAGAAAGCCTCACTTTGTTTGCCGGGAGAACTTTCCAGGCTCAGCTGCTTACGTATACGTGCCCAGCGTCATAGCACTACTACGCTAATTACATAACTCTTGGCGTAGGATCATGTACTGCGTATTGCGCTTACTGAATTTGGAACGCTATATTTTTAGATAAAATATTATTTATATTTTACGGCATTATACCCAGCAGCACTCCTAGCTACAGCATTTGATGAAACTTGTAAACAAGAATAAGGTGGCTAACGCTCAGGTAAAATTTAATTAAAATTTTTTTACAGAAATCGATTGCACCGAAATCGATAAGTGAATAAGTAGTTGATACGCGGATAATAAATGCAAGAAACATTTTGTCTACTTCATAGACAATGTATCAGCATATGTAAAGAAAATGAATCTTGAGTTTTACCTGAAACTCACTATGGAAGACTCTGAAATAACGCGGTCTATTTATGTGATATACATTTGACAAGTTTCTCTAGTAGGCCTATTGGTTTTCACCTAGTTTTAGTTATTTTACCGGAAGTCTGCGGATATTCTTTTTAAGCAGTCTACATACATTTATATGCAAAAACAGACAGAACTGAAACTGTGACCAGTATATATTCAAAATTAATTATATATGTATTTACTTACTTAATCCTTAACTTTTCTGTCTTTCGGTGTAAAGCTATGTTGGAGTTGAGTCCTCTGAGGTCGTCTTTTTCCACATACCTCTCCATTTCTTTCTATCTCCTGCGAGCTCCTTTATTTTCTCCCATTTTACTTCTCTATATATACATATAATTATATAAATAAATTATATATTTATATACATGTAGACAGACATGCAGTAGACTCCCTACTCGTCCACAGGAAATCACGTTATGAAGGATCTGTATTGGTTTTTACGTCTTAGTTCTTACCGACAATATCTAGCGAGACAGGCCATTGTGGTTCTTGGCTAGTCAGACGGGAAACAAGTCCGCTGCTTAATGTCCACCAGTAATTTTAACGTCCTCTGCCAGAAGGAATAACATTCCCAGTGAACACTGCACAGACGCAGGAGGTTAGGTCCTATCATTAGGAATCTTTATTTTCGGTTGCCAGTGATTTCACATTTTTGTTGTAAAGACGACCGAACGAATAATAAATTTAATAAGTGGATACAATAAAAATTGGCGAAGTTCTGAGCGAAACGCAACACCTACCGCATTAATGGTCCAATAATATTAAAAGATGAAGATTGGTAAGAAAAAAATACTAATTATAAACACTGTAACTAGGTTTTAAAATTATGATAATGATAAAAAAACCGTGTAAAGATTATAATAAACTGGAAAATATTCTGTCGAAAGACAGAACGATAGACGTGCAGCTTGCAAAACTTCAAAGCGTCCCAACTTCACCATAGAACTCTTTGTAACAAACAGAGAAAACGGTTTTACTTTTTTGTATATAGCCTGTAATAACCCAGTAAGAAGAGATAAGGGTTGAAAAGAAAAAAAAACAGACTTTGTTATTTCTTTTCATTAAGCCTCTTGTTTTACAGCCCAAGGCTACTGAATTTGTAATTTTCTGAATTTGAAAGTACGTTTATTTATTATTGATTCTTGAAATTATGTTTACTCGCTTGCACCCACACGCCCACATCCTTTCCCACCACCACACACAAACGGGGTTGAAACACTTGCCGTGACTAAATATCACCATAATATTGACGACTCGGAACACTAAGTTTTTTATAAGTAAAAACGTAAAGTTTTACCTTACAGCCTAAACCGGCTTTCACCTATAGAAGGCTTCACTTGCCGTGAGTGACACTAACTTGGAATGCCCAACAGAAATGTATAGCCCTGTGCGTGAGTTATCAACGAGATGATTGTATGTGTGTGTGTGTGCGCGCGCACACACACACACACACACACACACACACACACAAACACGTACTTTATCTAGTTAATTCCCTCCCCCGTTCTATTGAATTAATGTAATAGGCAAAGTTCGAAACCTTTACTAGCCGACCAAAGGAGATTCCAATTTTTCCAAAATTGTGAGATTCCGATTTTTCCAAAATTGTGTGTATAATGCTACATTCTATTCTAAATGTGCGATATTCTTTGTCTATGATAAGACTTGTATTACCAGTTTAAATTGTAATAGTACATATTTTATTAAGGCGAAGACTGTAAGAATAGATAGTGGAAAAAAGTTATGTGTTATATATTTGTCTTCATTATTTATTTATTTTATCATTTAGAAGATACGTGGATACAGTGTATCGTTTTCAGAGAACACAACGTCATAATTCTCCGAAACCAATTTTGTTTCTTTTTATTGTTAATTATCCAATAACCGAACTCTTTTATAAAGACTAAATTTACAATCTGCTGTAGAAAATTTAGACTTTATATGCGTTTGCAGATATGTTTTATTTTTCTATAATTTGTGGATTTCTCTCCTTCACGATTTTTGTAACATTCTACAGTACAAAGCACAAAAAGTCGTATCAAATTTTAAACAAAAAAGATACAATGCTCTAACATGATGAAAGTATTGCAGAAGAAAGTGATTGACAAGTCTGTTGAGTACGAGAGAGCGACAAACATATATCAAATCTCTTAAGTATTGTTTTGTTTGTTAAGTATAAATAGAACAAAAGCTTTACTAGCAGTCTTGAATGAGTTGTTGATCGTAAAGGAAGATTAAGATCGGTAACATTGTGTTCTATAAATTTTTATCGTCAGATCGTACACTCAGTAGACTAATGTTTGGGCATGTTGTTTAGTCTGTTAGTCACGCAGTTTTATACCGTGAAGTTAGTTCAATAAAATAATTAGATTTATGGGAGACTAATCTATGGAAATTGCATTCTGACAACTTATTGTTTGTTTCAGAATTTTTTGTTAAGGTATGGGTAAAAATAATGAATAATTTAAGTACAGGAGCAAACACACGCTTTATTGAAGGAACAGTTTAGTAGCAAGTATACTTAAAACGGACACACGAAATACACATTACAAGAGCACATTTAAAACTGAAACTGTACTTGTCGAGGGCATCTCTATTTATATAGAAAAACAGCTTCCAGATCTTTCCTTTTATTTAAAACTTCGAGAACATTACTTTTCTAGACTCTCACAGTAAACGCGCATGTGTGCGGGTTGAGGCCCCGCCCAGGCAACTCGACCTCCCACCGCACAATACAAACTTTCACTTGTACAATGACAGGTACACTTACTTAAGAATGAATGTAGAGTTTTCCAGTATATTCTCACCCTACCTAAAACTCTACATTCTCACAATCACATTAATTTAAAAAAAAAATTTATTTTTACTCTTAAGTCCAAGTTTATATCTTAAACATTTTTGTTTGTTAATGGTCCAAGTCACGTATTTTAATTTCTTATTTTCTTACCTTTGTTAGGTCCGTCTTGTGACTTTTATCTTTAGAATAATATTAGCGTGACGTGTTTCAGGTCATCTGACCCATCCTCAGACACTTGCTCGAAAAGAGGTCGTCATATATTAAAATCCAATTAAAATAAAAACACACATATGTAAACTCATTGTCAATAATTAATGTTCAAAAACATGAATAACACTGTTGTCGTGGTGCACCACGCGATTACCGATCGATACTGAGTAGCGTAACTTTTCAACGTTTTGTTTTTCCGAGCGCTAGTATCGCTGTATCATATAGCGGGTTGCTCTTGAAATTCAATTTATCATTCAATATGTTGTTCTTATATACAGGGTTGTTATGACCCCTGTATATTTCAAATTCTTCAAGTGCATTCATCCTGAGTCCTTTGTCACAAAAATGTAGGGGTATGAAGTTTGTGTCAAAACTCCTATATGAGTGATTATTATCTATCAAATGTCGAGCATAATTGGATTTAATATTATCTAGGGAGCCGATATTTTTACTAATTGATTTGTGAGGTGTATGTTCTTTAAATCTTTTTATAAATGGGCGCCCCGTATGTAAACGACGCACTTATCACAAAAGCTGACAAGGGTCATACACTCGTAATAATAGACAGAATCACTTATAAACAAAAAGTACATAAGTTTATATCGGAAAATAATATCGAAACATTGAATAACGACCCTACAAATTCATACACAGTATCTTTAAACAAAACAATCAATAAATGTACGAGCCTATTGGATGAACCCACAAGACGTCAATTAAAGCCCATAAATGCAAGAGCACCCATGTTGACTGGCCAACCTAAGCTGCATAAAACGGATACTCCGATTAGACCGCTGGTAAATTTTACCACAGCGCCAGGATATAAGACAGCAAAAAAGCTAGCGACAATAATTAAAGAGAACATCGTTTTAAATAATAATCGAATTGTTATAAACAACTTGGATTGCATAAACAAGATACGCGATATTAAAATTTCACCTAATTATAAATTAGCTTTCTTGGACATTGTTAGTTTATACACAAACGTACCTGTAAAACAAACTATAGACATTTTAAACAATAATTTACTAACTACTAAAAAACTGGACACACAAAAGATACAAGAACTAATACTCTTATTGAAGACTATTTTACAACAGAATTACTTCACATTCGACGACGGTTATTATTTCCAAAGAGACGGTCTCGCCATGGGGTCACCGCTATCCGGCATATTAGCAAATATATATTTACATTATTACGAAAACAATTTCTTTTTCAATAATAACACATTTGCAAATAATATCATTTATTACGGCCGATACGTCGACGACACATTTTTAATATTTAATGGTTCTCTGCGCCAATTGAACAACTTGAAGAATGTTTTAAATGCAATAAATAACAATATCCAATTTACAATGGAAACCGAGACCGAAAATGAAAGTTGCTTTCTGGACTTAACAGTCATCAAAAATAGAGATAACCTGAAATTTAAAATATATCGTAAACCTACTACTACTGACGTAACCATCCACGCTGAATCACATCACCCATATCCACAAAAATTAGCTGCTTACAATAGTCTTGTATACAGATTACTATCCGTTCCTCTTGAAAAAAATGATTATAACACTGAGCTAGATATAATTAAACATATAGCCACGAAAAATGGATATGATCATCATATTATAGATAATATTGTCAAGAAACAAAAAACCAGATTTTCGAGACAAACACATAGTATGCAACCAACAACCAAATATGTTTCTACCATATTCACATAAATAATGCCAAAAATACTAACTCCTACTTTTCATAAAATAGGATATAATATAGTTTTTAAGACCTACAATCAAATATCAAATCTAATACGACATAAACGTCATGTCCCCATTAAGACAAGAACAGGTATATATAAATTAACATTTGACGATTGTGATTGTTACTATGTGGGTCAAACGGAAAAAGATTTAAAGAACATACACCTCACAAATCAATTAGTAAAAATATCGGCTCCCTAGATAATATTAAATCCAATTATGCTTGACATTTGATAGATAATAATCACTCATATAGAAGTTTAGACACAAACTTCATACCTCTACATTTTTGTGACAAAGGACTCAGGATGAATGCACTTGAAGAATTTGAAATATACAGGGGTCATAACAACTCTGTATATAAGAACAACATATTGAATGATAAATTGAATTTCAAGAGTAACCCGCTATATGATACAGCAATACTAGCGCTCGCAAAAACAAAACGTTGAAAAACTTTTCAACTACTCAGTATCGATCGGTAATCGCGTGGTGCACCACGACAACAGTGTTATTCATGTTTTTGAACATTAATTATTGACAATGAGTTTACATATGTGTGTTTTTATTTTAATTGGATTTTAATATATGACGACCTCTTTTCGAGCAAGTGTCTGAGGATGGGTCAGATGATCTGAAACGCGTCACGCTAATATTATTCTAAAGATAAAAGTCACAAGACGGACCTAACAAAGGTAAGAAAATAAGAAATTTAGATCTTAAATAAACAAATTTTGGTTTTGACAAAGCTTTCGTAAGTATATCAGCGACTTGTTCATCACTTTTAACATAATGTACATCAATTTCTCCATTTTGAAAACAATCACGTACATAATTATATTTCACATCAATATGTTTTGTCATTTGATGGAATTCAGGATTATTTATAAGTTTTAATGCACTCATATTATCTAAATATAAATCATATTTATCAGTCTTACAATCGCATTCATTAAATAGCTTCTTTAACCACATTATTTCAGTTGTTGCTAATGCTGCACTTACAAATTCTGACTCGGTTGCTGATAATGATACAGATTGTTGCTTCTTACTTCACCAAATAATTGCAGCATTTGCATACATACAAGCTACGCCAGAAGTTGATTTACGGGTAACTGTATCGCTAACATAATCAGAATCACTATAAGCTTTAAAGTTGCCATCCTTACAATATAGTAATCCAAAATCAATCGTACCTTTTAGATAACGTAAAATTCGTTTAACAATTGACCAATGAGCTACACTTGGTTTGTCTAAAACTCTAGATACAACGTTTACAGCAAAACTTATGTCCGGACGACTTCCAATTTGCAAAAACATCAAATTGCCGACAGCTTCACGATAAGGTACATTACTTAAAATAGTTTTTGATAAATATTCATCATGATTACAATCAATTGGCGTGGATACAATATTAGCTTCTGACATATTAAACTTTTCTAAGATTTTGTTAATATAAGTACTTTGATGAATGAAAACAGACCCATCATTCAATCTACAAATTTCCATTCCAAGATAATTAGTAACTTCTTTAGTACTAGTAATTTTAAATTTTTTTACTCAAATCATTCAACAATTCATCAATCAAACTTTCATTTGAAGCTGCAATAAGTCCATCATCAACATAAATTGCTAACAAGATCTTATTATGTTTTTTGTTATATATGTATAAACATGGGTCACCCGTACTTTGACAAAAATCTAAATTTACAAGAAAATTAGTGAAGTGCTCAGTCCAGCATCTTGGTGCTTGTTTTAAGCCGTATAAACTTTTCATTAATTTACATACGAGTGAGCTTCCATCATCAAAACCTTCAGGTTGTTTCATATATGTATATCTTCCTTTAAGTCACCGTATAAAAAAGCCGTTTTTATATCAAATTTACCGATATGTAAATTTTCACGAGCAGAAATACTAAGTATCAATCTTATTGTATCAAAGCGAACAACCGGACTAAAAGTTTCTTTATAATCTATATCTTTCTGTTGCGAATAACCTTTAATAACCAACCGCGCTTTATAACGTTCTGTACCATCTGGATTGAGCTTCTTCACAAAAACCCAACGATTGTTAATCACCTTTTTATCTTTTGGCTTTTCCACTAATACCCATGTCTTATTTTCATACAAAGAGTTCATTTCGTCCTGGATTGCAGCTTGCCAACTATCTTTTTCTTTACTTGTAATTGCTTCGTTATAATTAGATGGTAACTTTTCAGCAATAAACGTGATCGGACATCCATAATATTCTGTAGGTTTTAATTTTGTTCTATCGCGCAATTGTCGTCCAGTTTGATTGTTATCGCTATTTGAAGATTGTAAAGGTTCTCTTTCTTCAAACTCATTTGATTCATTTTTAAGTAAAAGTTCATTATTTTTAGGAGTTATAATTTCATTTTCTTTAGTTTCTTTATTATTATTGTTCAAAGAATTCAAAATAATTGAATCAGCTAATACTCTTTCAGGTTTAAAAAGTACATCTCTACTTATAATGACATCTCGCACTTCCGGAACATATACACGATAACCTTTACAATCCTCATGATATCCGACCAGATAACCCCTCATCGATTTTTTATCAAGTTTCTTACGCTTTTCTTTTGATATATGTACATAACACATGGTTCCAAATATTTTAAGTCTATCAACAGTAGCTGTTTTTCCATTCCATAACTCATAAGGAGTTTTATTATTTTGTTTTGTTGGGCCTGTTCTATTAATTACATGTACAGCAGTATTCATTGCTTCTGCCCATAAGAATAGAGGTTAGTTTGAATTTGAATATAACATTGATTGAGCAGCCTCTACAATGATTCGGTTATCGCGTTCTGCAATTGAATTTTGTTCGGGCGTATATGGAACATTAATCGAATATTTTATACCTTTACTATTTAAAAAAGAGATCACAGCTTTATTATCGTATTCTTTACAACCATAAAAATGAATTTCTTTAATATTTGTTGCAAATTGATTCTCAACCCCGATACAAAATGATTTTAGTTTTTCTATTACTTCAGATTTTTCTCGAATAAAATGAATTTCTCTATAACTTGAAAAATCGTCTTTAAAAGAAACGAAATATAACTTTCTACCGAGAGACTCTACTTCCATAGGACCACATACGTCAGTATAAATTATTTCGCGAGTTTTAGTGGCACGATCGATCTTTTTGTGAAAAGGCAATCTATGACTTTTGCCATAAGCGCAACCTTCACAAAAGAAATTTTCATCAGTAAATTTTATATTTAGATTTTTCAAAAATTTATGAACGGTTTGCAACTAAAGACTGCAAGCAGGTTTTCAATAGTATAGTTTTCACTTGAAGTATTCGCGTGTCTACATGGTGCACACATAGCAACCACTGTAAGGTAAGAGGCAACTCAACCAGTTTGCGGCACAAAATGACAAGTTTTATTACAGAAAAGTGGCTGTATACGTGTATCACAATGAAAGACAACTTGACAAGACTTGCCAGAAGAATCGATAATTCCTTGTAGCAGGTTTTTGATACTTTGTCGCCTTTAAAGTGAGGAAGAAAATGTTCGATATAATTCTTTTTGCTGTAGAAACTCTGGACAAATCTATTAAATTTAACTGCGCGTAAGTTATATTCATAGATATTTACACACATCTCAGCCACTAAAACGACGGAAAAGAAATAAGCTAAATTGTAGAATATGACATTAGAATCGCTTGTAAACCATTTGAAACTTATTCTGCTCATGTAAAGTAATAACGACAAAACGGTACAAAGTAAACACGCAGATATTTTGCTACGAATCGACGACGTCTCAGAGTTAGTAACCCAAGGAGATGAAAAACCGAGAAGTTTGCACAAGTGTTTATCTAATAGTATTGCTATTTTAAAAATCTTCATTACGACTTCAGGAAGATATATTATTGAAAACTAATTTGGAGAAACCGCGGTGGCAAACGAAAGGAAGTAAGCTACCGATTTCCTGAGACAGACTTAACGCTCATTAACATTCGTTATTGTTATTGATTCCCATGGAAACCTCTGAAAACATAATTACTAATTAGGCGTATTGAAAATACCTAGGCTACTTATTGTATCGATCTGATGTGGAATTATACTCTCTTATTTCTGTTTCCCTTTAAAAGCACTACAGTATTATTACAAAAGAGGCACGTGTCAAACAAAGAGCACAGTATATATTTTGCCAATGACACACGTTTTTGTTGGCTTAAATTTGTTTCGCTCCTAATCACAATGGTAATTTAATTTACCATTAAAGTACTTGTATAGCTGCAAAACTTTTAAAGTCAGCGAATTTGCTTGTGTATGCTACGTAGGATACAGGATACCTGTACAACGTATACGACTATTATAATAAGACTTTGTGCCGGTTTGAAGCCGGCGGTTACAAAAAATTTTAGAACAGTTTCGTTTATGTGTAACATAACGTGAGGGTGCCGTGGCGACCTTTGTTCGGCGGTGTGAGGGGAGCGGCAGTGTGTGCGGTTGCGCGCGCAACTTGGCTATGTGCAGTGACTATTCTGTGCCGGTGTGTGCAGTCTACGCTCCGCCTCGCTCAGAGAATTGTCCCCGTCTCCGCTCTCCGTATTGTACGACGAAGTTGCTGTTTCTACATGCTTGGCTAGGCGTAAATTTGACTCCCGGTAAGTTTGTCTTTGTATTTATTTGTCTTTATAAATTATTATACATGTATAAATAGTTAATAACTATATGCAACTGCATAAAATACGTAATGAAGTGTGTGTGTGCGACCCGACTAAGTTATGTAAGAGAAACTCATTCTTTACTGTTGTACGTAACGCCCTGTATATAGTCCATGCTTTATTATTTTCTGTAATAGTGCGAGTAGTTTTTCAAGAGTCATTGTCATGGTAAAAGTGCTCTACATTAAAAAAAAAATTTATGACTAAAAACTTGGTGTGCTGTCAGGTCGTGAACGGTGTCTGTGCATGTTGTAAACGGCCACTGAGCTTGTTAATTAACTTCACAAATAGAGAATGAGGTGTGAGAGCTCCTATGTATGAAACTTAATTGAAGGTAAAACATTCTCAATGCTGTGAGTGACTTGCTGTTAAATTTTTTTGGTCAAATAATGATTACTGCTCTCCACGTGGCCGGTTTAACCTGCAAATTTTTGTCGAAGCATGTTGACTGAGTACAGTTCACTTTATATTAAGCCACAATTTAATAAGTTCTGTTCATGATGCAAATTTACTTATTCCTTGGCTGATTTTCAGACTCTTTAAGCTGGTTGTAAAAACTTTTATTAAGGAATATTGTGCTTTTATTGAGTGTTAGCTGGCGGCCCGTTAAGAGGTTAATTACCTTAACTCGGGTGTACATTTTTATAGACTGTTCTCTAATTTACTTGAATTCATAGGGTTCTCGCACTAAGCCGTGTTCCTGGCTTGCTGATGGCAGAACATCCGCCTAAGCTGTGAACCATGTCAAGATCGCATACGAAGAGGGAGATGGAGACTGAATTTCTATGTTGCACTCGCAAGCACTTATGAGGTGATATTTATGCTTTATTTCATTTTTTTTTGGGGCCGGGCCGGCAGTGTGCCCGTTTACTGCAAATAGCCTAGAAGCCATGGGACCACGTGTCCAGACTGTTTGCCGGGAAGTTGAGCTGTGATCATGACTCTGAACACTATAACTTAAATTTCATAAATTTTTTTTATATAACTCAGTTACATAACACTAAATGCAATGGCTGTAAGTGCGTGCTGCACTGCGGGAGCGCGCCAGAGAGATTTAATCTTGTACCATTTTACTGTTGCTTCTCATTTTCATTACTCCTTACCAAAATTTAATTATTGCTTGGTAGATCTGTTCCGGCTGGAACAGCTGTGTATAAAATTTAATTTGACTATGGGTTTCACATTTAAGGGCTGGGGACTTTCCTGGGGTTTTTTTTTGGGGACTTTTCTGGGATTACAATATGGGACTTAGTTTTTCTGACACGCAGGTGCAACTTCAGACAGGTTGAATGCCTGTCTACTTTTGTCAACTACATGTGGGCGCGCTCCCACAGATGCCAGAGCACAACCACCTTATTGTATTCTTTTTCTTTTAATTATTTTATATAGTCATTTGAGGCTAATAGAAATAATTCCTAATGTAATGGAAATATTTTAACTGATTTTTGCCCCTTGCACAAGGGCTAAACTGATTGTTTTCTTAACTGGCAAACGCATATGGTTTCACTTCACACTTATAGCTTTTGATGTTTAATTTTTGACTATAAAACATGTATTCATCATTTTCTTTTTTGGAGTAAATTATGATTGTCAAAATCTTCTGAAATAGTACTGCCTCAAGCAATTAATTTCTGTTTATTAAGGTACATAAAGATTTAATTCCCTTTTGGTTTTTTTTTGAGGTCAAATAACTGTCTAGAATTTTATAAACACTGTCTGAAAGTAGGTGACGTAGTTTGTCAGTTTCAATTAATTATGTGAAAGGAACTTAAGGTTCACACGCTCACCATGGGTCATTGATCAATGGAATGCTAGATAAAGGGGTGGTCTGGTTATTTATGCCTCATGAATTATTATCATTCTTCCTGGGGTTTTGGCTTTATGTTATCCTACTGAACGGGTTATAAGATTGTAGTTACTCTGCCTGTGAGGTGGGTGCATTCCAGGGGCATGCGCGTTAAAAATTAATGTAACTGTGAGTTGGTGTACCTTGTGTTCTGTGTGTGTTGTTATGTGTCTAGCTAGCCACGAGATGGGAGAAGATTTTATAATTATATATATATATATATATATAGGTGTTCATTGATTTATATACATATATTTGTTGTGCCTAATATTATACATATTTGTTATGCTGAAGATTTGAAGCTTTATACACACTTGTTATCTTTTATCATATTCATGCTTGTGATTGGGCATACAAGCAGGGCATGAAATAAAATAAATTGTTATCGTTCTGTTACAGCTGAGTTTTATTGCAAGTCCCGTCATACTGGACCCAGCATAATTTTTGCTTCCCTAGGCTTCGGCCTAGTCCTAATTAACTTGTAACCTCTCTTTCAAAACCAACAAGCAAGGAGATAGAAATTTAAAAAGAAATAAAATAAATACTGAAAGCATAGAGAGGTTACAAATGGTAGATCAGAGCGTGGTTCATTCTAGGCTTGAACCCTTGGATCCTGGTGTGTGACGGGGCTTGCAGACTCGGAAATATTAATGCAAGTATTGTAACATAGTTGATATAGGCCCGTGTAGGCTAGTTAGAAGTCCTTTAATTTGTGAGTCGGGTCGCACCACTGAGGCGGTTAATAGTGTTTAAAAATTTTGATAGCTTGTACGGCCGGGAGTCTCAAGCGTGGCTTGGAAGTTGGAATGTTCATTAGGGTCGGTGTTTAGCGTGGTATATTGACGGGATGCGGTATGGCCCGATCGGAAGTCGGTACCGGAACCGACTTGTGTCCGGTTGATGTCTAAGTATTTTTCATTCCCGAATTAGACTGTTAGTTGATGGTTAGTT
The DNA here is from genome assembly GCA_034769895.1 of Magicicada septendecula. NCBI lineage: Eukaryota > Metazoa > Arthropoda > Insecta > Hemiptera > Cicadidae > Magicicada > Magicicada septendecula. The sequence goes on from CM068375.1 coordinate 248,292,657, forward strand.
GGTTGTTGTGGTTTATGTGTTGGTACGACGTGTGTGTCGAGTTGCTGTTTGCTGTTATGTGTGTCTAGTATTCTTGCTTGTCTCTTGTCTCCTTCCGTCGTGGAGTGCATGGTTCAGAATAGGCCAGGTTTCCGCAGCGCTAGAGAACCCGGGGGTCTACTCAAAGGAAGGACAGTACTTGAGTTTTTCCGTTTCTTGTAAATATGCTTTTGTGGGTTATGTTTTGTGTTGAGTGTATTGTGTGATTCTGGCGGGGGTAGGGTATCAAGGACTACCCAATCCTATTTCCGGCATCCTCCAGAGACTTCCGGTAGTGGATGGAGAAGATGAGGGCAAATTGTTGGTTTTTCTGGACATCGTCCTGGAGTTGGCGGATTTTCCGGGGCTGTCCGATGAGGTCCTCTTGTCCGTTATATATCCGTACTGCCGGGGTTTATTGGCTGAGCTGGTCACCCGCACTCTGCGTCGTGGTGGCAGTATCGACTCTCTCCATGGGGAGGTGTTGGACTCTTTCATACCCCGTCGGCGACGTTGGCATTTGGAACTTAGCAGGTTCTATCGTGCACAGGCCAACGGAGAGGCGTTGGGGGATTTTGTGCAGGATATCCGTAAATGTGCTCGGGTTTTGAGGTTAGGGTTGCCCGAGAAGGATGTCGTTGGAAGAATTTTAGAAGGGGTGACGCCCCAAGAGAGATCCCGTTTGGTGTTCGCGGACCGTCCACGTTGTTTTGCGGACCTCGAACGGCTATGTGTGTTTTCTAGAACGATCCAGGTGATTGACGAGTCCGTGAGCACGTGACCCATGATAAGTTAAGACACGAGAGGCATGGGGGGGCGAATTGTTCCATCCTCATGTGGTAATGAAAATAGTATTACAAACTCTTGTAGCGAGAGGCGCCGTCGTTCGCCTAATGTGACTTGTTTTAAGTGTGGTAGGTTGGGCCACGTCAGACGATTTTGTACCGGGGTTGGGTCGAGTTCAACGTCCCTCCCCAGGGCGCCCAAGGTCATTCAGAAAAGGCTCAATGAGGGGAAGATATGTCGGAGGTCTTCCCCTACCTGTCGCGGGTCTTCTAAGGTACGCGCCTCCAGGCCAGTTGTAGGTCCCAAGTCTTTGGGTAGCGAGGTCCTCCAAACCATCTCTAGACCCACTTCCGTATGCCCCTTCTTGCTGTTGGAGTTGAAAAAGAGTCAACTCAGAGCATTAGTTGACTCCGGATCAGCAAGATCCATCATTTCATCTAAAGTGTGCGAGGACCTTGAGCGACAGGGTTTAATTAAACGGTCAGAAAAGTCTTCCGTAGTGTGCTGGACGGCATCCCAGGAAATTCTGCCCATTTCCCGGGTAGTTTCATTCAAGTTTAAAATCGAGGGATTTTCTTGGGTGTGGAGCTTTCTGGTTTCTCCTGCTCTGGGAGTTGAATGCATTATTGGTGCCGATTTCATCTGCAAAAGTGGTCTCGTTATTGACATCCAAGAGCACCAATGTTATTTTAAATTCAATCGGGGAGTTGTAATCCCGTTCCTTGGATATCAGGGGACCAGGCAAGATATCCAAGAGGTTAAGTGCCCCGACACATCTAGAGACCACCTCTCCCAGTCCCAGCGGTCCGCTTTAGATCAGTTGTGTGAGCGTTTCCCCACTGTATTAACTCCGGCCCTTGGGCTCACACATCTCTTGGAGTATAAGATCCGCCTAACGGACTCCAAGGTGGTGCGCTCCCACCCTTATAAGTTTGCCCCTCCGAAGATGAACATAAGGTTCAAGAATTATTAGATCAAGGGGTGATTGAACCTTCTCAGTCCAGTTATGCCAGTCCAGCGTTCCTAGTGCCCAAGCCTGGAGGTAAGCACAGGATGGTCATCGACTACCGCAAGCTGAACGCTAACATCGAGGTAGATTCGGTCCCACTTCCTGACCTTCATTCCGCGTTCGATTGGTTCAGTGAGGCGAGGTATTTTACCATCATTGACCTCAACTCTGCATATCACCAGATTCCCTTGACGAAAGAAAGTAGGCCCTACACGGCATTCTGTGTTCCGTGGAACCTCTATCAGTATACTAGGGTTCCTATGGGTCTAGCGGTAGGGGCCCAAACACTCACCCGTTTGCTTGACACCGTTTTTCACGATGTCAAGTTCAAGTACGTTTTTAATTATCTTGATGACTTGCTGGTGTACAGCAAGGGGTATAAGGAACATTTGAGTCATCTTGAGGAGGTGATGTGCAGGTTGAGGGGTGCCGGCCTCACTGTCAATCCTGAAAAGGTGAAGTTTGCCCAGACACAAATTTCTTTTCTGGGCCACCTGATTTCCCATAGAGGTGTCACTGTGGATCCTGAGCGAACACAGGGGATCAGGGACTTTCCCCCACCAAAGGATGCCAAAGGCATCGCGAGATTTGTGGGGATGGTCAATTTCTATCGGCGTTTCATCCCAAACGCGGCGGAGATTGCGGCACCTCTGAATGAACTCCGGAAGAAGGGCGCCAAATTTGTATGGGGGGAAAAGCAACAGAAGGCTTTCGAGACTGTGAAGGAAGCCATTATTTCCCCTCCAGTACTGAGAATGCCAGACTTCTCGAGACAGTTTATCTTACAGACGGACGCGAGTTCGGTGGCGCTCGGGGCGGTTCTGTCCCAAGTGGTTGATGGTGCTAGGCAGCCTGTGGCCTTCATTTCTAGAACTTTGACCCAACAAGAACGGAAGTCTTCAGTGTATGAGCTAGAGTGTTTGGCTGTGGTATACGCTCTAGATAAGTTCAGGCGTTTTCTGGAACACGCTGAGTTCCTGCTCGAGACCGACAACCAGGCTCTCTCTTGGCTTCTCGCTCATCCCCGGCAGCTGGGTAAGATTGGACGATGGGTGGTTAAAATCTCATCCTTTAAATTTAAGGTGCAACACATTCGGGGAACTCAAAATGTGGTTGCAGATGCTTTGTCCCGTATGTTCTCCCAGCCCAGCGAAGCCCAGCCGGAGCAACCCTGTTCTGTTCTACTGGACTTTCCGTTAGCTTTTACTGATGTGTTGCCCCATCAGTTAAATGATGAAGAGTTGGGTCCGATCATCCAAAATCTAAAAGAGGGTAACGTGCAGGTCCCCTACTTCTTGTCCAGGGGCGTCCTATGTTGCAGAGAGAAGAAAGGACGGGCCCCGAAAATAGTGCTGCCTAGCAAACTTGTGCCCATGGTCTTCAGCTACTATCACAATTCCCCGGTAGGTGGACATAAGGGAATTTCGAAGACCATTTCCAGTATTAGGAAAAACTTCATCTGGAAGGGCATGGATAGGGACATAGCAACTCGGGTGAAGGCATGTCATCTCTGTGGCTTAAGCAAGCCTGCCCAAAACACAAAGTTGGGGCTGTTGTCATCTGATGTGGCGAGCAGACCGATGGAGAAGCTATTCATCGACTACGTGGGACCCTTCCCGCGTAGCAAGTCAGGTAATGCTTACCTACTTGTCTGTGTGGATGCTTTTTCGAAGTTTGCCTGGCTACTGCCCTTACGGCAGGCAACTGCTCGATTGATCATAAACGCGCTCCAGAGTCATGTATTTCAGCACTTCGGTCTTCCGGCCATCATTGTCTCGGACAATGGTCCACAATTTATTTCTGGCGACTTTCGGCGAATGTGCTTCGCCAATGGCATCAAACATGTAACCACTTCCCCCTATTACCCACAGCCGTCCCACGCGGAGAGATTCAACAGGAATCTCCGGTCCGCACTCATCGCCTATCATGCGGAACAACAGACCACCTGGGACCAGAACCTTAAGTGGTTACAGCTAGCTTTCAATACGGCCCTGCATGACAGCCATAAGGCCGTTCCTTTTGAAGTGATGTTTGGTTTCTCGCCTACGCTTCCCTTGGCCAACTTATGGAACATAGACGATCTTCTGCCGAGTAATCCGGACATTAGGACGGCAGATAGGTGGAAAGAGGCCCGGAAGAATTTGCTCCGTGCGCACGAGCGCGTCCGTGCTCGGTATAATCAGGGGCGTATTCCAAATCCCTTTAAGGTAGGAGATTTGGTCTACTGCCAGAGCCACCCGATCAGCTCGGCTGCCGATAAAAGAGCCGCCAAATTATGCTATCGTTGGTCGGGGCCGTACCGTATCCTCGGGTTTACGTCACCGGTGACGGCGCGGTTGGAGGAGCCAGATGGTGATGCTAAAGAGATTACTACACATATCTCCAAATTGAAATTGTGTAGAAAAGGGTAAACGGGCTGAGAGAAAAAGGGGGGGAGAACGGTGGCGGTCTCTGTGTGAGTGAGGACGTTGTCTATTGTAAGAGGGTGTGCTCCGGGGGCGGTATTGAGAATGGTAGGGTAGCGGGTAGATGTTTCCCACAGTCCCAGTGGGGTTCGTCTACTTCAGGGATGCGCCCCTGCCTGCGCGAGCCTTGGTTTTCTCCAATTGTCCTTATGTCCGGAGAGAGCCATATCCTTACCTTTGGTCCCAGCCCATGACCGTAAACATCCTTGACCATCCACCCTCCAATTTTCCTAACCTTACCCAGAGAAAAAAAAAAAACTAGAAAAAGCAAAAAAAAGGAGTTAGCGAGAGAAGTGGGGCAGTAGGGTGGCCGGGGTCGGTTGTGCTCCTCGACCACCCTGCTGTTCCAGGCATGCCCTTGGAGCACACTTGTAAAACTCGTATATATATGTCGCAAAAGGTGCTACAGTCACAGTTGACATGGTTTTCCGTCGGGTCCCAGCGGGGACCACCGCATCATGGGGACTGTCATCGCCCCTTTTCCCCCCCTAGGTCCGCGCGGTAAAGGTATTGTGTAAGAGGGAGAATAGTATTAGGGAATTGTCCCGTAAGTATATGGGGCAGATGGCCCTGTTTAGGTGGCTATCGTGTTCTGGCTTGGGTGGACAAGCCTCAGGAGGTCGGAACTCAGGGAGCTCCCGAACTTTTCTTTTGTCTTTTTTCTCTGTCCCTCTTTGCTGTGGGCTGGCCCTGATCAGGTCAGCGTGCAACAACCGCACACTTACACTCTACACGTCTTCTTTCGTCTCTTTCGTTTTCCCTTCTGAGCCTCTGTTCTCCTGGGAGCAAGTGCCGCCGGGCCAACTTACCCACGATGTCCACCGGAGTTTTAAGCTGGGGGGTACACTGCAGGGTACTTTCCCGAGTTTTTTTGAGTGGGGCAACCGGGTTGCCCTTTCGGGGTGGGGGTGTGCCGGTTTGAAGCCGGCGGTTACAAAAAATTTTAGAACAGTTTCGTTTATGTGTAACATAACGTGAGGGTGCCGTGGCGACCTTTGTTCGGCGGTGTGAGGGGAGCGGCAGTGTGTGCGGTTGCGCGCGCAACTTGGCTATGTGCAGTGACTATTCTGTGCCGGTGTGTGCAGTCTACGCTCCGCCTCGCTCAGAGAATTGTCCCCGTCTCCGCTCTCCGTATTGTACGACGAAGTTGCTGTTTCTACATGCTTGGCTAGGCGTAAATTTGACTCCCGGTAAGTTTGTCTTTGTATTTATTTGTCTTTATAAATTATTATACATGTATAAATAGTTAATAACTATATGCAACTGCATAAAATACGTAATGAAGTGTGTGTGTGCGACCCGACTAAGTTATGTAAGAGAAACTCATTCTTTACTGTTGTACGTAACGCCCTGTATATAGTCCATGCTTTATTATTTTCTGTAATAGTGCGAGTAGTTTTTCAAGAGTCATTGTCATGGTAAAAGTGCTCTACATTAAAAAAAAAATTTATGACTAAAAACTTGGTGTGCTCTCAGGTCGTGAACGGTGTCTGTGCATGTTGTAAACGGCCACTGAGTTTGTTAATTAACTTCACAAATAGAGAATGAGGTGTGAGAGCTCCTATGTATGAAACTTAATTGAAGGTAAAACATTCTCAATGCTGTGAGTGACTTGCTGTTAAATTTTTTTGGTCAAATAATGATTACTGCTCTCCACGTGGCCGGTTTAACCTGCAAATTTTTGTCGAAGCATGTTGACTGAGTATAGTTCACTTTATATTAAGCCACAATTTAATAAGTTCTGTTCATGATGCAAATTTACTTATTCCTTGGCTGATTTTCAGACTCTTTAAGCTGGTTGTAAAAACTTTTATTAAGGAATATTGTGCTTTTATTGAGTGTTAGCTGGCGGCCCGTTAAGAGGTTAATTACCTTAACTCGGGTGTACATTTTTATAGACTGTTCTCTAATTTACTTGAATTCATAGGGTTCTCGCACTAAGCCGGGTTCCTGGCTTGCTGATGGCAGAACATCCGCCTAAGCTGTGAACCATGTCAAGATCGCATACGAAGAGGGAGATGGAGACTGAATTTCTATGTTGCACTCGCAAGCACTTATGAGGTGATATTTATGCTTTATTTCATTTTTTTTTGGGGCCGGGCCGGCAGTGTGCCCGTTTACTGCAAATAGCCTAGAAGCCATGGGACCACGTGTCCAGACTGTTTGCCGGGAAGTTGAGCTGTGATCATGACTCTGAACACTATAACTTAAATTTCATAAATTTTTTTTATATAACTCAGTTACATAACACTAAATGCAATGGCTGTAAGTGCGTGCTGCACTGCGGGAGCGCGCCAGAGAGATTTAATCTTGTACCATTTTACTGTTGCTTCTCATTTTCATTACTCCTTACCAAAATTTAATTATTGCTTGGTAGATCTGTTCCGGCTGGAACAGCTGTGTATAAAATTTAATTTGACTATGGGTTTCACATTTAAGGGCTGGGGACTTTCCTGGGGTTTTTTTTTGGGGACTTTTCTGGGATTACAATATGGGACTTAGTTTTTCTGACACGCAGGTGCAACTTCAGACAGGTTGAATGCCTGTCTACTTTTGTCAACTACATGTGGGCGCGCTCCCACAGATGCCAGAGCACAACCACCTTATTGTATTCTTTTTCTTTTAATTATTTTATATAGTCATTTGAGGCTAATAGAAATAATTCCTAATGTAATGGAAATATTTTAACTGATTTTTGCCCCTTGCACAAGGGCTAAACTGATTGTTTTCTTAACTGGCAAACGCATATGGTTTCACTTCACACTTATAGCTTTTGATGTTTAATTTTTGACTATAAAACATGTATTCATCATTTTCTTTTTTGGAGTAAATTATGATTGTCAAAATCTTCTGAAATAGTACTGCCTCAAGCAATTAATTTCTGTTTATTAAGGTACATAAAGATTTAATTCCCTTTTGGTTTTTTTTTGAGGTCAAATAACTGTCTAGAATTTTATAAACACTGTCTGAAAGTAGGTGACGTAGTTTGTCAGTTTCAATTAATTATGTGAAAGGAACTTAAGGTTCACACGCTCACCATGGGTCATTGATCAATGGAATGCTAGATAAAGGGGTGGTCTGGTTATTTATGCCTCATGAATTATTATCATTCTTCCTGGGGTTTTGGCTTTATGTTATCCTACTGAACGGGTTATAAGATTGTAGTTACTCTGCCTGTGAGGTGGGTGCATTCCAGGGGCATGCGTGTTAAAAATTAATGTAACTGTGAGTTGGTGTACCTTGTGTTCTGTGTGTGTTGTTATGTGTCTAGCTAGCCACGAGATGGGAGAAGATTTTATAATTACATATATATATATATATATATATATATATATATGGGTGTTCATTGATTTATATACATATATTTGTTGTGCCTAATATTATACATATTTGTTATGCTGAAGATTTGAAGCTTTATACACACTTGTTATCTTTTATCATATTCATACTTGTGATTGGGCATACAAGCAGGGCATGAAATAAAATAAATTGTTATCGTTCTGTTACAGCTGAGTTTTATTGCAAGTCCCGTCATACTGGACCCAGCATAATTTTTGCTTCCCTAGGCTTCGGCCTAGTCCTAATTAACTTGTAACCTCTCTTTCAAAACCAACAAGCAAGGAGATAGAAATTTAAAAAGAAATAAAATAAATACTGAAAGCATAGAGAGGTTACAATTGTTTTGTAGAATTGTCAATAAAAATTGTGCCCATTTCTGTAATATTGAATGAGTTATCCTAGTGTTCGTAAATAGTCATCAATCCGTTTCTCATAATAGAATAGTTTACAAAAGTGCTTGTAGCAACATAAGTAATTTTTTTACCGTGTTGACACTTTACAGGTCGCTCACTTCAGTTAACGACAATTATTTTCGTAGAGACGATTCTGTTTCCCGACCCACGAGTCTTACAACTCGGTGAAGTCTCTCTCTTCGTGCAATATTGCGACTACGTTTTTTGCACACAGTCAACATTCGTGTTGTCACAAAACGTCCTGATATTGACAGACGGAGCAACGAACGGAGAGCGGGGCAAGCTTAGTGTTTACTGTCCGCAAGTGCATGTGTTTGATATCACATTTGCGGATCCAAATGTACTTTGTGTGTTATATTTTTATTTGTGAAAAATTGTTTGTGATATCGTGTAAGTAAATAAGGTTGGACAGTGATACGAGTGTTTTATTTCAATCGATGACTTAGAACAAGATAACCTGTCAAAGAAGAAGAATGTAAAGATTAAGAAAATTGCGGCTGAAATGCGAGAGACCGTAGGAGCGTCGCACAGAATGTAAAAAAAGAATATAGAAAGAATATGTCGTTTAAAAGTTTAAATTACTAGCATGTATAAACAAACTGATAATAACTACTTTTAACTTTTTAAGTTTTGCCAGTGTTGGTGACTCAAACATTACCAACAATATTTTCTAATGGAAAGAAAAACATGTTGGAGATATAGTCACGATTGTTGCTCAGCATTTCCATTTTGCGGTGCACGAAATTTTTTATTCGTGGTTTAAAAGTTTCTTGTTAAAACGAGGTGTATAAAGACAGCCGTTTAACAGTCCTGTAATTAAAAAATTTACAGACATTGCACAGATGCAATGCACAGAGAAGGGCATCGAAAATGCTTCAATAACTCTAAAAAATATATATATTTATGTTCATTCACCAATCAATGAATTCATTCTTCAGTCACCAATCAATGAATTCACTATTCATTTACCAATGTACAGATTATAAGTTAAATGTAGTCGCATTCATATGCGAAGTTTTATATGTGTACTACGTTATTGACAACAAAGAAGTAGTTTCTATGAAACTCACCGGTTCCCATTTTCGATCACGCACCAGCGATCGGCCGCAAATGTGCGACACGTCCTTATAAACATTTTCAATGTTAAAAATTCACCTACAATGTAATTGAAGTTGCTAACCATATTGAGAGGGGTTACAAGCGAATTAACGAATTTTACAGGTGACAGATATAACTTAATTGTTAGCAAAACAAAACATTTACTGATCAAGGGATAGAAGAACTAATAAAAACTTCAAATTATCATACACAAGGCGACACGATACAATTTTTGTGGACGCATATCCTTTCAAAAATCGGAATATAATTTTTAAATTTTATATTTTTATTTAAACAATTTTTAAATTTATATTAAACTTTATATTTGGGTTTTCAAAATAAATTTAAATAAGTAAAAATTACGATTTTTTAAATCTATTTATAAATTAAAACATTATTCTGTTGTAATAAAACTCTAATGTTACAAAACATCACACTTACGCTTAATTTTTTATATGTAGGTTGCATACATTTACAACCAGTAAAACAGTTTTATATGGTTTGTTATGTGATTTCTGCGTGTAACATATTATTCCTGAAATACTTGATCTTTTGTTAGTAAATACAGTATCACCATTCCCAATATATTTAAAACTTGCCGATTAAGTATCGAAATTGTACGTTCCCCATAATATGTCGTATTTAATTTTTAATATAGTTTTATCAATTCAGACATTTGTTGCTACAGTCTATTTCTTGATGCATATATAATTTACTTAATTTGGAACATGTTTGGAACATCCATGGAAGATGGGAACACAAAGCATCCCGAAACATGTTCCAAATAACGGAATAAAACATCTTGAGGTAAAGAATTTATAAATATTAAATAAATAATATAGTTTTGCAATCTAGGTGTAAAGTAGGTGTGTATAAATACAATAATATACAGCAGTGTCCTTTGATTTCCGTATTCGCGGTTTCCATGTGGATTCCGTATTCACGGTGAATTTTCGGAGCCTGACGCCTTGAATAATTACTGTTCTACGTTTTGATTTAATTAAAATTTGACCAACTGGCGGAACTGCTAAATATAGGTAATGTGTTTTTTTTTGTTTTGGAACAGCTGGAAAATAAATTGCTTTTGAACATGAAACAGAACTTAATCGTACCATTCGTTATGCACAAAGAAAACATCTACAGCCATCTGTTAGCGAAACTGACAATTTAGTTTGCTCTAGTTTACACTTTTGTCAGTAGATGGTATAGGCCTATTTTCAGCTTCACTTTCACAGAATGTTGTAAGTCTTTTGCGTTCTTCTAACTGTAAATCGCTTTTGACTTAAAATACATTTCTGTGTTTGTCATTACATGTTTTCGATTTCTACACTGCCTGTCAAATATTGTTAATGAATACACTGCAGTAATTTAACTGTTATCTTATTTTTTTACGGTAAAGCTACATGCAATTTTTCATTTGTTTGCTTCAGGAAAGTTAATCACAGTTATTAAGGACAAGGAAGTTTCCTTCCTGGTCGACTCTTACAGTACCTCCTTTCGGTTTGCCTACTTTCCTCTAAAGTGACGTCAGGCGACGGTCACGATGATCCGAAGCCGGGTGAAGAGACCAATTTTGCCGACAGCCTTTGGCCTGTCACGAGACTCCGCATTGGGGACACGAACTTGACGTCTTTGTACCTCCTACAAGAACAAGAACGACCCGTCTGCACTTGTGGCGGGGCACTTACAATGAAACATATAATCGAAGTCTGTAATGCTCTTGCACAACTCAGGCAGAGACACAGAGTAAAAGGTAACATGAAATAAGACCTCATAAACGAACAGTTAGCGAGACAGAACTCAGTTGTTACTAAAAGCGATGCAATTACTGTATGGGCTTTGAAAATATCGTTTTGCGTCTTAATGTGTACGAGTTTCCACTGTCGTTGAGTCAACTAAAATGTAGGTAAAAACGAAGCAACGCTTCTGGTAGACGTCGTTTGGCTGAAGGCCTGAGTTGCCAAGCCCACAAAACATTTTAAAAATTTACATTTTTTAATGTTTAGTAGACATATTATTTTGGCAGCTGTTTCGCTCATTCTGTCTATGGTGAGGTATTCTTCAGTGAGACGAACTAATGTAAATTACCCTGCAATTGTTACAAACAAACGTTTGTGAATTACACCACATTAGTCCTGCCGTAGCATCGTATGAACAGGTTATTTTTAGATGGCTATTTTTACTTTTAACAATCCTGTTTTGTTATTAATGTCATTAAGTTTTTAACAAATTCGCAAAGAGTAGGCTAAGTAAAAATGTGCCAAATTTAATTCGCCTGCTACTTACATTTATCCTTATAATCTTTAATTTAATGTTGAAGATTCTAGACAAAACAAAAATATTGTTTACGTGCAGAGAGTTAAGATACGGACATTTTTGAGTGAATGTGAGTGTGACTTAGACTCTAGTTAGAAGTTCGGTGCAAACGTTCCCATATTCTAAATTGTCTATAAGGCTAACATCATTTAGTACTCTTTGCAATGTTCTGCTTTCTGTATGTTAGGTCTGTTGTTGTTTGTTCTTCGTCAGACGTTTTGGTTACAATTGTGGCAGTCCAACCTCAGCGGCTATTATGACTTTGTCGGCGAAAATGGTGAATTGGCTGACTAAAGCCACATTTACAGGGTAGGCTGGCGGTGTTTCTGATTGGTGGACGTCTTGTCCAACCCAGGTGTGTCAGATGCAGTGGCTCAACTAGTAGTTACTTATGGCGGAGGGGGTGAGACTACATTGCATTTTGAACTCCTTTCCCCCATTTTCGTCTGGACAAATGAGAAATCAGGATTTTATAAATTTAATTTTATAATTTATAAATACTCCATTATAATTAATCTTTTGAAATACAAAGTATTTTTTCCGCGTTTCAATGTTCTTGAAAGTGATCAATTAATTCATAAATTATCTAAATTCTTAAAAACTTTTTACCTAATTTAACGGAAACTAAAAAATATTGTCAATCATTTACAATCATTTATTCGGGGCATTGTAGTTGTCTGTCCAATGTGAACATGAACTTAAGTTAAATTTTTACTGGATCAATATTATTTTCATCAAATTATGACAAATGTTTACTTACCAAACACTTATTCTCAGATATTGTAGATTGTGGAGGAAAATGGACCATTATACAGAAAAAGTTGTAAAATTTATTGGAAAAGAACACATAATTTTTCCGTTTAAAGAACAAAATTAAATTTTTATGGATTCTTTGCAATGTCATCCAGAACCAATGGATCATCCAGAATCCACAAATGTGGATTCTTTGCAGAACCATGTACAAAAAATTTTTACTCATCTCCCGAAATATCCCGTCAGTTACCTTAGAGTTACCACGTAGAGTAGGGATTAATTTGGCAAAATAGAATAAAAGATTTTATAGCTCCAATATATTAAAAATTACATATTTTGTGATGTACTAAAAGTTTCGTTCAAAATCATTAGGATAATACTTGAAATTAGGGGTTCGAGAAACAAACGTATCAGGAAACAAATGACAAATTTAGCAATTTATAAAATTTGAGAGTAATTAGTTTTAATATGTATACAAATTATCTAGAAAAAAGGTATTTAAAAACCAATTTTTAAAATTGAATTTTTCATGAAACTAAGTGTTAAACATATAAAAATGCTGTATGTAAAGCCTTCATTATCATTACCTCTATGCAATAAAAAAATGACTACTTTACTGCCAAAAACATAAAAAAACTTAGTTTCTAAAAACTTTATTGTTTATTTGACATTTAAAATTCGTAAAATTAAAAAATTCTTTGGTTATTTTAATGAGACATCGTGTAATATATTGATTTTTTTAAAGCAGTGACATGTGTAGAATAATAATTTAATGAAAACTTAGTGTTTAAAATATTTTTTACAAAGAATCGTGTTTGACAAAATAAACGAAAGGACTATAAATATTATTGATTTTAATTCGTTATTAAATTATCTTTCAAGTGCTACTTATGGCATCGATGTATCTTACTAAGCTTAATAGCTTGAAAATAGCTTCTTTAATGAAATAAAAACTGTCTTATGTAAATGGTAAAATTCAATAATTATTACAGGAAAGCATTTTCAATGATTTCTGAAAAAATTTAGTACTTACCTAAAGGAAACCGTCGTACGTGTAGGATCTCGGGAAGTGTTTTAATGCATTTGTATTTTTGAGAATGACGTCTTTGACTATCCTCCGTTTCTCCTAATTTTGATAACTTGGTAAAATATTTATTTTTTGAAAATAATATGAAAATAGTGCATTTGTAAACGCTTATTGCTTTTCCTTAATTAAGGCTAATTAAATTTTCTTATATTTTTACAATTTTAATGTACGACAATCTTTACCGAAGCTAGAGACAATGAACGTACCTCTGTCTCATCAATAATTTAAAATGACTGAATATGAAATAAATTTTGTGCCTTCTAAATTTTTCTGCTTTTGAGAGACAAAGCATGTTTTATCAAAACTAAAAAAGTAGTAAACTACACTACACAAATGGTAGTTTATTATGAGTAAATTTGTTTATTGTTTTGCCGTTCAAAACTTTGCAAGGAAAGTAAAAAAGTAGCACGATCCGAGCATGTGTGTGATGGAATTTTGTATTTGTTGATGAAAACAGTAAAATAAAGTCCAGGTAAGACAGAGACGCTTCAGATAAAATTAGATAGACAGTTTTATTTTAGGATCAATTAAAAACAAGGTAATTTTATCGCACTAAAAGTTCAGCAAAGTTTCTTGGGACAACTTTTCTTAACTCAAAGCAGGGGGTTAGATAGGATCAAACCCCAAAACATTTAAAACTAATATGTAATTTATAAAAATTCGTCAAAACATTATTTAAAACTGACGTAATGTTTGATAATTTGAGAACTGTCACGTTTGATTTTAATAAAAACTGAGTGTGAAAAATTATTTGAATATAGTGTCAAAACCTTTACCACTGTCGCAAATGCGGTAATTTCCATGGCGTGTTTTGTCTAAATTCAGTATTGTCAGAGAGGATTCTGTATTTACAACATACATTTTGACAATTGCAACGATACTAAAAGTTTGAAAATGTCTCTTCTTAAGTTATACTTTTCTAAATAAGAAACATTAAACAAATATTCAGGCTATTGAAATATCAATTGTATATTAGTTTTAAATATTTCATTTTATAATAATGTATATTTTAATAAAGGATAAACAAAACGTTTGCGACAACTTATAGTATTTTATCGTGTTCATTATAAACTAAGTCTACAGGTAATGTAATTAAGATAACGATGAAATCCAAGATAATTAGCTGATTGAAAACTTTGGCCATAACATATGTCAGAGATCTCAGATCAAAGATAGTTAAATACACTTTCCTTATATATAAATGTTTTTCGTCTCTAAGTTGACGCAAAAACCAATTTGAGTAATTGTATGAAAAAATATGGAAAAACGATGATTTCAAGATAGTTGTTACTCGATCTTGTTTGTTACCCAAATTAAAGATAATATGTGTCGTATCATTATGAATAACTTTATTCCAAGTGTATACCCTTAATAAAGCTTGGAAAAATGAGTTTTCTGAAGAAAATTTAAAACAAACGATTTTAATAATCCGATTTAAAACAATTAATTTAAGAATATTTTCCCAAACACATTGTAAGCATAGTTAATGTTCATTATTTTTTATATAAGATCTAGCAATGCAATCTTCTCACTTTCCCAAATAAAGTCATGAAACTTCTATTTTATCTGAGTTAAAAAGATGGTTTGAACCACAGAAATATTAGACTGGAGGAGACATGACAGACAACCCTGTAAGGGGAAGTGTGTTTGAGTCAAAAAGACAAAGATAGATTGATAACCTCTGCCATCGTTTTATGACGAGTGAGTGATTGTTTTCTTTTTACGGCTGCAAATAAGTATTATGCTATTTACTAAATGTTGAGTAATTGCCAGTATTAACAAGTCCAAATACATTTTTTTTTTATCGTCCATCTAAGGACCACATGGCAATTTCAATTCTTTATTCTTTGTTCCTTTCTTTTTCTCCAATATTCGTTCATCTTTTAACTGCGTCTCTTCTTTCTGTCTTCAGTCCACTTTGAACCTGCGTTTTTCTCTCTCCTACCCTGGACTCCTTCCATTTTTAACACTTTTGCCAGAAAAACTTCTCTTTAAATTGCTTCTTTTGCGTTTATATTGTTTTTTCTAAATCCTTTTGGACTTTTTTTATCCAACTTCTTCCCCCACAGATATTTGAAGATGTGATTAGTTAACCCTATTATCGTCCATTCTATGTAAATGTCCAAAAAATAATAGTCTTCTTTTTCCCATCGTTTCTGTTATACTTTCTATACTTTGATATATTTCATCATTATTTCTTAATTTCCAACCTTCTGAAGTTTTTAGTGGGCCTAATATTTTTCTAATAATTCTTCTTTCCAATATTTCTAGTTTGTTTAAATTATAATTGATTGCTAGACATTCACTTGCATATAGGCATTCTGGCTTCACTACTGTACTGTAATGTCTTATTTTCGCATTTTTAGATATTCATTTTTTATTGTAAATATCTTTAGTTTTACCATATGGTCTTTCCATTTTATGAATCCTTTCTTATATAGCAGATTTTTCTAAACCATTCTCTTTCTAAACCAACTATATTTTATCAATTTACCAATTTTGTAATGACTTTTATTTCTACATGTCTGTTCTATAATGACAGAAGCAGGTCTGCTTCAAGAGATTATTCACTGAAATTCGTTTTAGTTCTGGGGGGGGGGATTGATTCTCCTAATCCCGCAATAGTTACGCCACTGGGCAGGAGAAAAATCATAATAGGAGAAAAATCTGAGTTATCCATAAGTTGTTTGACAAAAACGCATTTTTTTATAACATCGTGAGATGAAAGATTTTGTGAGGTTCAATCTGTTGTAAACATAGTTTAAAACGCCTGTGTCGGCATTTCGTGAAAGTTTATTGTCATTATCATCGGGAACTGTATAAAAAAAAACGGATGTTATAAAGTAATTATTGTACACACAATGTGTAATAATATTGCTACGACAATTACGTAACGCTCTCGAAAAGTCGAGTGTCATTGTACACGACTCTCGGCTAGACGAGCAGATGCAGCGTCACGGTCAAGGCCGTGCAGTCAAGTAGTCTCTAGACTGTTCGAGTACATGTAACTACAAAAAAATGCCGGCACGCCACCAAAAGAATGGAGAATTATTCTGGAACCTATGAGGGACAGCGGCTGGTTTAATTAGTCAGTCACACTTGGCGATACTGTAGAGCGCGGATCAAGTGGTTGTTGAGGATTAGTGGAAAGTGGTTATTGTGTTATAATTAGTGCGGAACTCTAATAGTTAACAATTATTATTCCGTGTGGACAGATTTAACTTGAATTATTATATGAGAGTATCTTGTTAATTTCAAATTGTAATTTGTGGCTAATTAAAGCTGGTAATTAGTGACTTGACTTCACTGGTGCCTGTATTTTGTTTCCACCGTACAGCACGACGATCCGTGAGAGCGTTATTACAATATTTATGCAATATTATAACTTATTAATACAACAACAATAATAATAATAATAATATGGGTAATACTCTTCATCATCATCAGCACCACCACCACCACCACCACCATCAACAACAACATCATCATCAACAGTATATAACTTAGCACAGCCAATAACGAAAATAGTATAATTTTCAATTACACTGGTAAACACGGATTTTGTCGCACAAGCAAGTAAACGAGTTTTTTATATGTATTTTTTCCCCTGAATTAAAAAATTTTAACAGAATTTTTCTGTCACCCTTAGTTTTTAAGTTATCCCCTCTTAAGTGTTATATATGTTACGGAAATTATGCAATTATGTTATGGTATTAATTATAATACATAAATGAATAAAACCTAGCAATTGGTAACCTAGCAACCTAGTATTGGTTGAGCATTTAAGAATGACCCAGTTTGATATGAAAGAAAGTCTGCAGCTATGGTATAGAACAATAAACAATATTAGTCATAACTGCTGGATGATGCAATTCCAAAATAATGAGTTAGAAAATTGTTTCCTTAGGTTTGTATAGGCGAGCGTAACAAAAATGTATAATGACGCATCGGATATAATGTCTGAATCACTGGTTTTAGCCACAGCCAGCCTGTGATCAGTGTTTAGTCTGTTAACATCTTTATAAGTGCCTGTATGTGCTGATATTAACGTAATTCAGTGTAAACGTTTTTAAGTTAGAACATATTCTGTTTACATTTCATGTTTTGAATTCAAGACGTGTAGTGAATATTTTTTAAAGAGTATGTATTATTGTGTGTAATTTTGCAAAATGCCTAGAAATTGTATAAATTCTCCGGACTCATTTTGCTATATTTGTGGTGAGGTAACATTTAAATCTAAGAAACTCCTCTCATCAAGAAATATTATGAGCTTTACTTTAGATGCCAAGTTGGTGACTAAGACAAAAACTGAGCCCCTCACTTTTGTTGCGCTACTTGTGTCAGACTCCTCACAAGCTGGTCAAAGGGTTCTCGGCACATGAACTTTGCTGTTCCAATTATTTGGCAGGAACCAAGTGATCGTGTCACCGATTGTTACTTTTGTCTGATTAACATTTTGGGCATTAGTTCAAAATCAAAGAACACTGGCATACCCTAATTTACTATCTGCCATAAGACTTCTGGCTCATAGTGCAGAACTGCCTGTGCCTAAACCACCAAAAAATGTCATACTTAGCGATGATGAACAAGACAAAGATTTCGCATAAGACGGTAATGAAGATATATGGGTTGATTCAAACCTTGAAGCTTCGTGTTCATCTCCTGAACCACATTTACTAACACAAGGGAACCTCAGACACATAATAACTTCAAGAAATAAAGTTTCCATCAGGGCCACTAGCTTATGCTACGGATTTAAAACAAACTTACGAAAACATGAATCTTCTGCTCGATAATATAAAGTACGAAGAATTTAAGTACAATATTTGTGGTGACTTAAAAGTAATTGCTCTCTTGCTAGGTCTTCAACTTGGTTTTACCAAGTACTGTTGTTTTATTTGAGAGTGCGGCAGCAGAGACCGAAAAAATCTTTACGTATAGAAAGAGTGGATAAATTGAGCCTCCAGGTGGTCTAGTGGCTAACGCGGGCGATTGATGCGCTCGTGGTCCCGGGTTCAATTCCCGGCGGAGGTTCCTTCCGTACGGCGTGCACTCAGCGTCGTGAGGCAAACTGAGTAGGCGCTGAGATAACAGCGCCGCCTCCTGGCTGTGAATACCGCAACTAGCGGCTGGTGGCGCGTAGTACTAGTCATACACCGTCACACTAACACAACAGCCGCGCGGTACGCCTTGGTCCTTAACGGACTGTTGAGCGGAGGTTTAATTAATTTAATTTTTAAGAGTGGATAAATTGAACATCATTAACTTCAGGAAAGAAAAATGTTGTAAATGCACCACTTGTTGATTCAAAAAAAGTTTATTTACTTCCTCTGCATATAAAGGCTTATAAAAAATTTGGTAAAAGCAATGAATCGAAATGGGCTTGGATTTGCGTACTTAAAAACAAGTTTCCATAAATCAGTGACACAAAATTTAAAGAAGGAATCTTTGTAGGTCCTCAAATAAGAGACTTAGTTAAAGGTTATAACTTTGATACTACGTTAAACGAGGTGAATAAAGTTGCATGGAAGTCTTTTAAGAGTATTTCCCAGAATGTCTTAGGAAACCATAAATCCGAAAATTACAAAGAAAATGTGGATGATCTTTTAAAATCTTGGACTCACACTTAGATTTCTTCTCACCAAATCTAGGAGCAGTCAGCGACGACAATGGTAAACGGTTTCATCAGGATATTTTGGACATGGAAAAGCGGTACCAAGGCAAGTGGAGTCTGAGCATGATAGCTGACTATTGTTGTACCCTAAAGAGTACATGAAATTTTGATGTTCATGGGGCAAAATATCGTAGAAAGTCCAACATTACTACTTTTTAGGTAAGATAATATTGTATTGTGTATGCATTTTAAATATGTGATAGCCTATTGTAAAATTAAAACAGGTGTCTCTAAAACCCCTTACGTGATAGAAAAATTCTGAAACCATATCTGAATTCAGCGCGAAAAATGCTAATAGATTCACTCATTTTCACATTTGAAACAAAAACAATTTTGTATCACAGTG
The DNA here is from genome assembly GCA_034769895.1 of Magicicada septendecula. Taxonomy (NCBI): domain Eukaryota; kingdom Metazoa; phylum Arthropoda; class Insecta; order Hemiptera; family Cicadidae; genus Magicicada; species Magicicada septendecula. The sequence continues at coordinate 248,311,961 of CM068375.1, forward strand.
TTATTTCTGTACTGTTCATATATACAGCTACTGATGATAACAATTAATTTTGTAGATACGTTTTTTTTAAATGGTGTTAATTAATCACTTCTCAACTTTACAAAGCTTTTCATCATTTATTAATCACACTCATTACTTAAGTAAGGATAGTTTCTAGTGCCAAGTTTCTCTTGTCCCACTCTCCAGTCTATTAGCCGATATTTGTATGCCGTCAGTTGCTTTCTTCTCCAACTCCATGTATCTAATGTACGTGTCGAGATAATGGACGGGTCTTGTTTCCGTCCACCCGTTGAAATATGTACATTAGTTCAGTGAATATTCAGTATTACGTAATGAGCGAGGTCGGGTATTACTTCTTCATGTCGGTCAAAGTATCAGGTAACGGGCCTACTTGGAATCGATTATCGGCAATCATATTGCAACTTTTCCATATTTGAAGTTTGAAAAACTATTCATATGGCATGGATCAACAAAACTTACATTTTTTGAGTAATATAAATAAACCATTTTTGTTAATTTGATGTGTTATAAAATAGAACTAATGGGTATGCAAAATAATAGTCATTTCATGTATTTATGTTGTAGCAATCATACAGATGACAAAAACTTACATTACAGGCGACCCATGACACAATCAAGTAAGCGTTGGGGAATGAAACGCTGTCGAGAGAACACTGTGGAGGATACAAAACTCAAGTTTGCAAAGTCTTGGGAGACCAGTAAATATTTATAGTAGCGAATCTTATAACAAGAAGGATGATACTAAACTACAGGCAGAAGCTGTGGCGAGTGGCCGCACATGATAATATATGATAAAGAATGAAGACTGGGAAATATATGCACTATAAATTACTTGTGAGTGGGAAGAAAAGTGATTAAGAAAGAATTTCCAGAAACACGAGTGTAGAGAGATAAAGGTGAAGCCCAAACATTTCGTGTGGTCGTAACAGGGGGTGGCCGAACTCTGTAGTAGAGATGACGACAATGATGATAGGCCTACTGGTGAAACATTGATTGTTGTATGGTTATTATAATCCATTAGCCGTCTCTTCGAATTAAACAGAAGCAGTCTTGTCATTGTTATCGATCAGGTAGTTTTGTCATAAGAAAATACGTAAATAGAATAAAATATTATTAATTAAGTTTCAGATTTACTGATAAAGCACAAGCAACCAAACATTTACAGCTATAGATACAGTTTACTAAGTAGTAACAAGATAGCTATTGTGTTTCTTTCTTTTCAAGCCTAAGTGGTAGATGCTAACCAAAACCTACGTTGTACATGGTAACCAAGGTGAGCGCTCTCCTTTAATTGAACTGTACAAGTATTAAAGTATAAGAAGCTGCTGATGTGCAAACCTGAAAACAATAAATTAGTTATAAACAGAAATTATAGCACGGCTTACACGTAAACACACACACACACACACACACACACACACACACACACACACACACACACACACACACACACACACACACACACACACACACACACACACACACACACACACACACACACACACACACACACACACACACACACACACACACACACACACACACACACACACACACACACACACACACACACACACACACACACACACACACACACACACACACACACACACACACACACACACACACACACACACACACACACACACACACACACACAGTGCACTTGACAACTTACGGATGCAACGAAACGCCTGTTCAGATTAAAAACGCCACAAGGAGAAACGTTCACAGTCCAGTGTTGCACTTCAAGCAGTAGCAGGTATAACTACAACAGAGGAAACAGAAGTTTCTTACAGCTCAACCACAATGGAACAACGTATTTGGCTAAAGGAAACGTACACATTCACATATACGGAAAAGAAACTGTTTGGTCTCTCTGATCTCAGCGTATAGATTTTAACTTAAGAAAAGACATATTTATGATAATTGTTTTATATTAATGATTTTTTTAATACAAAGATACGTATTAAAAATAAACAGGTACTTACATAGTTTGCTTGATCGTTATTGCTGTAAAAACACATGTACTTCTGGATGTATTCTTGCAGATCTTCTAACTGAACAGAAGAACAAGACAAGATGGCAATTGAGACAGACAGTACAAGTTGCTCATGTGTATGGGCATACATATTTACTGATAAACACACACACACGCGCACACACACACACACACACACACACACACACACACACACACACACACACACACACACACACACACACACACACACACACACACACACACACACACACACACATTAATATGCGCCTAACCTTTTACATACGCTGATAAAACGATGCAAACGATGATAAAACTAGTAACCTATCTGAGATGATAGCTCGCTCACTATTTTGCAAAAAGTATATTTATTATTAAATCAACTTTAATATCAGACACATTTTAAATTATCAGAAGAATTACAAAGTTCCCGATTACTCTACTATTTTTTTATTTGTAGTAAAATGTGTAAAGTGTAAAGGATACAATCATAGAATAAGTAGTAAAATTTCCTAACTAATGCTTTGATTCATTATTAACTAAGAACGATTATTATTTTATTATTTTTTATTATTGCCAAATCTTTTTTTTAGAGAAGCTAAGAAAGCAAGAAAAGGCTGGCTTGGAAAGAAATGTAAGAAAATACATGAATGCACGTTTAGAGGTAACTCAGAACGTACACACGCGAAAATAAGAGGACAGTTCAACAGAAAAACTAAGATGCTAATAACCATTCTGGATAAACATGGAAAAATGATAAATGATGAGGAGGAATCCTAAAACAATGGCAACAGTGTATAGAAGAATTATACAAGGGACAACGTTTAGATGAAAACTTCTGGAAAATGTGAACAGTTCGATAAAGGACCACCTGGGAAAATTTTAAAGTAACTTGGACTAAAAGCCAAAGATACTGTCGTATGTTAAGCTGTGCAACTCAAGAAGGAATGCGGTGACGTATGCCATTCCACTGCACGTATCAAGGTACTACTACACATTTAAAATACGTTTAACACTGCCTCTCGCACTGTATTTTTAACTGCATATAGGGATAGCCATTATGTTTTATCTATGCCTGTTTCATTTATTGCTTACACTTTTCAGATCAATATTAACTACCAATAAAAATGTTACTTTAGGAAGTGTAATTATATAGATACCTAAACGGATTTAATGGCAATATAAAGCATAGTCAACTAATAACAGAAATTATAATTAACAGGTAAGATGGTTGAGTAAGTTGTGACTTACCTCATGTAAGTGGTTGGGCCAATTCCGAATCTGTTTCAGAGTCCTCGCTATCACTGTTGTCACTGGCACTTTCACTGTCATCACTGATACCTCCTGTTTCAATTACAAAACTGTCAATAATGTCTGACGTAATGCCATCTTTATCCCAGTAGTAGTCCTCCATTCGTATAACGTGGTTTTCATATCCTATTTTAAATGTTTTTTCTTTTGGTCTATGCGCTTCTATAAGACAGTAAAGTTCTTGTTTTTCGCATTTTTTCATCATAGTAGATGCCGTTTCTAAAAAGCCACTCTCTCATTTCTTCTTTTAGAGCGTATTTTGACGGTACCTTGTCAGTTTGGGTACAGTGGTACGGAGCATTGTCCATTATAACTATTGATTTTGCTGGTAAATTTGGTAAAAGCTTTTCATTAATCCATTTTTCAAAATTAACACTATTCATTTGCCCGTGATAATCTCTACTAGACAAACCGGCCTGGAATACAAGTTTCGCGTTAGGTATAAATCCATTTCTGCTCCCTGCATGCAATATTATTAGTCTCTTCGAGCCACTCTGATTAATGTGAATATTGCATTCGTCACTTCGCCATCCTCTCTGATGCGTTAAGTTACTGTCTACCCATGTTTCATCTATGAACACTATCTCTCTATTCTCTTTTTGATAAAGTTTAAGCTGTGTAAGATAACGATGCCGCACATCACGATTTGCGGTCTTTCAATTAGTAGACTTCTTTTATTACTAAATCTTTTCCACTTAAACCCTATTTCCTTAATTATTTTTAGTAAAGAACTGTTACCCCATGGAAAATATATTTTTTCTTTCACCACGGGTAGAAGTTTTGCCACTGTCGGCACTTTTTTCTGCACTGTGTAAAAATCATTAATAATTCTTCTGATTACACACCTGTCAAACTCGTCCACGCTTACCACGGTGTGATTCGGTCTAGTTTTTCTCCGTTTCCCTGGGGTACTTAAACGCTGATCCGGGCAATTTTATAGACGCGTATTGTGTTCTTTCCGGATTTTTTTAATTGTAAATTCTGAAACGCCAGTGTAATACGCTGCTCTTGCTGTAGCGTTTTTAACTGTGAAGGAATATGCCCCTTTCCTTGATTCTTCATCATACTTTTCAATAACAGACGATATAATTTCACGTCCTTCCGAATGAATTGTTTTGTTACTTTTTTGCGAAGGCATTTTAATATTACTTTTTAACGGAACTAATCATAAAATATAATTATTAATGTCAAATTCACTGCTTAGTAATTGACAACGAACAATAAAATAATTAAACGATAGGCTAATAGTTAATTTGTACCGATTAAGAAAACACAAACAAAATATTCAATAGATTACACTGACATATAATGTACGAACACTCAATCTAATACGCACACGAAATAACAACTGAATACGTCTTCTGAACAATTCCATACAGAACAAATACGTACTGAACAATGTTTACAGAACCAGTAATACCGCACCAACACAAGCACGCGTTATGATTAAGTACTAAGAAGTAGACTCCCCGCTCTTCAGACGTCTCGGCAGCACAGCTTGTACGAACACAGTACGTTTTTTTATGATGAACGAGATGTACATGTAAACAAAAGAAGAGATAGGCCTACCTTAAAAGACTAACGCGCGTTATGTTCAATCCAAAGACGAGCACCGCACAGTAGGCCCCTAATGTTAGGAATATAGAACTATGAGCCTCCTGGTGTCACATGTATCAAAGATACTAACTACAATAATTTATCATCGAATGGTAAAGAAAATTTAGGAGAATTTACAAGATCAATTTCGTTTTCGAAGAAATCTGGGAACACGGAAATACTGTCGTTGCGAATAATTACGGAGAAAAATCGGAGACTTAAGAAAGAAATCATGATATTATTTCTTGACATCAGGAAAGCATTTGACAACATCAATTGGAAAATACTGTTCAAAATCCTTAGAGATGTTAAGGTTGACTATAGGAATAGAAGGATTACATGTAACTCTATAAGGATCTGAGATCTTTCAAAAGCTGAGATTGACTCCATCCAATAATGTCGATATTGCCAGACAAGGTTGTAGGTTAACACCACTAATGTTCAATTTGTATGTAGAGTAAGAAGGAGTTTATGGAACCCAACTACAATGGAATAATAATTAATGGAATGTGTTTTACAACCACCCGTTTTGCAGATGGCATTGTACTTTTAGGTAAAAACAAGGAAAAAGTACAGAATGCACTTCACCAAATAAACACGACCTAAAAGATAAACGAGGCTTGAGGATAAATTAAGAAAAAACAAAAGTCATGAAGCGACTAACGAGAACTGGAAAACAGAAGGCTGAAATATTTCTGGTCGGTAGGAAGCTAGTGCTAGTTGATTCATTTAAGTAACTTGGAACCTGCATTACAACAGACGGTTGGTATTGCTGTGATTTAAAAAGTAAAATTGCACAAGGAAGATTGCACAATTTTATTTTATAAATTTTTTGTGGTTGTCTTACCTCTGAGCTAGCGGATTCGCAGATTAATCCTGTTATCACACCGCTAGTCAAGTCAATGAAACACAACATCAACAGATAATAACCGGATACAACATCCGTGCTTTGTATAAAAATCTTCCAGCAAGTGCATGCATTTAACAGTATCAGGGCCACTGACAGAGAAACGTGGAGCAACATATGGATTCCGTAGTGCTGGTTTATGTGATCGCGTCTGTTAACGCCGTTCCTGTAGACTTCGACAACGTTCTCAAGTACCTCTGTTTCTTCCAGTCTGTACTCAGCAGAACAACTGGGACCTTGTGAACGAACCGCTTTTTTCAGGCCTTCTTTTACTAGCCGTTTTGCTTGCAATAACTCTTCGTCCGCACGATGCAAACATAGTGACCATTGCAACGTTAGTGAAGTCGCTATTAGTCTCTGGATCATTATGACAAACTTTATAATAGACACAAAGGAATAAAGATGTATTACACCCACAATTAATTTAATGATATTTGTTACCGTAAGAAGCAATACTTTGTAGCAGTTTTTGAAATCCTTTACGATTGTCGTAGGGTCGTAATTATTTTCAGGAAATTTCTCTTTGCTAAAACAATCATGAACAAATCTGTTAAACTTGCTGGTGTGCCAGACATACTTGTACATAATAATGCATTCTCCAACAATCGTTACGACTAGAAAGACATAACGAACCACGTCCTCTATAAAATTCAATGAAATTGCAAAAATCGGTGCTGTAAAATAACCGCTTGACAACAGAATGATGCATACAAAACTGAAACAAGTTTTACGAAAAGTGTTCGTTCGTGTGTTAACATTCCAGGGAGACAAAAAGCCAAGAAGTCCAGACAGACGTTCATCTAAGTATAATAGTGTTTTGAGGAAATGCATTGCTCTTACTTGTAGGTGCTAAGAACTGCAGACATGCACTGTTCTGATTCACGAGGTGACAAATCAATCAATAAATTGTTGTTAATTATGTACCATGGTAACCTCATGTGACATAGTTATACTGATCTATACAATGGGTGTTTACTGTTGTTTATTAATTCCGACACTTTACTTTCCTGCCTTCCTATTTTTTTTTTAATATTAAAGCACACAACGAGAATTGGTGTGTACGTTGTGTATTTGTAAGAGATACTCTCCATCTGTTTTTATGTCAAAAAGCTTTCAACGTAAACAACGGTATATCAAATTGTTTTTCATATCCAATTAGGTCATGCCAATTAGTTGAAAAAGAGGCCAAACTTCGTAATCCGTCCTAATTAACTACATCCGGATCTAAATCTGAATGACTTTTCCATTAACTTTAAACCTAATTGGTAACGTAGTTCATACACAAAAATGCGCAAATTAAAATTTTCAGAAACGTTTTAAATAAAAGCACATTTAAAAAAATATTTTTAGTATTGTTATAATTCATAAAGGGGGCTCAGTAGACCAGTGGGTATGGCACCTGGCTACTAATCTAGAGGTCTCGGGTTCAATTCCCGGGCCCGCACCATAAAATCAAGGTGCGTTTTTCAGCGCCCAGGTCGACTCAGCCTGTTGAAAATGAGTACCTGGGATAACATCCTGGGGATAATAATGGGCGGTTGAAGCGTATTGCTGGCCACACTGCCTTTCTTGTATGCCGTACGGCTCACATTAGGCAGCCTACCCTGTCTACTCCTAAGCTACTTCGGTGGTATACATGGGAGTCATTATTATTATTATTATTATTATAATTCATAAAGACTGCAATTCATATATATATTTTTTAAATTCACACAATAGTTTTGGGGGCGTTTGAATTGTAGTCTGAGGTGAAACATACGTTCGGGTAGGTATATACTAAAAATTACTTTTGCAGAAGCCGCGGTGTCTAGGGAAAGGGTGTATGTTATTGTGTTGACGATTTATTGAGAAAGTCTTAATGGTTATTAATATATAATATGTTGTTGTTAATACTCCCAATTACTTCCCATAAAACTTCCAAAAATTTAGTTTCTGTTATTGAAAATACCCACTTATTGTATACGACCTGTTGTATAAATTGTCATTCTCATTTCTGTTGTTTGTTTGAAAGCACTACAGCATTGTTGCAAAATAGGCACGTTTCAGACAAACAGCACAGTGTATATTTTTTCAGATGATAAGTGTTCCCTGTTGGTTTAAGCACCTGTTGGTTTGTTCCCCGCAGAGATACCAACAGTTAGCGCACCAACACTTGTACGTCAAAAAATTGCTTTGTTGTGCAATCCATTTTTTGTTGCATCCTTTTTTTTGATTGGTGGTGCTATACTTGATTTAGGCATAAAGTTAGCGTACCAACTTTCAAATTAAAAAAAATTGATTTCTTTTAATTAGCCGTAAATTTGTTGTGAAACAAGTTTCTGATAGCGTCTATAGTTTTCATATAAAAATTTGGGGGGCTAATTTTAACAAAATTAGAAGACCACCATTTTGAAAATGAAAAACAAGAATTTAAGGACATCTAATCTAATGTATACAATTTACCACTTTTCTGACGTAAACAATGTAACCCTCCCCCGACAATAACAAAGTTATTTTGACAAAATATTAAAAAAATTAGTTGAGTGAATAAAATAAAACCATACATTTAAACTGGTAATAATGTCAAAAAGTGGTATTACCTCTCCATGTATTAACATTCCATGGCGTAAGGGACATCCAAATTTACCGCTTGGTGCTTATAGTGATGTAGAGTAAAAAAACACGAGACTTAAGATTGATTTTTCGTACACTACGAAAATTCCTTATAATCCATGGTGCCTAAGTTTAAAGAGTTCCTTGCTGTTGTTCTTCTCCAAGATTAATGATTACTGCTATACAAATTGTAAATATACGATTATAATTAGCTGCACCGTGGTAATTAGTAGGCTGCTAATTGGTAGGCAAGTTGAATAAGAAATTGCAAAAACGAAAACAAAAACGAAACTTTTTAGTTTATTTGTTAACAGTAATATTTTAATAATCGTAACGTAATTTCATAATTTACAATTAAATTGTATCACAAAACATATTGTCATTATACAACTTATGATGCAGTTACAGCCAACTCTTGATTATTCATGTTAAACGTTGGATATCTCTTTTGTAGTGGAAATTCTCAGTATCCAAAGATCATTATCAATTAATTTTATAGCTAACTAAGAATTAAGATGACACATATAAAATAATTTAATGATAAAATAATAGTTGCATGTGCATTATAAATATTATTACGAGTTACGTTTTCATTGCTAAAGAGCTCATAAAAATAATTTAATATTCATTGCTCGCAATCGTATTTCCCAAATAATTGTCCCTGAATCCCAATTTCCTGATTTCTGTGGTGCTGCTAGAAAACAAGTTAGCCACCCAGACCATTTATCAGACTCTCCTTCTAAACCTTGTTGAGTTAAAAAGGACTTTGTTTGACGCAGATAAGTCCTGGCGTGCCCAGAACTTCATAACCAGTCTAGTACTACTTAGTTAATTCTTCATAAGAGGATTTCTTCAAGTTTTTTTTTCGTTTTATACATTTAATAGGCCTACAATAAGTCTGGCGGCAGACAGCTGTCTATAGCTCGTCGATACAGGTCCTTTAACGGCAAGCGTACGCATCAATCAGCAGAATGTCATGAATAATGTGTAGGCCTATGCTCTGTATGACGGTGGTTGGCGTGTGGACCCTTGGCCTACCTGCTGCCTCTCCCCATTGTAATACTTCCGCCCGGGCTCGACAGCAGCTAATTGCCGCGTGAGTCACCTCACTGTGCGTCCAGTATGAAACAATTTTTTTTTGTCTCGCCCAATACTGGTAAAATGTAGTTATATTTGAAATCAGCGAAATAATACGATGAAAATGACACCAAACACGACTAAGGAATATTACAAATTGGACGTTATAAAGTAACAATGACTGAATAATTACAGTGACTTTATTTGTATTATTTATTAATATTTTTTAGTCGTGTTTGGTGTCATTTTCATCATATTATTTCGCTGATTTCAAATATAACTACATTTTACCAGTATTGGGCGAGGCAAAAAAAAATTGTTTCATACTGGACGCACAGTGAGGTGACTCACGTGGGAATTAGCTGTTGTCGAGCCCGGGCGGAAGTATTACAATGGGGAGAGGCAGCAGGTAGGCCAAGGGTCCACACGCCAACCACCGTCATACAGAGCATACGTTTTGCGTTAAGAATGCATCGCGGTCAAGTGGGAAAATGAATAATCGGCAGTTGGTTGAATAAAGGAAGGTAACATTCGAACGTTCAAGTTTATTGACAATAGTTTCCGAGAAAAGATGAAAATAATTTTAAAATACATTTTATTTCACACATTAAGTGTGTAACATAACAAGATTGTGCCCTAGAATAAATATAAATTAATCATCAAAATTCGTTGTGAATTATGCCTAAACGCAATCTTTCTTATCAATAATATGCAGAAAAGTATAAAAACAATTTAACAAATAAAGGAATGAAAATAAGATGTAACTATTTGAAAATAACTAAAAATTTCAATGAGTAAAAAGTAATAAAAAAGGAAATATTATGATAAGTACATGCAATGGGAATAGGAAATAAAAACCTATTAATTAATTATTTTAATGGCAATGACAAGACTATCAGACGACATGACTATGACTACTACACCCAGAAGGAAAGATCAAATGATGAAAAAAATGTAAATAAATGTTAATGTAAATAGAAATATAGTGGATAAGTGTGAATAAGTTAGTAATTAAGTAAGAAAACATTTGTTATGGTATGAGTTTATCAGATCATATAGAAGTCTGTGAACCTCAAACAGTTATTGTATGTAATCTCACTACAGACTATAAGTGATATAAAAAAGTAATTAAAATAATATTGAACCCATAATTACCAACTACCTAATGTAAGAAAGGTGAAAATAATAGTGATTAATGTTAAAAAGCAGTGTATAAGTTTTCAGAATTTTGTGAAGTGACAAGGAAATATACCTTGTTATAATATAAACAGTGAGTAACACATGTAATTTATATAAAATAACTATGTAACTAACCTAATAAGATTAAGCAATGTGTACAATACTTATAACTAGTGGAATATATCCCAAAAAACTAATTAATTACATCAGGAACAAGTAAGAATAAGGTTAGAATAAATCATGTTAATTATAAAGTGTAAAAACAACCCTGTGACCCATAAAACATGTTGTGAAGCCAAGAGTTTTACCTAGTGAATCTGTAGAGACTAAAAGAAAGAGAAAGTGAGTGGATTGTTGGATTTGAAGAAAGCCAGAACACATATAATTAGAAGCTTATTTCTACTAAAAGATAATGTTATACTGTATATTAATGAAGGAAAGTTCCTGAAATAATGAGAAGCACACTGGGCTTAATATAAAACACTGAAACTGAAGGCCAGAAGAATTATAACTAGAAAATAATCTGTAAAACTAAACAGCAATCTGGTGAGAGGGTTCTATGTATATAAGATTAGGCTAAGACATACATTTGTTCACTCATTATTAAATTTAAAGTAACTAGAACAGTGAACTGATATAACACAAACACTATAAACAGTGAAGTACACACTAATTTACTATAAACTAAAGTGGCAAACTGAGTATTTTATTGAAAATAAGCTTTGAAATAGTCTTATAGATAGATCCAACATGGCGGCAGTGTTGAATTAGAAATAGTATCAAACCAATGAGTGGGAGTGAGACCCAATGAATATATACTGAGTGCAAGTGAGATGGTGAGATTTTCACAGCGCTCATAGTGGAGAATGCAATAAATTCACTTAACAAGATTATATTGTTTTTAATTATTAATGAGTATTAACAGATTCAGTGTTCATTTTTTTTAAATTTTTGTAATTTCATTTTCTCATTGTACTCTTTTAGTTTGTTCTGATTAGATTAAGATGTTTCTTTTGTATAATCCAAAGAACCCATGACACAACACACATACCCAACATAACATTAATGAAACTGATTTATTATTTTTATGTTTTATATAATATGTATAACATGTTGTTATGTATGACTTTGACTGTACATTGACTTTAATTTTTTTATTAATTCTGAGAAGGAGTTCTTATTTTATTAAATCTAAAGAAGCTACCAGTTGAAGAGAAAGGCATTGCATGTCAATGAATTTTAATGTATGTTAAAAAGTAAAGAGTAATCATTATATATATATATATATATATATATATTACATTTAATATTTATACATAAATTTACCTCAAGATGTTATTTTTCTATTTGGAACATGTTTCGGGTACTATCTTGTACCCATCCTCAGCCTTCCGGTTTTTTTGTCTGGTGAAGTACATATGTGTTGTTGGTTGACTATTGTGGTTTCCTGTTGGCTTCTGGTATTTCAAGTTGGTTTTATTGTGTGTGATTGTGGTGTATGTGTTAGTTTTTTGTGTATTTTCAATGTTGAGTGCTTTGAATATTGTGTCATGTTTTGTATTGATTTGTATTTGTTCAGGTATTAGTTTGTTTTCTGTTTTATGTTTGTATATTTGTAGATTTTCCCATATGTTCATTATGGTGCCTTTGTGTGGTATATGTTTTATTAGTGTTACATTGGTTATGTCTGGGAATTCATGTCCTGTGTTTATTGCATGTGTGGCTAAATTGGATTTATATATTTCTGGTTTTTTGTATGCATTTAGGTGTTCAAAATAACGTTTTTTCAGCTGTTTTTTTTGTTTGTCCTATATAACATTTATTGCAATCTTGGCATTCAATTTTGTATATACCGTTAGTTGTTGTATTATCTTTGTTGTGTGAGCTATTTAGATTTTGTAATTTATTTTTATTAGTTTTGTATGCTATTTTTATATCTGTGTTTTTAAATAGTTTTGTTAGTTTTGTCATTTTATTATTTATATATGTGAATGTGGCCCATTTTTTGTTGTTGTTATTATTTATGTGTTGTTCAGTTTGATTAATTCTTAATTGTTCAGTTTTTATTTTGTATTTGATTTTATTATATAAAATAAATAAACAAAATAAACAATATAAAACAAAATAAAAACTAACACAGGTTCTAGCTCAGACCAGACTTGCAGCAAAGAATGCACAATTAGTGAAATTTTATACATTTATTATTCTTTCTGGTACACACTTTTTATTAAAATGTTCTTTAATGATTTGACATACAATTAATTTCTTGTTGTTCAAAAATCTGCTTGAAATGCTTTCTTGCTTTAAACAGTTCTGTAAATTTATTTAAGTGTTCAAAGTCTTCTTTTTGTAAACAAAATTATTTTCAGTTAATGTTCTTTGACGTTATACTTGAAAGTTTTATAATTTTGATAACAATTTAAATTTTTGCTTCCCTGTTTGATCGTCCTCTCTGTCCTCCCGGTCGACGATCTCGATCCGGCCTCCAGCGATCCGTCGTCTCGGTCCACGTTCCAGCAACCGCCTCCAGGTAGTGCCTTGCTCCAGGTCCCCGTATTCCAGCCGCCACGATCAGCAAACGATGCTCAGGAACGGTAGTCGAATATCTCGCACTCCGTGATGGTTTCCTGCTGACACTCGCTGCTAACTCGACTCTACGGACCCAAGGACGTCTGGAATTTACGTTGCCTGGAATCGCTGCCCACTGCGACCACCTTTGCTGACGTACTTTCAAAGAGAGAACTTTCAGAGAGAGCGCTTTCAGAAAGAGAGCAGAGAAGACTGGCTACTCCTTTTATAACGCAGCTGAATGTAAGCCGTCGCGCTGCCGCATGACGTCACCGCCGCTACGCGCGTAGGCGTCGTTTCTAATTACTCTAATGTATTCAGGAGCGCCCACGTGTTTTCCAACTTACTCTTTCTTGAATCTTCTAGAACACATCTTTATAACACATGAATATACTTCCCTAACATTCTATTCGCTACCCACATTACACAACACTTCAATCACATATACAATTATATCTTAATGGTTCTACATTGTCTTATTTTCTAATTTTATCCTATTAATTTTATTTGTTTTTATTAATACTATTTATTTCAACACATTCTTTTATCGCTTGGGACATTTATAATAACTGATAATCATTATTCTCCATATTCACCTATACTGAGACAGCTTGTCACGTTGCAATATATATATATATATATATAAAAGAATACATATAAAAAATAAAAGAATAAAAAAAATAAAAGAAAATAAAGAATATATATATATATATATATATATATTGTAATGGTACATACCTTCACCTAACAAAAATGAAGAAAACATGACAAGATAAATTATTTAATCATTAACACTAGAATAAAAAGGGATGAATCAGAGATTAAAGAATGGGTAACTCAAAATAATAACACGATCAGACATATCCAGGTAGTCAGAACAGTAACCTCTAATAATAAAGAAGTAACAAACAAACAAACCAAATGTTAAATACAGTAATACATGGCGATTTAACCTGAGTAGCCCAATAGATGGTAAGTGAGAGAGTAGAACCAGCCCCATAAACCAAGAATAATATAAATAATGACAACTGTAAGTGAACTAGAACTAGCCACCACACTACCACAAGAGTGTAGTAATAATAAGAATAATAATGAACAAAGAATTAGCATGGAAGTGTGAAAGTATAATCAGCCAAAATACCAAGGAAGTGACATGTAAACGATGGCAAAATAAAGTGAGCCCAGAAAGAATACCAAAACTAATGTTAAACCAATGAAAAGGACTAACTAATGAACATTGTATATGATAATAATAAATGTAAGACAGACAAGTTAAAAATATTAATTGTTAAGGAATTGAGATATAGAAGGGTGCACTAACACAAACAAATAGAGTAAACTAGGACAAATCACATTAGCACGACACAAACATATCATGTATAGTCAAACCACACAGAGTGAGAGATTATAAATTGTAAGGAGGATGAACATTTTAAAATAAATGAAGAAAGAGAGTTTTGAATAAGCAATACACTAATCTTTACCCACCAGTAACCCTAAAACAAGATTGAGTGCAAAGTGTTAGTGTTAATACCCCGAAGTGAGAATAAACCCCATTAAAAAGTGATAACAACGGATAAAACCGTAATCAAAGTTTATAAGTGAATAAACTAGGTTATAAGTTATAAATGAGTGAGATCTGATAATGGTCAAACGCGGGAAGGACTGTGATAGTTGAGAGGCCAATGTGAGTGGACACCCAAAATGTAACTAAATAAACTAATAGTGTTAAAATTAAGTTAACTTTAGTGATAACTGATTATCATGTTTAAATGTGTGTAAATTAATGTAACAAGTGACTATTAAGATTATTAGGAAAGTAAGAAAGATAGACTATCAGTGTGTCATCAATTCACCACATAGAAAATGTCAGTAATATTAAGGGATAAAAACAATGAATAATCATGATAAAAGTTAATAAGACATAGTGAAATGGTATTAGGTACCATTAGTTAATAAAACAGTGTCAGATAAGCTTAGTAATAAGGATTTTCTATAATAATAAAAATAATTAATTAAGGTTTATATGTTTGTTTTCTTTTAATGATACTA
Organism: Magicicada septendecula; assembly: GCA_034769895.1. Lineage (NCBI taxonomy): Eukaryota > Metazoa > Arthropoda > Insecta > Hemiptera > Cicadidae > Magicicada > Magicicada septendecula. Next base: position 248,327,266 of record CM068375.1, read on the forward strand.
TAAAATAATTATTACCCACTGAAGAGTATGAGTGGATAATAAAAGGTAAATAATTATGTTTTAATGAGTAAGATTTATGTTTCAAGAGAATTATGTTTTAATGAATAAAAATTATATCTATGGGAATTGTTAAAACCATAAGATGCTATGTTATGATGCAATAAACAAGAAAGAAAATAAATACAGTCAGATACAATGACACTAAAAGGCAGTTTTGACAGTATACAAATTAACATATGAAACCAATAAAATCACACACAATTACTAGAACAGACATAAACATTGAGCAAATAAACAGAATCATGTATTAAAACAATCAGGACCCATACAAGGGGAGCATAAAATGTAATCTCAGTAATTAAAGAAAAAATAGTCAATTGCTATCTAAGCCTAGGCAGATTCCCAACAGTCAAACTACAAAAGACTTCAAATTTTAGAATTAAACACTGACATTAGTAAGACTAAGCCACATAAACTGTGAAATACAATTAGACTATCATGTTAAGGCAGGAATATTATGATAATAATGTAAATTAAGAAAACAGTATAATTAAATAAAATCCACAAAACTGTCAAAATGTTGATACCTAAGTAAATACTGTAGTATTGGATGTCAAATTAATCCTTGAGCCAAAATATGAACAGTGGTAATAATATTTACTACTAAAAAGGGAATACTGAAGATTAATTACATTTAGAAGATCTGTGACCATTTTAAATAAAAATTCAAATATCTTAACAATGATCTCAAGCCAATTTCAGCCAATCAAAAATTGTGAGTTACCATGACAACAACCGTGTATTGACTAATTTTCAGTTAGGAACAATAATAACTGTAGTGACGCTAAACTGGAAAGAAGCCACGCCGTGAAGGGCACAAATTTTTAACTCTAAAACAGTATAAGTGCCCATAAGTCGATGAAGAAGGACCAGAATAACTGACGAGAGGACATTCCAACCAAACTATACCAAGGACCAGCGCGGAATTAATCTAGATGACCAAAAAATATATGGAATCCGACCCGAAGAAGACGCCAACCATTCTCGAAGCCCAAGACTGAAGAAGGAAGAACCGACATCAACCCATTACACCACTTGGACGACTGACAATACATCTTTTATCTACTAACGTTGAGTATTGCTGAATTTATTGATTTATAAAAAAGACAAATTCTCTTTCACAAAATTATAACTAAATGATAAAACTCTCACTATCACTGAAGGTATTTTCAAGGATTGATAAAATAAAAAAGTAACTTTGTAAACACTGAATGACCAAATGATAACCTATGTATACACCAACGACACTGTCACAATTCAACACCACAATATTTAATTTATAGTAAACCTTGTTTAATTTTAATGATCACGTACTTTAAATGATATGTTCTAATTTTGTTATCTTGTTAGATAAACCTCTGTTTCGTACTTAAAAGAACCCTATAGGCAGATTTATTTTGTAAAATAATAACCACACTGTCTTGCAGCTAATATAAACATTGTACTGCCAACCCAGCGATCCGCTGATTGAGCGAATATTGCCGAGGCTAAAATCATTGTATAAATTATTAATTTTATGAAGCGTTAACAAAAAATAACCAGTCAAAAGCCTAATAAAAGAGTGTGTACCGATAACAACTGTCCATTATTTACTTGTAAAGAATATTATGCATGTTTTGTTTACTAGCAGTGGGTCAACATAACCAACGTTGTCTCAAGTTGGCAAAACGTTTCCCCCCACTCAGATGAGAATCAGTAACAAGCCAGACGGCGAGCGATTCGAATTTTCAGTAGTGCAATATCAAACTATACAAATAAAAACTTTTAATTGTTTTCACGAAAAACAATTTGGCGCCTATCCGGAATTACGAATGAGTGAGAAGGGACAGGTAAGGCACACAGGCTACCAGACGCTTCCGAACGACACCATTTACGTTCGCAAAACACATTACGAAAACTTCCAATTCCAAAAATAAACTAGATAAGACACATACACGTAGAAGAGGGAAGGAGTGGTTACAATATATATATATATATATATATCTATATATATATATATATATATATATATATATATATATATATATATATAATAAAATAAGCTGAGAATTAAGACAAGACTGATCAAGAGTTAATTTTTATATCATTTTTACAGAAATTGACGACCAACTTGAGTGGTAGAAAAAAGGAAATAAAGAATAAATAAATAAGAATTGGACAGAATTATAATTGTCATTTCTAGCCGGCGATTATACAAAAGAAAACAAGATGTCCAGGAGAGGAACCTCATGTAGGAGAAACAAGACAGCTAATACGGAAATGAATATGGAAGAGAAGGAGACTCAACCTGCACTAGAAGTGGAGGTGGAAGCCAGCAATATGGAAGAAAATCAACCCGACAAACCAGCATATATGGAGAACGTAAGCATACAGGAAATGATAAGGCTTATGGGCGAACAATTAAGTAAGAAAATGAAAGATAATAACCAACAGTTGAAGGAACAATTAAGTAAGAAAATGGAAGATAACTTTAAGAAAATGGAGAGTACTAATCAACAGCTGAAGGAAGCACTAAGCAAGGAAATAGAAGAACGAATGACTGAAATAAGAAAGGATATAAAAAATCAAGTGGAAGAAAGCAATAAGAACTTGAAGCAGCAGATCATAGGGGAAATTGGTGAGATTAACCAAAAAATGGAACAATATAATGAAACAATCAAACAGCAGATTTCTGAAACCAACGAACAACTAAAGCAAACAAATTTGGAGCTACAGCAATCCAAGGAAGATGTCTGCATACAGATTAACCATGTAGAAGATAATAATATAATAAGAATGGAATCATTGCAGAAAGAAACACAAGAGAAAATAGAAAAGGTGCAAGAGAAGGTAAAAGAGAAAATATAGCACATGGAGGTCAACATTAATAGTGTACAGAAGCAAGTAACTAATAATACGGAGAAAATAGAAGAGATATATAAAAGAGAATTAGTAAATATACGGAAGAATTGGAGATGATTAGGAATAGGCCATTTAGTGTACCTAATTTCCAACTTGCTGATAATAGAGAAATAATTAATTTCAAGAATTACAGAAAGAACCCAATGGAATTTTTAAAAAGGATTGAAGAGAACATTGCAAAAAACAGAGAAACAAGATGGACAGTAATTCGAAGTATGCTGGACAAACACTTTAAGGACATGACTGATGAATAACTGGTGAACAGCAACCCGGCACGACATAAATGACTATCAAGAGTTTAGGGCGTAGTTTAAAGCAAACTATTGGTCTGAATCCACCCAAAACATAGTGAGAGACAATTTATGCAATGGCAAATATGATCCACAGAGAGTCCAATCACCAACGGCATATTTCTTGGGAAAGGTGTGCCTAGCTAGAAACCTAGAACCCAAGATACCAGAGAAGTGCCTGGTAACTAAACTCTCTTATCACTATGAGGAAGGGATTGCAAGAGCAAGACTTTGCGGACAAATCAAAACGGTACAGTCTATGGCAGCACTGTTAGAAAATTACGAGCATGAAAATTATTACCGTAGAAGTAGACACAGTAATGAAAATCAGTTAAGGGACAGAAATAATACTGCTAACAATAGTAATCAGATCTTTCTACTAGTAATTTTGTACAAACCACTATGTTGTCTTTGGCATTGACGAGCGCTTTCGGCAGTCAAGCCATCTTCAGGTCATTTACCAACAGAGAAATATGAAACTGTTCACTTCTTACCTACCGTTCTACCGGACCTATCTAGCCCCGCCCCCTGACGGAGTCACATCTTACTTAGCTCCACCCATAGTGGGTTGTCTTACATTACCAATTTTGTAGCCGTTACAATTCACGTTAACTCATCTTCTACTCTTTTTTGTCTAATAAGCTGCTAAATATTTCAAATGTGGTTTTAATATTCATTAGTCTTTTTCATCTTTATTTCTTATTTTTAATATTTCCACTTCTTCCTTTAATTTCCTTTCTTTTTCTTTACTCATCACTTTTATAATTTTATAATTTACAACTGGATCTATGAATTTATGTCCTTCTTCTATAAAATGCCTAGCGTATAATGAATTCGTCGTTAACTCTCCTTCACCCCTCTTATGTTCTTTAAATCTCTGGCAAAATTGACGACCCGTTTCGCCCAGATACAGTTTGTCACATTCCCCACAACTAAGCATATATACTCCACTTTTCTTCAATATGTCATCTTCTTCAAAATTCGTAGTTTTTATTATATCAAACCTGGTTTTCGATTTTTTAACCGCTACCTCTATATTATATTTTCTAAAACATTTTTGTATCTTTCTTGTGTTATAACCTATATATGGTATGGATCCCTTATACTCCTTCTTTTCTTTACTATTCTCATTTTTTGTTTCTTCTCTTCGTTTTATATTATTATCCAGTTGTAATTCATTTAATAATTAAACTACTACATAATTAATTTTAACTTACGATGGCTAATGTCCGAAATCTTATAATTTGTAATTGTATATTGCGCCATCGATTAATAATAATTTTAAGAATCGAAATATAGAAATGCATTATAACTTAAAAACGATTTACAGTTGGAAGAACGCAAGTTATAAGATATTGTGAAAGTGATATCGTATGCTGTCTATTGACGAACGCGTAAACTAGGCAAAGTAACGACATTACCAGTTTCGTTAAAAGATGGCTGTAGATGATTTCTTCGTGTATAATGGTACGACTAAGTGCTGTTTTATGCTAGGAATCAATTCGTATTCCATCGATTCCAAAAAGAAAAATCATGAAAACTATAAATATTAAGATGTCGGTTTTGTCGGTTTGTCATATTTGAACTCAATCAAAATGAAGTACAATAATCTGACTACTCGTATGTGTGTCGTTAGATTCAAAAAATTTACCGGGAATATGGAAAGCATACGAAAATCAAAGTACACTACAGTACAGTACTGTATTTATACAAACTTGATTTACACCAAGTTTTGCAAAGCTATATTAATATTTTAATACAACACACGGAAACGTACAATTTCGATACCCTAATCGGCGAACTTTAAATAGCCTATAACAAGAATCGTAGATTGTATTTACTAACTTAATAAGATAAAGTGTTCACGAATGATGCGTTACAAACGGAACTCACATAACGTAACATCTGAAATCGCTCTGCATGTTTGTAAAAGTAAATGTTTGTAAATGCGATCTAAGTACAAAATTTCACATAAGATTCCGAAGTCTAAAAGATTAGAGTTTTAATTCAACAGAATAAGTTTTAACTTAAAAAGTTTTAACAAAATCTTAATTTTTCGTTGTTTTGATTTTTTTAAACATAAATATAAACGATTACAGGATCAGCGTCTATAAAAATTGTAAAGGTACCTAGAAAGTTTAATTTTTTTAAAAAACGTTACCGTATAAAATTGAGTTACACGCATTGTTTTCTGTATCGTAGTTTAAACTTTTTATCAATTCTTCTGGTCTTTTGACCAGTATTTTCTTTGTTTTTGTAACTGATAAGTAAGGTATAACTTGTAATTCCTGCCAATGACGGGCAATTTCAATTATATTTTAAGTGAATTCCTAAATTATGGGCCTACTTTCGGATCCGTCAGTTCACAAACAGTCGACTTTGTACAGTTCTTTCCAACAAGAAATTTTTGGACCGTGAATAGATAATGCGCCCACCGCGAATCAGGAAATCAGTGTCAAACAGCGGCCCGCGAATAAGAAAATGCACTAATACAGAATTTGGGAATACGAGTTTACTGTAACTTGTTTCTTTATACTTTTTACTCGTTGTGCTATAGATACACATAATGGCATTGCATTAAGAAGAAGGCTAAAGGATTATATTACTTTATGAGTTATCAGATGAACAATTTCTGAAAGCATTATATAAATGATAGCCAGCGTTAACATACTTGAGGTTGTACGTTAAATATTACGTTACGAGAAATAATCAAGCTACGAGCTCGTATTTAATTGAACGTTTTTACATAAGTAAGTCGGAGTTTAATGAACATGTCTACAATTCATGGCAAATGTAGTAATTCATGTTGTAACTAGTAAACTTATTCTAAAGAGGAACTAAGGTGTATTTTAATTATATGAGAATTCAAGTTAAGTTCAAAAGGACATATATCTAAACTTTAGAGAACTTGTTAGTTTCCGTACAGTTGCATGAATATGACTTATCCACTAATCTTGAGTTTAGCTCTTGTTGTAAAACGTTTGTGGGATATACAGATGTGGTGATGCATCATGGCGGTTGACACTTTAGTAAGTTGGTAACAGATGGTTTCCTTTGTTAAAGAAACAGAAATATAGAAACTTTTGCATTTTTAAATTGCAAATTGATTTATAATCAGATTAACTACTCAAAATAGAGTTATCTAAAATCTCTCGTTTTTTTTTAAAGTTACAATATTATGAAAATAGAGATAAAAGATTATACTAACTATATTTAGATTTTTAATTTTTTAACGTCTTGAGAGAAATAATTCTCAGGAAACCAATGAATTATTAGCACAAAATTGTTGGAAAATTTGGATAATACAGTAAGGCTTACGATTGTGTTTTCTATTTCAGAAGAATAAAACCTCATCTGCTCAAAATAACAAAATACCTGAACATAATTCAATATTACATTGTATAGTGCACAGCTAGTTAATCGAAAAGCACACCCCTTATTAAAGATGTATCTTTTTTGCCTCCGTTTATTAACCTACGACCATTTATAATATCCAATTTGTTTTTTAACATGATAATGTTTTTAGGCTGGGAGTCATTCCACAAAATGCGTGATGCAAAATGTGTAACGTCATCGAAAAATGTAACGCTCCAGGTGATGTTAATTTTTTACAATAACATAAATTAATTAAAATTTTCATAGGGTACTGTGAATGCTGTAATACCATAACGAACAGAAATATTAGTCTCCTGTATTTGAAAATTACAGAGAATATAAAAATGAGAATTGCAGTATGAAAAATGGCATTCTTTAGTATAAGATATCTTATGTCTGGCAGATCAATTGAGACAGTGATTTGCTCATTGTTTTTATGAAACATTCTAATCTATGCCTCAGAGTTATGAGTTATCTACAAAGTCTGGAAGTATTCAGAAAGCTTCGAAATGTAGCTTAATTGTGATGAAGAATAAAAAACGATTGAATTGCGAAAGAATATATAAAACTGAAGAGGTTTTATGGAGAATAAATGACAAGAGAATATTGATTGGAGCTTTTAGGAAGAAAAAAAGAAAATTAGATTCGCACGACTTGAGAAAGGATTATTTCTAGAAATTAATAACAAAAGGAAAGAGGTGACTAGGAAGAAGATATAGTACGCTGATTGAGTTGACAATGGGGCGAAATTACAGATAGGCTACGTCAAACATACAGCGCAAGGACGACAGCTAGAAAGTTGAACAGAGACCTCAAAGAGAATCATCACTCATAATGATGTTGATGACGACGATGATAATATTTGAAACACATTATATTACGAACGTATGTTACTGTGGTGTCATGTGACCGCTTTGTAATGTGGACCACTGAGAACTGACTTGACCGACTTCCTTCATATTTCTTTTCTTGGTTTCGTGTGATTGGCATCTGTTTTAGGTTGGAGCTTTTTATACTTTTTTATGATAAATCTCTTTAAAGCGGTAAGACATTTGGCTACAAGGCGACATATATAAATTCAAGGTGAGTATAGTTACTTTATTCCTTACATTTCTATACACAATAATTTACATATGGAAGTATTTTATCGTAAGCCAAACACTGGGAAGAAAGAAAATTTACGATGAATTCGCTTAGGATGTTTATTTTTATTAATGCATACAAACGTCACGAATTTTTATATTTTAATTAACTATATATGTTTGGTAATTATTTTTCTAGCTGAGGTATTTCTGGTGTCAAATTGAAAAGCTAACAATATTCCTTCAATAAATAACGTTACTCTGCCATATTTCGGTTTTTATAAGTAACATTATGAATTTATTTATATTACATTATAATATTATTGTTACGTAATGCGGAAAAAGTGTTACACCATTACAGAACATTCTCGGCTATGCCAGTGAAATTCGGCTGTAATGTTGTGTGCGTACGTGATTCTCAACATGTGTTAGCCAGACTTTTCCTGATTCGACGGCCTCGCGCACTTTGTCAAGGTAGCAAACAATTACGTTCTGGTGTTTTCTAGTAGCGTTCGTTTTCTAGATGCGTAATATGGATATTTCTGGAATTTCGGCGGGGTAATACAAGTACTTAGCGACGCTTAGTTTCAGTTTTTAGTGGTGATATATTCCAGTGCGGTTCGAAGTATTGTGGGAAAGTGCTATGTGTTTTATATTTGTGCGGGACAATTGTAATACAATTGTGTTTTATACTCGTTCACATTATTATTTCGTGTGAATAATTTTTATTTGATTTGTTGTAAGTGACTATCTTGTTGATTACAAACTGTTTAATTGTGATAATTAAAACTGGTGATTAGTGACTTAATTGGTGTCTTGTATTTTGTTTTCCACTGTACCATACGACTATCACTAGACCGTCGTAACAATATTATAATATTACCATGATTTACTTGTATATAAATTGTTTAAAACATTTTCTGTATTCCTTCTCTTGGAATCAATATAATTAACCCAACAGAAAATACTGTGTTAGTTATTACATAAATTGTCATTTTTTTATGTTTTGAGAGCTTACCAACGAATGCCTTATCACAACGATGTCGACTAGGGGTATTGTTCAACTATATAGTTGGTTCTTGCCTACATTATAATTTACCAATTAGCGGAGATCTGTACACATATGGACGCAAAGTAATCTCATTAGAACCGAGACAGTAATTTAGATGCTTTTATGAAGGACAGAATTCTATATATCGCTGACTGTTCATTTAGGTCTTCTTTCAGGTTATCTTTTATTGTGATTTGTCTTGAGTTCAGCAAATTCACTACAGTTTTGAATTACATGTTTCACTCTGTAAATGCTTCGATTATCAGTAATATTATTTATTTACTGTTTTTATTTTTGTAATTATCTTTCTAACAAACTAATCTTACTATTCAGTAGAAGTTGGTCAGTATGGACGTCACTTCCTCTAAAAACTCCAGGTTTACCATTTTTAATTAACAATATAATCTATTATAGAACAGGGACCTCTCTTAGTCCAGGTGTACGGAAATGAAATTCAGGCTATGGGAATGATTTTTTTGCGTTCCATAGATACACAAAATTACACACGAAAAGAAACAGTCGGATAAGAGAGGAACTGAAAGATGAAGAAGTAAACGGAATCATCCATAAGTATAGAAGAAAGTGGAAACAACACATTAGCAGAATGGGCAGTAACAGATTCTCCAAGGTAGCCTTAGTGTATCAGCCGAAAGGGAAAATAGCCTTGGAAGGCCCAAGAAGAGACGGTCCTACCAGTTCGGAGCCGTAACAGACTGAACTATCTAAACCGTGAAGAAGAAGAAGAAGAAGAAGAAGAAGAAGAAGAAGAAGAAGAAGAAGAAGAAGAAGAAGAAGAAGAAGAAGAAGAAGAAGAAGAAGAAGAAGAAGAAGAAGAAGAAGAAGGAGGAGGAGGAGGAGGAGGAGGAGGAGGAGGAGGAGGAGGAGGAGGAGGAGGAGGAGGAGGAGGAGGAGGAGGAGGAGTAATTATTTCTTTAGTATTGTTACGCCATTACAGAACGTTTTGCATGTTTCTCGGCGAGCCCAGCTGACACTTAACATGTGTATTACAGTGTTACGTAATACAGAACAATCTCGTACATACGATAGCGTTGTTTGACAAGCTTCTCAACTAGCCCAACGGTGCGTGTTTCTGCCAAGACCGCGCTCTAGAATTTTCAAGTGTTTGTTAAGGACGCATATTATGGAACCCTGCAGACTATAAATACCCCAACCCTCCGCTTATTTTTCAATTTACTTTGGGCGATTACACAGTGCGTCTCAGGTGGTGTATTAGTGTTTATAGTGCGGAAGTGATATTAGAATTAAAGGGATAATGGTGACATTATTTGTGTGGACAGATTAACTTGAATTATTGTACATGAATAATCTTGTTGAATAACTTGATGATTACAAACTGTTAATTGTGAAAATTAAAGCTGGTTTTTAGTAACTTCATTGGTGTCTTGTATTTTGTTTTCCGCTGTACTATATGACGATCAGTCAGACCGTCGTAGCAGTATTAATCCTTTCCGCGATGACATATTATTTTAAACATTAATCAGTTTTTAAGGTTTTGTGTTATTCAGCTGTAGGCCTACCTATTGGAATTTATTTTTACGTTTTTAGTTTCAGCTAAACGAATAGTGCCGGATAATTATTATATGACGAATTATCTTATAAAAAAGGAAACTACCGACAGACTTCCCAACACATTGGGCTTTTTAGTTGCTATATTTTACTGCTTTTTTACTACAGTACATGTCAAATGATTTGACGACGGCAAACTTACTAGTTTGCTATTGCCCAGCGCAACATGAATAGTGGTAAGCTTGGCACGATCTGAAAAAGAAGCGCTTCAAGATTTAAAACGTTTTAATGCAGATATTACATAGATTAATGTACAATTAAACAACTGTTTTAAAACTTTAAATAGACGTATTAACATTATTTTGATTATGATAGCCTACTTGTAATAAATAATTATTGAAGTCTACTGTAAGCATGAGGTGGGATGTAACAATACTACGTCTGGACACATTTTTGTCTACGCTACAGTTGTTCATGTCTACGTCAACTTATCTGAGATATCATGCAGTTATACTGATTATTACAAATACGTCATACGCATGCGCCAGTGTGACTTGTAAACGACAGTAAAGCAATTCCTCCCCCCCATTCACTCTTTGATAACGACTAATTCTAGCCACAATACACATAACTTAACGCCTGATTATGCATTTCCTACGATTGCAAGTTTGATATACACTTTATTTATCCTGTTTGCCTGAACTAATTTCTATTCCAATCTATTTGAAATCATGTAACTGAAAATTAGCAATAATTTTAAAAAATATATTCTAGTTACTTTATGGTTTTAATCTATTAAGTAGGGTAAACGGTATAGCCTACGTACCATCAAACATCATCATGAGAATGTAACAAAATTGGGGATACTATATAATAATTATGTATGTTTATACAGCGGCGAGTTTACGACATTTGTCGGATCCTGCATCTCGACCGCCATTAATTTCTGTTTCCCAGTCCGTCTTCTGGGAATTCGGTGCTTCGTATATCCTCCTCTACGTCCTGTCACCAAGTCCTTCGAGTTCTAACTTTATTCCTCCGATTGAGCGGATGACGGATGATATTTTAGTGTCCTTCTAGGCCATCTGTCGTTACTCATTCACTGTATTTGTCCGTACCTCATCAGCCTACGTTGTTCAACTATCGCATTAATTTCTGTTTCCCAGTCTGTCTTCTAATGTTAATTTTTTTTAACATTTGATCGCTCCCTTATTACGTCACTTCTTACATATTGCAGCCGGGATATCCGAAAAGATCTTCTCAAACAATTCACTTCAACTGTTGCCAATTTCTCTTTATTTCTTTTGTCATCTGCCAACATTCGGATGCATATTGTTACGCAATACGGAACATTCTTGTACAGTCGATAGTCTCGTTCTACGCGCTTCTCGACTAGTCCAGCAGGTGCGTGGTTCTGCAAAGGCCGCGCTCAAGTATCGTCTAGAATTTTCGGGTGCTTGTTAAGGACGCATCTTATGGAACCTTGTAGGCTATAAATAGCAAACACAGCCGCTTGGAAGTCAGTTTATGACGGGCGATTTACTCAGTGCATCTCAAGTGTTTATTAGTGAAAAATGATTATTGTATGGGACTCTATTAGTTGACATTATTATTGCGTGTGGACAGATTTCATTTGAATTATTGTACTAGTATAATCTTGTTGATTACAAACTGTTATTTGTGATCAATTAAAGCTGGTGATTAGTGACTTCATTGGTGTCTGTATTTTGTTTTCCACTGTACCCTACGATCTTTAAGACCATCGTAACAATATGTTATAAGCGGCTGGACAATTGTACTATATAAATTGTACTATATTAATTTTAACTTTTATTCTAATTCTTGATGACCAGAGCAAAGAGTTTAGCTTTTGGACAGTTGTTCGTCCTTGAGTTAATATGTTATATTTAATATGTTTATTACAGGTTTCCTCTTGGCTAATTACGCTTCACAAATATTTATATTCATGGCAGCGTCTTATAATTCCATATAATGACTACTTCAGTAAATATGCCGCAATGAAATCTCACATACCGGTAGGAGTTGACATCGCAAGAACAGACAATGTTAAAGGTTAACACAACGATTATAGTATAGCGAACACACTACACTACTGCAGTGTATTAAGCCACTATAGGGATATGGGCTTCCCTCTTCACTAAGACAGTCGGCACTATGCTGTACAGTGCCAGGGAGCAACGAACTCCGTAGGCACTCCCTACGCGGCTCAGTCAGCCAGCCTATATGGACGAGTAGTATTGATGCCCATCTCCGCTAAGTTATAAATTTCCTCAATCGTGCGTTGATAAATATTAACTCATTTTGTTAATAGACCTATTATCTCAACTTTTAGGATTTAGCACTGATGCACTGATATAAAAGTCAGTGGATAAAACAAACGTTTTCTTTTATCATCGATTTCTAATTTGTAATGTTCGGCGTTTACATAGAGTATATGGACGCTTCGCTGTTGACATCAGCATTAATTATTTTACCGAATAGAATAGAACGCAACTCATATGTTTTCATTTAATTAAGCAACAAACATACAGAGGGCATTTATGTCTCTTGTGTTATGTATTAAAAACAGTTTTATTGTTAAATTTGTTGCAAAAAGATTTCCAAACAACACGAAGAGGAAGGCTTCGATCTCAGTTCTTCAGTTCTTCGATGCTGTTAAAGGACGTTCCTAACTTAGGATTGAAGAGTTGACATCTCAAAGAAAGCCTGCAAGAGAAGGATAAAATCGTCATGCTCCCACCTGCTTACAGTCTAGAAGAAAAAGAAAAAGGAGAGTAGTTTGCATTATTAAAATAGAGTGCAGTAACATTTGTAACAAAATATAACGGTAGCATTTAGGCTAGTTTGGTGTCCTTGCTGATTCCATTCCTTGTTTTAAGAGCATGATGGTTAACACAGATTTTTTGGTATATAAATATTCGTGTCTTCACATTACAGGTGAGAACGATCACGAATTATTTGTTTATTTCTGTACTGGACCAGAAACAGTGTAACCGGCAAGCAAAGGACAACCATCTGAAAACAAACAAAAACAATTATGAATGAAAATATTGGAAAAAAGTTGTCTCAGTCATATCTAATGCAAAGAGATCTACAATAACTATTGTACTGCGTTATCAAATGTGGCGTCAAAATACATTCACAAGCACACATACGCACAAACATACACTCATATTTTGGAGTATTATGTTAAGTTTAGCATGTTCACATACCTATGGGATTCAGCATGTAAAAAGGGTGAGAGAGTCAGCTGAGAAGCTGGAAACAAGCCTAAGAAAATTAAGAGCAGAATTTCTAAGCAGACTTTAACTTGAGGTATGTTGAGTTGGCTGCAAACGTTGAGTTGGGTTGGAATCTAAGTCTTAGATGTAGAATGAAATGAGGACCATAAATGTTTTGAACAAACATGATGAGCAGTATTCAGTTGGGATGTGAGATCGGAAGGAAAATTGCATGGTGCGATTATACTAATGGAAGATATGAATGATATGATATACTTCGAAGGAAGTGAGAAAAATTGTACTAAAGAAAGAACGGGCGGACAAATTAACCACCTAAGCGAGACTTGAATGTAGAATGAAAACAAGCTGGAGTGAAAACGAGGACAGACTGGAAGATGCAAGGTCAACGAACATTGGCGAGCCCCGTAGTTAGACAAAACCATGGATACAAATAAATAATTTGTGTGTAAATGTGTGTGTGTGTGTGTGTGTGTGTGTGTGTGTGAGAGAGAGAGAGAGAGAGAGAGAGAGAGAGAGAGAGAGAGAGAGAGAGAGAGAGAGAGAGAGAGAGAGAAAATCTATGTGTATTAAATTAAATTAAATCTATGTGTATAATTAAAATTTTCCTCCATTCCATGCCTTCGCATGTTTTACACGAATAGAATTAGTGATGATGTCCTGATTGATCTCTGCTGGTTGAACTACAATAACACAGCTTTGTTTAATTCATCACATGTTGACTTTTCATTGTTTCTTGATGTTTTAATGGAAATGAGGATTTAAATTTGTAGAAGAGTTAAATACTTATATTTATGATTTGTACGTATATTCTGTTTACGCAACATACTTTAAAGATGACAGTTAATACTGTCAAACAGTGTAACTGTAGAAAAATAGATTCTTGTAAAAAACAAGTATTTTTTGTTATTAATAATTGTAAAGATCAGTAATCAATTAATTAATTCATTTTTATGTGTATCAGTAAAGAGATTCTTTACATAATAAATTTTATTCAAGGACATTATGATTTTGATTTCAACTCATTTAAAGAAAAATATTTTTTTTACTTCATTTAGGCAAAGAGTAATATTGTCTTTACATACAAATGTGTATAACTAATGAAACTATCAATCATCAGTGTCTGAATAAGTGTTGCAGTTTATTGTATGAAGACAGCTTTCAACCTATCACACACACACACACACACACACACACACACACACACACACACACACACACACACACACACACACACACACACACACACACACACACACACACACACACACACACACACACACACACACACACACACACACACACACACACACACACACACACACACACACACACACACACACACACACACACACACACACACACACACACACACACACACACACACACACACACACACACACACACACACACATTTTCTTACTGCATGTCTTCAAATATGCATATGCATATATATATATATATATATATATATATATATATATATATTTCAATCACTTTCTGCTACAGTCCGTTTCTTGATGTATATAATACTATAATACTTATAACTATTTTACCTCAAGATGTATTTTTTCTTTAGGGACATGTTTCGGGAGATCCTGTTCTCCCATCTTCAACCTTCGCCATCTTGCTTCTGATGCAGTATTTGTGTGTTGGCTTCTGGATGTTATTATGGTGGTTTGTTGGTCTTTGGTCCTTCAATGTTGCATTATTGTGTGTGGTTGTGGTATCTGTTTTTGTATTTTGTGTATTTTCGATGTTGAGTGCTTTGAATATTGTGTCATGTTTTGTATTGATTTGTATTTGTTCTGGTATTAATTTGTTTTGTGTTTTATGTTTGTAAATCTGTAAATTTTCCCAAATGTTCATTATGGTGCCTTTGTGTGGTATATGTTTTATTAGTGTTACATTGGTTATGTCTGGAAATTCATGTCCTGTGTTTATTGCATGTGTGGCTAAATTGGATTTATATATGTTTGGTTTTTTGTATGCATTTAGGTGTTCAAAATAACGTTTTTTCAGCTGTTTTTTTGTTTGTCCTATATAACATTTATTGCAATCTTGGCATTCAATTTTGTATATAACGTTGGTTGTTGTATTATCTTTGTTGTGTGAGTTATTTAGATTTTGTAATTTATTTTTATTAGTTTTGTATGCTATTTTTATATCTGTGTTTTTAAATAGTTTTGTTAGTTTTGACATTTTATTATTTATATATGTGAATGTGGCCCATTTTTTGTTGTTGTTATTATTTATGTGTTGTTCAGTTTGATTAATTCTTAATTTTTCAGTTTTTATTTTGTATTTGATTTTATTTTCTATTTTGATCATAGTATTTTTATTGTATCCATTTGCATAACCAATTTGGTATATTATATTTCTTTCTTTGTCAGTTTCTTGTTTGTTTAGGGGTATTTTGTACATTCTGTTAAATAACGAATAAAATGCTGCCATTTTATGTTGTGGTGGGTGGTCAGAATGGTTAGGTATAATGATGTTAGTGGAAGTTGGTTTTCTATATATTGCATATTGTATGTGTTTGTTGTATCTTGTGATGGTTATGTCTAAATAGTTGATTTTGTTATGTTTTTCTTTTTCTTCTGTGAATTGTATTTTGGGATGTATGTTATTGATTTGTTTCAGTATGTTCTCTGCAAGACTTCATCAACAATAATAAATGCGTACAACTAGATAAAAACCCAACAGAAAACTATCTTAAACAAACAATAAAACTAATAAAAACAAATAAAAACATTTTCAACAATAAAAACATAGACATATATATAAACAATAATCCAGAACCACCTAAAATGAATAGCCTAATAAAAATACACAAATTAAACAACCCAATACGTCCATTAATCAATTTCAAAAAAGCTCCTACATACAAAATAGCAAGAATAATAGCACAAAAACTAAAAAATAACCAACTAACAAATAACCATCATAACATAAAAAATACATACGAATTAATAGACAAACTAAAAATAATAAATATATATGAAAATACATTTTTCACATCATATGCCATAACAAACATGTACACTAATATCCCAGTAGAAGAAACAATTGACATAATAATAAACAAATTTATAGAACAAAATGAAAACAAACAATATATAACCGAAATAAAAAATAGTCTCCAACTAATACTAAAACAAAATTACTTTGAATTTAATAGCAAAATTTATCAACAGAAAGAAAGTTTAGCAATGGGATCACCATTATCAAGCATAATAGCAGAAATATTCCTACAACATATAGACACCAAAATACAAAATATCATAAAAACACATGACCCAGATGGCATATGGATAAGATATGTAGATGATGGACTATATGTATCAAATAACAAAAACACAAATGCAGAGAACATACTGAAACAAATCAATAACATACATCCCAAAATACAATTCACAGAAGAAAAAGAAAAACATAACAAAATCAACTACTTAGACATAACCATCACAAGATACAACAAACACATACAATATGCAATATATAGAAAACCAACTTCCACTAACATCATTATACCTAACCATTCTGACCACCCACCACAACATAAATTGGCAGCATTTTATTCGTTATTTAACAGAATGTACAAAATACCCCTAAACAAACAAGAAACTGACAAAGAAAGAAATATAATATACCAAATTGGTTATGCAAACGGATACAATAAAAATACTATGATCAAAATAGAAAATAAAATCAAATACAAAATAAAAACTGAAAAATTAAGAATTAATCAAACTGAACAACACATAAATAATAACAACAACAAAAAATGGGCCACATTCACATATATAAATAATAAAATGTCAAAACTAACAAAACTATTTAAAAACACAGATATAAAAATAGCATACAAAACTAATAAAAATAAATTACAAAATCTAAATAACTCACACAACAAAGATAATACAACAACCAACGGTATATACAAAATTGAATGCCAAGATTGCAATAAATGTTATATAGGACAAACAAAAAAACAGCTGAAAAAACGTTATTTTGAACACCTAAATGCATACAAAAAACCAAACATATATAAATCCAATTTAGCCACACATGCAATAAACACAGGACATGAATTCCCAGACATAACCAATGTAACACTAATAAAACATATACCACACAAAGGCACCATAATGAACATTTGGGAAAATTTACAGATTTACAAACATAAAACACAAAACAAATTAATACCAGAACAAATACAAATCAATACAAAACATGACACAATATTCAAAGCACTCAACATCGAAAATACACAAAATACAAAAACAGATACCACAACCACACACAATAATGCAACATTGAAGGACCAAAGACCAACAAACCACCATAATAACATCCAGAAGCCAACACACAAATACTGCACCAGAAGCAAGATGGCGAAGGTTGAAGATGGGAGAACAGGATCTCCCGAAACATGTCCCTAAAGAAAAAATACATCTTGAGGTAAAATAGTTATAAGTATTATAGTAATATATATATAAATATTGTAACGTCGCGGTTTTTGTAGAGGTAATAGCGAAAACTTTGTATGTGGCTTATTGGGTGTTCGTCTTATTTAATTAAGCTCCCAATGTTGTTATGCGCCAAATCTGTAACGTAACCCAGTGAGGTATAGTAGAGTTATATTATATGCCCCACGTGGTTAGCGTCAATTCTGGAACGTACTGCTTCTTGAGATATTAAAGTTTCCGCCTCTCCGCAGTCGCCACTTATGAATTATAATAACTGACGTTTTTTCTAAAAAAATAAATAAAGGATTTTTCTAATGTGTTACTCAATCTAAACAGAAATCGAGAGTGTGTGATTTGGGGTCAAAGAGGGAAGTTGTTCAGCCTTATGAAGAAAAGAGAGAGTAAGTACCAATTATTTACACTTGGTTTAGACGATTCCGGATTTTTTCAAATTGTTCGCTGTGATTTAAATCAGCTGATGGTGAGATAAGTTTCTACGCTTAGTTCAACCAGCCTACACTATAGCAAAATCTGATCCGAGGTGTTGATTTCTTCTGTTTTTGTGCTGAGACCTATTACAACTACCCACTACAAAATTATAACACACTTTATTATTCAAGATTATTTTTCAATAATATTATTTATTAATATTATTGGTTTTTTTTCCTGCCACCAAAATACAAGTATTACAATTGATCTTTCCTTAAATAAAACATAATCTCGACTTCACAGAGCAAACATGGAATTATCTAAAGAGAAAAACATATATGGTTTTTATTTACCAAATTTTACTCTATTTAAAAAGAAACATCAATTAATATATAATTCTTAATAATTCCGCAGGGTTCAGGGTAAGTTCTTTTTGTTACGAGAGTGTCAGAAATGGATAATTACTAAGCTTTACAAATACCGAAAAAAATATTAAATAACTTTGTTTATTTTTTCGTGTAGTATGTAGTTCCAGGAATGTCCGTAAGAGTGCAGCGTGCTTTTGTTTACTTAAAAAAAAACATGTGATTAAATGAATATTTTGTGTTCTATATCAAGGTTCGGAATGCGTTTTCTTCTTGAACTATCAAACGAAATGTTTATATTACCTCGCTCCGTATGGTTCTTACTGGAAAGAAGCTTTTCGCTGGTGAGGTCCTTCTTGCGTTATAATTTCCTTAACGTCTGACGCATTTTTCGATCGTCAACTAGAACTATGGCGAAACCAGGTTGAATCATCAGAAGGTTTTCTTTCACTGTTTAGTAAGGAGTATAACCATTTAATTTTGATAAATCATGGATGATTATATAGTGGTCATGTTGCTTGTTAATTTAGTATTAATTTTCACTCCTCCAAAGTTCCAAAAAAGGTTATTTTTATTATAATTGTAGTAGCATCATTTCTTCAACTCTATGGTTTTATTCCAATATTTATGCTTATTAACAATGCTTGTTATTTCCGTCACTCTTAGTAACCCATAGTATTTTTATTATACAGGCAGTTTGTAATTATTATAAATTTATATTTTATTTACCGAAAAATAATTCTTTTCCATTCCGGTTTCTTTATCAATTTGGTTTACATAATAAGTTTTTGTTCATTTTCTAATGACCTTGTCTATAAGTATTTGATAATTCTATTATCTTTAAATAAATTTATATATATTTTTTATTAGTCTCTCATAGTATTCCTACACTGTACTACTTCCTGCTGCCATCTCCCTCATAGTATTATTTTAATTTTTTATTATCCTTTGATATTTAAAAGTTTTTATGTTTTTTAAAACTAACCCTGGGTTATCCTATATTACAACACAAATATTTTAAAAAATATAACATGAACTTATGTATAACAATGGGTTGTCCATACAATATAAATATTATAATAAATAAATAAAAATACAACATCAGTTAGTAGTATTATAGCCTACTCTCATAGTTTTACAATTTTCAAACCTACAGCACAGTTTGGTAATGAGTTACCTTCACTTTTATTTTTTACCTCAATGGGTGCACTATAACTCACTTTGCACCGTATATCACTCGAATTGTTTATCATTTTTTAATGATATACTTTAATTTAGAGCTAGTTACAGGTTACCCATTTCTGACCTTTATATTATCATGAGTTAATTTATTGGGACCGGGTTATGTAACGTTACATAAAGCCCCCCAATAGAACAAATTTATTTTAGTTTAACTCGTTTATTAAAAATAAATTGTTGATTATTTCCATTCTCTTAATAGTCTTGGCTTTATCTTCATAATAGTGTTTTATTTCTGACTGATTATACACTCCCTTTATTCTACTATTGTTAATTGTTTTAATTTCGTAAGTATTATTCCCTTTCACCTGGGTTATGAGGTAAGGGCCGGTATAAAGTAGCAGTAGCTTCCGAGCAATACCCTCTATAGAACTGGGTAGTTGTCTATTTTTGATTAGTACTTTATCTCCCATCTGGTATGTATCCAATCTTCTCCTTTTTCCTTGATCCCTTTTTTGTTGAAGTTCCACTTTATGCAACACTCTGTTGTGCATTTCCACTTGGTCGAACTCTACTCTCTCTCCTGGAGGGAAATTTATCAATGATGTAAATTCTATTGGTGGTGGTTTATCAAACATTACCTGATAAGGGCTAGTACCGATAGTGTCATGGTATGACCAATTAAGGAAAGTCTCTGCTGGTTCAATATACTGACTCCAGTTTTTATGTTCTTGATGACAGTAGGTACGAAGAATTCTGCCAACTTCCCTTAATACACGTTCAGCAGGATTGCTACTAGGGTGGTACACTGATGTCTTGTATGTTCTTATTTGCCAATTTCTTAATTCTTCTTTCCACCTTTTTCCCCGAAATTGCGTTCCATGATCAGTTATAATCATTTCCGGTTTTCCCACCACAGGTAAGTATTTTTTTATAATTACTTCTAGAATTTTCTTCGTTGTGGCTCTACTAATAGCGTAGAGTTTTGTGTATTTCGTATAATGATCAAATAATATGATGATATATTTATATTTATGTCTTCCTCCACTTCTGGGAAAAGGTCCACAGATATCCAAGAAAGTCTTTTCAAGTTTATTATTAGATTTTATTGTAATCATGTTGCCCGTTCTCTTCTCATTATTTACTTTTACTAGCTGACATATGTTACAGGTTTTCACTATCTCCCTTACTCTTTTATTTATAGCTTTCACGTAACAATGTTCAGATAAAGCTTTAATAACTTTGAGTGATCCCATATGGCCATAATTTTCATGATAATCCTGAATCAATGCTATTTCTGTTGCTGCTGGCACATACATTTTCTAGACATGATCCTTAATGGTAGGACGAATAAAAAGGACCTCTTCATAAACACAAAAAAATTTCATTATTATAGGGTCATGTTGTAATATTCGTTCCTTAATTTTTGTTAATTTAGTGTCCCTTTGTTGATCGACTTTTATTTTATTAATTATCTCTTGTAACTCCTTTGCCATCTTAATGATGTAATATATTTTTCCAATACTTTCTGGTTCTATTTCACAAGTTCTTTTTTCGAGGTTAATCCGGGATAATCGGTCTGCTATCACATTCTTCTTACCCGGAATATATTCCCAGTCTAAATTATATTCTTGAAGTATTAATGCCCATCTAGTAAGTCTGCCGTGGTTAAGTTTACAATTTTTTAAAAACGAAATTGATCTGTGATCAGTTCTGATGGTCACTGGGTATCCCAAAATAAATGTTCGAAATTTTATACATGAAAACACAACACTCAGCAATTCTTTTTCAGTTACTGTATAATTTCTCTCACAACTACTCAGTACTCTGCTTGCAAAACTGATAACTCCATGATTTCCTTCCTCATCTTCCTAATATAGTTCACTTCCAAGGCTAATGTTACTAGCATCACAATTTATGAAAAAACGTTTATTAAAATTTGGGTGATGTAACATGATGCTGTCAAGAAATTTATTTTTTACTATCTGAAAATTATGATCTTCACTTTCTTCCCATTTCCACTTGTTTTTCTTTGAAAGTAAACATTGAAATTTAGCTGTTACTTCTGAATAATTCTGTTGAAATTTTCTATAATAGTTGCATATCCCCAAAAAGGATTGTAATTGTTTCAAGTTTCTTGGTTTAGGAAAATCTTGAATAGCCTTTACTTTTTCAGGAGGTGGTTTAATTCCAGTAGCAGATAAAATGAACCCTAAAAATGGTAGTTCATGTGTGATAAATTTAGATTTATCCAGTTTTAAAGTTATATTGTGTTGCAAAAGTTTATTTAACACTGTTTCCACTCGGTTACAATGCTCCTCCCAAGTACAAGACGTAATTAGTATGTCATCCACATATATGGTAGTAAAATCTAAAACTACCTTACCCAAAATTTGGTCCATGCACTGGATGAACACGGCCACAGAATTTACCAATCCAAAAGGCAAACGCTTAAAATGATAATTTCGTCCTTCGAATATGAAAGCAACATATTGTCTGCTGTTAGGGTGCAACTCTATTTGCCAGTATTCACAGACTGCATCCCAAGTACTCATGTACTTGCATCCATAGAATTTTTTCATTATCTCTTCAATCTCACCTGGAGACTTGCGATCGTTAATGAGCATTTTATTCAACTCCCGAGCATCGAGACATAGTCTGACTTGACCATCTTTCTTCGGTATAGCTACCAATGGGCTGGTATATGGAGAACTACTTCTTTCAATTATGTCTTCTAATATCATTCTTTGAATTTCTTTCCTTGCTGCCTCTTTCAAAGCTTGAGCAATAGGGTACGATCGTTTATTAAAATTTACATTTTCCTTGAACTTTAGTTCACACAAGAAGTTTTTTGCTTTTCCTGGTGATTCTGAGAATACTGATTTATATTTATTATAAATTTTTATAAGTTGTTGTTTCTGTTCTACACTAATTATTTCCGGTGCCTGCCTATTCTGAAACTCCATTATTTCTTCTATCTTCTCTTTCCAAATCTTTGATTCTGTTACTTCTATATTGTTACCTAGGGTTAATCTATTATCCTCCCTAACAAAAAATGAGCTCGGACACTGAGGGGCACTTTGGCTACCAATTATCTCAGCCGTTAACTCACCATTTTCTGTGCTCAAGGTTACTATACCCCTGGCCAGATTTATAATTGCAGTGTGTCGCCGTAGCATATCACACCCTATTAACACCCTAAACGGTAGCCCTTTCGCTACTAAAAATCCCATAGGTATTCCTATTACATTAGTGGTAACATTCAAAGACACTTGTTTTTTTATTGTTTTATTTTGTTTCCCGGTAGCACCAACAATTATTAAATTGTTAATTGGTAAAGTAGGTATTCTCTCAGTAGTTAACTCAGTAATACGATCTAATTCTAATTGATCAATAATTGAAATATTGGCTCCTGTATCAATCATGGCCTCTGCTGACGCTCCATTTAATTTTATTTGTGTATAGACTATGCCATTGTTTGGTGATGACTCTTTAATTGCTCTTTCTTCCATTAACTCGGACTGTATATTTTTTAGAAAATTATTTCTGATAATGGTTATTGGTTGATTCAAATTAGTATTATAATTGGGTGTATGGTAAATTCTGTGCCCTGTTGTTTCTAGCAGTGACGGGCAATCACATCTTCTCACTGCTGGTACCCGTTTCCCCTATTTCCATCATTATTATTGTTTGGTTCAACATTTTCATGATGTTGAATATTGTTTATCGGTATCCTTTCTTCATCACTCTCTCTGAATCTAGGTTGCTCGACGTTCATACTCCTTTGTGGACCTTCGTCTCGATGATAAGAATCATGTCTGTAATTCTGTCGATTATTATTAGGCCATCTTACTCGATATCTATTATTGAAATAATTGTTATTAGCATGCACATAATTAACTCTGGGCCGATTCTCTCTTGGTGGTTCATTCCTCCGCTCCTCGGTATTCCCTGACCTCCATCTACTTCTCCTATAATAAGATTCCTGTTCATAATTTTCTAGCAGCGTTTCCATGCCTCCAATAGTTTTTATTTGTCCACTTAAGCGTGCACTAATGATCTTCTCTTCGAAATGATACGCCATTTTGGTCACTAGACACTCTTCAGGTATCTTAGGGTCTAAATACTTTGCGATACACACCTTCCCCAAAAAGTAAGCAGTAGGTGTTTGTCCCACTGTACGATCATACCTACCATGACAGATATCATCCCTAATAAAGTTTTGTACTGATTCTGACCAGTACTTAAGTTTGAACATAGTTTTGAAACCCCCATAATCACACACCTCGTTCCTAATTGCTGTCCACCAATTATCATTGATATTTTTGAACGATTCGTCTAATAGACCTTTTATCATATTCCATCGATTCTCCTTTGATCTGTTCAAAATTTCGTCTACTCTCCCTAAAAATTCAAGTGGGTTTCTGCGATAATCCCGAAAGTTTACACTTTCCTTACTATCTGGATAAACATGATGACTGCTGCATGCAGATCTAGCACTTATTCTATCTACATCACATTGAAAATTGGTTTGTATTTGTTGCAAACTATCTAATTTCTCTGCTTGGCTATCACACTGATTTTTTACATTCTCTACTGTTTTATGAAACTCTGAAAATAAAATTTACAGTTTAGACTGCTTTTGATACTATCTAACTGGTCATTGTTTTCTTGTCGTATGGCCATTACACGAACTTGATTATCTTGTTCTTCTTTTTCCATTCGTGCCTCGACTCCTGTTTTAATTAGTTCCATTTTCTCTTCAGTTTTATCTAATCTTTGGTTAGTTTCTATTAATTTCTTCTCTGCCTCTTCCTTATATTCTCCTACTCTTTGGCTTAACGTATTACTGACCTGTTCAATTTTACCTTCTAAATTTTCTCTTAATTCTTTGTTGAAACTCTGCATTTTACCCTCAAATTGTTTTAAATTTTCTTCGTTTATTTTCTCAATTTGTTTTAAACTATCCCTCAAAGTTTCATTTTGCTTCCTAGAGTTCTCTTCCTGTTTCTTAAAATTCTCATCTATTTTGTCAAATTTTTCGCTCAAGGTTTCATTTTGTTTCGTTGAGTTCTCATCTATTTTATCAAATTTCT
This sequence comes from Magicicada septendecula, assembly GCA_034769895.1. Lineage (NCBI taxonomy): Eukaryota > Metazoa > Arthropoda > Insecta > Hemiptera > Cicadidae > Magicicada > Magicicada septendecula. The sequence continues at coordinate 248,352,353 of CM068375.1, forward strand.
CGCTCAAGGTTTCATTTTGTTTCCTTGAGTTCTCCTCTATTTTATCAAATTTCTCGCTCAAGGTTTCATTTTGTTTCCTTGAGTTCTCCTTATTTTCCTCCTTGGTTTGTCTCAAGTTTTCCTCCTGTTTCTTAAAATTTTCATCTATTTTGTTATTGGTTTGCTTTGAAGTTTCCTCCTGCATTCTAAATTGTTCAGCCATAAATTTCATCATGTCTTGCCAATTAGGTTCTTCTCTGGCTACCGCTTTGTCTGGTTGGTCCCCTTGGGCATCCTCTTCAATTATTTCCGTTTCCGTGTCCATAACTACTTCGGTTTCTTCTGTATCACCTGTCTGTTGGTCCATTTCACTGTCCGTGACTAATTCTATTTCTTGTTCCTGTCCACCTTCTTCCTTCTCCTTCTCTTCTGCCCTCTTCTTCGATTTGCCTCGGGTATTATGCAATTCTTGTTTTCTCATAACTGCCAACGATAATTAGATTTTTTGGTATATATTTTTATTAAATATCAAAATTCTTTTCTAATTACCGCCCTTTTACGTTGAGCGCCAATCTTGTAACGTCGCGGTTTTTGTAGAGGTAATAGCGAAAACTTTGTATGTGGCTTATTGGGTGTTCGTCTTATTTAATTAAGCTCCCAATGTTGTTATGCGCCAAATCTGTAACGTAACCCAGTGAGGTATAGTAGAGTTATATTATATGCCCCACGTGGTTAGCGTCAATTCTGTAACGTACTGCTTCTTGAGATATTAAAGTTTCCGCCTCTCCGCAGTCGCCACTTATGAATTATAATAACTGACGTTTTTTCTAAAAAAATAAATAAAGGATTTTTCTAATGTGTTACTCAATCTAAACAGACATCGAGAGTGTGTGATTTGGGGTCAAAGAGGGAAGTTGTTCAGCCTTATGAAGAAAAGAGAGAGTAAGTACCAATTATTTACACTTGGTTTAGACGATTCCGGATTTTTTCAAATTGTTCGCTGTGATTTAAATCAGCTGATGGTGAGATAAGTTTCTACGCTTAGTTCAACCAGCCTACACTATAGCAAAATCTGATCCGAGGTGTTGATTTCTTCTGTTTTTGTGCTGAGACCTATTACAACTACCCACTACAAAATTATAACACACTTTATTATTCAAGATTATTTTTCAATAATATTATTTATTAATATTATTGGTTTTTGTTTCCTGCCACCAAAATACAAGTATTACAATTGATCTTTCCTTAAATAAAACATAATCTCGACTTCACAGAGCAAACATGGAATTATCTAAAGAGAAAAACATATATGGTTTTTATTTACCAAATTTTACTCTATTTAAAAAGAAACATCAATTAATATATAATTCTTAATAATTCCGCAGGGTTCAGGGTAAGTTCTTTTTGTTACGAGAGTGTCAGAAATGGATAATTACTAAGCTTTACAAATACCGAAAAAAAATATTAAATAACTTTGTTTATTTTTTCGTGTAGTATGTAGTTCCAGGAATGTCTGTAAGAGTGCAGCGTGCTTTTGTTTACTTAAAAAAAAACATGTGATTAAATGAATATTTTGTGTTCTATATCAACGTTCGGAATGCGTTTTCTTCTTGAACTATCAAACGAAATGTTTATATTACCTCGCTCCGTATGGTTCTTACTGGAAAGAAGCTTTTCGCTGGTGAGGTCCTTCTTGCGTTATAATTTCCTTAACGTCTGACGCATTTTTCGATCGTCAACTAGAACTATGGCGAAACCAGGTTGAATCATCAGAAGGTTTTCTTTCACTGTTTAGTAAGGAGTATAACCATTTAATTTTGATAAATCATGGATTATTATATAGTGGTCATGTTGCTTGTTAATTTAGTATTAATTTTCACTCCTCCAAAGTTCCAAAAAAGGTTATTTTTATTATAATTGTAGTAGCATCATTTCTTCAACTCTATGGTTTTATTCCAATATTTATGCTTATTAACAATGCTTGTTATTTCCGTCACTCTTAGTAACCCATAGTATTTTTATTATACAGGCAGTTTGTAATTATTATAAATTTATATTTTATTTACCGAAAAATAATTCTTTTCCATTCCGGTTTCTTTATCAATTTGGTTTACATAATAAGTTTTTGTTCATTTTCTAATGACCTTGTCTATAAGTATTTGATAATTCTATTATCTTTAAATAAATTTATATATATTTTTTATTAGTCTCTCATAGTATTCCTACACTGTACTACTTCCTGCTGCCATCTCCCTCATAGTATTATTTTAATTTTTTATTATCCTTTGATATTTAAAAGTTTTTATGTTTTTTAAAACTAACCCTGGGTTATCCTATATTACAACACAAATATTTTAAAAAATATAACATGAACTTATGTATAACAATGGGTTGTCCATACAATATAAATATTATAATAAATAAATAAAAATACAACATCAGTTAGTAGTATTATAGCCTACTCTCATAGTTTTACAATTTTCAAACCTACAGCACAGTTTGGTAATGAGTTACCTTCACTTTTATTTTTTACCTCAATGGGTACACTATAACTCACTTTGCACCGTATATCACTCGAATTGTTTATCATTTTTTAATGATATACTTTAATTTAGAGCTAGTTACAGGTTACCCATTTCTGACCTTTATATTATCATGAGTTAATTTATTGGGACCGGGTTATGTAACGTTACATAAAGCCCCCCAATAGAACAAATTTATTTTAGTTTAACTCGTTTATTAAAAATAAATTGTTGATTATTTCCATTCTCTTAATAGTCTTGGCTTTATCTTCATAATAGTGTTTTATTTCTGACTGATTATACACTCCCTTTATTCTATTATTGTTAATTGTTTTAATTTCGTAAGTATTATTCCCTTTCACCTGGGTTATGAGGTAAGGGCCGGTATAAAGTAGCAGTAGCTTCCGAGCAATACCCTCTATAGAACTGGGTAGTTGTCTATTTTTGATTAGTACTTTATCTCCCATCTGGTATGTATCCAATCTTCTCCTTTTTCCTTGATCCCTTTTTTGTTGAAGTTCCACTTTATGCAACACTCTGTTGTGCATTTCCACTTGGTCGAACTCTACTCTCTCTCCTGGAGGGAAATTTATCAATGATGTAAATTCTATTGGTGGTGGTTTATCAAACATTACCTGATAAGGGCTAGTACCGATAGTGTCATGGTATGACCAATTAAGGAAAGTCTCTGCTGGTTCAATATACTGACTCCAGTTTTTATGTTCTTGATGACAGTAGGTACGAAGAATTCTGCCAACTTCCCTTAATACACGTTCAGCAGGATTGCTACTAGGGTGGTACACTGATGTCTTGTATGTTCTTATTTGCCAATTTCTTAATTCTTCTTTCCACCTTTTTCCCCGAAATTGCGTTCCATGATCAGTTATAATCATTTCCGGTTTTCCCACCTCAGGTAAGTATTTTTTTATAATTACTTCTAGAATTTTCTTCGTTGTGGCTCTACTAATAGCGTAGAGTTGTGTGTATTTCGTATAATGATCAAATAATATGATGATATATTTATATTTATGTCTTCCTCCACTTCTGGGAAAAGGTCCACAGATATCCAAGAAAGTCTTTTCAAGTTTATTATTAGATTTTATTGTAATCATGTTGCCCGTTCTCTTCTCATTATTTACTTTTACTAGCTGACATATGTTACAGGTTTTCACTATCTCCCTTACTCTTTTATTTATAGCTTTCACGTAACAATGTTCAGATAAAGCTTTAATAACTTTGAGTGATCCCATATGGCCATACTTTTCATGATAATCCTGAATCAATGCTATTTCTGTTGCTGCTGGCACATACATTTTCCAGACATGATCCTTAATGGTAGGACGAATAAAAAGGACCTCTTCATAAACACAAAAAAATTTCATTATTATAGGGTCATGTTGTAATATTCGTTCCTTAATTTTTGTTAATTTAGTGTCCCTTTGTTGATCGACTTTTATTTTATTAATTATCTCTTGTAACTCCTTTGCCATCTTAATGATGTAATATATTTTTCCAATACTTTCTGGTTCTATTTCACAAGTTCCTTTTTCGAGGTTAATCCGGGATAATCGGTCTGCTATCACATTCTTCTTACCCGGAATATATTCCCAGTCTAAATTATATTCTTGAAGTATTAATGCCCATCTAGTAAGTCTGCCGTGGTTAAGTTTACAATTTTTTAAAAACGAAATTGATCTGTGATCAGTTCTGATGGTCACTGGGTATCCCAAAATAAATGTTCGAAATTTTATACATGAAAACACAACACTAAGCAATTCTTTTTCAGTTACTGTATAATTTCTCTCACAACTACTCAGTACTCTGCTTGCAAAACTGATAACTCCATGATTTCTTTCCTCATCTTCCTAATATAGCTCACTTCCAAGGCTAATGTTACTAGCATCACAATTTATGAAAAAACGTTTATTAAAATTTGGGTGATGTAACATGATGCTGTCAAGAAATTTATTTTTTACTATCTGAAAATTATGATCTTCACTTTCTTCCCATTTCCACTTGTTTTTCTTTGAAAGTAAACATTGAAATTTAGCTGTTACTTCTGAATAATTCTGTTGAAATTTTCTATAATAGTTGCATATCCCCAAAAAGGATTGTAATTGTTTCAAGTTTCTTGGTTTAGGAAAATCTTGAATAGCCTTTACTTTTTCAGGAGATGGTTTAATTCCAGTAGCAGATAAAATGAACCCTAAAAATGGTAGTTCATGTGTGATAAATTTAGATTTATCCAGTTTTAAAGTTATATTGTGTTGCAAAAGTTTATTTAACACTGTTTCCACTCGGTTACAATGCTCCTCCCAAGTACAAGACGTAATTAGTATGTCATCCACATATATGGTAGTAAAATCTAAAACTTCCTTACCCAAAATTTGGTCCATGCACTGGATGAACACGGCCACAGAATTTACCAATCCAAAAGGCAAACGCTTAAAATGATAATTTCGTTCTTCGAATATGAAAGCAACATATTGTCTGCTGTTAGGGTGCAACTCTATTTGCCAGTATTCACAGACTGCATCCCAAGTACTCATGTACTTGCATCCATAGAATTTTTTCATTATCTCTTCAATCTCACCTGGAGACTTGCGATCGTTAATGAGCATTTTATTCAACTCCCGAGCATCGAGACATAGTCTGACTTGACCGTCTTTCTTCGGTATAGCTACCAATGGGCTGGTATATGGAGAACTACTTCTTTCAATTATGTCTTCTAATATCATTCTTTGAATTTCTTTCCTTGCTGCCTCTTTCAAAGCTTGAGCAATAGGGTACGATCGTTTATTAAAATTTACATTTTCCTTGAATTTTAGTTCACACAAGAAGTTTTTTGCTTTTCCTGGTGATTCTGAGAATACTGATTTATATTTATTATAAATTTTTATAAGTTGTTGTTTCTGTTCTACACTAATTATTTCCGGTGACTGCCTATTCTGAAACTCCATTATTTCTTCTATCTTCTCTTTCCAAATCTTTGATTCTGTTACTTCTATATTGTTACCTAGGGTTAATCTATTATTCTCCCTAACAAAAAATGAGCTCGGACACTGAGGGGCACTTTGGCTACCAATTATCTCAGCTGTTAACTCACCATTTTCTGTGCTCAAGGTTACTATACCCCTGGCCAGATTTATAATTGCAGTGTGTCGCCGTAGCATATTACACCCTATTAACACCCTAAACGGTAGCGCTTTCGCTACTAAAAATGCCATAGGTATTCCTATTCCATTAGTGGTAACATTCAAAGACACTTGTTTTTTTATTGTTTTATTTTGTTTCCCGGTAGCACCAACAATTATTAAATTGTTAATTGGTAAAGTAGGTATTCTCTCAGTAGTTAACTCAGTAATACGATCTAATTCTAATTGATCAATAATTGAAATATTGGCTCCTGTATCAATCATGGCCTCTGCTGACACTCCATTTAATTTTATTTGTATATAGACTATGTCATTGTTTGGTGATGACTCTTTAATTGCTTTTCCTTCCATTAACTCGGACTGTATATTTTTTAGAAAATTATTTCTGATAATGGTTATTGGTTGATTCAAATTAGTATTATAATTGGGTATATGGTAAATTCTGTGCCCTGTTGTTTCTAGCAGTGACGGGCAATCACATCTTCTCACTGCTGGTACCCGTTTCCCCTATTTCCATCATTATTATTGTTTGGTTCAACATTTTCATGATGTTGAATATTGTTTATCGGTATCCTTTCTTCATCACTCTCTCTGAATCTAGGTTGCTCGACGTTCATACTCCTTTGTGGACCTTCGTCTCGATGATAAGAATCATGTCGGTAATTCTGTCGATTATTATTAGGCCATCTTACTCGATATCTATTATTGAAATAATTGTTATTAGCATGCACATAATTAACTCTGGGCCGATTCTCTCTTGGTGGTTCATTCCTCCGCTCCTCGGTATTCCCTGACCTCCATCTACTTCTCCTATAATAAGATTCCTGTTCATAATTTTCTAGCAGCGTTTCCATGCCTCCAATAGTTTTTATTTGTCCACTTAAGCGTGCACTAATGATCTTCTCTTCGAAATGATACGCCATTTTGGTCACTAGACACTCTTCAGGTATCTTAGGGTCTAAATACTTTGCGATACACACCTTCCCCAAAAAGTAAGCAGTAGGTGTTTGTCCCACTGTACGATCATACCTACCATGACAGATATCATCCCTAATAATGTTTTGTACTGATTCTGACCAGTACTTAAGTTTGAACATAGTTGTGAAACCCCCATAATCACACACCTCTTTCCTAATTGCTGTCCACCAATTATCATTGATATTTTTGAACGATTCGTCTAGTAGACCTTTTATCATATTCCATCGATTCTCCTTTGATCTGTTCAAAATTTCGTCTACTCTCCCTAAAAATTCAAGTGGGTTTCTGCGATAATCCCGAAAGTTTACACTTTCCTTACTATCTGGATAAACATGATGACTGCTGCATGCAGATCTAGCACTTATTCTATCTACATCACATTGAAAATTGGTTTGCATTTGTTGCAAACTATCTAATTTCTCTGCTTGGCTATCACACTGATTTTTTACATTCTCTACTGTTTTATGAAACTCTGAAAATAAAATTTACAGTTTAGACTGCTTTTGATACTATCTAACTGGTCATTGTTTTCTTGTCGTATGGCCATTACACGAACTTGATTATCTTGTTCTTCTTTTTCCATTCGTGCCTTGACTCCTGTTCTAATTAGTTCCATTTTCTCTTCAGTTTTATCTAATCTTTGGTTAGTTTCTATTAATTTCTTCTCTGCCTCTTCCTTATATTCTCCTACTCTTTGGCTTAACGTATTACTGACCAGTTCAATTTTACCTTCTAGATTTTCTCTTAATTCTTTGTTGAAACTCTGCATTTTACCCTCAAATTGTTTTAAATTTTCTTCGTTTATTTTCTCAATTTGTTTTAAACTATCCCTCAAAGTTTCATTTTGCTTCCTAGAGTTCTCTTCCTGTTTCTTAAAATTCTCATCTATTTTGTCAAATTTTTCGCTCAAGGTTTCATTTTGTTTCGTTGAGTTCTCATCTATTTTATCAAATTTCTCGCTCAAGGTTTCATTTTGTTTCCTTGAGTTCTCCTCTATTTTATCAAATTTCTCGCTCAAGGTTTCATTTTGTTTCCTTGAGTTCTCCTTATTTTCCTCCTTGGTTTGTCTCAAGTTTTCCTCCTGTTTCTTAAAATTTTCATCTATTTTGTTATTGGTTTGCTTTGAAGTTTCCTCCTGCATTCTAAATTGTTCAGCCATAAATTTCATCATGTCTTGCCAATTAGGTTCTTCTCTGGCTACCGCTTTGTCTGGTTGGTCCCCTTGGGCATCCTCTTCAATTATTTCCGTTTCCGTGTCCATAACTACTTCGGTTTCTTCTGTATCACCTGTCTGTTGGTCCATTTCACTGTCCGTGACTAATTCTATTTCTTGTTCCTGTCCACCTTCTTCCTTCTCCTTCTCTTCTGCCCTCTTCTTCGATTTGCCTCGGGTATTATGCATTTCTTGTTTTCTCATAACTGCCAACGATAATTAGATTTTTTGGTATATATTTTTATTAAATATCAAAATTCTTTTCTAATTACCGCCCTTTTACGTTGAGCGCCAATCTTGTAACGTCGCGGTTTTTGTAGAGGTAATAGCGAAGACTTTGTATGTGGCTTATTGGGTGTTCGTCTTATTTAATTAAGCTCCCAATGTTGTTATGCGCCAAATCTGTAAAGTAACCCAGTGAGGTATAGTAGAGTTATATTATATGCCCACGTGGTTAGCGTCAATTCTGTAACGTACTGCTTCTTGAGATATTAAAGTTTCCGCCTCTCCGCAGTCGCCACTTATGAATTATAATATCTGACGTTTTTTCTAAAAAAATAAATAAAGGATTTTTCTAATGTGTTACTCAATCTAAACAGAAATCGAGAGTGTGTGATTTGGGGTCAAAGAGGGAAGTTGTTCAGCCTTATGACGAAAAGAGAGAGTAAGTACCAATTATTTACACTTGGTTTAGACGATTCCGGATTTTTTCAAATTGTTCGCTGTGATTTAAATCAGCTGATGGTGAGATAAGTTTCTACGCTTAGTTCAACCAGCCTACACTATAGCAAAATCTGATCCGAGGTGTTGATTTCTTCTGTTTTTGTGCTGAGACCTATTACAACTACCCACTACAAAATTATAACACACTTTATTATTCAAGATTATTTTTAAATAGTATTATTTATTAATATTATTGGTTTTTGTTTCCTGCCACCAAAATACAAGTATTGCAATTGATCTTTCCTTAAATAAAACATAATCTCGACTTCACAGAGCAAACATGGAATTATCTAAAGAGAAAAACATATATGGTTTTTATTTACCAAATTTTACTCTATTTAAAAAGAAACATCAATTAATATATAATTCTTAATAATTCCGCAGGGTTCAGGGTAAGTTCTTTTTGTTACGAGAGTGTCAGAAATGGATAATTACTAAGCTTTACAAATACCGAAAAAAATATTAAATAACTGTTTATTTTTTCGTGTAGTATGTAGTTCCAGGAATGTCCGTAAGAGTGCAGGGTGCTTTTGTTTACTTAAAAAAAAACATGTGATTAAATGAATATTTTGTGTTCTATATCAACGTTCGGAATGCGTTTTCTTCTTGAACTATCAAACGAAATGTTTATATTACCTCGCTCCGTATGGTTCTTACTGGAAAGAAGCTTTTTCGCTGGTGAGGTCCTTCTTGCGTTATAATTTCCTTAACGTCTGACGCATTTTTCGATCGTTAACTAGAACTATGGCGAAACCAGGTTGAATCATCAGAAGGTTTTCTTTCACTGTTTAGTAAGGAGTATAACCATTTAATTTTGATAAATCATGGATGATTATATAGTGGTCATGTTGCTTGTTAATTTAGTATTAATTTTCACTCCTCCAAAGTTCCAAAAAAGGTTATTTTTATTATAATTGTAGTAGCATCATTTCTTCAACTCTATGGTTTTATTCCAATATTTATGCTTATTAACAATGCTTGTTATTTCCGTCACTCTTAGTAACCCATAGTATTTTTATTATACAGGCAGTTTGTAATTATTATAAATTTATATTTTATTTACCGAAAAATAATTCTTTTCCATTCCGGTTTCTTTATCAATTTGGTTTACATAATAAGTTTTTGTTCATTTTCTAATGACCTTGTCTATAAGTATTTGATAATTCTATTATCTTTAAATAAATTTATATATATTTTTTATTAGTCTCTCATAGTATTCCTACACTGTACTACTTCCTGCTGCCATCTCCCTCATAGTATTATTTTAATTTTTTATTATCCTTTGATATTTAAAAGTTTTTATGTTTTTTAAAACTAACCCTGGGTTATCCTATATTACAACACAAATATTTAAAAAAATATAACATGAACTTATGTATAACAATGGGTTGTCCATACAATATAAATATTATAATAAATAAATAAAAATACAACATCAGTTAGTAGTATTATAGCCTACTCTCATAGTTTTACAATTTTCAAACCTACAGCACAGTTTGGTAATGAGTTACCTTCACTTTTATTTTTTACCTCAATGGGTACACTATAACTCACTTTGCACCGTATATCACTCGAATTGTTTATCATTTTTTAATGATATACTTTAATTTAGAGCTAGTTACAGGTTACCCATTTCTGACCTTTATATTATCATGAGTTAATTTATTGGGACCGGGTTATGTAACGTTACATAAAGCCCCCCAATAGAACAAATTTATTTTAGTTTAACTCGTTTATTAAAAATAAATTGTTGATTATTTCCATTCTCTTAATAGTCTTGGCTTTATCTTCATAATAGTGTTTTATTTCTGACTGATTATACACTCCCTTTATTCTACTATTGTTAATTGTTTTAATTTCGTAAGTATTATTCCCTTTCACCTGGGTTATGAGGTAAGGGCCGGTATAAAGTAGCAGTAGCTTCCGAGCAATACCCTCTATAGAACTGGGTAGTTGTCTATTTTTGATTAGTACTTTATCTCCCATCTGGTATGTATCCAATCTTCTCCTTTTTCCTTGATCCCTTTTTTGTTGAAGTTCCACTTTATGCAACACTCTGTTGTGCATTTCCACTTGGTCGAACTCTACTCTCTCTCCTGGAGGGAAATTTATCAATGATGTAAATTCTATTGGTGGTGGTTTATCAAACATTACCTGATAAGGGCTAGTACCGATAGTGTCATGGTATGACCAATTAAGGAAAGTCTCTGCTGGTTCAATATACTGACTCCAGTTTTTATGTTCTTGATGACAGTAGGTACGAAGAATTCTGCCAACTTCCCTTAATACACGTTCAGCAGGATTGCTACTAGGGTGGTACACTGAAGTCTTGTATGTTCTTATTTTCCAATTTCTTAATTCTTCTTTCCACCTTTTTCCCCGAAATTGCGTTCCATGATCAGTTATAATCATTTCCGGTTTTCCCACCTCAGGTAAGTATTTTTTTATAATTACTTCTAGAATTTTCTTCGTTGTGGCTCTACTAATAGCGTAGAGTTGTGTGTATTTCGTATAATGATCAAATAATATGATGATATATTTATATTTATGTCTTCCTCCACTTCTGGGAAAAGGTCCACAGATATCCAAGAAAGTCTTTTCAAGTTTATTATTAGATTTTATTGTAATCATGTTGCCCGTTCTCTTCTCATTATTTACTTTTACTAGCTGACATATGTTACAGGTTTTCACTATCTCCCTTACTCTTTTATTTATAGCTTTCACGTAACAATGTCAGATAAAGCTTTAATAACTTTGAGTGATCCCATATGGCCATACTTTTCATGATAATCCTGAATCAATGCTATTTCTGTTGCTGCTGGCACATACATTTTCCAGACATGATCCTTAATGGTAGGACGAATAAAAAGGACCTCTTCATAAACACAAAAAAATTTCATTATTATAGGGTCATGTTGTAATATTCGTTCCTTAATTTTTGTTAATTTAGTGTCCCTTTGTTGATCGACTTTTATTTTATTAATTATCTCTTGTAACTCCTTTGCCATCTTAATGATGTAATATATTTTTCCAATACTTTCTGGTTCTATTTCACAAGTTCCTTTTTCGAGGTTAATCCGGGATAATCGGTCTGCTATCACATTCTTCTTACCCGGAATATATTCCCAGTCTAAATTATATTCTTGAAGTATTAATGCCCATCTAGTAAGTCTGCCGTGGTTAAGTTTACAATTTTTTAAAAACGAAATTGATCTGTGATCAGTTCTGATGGTCACTGGGTATCCCAAAATAAATGTTCGAAATTTTATACATGAAAACACAACACTCAGCAATTCTTTTTCAGTTACTGTATAATTTCTCTCACAACTACTCAGTACTCTGCTTGCAAAACTGATAACTCCATGATTTCCTTCCTCATCTTCCTAATATAGCTCACTTCCAAGGCTAATGTTACTAGCATCACAATTTATGAAAAAACGTTTATTAAAATTTGGGTGATGTAACATGATGCTGTCAAGAAATTTATTTTTTACTATCTGAAAATTATGATCTTTACTTTCTTCCCATTTCCACTTGTTTTTCTTTGAAAGTAAACATTGAAATTTAGCTGTTACTTCTGAATAATTCTGTTGAAATTTTCTATAATAGTTGCATATCCCCAAAAAGGATTGTAATTTTTTCAAGTTTCTTGGTTTAGGAAAATCTTGAATAGCCTTTACTTTTTCAGGAGATGGTTTAATTCCAGTAGCAGATAAAATGAACCCTAAAAATGGTAGTTCATGTGTGATAAATTTAGATTTATCCAGTTTTAAAGTTATATTGTGTTGCAAAAGTTTATTTAACACTGTTTCCACTCGGTTACAATGCTCCTCCCAAGTACAAGACGTAATTAGTATGTCATCCACATATATGGTAGTAAAATCTAAAACTTCCTTACCCAAAATTTGGTCCATGCACTGGATGAACACGGCCACAGAATTTACCAATCCAAAAGGCAAACGCTTAAAATGATAATTTCGTCCTTCGAATATGAAAGCAACATATTGTCTGCTGTTAGGGTGCAACTCTATTTGCCAGTATTCACAGACTGCATCCCAAGTACTCATGTACTTGCATCCATAGAATTTTTTCATTATCTCTTCAATCTCACCTGGAGACTTGCGATCGTTAATGAGCATTTTATTCAACTCCCGAGCATCGAGACATAGTCTGACTTGACCGTCTTTCTTCGGTATAGCTACCAATGGGCTGGTATATGGAGAACTACTTGTTTCAATTATATCTTCTAATATCATTCTTTGAATTTCTTTCCTTGCTGCCTCTTTCAAAGCTTGAGCAATAGGGTACGATCGTTTATTAAAATTTACATTTTCCTTGAATTTTAGTTCACACAAGAAGTTTTTTGCTTTTCCTGGTGATTCTGAGAATACTGATTTATATTTATTATAAATTTTTATAAGTTGTTGTTTCTGTTCTACACTAATTATTTCCGGTGCCTGCCTATTCTGAAACTCCATTATTTCTTCTATCTTCTCTTTCCAAATCTTTGATTCTGTTACTTCTATATTGTTACCTAGGGTTAATCTATTATCCTCCCTAACAAAAAATGAGCTCGGACACTGAGGGGCACTTTGGCTACCAATTATCTCAGCTGTTAACTCACCATTTTCTGTGCTCAAGGTTACTATACCCCTGGCCAGATTTATAATTGCAGTGTGTCGCCGTAGCATATCACACCCTATTAACACCCTAAACGGTAGCCCTTTCGCTACTAAAAATGCCATAGGTATTCCTATTCCATTAGTGGTAACATTCAAAGACCTTTGTTTTTTTATTGTTTTATTTTGTTTCCCGGTAGCACCAACAATTATTAAATTGTTAATTGGTAAAGTAGGTATTCTCTCAGTAGTTAACTCAGTAATACGATCTAATTCTAATTGATCAATAATTGAAATATTGGCTCCTGTATCAATCATGGCCTCTGCTGACACTCCATTTAATTTTATTTGTATATAGACTATGTCATTGTTTGGTGATGACTCTTTAATTGCTTTTTCTTCCATTAACTCGGACTGTATATTTTTTAGAAAATTATTTCTGATAATGGTTATTGGTTGATTCAAATTAGTATTATAATTGGGTATATGGTAAATTCTGTGCCCTGTTGTTTCTAGCAGTGACGGGCAATCACATCTTCTCACTGCTGGTACCCGTTTCCCCTATTTCCATCATTATTATTGTTTGGTTCAACATTTTCATGATGTTGAATATTGTTTATCGGTATCCTTTCTTCATCACTCTCTCTGAATCTAGGTTGCTCGACGTTCATACTCCTTTGTGGACCTTCGTCTCGATGATAAGAATCATGTCGGTAATTTTGTCGATTATTATTAGGCCATCTTACTCGATATCTATTATTGAAATAATTGTTATTAGCATGCACATAATTAACTCTGGGCCGATTCTCTCTTGGTGGTTCATTCCTCCGCTCCTCGGTATTCCCTGACCTCCATCTACTTCTCCTATAATAAGATTCCTGTTCATAATTTTCTAGCAGCGTTTCCATGCCTCCAATAGTTTTTATTTGTCCACTTAAGCGTGCACTAATGATCTTCTCTTCGAAATGATACGCCATTTTGGTCACTAGACACTCTTCAGGTATCTTAGGGTCTAAATACTTTGCGATACACACCTTCCCCAAAAAGTAAGCAGTAGGTGTTTGTCCCACTGTACGATCATACCTACCATGACAGATATCATCCCTAATAATGTTTTGTACTGATTCTGACCAGTACTTAAGTTTGAACATAGTTTTGAAACCCCAATAATCACACACCTCGTTCCTAATTGCTGTCCACCAATTATCATTGATATTTTTGAACGATTCGTCTAGTAGACCTTTTATCATATTCCATCGATTCTCCTTTGATCTGTTCAAAATTTCGTCTACTCTCCCTAAAAATTCAAGTGGGTTTCTGCGATAATCCCGAAAGTTTACACTTTCCTTACTATCTGGATAAACATGATGACTGCTGCATGCAGATCTAGCACTTATTCTATCTACATCACATTGAAAATTGGTTTGTATTTGTTGCAAACTATCTAATTTCTCTGCTTGGCTATCACACTGATTTTTTACATTCTCTACTGTTTTATGAAACTCTGAAAATAAAATTTACAGTTTAGACTGCTTTTGATACTATCCAACTGGTCATTGTTTTCTTGTCGTATGGCCATTACACGAACTTGATTATCTTGTTCTTCTTTTTCCATTCGTGCCTTGACTCCTGTTCTAATTAGTTCCATTTTCTCTTCAGTTTTATCTAATCTTTGGTTAGTTTCTATTAATTTCTTCTCTGCCTCTTCCTTATATTCTCCTACTCTTTGGCTTAACGTATTACTGACCAGTTCAATTTTACCTTCTAGATTTTCTCTTAATTCTTTGTTGAAACTCTGCATTTTACCCTCAAATTGTTTTAAATTTTCTTCGTTTATTTTCTCAATTTGTTTTAAACTATCCCTCAAAGTTTCATTTTGCTTCCTAGAGTTCTCTTCCTGTTTCTTAAAATTCTCATCTATTTTGTCAAATTTTTCGCTCAAGGTTTCATTTTGTTTCGTTGAGTTCTCATCTATTTTATCAAATTTCTCGCTCAAGGTTTCATTTTGTTTCCTTGAGTTCTCCTCTATTTTATCAAATTTCTCGCTCAAGGTTTCATTTTGTTTCCTTGAGTTCTCCTTATTTTCCTCCTTGGTTTGTCTCAAGTTTTCCTCCTGTTTCTTAAAATTTTCATCTATTTTGTTATTGGTTTGCTTTGAAGTTTCCTCCTGCATTCTAAATTGTTCAGCCATAAATTTCATCATGTCTTGCCAATTAGGTTCTTCTCTGGCTACCGCTTTGTCTGGTTGGTCCCCTTGGGCATCCTCTTCAATTATTTCCGTTTCCGTGTCCATAACTACTTCGGTTTCTTCTGTATCACCTGTCTGTTGGTCCATTTCACTGTCCGTGACTAATTCTATTTCTTGTTCCTGTCCACCTTCTTCCTTCTCCTTCTCTTCTGCCCTCTTCTTCGATTTGCCTCGGGTATTATGCATTTCTTGTTTTCTCATAACTGCCAACGATAATTAGATTTTTTGGTATATATTTTTATTAAATATCAAAATTCTTTTCTAATTACCGCCCTTTTACGTTGAGCGCCAATCTTGTAACGTCGCGGTTTTTGTAGAGGTAATAGCGAAGACTTTGTATGTGGCTTATTGGGTGTTCGTGTTATTTAATTAAGCTCCCAATGTTGTTATGCGCCAAATCTGTAACGTAACCCAGTGAGGTATAGTAGAGTTATATTATATGCCCACGTGGTTAGCGTCAATTCTGTAACGTACTGCTTCTTGAGATATTAAAGTTTCCGCCTCTCCGCAGTCGCCACTTATGAATTATAATATCTGACGTTTTTTCTAAAAAAATAAATAAAGGATTTTTCTAATGTGTTACTCAATCTAAACAGAAATCGAGAGTGTGTGATTTGGGGTCAAAGAGGGAAGTTGTTCAGCCTTATGAAGAAAAGAGAGAGTAAGTACCAATTATTTACACTTGGTTTAGACGATTCCGGATTTTTTCAAATTGTTCGCTGTGATTTAAATCAGCTGATGGTGAGATAAGTTTCTACGCTTAGTTCAACCAGCCTACACTATAGCAAAATCTGATCCGAGGTGTTGATTTCTTCTGTTTTTGTGCTGAGACCTATTACAACTACCCACTACAAAATTATAACACACTTTATTATTCAAGATTATTTTTAAATAGTATTATTTATTAATATTATTGGTTTTTGTTTCCTGCCACCAAAATACAAGTATTGCAATTGATCTTTCCTTAAATAAAACATAATCTCGACTTCACAGAGCAAACATGGAATTATCTAAAGAGAAAAACATATATGGTTTTTATTTACCAAATTTTACTCTATTTAAAAAGAAACATCAATTAATATATAATTCTTAATAATTCCGCAGGGTTCAGGGTAAGTTCTTTTTGTTACGAGAGTGTCAGAAATGGATAATTACTAAGCTTTACAAATACCGAAAAAAATATTAAATAACTGTTTATTTTTTCGTGTAGTATGTAGTTCCAGGAATGTCCGTAAGAGTGCAGGGTGCTTTTGTTTACTTAAAAAAAAACATGTGATTAAATGAATATTTTGTGTTCTATATCAACGTTCGGAATGCGTTTTCTTCTTGAACTATCAAACGAAATGTTTATATTACCTCGCTCCGTATGGTTCTTACTGGAAAGAAGCTTTTTCGCTGGTGAGGTCCTTCTTGCGTTATAATTTCCTTAACGTCTGACGCATTTTTCGATCGTTAACTAGAACTATGGCGAAACCAGGTTGAATCATCAGAAGGTTTTCTTTCACTGTTTAGTAAGGAGTATAACCATTTAATTTTGATAAATCATGGATGATTATATAGTGGTCATGTTGCTTGTTAATTTAGTATTAATTTTCACTCCTCCAAAGTTCCAAAAAAGGTTATTTTTATTATAATTGTAGTAGCATCATTTCTTCAACTCTATGGTTTTATTCCAATATGTATGCTTATTAACAATGCTTGTTATTTCCGTCACTCTTAGTAACCCATAGTATTTTTATTATACAGGCAGTTTGTAATTATTATAAATTTATATTTTATTTACCGAAAAATAATTCTTTTCCATTCCGGTTTCTTTATCAATTTGGTTTACATAATAAGTTTTTGTTCATTTTCTAATGACCTTGTCTATAAGTATTTGATAATTCTATTATCTTTAAATAAATTTATATATATTTTTTATTAGTCTCTCATAGTATTCCTACACTGTACTACTTCCTGCTCCCATCTCCCTCATAGTATTATTTTAATTTTTTATTATCCTTTGATATTTAAAAGTTTTTATGTTTTTTAAAACTAACCCTGGGTTATCCTATATTACAACACAAATATTTTAAAAAATATAACATGAACTTATGTATAACAATGGGTTGTCCATACAATATAAATATTATAATAAATAAATAAAAATACAACATCAGTTAGTAGTATTATAGCCTACTCTCATAGTTTTACAATTTTCAAACCTACAGCACAGTTTGGTAATGAGTTACCTTCACTTTTATTTTTTACCTCAATGGGTACACTATAACTCACTTTGCACCGTATATCACTCGAATTGTTTATCATTTTTTAATGATATACTTTAATTTAGAGCTAGTTACAGGTTACCCATTTCTGACCTTTATATTATCATGAGTTAATTTATTGGGACCGGGTTATGTAACGTTACATAAAGCCCCCCAATAGAACAAATTTATTTTAGTTTAACTCGTTTATTAAAAATAAATTGTTGATTATTTCCATTCTCTTAATAGTCTTGGCTTTATCTTCATAATAGTGTTTTATTTCTGACTGATTATACACTCCCTTTATTCTATTATTGTTAATTGTTTTAATTTCGTAAGTATTATTCCCTTTCACCTGGGTTATGAGGTAAGGGCCGGTATAAAGTAGCAGTAGCTTCCGAGCAATACCCTCTATAGAACTGGGTAGTTGTCTATTTTTGATTAGTACTTTATCTCCCATCTGGTATGTATCCAATCTTCTCCTTTTTCCTTGATCCCTTTTTTGTTGAAGTTCCACTTTATGCAACACTCTGTTGTGCATTTCCACTTGGTCGAACTCTACTCTCTCTCCTGGAGGAAAATTTATCAATGATGTAAATTCTATTGGTGGTGGTTTATCAAACATTACCTGATAAGGGCTAGTACCGATAGTGTCATGGTATGACCAATTAAGGAAAGTCTCTGCTGGTTCAATATACTGACTCCAGTTTTTATGTTCTTGATGACAGTAGGTACGAAGAATTCTGCCAACTTCCCTTAATACACGTTCAGCAGGATTGCTACTAGGGTGGTACACTGAAGTCTTGTATGTTCTTATTTGCCAATTTCTTAATTCTTCTTTCCACCTTTTTCCCCGAAATTGCGTTCCATGATCAGTTATAATCATTTCCGGTTTTCCCACCTCAGGTAAGTATTTTTTTATAATTACTTCTAGAATTTTCTTCGTTGTGGCTCTACTAATAGCGTAGAGTTTTGTGTATTTCGTATAATGATCAAATAATATGATGATATATTTATATTTATGTCTTCCTCCACTTCTGGGAAAAGGTCCACAGATATCCAAGAAAGTCTTTTCAAGTTTATTATTAGATTTTATTGTAATCATGTTGCCCGTTCTCTTCTCATTATTTACTTTTACTAGCTGACATATGTTACAGGTTTTCACTATCTCCCTTACTCTTTTATTTATAGCTTTCACGTAACAATGTTCAGATAAAGCTTTAATAACTTTGAGTGATCCCATATGGCCATACTTTTCATGATAATCCTGAATCAATGCTATTTCTGTTGCTGCTGGCACATACATTTTCCAGACATGATCCTTAATGGTAGGACGAATAAAAAGGACCTCTTCATAAACACAAAAAAATTTCATTATTATAGGGTCATGTTGTAATATTCGTTCCTTAATTTTTGTTAATTTAGTGTCCCTTTGTTGATCGACTTTTATTTTATTAATTATCTCTTGTAACTCCTTTGCCATCTTAATGATGTAATATATTTTTCCAATACTTTCTGGTTCTATTTCACAAGTTCCTTTTTCGAGGTTAATCCGGGATAATCGGTCTGCTATCACATTCTTCTTACCCGGAATATATTCCCAGTCTAAATTATATTCTTGAAGTATTAATGCCCATCTAGTAAGTCTGCCGTGGTTAAGTTTACAATTTTTTAAAAACGAAATTGATCTGTGATCAGTTCTGATGGTCACTGGGTATCCCAAAATAAATGTTCGAAATTTTATACATGAAAACACAACACTCAGCAATTCTTTTTCAGTTACTGTATAATTTCTCTCACAACTACTCAGTACTCTGCTTGCAAAACTGATAACTCCATGATTTCCTTCCTCATCTTCCTAATATAGCTCACTTCCAAGGCTAATGTTACTAGCATCACAATTTATGAAAAAACGTTTATTAAAATTTGGGTGATGTAACATGATGCTGTCAAGAAATTTATTTTTTACTATCTGAAAATTATGATCTTCACTTTCTTCCCATTTCCACTTGTTTTTCTTTGAAAGTAAACATTGAAATTTAGCTGTTACTTCTGAATAATTCTGTTGAAATTTTCTATAATAGTTGCATATCCCCAAAAAGGATTGTAATTTTTTCAAGTTTCTTGGTTTAGGAAAATCTTGAATAGCCTTTACTTTTTCAGGAGATGGTTTAATTCCAGTAGCAGATAAAATGAACCCTAAAAATGGTAGTTCATGTGTGATAAATTTAGATTTATCCAGTTTTAAAGTTATATTGTGTTGCAAAAGCTTATTTAACACTGTTTCCACTCGGTTACAATGCTCCTCCCAAGTACAAGACGTAATTAGTATGTCATCCACATATATGGTAGTAAAATCTAAAACTTCCTTACCCAAAATTTGGTCCATGCACTGGATGAACACGGCCACAGAATTTACCAATCCAAAAGGCAAACGCTTAAAATGATAATTTCGTCCTTCGAATATGAAAGCAACATATTGTCTGCTGTTAGGGTGCAACTCTATTTGCCAGTATTCACAGACTGCATCCCAAGTACTCATGTACTTGCATCCATAGAATTTTTTCATTATCTCTTCAATCTCACCTGGAGACTTGCGATCGTTAATGAGCATTTTATTCAACTCCCGAGCATCGAGACATAGTCTGACTTGACCGTCTTTCTTCGGTATAGCTACCAATGGGCTGGTATATGGAGAACTACTTCTTTCAATTATGTCTTCTAATATCATTCTTTGAATTTCTTTCCTTGCTGCCTCTTTCAAAGCTTGAGCAATAGGGTACGATCGTTTATTAAAATTTACATTTTCCTTGAATTTTAGTTCACACAAGAAGTTTTTTGCTTTTCCTGGTGATTCTGAGAATACTGATTTATATTTATTATAAATTTTTATAAGTTGTTGTTTCTGTTCTACACTAATTATTTCCGGTGCCTGCCTATTCTGAAACTCCATTATTTCTTCTATCTTCTCTTTCCAAATCTTTGATTCTGTTACTTCTATATTGTTACCTAGGGTTAATCTATTATCCTCCCTAACAAAAAATGAGCTCGGACACTGAGGGGCACTTTGGCTACCAATTATCTCAGCTGTTAACTCACCATTTTCTGTGCTCAAGGTTACTATACCCCTGGCCAGATTTATAATTGCAGTGTGTCGCCGTAGCATATCACACCCTATTAACACCCTAAACGGTAGCCCTTTCGCTACTAAAAATGCCATAGGTATTCCTATTCCATTAGTGGTAACATTCAAAGACCTTTGTCTTTTTATTGTTTTATTTTGTTTCCCGGTAGCACCAACAATTATTAAATTGTTAATTGGTAAAGTAGGTATTCTCTCAGTAGTTAACTCAGTAATACGATCTAATTCTAATTGATCAATAATTGAAATATTGGCTCCTGTATCAATCATGGCCTCTGCTGACACTCCATTTAATTTTATTTGTATATAGACTATGTCATTGTTTGGTGATGACTCTTTAATTGCTTTTTCTTCCATTAACTCGGACTGTATATTTTTTAGAAAATTATTTCTGGTAATGGTTATTGGTTGATTCAAATTAGTATTATAATTGGGTATATGGTAAATTCTGTGCCCTGTTGTTTCTAGCAGTGACGGGCAATCACATCTTCTCACTGCTGGTACCCGTTTCCCCTATTTCCATCATTATTATTGTTTGGTTCAACATTTTCATGATGTTGAATATTGTTTATCGGTATCCTTTCTTCATCACTCTCTCTGAATCTAGGTTGCTCGACGTTCATACTCCTTTGTGGACCTTCGTCTCGATGATAAGAATCATGTCGGTAATTTTGTCGATTATTATTAGGCCATCTTACTCGATATCTATTATTGAAATAATTGTTATTAGCATGCACATAATTAACTCTGGGCCGATTCTCTCTTGGTGGTTCATTCCTCCGCTCCTCGGTATTCCCTGACCTCCATCTACTTCTCCTATAATAAGATTCCTGTTCATAATTTTCTAGCAGCGTTTCCATGCCTCCAATAGTTTTTATTTGTCCACTTAAGCGTGCACTAATGATCTTCTCTTCGAAATGATACGCCATTTTGGTCACTAGACACTCTTCAGGTATCTTAGGGTCTAAATACTTTGCGATACACACCTTCCCCAAAAAGTAAGCAGTAGGTGTTTGTCCCACTGTACGATCATACCTACCATGACAGATATCATCCCTAATAATGTTTTGTACTGATTCTGACCAGTACTTAAGTTTGAACATAGTTTTGAAACCCCCATAATCACACACCTCGTTCCTAATTGCTGTCCACCAATTATCATTGATATTTTTGAACGATTCGTCTAGTAGACCTTTTATCATATTCCATCGATTCTCCTTTGATCTGTTCAAAATTTCGTCTACTCTACCTAAAAATTCAAGTGGGTTTCTGCGATAATCCCGAAAGTTTACACTTTCCTTACTATCTGGATAAACATGATGACTGCTGCATGCAGATCTAGCACTTATTCTATCTACATCACATTGAAAATTGGTTTGTATTTGTTGCAAACTATCTAATTTCTCTGCTTGGCTATCACACTGATTTTTTACATTCTCTACTGTTTTATGAAACTCTGAAAATAAAATTTACAGTTTAGACTGCTTTTGATACTATCCAACTGGTCATTGTTTTCTTGTCGTATGGCCATTACACGAACTTGATTATCTTGTTCTTCTTTTTCCATTCGTGCCTTGACTCCTGTTCTAATTAGTTCCATTTTCTCTTCAGTTTTATCTAATCTTTGGTTAGTTTCTATTAATTTCTTCTCTGCCTCTTCCTTATATTCTCCTACTCTTTGGCTTAACGTATTACTGACCAGTTCAATTTTACCTTCTAGATTTTCTCTTAATTCTTTGTTGAAACTCTGCATTTTACCCTCAAATTGTTTTAAATTTTCTTCGTTTATTTTCTCAATTTGTTTTAAACTATCCCTCAAAGTTTCATTTTGCTTCCTAGAGTTCTCTTCCTGTTTCTTAAAATTCTCATCTATTTTGTCAAATTTTTCGCTCAAGGTTTCATTTTGTTTCGTTGAGTTCTCATCTATTTTATCAAATTTCTCGCTCAAGGTTTCATTTTGTTTCCTTGAGTTCTCCTCTATTTTATCAAATTTCTCGCTCAAGGTTTCATTTTGTTTCCTTGAGTTCTCCTTATTTTCCTCCTTGGTTTGTCTCAAGTTTTCCTCCTGTTTCTTAAAATTTTCATCTATTTTGTTATTGGTTTGCTTTGAAGTTTCCTCCTGCATTCTAAATTGTTCAGCCATAAATTTCATCATGTCTTGCCAATTAGGTTCTTCTCTGGCTACCGCTTTGTCTGGTTGGTCCCCTTGGGCATCCTCTTCAATTATTTCCGTTTCCGTGTCCATAACTACTTCGGTTTCTTCTGTATCACCTGTCTGTTGGTCCATTTCACTGTCCGTGACTAATTCTATTTCTTGTTCCTGTCCACCTTCTTCCTTCTCCTTCTCTTCTGCCCTCTTCTTCGATTTGCCTCGGGTATTATGCATTTCTTGTTTTCTCATAACTGCCAACGATAATTAGATTTTTTGGTATATATTTTTATTAAATATCAAAATTCTTTTCTAATTACCGCCCTTTTACGTTGAGCGCCAATCTTGTAACGTCGCGGTTTTTGTAGAGGTAATAGCGAAGACTTTGTATGTGGCTTATTGGGTGTTCGTCTTATTTAATTAAGCTCCCAATGTTGTTATGCGCCAAATCTGTAACGTAACCCAGTGAGGTATAGTAGAGTTATATTATATGCCCACGTGGTTAGCGTCAATTCTGTAACGTACTGCTTCTTGAGATATTAAAGTTTCCGCCTCTCCGCAGTCGCCACTTATGAATTATAATATCTGACGTTTTTTCTAAAAAAATAAATAAAGGATTTTTCTAATGTGTTACTCAATCTAAACAGAAATCGAGAGTGTGTGATTTGGGGTCAAAGAGGGAAGTTGTTCAGCCTTATGAAGAAAAGAGAGAGTAAGTACCAATTATTTACACTTGGTTTAGACGATTCCGGATTTTTTCAAATTGTTCGCTGTGATTTAAATCAGCTGATGGTGAGATAAGTTTCTACGCTTAGTTCAACCAGCCTACACTATAGCAAAATCTGATCCGAGGTGTTGATTTCTTCTGTTTTTGTGCTGAGACCTATTACAACTACCCACTACAAAATTATAACACACTTTATTATTCAAGATTATTTTTAAATAGTATTATTTATTAATATTATTGGTTTTTGTTTCCTGCCACCAAAATACAAGTATTGCAATTGATCTTTCCTTAAATAAAACATAATCTCGACTTCACAGAGCAAACATGGAATTATCTAAAGAGAAAAACATATATGGTTTTTATTTACCAAATTTTACTCTATTTAAAAAGAAACATCAATTAATATATAATTCTTAATAATTCCGCAGGGTTCAGGGTAAGTTCTTTTTGTTACGAGAGTGTCAGAAATGGATAATTACTAAGCTTTACAAATACCGAAAAAAATATTAAATAACTGTTTATTTTTTCGTGTAGTATGTAGTTCCAGGAATGTCCGTAAGAGTGCAGGGTGCTTTTGTTTACTTAAAAAAAAACATGTGATTAAATTAATATTTTGTGTTCTATATCAACGTTCGGAATGCGTTTTCTTCTTGAACTATCAAACGAAATGTTTATATTACCTCGCTCCGTATGGTTCTTACTGGAAAGAAGCTTTTTCGCTGGTGAGGTCCTTCTTGCGTTATAATTTCCTTAACGTCTGACGCATTTTTCGATCGTTAACTAGAACTATGGCGAAACCAGGTTGAATAATCAGAAGGTTTTCTTTCAATGTTTAGTAAGGAGTATAACCATTTAATTTTGATAAATCATGGATGATTATATAGTGGTCATGTTGCTTGTTAATTTAGTATTAATTTTCACTCCTCCAAAGTTCCAAAAAAGGTTATTTTTATTATAATTGTAGTAGCATCATTTCTTCAACTCTATGGTTTTATTCCAAAATTTATTCTTATTAACAATACTTGTTATTTCCGTCACTCTTAGTAACCCATAGTATTTTTATTATACAGGCAGTTTGTAATTATTATAAATTTATATTTTATTTACCGAAAAATAATTCTTTTCCATTCCGGTTTCTTTATCAATTTGGTTTACATAATAAGTTTTTGTTCATTTTCTAATGACCTTGTATATAAGTATTTGATAATTCTATTATCTTTAAATAAATTTATATATATTTTTTATTAGTCTCTCACAGTATTCCTACACTGTACTACTTCCTGCTGCCATCTCCCTCATAGTATTATTTTAATTTTTTATTATCCTTTGATATTTAAAAGTTTTTATGTTTTTTAAAACTAACCCTGGGTTATCCTATATTACAACACAAATATTTAAAAAAATATAACATGAACTTATGTATAACAATGGGTTGTCCATACAATATAAATATTATAATAAATAAATAAAAATACAACATCAGTTAGTAGTATTATAGCCTACTCTCATAGTTTTATAATTTTCAAACCTACAGCACAGTTTGGTAATAAGTTACCTTCACTTTTATTTTTTACCTCAATGGGTACACTATAACTCACTTTGCACCGTATATCACTCGAATTGTTTGTCATTTTTTAATGATATACTTTAATTTAGAGCTAGTTACAAGTTACCCATTTCTGACCTTTATATTATCATGAGTTAATTTATTGGGACCGGGTTATGTAACGTTACAATATATATATATATATATATGTATATATATATATATATATTGCAATGAAACACAGGATCCTGATAAGCAGTGCAGGCTTGTGTAATACACAGACGATAAACATTCATGTTTAAAGTGGTAGTTTGTTAGGTTTGGTTTTTTGTGGTATAAGTTTTGTATTTTAGAAAGGATAAGGAATTAGGCGTAGTCAAACTGTGTATTATTTTATGTGTTATTTATTCATGTACTATGTCAGTGGTAATGTGCGCGCGTGCGCGAGTGATAAACGTTTTCCCGGTGGTGCGTGATATATTTATTGTATCGTTGTGACACTTGAACTGAACATAAACTACAGTATTAGCTACAGTTCCTGTATATTTCCTAAGCTTAAAATGACGTTAAAATATGATTTCGTTAAAATATAAAGCTTGTTGTAAAACGCATTTATGCATGAGATAAAGGCATTCAGAGATTACCATGTATGCATGCTCTTGCAAATTCGATGCACTTTACACTGCTGAGTCATCTGCAAAGTAATCATGTGATTTCCTTCCACCAATAAGAAGCTGGAAGGCAGTCGGAATTTTCTTAAGCCTGTGGCTGCACAGTCAGTTCTTCTCATCTAGCTATCTCGATCGGAACGTGCAATTCCTGTGCAAGATTTTCCCCTTGCAAGAATTTGTTAAGTCTTTTCGGCGGTAGTAACGAGTGTGAAGGCTCAGAACTGTTTGTTTAATACATCTTTACACACGATATTGTTATTTAGCGTGTATAAATACATGAACTTAGACTGTGTTACTGTGTGAGGTATCTGCAGTACCAGTAGTATTTCATAATTTACTTATTAATAAAATATTGTCATCATTAGTTTCCGCGTGAGTGGAACATTTCCGCATAGGGAGGTCTGCTGATCGTGGTAGACCCAGTGTTACGCGTGAACACTTGAGGAGTCCGGATTGGTATAAGCCTAATATACCGTTTCTATAATACCCACTGTGACCTGAGATACTTATGAAGTATAAATACTGTATACAATTTCAGAAGTAGTATCCCTAGAACCGGTGTTTGTGTGCGAAGCGTCAGTGTCAACGTTGGAACTCCAGGACACCAGCCTAGCTGGAAGCGTCACCAGGGTGAACCATCTGTCATCGTACGTCACGCCTGACGACTCCACGACACAGCAAAGCCCCCCCCTTTCCATTAACAGCGCCGTGGGAATCATCATCATCATATATGTAATGTACCACAACTCGTATATGAACAATAATTAACACTTTAAAAGACTACATCTGAAACACTATCATTATTATGCTTGTCAAATATATCGTATAAACAATTTCATATGTCTTGTGTGCAATAAATAATCTTAAACCCTCCAATATAGACTTTTGCATTAAAACACACATACTACCATATCCTACGCGCCAATAGTTAAGTTATTTGTGTTGTCGCAATATGTTTGTGTGTGCGCGCGCGTGTGTCTTTGTGTATACAGTATATATTCCAATATTCACAATAAAAATGGAACACACAAAATAGAATGTCCAGATGGAATAAAATTTATATAGGCCAGACAAAGAAAAAACTACTCGACAGATTCCTTCAAGACCGCAATGCATTTTTAAAACCAAATATTTATAAATCTAATTTAGCCACACATTGTTCACTCGTGCTGGCGCACATGACTTATGAAGCGCAGCAAGTGGTAAGTCAAAGAGCTTAAACAGTGTGATATAAGCGACACTAAGACTCCTGTAGCCAGCATAAGTACAATCAATCGCTGGAAAAAAGCTTTATCCACAAGCCTTCTGGCTACGGTTTTTATGTAACACTAATGTTAAATAGAAATAATAGCTCTGTGCGGTGTGCAGTAAGTAGTCTCAAATACTTACGGAGGTTATCAGTTTGAGATTGACGTCAAAGAAACCACAAGCGCTGAATTCGATTTTCCTCGAAAACAGCTCTTTGAAGAAAGTATTTAACTAAAAGTTAGAAACATACGACACATAAATAATTTAAATCTTCATTTCAATTAATGGTGTAATTTATTATCTTATTCTAATACTTCCTTTTTATAATAATACTTATTATAATAATAATGTCTTTATTGCTATTTCAATAAAGGAAGCCTACGGAAATAATGCAGTTGTGTCCTAGACTTTACAAAGAAATTTGTTATATCTTTCGCTATATAAGATAAAGTGTAGTAATATATTTCACCTTAAAATTTAATCTTATATTACTATCGATTACATGTTTTCTTAACATTATGTTTAATTTTACACCTTTACTTTAACTTAAAATTTTATTTGTATACGTTTGTTCATCACGTTCGTTAAAACGTATATACGAGTTCAGAAAAGACCAAACTTTTTGAATAGCACGTCAACCCAGCCATGAAGGATGATGCGTCTGTGGCGTGTGCCTGGCGATGGCTTTACGGGAGGGACGAAACCGAGCCTCCCCCCCAGAGGATTGAAAAAAGTTGACGAATTTGATTAATCTCTTAATTTTTAAGCTGGTTTATTATTTTCAGCTATTATTTAAACTGTACAGAACATGTGTGTGTGTGTGTGTGTGTGTGTGTGTGTGTGTGTGTGTGTGTTTAAATATAGACTATACCCTTTTGCACGTTCAGGTGAAACTTTCGGGTTGATGGTCAGGCTCGTTTGTACTACCGGCACTGAAAAATTCACTCATCCTACTACTTCAAAATTTACATATAATGGAAACATCATGTACGTATTTCGTAAATATTGATTATTAAAATTACTAAGAATTTTATAACGATCTTGAGGCTGAGTTCACTCAACTTCCGAATTCTGAGTAAACTATTTTTATAAAAATTAATAAGAACTTCTTAGTGATAACAACAGAAATAGGCAAGTTTGGGAACTTGTTAAATATACTCTCAGGTAAATACCTAATAAACTTTTATTACGATTAGACTGTAGGTTACGGCAACTTTCAAAGTCGAGGTTTGTACAAAAAATTAAAAATGCACTTACTTTTCCTTTTCGAACAAAAATATTATAATATATAACTTCAATAATACTTGTTTACTTGGATCAAACACAGTTTATTATAATTAAATATATTTAACGATGATTATCCGTCACTACTGAAAATCACGTGTAGTAATTTTTTGTTCAGTCCCTAAATTCATATCATTTTTTCAGATAAGAGAGTCCAGAGGAAAGACAAAATTGTAAGTTATACTTAAATGTTGTTAAATTCGGCACTAACAAAAGACTCGCAACATAACTTGATTTATATTTCTTAAATACGCTACACATCTTAAGTTGTCTGGCGATCACTTCCCTTTAATGATTTTACTTTATTTGTGATTACTAATTTGGATTATTATTGTTAGATAACTACGCTGTTATACTACTTTTTATCACTACACTGGGATTCGTCTGATACTACTACCACTGTCACCACTAGATATTATCACTATCACCACTGGAATCATTCTGTTATTACTAATAAAGTCTTACTACAAACTACAGATTTTGAACAGTCGACGAAAACGAGTACACGAAAAACTGAGCCATAAGATAGACACTACTAATTATAGATTCGTTCTCTTATCATGAACGCGAATTACTTACTTTGTACTCCAGCTTTAAGTGCTTAGTAAGCGGTCTTTTTTCTGTGACTCTTTCTTTACCATTAGAACTGCGTAATATTGTGGTTCACCTGCATTATGAACATTCGTGTTTTAGCCTGTGTGTGTGTCCGCGCATGTGTGTGTGTACGTTGAACTCTTGAAATAAAACTGTCACTCACGCTGTTTCCTTCACTGTTTGGTGGCACCATAAGGCAGAGACAAAAGGAACAACATACTCAACACAGTAGATGATAAAAGTAACACAGAGAAGAAGTAATACGTGACAATATCACCACCATAGTTGACACCATCTAATATTGGTATTTTGTTACATAACATCAAACGCATGTAATGCTAATATATTTTACGACTGTATCCTGATCGTCGTATTGTACAGTGGAAAACAAAATACAAGACACCAATTAAGTTACTAATCACCAGCTTTAATTATCACAATTAAACAGTTTGTAATCAACAAGATAGTCTCTTACAACAAATCAAATAAAAATTGTTCACACGCAATAAAAATGTCTACTAATATAAAACACAATTGTATTACAATTGTCCCGCACAATTATAAAACACATAACATTTCACCACAATAGGCCTAATTACTTTTCACTAATAACCACTTGAACGCACAGAGTAATCGCCCGACAATAACTGAACTAAGCAGCAGGTATGGCCTATTTATAGTCTGCAGGGTTCCATAATATGCGTCCTTAACAAGCCATCGAAAATTCTAAAGGACACCTCAGGGCGAGCTTTGGAGAAACACGCACCGTTGGGCTAATTGAGAAACTTCTCAAACAACGCTATCGAATATACTAGATTGTTCCGTATTATGTAACACTGCCTCGCGTTGTTATATTGTTACATAATTCACGTACACATTAGAGCTGCAGGAATAGAGTAGAACAACGTTCTCCAGTGTACCAGAACGTTTCGTAATGACGTAACACTTTATCTGTATTACGTAACAGTATATTTATTAGGACAATACTGAATACGGACATTACAAAGCACACATTTTCTTGAAACTTTCGTTAAATTTATTGTTTCTTTAGAGAGATATTAATTTTAGAACATATATACTTGTTACCATTCTTAAAAATCCTTGTTCACTTTTCACATTAGTTTGTTATAGCTTCACTCTAAGAATGATTAAAAATGTTAAATTTTTTAAGAAGAATGATAAAAGTGTAAAAAAATGATAAATACATTGCTGTTAAATTTATAACAATCAGAAGTTATAACAAATACAAAATTTTAATTTATTAAACCTCGAAATTATTTTTAAATTTATAAGATTCGGGAGTTTATACATTGGCTAGTTTTTTATGGTATTATGTTAACTTTGATAAATGGAATTTACTTTTTAAGACTCAGTAAATTCAAAGTAATTTTGAATCAGCCAATGCTATACATTTAACTTACTTAGAAACGGAGTTTTCAAAGTATAAATATTACTTTAAATTTTATATACAATTTTATAGTAGCAAGAAAATTCAGTAAATTCCAGCAAGACATCTATTGCTTGATATGTCACGGCTGACTGTAAATATGGCATTTATAGTTTATGCAAACGATAGAAAAAAGAATTGCGTCTAATGGCAATTACATTTCTGTTGAGCGTTGTTACCACGTCCTATTTTAATTCCACTCCCACTTGTTTATTCGTTAGGTATAAACTTAGTTAAAACTAAATTAGCACAATACACGTTTGTCATAACTGTAATCCATAGGCACAATGTTTTTTTATAAGGTTTGCACAGTCTATAGCACGCTTTCTGTAAGCTGCCTACATAGTTACAGACACATCATGCAATAGAAATTTCGTGGGATAAGCTTAAAAATCTATCACGAAAATATCTCTCTTTGCCTGTACACTTTTACTGAATTATTTTAAAGGCCAAAAGTCTAATGTATAATTAATTTTTTATTGTTTAAAATTGTATAAAGGAGCTGGACAGTACACGTATTAGTATTCACATCTTCATGAACTCTAAAAGTAAATAAAAACATATACGGAAAAGTTTACGGAAAAAGCATATATTTAAATATGAAACATCAAATATTTAAAGCAGAGGTGAAGGGAAGCAAATGTTCTGAGCACGGTCAGAAGCAATGAGTCTCCCGTAATATCTCCGGAATATATTATCCTATCTCCGTAGTGGCCTTAACTGAACGTGTATAAATATTGGCAAATAAATATAAAAACATACTAAACATATAAACAAAAATTCTAACTATAATAATTAAAAATAAACAGCAATATCATAGGTCTTATTTAATAAATCTGAAAACTCTTATCCGTCATCAAATATTTTAAAAGCATTAAATATATCTCATTAAAATTAATTTACAAAGTTTGTTTTGTAAAGCTTGAAATTTACGATGTCTGTACTTTGGTTCTGTCAATCAGGGAGGCCAAAGTACAACATTTTTTAACATTCAGGTTATCTTCAGCAAATACAAGAATTACAGCATAACGTACATTCGTACCTCTGTTATAACGTCTTCTGTATGCTCTTCTTCCAAAAGATCACTGATCAGATCTGCCATCCTCTTTGACTACAATAATACAAAGTCAGTTTACAAATTATCTCATGCGCTTTCATGTGCATCTATGAATGTGTTTCAGGACGCTTACCTCAGACGCTATGGTGTCGCACACGCTGACCATGTAGAAAAGTTGGGCACAGTTATACAGCATGACGATAAAGAAAGCGGTTTTAAGGGGTAAGTTGGTGTGGTCAACATGAAATACCTCTAAACATGTACTCATGCCACATATGGAATTCACTATAACGTAAAGAAATATTCGTAGTGAGAAATATTTATTGATTAAGTTGCAAGAGGAGTACAACAGAAAGTGTATTTGATTAAACGTCCTTATCTTGTGAACGGTAACTTGTCTCTTGTTCGAAGCGAAGTCCACAAAGTTTTTCGCTACATCTTTGTGATGCACCTTGTTTTCAATGAATACTTTACGGTCACTTGGGGACAGATAAACTGGACACATGTTACTTAAGTATTCCAAGTGCCAGTTGATTATAATAAACTTACTCTTGATCACAGATGTAAGAGATACGAGGTACAAAGTGCAAGTCAGTAAAGCAGCGTACGACGCTAGAAACCCGAGTGAAATGACGACGCCAATTTTGAAAATAAACATCAGAGCGTACGCGAAGAAGAGTATTGCGGACAGAGCGAAAAGGTGCCAAGTGATGAGCTGGAAGTTTGTAGGACACTGTGTCTGGGCTACGTTTAAACTGTGGATCGTCCTCTCTACTTGGTCGAGCCTCTTGAACAATTTGCGATATGTGGTTTTCAATACAATCGGCATTACGATGCACGCTGTATGAAAACTTAAAATGACAACGTCTGAAAGTACGAGAGTGAAACAGACGATGTCTTTGTAATTGTAAAAGTGGACCATAATGCTCGCCGGCGTAGAATACGCTGAAATAAACAACAAGAACACAGAGTAGACGTTATAGACTCGACACGCTGTTGGACTGAACAGAGTTTCGTCGGGGAAAGTCCCGCAGAGTGTTGCAATCCGCTGTACCGGCCGCAGATAATCGGACGCCTTCGGATACATGATCGTTTTGCTAGTTCCACTGTCACTTTAATACCTGGTAATGAAAAAAATAGATATCGTTAACTTGTTTACACGAGTGCTGCAGAATTTCGTTGTTATTGTCAAACAACACCAATTGACGTAATTCATTTCGTCACTCTGCTGCAAATATATGTCAATAGGCTACACTACGACACCAATAATCGATACTCACATGTTCTGTGAAGTAAATTAGAAATATTAATTTACTAATGGTTGGTACTTGTACCAACAAGCTATTTGATACATACTTATTATATACTTCTTAAAGTAATATCTGACAATATATTTATATTCAAATTTATATATATATATATATATATATATATATATATATATTTCAATCACTTTCTGCTACAGTCCGTTTCTTGATGTATATAATACTATAATACTTATAACTAATTTACCTCAAGATATACTTTTTTCTTTAGGAACATGTTTCGGGAGATCTTGTTCTCCCATCTTCAGCCTTCGCCATCTTGTTTCTGGTGAAGTATTTGTGTGTTGGCTTCTGGATGTTATTAAGGTAGTTTGTTGGTCTTTGGTCCTTCAAAGTTGCATTATTGTGTGTGGTTGTGGTATCTGTTTTTGTATTTTGTGTATTTTCGATGTTGAGTGCTTTGAATATTGTGTCATGTTTTGTATTGATTGTATTTGTTTTGGTATTAATTTGTTTTGTGTTTTATGTTTGTAAATCTGTAAATTTTCCCAAATGTTCATTATGGTGCCTTTGTGTGGTATATGTTTTATTAGTGTTACATTGGTTATGTCTGGGAATTCATGTCCTGTGTTTATTGCATGTGTTGCTAAATTGGATTTATATGTATTTGGTTTTTTATTTTGAACACCTAAATGCATACAAAAAACCAAATATATATAAATCCAATTTAGCCACACATGCAATAAACACAGGACATGAATTCCCAGACATAACCAATGTAACACTAATAAAACATATACCACACAAAGGCACCATAATGAACATTTGGGAAAATTTACAGATTTACAAACATAAAACACAAAACAAATTAATACCAGAACAAATACAATCAATACAAAACATGACACAATATTCAAAGCACTCAACATCGAAAATACACAAAATACAAAAACAGATACCACAACCACACACAATAATGCAACTTTGAAGGACCAAAGACCAACAAACTACCTTAATAACATCCAGAAGCCAACACGCAAATACTTCACCAGAAACAAGATGGCGAAGGCTGAAGATGGGAGAACAAGATCTCCCGAAACATGTTCCTAAAGAAAAAAGTATATCTCGAGGTAAATTAGTTATAAGTATTATAGTAATATATATATATATATATATATATATATTGTACTCTGTTCTTAATTTTCTGATATAATAATATTTATTATATGCACCACGTTGGTTGCGTCATTTATTGTACTGTAATTAATTTTATGAGTCTTGTAATTATTTAATAGTATAATATAATTAAGAAATGTACCTACTGTTATTAGGTTGTTTTGTTTACCAGTACATGTAAAGAAACTCTTTCTCTCAGGGTTAATGATTATTAATCTGTTTGATCGTATTCACGATTGTATCTAATATTTTCTTTTCTTTAAACCAAACCAAATTCAGTTAATATGTAGTATTTTGAGAATTAGCCATGTAAAAAATAAATACCAGACTAATGTAACTTAACCGACTCTGAATTCTTCCAGCTGCCACGGGTTCACTTCTGGTTGTTGTTTACCTTTTTTCAAAAGCAATATCAGGCTTGGCGATCTGTTCCTTCACACAAATTTCTTATTGATCTCACCGCTGAATGCTGCTCTACAGGACGACTGCAACACAGATGTCTCCTCGGAACACTTAATTATCCTTTATGGCCACTTAAACTCTTCTCCAGTCCAGGATTTCCCTCTTCTATCGTCGTTCTATTAAGGATATTGTTATATTTCTCGTAATATTATTTATTAATTAAATATTATAATCAAAACTCTGGTATCACAAATTAAATTCCTTTACTGTATGTTCTTTTCCATATTACATTAACTTGATGATGTACAAATGTTATCTTATGAATTTAGACTCTTCAAGCTACTTTTAATAGATATAATTTTAGACTCTTCATGCTGTTACTATTCGATATAAAATTAGATTCTTCACGTTACTCTTATTGAAAATAAAATTAGACTTATAACGTTACTCTTATTGAATATAATTGAAGACTCCTGACGTTACTCTTATTGAAAATAAAAATAGACTCCTGATGTAACTCTTATTAAACATAATTGAAGACTAATAAAAATTTCCTTCATCACTATACTATACCATTTTTTTAACAATTTACAAAATTGCCACTTTGATAATTCCCTAATTTCTTTACATCTGTTTATCATATACCTATTAAAACATATATCATTTTTCTATTTCTTATTAAACATCTTTATTTTACGTCTAATATTCGTAATTCTATTTGTTATTTATTAAATTATAATTTTATTACTCTTTACTCTTCTTATAACATTCATTCCGATTTCATATATTCTTTTCATAACATATAACTGAATATTGTTTTATATCATTTAGGAATCGACCTCTATGTTGACTGGGTGAGTCGATAGTCCCAATGTTTTTTGTTTACATTTTAAAACATATGTTACATTCAATACAAAATCGGCATCCTTTCTCTTTTAAAATTTATTACCTCCCTATTATGTACTGTGTGCATTTTAACAGCAGTACATAATACCTTCCCTTATTTCATAATTTCAGATACAATTTTAGATAAAATTTTGAAATAACCAACATAGTCTAATTTTAATATTTAAACATCTGATTAATTAGGTATTTGTACCTCACAAAATTCTTTTAACAAATTGGTTTTTTCTTTTATTAATATTAAAAATATGGTTCATTATTATCATGAATCATGATATCTTAAACACTTATTTATGACTAAAAACAACGTTAATTAAACCAACTGGTTTTACATCAAAACAATAAATAACAAATAACAATTGTGCCTAATTTTATGGCTAAAAAACTCAAAAACATGACTAAAACATTATCTTTCTTTTGAACCTCACTTTCCCAATCCGGGTCATACATTTCATTTGTTCTTCATTTAAGAATTATTTTTCTTTTAATTATTACTTTATTTATACGGTCGAATCTGATTAAAATTTTATGTATCTTTAACCTTCCCATCTTGGTATTTAATTACTACAAATCCACACAATTTAATCCTACTGGCTATGACATTATTCAACTTGAGAGTCATTATATTCTTCACCAATCTGGTAAGTACCCTCTTAATTCTATTACAATATTCTTCCCAACTGTTTGATGCAATTACTAAATCATCGACATAACCCGTAATAACTTCTAAAATCTCCTTGCCCCCTACTCAGTCAAATCATTCTGTAAATATGGCCACATTATGGACCAGCCCAAAAGGTGTTCTCTTGAAATGATAACTTATACCATTCACATATTCTATACTTTCTGGATGCAATTCTATTTGCCAATATCCAGGTACAGCATTACAATTATAAAAAAATGACGTTATTAAAACGTTTTAAAACTATTCTTATATTCTTTGGTGACGCCTTATCAGGAATTATCATCTGATTAATTTGACGCTCATCCAACACAATATTAAGGACTTATCCTTACATGGGAATTACTACTAACGGGCTTGTTTTTTTGACTGACTTATTTCAATTATCTTTTTACTAATCCTTTGTCGATTTCTTATTTTATATGCCCTCTTACTGTATAGGGTATTGGGTATAATTTCTTATTTAAACTCACCTTCTCTCTTATGGGTCATTTGTATTGCACTCCTATTATCTTGCCAAGTTTATCTTCCATTGTTTCATTCAGTAACTGATGGTTCATTTCTTTATTTATTTGTTTTAAGTATTTATTCTCTTTACTCAGTATTATCACCTTATTATTGTTATTAACCGTCTTTCTCTTCTTAATCGATTCAAAATAATTTCCCTGAAGTATCCTGTAAGATGTTCTTACGTTTTTTGAATTTGGTGGGTTCTTTTCCTTTCTTTTAATTCATAAAATAAAAATTTTTATTTGTAATAACTTCAATATTATGTTGTTTGTCTTATTAATTAACCTAATCTTTGTTCTATCAGTTTGCTGTGGTCCATGCCCAAAAAAATCAGTCCCTTCTTTCCATATTTTCATCTTTAGTTCATCCATTGTCAAATACATAAGTTATCCTTTTCGCCCGGACTATTATTGTTTTCAGTATGAATTCTATCCTTGTCCACTTTATCACTACTACCTTGTATTCTGATTTTTCTGCTGCGAAGTCTTCACTCATTTCAAGACCTCCTGTTGAATTTCCAATCAATTCTGTCCTAATGACATATGTTTCGATCACTCTGTACTGCAATTTTTCGAACACCAAATTTTCAATGGTATCTTCGCCTACTTTTAACGCTTTATTCTCTAGTTCTTTAACCAAATATGTCACTGGTATATCAACTATTGATGATAAAGCTGATATGTTATTATCCCTTTCTTTTTCTGATTTAATCATTTTCAATATAAATGTCCTTAAGATTTTCCTATAATTTGTTAATTCTGTTCTTTCCCTGTAATTAGCGATTGGGAGATTACGTACATTAACCAGCCAACTCCTAATCATATCTAATTCTTCCTGTGTATTTTTCTGTTTCTTGGGACGTCTTTTACCTATTTTCTTCGTCTTCTATTCCACATACTTATTATTCTCTTTGTTTCTACTATGTTTCTTTTCAGATAACAATACACTTTTGTCTTCTTTATTTTCTATTTCTTTATTACCTTTTATTTTCTGATTTACTGGTCCCCTGATTTGATCGTTTGGTATGACTTCTATCTTTGTTTCTATTGACTGGTTTTCATCATTCCTTATTTCTTTCATTGTTTCTATATTCAGTTTCACCTTTGCGGATTGCCTAACGTTCTTTTCCTCATAACTTTGTACTATTAACTTGATTTCAGCCTTTTGCTGGTCTAATTTATCATTCACCC
Source organism: Magicicada septendecula (assembly GCA_034769895.1). Lineage (NCBI taxonomy): Eukaryota > Metazoa > Arthropoda > Insecta > Hemiptera > Cicadidae > Magicicada > Magicicada septendecula. The sequence goes on from CM068375.1 coordinate 248,390,029, forward strand.
CATTCATTTGTTGTTGAATGGTCTCCTTTAATTCCTCATTATTTTGTTTTAATAAATTTTCATTATCCTCTTTCATTTGTTTCTTTAATGTTTCACTGTTACTATCCATTTTTTCATTTATTTGTTTCAATAATGTTTCGCTGGTTTTGTTATTCCCTTCCATTATAATTCTCATAATCTCCTGGAAATTTGCATCCATTGGTTGGTTTGGTTTCTTTGGTTGGTCCCCTTGGGCATCCTCTACTATTACTTCCATTTCAGTTTCTTCCTCTTCAGCACTATTACTCCTTAATTCATATCGTTGCTCTGGTTTGTTAGCCATTTTACAATCTTTAACTTAATTTAATTACAAGGAAACAAATTTTTTATGCTAATTAAATTTAACAAAATTGTGTTATTTGGTGCTGGTTTAAAGAAAATCTTTGCTTTCACGTATGGGCGCCATTTATGTACTCTTCTTAATTTTCTGATATAATAATATTTATTATATGCACCACGTTGGTTGCGTCATTTATTGTACTGTAATTAATTACAGGTATTGTAATTAAGATCTGCTCCACGTTGGATCAGCCATTTAATGTACTGTTATTTTTTTATGAGTCTTGTAATTATTTAATAGTATAATATAATTAAGAAATGTACCTACTGTTATTAGGTTTTTTTGTTTACCAGTACATGTAAAGAAACTCTTTCTCTCAGGGTTAATGATTATTAATCTGTTTGATCGTATTTACGATTGTATCTAATATTTTCTTTTCTTTAAACCAAACCAAATTCAGTTAATATGTAGTATTTTGAGAATTAGCCATGTAAAAAATAAATACCAGACTAATGTAACTTAACCGACTCTGAATTCTTCCAGCTGCCACGGGTTCACTTCTGGTTGTTGTTTACCTTTTTTCAAAAGCAATATCAGGCTTGGCGATCTGTTCCTTCACACAAATTTCTTATTGATCTCACCGCTGAATGCTGCTCTACAGGACGACTGCAACACAGATGTCTCCTCGGAACACTTAATTATACTTTATGGCCACTTAAACTCTTCTCCAGTCCAGGATTTCCCTCTTCTATCGTCGTTCTATTAAGGATATTGTTATATTTCTCGTAATCTTATTTATTTATTAAATATTATAATCAAAACTCTGGTATCACAAATTAAATTCCTTTACTGTATGTTCTTTTCCATATTACATTAACTTGATGATGTACAAATGTTATCTTATGAATTTAGACTCTTCAAGCTACTTTTAATAGATATAATTTTAGACTCTTCATGCTGTTACTATTCGATATAAAATTAGATTCTTCACGTTACTCTTATTGAAAATAAAATTAGACTCCTGATGTAACTCTTATTAAATATAATTGAAGACTAATAAAAATTTCCTTCATCACTATACAATACCATTTTTTTAACAATTTACAAATTTGCCACCTTGATAATTCCCTAATTTCTTTACATCTGTTTATCATATACCTATTAAAACATATATCATTTTTCTATTTCTTATTAAACATCTTTATTTTACCTCTAATATTCGTAATTTTATTTGTTATTTATTAAATTATAATTTTATTACTCTTTACTCTTCTTACAACATTCATTCCGATTTCATATATTCTTTTCATAACATATAACTGAATATTGTTTTATATCATATAGGAATCGACCTCTATGTTGACTGGGTGAGTCGATAGTCCCAATGTTTTTTGTTTACATTTTAAAACATATGTTACATTCAATACAAAATCGGCATCCTTTCTCTTTTAAAATTTATTACCTCCCTATTATGTACTGTGTGCATTTTAACAGCAGTACATAATACCTTCCCTTATTTCATAATTTCAGATACAATTTTAGATGAAATTTTGAAATAACCAACATAGTCTAATTTTAATATTTAAACATCTGATTAATTAGGTATTTGTACCTCACAAAATTCTTTTAACAAATTGGTTTTTTCTTTTATTAATATTACAAATATGGTTCATTATTATCATGAATCATGATATCTTAAACACTTATTTATGACTTAAAACAACGTTAATTAAACCAACTGGTTTTACATCAAAACAATAAATAACAAAGAACAATTGTGCCTAATTTTATGGCTAAAAAACTCAAAAACATGACTAAAACATTATCTTTCTTTTGAACCTCACTTTCCCAATCCGGGTCATACATTTCATTTGTTCTTCATTTAAGAATTATTTTTCTTTTAATTATTACTTTATTTATACGGTCGAATCTGATTAAAATTTTATGTATCTTTAACCTTCCCATCTTGGTATTTAATTACTACAAATCCACACAATTTAATCCTACTGGCTATGACATTATTCAACTTGAGAGTCATTATATTCTTCACCAATCTGGTAAGTACCCTCTTAATTCTATTACAATATTCTTCCCAACTGTTTGATGCAATTACTAAATCATCGACATAACCCGTAATAACTTCTAAAATCTCCTTGCCCCCTACTCAGTCAAATCATTCTGTAAATATGGCCACATTATGGACCAGCCCAAAAGGTGTTCTCTTGAAATGATAACTTATACCATTCACATATTCTATACTTTCTGGATGCAATTCTATTTGCCAATATCCAGGTACAGCATTACAATTATAAAAAAATGACGTTATTAAAACGTTTTAAAACTATTCTTATATTCTTTGGTGACGCCTTATCAGGAATTGTCATCTGATTAATTTGACGCTCATCCAACACAATATTAAGGACTTATCCTTACATGGGAATTACTACTAACGGGCTTGTTTTTTTGACTGACTTATTTCAATTATCTTTTTACTAATCCTTTGTCGATTTCTTATTTTATATGCCCTCTTACTGTATAGGGTATTGGGTATAATTTCTTATTTAAACTCACCTTCTCTCTTATGGGTCATTTGTATTGCACTCCTATTATCTTGCCAAGTTTATCTTCCATTGTTTCATTCAGTAACTGATGGTTCATTTCTTTATTTATTTGTTTTAAGTATTTATTCTCTTTACTCAGTATTATCACCTTATTATTGTTATTAACCGTCTTTCTCTTCTTAATCGATTCAAAATAATTTCCCTGAAGTATCCTGTAAGATGTTCTTACGTTTTTTGAATTTGGTGGGTTCTTTTCCTTTCTTTTAATTCATAAAATAAAAATTTTTATTTGTAATAACTTCAATATTATGTTGTTTGTCTTATTAATTAACCTAATCTTTGTTCTATCAGTTTGCTGTGGTCCATGCCCAAAAAAATCAGTCCCTTCTTTCCATATTTTCATCTTTAGTTCATCCATTGTCAAATACATAAGTTATCCTTTTCGCCCGGACTATTATTGTTTTCAGTATGAATTCTATCCTTGTCCACTTTATCACTACTACCTTGTATTCTGATTTTTCTGCTGCGAAGTCTTCACTCATTTCAAGACCTCCTGTTGAATTTCCAATCAATTCTGTCCTAATGACATATGTTTCGATCACTCTGTACTGCAATTTTTCGAACACCAAATTTTCAATGGTATCTTCGCCTACTTTTAACGCTTTATTCTCTAGTTCTTTAACCAAATATGTCACTGGTATATCAACTATTGATGATAAAGCTGATATGTTATTATCCCTTTCTTTTTCTGATGTAATCATTTTCAATATAAATGTCCTTAAGATTTTCCTATAATTTGTTAATTCTGTTCTTTCCCTGTAATTAGCGATTGGGAGATTACGTACATTAACCAGCCAACTCCTAATCATATCTAATTCTTCCTGTGTATTTTTCTGTTTCTTGGGACGTCTTTTACCTATTTTCTTCGTCTTCTACTCCACATACTTATTATTCTCTTTGTTTCTGCTATGTTTCTTTTCAGATAACAATACACTTTTGTCTTCTTTATTTTCTATTTCTTTATTACCTTTTATTTTCTGATTTACTGGTTCCCTAATTTGATCGTTTGGTATGACTTCTATCTTTGTTTCTATTGACTGGTTTTCATCATTCCTTATTTCTTTCATTGTTTCTATATTCAGTTTCACCTTTGCGGATTGCCTAACGTTCTTTTCCTCATAACTTTGTACTATTAACTTGATTTCAGCCTTTTGCTGGTCTAATTTATCATTCACCCCATTCATTTGTTGTTGAATGGTCTCCTTTAATTCCTCATTATTTTGTTTTAATAAATTTTCATTATCCTCTTTCATTTGTTTCTTTAATGTTTCACTGTTACTATCCATTTTTTCATTTATTTGTTTCAATAATGTTTCGCTGGTTTTGTTATTCCCTTCCATTATAATTCTCATAATCTCCTGGAAATTTGCATCCATTGGTTGGTTTGGTTTCTTTGGTTGGTCCCCTTGGGCATCCTCTACTATTACTTCCATTTCAGTTTCTTCCTCTTCAGCACTATTACTCCTTAATTCATATCGTTGCTCTGGTTTGTTAGCCATTTTACAATCTTTAACTTAATTTAATTACAAGGAAACAAATTTTTTATGCTAATTAAATTTAACAAAATTGTGTTATTTGGTGCTGGTTTAAAGAAACTCTTTGCTTTCACGTATGGGCGCCATTTATGTACTCTTCTTAATTTTCTGATATAATAATATTTATTATATGCACCACGTTGGTTGCGTCATTTATTGTACTGTAATTAATTACAGGTATTGTAATTAAGATCTGCTCCACGTTGGATCAGCCATTTAATGTACTGTTATTTTTTTATGAGTCTTGTAATTATTTAATAGTATAATATAATTAAGAAATGTACCTACTGTTATTAGGTTTTTTTGTTTACCAGTACATGTAAAGAAACTCTTTCTCTCAGGGTTAATGATTATTAATCTGTTTGATCGTATTTACGATTGTATCTAATATTTTCTTTTCTTTAAACCAAACCAAATTCAGTTAATATGTAGTATTTTGAGAATTAGCCATGTAAAAAATAAATACCAGACTAATGTAACTTAACCGACTCTGAATTCTTCCAGCTGCCACGGGTTCACTTCTGGTTGTTGTTTACCTTTTTTCAAAAGCAATATCAGGCTTGGCGATCTGTTCCTTCACACAAATTTCTTATTGATCTCACCGCTGAATGCTGCTCTACAGGACGACTGCAACACAGATGTCTCCTCGGAACACTTAATTATACTTTATGGCCACTTAAACTCTTCTCCAGTCCAGGATTTCCCTCTTCTATCGTCGTTCTATTAAGGATATTGTTATATTTCTCGTAATCTTATTTATTTATTAAATATTATAATCAAAACTCTGGTATCACAAATTAAATTCCTTTACTGTATGTTCTTTTCCATATTACATTAACTTGATGATGTACAAATGTTATCTTATGAATTTAGACTCTTCAAGCTACTTTTAATAGATATAATTTTAGACTCTTCATGCTGTTACTATTCGATATAAAATTAGATTCTTCACGTTACTCTTATTGAAAATAAAATTAGATTCCTGATGTAACTCTTATTAAATATAATTGAAGACTAATTAAATTTCCTTCATCACTATAGAATACCATTTTTTTAACAATTTACAAATTTGCCACCTTGATAATTCCCTAATTTCTTTACATCTGTTTATCATATACCTTATAAACATATATCATTTTTCTATTTCTTATTAAACATCTTTATTTTACCTCTAATATTCGTAATTTTATTTGTTATTTATTAAATTATAATTTTATTACTCTTTACTCTTCTTATAACATTCATTCCGATTTCATATATTCTTTTCATAACATATAACTGAATATTGTTTTATATCATATAGGAATCGACCTCTATGTTGACTGGGTGAGTCGATAGTCCCAATGTTTTTTGTTTACATTTTAAAACATATGTTACATTCAATACAAAATCGGCATCCTTTCTCTTTTAAAATTTATTACCTCCCTATTATGTACTGTGTGCATTTTAACAGCAGTACATAATACCTTCCCTTATTTCATAATTTCAGATACAATTTTAGATGAAATTTTGAAATAACCAACATAGTCTAATTTTAATATTTAAACATCTGATTAATTAGGTATTTGTACCTCACAAAATTCTTTTAACAAATTGGTTTTTTCTTTTATTAATATTACAAATATGGTTCATTATTATCATGAATCATGATATCTTAAACACTTATTTATGACTTAAAACAACGTTAATTAAACCAACTGGTTTTACATCAAAACAATAAATAACGAAGAACAATTGTGCCTAATTTTATGGCTAAAAAACTCAAAAACATGACTAAAACATTATCTTTCTTTTGAACCACACCTTCCCAATCCGGGTCATACATTTCATTTGTTCTTCATTTAAGAATTATTTTTCTTTTAATTATTACTTTATTTATACGGTCGAATCTGATTAAAATTTTATGTATCTTTAACCTTCCCATCTTGGTATTTAATTACTACAAATCCACACAATTTAATCCTACTGGCTGTGACATTATTCAACTTGAGAGTCCTTATATTCTTCACCAATCTGGTAAGTACCCTCTTAATTCTATTACAATATTCTTCCCAACTGTTTGATGCAATTACTAAATCATCGACATAACCCGTAATAACTTCTAAAATCTCCTTGCCCCCTACTCAGTCAAATCATTCTGTAAATATGGCCACATTATGGACCAGCCCAAAAGGTGTTCTCTTGAAATGATAACTTATACCATTCACATATTCTATACTTTCTGGATGCAATTCTATTTGCCAATATCCAGGTACAGCATTACAATTATAAAAAAATGACGTTATTAAAACGTTTTAAAACTATTCTTATATTCTTTGGTGACGCCTTATCAGGAATTATCATCTGATTAATTTGACGCTCATCCAACACAATATTAAGGACTTATCCTTACATGGGAATTACTACTAACGGGCTTGTTTTTTTGACTGACTTATTTCAGTTATCTTTTTACTAATCCTTTGTCGATTTCTTATTTTATATGCCCTCTTACTGTATAGGGTATTGGGTATAATTTCTTATTTAAACTCACCTTCTCTCTTATGGGTCATTTGTATTGCACTCCTATTATCTTGCCAAGTTTATCTTCCATTGTTTCATTCAGTAACTGATGGTTCATTTCTTTATTTATTTGTTTTAAGTATTTATTCTCTTTACTCAGTATTATCACCTTATTATTGTTATTAACCGTCTTTCTCTTCTTAATCGATTCAAAATAATTTCCCTGAAGTATCCTGTAAGATGTTCTTACGTTTTTTGAATTTGGTGGGTTCTTTTCCTTTCTTTTAATTCATAAAATAAAAATTTTTATTTGTAATAACTTCAATATTATGTTGTTTGTCTTATTAATTAACCTAATCTTTGTTCTATCAGTTTGCTGTGGTCCATGCCCAAAAAAATCATTCCCTTCTTTCCATATTTTCATCTTTAGTTCATCCATTGTCAAATACATAAGTTATCCTTTTCGCCCGGACTATTATTGTTTTCAGTATGAATTCTATCCTTGTCCACTTTATCACTACTACCTTGTATTCTGATTTTTCTGCTGCGAAGTCTTCACTCATTTCAAGACCTCCTGTTGAATTTCCAATCAATTCTGTCCTAATGACATATGTTTCGATCACTCTGTACTGCAATTTTTCGAACACCAAATTTTCAATGGTATCTTCGCCTACTTTTAACGCTTTATTCTCTAGTTCTTTAACCAAATATGTCACTGGTATATCAACTATTGATGATAAAGCTGATATTTTATTATCCCTTTCTTTTTCTGATTTATTCATTTTCAATATAAATGTCCTTAAGATTTTCCTATAATTTGTTAATTCTGTTCTTTCCCTGTAATTAGCGATTGGGAGATTACGTACATTAACCAGCCCACTCCTAATCATATCTAATTCTTCCTGTGTATTTTTCTGTTTCTTGGGACGTCTTTTACCTATTTTCTTCGTCTTCTTTTGCACATACTTATTATTCTCTTTGTTTCTGCTATGTTTCTTTTCAGATAACAATACACTTTTGTCTTCTTTATTTTCTATTTCTTTATTACCTTTTATTTTCTGATTTACTGGTTCCCTGATTTGATCGTTTGGTATGAATTCTATCTTTGTTTCTATTGACTGGTTTTCATCATTCCTTATTTCTTTCATTGTTTCTATATTCAGTTTCACCTTTGCGGATTGCCTAACGTTGTTTTCCTCATAACTTTGTACTATTAACTTGATTTCAGCCTTCTGCTGGTCTAATTTATCATTCACCCCATTCATTTGTTGTTGAATGGTCTCCATTAAATTCCTCATTATTTTGTTTTAATAAATTTTCATTATCCTCTTTCATTTGTTTCTTTAATGTTTCACTGTTACTATCCATTTTTTCATTTATTTGTTTCAATAATATTTCGCTGGTTTTGTTATTCCCTTCCATTATAATTCTCATCATCTCCTGGAAATTTGCATCCATTGGTTGGTTTGGTTTCTTTGGTTGGTCCCCTTGGGCATCCTCTACTATTACTTCCATTTCAGTTTCTTCCTCTTCAGCACTATTACTCCTTAATTCATATCGTTGCTCTGGTTTGTTAGCCATTTTACATTCTTTAACTTAATTTAATTACAAGGAAACAAATTTTTTATGCTAATTAAATTTAACAAAATTGTGTTATTTGGTGCTGGTTTAAACAAAATCTTTGCTTTCACGTATGGGCGCCATTTATGTACTCTTCTTAATTTTCTGATATAATAATATTTATTATATGCACCACGTTGGTTGCGTCATTTATTGTACTGTAATTAATTACAGGTATTGTAATTAAGATCTGCTCCACGTTGGATCAGCCACTTAATGTACTGTTATTTTTTTATGAGTCTTGTAATTATTTAATAGTATAATATAATTAAGAAATGTACCTACTGTTATTAGGTTTTCTTGTTTACCAGTACACGTAAAGAAACTCTTTCTCTCAGGGTTAATGATTATAAATCTGTTTGATCGTATTTACGATTGTATCTAATATTTTTTTTTCTTTAAACCAAACCAAATTCAGTTAATATGTAGTATTTTGAGAATTAGCCATGTAAAAAGTAAATACCAGACTAATGTAACTTAACCGACTCTGAATTCTTCCAGCTGCCACGGGTTCATTTCTGGTTGTTGTTTACCTTATTTCAAAAGCAATATCAGGCTTGGCGATCTGTTCCTTCACACAAATTTCTTATTGATCTCACCGCTGAATGCTGCTCTACAGGACGACTGCAACACAGATGTCTCCTCGGAACACTTAATTATCCTTTATGGCCACTGAAACTCTTCTCCAGTCCAGGATTTCCCTCTTCTATCGTCGTTCTATTAAGGATATTGTTATATTTCTCGTAATCTTATTTATATATTAAATATTGTAATCAAAACTCTTGTATCACAAATTAAATTCCTTTACTTGTAACGTATTGCCGCGTTACAAATCCAGGGAACCCATCTTAACTGAGCTCTGTCAATTATATGGGCTGCCTACGTTGTAACGAAGTGTATCCACACTTATTAACTGAACAAATCACTTACTAACTGTGTAAGGGAACAAGGGAAGGTATTTTATTGATTTACTCACTCATTATATGTGTGTAACAAGAAGACTTCTCTTTATTCTGACAACATTTACTGACAGATCCCATGACATCACTAATTAAACTAAAGTTACTTCAATGCTTTCATCAAACTTTGGGATCAAATTGATTCTATGTAGCTATACCTCGGATCCGGGTCAACTTTCTGTACTTTGTAGTTAAGACTTTTAATTATACTCAATTCATGATATTGGCTTGCAAGGCTTTCTTTAACCATTTGAAGAATGGTACTATTACTTGGAATGATACTACGATACATTAACATATGAACCGTTACAACGTATGATATTTGAGTAGTTACAATAAACTCTTTTAGATTTACTCTTTTAAACCCTTTTAGATTTACTCTTTTAATGTTTACATAAAATTAATAGTCTTTGAAAAGTAGCTTTTAAAGTTGTGTAGTGTAACAAATATTAGTAACCCTCGATAGACAGGCTATCGAGTCACCTTTAGAATGGAATGTAGAAACCTCGTCCTGGGGTGTCCGTCTTGGGAATCCTTGAATGCGGCGTCATCATCTCGGTCGGGTCTTCGTCGATAAGGTGTCGAGTGTTCACAGCGTATACTGAAGCTTCTACGGTGTAATTATATGTAGATTCTCGGCTGTCCTGGTCTGCATCTTCATCGAGTATATGAGTGTTTATAAAGTTCTGGTAGATCACATCTTCAGGAATGATGTTGAAAGTGTAGTTACTTCTTGAAGCGAGTAGTCCTCTTGTTTAACACCATTTTAGTGTATTGTGTTACATATTATGTCCTTTTGTTATCACCATTTATATTAATTGATACATAACACACGCCTTTAGTAGCAATATTTCATATACAATATTTAAGTTAAAACAAAAGAATTAGCGACATTGTGTCAGAGCGTTTGCTCGCACGTCTGCACTGCATGAAGTCAACATTGCGAGAGAGCGTTTTTCGGCTCGCTCAGACTGGTACTTAACAAGGGGGAGATGGGCAACTACTGCGCGAGAATATAGTCCCTATCTATATTTAAGTTAACATTTTTACTTACAAAAAACTTATGCCTTAATAAACATACATAATTTAAGTAAGTTGTTTTAGCGACTATCTGTGTCTTCAGTTATTTTGTTATTAACATTAGGTTTTTTTAAATTTTATTCTAAATTACAGACGACTCGGGAGACATGTCGAGTCCGGAATTAACAGGTCACCGCCTGATAACAGCAAATGCTTCAATATGACAATAATAACTTTTTAAAATTTGCTTTTTTATTAATGTTTCTTTGAACTTATTAATTACTTCTTTCTCTCATACTGAGTACATACAGGGGTTTTAGGTATTATAGTGAGATTTAAATGGCTTAATCGCTTGCGAACTTAATTTAAAAATTTTTTTTTTATTTTACGATTATTGTTACAATTTAAATCGTCACATACTCCACCGCTTAATTAGCACGTTACGGTTTTTTTTTCTAACTCACAATTGGGGACTGGGAGTATGTTTAGTGTCAGTGTGTGAAGTTATTTATTATTAGTATTATTTATTATTAGTGCACAGTTTGTTTTCTCTAATTCTCTTTAAATGATCTTGTTCATTTAAATGATCGCCTTCGTGAAATTCCTTTTTTCTCACTTCTTACAGTACTAACTTATATTTTAATCTTAATACTAATTTCCAAACCTTAGATTGGAAAGATCCCTACTTATCCGTAACTCACAACATCGTGGCCCGACTGACATCAGCTTACTCTAACTACTCTAGTTAGCTTTCAGCATTCATTAATGATCTTTGGCACCTTTCTGCCCTATCATTACCCTTTTCAATCGGCGCCGTTGTGACCTGTTACGTTACATGTATAATCACTTCTTGATTATATACCATAAACTTATTTCTAATGTAATCTGAAGAGGATCCCATACTCCACTTTAGATTACTGTTACTTGAGAGAAGCGGAATCTCACGAAGATAATTCTCTTTTAAATCTTTAACAATAACTAAACAAACTATGCGGGAGGGGAGACACTTTACACAATGCATAGTAATGCACACTAGGGAGGTTTTCAATTGTTTACACTTGCACCGGTTTATCACAATAGGGAGGGTGCGTGGCTGCTTAGTACAGTTCCTAACACGCTTTATTTTCTCTAACTTGCCACCACCGTGGTGTTTACACTATGCAACTACACTTGTATTATTATTAAATTTTTTTTTCTCTTCTGCTACGCTTCACACAAATTTAGTTTACATTAAGATTTATTCAGCTCTATTATTTAAAGCCATTATTATTATTCATTTATTATTATTTTCTTTATTATTTATTAATTACTTTGGGGGATTTAAGAAACGCACCTAGAACTATTTACTATTTATTTAGCACTCTTCATTTATTATTAATAAATTTATTATTAAGTCACTACATTATTTAATTGTCGTCACGGGGAAAATGCTTGAACTACTATACTGTACACATTTACACATATATAGGATAAATTCTTAAGTAATTAATTTACACAAATTAGAAAAGAACAATTTCTCTTCTAAGGGAGAGACAGAAATTCCACACACATATTTTCAATGATAAATAGCTGATCAGCTGTTTTCTGGAATGTAGGTCACCCTCTGTATTTAGTTAACAAAGGAAGGCTGAGAGTGTCAGGGAGAATAGGGGGTTTGCTTTTACGCATTGTTGTCTACACAATGCTACCGATTATTTCCTGAACAGGTCCGAAATAGCGGAGAGGGGCTAGCAGGCACGCATAGGGAGAATCTTATTCAACAACTCTATTATTACGCTTTGTAACACTTTGACTCCATTCATTCATATACTTTTCCCAATTATATCAATTAATTATTTTGCTCACAATTTCAAATTACGAAATTCTTTGCACTTAATTACCTGGGTCTACATTACGCAGGAGCATTATTATTAACAAAATTTTTTTTTTATGTATAACACATATTGGTGTATGTCTAACATATACTATGCAGAAGTATTCAAGAAACAACAGGTCATGGATTGTCATAAAACAAACCTGTCACAGATTGCTCAGTTGACCAAAATTGTAATGTTTGGTCACAATTCACGTATGCAAGTAGGTACCTGCATATATCTTTATTCAAATATATTTCAGCTTCTACTGACTATCATTTACGTATTTTGTAAAATATTAGATATGTTTTGAAAATTAAAGTTACCTTAATAACATTTTCTGAGTGCATAGATCAATAACTGAATATAAAAATTAACCAAGCAAAGTGCTGCAATTTTGTTAGCGTCACGATGCTTACAACACCTTTATAAAAAATAGCAGAGTGGCGCAATTTTGTTTGTGACACTCTGTACACGAATAAATATCTCCCCTTTTTTTTTTTTAAAAGCAGAGTGGCGCAATTTTGTAACGTATTGCCGCGTTAAAAATCCAGGAAACCCATCTTAACTGAGCTCTGTCAATTATATGGGCTGCCTACGTTGTAACGAAATGTATCCACACTTATTAACTGAACAAATCACTTACTAACTGTGTAAGGAAACAAGGGAAGGTATTTTATTGATTTACGCACTCATTATATGTGTGTAACAAGAAGACTTCTCTTTATTCTGACAACATTTACTGACAGATCCCATGACATCACTAATTAAACTAAAGTTACTTCAATGCTTTCATCAAATTTTGGGATCAAATTGATTCTATGTAGCTATACCTCGGATCCGGGTCAACTTTCTGTACTTTGTAGTTAAGACTTTTAATTATACTCAATTCATGATATTGGCTTGCAAGGCTTTCTTTAACCATTTGAAGAATGGTACTATTACTTGGAATGATACTACGATACATTAACATATGAACCGTTACAACGTATGATATTTGAGTAGTTACAATAAACTCTTTTAGATTTACTCTTTTAAACCCTTTTAGATTTACTCTTTTAATGTTTACATAAAATTAATAGTCTTTGAAAAGTAGCTTTTAAAGTTGTGTAGTGTAACAAATATTAGTAACCCTCGATAGACAGGCTATCGAGTCACCTTTAGAATGGAATGTAGAAACCTCGTCCTGGGGTGTCCGTCTTGGGAATCCTTGAATGCGGCGTCATCATCTCGGTCGGGTCTTCGTCGATAAGGTGTCGAGTGTTCACAGCGTATACTGAAGCTTCTACGGTGTAATTATATGTAGATTCTCGGCTGACCTGGTCTGCATCTTCATCGGGTATATGAGTGTTTATAAAGTTCTGGTAGATCACATCTTCAGGAATGATGTTGAAAGTGTAGTTACTTCTTGAAGCGAGTAGTCCTCTTGTTTAACACCATTTTAGTGTATTGTGTTACATATTATGTCCTTTTGTTATCACCATTTATATTAATTGATACATAACACACGCCTTTAGTAGCAATATTTCATATACAATATTTAAGTTAAAACAAAAGAATTAGCGACATTGTGTCAGAGCGTTTGCTCGCACGTCTGCACTGCATGAAGTCAACATTGCGAGAGAGCGTTTTTCGGCTCGCTCAGACTGGTACTTAACAAGGGGGAGATGGGCAACTACTGCGCGAGAATATAGTCCCTATCTATATTTAAGTTAACATTTTTACTTACAAAAAACTTATGCCTTAATAAACATACATAATTTAAGTAAGTTGTTTTAGCGACTATCTGTGTCTTCAGTTATTTTGTTATTAACATTAGGTTTTTTTAAATTTTATTCTAAATTACAGACGACTCGGGAGACATGTCGAGTCCGGAATTAACAGGTCACCGCCTGATAACAGCAAATGCTTCAATATGACAATAATAACTTTTTAAAATTTGCTTTTTTATTAATGTTTCTTTGAACTTATTAATTACTTCTTCCTCTCATACTGAGTACATACAGGGGTTTTAGGTATTATAGTGAGATTTAAATGGCTTAATCGCTTGCGAACTTAATTTAAAAAAATTTTTTTTTATTTTACGATTATTGTTACAATTTAAATCGTCACATACTCCACCGCTTAATTAGCACGTTACGGTTTTTTTTTCTAACTCACAATTGGGGACTGGGAGTATGTTTAGTGTCAGTGTGTGAAGTTATTTATTATTAGTATTATTTATTATTAGTGCACAGTTTGTTTTCTCTAATTCTCTTTAAATGATCTTGTTCATTTAAATGATCGCCTTCGTGAAATTCCCTTTTTCTCACTTCTTACAGTACTAACTTATATTTTAATCTTAATACTAATTTCCAAACCTTAGATTGGAAAGATCCCTACTTATCCGTAACTCACAACATCGTGGCCCGACTGACATCAGCTTACTCTAACTACTCTAGTTAGCTTTCAGCATTCATTAATGATCTTTGGCACCTTTCTGCCCTATCATTACCCTTTTCAATCGGCGCCGTTGTGACCTGTTACGTTACATGTATAATCACTTCTTGATTATATACCATAAACTTATTTCTAATGTAATCTGAAGAGGATCCCATACTCCACTTTAGATTACTGTTACTTGAGAGAAGCGGAATCTCACGAAGATAATTCTCTTTTAAATCTTTAACAATAACTAAACAAACTATGCGGGAGGGGAGACACTTTACACAATGCATAGTAATGCACACTAGGGAGGTTTTCAATTGTTTACACTTGCACCGGTTTATCACAATAGGGAGGGTGCGTGGCTGCTTAGTACAGTTCCTAACACGCTTTATTTTCTCTAACTTGCCACCACCGTGGTGTTTACACTATGCAACTACACTTGTATTATTATTAAATTTTTTTTTCTCTTCTGCTACGCTTCACACAAATTTAGTTTACATTAAGATTTATTCAGCTCTATTATTTAAAGCCATTATTATTATTCATTTATTATTATTTTCTTTATTATTTATTAATTACTTTGGGGGATTTAAGAAACGCACCTAGAACTATTTACTATTTATTTAGCACTCTTCATTTATTATTAATAAATTTATTATTAAGTCACTACATTATTTAATTGTCGTCACGGGGAAAATGCTTGAACTACTATACTGTACACATTTACACATATATAGGATAAATTCTTAAGTAATTAATTTACACAAATTAGAAAAGAACAATTTCTCTTCTAAGGGAGAGACAGAAATTCCACACACATATTTTCAATGATAAATAGCTGATCAGCTGTTTTCTGGAATGTAGGTCACCCTCTGTATTTAGTTAACAAAGGAAGGCTGAGAGTGTCAGGGAGAATAGGGGGTTTGCTTTTACGCATTGTTGTCTACACAATGCTACCGATTATTTCCTGAACAGGTCCGAAATAGCGGAGAGGGGCTAGCAGGCACGCATAGGGAGAATCTTATTCAACAACTCTATTATTACGCTTTGTAACACTTTGACTCCATTCATTCATATACTTTTCCCAATTATATCAATTAATTATTTTGCTCACAATTTCAAATTACGAAATTCTTTGCACTTAATTACCTGGGTCTACATTACGCAGGAGCATTATTATTAACAAAATTTTTTTTTTATGTATAACACATATTGGTGTATGTCTAACATATACTATGCAGAAGTATTCAAGAAACAACAGATCATGGATTGTCATAAAACAAACCTGTCACAGATTGCTCAGTTGACCAAAATTGTAATGTTTGGTCACAATTCACGTATGCAAGTAGGTACCTGCATATATCTTTATTCAAATATATTTCAGCTTCTACTGACTATCATTTACGTATTTTGTAAAATATTAGATATGTTTTGAAAATTAAAGTTACCTTAATAACATTTTCTGAGTGCATAGATCAATAACTGAATATAAAAATTAACCAAGCAAAGTGCTGCAATTTTGTTAGCGTCACGATGCTTACAACACCTTTATAAAAAATAGCAGAGTGGCGCAATTTTGTTTGTGACACTCTGTACACGAATAAATATCTCCCCTTTTTTTTTTTTAAAAGCAGAGTGGCGCAATTTTGTAACGTATTGCCGCGTTAAAAATCCAGGAAACCCATCTTAACTGAGCTCTGTCAATTATATGGGCTGCCTACGTTGTAACGAAATGTATCCACACTTATTAACTGAACAAATCACTTACTAACTGTGTAAGGAAACAAGGGAAGGTATTTTATTGATTTACGCACTCATTATATGTGTGTAACAAGAAGACTTCTCTTTATTCTGACAACATTTACTGACAGATCCCATGACATCACTAATTAAACTAAAGTTACTTCAATGCTTTCATCAAATTTTGGGATCAAATTGATTCTATGTAGCTATACCTCGGATCCGGGTCAACTTTCTGTACTTTGTAGTTAAGACTTTTAATTATACTCAATTCATGATATTGGCTTGCAAGGCTTTCTTTAACCATTTGAAGAATGGTACTATTACTTGGAATGATACTACGATACATTAACATATGAACCGTTACAACGTATGATATTTGAGTAGTTACAATAAACTCTTTTAGATTTACTCTTTTAAACCCTTTTAGATTTACTCTTTTAATGTTTACATAAAATTAATAGTCTTTGAAAAGTAGCTTTTAAAGTTGTGTAGTGTAACAAATATTAGTAACCCTCGATAGACAGGCTATCGAGTCACCTTTAGAATGGAATGTAGAAACCTCGTCCTGGGGTGTCCGTCTTGGGAATCCTTGAATGCGGCGTCATCATCTCGGTCGGGTCTTCGTCGATAAGGTGTCGAGTGTTCACAGCGTATACTGAAGCTTCTACGGTGTAATTATATGTAGATTCTCGGCTGACCTGGTCTGCATCTTCATCGGGTATATGAGTGTTTATAAAGTTCTGGTAGATCACATCTTCAGGAATGATGTTGAAAGTGTAGTTACTTCTTGAAGCGAGTAGTCCTCTTGTTTAACACCATTTTAGTGTATTGTGTTACATATTATGTCCTTTTGTTATCACCATTTATATTAATTGATACATAACACACGCCTTTAGTAGCAATATTTCATATACAATATTTAAGTTAAAACAAAAGAATTAGCGACATTGTGTCAGAGCGTTTGCTCGCACGTCTGCACTGCATGAAGTCAACATTGCGAGAGAGCGTTTTTCGGCTCGCTCAGACTGGTACTTAACAAGGGGGAGATGGGCAACTACTGCGCGAGAATATAGTCCCTATCTATATTTAAGTTAACATTTTTACTTACAAAAAACTTATGCCTTAATAAACATACATAATTTAAGTAAGTTGTTTTAGCGACTATCTGTGTCTTCAGTTATTTTGTTATTAACATTAGGTTTTTTTAAATTTTATTCTAAATTACAGACGACTCGGGAGACATGTCGAGTCCGGAATTAACAGGTCACCGCCTGATAACAGCAAATGCTTCAATATGACAATAATAACTTTTTAAAATTTGCTTTTTTATTAATGTTTCTTTGAACTTATTAATTACTTCTTCCTCTCATACTGAGTACATACAGGGGTTTTAGGTATTATAGTGAGATTTAAATGGCTTAATCGCTTGCGAACTTAATTTAAAAAAATTTTTTTTTATTTTACGATTATTGTTACAATTTAAATCGTCACATACTCCACCGCTTAATTAGCACGTTACGGTTTTTTTTTCTAACTCACAATTGGGGACTGGGAGTATGTTTAGTGTCAGTGTGTGAAGTTATTTATTATTAGTATTATTTATTATTAGTGCACAGTTTGTTTTCTCTAATTCTCTTTAAATGATCTTGTTCATTTAAATGATCGCCTTCGTGAAATTCCCTTTTTCTCACTTCTTACAGTACTAACTTATATTTTAATCTTAATACTAATTTCCAAACCTTAGATTGGAAAGATCCCTACTTATCCGTAACTCACAACATCGTGGCCCGACTGACATCAGCTTACTCTAACTACTCTAGTTAGCTTTCAGCATTCATTAATGATCTTTGGCACCTTTCTGCCCTATCATTACCCTTTTCAATCGGCGCCGTTGTGACCTGTTACGTTACATGTATAATCACTTCTTGATTATATACCATAAACTTATTTCTAATGTAATCTGAAGAGGATCCCATACTCCACTTTAGATTACTGTTACTTGAGAGAAGCGGAATCTCACGAAGATAATTCTCTTTTAAATCTTTAACAATAACTAAACAAACTATGCGGGAGGGGAGACACTTTACACAATGCATAGTAATGCACACTAGGGAGGTTTTCAATTGTTTACACTTGCACCGGTTTATCACAATAGGGAGGGTGCGTGGCTGCTTAGTACAGTTCCTAACACGCTTTATTTTCTCTAACTTGCCACCACCGTGGTGTTTACACTATGCAACTACACTTGTATTATTATTAAATTTTTTTTTCTCTTCTGCTACGCTTCACACAAATTTAGTTTACATTAAGATTTATTCAGCTCTATTATTTAAAGCCATTATTATTATTCATTTATTATTATTTTCTTTATTATTTATTAATTACTTTGGGGGATTTAAGAAACGCACCTAGAACTATTTACTATTTATTTAGCACTCTTCATTTATTATTAATAAATTTATTATTAAGTCACTACATTATTTAATTGTCGTCACGGGGAAAATGCTTGCACTACTATACTGTACACATTTACACATATATAGGATAAATTCTTAAGTAATTAATTTACACAAATTAGAAAAGAACAATTTCTCTTCTAAGGGAGAGACAGAAATTCCACACACATATTTTCAATGATAAATAGCTGATCAGCTGTTTTCTGGAATGTAGGTCACCCTCTGTATTTAGTTAACAAAGGAAGGCTGAGAGTGTCAGGGAGAATAGGGGGTTTGCTTTTACGCATTGTTGTCTACACAATGCTACCGATTATTTCCTGAACAGGTCCGAAATAGCGGAGAGGGGCTAGCAGGCACGCATAGGGAGAATCTTATTCAACAACTCTATTATTACGCTTTGTAACACTTTGACTCCATTCATTCATATACTTTTCCCAATTATATCAATTAATTATTTTGCTCACAATTTCAAATTACGAAATTCTTTGCACTTAATTACCTGGGTCTACATTACGCAGGAGCATTATTATTAACAAAATTTTTTTTTTTATGTATAACACATATTGGTGTATGTCTAACATATACTATGCAGAAGTATTCAAGAAACAACAGGTCATGGATTGTCATAAAACAAACCTGTCACAGATTGCTCAGTTGACCAAAATTGTAATGTTTGGTCACAATTCACGTATGCAAGTAGGTACCTGCATATATCTTTATTCAAATATATTTCAGCTTCTACTGACTATCATTTACGTATTTTGTAAAATATTAGATATGTTTTGAAAATTAAAGTTACCTTAATAACATTTTCTGAGTGCATAGATCAATAACTGAATATAAAAATTAACCAAGCAAAGTGCTGCAATTTTGTTAGCGTCACGATGCTTACAACACCTTTATAAAAAATAGCAGAGTGGCGCAATTTTGTTTGTGACACTCTGTACACGAATAAATATCTCCCCTTTTTTTTTTTAAAAGCAGAGTGGCGCAATTTTGTAACGTATTGCCGCGTTAAAAATCCAGGAAACCCATCTTAACTGAGCTCTGTCAATTATATGGGCTGCCTACGTTGTAACGAAATGTATCCACACTTATTAACTGAACAAATCACTTACTAACTGTGTAAGGAAACAAGGGAAGGTATTTTATTGATTTACGCACTCATTATATGTGTGTAACAAGAAGACTTCTCTTTATTCTGACAACATTTACTGACAGATCCCATGACATCACTAATTAAACTAAAGTTACTTCAATGCTTTCATCAAATTTTGGGATCAAATTGATTCTATGTAGCTATACCTCGGATCCGGGTCAACTTTCTGTACTTTGTAGTTAAGACTTTTAATTATACTCAATTCATGATATTGGCTTGCAAGGCTTTCTTTAACCATTTGAAGAATGGTACTATTACTTGGAATGATACTACGATACATTAACATATGAACCGTTACAACGTATGATATTTGAGTAGTTACAATAAACTCTTTTAGATTTACTCTTTTAAACCCTTTTAGATTTACTCTTTTAATGTTTACATAAAATTAATAGTCTTTGAAAAGTAGCTTTTAAAGTTGTGTAGTGTAACAAATATTAGTAACCCTCGATAGACAGGCTATCGAGTCACCTTTAGAATGGAATGTAGAAACCTCGTCCTGGGGTGTCCGTCTTGGGAATCCTTGAATGCGGCGTCATCATCTCGGTCGGGTCTTCGTCGATAAGGTGTCGAGTGTTCACAGCGTATACTGAAGCTTCTACGGTGTAATTATATGTAGATTCTCGGCTGTCCTGGTCTGCATCTTCATCGGGTATATGAGTGTTTATAAAGTTCTGGTAGATCACATCTTCAGGAATGATGTTGAAAGTGTAGTTACTTCTTGAAGCGAGTAGTCCTCTTGTTTAACACCATTTTAGTGTATTGTGTTACATATTATGTCCTTTTGTTATCACCATTTATATTAATTGATACATAACACACGCCTTTAGTAGCAATATTTCATATACAATATTTAAGTTAAAACAAAAGAATTAGCGACATTGTGTCAGAGCGTTTGCTCGCACGTCTGCACTGCATGAAGTCAACATTGCGAGAGAGCGTTTTTCGGCTCGCTCAGACTGGTACTTAACAAGGGGGAGATGGGCAACTACTGCGCGAGAATATAGTCCCTATCTATATTTAAGTTAACATTTTTACTTACAAAAAACTTATGCCTTAATAAACATACATAATTTAAGTAAGTTGTTTTTGCGACTATCTGTGTCTTCAGTTATTTTGTTATTAACATTAGGTTTTTTTAAATTTTATTCTAAATTACAGACGACTCGGGAGACATGTCGAGTCCGGAATTAACAGGTCACCGCCTGATAACAGCAAATGCTTCAATATGACAATAATAACTTTTTAAAATTTGCTTTTTTATTAATGTTTCTTTGAACTTATTAATTACTTCTTCCTCTCATACTGAGTACATACAGGGGTTTTAGGTATTATAGTGAGATTTAAATGGCTTAATCGCTTGCGAACTTAATTTAAAAAAATTTTTTTTTATTTTACGATTATTGTTACAATTTAAATCGTCACATACTCCACCGCTTAATTAGCACGTTACGGTTTTTTTTTCTAACTCACAATTGGGGACTGGGAGTATGTTTAGTGTCAGTGTGTGAAGTTATTTATTATTAGTATTATTTATTATTAGTGCACAGTTTGTTTTCTCTAATTCTCTTTAAATGATCTTGTTCATTTAAATGATCGCCTTCGTGAAATTCCCTTTTTCTCACTTCTTACAGTACTAACTTATATTTTAATCTTAATACTAATTTCCAAACCTTAGATTGGAAAGATCCCTACTTATCCGTAACTCACAACATCGTGGCCCGACTGACATCAGCTTACTCTAACTACTCTAGTTAGCTTTCAGCATTCATTAATGATCTTTGGCACCTTTCTGCCCTATCATTACCCTTTTCAATCGGCGCCGTTGTGACCTGTTACGTTACATGTATAATCACTTCTTGATTATATACCATAAACTTATTTCTAATGTAATCTGAAGAGGATCCCATACTCCACTTTAGATTACTGTTACTTGAGAGAAGCGGAATCTCACGAAGATAATTCTCTTTTAAATCTTTAACAATAACTAAACAAACTATGCGGGAGGGGAGACACTTTACACAATGCATAGTAATGCACACTAGGGAGGTTTTCAATTGTTTACACTTGCACCGGTTTATCACAATAGGGAGGGTGCGTGGCTGCTTAGTACAGTTCCTAACACGCTTTATTTTCTCTAACTTGCCACCACCGTGGTGTTTACACTATGCAACTACACTTGTATTATTATTAAATTTTTTTTTCTCTTCTGCTACGCTTCACACAAATTTAGTTTACATTAAGATTTATTCAGCTCTATTATTTAAAGCCATTATTATTATTCATTTATTATTATTTTCTTTATTATTTATTAATTACTTTGGGGGATTTAAGAAACGCACCTAGAACTATTTACTATTTATTTAGCACTCTTCATTTATTATTAATAAATTTATTATTAAGTCACTACATTATTTAATTGTCGTCACGGGGAAAATGCTTGAACTACTATACTGTACACATTTACACATATATAGGATAAATTCTTAAGTAATTAATTTACACAAATTAGAAAAGAACAATTTCTCTTCTAAGGGAGAGACAGAAATTCCACACACATATTTTCAATGATAAATAGCTGATCAGCTGTTTTCTGGAATGTAGGTCACCCTCTGTATTTAGTTAACAAAGGAAGGCTGAGAGTGTCAGGGAGAATAGGGGGTTTGCTTTTACGCATTGTTGTCTACACAATGCTACCGATTATTTCCTGAACAGGTCCGAAATAGCGGAGAGGGGCTAGCAGGCACGCATAGGGAGAATCTTATTCAACAACTCTATTATTACGCTTTGTAACACTTTGACTCCATTCATTCATATACTTTTCCCAATTATATCAATTAATTATTTTGCTCACAATTTCAAATTACGAAATTCTTTGCACTTAATTACCTGGGTCTACATTACGCAGGAGCATTATTATTAACAAAATTTTTTTTTTTATGTATAACACATATTGGTGTATGTCTAACATATACTATGCAGAAGTATTCAAGAAACAACAGGTCATGGATTGTCATAAAACAAACCTGTCACAGATTGCTCAGTTGACCAAAATTGTAATGTTTGGTCACAATTCACGTATGCAAGTAGGTACCTGCATATATCTTTATTCAAATATATTTCAGCTTCTACTGACTATCATTTACGTATTTTGTAAAATATTAGATATGTTTTGAAAATTAAAGTTACCTTAATAACATTTTCTGAGTGCATAGATCAATAACTGAATATAAAAATTAACCAAGCAAAGTGCTGCAATTTTGTTAGCGTCACGATGCTTACAACACCTTTATAAAAAATAGCAGAGTGGCGCAATTTTGGTTGTGACACTCTGTACACGAATAAATATCTCCCCTTTTTTTTTTTTAAAAGCAGAGTGGCGCAATTTTGTAACGTATTGCCGCGTTAAAAATCCAGGAAACCCATCTTAACTGAGCTCTGTCAATTATATGGGCTGCCTACGTTGTAACGAAATGTATCCACACTTATTAACTGAACAAATCACTTACTAACTGTGTAAGGAAACAAGGGAAGGTATTTTATTGATTTACGCACTCATTATATGTGTGTAACAAGAAGACTTCTCTTTATTCTGACAACATTTACTGACAGATCCCATGACATCACTAATTAAACTAAAGTTACTTCAATGCTTTCATCAAATTTTGGGATCAAATTGATTCTATGTAGCTATACCTCGGATCCGGGTCAACTTTCTGTACTTTGTAGTTAAGACTTTTAATTATACTCAATTCATGATATTGGCTTGCAAGGCTTTCTTTAACCATTTGAAGAATGGTACTATTACTTGGAATGATACTACGATACATTAACATATGAACCGTTACAACGTATGATATTTGAGTAGTTACAATAAACTCTTTTAGATTTACTCTTTTAAACCATTTTAGATTTACTCTTTTAATGTTTACATAAAATTAATAGTCTTTGAAAAGTCTCTTTTAAAGTTGTGTAGTGTAACAAATATTAGTAACCCTCGATAGACAGGCTATCGAGTCACCTTTAGAATGGAATGTAGAAACCTCGTCCTGGGGTGTGCGTCTTGGGAATCCTTGAATGCGGCGTCATCATCTCGGTCGGGTCTTCGTCGATAAGGTGTCGAGTGTTCACAGCGTATACTGAAGCTTCTACGGTGTAATTATATGTAGATTCTCGGCTGTCCTGGTCTGCATCTTCATCGGGTATATGAGTGTTTATAAAGTTCTGGTAGTTCACATCTTCAGGAATGATGTTGAAAGTGTAGTTACTTCTTGAAGCGAGTAGTCCTCTTGTTTAACACCATTTTAGTGTATTGTGTTACATATTATGTCCTTTTGTTATCACCATTTATATTAATTGATACATAACACACGCCTTTAGTAGCAATATTTCATATACAATATTTAAGTTAAAACAAAAGAATTAGCGACATTGTGTCAGAGCGTTTGCTCGCACGTCTGCACTGCATGAAGTCAACATTGCGAGAGAGCGTTTTTCGGCTCGCTCAGACTGGTACTTAACAAGGGGGAGATGGGCAACTACTGCGCGAGAATATAGTCCCTATCTATATTTAAGTTAACATTTTTACTTACAAAAAACTTATGCCTTAATAAACATACATAATTTAAGTAAGTTGTTTTAGCGACTATCTGTGTCTTCAGTTATTTTGTTATTAACATTAGGTTTTTTTAAATTTTATTCTAAATTACAGACGACTCGGGAGACATGTCGAGTCCGGAATTAACAGGTCACCGCCTGATAACAGCAAATGCTTCAATATGACAATAATAACTTTTTAAAATTTGCTTTTTTATTAATGTTTCTTTGAACTTATTAATTACTTCTTTCTCTCATACTGAGTACATACAGGGGTTTTAGGTATTATAGTGAGATTTAAATGGCTTAATCGCTTGCGAACTTAATTTAAAAAATTTTTTTTTTATTTTACGATTATTGTTACAATTTAAATCGTCACATACTCCACCGCTTAATTAGCACGTTACGGTTTTTTTTTCTAACTCACAATTGGGGACTGGGAGTATGTTTAGTGTCAGTGTGTGAAGTTATTTATTATTAGTATTATTTATTATTAGTGCACAGTTTGTTTTCTCTAATTCTCTTTAAATGATCTTGTTCATTTAAATGATCGCCTTCGTGAAATTCCCTTTTTCTCACTTCTTACAGTACTAACTTATATTTTAATCTTAATACTAATTTCCAAACCTTAGATTGGAAAGATCCCTACTTATCCGTAACTCACAACATCGTGGCCCGACTGACATCAGCTTACTCTAACTACTCTAGTTAGCTTTCAGCATTCATTAATGATCTTTGGCACCTTTCTGCCCTATCATTACCCTTTTCAATCGGCGCCGTTGTGACCTGTTACGTTACATGTATAATCACTTCTTGATTATATACCATAAACTTATTTCTAATGTAATCTGAAGAGGATCCCATACTCCACTTTAGATTACTGTTACTTGAGAGAAGCGGAATCTCACGAAGATAATTCTCTTTTAAATCTTTAACAATAACTAAACAAACTATGCGGGAGGGGAGACACTTTACACAATGCATAGTAATGCACACTAGGGAGGTTTTCAATTGTTTACACTTGCACCGGTGTATCACAATAGGGAGGGTGCGTGGCTGCTTAGTACAGTTCCTAACACGCTTTATTTTCTCTAACTTGCCACCACCGTGGTGTTTACACTATGCAACTACACTTGTATTATTATTAAATTTTTTTTTCTCTTCTGCTACGCTTCACACAAATTTAGTTTACATTAAGATTTATTCAGCTCTATTATTTAAAGCCATTATTATTATTCATTTATTATTATTTTCTTTATTATTTATTAATTACTTTGGGGGATTTAAGAAACGCACCTAGAACTATTTACTATTTATTTAGCACTCTTCATTTATTATTAATAAATTTATTATTAAGTCACTACATTATTTAATTGTCGTCACGGGGAAAATGCTTGCACTACTATACTGTACACATTTACACATATATAGGATAAATTCTTAAGTAATTAATTTACACAAATTAGAAAAGAACAATTTCTCTTCTAAGGGAGAGACAGAAATTCCACACACATATTTTCAATGATCAGCTGATCAGCTGTTTTCTGGAATGTAGGTCACCCTCTGTATTTAGTTAACAAAGGAAGGCTGAGAGTGTCAGGGAGAATAGGGGGTTTGCTTTTACGCATTGTTGTCTACACAATGCTACCGATTATTTCCTGAACAGGTCCGAAATAGCGGAGAGGGGCTAGCAGGCACGCATAGGGAGAATCTTATTCAACAACTCTATTATTACGCTTTGTAACACTTTGACTCCATTCATTCATATACTTTTCCCAATTATATCAATTAATTATTTTGCTCACAATTTCAAATTACGAAATTCTTTGCACTTAATTACCTGGGTCTACATTACGCAGGAGCATTATTATTAACAAACTTTTTTTTTATGTATAACACATATTGGTGTATGTCTAACATATACTATGCAGAAGTATTCAAGAAACAACAGGTCATGGATTGTCATAAAACAAACCTGTCACAGATTGCTCAGTTGACCAAAATTGTAATGTTTGGTCACAATTCACGTATGCAAGTAGGTACCTACATATATCTTCATTCAAATATATTTCAGCTTCTACTGACTATCATTTATGTATTTTGTAAAATATTAGATATGTTTTGAAAATTAAAGTTACCTTAATAACATTTTCTGAATGCATAGATCAATAACTGAATATAAAAATTAACCAAGCAAAGTGCTGCAATTTTGTTAGCGTCACGATGCTTACAACACCTTTATAAAAATTAGCAGAGTGGCGCAATTTTGTTTGTGACACTCTGTACACGAATAAATATCTCCCCTTTTTTTTTTTTAAAAGCAGAGTGGCGCAATTTTGTAACGTATTGCCGCGTTACAAATCCAGGAAA
This sequence comes from Magicicada septendecula, assembly GCA_034769895.1. Lineage (NCBI taxonomy): Eukaryota > Metazoa > Arthropoda > Insecta > Hemiptera > Cicadidae > Magicicada > Magicicada septendecula. Next base: position 248,417,206 of record CM068375.1, read on the forward strand.
CCCATCTTAACTGAGCTCTGTCAATTATATGGGCTGCCTATGTTGTAACGAAATGTATCCACACTTATTAACTGAACAAATCACTTACTAACTGTGTAAGGAAACAAGGGAAGGTATTTTATTGGTTTACGCACTCATTATATGTGTGTAACAAGAAGACTTCTCTTTATTCTGACAACATTTACTGACAGATCCCATGACATCACTAATTAAACTACAGTTACTTCAATGCTTTCATCAAACTTTGGGATCAAATTGATTCTATGTAGCTATACCTCGGATCCGGGTCAACTTTCTGTACTTTGTAGTTAAGACTTTTAATTATACTCAATTCATGATATTGGCTTGCAAGGCTTTCTTTAACCATTTGAAGAATGGTACTATTACTTGGAATGATACTACGATACATTAACATATAAACCGTTACAACGTATGATATTTGAGTAGTTACAATAAACTCTTTTAGATTTACTCTTTTAAACCATTTTAGATTTACTCTTTTAATGTTTACATAAAATTAATAGTCTTTGAAAAGTCTCTTTTAAAGTTGTGTAGTGTAACAAATATTAGTAACCCTCGATAGACAGGCTATCGAGTCACCTTTAGAATGGAATGTAGAACCTCGTCCTGGGGTGTCCGTCTTGGGAATCCTTGAATGCGGCGTCATCATCTCGGTCGGGGCTTCGTCGATAAGGTGTCGAGTGTTCACAGCGTATACTGAAGCTTCTACGGTGTAATTATATGTAGATTCTCGGCTGTCCTGATCTGCATCTTCTGTCGGGTATATGAGTGTTTATAAAGTTCTGGTAGATCACATCTTCAGGAATGATGTTGAAAGTGTAGTTACTTCTTGAAGCGAGTAGTCCTCTTGTTTAACACCATTTTAGTGTATTGTGTTACATATTATGTCCTTTTGTTATCACCATTTATATTAATTGATACATAACACACGCCTTTAGTAGCAATATTTCATATACAATATTTAAGTTAAAACAAAAGAATTAGCGACATTGTGTCAGAGCGTTTGCTCGCACGTCTGCACTGCATGAAGTCAACATTGCGAGAGAGCGTTTTTCGGCTCGCTCAGACTGGTACTTAACAAGGGGGAGATGGGCAACTACTGCGCGAGAATATAGTCCCTATCTATATTTAAGTTAACATTTTTACTTACAAAAAACTTATGCCTTAATAAACATACATAATTTAAGTAAGTTGTTTTAGCGACTATCTGTGTCTTCAGTTATTTTGTTATTAACATTATGTTTTTTTTTATCTTATTCTAAATTACAGACGACTCGGGAGACATGTCGAGTCCGGAATTAACAGGTCACCGCCTGATAACAACAAATGCTTAAATATGACAATAATAAATTTTAAAATTTGCTTTTTTATTAATGTTTCTTTGAACTTATTAATTACTTCTTCCTCTCATACTGAGTACATACAGGGGTTTTAGGTATTATAGTGAGATTTAAATGGCTTAAACTTTTGCGAACTTAATTTTAAAATTTTTTTTATTTTAGGATTATTGTTACAATTTAAATCGTCACATACTGTATGTTCTTTTCCATATTACATTAACTTGATGATGTACAAATGTTATCTTATGAATTTAGACTCTTCAAGCTACTTTTAATAGATATAATTTTAGACTCTTCATGCTGTTACTATTCGATATTAAATTAGATTCTTCACGTTACTCTTATTGAAAATAAAATTAGACTTATAACGTTACTCTTATTGAATATAATTGAAGACTCCTGACGTTACTCTTATTGAAAATAAAAATAGACTCCTGATGTAACTCTTATTAAATATAATTGAAGACTAATAAAAATTTCCTTCATCACTATACAATACCATTTTTTTAACAATTTACAAATTTGCCACTTTGATAATTCCCTAATTTCTTTACATCTGTTTATCATATACCTATTAAAACATATATAATTTTTCTATTTCTTATTAAACATCTTTATTTTACCTCTAATATTCGTAATTCTATTTGTTATTTATTAAATTATAATTTTATTACCCTTTACTCTTCTTATAACATTCATTCCAATTTCATATATTCTTTTCATAACATATAACTGAATATTGTTTTATATCATATAGGAATCGACCTCTATGTTGACTGGGTGAGTCGATAGTCCCAATGTTTTTTGTTTACATTTTAAAACATATGTTACATTCAATACAAAATCGGCATCCTTTCTCTTTTAAAATTTATTACCTCCCTATTATGTACTGTGTGCATTTTAACAGCAGTGCATAATACCTTCCCTTATTTCATAATTTCAGATACAATTTTAGATGAAATTTTGAAATAACCAACATAGTCTAATTTCAATATTTAAACATCTGATTAATTAGGTATTTGTACCTCACAAAATTCTTTTAACAAATTTGTTTTTTTCTTTTATTAATATTACAAATATGGTTCATTATTATCATGAATTATGATATCTTAAACACTTATTTATGACTTTAAACAACGTTAATTAAACCAACGGGTTTTACATCAAAACAATAAATAACAAATAACAATTGTGCCTAATTTTATGGCTAAAAAACTCAAAAATATGACTAAAACATTATCTTTCTTTTGAACCACACCTTCCCAATCCGGGTCATACATTTCATTTGTTCTTCATTTAAGAATTATTTTTCTTTTAATTATTACTTTATTTATACGGTCGAATCTGATTAAAATTTTATGTATCTTTAACCTTCCCATCTTGGTATTTAATTACTACAAATCCACACAATTTAATCCTACTGGCTATGACATTATTCAACTTGAGAGTCATTATATTTTTCACCAATCTGGTAAGTACCTTCTTAATTCTATTACAATATTCTTCCCAACTGTTTGATGCAATTACTAAATCATCGACATAACCCGTAATAACTTCTAAAATCTCCTTGCCCCCTACTCAGTCAAATCATTCTGTAAATATGGCCACATTATGGACCAGCCCAAAAGGTGTTCTCTTGAAATGATAACTTATACCATTCACATATTCTATACTTTCTGGATGCAATTCTATTTGCCAATATCCAGGTACAGCATTACAATTATAAAAAAATGACGTTATTAAAACGTTTTAAAACTATTCTTATATTCTTTGGTGACGCCTTATCAGGAATTATCATCTGATTAATTTGACGCTCATCCAACACAATATTAAGGACTTATCCTTACATGGGAATTACTACTAACGGGCTTGTTTTTTTGACTGACTTATTTCAGTTATCTTTTTACTAATCCTTTGTCGATTTCTTATTTTATATGCCCTCTTACTGTATAGGGTATTGGGTATAATTTCTTATTTAAACTCACCTTCTCTCTTATGGGTCATTTGTATTGCACTCCTATTATCTTGCCAAGTTTATCTTCCATTGTTTCATTCAGTAACTGATGGTTCATTTCTTTATTTATTTGTTTTAAGTATTTATTCTCTTTACTCAGTATTATCACCTTATTATTGTTATTAACCGTCTTTCTCTTCTTAATCGATTCAAAATAATTTCCCTGAAGTATCCTGTAAGATGTTCTTACGTTTTTTGAATTTGGTGGGTTCTTTTCCTTTCTTTTAATTCATAAAATAAAAATTTTTATTTGTAATAACTTCAATATTATGTTGTTTGTCTTATTAATTAACCTAATCTTTGTTCTATCAGTTTGCTGTGGTCCATGCCCAAAAAAATCAGTCCCTTCTTTCCATATTTTCATCTTTAGTTCATCCATTGTCAAATACATAAGTTATCCTTTTCGCCCGGACTATTATTGTTTTCAGTATGAATTCTATCCTTGTCCACTTTATCACTACTACCTTGTATTCTGATTTTTCTGCTGCGAAGTCTTCACTCATTTCAAGACCTCCTGTTGAATTTCCAATCAATTCTGTCCTAATGACATATGTTTCGATCACTCTGTACTGCAATTTTTCGAACACCAAATTTTCAATGGTATCTTCGCCTACTTTTAACGCTTTATTCTCTAGTTCTTTAACCAAATATGTCACTGGTATATCAACTATTGATGATAAAGCTGATATTTTATTATCCCTTTCTTTTCCTGATTTATTCATTTTCAATATAAATGTCCTTAAGATTTTCCTATAATTTGTTAATTCTGTTCTTTCCCTGTAATTGGCGATTGGGAGATTACGTACATTAACCAGCCCACTCCTAATCATATCTAATTCTTCCTGTGTATTTTTCTGTTTCTTGGGACGTCTTTTACCTATTTTCTTCGTCTTCTTTTCCACATACTTATTATTCTCTTTGTTTCTGCTATGTTTCTTTTCAGATAACAATACACTTTTGTCTTCTTTATTTTCTATTTCTTTATTACCTTTTATTTTCTGATTTACTGGTTCCCTGATTTGATCGTTTGGTATGACTTCTATCTTTGTTTCTATTGACTGGTGTTCATCATTCCTTATTTCTTTCATTGTTTCTATATTCAGTTTCACCTTTGCGGATTGCCTAACGTTGTTTTCCTCATAACTTTGTACTATTAACTTGATTTCAGCCTTCTGCTGGTCTAATTTATCATTCACCCCATTCATTTGTTGTTGAATGGTCTCCATTAAATTCCTCATTATTTTGTTTTAATAAATTTTCATTATCCTCTTTCATTTGTTTCTTTAATGTTTCACTGTTACTATCCATTTTTTCATTTATTTGTTTCAATAATGTTTCGCTGGTTTTGTTATTCCCTTCCATTATAATTCTCATCATCTCCTGGAAATTTGCATCCATTGGTTGGTTTGGTTTCTTTGGTTGGTCCCCTTGGGCATCCTCTACTATTACTTCCATTTCAGTTTCTTCCTCTTCAGCACTATTACTCCTTAATTCATATCGTTGCTCTGGTTTGTTAGCCATTTTACAATCTTTAACTTAATTTAATTACAAGGAAACAAATTTTTTATGCTAATTAAATTTAACAAAATTGTGTTATTTGGTGCTGGTTTAAAGAAAATCTTTGCTTTCACGTATGGGCGCCATTTATGTACTCTTCTTAATTTTCTGATATAATAATATTTATTATATGCACCACGTTGGTTGCGTCATTTATTGTACTGTAATTAATTACAGGTATTGTAATTAAGATCTGCTCCACGTTGGATCAGCCATTTAATGTACTGTTATTTTTTTATGAGTCTTGTAATTATTTAATAGTATAATATAATTAAGAAATGTACCTACTGTTATTAGGTTTTTTTGTTTACCAGTACATGTAAAGAAGCTCTTTCTCTCAGGGTTAATGATTATTAATCTGTTTGATCGTATTTACGATTGTATCTAATATTTTCTTTTCTTTAAACCAAACAAAATTCAGTTAATATGTAGTATTTAGAGAATTAGCCACGTAAAAAATAAATACCAGACTAATGTAACTTAACCGACTCTGAATTCTTCCAGCTGCCACGGGTTCACTTCTGGTTGTTGTTTACCTTTTTTCAAAAGCAATATCAGGCTTGGCGATCTGTTCCTTCACACAAATTTCTTATTGATCTCACCGCTGAATGCTGCTCTACAGGACGACTGCAACACAGATGTCTCCTCGGAACACTTAATTATCCTTTATGGCCACTTAAACTCTTCTCCAGTCCAGGATTTCCCTCTTCTATCGTCGTTCTATTAAGGATATTGTTATATTTCTCGTAATCTTATTTATTTATTAAATATTATAATCAAAACTCTGGTATCACAAATTAAATTCCTTTACTGTATGTTCTTTTCCATATTACATTAACTTGATGATGTACAAATGTTATCTTATGAATTTAGACTCTTCAAGCTACTTTTAATAGATATAATTTTAGACTCTTCATGCTGTTACTATTCGATATAAAATTAGATTCTTCACGTTACTCTTATTGAAAATAAAATTAGACTTATAACGTTACTCTTATTGAATATAATTGAAGACTCCTGACGTTACTCTTATTGAAAATAAAAATAGACTCCTGATGTAACTCTTATTAAACATAATTGAAGACTAATAAAAATTTCCTTCATCACTATACTATACCATTTTTTTAACAATTTACAAAATTGCCACTTTGATAATTCCCTAATTTCTTTACATCTGTTTATCATATACCTATTAAAACATATATCATTTTTCTATTTCTTATTAAACATCTTTATTTTACGTCTAATATTCGTAATTCTATTTGTTATTTATTAAATTATAATTTTATTACTCTTTACTCTTCTTATAACATTCATTCCGATTTCATATATTCTTTTCATAACATATAACTGAATATTGTTTTATATCATTTAGGAATCGACCTCTATGTTGACTGGGTGAGTCGATAGTCCCAATGTTTTTTGTTTACATTTTAAAACATATGTTACATTCAATACAAAATCGGCATCCTTTCTCTTTTAAAATTTATTACCTCCCTATTATGTACTGTGTGCATTTTAACAGCAGTACAATATATATATATTGTCATTAAATAATTATTCCAATCTCGTATTTCTTATGTTCTGATGTAATCAAGCCCCACTGTTTGGGCTAGCCAATTTGTAACTAAAACTCTTTTCTGGTGTTTAATGATAATTGGTGTGGCTCTCGAATTCTTACTGGCCTGAAACCCTTCCTTAAGTTCCCCAGTTGATCGAGTCCCAAATGTAGCGAATATTGTCAAATAGAGTTATGCTGTTGAAGAGATAAAAGTGCAACTTCACCAAAAATGTTTTAAAACAAAAGTTGTTGTTTTAAAAAAAAAATTTTATAATTAAAAAAAAATTTTCTTTTTATTAATTAATAAATTAAAATCAATTAATTAATAGTGTGCTGTGAAGTTTTAAACACTGCCTTGTACTTCTCATATATTGTGATTAGACGATCAGCTAAATGTATAGGTATTTTCTTGTTATCGCTACCGCACTGGAAATCCCGTATTTCTTGGATTTTAACTGACCATAAATCCTCTCCTCCATGGTTGTATATAATGGGTTTAGAAAGAGGGGCTGTTTCTAATAATATTAATTTTACGAAGTTGTTGATGTATAGGGCTGGGAAGTATAGTTGTGCCTCCTACCAGATCTGCGGTCCATGTTACTCCGTCTGGGAAAAGTGATACTTTATCTAAATTAAGATCGATTACTGCAGAATATCTTCTAAGAATATCGCAACCGACTAATATGTCAAATGGTAATCCGGTGGCGATTAAAAATTCCATGTCTAAAGCTATATCACGGCTAACGACACTTAAGGAAACTTGCTTCCTGATGGTTTTATTCTGGCGGCCAGTTGCACCTATTAACACAATGTTGTTGACTGGTAACATTGACAAAGTTTTTCCACATGCACTTTGTATTCTCTCCAATTCATTTGCGTTTATTATTGAAATATTGGCACCTGTGTCTATCATTATTTTAGCGGGAACTCCTTCCACCTCCGCTGTTATATAAAGTATTTCATTATTATTGTTGCTGAGACTCTTCTCGTTCTCTTCCAAAAGTTCCGTTCTAATATCTTTTAGATAGTGGTTACTTATTATAGTGATGTTTTGATGATTGTTTGCTTGTTGCAATTCATCCTTTTCTAACCCAGGAAGTATAAGCAGTAACGGGTCATTGTTGTTGATTACTGCCTCCTCCCGTTTAAAGCATTTTGGTCATTGTTCGTGTTAGTATTGACCGAGGCATCGTTCGTGAAACTCTGATCCGTTTCCTGACGCTCGGTACCCTGTGCGAGGTTTAGCGCCCTGTTCTGTTGTCGGCGCGCATCTAAACAGAGCCGGACTTGTCCGTCTTTCTTTGGAACAGCAATAATTGAACTAGTGTAAGGTGATTGACTAATCTCAATTATATCATTTTCTATCATCTTATTTATCTCTGTTCTCACGGCTTCTTTGAGCGACTGCGCGATTGGATATGACCTCCGGTTAAACTCTACGTTTTCTTTGAATCGAAGTTGGCACTGGTAGTTTTTTACCTTCCCTGGTTTATCTGAAAACACTGCCTTGTACTTCTCATATATTGTGATTAGACGATCAGCTAAATGTATAGGTATTTTCTTGTTATCGCTTCCGCACTGGAAATCCCGTATTTCTTGGATTTTAACTGACCATAAATCCTCTCCTCCATGGTTGTATATAATGGGTTTAGAAAGAGGGGCTGTTTCTAATAATATTAATTTTACGAAGTTGTTGATGTATAGGGCTGGGAAGTATAGTTGTGCCTCCTACCAGATCTGCGGTCCATGTTACTCCGTCTGGGAAAAGTGATACTTTATCTAAATTAAGATCGATTACTGCAGAATATCTTCTAAGAATATCGCAACCGACTAATATGTCAAATGGTAATCCGGTGGCGATTAAAAATTCCATGTCTAAAGCTATATCACGGCTAACGACACTTAAGGAAACTTGCTTCCTGATGGTTTTATTCTGGCGGCCAGTTGCACCTATTAACACAATGTTGTTGACTGGTAACATTGGCAAAGTTTTTCCACATGCACTTTGTATTCTCTCCAATTCATTTGCGTTTATTATTGAAATATTGGCACCTGTGTCTATCATTATTTTAGCGGGAACTCCTTCCACCTCCGCTGTTATATAAAGTATTTCATTATTATTGTTGCTGAGACTCTTCTCGTTCTCTTCCAAAAGTTCCGTTCTAATATCTTTTAGATAGTGGTTACTTATTATAGTGATGTTTTGATGATTGTTTGCTTGTTGCAATTCATCCTTTTCTAACCCAGGAAGTATAAGCAGTAACGGGTCATTGTTGTTGATTACTGCCTCCTCCCGTTTAAAGCATTTTGGTCATTGTTCGTGTTAGTATTGACCGAGGCATCGTTCGTGAAACTCTGATCCGTTTCCTGACGCTCGGTACCCTGTGCGAGGTTTAGCGCCCTGTTCTGTTGTCGGCCAAGATCCTCCAGGCTTGTACTTCTTCTTCCCTGTTCGTGTCTTGGACCGTCCCGTTCCGCACTCCTCCATCTTCGGTCGGCGCCGTGGAAGCTGTTCCTCCGTGGTTGATAATATCTCCTGGGTCCGCGATCTTCCGCTATTATAAAATTTACCCTAGGGCGCGACACTCGGTTATTATTATTATTACTATTATTATTACTATAATTATTATTATAGTAATTTCGGTTAGGTGGATAAGGTCGGTCACCATTATTGCTGGGGTATGGATTTCTCTGACTGTATGGGACATTATTAGGCTGATAAAAATTATTTCTATTATTCGGATAGGGGTTGTTATTCCTAACACCGTTAAAATTGCCGTTAAAATGGTTATTACGCGGCGGGTTGTTAGGGCCGTCGTAATTACTGGGCTGGTTCCGGTTACTGGGATGGTTATTGCCGTTATTGGGGTATGTATTCGGCCTTGCCTCTGGTCTCTCATTTCTCTTCCTGCTCTGCCGATAATACTCCTCGTTTCCATATCCCTCTAACAACTCAGTCATCGCCTGGATCGTCTTGATCTGGCTACCTCTCCGGGCCCTGATAATGTCTTCATCATAGTGATATGATATTTTATTCACTAGACACTCTTCTGGTATTGCCGGCTCGAGATGTTTTGCCATGCACACCTTCCCCAAGAAATATGCCGTCATGCTGCTGCCTAGTTGAGCCCTGTATCGTCCGTTACATATATTGTCACGGATCAAGTTCTGGGTAGTCTCAGACCAGTACTTCGTCTTAAACATTTTCCGGAACTGCTGATAGTCGGGAATTTCACTCCGGTTGGCCATCCACCAATTATCCGTTATTTCTCGGAAGGACTCATCTAAGATCTCCCTGCTATGGCTCCATTGCGTGATTCTATGCTTAGCGAAGTATTCTTCTATCCTAGCCAGGAACTCCATCGGCTTACGTTTGTATTGCCGGAAGTTGAGCCACTCTCGGCTTTCGTTGATGGGCAATCCGGTGAAAAGATGTCGGTCTGTTTCTTATCGCTTCCATCTCTTCTCGGCTTTGTCGCACCTGACCGGTGATATTGGTCATGGTCTCTTGCATATCATTACACCGTTCCGTGACTTGGTTGCGTACTCTCCCGAATTCTTCTTGAGTTTCCTTCCTCTGTTCTTCTACTTTCCTGCGGCTATGTTCTTCGATATTTGTGAACTTGATGTTCACCACTTCTTTAAACTCTTGCACCTCCTTTTCGGTCTGGTTGCACTTCCCATCAATCTCTCGAATCTGTCGATTGACCATTATGTTTTCTCCTTCCATCTTCTTATTCATCGCTTTCTTGTTAACATTGATTTCCTTATTCAGTTCTTCTCGCAACAATTCCATTCTTTCGTCCAGTTTGTCCAAATTCTCCTGATTGACCTCTCTTAATTCTTCTCTTAAAATTTGATTGTCCTCTCTCAATTCTTCCAACTTCTCCCCCATCTTCTCTTCCAACTTCTTGTTATCTTCTTTCAACTCTTCCTTCAATTGTCGGTTGTTCTTCTCTATCTTCTTCCTGGTTTCATCGATTTTCTGATTGGTGTTTTCAATTTTATTAATCAATTCTTCTTTAGTCGACTTGAATTCTTCCTTGAAAGATTGGTTGTCTTCCTTCAATTAACTTCTTCCCCATCTCTTCTTCCATCTTCTTGTTGTCTTCCTTCAAATTTTCTAACTTTTCTCCCATCCTCTCTTCCATCTTCCTGCTGTTTTCTTCTATCTTCTCTTCCATCTTCTTACTATTTTCTTCTATCTTCTCTTCCATCTTCTTGCTATTTTCTTCTATCTTCTCTTCCATCTTCTTACTCAGGGACTGGTTGTCTTCCTTCAAATCTTCCATGTTCTTGTTCATTTCTTCCTTGCTGGATTTGATATCTTCTTTCAAGGACTGGTTATCACTCCCCATTTTCTCACTCAAGTCTTCCTTTGTAGAATCCAACTTCTTATCCATCTTCTCTTCCATTTTCATGAACATTTCCATTAGTCTGTCCATTTTACTTTCTTCTGTTACCTTGGATTTCTCTAAATGTCTTTCCTGGATGTTAATCTCCCCTGTCTGCGTGGGTATCTCCGGTTGTTCCTCTGGTTGTTCAGTTTGTTTGGACAACACCGGCGGCAATGAACTCTCCACATCTACTGGCGTTGCCTCCTTATTGTCCATGTCAATCTCTACTGTTTTTTCGGCCTCCGCCGCCCGTTTCTTGGATGTTGCACGTCGTTGCATTTTTCCGTCTTTCTCTGGCTTTATAGCTGTTGCCTAGCTCCAACTAGTGATTGGGCAGAATGTAGTGGCCTTTCAATCGCTAATTAAAGCCCCTCAGTTGTGCGCCAATTTGTAATTAAATAATTATTCCAATCTCGTATTTCTTATGTTCTGATGTAATCAAGCCCCATTGTTTGGGCTAGCCAATTTGTAACTAAAACTCTTTTCTGGTGTTTAATGATAATTGGTGTGGCTCTCGAATTCTTACTGGCCTGAAACGCTTCCTTAAGTTTCCCAGTTGATCGAGTCCCAAATGTAGCGAATATTGTCAAATAGAGTTATGCTGTTGAAGAGATAAAAGTGCAATTTCACCAAAAATGTTTTAAAACAAAAATTGTTTAAAAAAAAAATGTTATAATTAAAAAAAAATTTTATTTTTATTAATTAATTAATTAAAATCAATTAATTAATAGTGTGCTGTGAAGTTTTAAAATGTGTATCACTCTTCTAAGAAATTTTATTGATGTTCTTGTATTTTTCAAATAAACTACAACCACTCATAAGATTGTCTCCAGGACAATCGATACTTGTTTACCTTTTCGTTTTGTAGGTTATCTTCCCTTGTATATGGTAAAGTCCTGGTAGTGTGACGATTTCATTAATAAAAATATGTTAATTAATTAAATTGTTAATGTATAAGCTGAGAAATTTTAATAAAATCTCACATTTTTAAACTAAATCTTATTACTATCATTAAATAATAATAATATTTAATAAAAAGTCTAATAATAAAATAAAAGGGAATACAATTGTACAGAAAGGGTAAAGCTTGTTAATAAATCCTGCATATACAGGCCCTGACCAGAATTAACTTGTTTTCTGACCCCTAAACAAACTAAATATAATTGTAAATTTTGTTATTATTTAAATAATTAAATAAGACCACTGTAATGTACTTTGATAACGTCTGTAACTAAGAATATCTCTATTTAATAATTTAATCAAACTTTAGTCCTTTAATTAAATTAGAAACATGGAACTACTTTTATGTTGACTAGTAACTGTCGCGAGATTTCTACTCTCCCCCTTACTATTTTTGCCCACTTGCAATGGAGCGCTCACGCCGTAAGCTGCGTACAGCGTTGTTTCGCGACGCGTGTATAATTATGTGAATGGTTGGTTCAATGAATATTTAAATAACTAAATTTGTGCGGCGATGACATCTCTCTCTCAATGAATAAATAACAAACTATGTAATTCATACATTACTACAAACATGAAGGTGATATTCAACTAATCTATAATCATGTGAAGTGTATTACTGTGAAACAAACTTTCTATTTATTTATTATAACTACAAGAATTACAACAGTCGTCTAAGATGAGAGTATCCTACAAGAATTACTACAGTCGCCTAAGATGAGAGTACTTCACCCCGACTGATATAACAGACTTCAGGAACTTCACCGTCACCGGATACTACGGCAACGACAGACCTTCAGGAAACGCACGAGGAGCGAAGAACCAATTCTGCAGCCAATACTGAAAACCAGGTGACATGGAGGCTTGTCTTCCATGGTTATGAGTTACTAAAATTATTACCCACAAAAGACAATTTAACTCACCACTTTTAAGACTTTAAAAGACAGACATTATATGTAACATGTAGTCTGTAATCTAATAACACTGGTTATAGCAAAAGAGTAAATGTTTAAACTAAAAGTTTTCTTGTTTTGAAAGATTAATAAAGTCCATTCTTCAAATGGCTCAATTTTCAATATTGTATATGGCAAGGTGACCATTATTAACTTAATATATATATTCAATCCCGGATCCGTGGAATAAATTAAATAGATGTACATCATATTTTGAGGGCCCTTATGGAAGAGTAATATATATAATTATACTGTAAACTATATATGTTGAGAACTTTAAATAGAGAACCTTATCTCATAATGTAATAAAGAGATGTCATCTGAGTACCGAGTAAACTGAGTGCATAAATCAACAGTCTCCCCTTCCCAATATCCTGATATAAGACTTGTTTTATTTGTTGTGATTAATTTTCAACTCGTCACAACGGAAGGCAGCCTGTATAATTGGCATAACCAATTAACCCGGGTTCCCTACGTTATAACACAAGTTAAGATGTTATAGTAGTTTATTATTTAAAATTATATTAATGGTAATTTGTAATATTAATGAAAAAAAAAACTATTTTGTGGTGAAAAGTATTAATGTTTTATTAAATAATTGCAATATAGACTCTTTTCGATTATAATATCGACTCTCAGGGTATCGAAACAGTTACAAGTTATGGTATATAAAATTCAACAGGGTTCTTTAAACAGCTAATTATTATCAAAGTCAGAGAAATCGGGCCAATATTTAAAAAGTATAACGTTACAACAAGTTAATTACTAATACTAGATACACACATTGAATAATAAATTTGAAATAACATAATTTGTCGTCACCAATACAGCTGGCTGGACCAAGGAGGCGTTGTACACGATGAAGGAAAATGGCTGCCGTCAAGTCGGTCAAAATGTCATCAGTATCTGCGCTGTTCCAAATAAAATATTTTCTAGTAGTATTTACGTCCTGGTGTCTGCAAATCTCCTTTTTGATGTTGTATAGTGCTTTGTGTGAAGTTTTCGGGTTGTATTTTGTGTATCTGTGTATTTATAAGTTCAGTCACTTTTTATGATTCCGACACTAATATATGGTTATGTGTTATACTGTTTTCTTGTGTTTTCTAGTGTTTTTCGGTGTAGTTATGTACTGTCCAGTGTTATTTAGTCTTTTTCGATTGATTTTGTCACTATGTGGACGTTCAAGAATGATTTTATACGCCACTCGCGATTTCACAAAAAACGTACCGTTCACTCACTCGACATTACCGTTTTAAGTTAGGTTAGCTTGGTTATAAACCGCTTGTCAAGTTCACCGTACAATTACCAATAATCAACTATCTTATTTCCTCCAGTTTCGACTAAACTCTTAGCCAATATAATATTATTCTTAACATTGTTCAAATATAATTTTGCATCCTGTACATATTTCAAAATACATTATATAATTGCCTAAACTTTGGTTATTTATCAATTTTATTTACTAGATGTTATTTAAATTAATCCTTCAGTTCATTCGGCGTATTTTAAGATTGAATAATGCCGTTTTATAATGTTTTCTGTCCAAAATTAGTAATTTTACTTTCATTTTGTATTCATTGAAAAATTAAAAATGAACTTCCTGTCATTATGCAAATTCAGCCATTTTTCCAGTTATATTTAATATTAATAATCTTATATTGTATTAAAAGGTTTATATTCCTTTATTTTCTTGTAATTAATTGAATTGGTTAAATTCTAAAATATTATTTTGGAATTTATGACTCCCCTCTTCAAGTTTCTGAGTTTAGTCCTTTTCATTTTTATTTATAATTCTGAATATAATTTTATAAAATCTTTCTAAATGGTATGTTCAATTATATGGCTTCATCTCAGGTTTATTTTATCTAAATCCCTTTTGCTTAATTGCATTAAATGAGTAATTTCTCTGTTTTGATGAAGTTTGGTTTTCATTCTTTGGCCTAGGTTTTTTAACAATTTTTTCTTACAAAATATTTTTACAAACAATAAATGATGTGTGATACCCTCTCTGACACAACAATAATTAGTATTGGTTACAATACAAAGAACAGTTAAACAAATAAAGAATATTTTCAAATAAATAATTGTCTTCAACATTCAGACATTTTACAATTAAATACTTATTTCTAACATTGAAATATGGTTCACAAAAAAGGTTTTTTTACCAACTAACATCTTAATTACTTCTTACTATTCACAAGTAATAATTATGTTTACAGTTCTGATGTTAGTTGTTGTAGATTTAAATAAATGACCTTATATCTAATACATTTTTAACATCCTTATCCTATATTTACAAAAACCTTATATCTATATCCTTATTTGCTAACTACTATTCTAAGTTGGATTATACAGTTTTTACACTGTCTTTTAAATATTGTCTTTGGGGAATTGTACCCTGTCATTAGTATAACTAAATCTGTTTTTTTTCTCATTATATAAAACAAAATGTTACTTTAAACAGATTTATATCTTGTAAGTAACATATTCACATAGTACACATTTTAAGTCACTGAAAGTTGCATATTTCATTGTATTCAATGTTTGTGATTGCCAAGAATGAAACACAAGGTTTATTTTCTATAATACCCAAAACTATCACTGGTTCACTTTATACTTTTATTTTATGTTATTTCTAAATGGTCGTGTAGTCTTATTAACATAATAAATTGGTTAGTGTTTTACAATGGAGATTTGTTCCTTGGGTACTATATTATTGTTTCATCTTGGTTCACTGGCAACTCTTACTTTACACACTTCTCTCTCTTAATTTTATGTACATGCTGTTACTATTTCGTTATACTTTTATTGGTTACTATTTATTTTGGGGGTATGGGGATTTGGGTGTCTTTTATAAGAGCATGACATCTTCCTCAGGATGCTGCCTTCTTCTTCTTTCTTCTGTCTTCTTTTCTTCTGTCTTCTGGGACTGGTATCTTCTCCATCTTCTTCTTGATGCCATCGGGTTTCTTGGGATTTCTTCATCGTCTTCGTAATTTTAAAAATACATCATCTGTATTGGTTGATCTTGGCTTATTCAGGGTTTCTTTTCCATTTATATTTCCTCGTTGTGGGTTTGGTCATATTCTGTGTTGCTTTGTTATTTACTTTTTACCTTCCTGGGTTATAATTTGAAAACCTTTGGTTATTATACTGGTTTTGGATGACTCATCACTAGTAACTCATTTTATTTGAACTTGTCTTTTTTAAATAATAATGATTGCTTTCCACAGTTGCGATGAATTAATTTTTTTATATTAAACTTACTGCTTTCTTCCAGATTTAAATGTTATAATTTTATTATTCTGATGATCAAATGCCATTCATTATTTTGCATATATCTGTCACGTTACAATATATATATATATATATATATATATATTGCAACGATACAGCCATACGCTGTATTAGGCATTAATTAAAATAAATATAAAATTTGTAGAATTTGTATAAGTTACGGGTAAATGGAGAAGTCTGAGATTGTAAAAATATTTCATTGTTAGATTAGGGGAGCAATTAACCTGTTCCGACACGCAGTGAACACCTGCTCAATTGTATGTGTGTTACACGTGTATCTTGTGTGTGTTAGTGATGCATGCAAAGACAGGAATCTCAGCAACCCGCCCCAAGTAAGAAATAAAATAATTATTTTAATTCACTGTGCGAGAACTAATTAGTTTATGATCAAACCAAAGGCACCAAAGTGTGTGTAAAATTTATAGTTATCCCCAGTAAAAAGATGACGTTAATAGAACACGTTATGCGAAGACAGTGCAAAATAATTGTGCCAAAAAATACGCAAATTACCCTAAGACGCTCAAATTAATATAGTGAGTGCTTAATCGAATTAGCTATGATTTGTGCTATCTCGATTCCGTGCAAAACATTGCTAGTTGCTAATAATTGCAAATAGATGAAAAGGTTCGGGAGTGGGGGCTGTCACGCGATATGCAGGTATCGACAGGACGATTTTGGAGCCAACTGGCGCGGAATCTCGAAAGGGTATAAATTAAGGGTTCGACCAAAAACCCTTCTCTTCATTTCAAGACACAGTTGCAGCCGGACATGCTGTCCGTCGGCAAAACAGTTTTATTTTTATTTCTATTACAAGTCGCAGTAACGAAAGAACTAACGTTCGTTAAATGCACGACAATATTCCGGGAAAAGTAAATACCGAAATAGTAAGTCTACCAAGAGTATATACGGAAAAGCTACCAGAGCGACGAGGGATGCTGGACGTTAGAAGATGTTTAAGATCTACCTTGCAGCAGATAACTACTCTAGACGTATCCAGGAACACACACTGCTGGAGAGCGACGCTGGACTCTAGACGTATCCAGGAACACCCACTGCTGGAGAGCGACGATGGACTCTAGACGGATCCAGGACCACGCCAGGACAGGAGGAATGGAAAACTAACTCTGGACAACGCTGGACCCCGGACAACAAGTCGTAAGATCATCAGAACTCGAGGTGACAAGCGTAATGCATTTTAAATGATTTTTAAAAAAGAAAAAGAGCTCATAAAGACTACGAGGGGGTACCCAAAAATAACCGGAATAGCGCTGCGATTGGCGGAGCTTACGTAGTACGCATTTCTCCCGCTAGGCGAGCGTAGCGCAACTCGTTCCGAGTTCAGTGTCGTCGTTGTTGTCGCCTGGGAAGGTTGTGTCCGGTCACAGTAATTCGTTTTCTAAAAGCAGTTTCTCTTGCTCCTCGTTTTTTGTCATGGCGGATTTAAGTGAACTGTGAAAGTTTGCTTCCTGCTTGGGAAAAACGCCGCAGAAACTGTTGTGATGTTGAAAACAGCTTACAAGGATAGTGCTATGGGAAAAACTCAAGTGTACCAATGGTTTTCTCGTTTCAAAGAAGGTGAAATGTCAATTGATGACAAACCTCACTCTGGACGTCCGTCAACTTCCAGAATTGACGAAAATGTTGAAAAAGTTCAAGCAATCGTGCCTAAAGACCGACGACAGACCATTGAAGAGATTAGTAAGTTATCTGGAATAACTTGGAGCTCGGTTCAGCGAATTTAGTCAGAAGATTTGGGGATGAGAAGGGTCACTCCAAAATTTGTACCTCGGGTCCTGACTGAATAGCGAAAAGAGAATCGAGTTGAAACATGCCGTGCATTGAAAGACTAGCTCCGAACCGACTCAGATTTTTTCCAAGGTCATTACTGGTGGCGAGTCATGGTGCTATGGTTACGACCCCGAGACTAAACAACAGTCAAATCAGTGGAAAACTTCATTGTCGTCTCGCCCCAAAAAAGTGAAATCAAACTTCAAGACGATGCTCATTTGTTTTTTCGATGTGAGAGGGGTAGTGCATTCTGAATTCGTCCCACCAGGTCAGACTGTTAATCAGGCTTTCTATTTGGAGGTTTTAAAAAGATTGCGTAACAATGTGCGACAAAAAAGGCCCGATTTGTGGCAGACGAGGGACTGGTTTTTCCACCATGACAATGCACCTGCTCACGGAGCCATTTCAGTGCGCCAGTTTTTAGCAAAAAACAACATGACTCCCTTGCCCCACGCTCCTTACTCACCTGACCTCGCTCCGTGCGATTTCTTCTTGTTTCCGCGAATGAAGAGGGGCATGAAAGGACAACGTTTTGACGACGTGGAAGCGGTAAAGAAAAAAACGAGGCAGGAGCTGTCGGCCATCACAACAGACGAGTTTGAAACATGTTTCCAGGAATGGGCTCGCAGATTGGACAAATGTATTTAGTGTAATGGAGAGTACTTTGAAGGTGATAAGGTTGTTTTGTAAACAAATTAAATACATAGCTTTAAAAAAAATTCCGGTTATTTTTGGGTACCCCCTCGTATATCAAAAGACAGTAAATTAAAACAAAGAAAAATTTATACTTAGTAATAATATTTAAAATGTAGATAAATGTTTAGTCGTAAGAATGAACGATCGCATATAAAAAGAATTAATAAATGAAAAAGAATTTAAAGTAGAGAGAGTAGACTTTATTATCAAAATAAATAGTAAATTGATTTGATGTTTGAATTATAGAAAAGATTAATTTAAAGTTGAAAATTAAAACAAATGACAGTCTAGAAGCAATTAATATAGATTTAAATTGAAATTTAAACATTGGTATAGACTGAGCGAGTAGAGGTCAGATCTGAGTTAAGAAAATTTATTTCAAAAAACATTTTAATTTTATATTTAATTAATAAACCAATTTATTAACATGTCTAGATATAATATTATTAACATGTTTAGATATAAGAGATTTTTTAAATATGTGTAATGTTGCATATCATAAGATATAAACATTTAATAATGAGCAATATCGTGACCGACAATTATTAATAATGTTTATAAATATTTATAATATTGAGTAAATAATAAATATGCGTTTTAAATACTGATAAATAAAATTACTCTTTTTATATTTACACCTGGTATCATTATACAACCTGCATAAATTACAGTATATCGAATTTACATATAAATTCGTTGTATAATTTTTGTCGCCCTTGAACGTGAGGCCCGACACGCCTACATTTATGTATAAGTATCGTTGTAATATATATATTGTAATGTTACATAATATCACGACCATCAGGGTCCAAAACAAACGATAACCAACAATAACAAATCATAAGAAATGCTACAGCCAAACTTTAATGTTAATCACAAAGATAAGTAGAAATTAACTTTAAAGGAATAAAGAATACATCTTTAACAAACTGACGAAAATGATCAAATAAATAATGACAATGACTTAGACGAAACGTAATTAACTGACAACTAACTCAATAGATTAGGTAAAAATGAGAAATTCAAAGGCAGAGAGAAGAAACTATGAGTGGAGTAAAGAAGAATACTACAAAGCCCAACTGGATACAAAAACAGAAAGAAGAATACGATATGCCCTACATGAAACAAAAGAAGAATAAGACAAGATGAATGGATCATAACAAGAAAGCCCAGAGTAAAGAACAGAGTAATAATGAAGCCTGATGACCAAATATAAATAACTATGCTGACAAAGAAAGCTTATAAAGTAAATAAATGAGATAATGAATAAAAGTCAGGAGAGTGAAGTAAAATTAGTCAAAGTATAAATTAACTGTGTATCTGGAAGAATAACAAAAATGAATCATATAGACCAGCCTTGTAACTAGAGCAAATGTAGGGATATAACTTATATAATAAGATGTTAATGAATACTGTTTAAGAATGGGTAATAGAGACAGAAAGGTGTCTAATAAACCTAAAAAAATAAATAACATTAGTAATACTAGAATAATGTGAAATAAAAGATATCGAAATCATAATAAAATAAACACATTGTTGTCAAACCAAGATAGGACCCATAACCTCACTACATGTGAATAAGGCACCTCAAATAAAAGAATTAAATAACTAAATGATAAGTAATCCAATTTCTGTTGGAGGGTAATGAACCTAAATGTTAAAAGGGTAGTATTAACACAGAATTAATTTAGGCCTATAGAAGAAGTAGAATTATATTGTAATTAGTATAAATCCAAACAATAAATTAGACATTCTGAAGTTACGTAACCAATCTTGCAAAAACATTAACAATAAGGTATAAAAGAGATGAGACATTAGTGTCAATAGAACCAGCAAGGTTCACAGTCACTTATATAATGTAAAACAATTGTAATTATCTTAACAATTTAAAAAGATAATAGAAAATAGACATACTTGTATCTTGAGATCAGATGCAAGAAATTTTATTGAATTAATAGAGAAAGGTGATATACTATTATCAATCAAATGATGGTAACACCTTAATATAATTACTATCACTATTTTGTAAAGGAAAATGATCACTAAAAATAAAAATACTTAAGAGTTAAGAGAAAAGATGTAACACCATATAGTGCCTGAACTATAGGTGAACCCAAAGGGTATAATTCAGGGAATAATTGTGTCAAAACCACTAAAGGTAACAACTAGAAGTTGTAATAGTTAAGTTAGAGAAATGAGTAACAATATTCAAAGGTAATCCAATAGCAATGAACAGACCACTGTTAAAATTAACTTGGGGGGTAATAAGCCTAAAAAGAGCCCAGAGACTGATACTAAATATTAAGTTAAACAGAGTATCAGACTAAACCAACAATAGTAAACTCATAAGATAGACAAGACACCAAGTAGTGGTTAAAATGTAATCAATATAAACAGTGTATTCTAAGATTAAAGCAGAATAAAAATTAACGCCTAGGTGTGCCAAACACTAAATATGTCAAGAACAAAAATACACAAAAAAGGGCATCAATTAAGTCAGACAATGATAACCAGAAGTTGAAGGGAAAACTTAAGAATAAGTGGGAAATGTAACTAACTCTTAAAATACCTTCAGTGAATTATATCAACTAAGTCTAAACCATAATGCTATCTGTACACCAGGGTTTATACTCAATTTTAGAGTTGTTTTCACACATAACTGATTTATAATCTAACTAAAAGGCAGAATAGTAATAAAAATAATCAGTAGTGAAGTTAAATTGTAAATAATATAAAGTAAGATAGTTTTAAATGAAATATTGTAATAGACATAAGTTGTGAAAATAAGAAATTATCAAACATAAACAGAATTATGGCTTGAGGGGTACCTAATTGATCTAAAGAACAATTGCAAACGATTGAGATGATTAAATTAGATCTCCCAAGTACTATAAGAAAGTTAAACGCATTTTAAATATTTGTGTAAATTGGAAGAAAATATTTTCGTACTCTCGACATCAAAAACCGACGCCGCCGGAAAACGCCAGTGAGGTGTCATCGAGCTTTCCACCAATCAAATTAACTATAGAGAGGCTTGGCCAACAAAGGGACGCCGAGCTAAGCGTCATTCTTATTGTACGATCGACTCAGTAAACAAGACGCGAGTTCTCGACGCCAGAAAAGTAAATTAACCTAACCTGTGCGTGTAGTAAACGTCATAGTCAGAGTTAATACGACTCAAAATGTCTAAAACGCATTAATAAAGTGATATAAACGAAGTAATCCAGAATAGTGAAGGTGCGAATACGATTGATAGTGTACAATCCCAGCAATCGCGGTCTTATAAATAAAAAGGGAGTATGGTGGTTTAATATTATTATTATAGACTTAAGAAGTGAACCATAACCTGACAATGTATAGGATTCAGAATATATAATGAACTTTGAAGAGGCAGTAACCCTCATAAAGTAAAGTAACAAGTAAAATAGGGATAAGAGTTAACGAAATTTATTTACTCCAATTATGAAATGAGTGTTAACTAGTTATACAAGGACAGTATGCTTTACTGAATCGAATAGGTTAAGTCAGTGTACAACCATTTCATAACCTATTGATATGTTATTAGAAATAAGAAAATTACCTGAGAAAGGATATCCAATATAGTAGTCTAGCGATAGTTGGACCTGCTGAAGATGTTATAACTTTAGTAAATTTGAATTTTCTTTGTCAATTGACCATTTAGATTTTAATTAACTTAACTGGCATTATACCAGACACGCCAGGTCTAACCTAGAAGTTGACGCAAGCCGTCTGTTAAAGTTTTTATTAATGAATTGAGATTTTAGTTATCCGAGGTGACCACTCTCCTATTGAACAATAATAATTGTTGTGTTGTGTTAACGTTTAGTATCTTGTGAGCTAAAATAACCCATGTTGATTAGATTTATTGTAAACAAAAACATTGTGGAGTGTTGTATCCACATGCGCAGCTTGACCACCCTGAGATTTTAATAAGAGTTTAATGAAAATAAAAAGGTAATTATGAAGTCTGACTTTCTTATGTTAAGGGTTCAATGAAATTAATGCACAGAATTTAACAAAAAATAAATTATGTTTAAACTAAATAATTAGAGTTGGTCCAATTATTTCACGTAGATAGGCATTTGCAGGCTTGGTAGATGACATGCAACGGATGGCAATACAACGGCGCCAAGAATGATTTTGAATTAATCTTGTTTTTTAGATGAGCTGATACACTCTACCTGATAACAAGAACGTCACTCAAAGTAAGTACCGTTATCCTAAATTGTCTTGATTCCAGTGAGAACCAACGCAGCCGAAATATATCTACTAGTGAAGAAGAATCAACCTCTGTCCAATACTCAACATTGGACGAACGATGAACAGTTTAAACAATTAATAATAATCTTAAACACTTTAACTCAACGACTTCATAATAATAAATAAACCGAAAACCACTCATAAATAATTAAAATAAATAAAACAAATGAAAATACTACTTGAACGGAACACGGTTTAATTACAAAACGACGTACCCAACGTGCGACTGATAAACCGTACCGACGAACCCGGTATATTACAATATATATATATTGCAACAAATGTTTGTACATAAATGTAGGCATGTCGTGCCCCACGTCCAGGGCGACAATTTATATAACAAATTTATTATATAATTTAAATTTGTGGAGCCCCAAGATCTTGGAGCGCCAATTTATATGCAACAATACAACTGCACATAAGTTGTATAATTTATGTTGTATGTGTATAAATGTACATGCAATTTAAATTGTATAGCCCCACGTTCTTTGGGAGCCAATTTATATAACAGTACATATATAGTTGCGTGTATACAGGTTGCAAATACACATCTATTTGTGTTTGAATAGCCCCACGATCTTGGAGCGACAATTTATATAACAATACAACTTGCATAAATACAATTTAATTTGGTTTTCAGGTGTATCTGTAATAAGAACTCGATGTAACTTGTAACGGTATTTCAAATTTATTTGGTACTAATAAAATTGTGCGCATGGCACTTGATTCGACTTAAAACATTCGTTATTATTGTTACTATGCAGTAAGGCTTACGCTATATACGCTATATATACTGACTAAATATTCTATTCTACTAATTATTTTATTAAAAAAATATCATTTCCTCTGACTACTCAGTCAATTAGTGTGCTTCGAAATATCAATGTTTAAATATCTTTTTAGATATTGTAATGAAAACTCAAAAATATTAATAGTTACTGAATTTATCTTTCTTTTATCAGTACTGATTTATACAACGCTAATTTTTATTTAAATACTTTGCATTCTTTTCATTTCAATACTAATTTGAGCTCTTGTTTATGTTAATCTTACTTCAATAATATCTATGATTTTAACTCTATATTTACAATAAACATTGGCTCTTAACTTTTAAATAGAACAAGAATGTCTTTAATTGTCTTTGAGTTAGTTGTTCGATTAAGAGATAAATAAGTTGTTTATCACCTTATTGTCGTCAATCGTATTCAATCAATTGATCCATCTGTAATCGTCCTCGTCTTGAACTCCAGCATCACTTCCTTTTGTCCAGCGTCGTTTCCAGACTTCAGTAGTGTTCCTCTTGTCCAGCGCAGTCACCTCTAGAGTCCAGCGTCGTCTCTCTCTTGTCCAGCGTCGTCTCTCTTTTGTCCAGCGTCGTCGCTCTCTCTCTCTCTCTCTGGAACTTCTTCTCGTGTTGTTTCGGACGTCAGTTGATCTTCTTATATGGATTTTCTTCTCGTATAATTCTGTTACTAATTAAAATTGCTTGCTTTTACAATCCAGTTACATAACTATATGTAACTGGAAGGATGAAACTATTTACAAAAAAAAATTTAAATACTGTGTGCGGACGGGCAAAAGCTCCCGCTGCACTGTGGGTGATCGAAAAAAGAGAACAACTGTAGCGTGTGTGTCCTATTTATACCCACGTCTTGGTCCACACCTGCAGTTGTACGAAATCGACATGTCTGAAATTGTCTCTGGGTACAGTCCCCCCACTCCTTGTCAATTTCGCTATTTCTTATATTTCTGCGAATTGCAGAGTCCTGTAAGTATACTCTTATACTCATCTTATAACTATTTTCACTACACATGTTCACTGTATTTTTGGACATTGCAACTTAACCCTTTCGCTCTGTACACAGTTATTTCACCACTACACTCGTACGGTGTGTCCCTTTCGCGTGGTTTTCGTACACAATATGTAGTTAATTTTATTACATTTTATTGTGTTTTTGGATTTTACTCCTCATTTATAGTTTATGAATAATTACGGAAAAACAGTAATTATGCAATTATTCATCTTGGGGTGGTAAACTCGCCTGCATATACCTGCGTCACACACACATGCAAAATACTGATGTACACACTTTCAGTTACATTTGTGTGTGTGTGCACGTCGATTCAGGTCGAAACGCCTGAGCTATTTTTGTCTGAGCCAAGCTTGCAATCCCTGACATGCTTATTTCTAATATATTATTAATTATTTACAGTTTATTAGGTATATTTAAATTTTTATATTCAATGCTCAGTACATCACTTATTTGTACTATCGCAATATATAAAGTAAATATTAAACTATAATATATATACACATTGTCAATTAACTAAATATAGGCCTACTCTATTACAGCTGAGTGTTTCCCTGTCGAAAAAAGAAACAGAATTTTCCCATAGCCTGTAACTCGCTTAATGGAAATACAAACTTCCGAAGCCACTAGGTGTATCTTGTGTGTTATCGTTTAGATCTTATGTTTTACATATCTCAATAGCAGACAATAATAGTTTCATATCAGTAAACATGTATTTGCTGATATGAAATGACATGTACTCCATTATGTTACTGATTGTTATGGTACACAATGGAAACAGAACACGTGATGTTACCATATTGTTATAGCCTACCATTTTACTAAAATATTAACATTAAACAGCTAATTAAACAAAACAGAATTGTTACCATATATAAACCAAACAATTCATAAACTTGTGTAAACCTCTAATTGTAATTTTACAATTCAACTTTGAAATAAAAGCTAAAACAAATAATTACATAATGAGACAGAATTAACATTCCAACATTTTTCAATTCAAAATCCTTATTACTAAATGTGTGGTCTTTGGCTTGTTTTAAATGAATGTTATCCTTATACTTGTATCAAATCATCATATTATCTTTACCTAACACCCGGTTTTAATTTTATTTGGATTCTTTTGATCTATTCAGATCTGTTGATCTGTTTTAATGTTAGCAGGCAATAAATTAAAAATACGTTAGGTCCAAGAAGTAAAAAAGATCATCGAAAGCATGGCTTACTTTCTTTAGGTTTAATGAAATTACCTTGTTGTTGGTTTTAATTCTATAATATTGTCGGGATATATTGGTCCAGACCTGGCATACAATATTCTCCGTACTGTAGAAACGAATAAGTGACATGGGGGTCTAATTTAATTTTGAGAAAGATAGAGACAATTTGGAAGGAACCTGTATGGAAAGTGAGTATCCGAATAAAAAAAAAATTGATGAAAATCTAGGAACCTCCGAGTCGAGTGTCGCCCGTATAACCCAATGACATACAGAAGCCATGAATGAATGAGAACGTAGCATAGAGACTTCAGCAGAGAAAAATTACACATATTCCGTAAGAAATAAAATTGTCTTATATGTTTTCGTAGTTTGATTTTTAGGTTCCTGTGTGCCTCTTTCATATTACTTTATTGTCAAGGGTAATTCCTGGACACGTAATTCCATCTACTTGTTCAACAGACGGACTTGCACATGTTGTGATTTTGACTAGTGTATATGTGCAAAATAAAATTATCCGCATAATTAAAGTAGTGAGTATCTTGATTTTAGCTGCATTAATAAGATTCCATTCCATCCATCCCGTTCACTTTACAAAACTAAATCTTTGCTCATGTTGTAAACAATCGTTAACCATTCATTTTCTTTATACTGGAGAGTACGTTATCAGCAAAAGCAATAATTCTACCATGGAAATTCTGGGCCTACAAGTCATCAATAAATATTAAGAATAAGGTTTTAGATAATACCGAACCTGGCGGGTTCGCTTGCGGATGACATGTTACTTCACGGTCATGACCTGTACTGATCCCTAATCTGCAGTTTCTGCTCCCGACCGCTCCGAGACTGAAAACCGGCTACGTCATACCCTGGCTATGTTTCTGATACTGGCTGATTCTAGTTTTTTAAATAAAAGTTTAAATCTATACAATCTATAAGGTCAAAAGATTTTAATAAATCTATAAATAAGCGGGAAATTTTATAATTTTGATTTATGGCTGAAGACATCATATGGCCGCCATGAAGTCTTCGGTACTCTTCCCTTTTGCAAAACGTAGCTACTAAAACCTTAGTTTTCTCAACAATGTTTAAAAGTCTTGATTTCATTATTTTCTCAATTGATTCAGAAAATTGGGTAAAAGTGCAATTGGCCTGTAATTACCCATTTTCTCCGGATAGCTCCTTTTGAAGGTGGACACCACACAATAGACTGCTTCAAAACTGCTGGAAAAATACCAGTAGAAAAACTAATATTAATTAATTTAGCTAATACAGATATCTACTACATTTTAAAATAATTTTAGACTAACATTATCAAAGCCTGTAGAGTTTTGAATTTTAAGGCTCAATATAATTGCACGTATTTCTTCAGTGTCTGTTGGCGCTAGGAACAGTGCTCGACCTTGAACCATTAATATTTTAATTTCATCACGTGTGCTACCAGGAAAATTAAACGCACGATTTCTGAACATTCTGTAAAACTGTCATTTAATGCGATAGCAACAGACTGACAATCCGTCACGATTTCGGCACGACTCTTCTGTAACCTATTTGGAAAATTTTCGTTTTATAACAGTCATCTTTAATAAATAATTAACGTCATTTGTTAATATTTCAAATAATCATATGATATGTGTGGGATGCATAAAATCCTCCTCAAAAGAACTGTAAGAGGATATCTACAATTGCTTAATTAAAGAAATCATTTAATAATTTTAACATTTCACTATGACAAAAAAAGTATCTAAAATATTAGTGTTCCGATTCCGAAAAGTGTATACATAATTTGTCATTATTGATATTCGGACACGTCATGGACAACAAAATGCAAGCATAGTTTTTGCAACGTTAGCCGTCAGTCTGCACGTGTATGCATTATATAACTGACAACAAATGCTTACAAAGTCAAGGGCAATTTAAACCAGTTTAAGCAGTCCTCGTCGATGCAAATATTATTCGATCTTGTGACCTACATAAGGTCAACTGCTGTAACAGTGTGTATGTGTGCACATGGTTATTATTTGGTAGTACTTGCTGTGTGTATTAACGTATGTCCCATTCAGTAGGCTACTTATTAGAGGTGACACAAAACATCTGAAATGGAGACAACCAGCGAACACATAATTAGGTTAAGTCGAAATGTTTGTTTACCAGTATTTAACTTATAGATAGAAAATATACGTTTGTAATAGCAAATATTCAAATTTATAATATTTTGCAGTGATAATATTATATTATTATAAAAGCGTATAAGATTTCTTCTGAAAGTAGGTTATATTATTAGTTTTCTTCATGTACGTTTTGCAAATAAACATGGCGTCATCAGAAGTTATAATCTGATCATGAAAAGCAACTTATGTATCTATTATTGTGTTTGAATACAATAATACGTAACAAATACAAAAGTTTATAATATTCATGTAGCCTATCTGTACATTTGTATACAAATATTAACATACAGTCAGTTGTAATCCGAGTGATGGCGTGTATCGCGATCTCAAAACGGTGGGATGAATCATAAAACACCAGATAATTCGACAGTCATAATTATTATTTAACATGCCTAACAAAAATGTGACACTTGCATTACCTTAATTTGACTATGTTCCGCAGTACTATCTACATAATAAACAACAACATGATGCACAAACACAGTAATACGATTTACACAGTGGAAAGCATGATGGTGTAGTAAGTAATGTTTATAAAGATATCATATAGTACTTTTACGCATAAGAGTTTATATTTGTACTGTATTGGAAGAACGACAAAATTAGTTATGAGAAATAAGCTAAGCTAAATTTGAATGCACAAGAATAAAGTAAATGCGTGACAATATAGCCTATTACAAACTTTGATCGTTATAATAACCCAATCTGACGACCAGTTAAATATTAAAGTAAACCCATTACAGTAGTTTGACCAATACGCACAAAACACAAACCAAAGGCCGTGTGCTAAGCGTAATCAAGAAAAGGCAGATCTTTTGACACAATATCTGACTTACGTTTTTACCCATTTTAATATTTATTAACACGAAGATATCGAACAAGTTGAACATCGACAATTTAGCTATCGCCTAAATAATGTCTCTAAAATCTACAAAAAAAAGTTACTCGTGAACAGCAAGAACTTTAACAATAAACCAGTTATCCTGTAAAATATTGAAAGAGCTTTCACAAAACGTTTAGCAACCTTAAACGACACTTTTCAGGCTCAAATACAGGTATGGGATGTTATTCAAATGGCTGAATAATCCTTATTTCTAAACAGAAAACACGCAACTAATATTGGTTCATATAGACAGATACTCATATAGACTATCCTCTGTCTCTAAATTACTTGCTAAACAAACTATCTAGCCAACGTAACGGTCTCGTTCTGAGTGATATAACATCAACTCGTCAGCTTGCCTTCAAAAGTAACAACCAATTATTTAACATACCATCACATAATAATGTAATTCAATGAAACTATAGATAAAAGAATAGATGAATTTGTTCAGGAGCTTCCTAAACAAGAGTTCTATAAAGTATAGTACGATGGTGTGTTGTATTAAAAAATAATGCAGCTTCTCCTTACACCATTTTACATTTTTTGAGTCTAATTAATTCACTAAACATTTTAGAACAAGAGTTAATGGGGAAACTACTTTCTATCTTATCAAAAATCCCGCAATGTAATGATTTGGGCTTACATTAAATTAATTGAATGCAAAACAAAAATTGAAAGCAACCGATGGTTTCAATTTGAGACACAATTGAGTAATTTTATTTTCTTTGTATTATTATATAAGGTTACTTTCGTTTGGAAATAATGGTGACTAATAGAAGGTGTTTTGTTTGAGTTTCTTGACCCTGCTACAAATATGTAAAGTGCGCCCGGCGCGACAAACACTCCCTACTTCCGAATGCAGCGCATATTGTGCACTCGGCTGCCAGAGTCTGTCCTGTGACGCGCCGCTGTGTACTTCTGTCTGTAATGCGGTATACCGATTGATGACGACTGATTATGCGAGTGCTACGCACAAAGTTCTCGTTTAATTGAAAATCAATAGTGGCAGTTATTAAAATTATAACTTATGTTTTTAAATTAGTTTATATTTGTTATCCATTCAATTTTTTTTTTTTTAAGTTAGTTCGGTTTAACTGTGTTGAATATTGGAATAATGAAGAGAGGCAGTGCGCATAGAGACGAGCCCAAGAAACAGGTTTCGATTATATATTGGATGAAGACATCGACATGTAATACTAAGACGATAAGCTTAGGCATTGAATAAAAACAAAAAGTAGAAAAGTGAATGGAAAATTATCAACACACTCGTTTTTACATAGACAAAAATTTGGAACGCAGGGTTTATGAAGGTTTTTCAAAACGCACCGTTTCGATTTTTCGAATCGGAGAGTCACTTGTTTAGAATCGTAGTGTTTTGGTGAATCACAGCTATTATTTTTCTAAATTCAAACGTTTTTGGTAAATACTTATAAGTGCGTTATATAGAAAGAGTATGGGATTCTTACGTCGCGTTGTACAAATCTATACTTTCTTCCATAGGCGTTAGTTGGGAGGGTAGAACAAAGAATCCAATATTATATTATATGAACTTGTATCTTATAATCGTTATCAAACTCAAAGTTTTTAAAAAACATACAAACAGTTGGTAAGTTTCGCAGTTACTTACCAAGTGTATGTATGTTTTTTAAAACCTTTGTATTAATATGTTTCACCAAGTACCCAGCGAGTCATCAATCAATTATCAAATTCTATTTCCAGTTGCTGTAAATGAAACTAACAAACATTAAAACAGGAGACAGTTTTTTTATCTTGCATATAAACAGTACGGCCTTATTGGTCATCGTCTGACTATAGTTTACAGATAAAGTTGTTTCTGGTAGATTTGTTATTATTATTTTTTGAAAAAATGAAATGTTTCACAGGTTTAAACGGAAGTACGTACCTTGAAATAACTTTCAGTTGAAAGATGAGCATTAATTTTATTGTATGTTATATTCCCAGAATAAATTATAGCGCGTGGATTGTAAACAAAGACTTGTTTGGTTTGTAAACTTGGAACATTTTAATGTTGAAATGATGATAAACGCAGCTGTATTTCTTAAAATCTTCTCTCTCAGTACTTTTTCTTCTACCTCGCTTTGTCACACACGTTTTGAGTTATTTTACTAGTGATCGGATTTCAAACAAAACTTTTGACACTCACACTGTAAATCCCTACTGTCACATTACCAGACATCACATTCTCCTGGACTCAGCTTCCTCCCTAGTTTCGTGTTCAGTCAGCTCCTCGTCATGTACTTTGCAGTTTGGATACTGTTGTTATTTGTTATATATATACGAGGATTGTTTAATAGAAACACGTTTGATCTGCTTAGCCGTGATTTCGTCGCAATGGCAACGGAATTCATTTGTTTATATTGCCTGTTTAAGTACTAGTGACCCGTCTGTCAAAAATATTTGCAGTTTGCTCTTTTCTAAGCGTTGTGACTGGGTTGAAAAATGGTATCTATGATACAAAATCCGTCCAAAGATAATCTGCGGGCCGCTGAGGTCCGTAAGCCAATGGAAATTTATACGAAAATGAAAGCTGAAACGACCCCCTTAATTTTACATTTTTTTAAAATCTTATTTCCTTTTTTTTATAAATTAATTTTTGTTTTTTTCAGGGGTCGTTATTTAATGTTTAAAACTAGGCACTAGTCGTAGACGGAAGAAAAATGTACTGGGCCCAACGTGACAGGACTTGCAATAAAACAATGATATAACAGTAACAGTAACAACCTTTTATTGGTGGTTTCCTTTTATAACATTATAATACATGTCATTTCATCTAAGAGGCAACTCGCATACAGGCATACATACATATATATATATATATATATATATATATATATATATATATATTGTAACGAACCTTGTTTATTTCGTTTACAAAAATAAAAAAAAATATAATTGTATAAGTTAAAATTTGAGAAAAAATTTTTTTTGTTTTATGTTTAATAATTTAGTAAATAATTCTTGTAATGGTGTAGTGTCAAAATTTTACGTTTTCTTTGAATTAATTTGGTCAATAATCTTGCTTGTGGTTAACTGGAATTAAATTCAGAGTTAACAGGATTGTCTCATTCACTAATCGATTTGCGATATTTATTCTGCTTAGTATAGATTACTTCCACTTGAGTAGTGGCCGCTTTTCTTGTAGTCCTGTTGTTAACTAAAACTCTACTTAGTAAATTTATAAATAAATTTAAAACCAAATTGTTGAAATACTATATTTTATTAACATTTGTTTAAAAGATCGATTTAAAATCGATTATCATATATTGCTCGACTCGTTCACAGGGCGATCGATTGTTGATACATGTTATTTAATATAAATATTTTATGGTTCTTTTAACGGTTATAGTTAATAGTCAGAGAAGGGGTAGGGCTAGAAAGTATAACATTCACAATAAAAAGCTTAAAATTAAAATTTACAATGTTATTAAGTAATATATAATTTTTATATATGATAAAATTCGAACCAGTGATGTCTAGAGGTTCGGTTGGTAAAACTCGCATTGGATTGTGGGACATCAATGATGGCCGCTGCTTAGCTGCTGATGTTAAACAGGAATGGTGTCGCCGGAATATTCTTTCAATAAAAGCTGCCTCGTTCACGTTCCCTCGTCTCTGCAGTATGGAGAATTCCTTCTGGTGTTGTCCTGGTTAAATGTTCGGTGTTCACTTCGATTAAATGTTTTGGATTATGTTTATTCACTTCTGTCAATGTGTGTGTCGAAAATTGTAAAGTTCGTTTGGTTATGAATAATTAGTGTTTTAGCGTTTTAGTTCCTTATATAACTTATATTCGGTTCAGTATTAAATGATTTCAATGTTTGTAGTTGTTGTGTTCACTGAATTTAGGTTTAAGGTAAATTTTTCCGCAACTCTCGATTTTTTACTGTAGGCTAGGCTCAACTTCCATACGCCATTAATGGTTTCGTTATATGTGGTTCTTTAGCGAGAGCTATATCGGTTGAAGCTAAATGTGTAATGTATACGGTTGTACACTACGAATGTTAAATAAGAACTGTTTTACTTCCTTCGTTTTCTGAAATATCTTAGCCAATTTAATATTGGAAAAGTATTGTTTCAATTTTCAACCGCTTCCGATACATGTAAAAAAGTACATTATATCACAGAATATATTTTGGTTACTAATTAGTTTCATGAAATAGTAAATACATAATCGGTTTCTTTTATTCCTTCTGCTTAATTTGATACCCAATAATCTATCTTTACAAAGTTTTTGATTAAAATTTCTATATTTCTTTCATTTTGAAAAAGTAGGCTCAACATTTTATTTCCTGTTCTTCTCTAAATATTAGCCATTTTATATGTTATAATTATGATTATAATAAATCTCAGATTGGCATCAAGGTTTATCTTTCCTTAAATTCTTACAATTTTATCCATTGATTATTCTTTTAAATATAATTCATGAATTTAAACTCCCTACTCTGAAATTTTAGTTATTATATCTGCAAATTTTTTAATAATTTTATATATTTTTGTATACTATCCTTTTAAAGTCTAGTTTTAGTCATAGTATTTGGTGACTAATTCACCTTACATAAATTCCATCATTTTACTTGGTTTATTTAACTTAATTAATCAATTATAATGTTGTTGGAATTTCCTATTTGGCCTAGATTTTTCTGGTTTTACATATAATGTTTTTGAATAATACTGGCTCCATACCCCTTCTGACCTTCTTAATTTAATACAATATTAATTAAAATCTCCTTAATTAAATAATATAACATGTAGTATTGTATTTCTACTCATCATACTTAAACAATATTTAAAATTAACAATATGGTCTTCAAAGTCAGACATTTATTTTTAACTACTACAAATAACATATAGTAAACATTTTATAAACAGAGTATGGTATCCATATTTAGACATTTTAGTCTGGATTAACACTGTTAGACCTATTAAACATTTTTATAATAATAACAAAATCTTATTCTATTCACCACATTGAATTATGGAGTTCATGGGCTTTAACATAAACATAACAAGCCATTTATTTTTTCCTACTTCTTAAACTTATTTTGGTTGCAGTCCTTTCTGTGTTTATTATAGTATTACATTTTTATCCACCACATTTTTATAAACATTAGTAATGTGTTCATAAGAATATTTTATAAAATTTTATTTCTGTAGTCATAGAAAACATTAAAGTTGTTTATGGTACACATGTACTTAGTTGAAGTATTAGTTACACTTCTACTTGAAGTTTATTTAATATACTGTAATAACGTGCACTGGTTCACTTATATTTTGGATCTTATCTCTTATTGAGTTTTACAATATTCCCAGACCAAAATCTTATTTATAAAGGATTATGAAGATTTGTTTATTCCATTACACAATAACTTTAGTGGGTGCACTTCTACTTATAACACTAAACACTTTGTTTGTAACTACTTTACATTAATATCAGGTTTTGGGTGTTATACTTTCTTTGCGACCTTGAATTTCTTTAGGGGTTTGTTATATTCTTTTTAATATGTATAGGTTTCCCTTGGGTATATCTGGTAGTCCTCCCATTCTACAATTTCGTTTCTTCAAAATTCTTCCTTCTTGGTTTCTCCAAGGTATTATTGTTTTTTCATGTCCGTTGGTTTGTTCGGGGTATCTTCCTTACCTACTCCTATCCTACCTGGGTATTATCTCTATTGTATTTTAGTTTTTTGTGGTTTATTTTCTTTATACATTTTTGTTGCACTGTGGTTCTTTGCTTTTAATTTTTCCATTTATGGTGGTATTTTATTTTGATATTTATAAGTTTTCATTTGTTTTTTTCTTTATATTGAATGTAATTGATATTTAATTATGATCATATTGTAATCTTTATTAAGTGGATTATCTGTCATGCTACAATATATATATATATATATATATATATATATATATATATATTGTAGCGTGACAGATAATCCACACAAATGCATTACTCAATGATCATTAATAAAGCTCTAATATATGGAATATCCAGATGAGAATCAATTAAAATGCACTATTTAATAATATGTTCACAAGAAAGGTTAAATAAAGAAGAATTCTGCAAATAATATAATAATACAAATTTAAAAACCCAGAAGACTAAAAATGATAACAACAAAATTACCCAGGTAAGATAGAAGCAGGCAATTAATATACCCCGACAAGGAAACCAGACTAGAAGAAACCAAGGCATACACAGCGAAAAACTACTGAAGAAAGAAGAAAGAAGACTAATTAAAACTACTACTACAGAAGAAGGAAGAAAGAAGAACAATCTAAGCTACTGAAGAAAGAAGAAAGAAGAACAATTAAAACTCAAAGAAGACAGAAGAACAATCAAAGCTACTGAAGACAGAAGAAAGAAGAATAATTAAAACTAAAGAAGAAAGAAGACTAATTAAAACTACTACTACAGAAGAAGGAAGAAAGAAGAACAATCAAAGCTACTGAAGACAGAAGAAAGAAGAACAATTAAAACTCAAAGAAGACAGAAGAACAATCAAAGCTACTGAAGACAGAAGAAAGAAGAATAATTAAAACTAAAGAAGAAAGAAGACTAATTAAAACTACTACTACAGAAGAAGGAAGAAAGAAGAACAATCAAAGCTACTGAAGACAGAAGAAAGAAGAATAATTAAAACCAAAGAAGAAAGAAGACTAATTATAAATACTACTACAGAAGAAGGAAGAAAGAAGAACAATCAAAGCTACTGAAGACAGAAGAAAGAAGAATAATTAAAACTAGAGAAGAAAGAAGACTAATTAAAACTACTACTACAGAAGAAGGAAGAAAGAAGAACAATCAAAACTACTGAAGACAGAAGAAAGAAGAACAATCAAAGCTACTGAAGAAAGAAGACTAATTAAAACTACTGCTACTGAAGACAGAAGAAAGAAGAATAATTAAAACCAAATCTACTGAAGACAGAAGAAAGAAGAACAATCAAAGCTACTGAAGAAAGAAGACTAATTAAAACTAGAGAAGAAAGAAGACTAATTAAAACTACTACTACAGAAGAAGGAAGAAAGAAGAACAATCAAAACTACTGAAGACAGAAGAAAGAAGAACAATCAAAGCTACTGAAGACAGAAGAAAGAAGAACTTATTAAAACCACTACTACAGAAGAAGGAAGAAAGAAGAACAATCAAAGCTACTGAAGACAGAAGAAACAAGAATAATTAAAACTAGAGAAGAAAGAAGACTAATTAAAACTACTACTACAGAAGAAGGAAGAAAGAAGAACAATCAAAACTACTGAAGACAGAAGAAAGAAGAACAATCAAAGCTACTGAAGAAAGAAGAAGGAAGTGAGACGACCCATATAAAACAAAAACCCCATAGGGAAAGAACCCCAAAAACCCCAAAACCAATAAATGCCCAAAAAAGAAAGTATAACACATTAAAAAACCATATCACTGTAAAACTGACAAAAAACTAAAAGTGTTAGCAGTAGTAAATATTAGTGCATTCAAAAAGTTATTGTGTAATGTGTATGAACAAATCTTCACAGTTCCCCCATGGTTGAATATTTCATATTAAAAACTAGAAAAAGACTAGTAAATATAGTAATAATTCACCATGGAAAAGTGTAAGTGATCAAATTATAACTAATAAACTTTAAGAAAGGTGCATGAGTAGCAGTACAAAGTAACAAACTTTAAGTTTTGTGAACGGTGTCTACTTTGATAATGAAGTAGTAATTTTACTAATAAAAAGCTACTAAAACTGTATGAACATTCCATAGAATGGAATATAACTTAGATAGCCAGGGTTATACTTTAAGAGGGGGCATAAATCTTATAAAATGGGGAATTACAGAACTAACTGTTTATGATGAAGTTGTAGAAGGTATTAACAATTATATATGGATCCAAATGTTGGGTTCCAATTAAATATAGCATTTAGATAAGTAAGGGTTAGTCATAAGAAATATTAGTATTATAATTGTTATTTTATTGTTCATGTTAATTTAGGAATGCATTATCTAAAATTGGATATCATTCCAATGTTGTAGAAATACTTTTTATTATGTTATTAGGTGATATACCAAAACAATGTTATTAAGAACACCAGTTTTATATATGTGGGTGTTATATTTTAATTGTATAATCTATAATTACTGTTATGCCAGATCAGAGAACTAATTTTTAATCAAATATATCAGAGTCAGAAGTCAGAGAAGGAAATAAAATAATAACATTAGTAAAACATTCTGCAAATAGCCACAATTCAAATCTAGGCAATATAATAAAGTTAAAATGCAGAATAATTAATAAACCTAATCTTATAAACCAGTCAAACTGACAATATTTAGGCAAGATACACCCAACATATTAAATACTATGTAAATAAGGCTTTCTAAAGATATGGTCATTCTATGAGTAAAATTATTTATTTGTATAATGAAATACCATTTGAAACTGAAATAGATTCACTAACATGATCATAAGGGGAGTCATATACAACTGAATTGTATGAAAAAACCATCATTAATATACTAAATTGCCATAAAATAAGTGAGAATTGACAATTATAACAATTTCAGATTTTATGGAATAATAATTATATTAGGTAAAATGGCTATTATTTACTTAGAAGACAGGAAGTATAAATTTAGGCCGACCTTCCCAAAAAATATAAGAAATATGATTTTCTGATAAAACTTTGTAATACTAACTTAATTACTATCAAAATAAGTAGAATAGAATAGTGAAAACGAATATGTATTTTATATTTCAAACAGTTAACTAATAACGAATTTATTTTATGAACATAATGTACATTTTTAAAGTGTATCGGAAGTTATGGCAATTTTAAACAATGTCTGAAATATATTATATAGGCTAAGATTTTCATGAAATGAAGGAAATACAGACAGTTCATAATTATACATTGAAGAGAGCACTTGACATGAATATTTGATAAAACCAACCTTAATGGCGGTTACGTATAACAAGAGTTCGGAATCAGTTTTGTGTAAAAATTAAATTTTTAACTATTCTAATCATTGTGAAGTGGTGAAGTTGCCATACGAACTACATAACACTAATAAACAGAACCACATATAACTATTTAAATGAAATAACACTGGAATCACACCAAATACCAAGTGAATATTCGAGGTTAAACGGACACACATAAACACCAATTGATATACTTAATTAACAACATTTTAACACCAAGTGAATTAGTCCATCTTACTACAGTGACATTAAACTATACACCAGAAGATAATATACGATTGCGAAGAAGATTTAACCGCAGAAGGGACATATTTATTCCACAAATACTTTGTCAGTGTTAGAAGGTGAACTCCGCGCATGCGCCAGGCGGCCATTTTGACCCAATCTCATCATCTCAACCAGAAGACTGTTTGCTGAACTGTGGTGAAAAAAAATTATATATAAACTTTTATTATTAATAACTATTATTATATTGTTTAATTTTAATACATTTTTTAGAATTGTAAGTGTTATACTTTCTGACCCTGACCTTCTCTGGCTTTTTATATAATTAACCGTTCAAAGAACCTATTTTTGTAATACCAATATAAAATTCATAGATCGACCGGCCCTGAGCGAGTCGATACGGCATTGTAACATTGTTTTCAATTGAGCAAATTCCTTATTTTGTTGAATAAACGTTTGTTATCTAGTAAATTGAATTTGATTTCTCTAATAAAAGGACATAACCATTAATTAATCAAGAAAACTCGACAACCTTTAAAGGCAGTATATGCGAACTACTACATTTCAAGAGTAAGAAGAAGAGAGCCGTTCGCGCCTAATTTGAAGTTAACTGGATTGTCTTTTTAATAAATTTACAGAAGGGAAGATTATTACTAGAATACACACCATACCATCCTATTTATAATTACAATCAACAATCTCAATTTATTTCTAAATTTTAAGAATATAAACACATCGAAAACAATTTTTTCAGAATTTATTTTTTTGTATAAATATAAATTTTAAATTCATATCACCTTCCAAATTGCTGCAACAGCAACATACACCTAGAATATTTGATAACAACATTATCCAGGAACATTACCAAATCGACGTCTCCCAGAGCGGAACGTCACTACTACACATACGCACCATAAAAATTATTCTGGGTAATATTATACCAGAACACCATTACAATTACCATTATATATCACAAAAGTGAAGACCAGTAGTGAGAGCCGAACGAAGATTAGAAGACATTAGCTACATTACTACACACAATAGTGAGAGTACAATTCTCATACATCAACTATTTATTTATTCTTATATTTAATATTTATCGTATTATTACAAAATTGGCGAGTCCAACTTGTGGGGCTCGATTACCGCAGAATACCAGAACAAGCAACACTTTATAAATTTAATTATAATTTGTAATAAATAAGTTATATTACAAAATTGGCGTCCAACTAAAGGGCTGTAATTAGGGGTTGAAAGGCGGTAATTACTTACCCAATTCCTAATTCAGCTTGGCAGCGGTTACCCAGCCAGGGAATCAGGGAAAATAATGCGTCGTGCCACATCAAAGAAGAGAGCGGCGGAGGCCGAGAAAGAACTCGATATGGAGGATAAGGAGGCGACCCCAGTGGAGGACGTGGAAAAAATACTAGAACGGGTAGAACATCAACAACCAGCTCCACTAGAGAAACAACCCAAAATTCCACTCAAACAGGGGACGTCCATGTCCAAGACCAGGAGAAATCCAAAACAACAGAAGATCCGATTTTAGAGAAAATGATGGAAATGTTCATGCAAATGAAAAAGGACATGGAAGAAAACAGCAAGAAGATGGAAGAAAGTTTGCATAAAAAAATGGATGACACCAACCATTCAACCAAGGAAGAATTGAAAAAGGACATAGGAGAGACCAGTAAGAAAATGGATTCCACCAAGGAAGATTTGAGTGATATAAATAAAAACATAGAAGAATTGAAGAAGGACTACCAACGGTTAAGAGAAGAAATAAGGGAGGATAACCAACAATGGATTAAGGAAAGGAGAGAAGACAGATTAAAAAGAGAAGAAGAGGAGAGGACCAAAGAAATAAAATATGATAGCAAACCAGAACCAGAAGAAGTACCAAATGATATAAGGCAGGAACAAGTAATGGTAGTACCCGAAATTGAAACTAACCGAAACAAGGAAAATATTAAACAAAGGAAAAGGAGAATGTATCTAAGAAATGTAATGAAAACAAAGGAAGAAATGGAGATGATGAACCATGGTTTATTTGATGATGATAATATCCCTATTACCAACCGTGAAGAAATCTTGAGTTCCAGGAATAATGGAAGTAGATTAAGGGTAATCTCAGAGATGGTTTACCAGCAGACAGTAGTTTACCACTGGAAAAGGACCAGAGGTAAACTGAATAAAACATGGAGACTAGATCAGTTTCAGCGAAGGACTGGACAGTGTATTCCAGAAAGATGGAAGTATGACATTTTACCAGACTGTGATGACGGCACAGATGAATCACCAGAATGTGTTCCATTAGAGTACCATCCAGGACAGTTCCAGTGTACAGGTACACTAAAATGTATTCCTTCAGGGTGGATGTGTGATGATGAACCAGATTATGGGGCTTCAGATAAGCAAATGATTAATCATTCAGATGAAGATCCTCACAGATATTTTTCATGCAATACAACATATGGACCAGAGACGTACCGGTGTATAAAACACTATGATAGAGGGAGCCGAATAAGCTTAGCAGCCAACAAAGGAATAGCAGCTAAGAAAATGAAATACAAGACAAAGGCCAGAGATGTCACTAGTACCGGAACGATGATGAAGACTATGGTCATCCGGACAATGAGAGCAAATGAAGTGACAGACTACGGTTAAGTCTAATACCATACACCTCCACAAAAAGGGACTGATGTTATGATAACCGGCAACGGCAAAAAACTACGTCAAAGAAAAAGAAATTATGAGCAACTGTCCAACCTAATAAAAATCTTCAACCTGGGTATATAAAAGAAAAACAATTATAAGAAGTACATTTGAAATAAAGAAAAGAAGAGAGCTAATACCATATTTAGGGTAATAATATATGTTAACCATATTTATGAAAAAATATTATGAGTAAGGGAAGGTATAGAAGAAGTAAGAAAATCTCAAAATTCAAAAAACAAGTAAGAACACCTTACTACCTATTATTTAGGAGATAATTTATGATGAAAAATCACAAAAATCTAAAAAGAAGTAATGACTACTTACTACCTATTATTTAGAAAACCATTTATGAATCAAAAAGAAAATGAATTTTGAATAAAAGTCAAAATTCAAAAAAGAAGTAATGACTACTTACTACCTATTATTTAGAAAACAATTTATGAATCAAGAAGAAAATGAATTTTGAATTAAATCTCAAAATTCAAAAAACAAGTAAGAACACCTTACTACCTATTATTTAGGAGATAATTTATGATGAAAAATCTCAAAATTTAAAAAAGAAGTAAGAACAACTTACTACCTTATTTTAAAAACAACTTTTAGAAATGAACAAGAAGAAAAAGAATTTGGATAACACATTACAAACAATTATATATGGGACCAATTCTGAAAAACTTTCAAGAATAAAGAAATGGCAGTACAAACCACTAATACAATTTAAATGAATAAACGTATTGTGAAGTAAAATTAATGAGAATTTTATGTCAAATATACAGAGATATTAAACATATGTAATTAATAATTAAAGAGTGCATTTGGATAAAAAGCAAGAGCAGGATAACAGTGTGAAAAAAGGAAGAAAAATCTATATATAAATAAATCCATAAGAAAAAGATGATCATATAATAAATGTCAATTATAAGAAGTACAATTAAAAGAGTAATTGAAAAAACATAATACTAGTGGAATGATTCAAAAATATAATACAAAATATATGCTACCAATGACCAGAAGGAGATTGTGATAACAGTCAAAAAATGACAGAGAATTAAAAACTTTACACTGAATAAGGAGTGATAATTATATTATACCAGCTTCCAATCACAAGGAGAAATAAAATGCCAGCAGAGCTAACCATTGAGAAAAATAACTGAGATAGAGATTCACTAAGATAGAAATATTAATAGATCTGTTCGTATACGAAGTGAAATATCCAAAGATATTTAATTTTTTTTTATAGTCATAAGGTGGACTATTCTTATATAATTTTTATAAATGACTGTCTGAGATAAGTCCAGCAGTATTATTATGTATTGGTCAGAGATGATT
The DNA here is from genome assembly GCA_034769895.1 of Magicicada septendecula. NCBI lineage: Eukaryota > Metazoa > Arthropoda > Insecta > Hemiptera > Cicadidae > Magicicada > Magicicada septendecula. The sequence continues at coordinate 248,459,405 of CM068375.1, forward strand.
TACCTCTGTTATCAATAAATGACGTAGCATGGCCAGCAGAGTGTGAAGCCTACAGAGCCCCTCTGGACACTGCCCCAGCTAACGTATTAGGGAATTTTAGGGAATAAATATCCCAAGGATAAAGAAACGAGTTAAGAAGAAAATGGAAAAATAAAAAATAACGAACCTCAGATGACTATTACTATCAGTAAGAATCCAGTTAATAATGAAATATAGATAAGCTCAAAAATATGGGAGAAAAAATTTTTAGAAATGTGAAGGAAGTAAAGAAATATAATTTATAATATAATGTCATAAGCAATTACTTCAGACAAACTAAGTATGATCTGAACTAATCACTTCTGGAAGAGAGCAATCTGTAGCGTGACAGATAATCCACACAAATGCATTACTCAATGATCATTAATAAAGCTCTAATATATGGAATATCCAGATGAGAATCAATTAAAATGCACTATTTAATAATATGTTCACAAGAAAGGTTAAATAAAGAAGAATTCTGCAAATAATATAAAATACAAATTTAAAAACCCAGAAGACTAAAAATGATAACAACAAAATTACCCAGGTAAGATAGAAGCAGGCAATTAATATACCCCGACAAGGAAACCAGACTAGAAGAAACCAAGGCATACACAGCGAAAAACTACTGAGGAAAGAAGAAAGAAGACTAATTAAAACTACTACTACAGAAGAAGGAAGAAAGAAGAACAATCTAAGCTACTGAAGAAAGAAGAAAGAAGAACAATTAAAACTCAAAGAAGACAGAAGAACAATCAAAGCTACTGAAGACAGAAGAAAGAAGAATAATTAAAACTAAAGAAGAAAGAAGACTAATTAAAACTACTACTACAGAAGAAGGAAGAAAGAAGAACAATCAAAGCTACTGAAGACAGAAGAAAGAAGAATAATTAAAACCAAAGAAGAAAGAAGACTAATTATAAATACTACTACAGAAGAAGGAAGAAAGAAGAACAATCAAAGCTACTGAAGACAGAAGAAAGAAGAATAATTAAAACTAGAGAAGAAAGAAGACTAATTAAAACTACTGCTACTGAAGACAGAAGAAAGAAGAATAATTAAAACCAAATCTACTGAAGACAGAAGAAAGAAGAACAATCAAAGCTACTGAAGAAAGAAGACTAATTAAAACTAGAGAAGAAAGAAGACTAATTAAAACTACTACTACAGAAGAAGGAAGAAAGAAGAACAATCAAAACTACTGAAGACAGAAGAAAGAAGAACAATCAAAGCTACTGAAGACAGAAGAAAGAAGAACTTATTAAAACCACTACTACAGAAGAAGGAAGAAAGAAGAACAATCAAAGCTACTGAAGACAGAAGAAAGAAGAATAATTAAAACTAGAGAAGAAAGAAGACTAATTAAAACTACTACTACAGAAGAAGGAAGAAAGAAGAACAATCAAAACTACTGAAGACAGAAGAAAGAAGAACAATCAAAGCTACTGAAGAAAGAAGAAGGAAGTGAGACGACCCATATAAAACAAAAACCCCATAGGGAAAGAACCCCAAAAACCCCAAAACCAATAAACGCCCAAAAAAGAAAGTATAACACATTAAAAAACAATATCACTGTAAAACTGACAAAACACTAAAAGTGTTAGCAGTAGTAAATATTAGTGCATTCAAAAAGTTATTGTGTAATGTGTATGAACAAATCTCACAGTTCCCCCATGGTTGAATATTTCATATTAAAAACTAGAAAAAGACTAGTAAATATAGTAATAATTCACCATGGAAAAGTGTAAGTGATCAAATTATAACTAATAAACTTTAAGAAAGGTGCATGAGTAGCAGTACAAAGTAACAAACTTTAAGTTTTGTGAACGGTGTCTACTTTGATAATGAAGTAGTAATTTTACTAATAAAAAGCTACTAAAACTGTATGAACATTCCATAGAATGGAATATAACTTAGATAGCCAGGGTTATACTTTAAGAGGGGGCATAAATCTTATAAAATGGGGAATTACAGAACTAACTGTTTATGATGAAGTTGTAGAAGGTATTAACAATTATATATGGATCCAAATGTTGGGTTCCAATTAAATATAGCATTTAGATAAGTAAGGGTTAGTCATAAGAAATATTAGTATTATAATTGTTATTTTATTGTTCATGTTAATTTAGGAATGCATTATCTAAAATTGGATATCATTCCAATGTTGTAGAAATACTTTTTATTATGTTATTAGGTGATATACCAAAACAATGTTATTAAGAACACCAGTTTTATATATGTGGGTGTTATATTTTAATTGTATAATCTATAATTACTGTTATGCCAGATCAGAGAACTAATTTTTAATCAAATATATCAGAGTCAGAAGTCAGAGAAGGAAATAAAATAATTACATTAGTAAAACATTCTGCAAATAGCCACAATTCAAATCTAGGCAATATAATAAAGTTAAAATGCAGAATAATTAATAAACCTAATCTTATAAACCAGTCAAACTGACAATATTTAGGCAAGATACACCCAACATATTAAATACTATGTAAATAAGGCTTTCTAAAGATATGGTCATTCTATGAGTAAAATTATTTATTTGTATAATGAAATACCATTTGAAACTGAAATAGATTCACTAACATGATCATAAGGGGAGTCATATACAACTGAATTGTATGAAAAAACCATCATTAATATACTAAATTGCCATAAAATAAGTGAGAATTGACAATTATAACAATTTCAGATTTTATGGAATAATAATTATATTAGGTAAAATGGCTATTATTTACTTAGAAGACAGGAAGTATAAATTTAGGCCGACCTTCCCAAAAAATATAAGAAATATGATTTTCTGATAAAACTTTGTAATACTAACTTAATTACTATCAAAATAAGTAGAATAGAATAGTGAAAACGAATATGTATTTTATATTTCAAACAGTTAACTAATAACGAATTTATTTTATGAACATAATGTACATTTTTAAAGTGTATCGGAAGTTATGGCAATTTTAAACAATGTCTGAAATATATTATATAGGCTAAGATTTTCATGAAATGAAGGAAATACAGACAGTTCATAATTATACATTGAAGAGAGCACTTGACATGAATATTTGATAAAACCAACCTTAATGGCGGTTACGTATAACAAGAGTTCGGAATCAGTTTTGTGTAAAAATTAAATTTTTAACTATTCTAATCATTGTGAAGTGGTGAAGTTGCCATACGAACTACATAACACTAATAAACAGAACCACATATAACTATTTAAATGAAATAACACTGGAATCACACCAAATACCAAGTGAATATTCGAGGTTAAACGGACACACATAAACACCAATTGATATACTTAATTAACAACATTTTAACACCAAGTGAATTAGTCCATCTTACTACAGTGACATTAAACTATACACCAGAAGATAATATACGATTGCGAAGAAGATTTAACCGCAGAAGGGACATATTTATTCCACAAATACTTTGTCAGTGTTAGAAGGTGAACTCCGCACATGCGCCAGGCGGCCATTTTGACCCAATCTCATCATCTCAACCAGAAGACTGTTTGCTGAACTGTGGTGAATAAAAATTATATATAAACTTTTATTATTAATAACTATTATTATATTGTTTAATTTTAATACATTTTTTAGAATTGTAAGTGTTATACTTTCTGACCCTGACCTTCTCTGGCTTTTTATATAATTAACCGTTCAAAGAACCTATTTTTGTAATACCAATATAAAATTCATAGATCGACCGGCCCTGAGCGAGTCGATACGGCATTGTAACATTGTTTTCAATTGAGCAAATTCCTTATTTTGTTGAATAAACGTTTGTTATCTAGTAAATTGAATTTGATTTCTCTAATAAAAGGACATAACCATTAATTAATCAAGAAAACTCGACAACCTTTAAAGGCAGTATATGCGAACTACTACATTTCAAGAGTAAGAAGAAGAGAGCCGTTCGCGCCTAATTTGAAGTTAACTGGATTGTCTTTTTAATAAATTTACAGAAGGGAAGATTATTACTAGAATACACACCATACCATCCTATTTATAATTACAATCAACAATCTCAATTTATTTCTAAATTTTAAGAATATAAACACATCGAAAACAATTTTTTCAGAATTTATTTTTTTGTATAAATATAAATTTTAAATTCATATCACCTTCCAAATTGCTGCAACAGCAACATACACCTAGAATATTTGATAACAACATTATCCAGGAACATTACCAAATCGACGTCTCCCAGAGCGGAACGTCACTACTACACATACGCACCATAAAAATTATTCTGGGTAATATTATACCAGAACACCATTACAATTACCATTATATATCACAAAAGTGAAGACCAGTAGTGAGAGCCGAACGAAGATTAGAAGACATTAGCTACATTACTACACACAATAGTGAGAGTACAATTCTCATACATCAACTATTTATTTATTCTTATATTTAATATTTATCGTATTATTACAAAATTGGCGAGTCCAACTTGTGGGGCTCGATTACCGCAGAATACCAGAACAAGCAACACTTTATAAATTTAATTATAATTTGTAATAAATAAGTTATATTACAAAATTGGCGTCCAACTAAAGGGCTGTAATTAGGGGTTGAAAGGCGGTAATTACTTACCCAATTCCTAATTCAGCTTGGCAGCGGTTACCCAGCCAGGGAATCAGGGAAAATAATGCGTCGTGCCACATCAAAGAAGAGAGCGGCGGAGGCCGAGAAAGAACTCGATATGGAGGATAAGGAGGCGACCCCAGTGGAGGACGTGGAAAAAATACTAGAACGGGTAGAACATCAACAACCAGCTCCACTAGAGAAACAACCCAAAATTCCACTCAAACAGGGGACGTCCATGTCCAAGACCAGGAGAAATCCAAAACAACAGAAGATCCGATTTTAGAGAAAATGATGGAAATGTTCATGCAAATGAAAAAGGACATGGAAGAAAACAGCAAGAAGATGGAAGAAAGTTTGCATAAAAAAATGGATGACACCAACCATTCAACCAAGGAAGAATTGAAAAAGGACATAGGAGAGACCAGTAAGAAAATGGATTCCACCAAGGAAGATTTGAGTGATATAAATAAAAACATAGAAGAATTGAAGAAGGACTACCAACGGTTAAGAGAAGAAATAAGGGAGGATAACCAACAATGGATTAAGGAAAGGAGAGAAGACAGATTAAAAAGAGAAGAAGAGGAGAGGACCAAAGAAATAAAATATGATAGCAAACCAGAACCAGAAGAAGTACCAAATGATATAAGGCAGGAACAAGTAATGGTAGTACCCGAAATTGAAACTAACCGAAACAAGGAAAATATTAAACAAAGGAAAAGGAGAATGTATCTAAGAAATGTAATGAAAACAAAGGAAGAAATGGAGATGATGAACCATGGTTTATTTGATGATGATAATATCCCTATTACCAACCGTGAAGAAATCTTGAGTTCCAGGAATAATGGAAGTAGATTAAGGGTAATCTCAGAGATGGTTTACCAGCAGACAGTAGTTTACCACTGGAAAAGGACCAGAGGTAAACTGAATAAAACATGGAGACTAGATCAGTTTCAGCGAAGGACTGGACAGTGTATTCCAGAAAGATGGAAGTATGACATTTTACCAGACTGTGATGACGGCACAGATGAATCACCAGAATGTGTTCCATTAGAGTACCATCCAGGACAGTTCCAGTGTACAGGTACACTAAAATGTATTCCTTCAGGGTGGATGTGTGATGATGAACCAGATTATGGGGCTTCAGATAAGCAAATGATTAATCATTCAGATGAAGATCCTCACAGATATTTTTCATGCAATACAACATATGGACCAGAGACGTACCGGTGTATAAAACACTATGATAGAGGGAGCCGAATAAGCTTAGCAGCCAACAAAGGAATAGCAGCTAAGAAAATGAAATACAAGACAAAGGCCAGAGATGTCACTAGTACCGGAACGATGATGAAGACTATGGTCATCCGGACAATGAGAGCAAATGAAGTGACAGACTACGGTTAAGTCTAATACCATACACCTCCACAAAAAGGGACTGATGTTATGATAACCGGCAACGGCAAAAAACTACGTCAAAGAAAAAGAAATTATGAGCAACTGTCCAACCTAATAAAAATCTTCAACCTGGGTATATAAAAGAAAAACAATTATAAGAAGTACATTTGAAATAAAGAAAAGAAGAGAGCTAATACCATATTTAGGGTAATAATATATGTTAACCATATTTATGAAAAAATATTATGAGTAAGGGAAGGTATAGAAGAAGTAAGAAAATCTCAAAATTCAAAAAACAAGTAAGAACACCTTACTACCTATTATTTAGGAGATAATTTATGATGAAAAATCACAAAAATCTAAAAAGAAGTAATGACTACTTACTACCTATTATTTAGAAAACCATTTATGAATCAAAAAGAAAATGAATTTTGAATAAAAGTCAAAATTCAAAAAAGAAGTAATGACTACTTACTACCTATTATTTAGAAAACAATTTATGAATCAAGAAGAAAATGAATTTTGAATTAAATCTCAAAATTCAAAAAACAAGTAAGAACACCTTACTACCTATTATTTAGGAGATAATTTATGATGAAAAATCTCAAAATTTAAAAAAGAAGTAAGAACAACTTACTACCGTATTTTAAAAACAACTTTTAGAAATGAACAAGAAGAAAAAGAATTTGGATAACACATTACAAACAATTATATATGGGACCAATTCTGAAAAACTTTCAAGAATAAAGAAATGGCAGTACAAACCACTAATACAATTTAAATGAATAAACGTATTGTGAAGTAAAATTAATGAGAATTTTATGTCAAATATACAGAGATATTAAACATATGTAATTAATAATTAAAGAGTGCATTTGGATAAAAAGCAAGAGCAGGATAACAGTGTGAAAAAAGGAAGAAAAATCTATATATAAATAAATCCATAAGAAAAAGATGATCATATAATAAATGTCAATTATAAGAAGTACAATTAAAAGAGTAATTGAAAAAACATAATACTAGTGGAATGATTCAAAAATATAATACAAAATATATGCTACCAATGACCAGAAGGAGATTGTGATAACAGTCAAAAAATGACAGAGAATTAAAAACTTTACACTGAATAAGGAGTGATAATTATATTATACCAGCTTCCAATCACAAGGAGAAATAAAATGCCAGCAGAGCTAACCATTGAGAAAAATAACTGAGATAGAGATTCACTAAGATAGAAATATTAATAGATCTGTTCGTATACGAAGTGAAATATCCAAAGATATTTAATTTTTTTTTATAGTCATAAGGTGGACTATTCTTATATAATTTTTATAAATGACTGTCTGAGATAAGTCCAGCAGTATTATTATGTATTGGTCAGAGATGATTTACCTCTGTTATCAATAAATGACGTAGCATGGCCAGCAGAGTGTGAAGCCTACAGAGCCCCTCTGGACACTGCCCCAGCTAACGTATTAGGGAATTTTAGGGAATAAATATCCCAAGGATAAAGAAACGAGTTAAGAAGAAAATGGAAAAATAAAAAATAACGAACCTCAGATGACTATTACTATCAGTAAGAATCCAGTTAATAATGAAATATAGATAAGCTCAAAAATATGGGAGAAAAAATTTTTAGAAATGTGAAGGAAGTAAAGAAATATAATTTATAATATAATGTCATAAGCAATTACTTCAGACAAACTAAGTATGATCTGAACTAATCACTTCTGGAAGAGAGCAATCTGTAGCGTGACAGATAATCCACACAAATGCATTACTCAATGATCATTAATAAAGCTCTAATATATGGAATATCCAGATGAGAATCAATTAAAATGCACTATTTAATAATATGTTCACAAGAAAGGTTAAATAAAGAAGAATTCTGCAAATAATATAATAATACAAATTTAAAAACCCAGAAGACTAAAAATGATAACAACAAAATTACCCAGGTAAGATAGAAGCAGGCAATTAATATACCCCGACAAGGAAACCAGACTAGAAGAAACCAAGGCATACACAGCGAAAAACTACTGAGGAAAGAAGAAAGAAGACTAATTAAAACTACTACTACAGAAGAAGGAAGAAAGAAGAACAATCTAAGCTACTGAAGAAAGAAGAAAGAAGAACAATTAAAACTCAAAGAAGACAGAAGAACAATCAAAGCTACTGAAGACAGAAGAAAGAAGAATAATTAAAACTAAAGAAGAAAGAAGACTAATTAAAACTACTACTACAGAAGAAGGAAGAAAGAAGAACAATCAAAGCTACTGAAGACAGAAGAAAGAAGAACAATTAAAACTCAAAGAAGACAGAAGAACAATCAAAGCTACTGAAGACAGAAGAAAGAAGAATAATTAAAACTAGAGAAGAAAGAAGACTAATTAAAACTACTACTACAGAAGAAGGAAGAAAGAAGAACAATCAAAACTACTGAAGACAGAAGAAAGAAGAACAATCAAAGCTACTGAAGAAAGAAGACTAATTAAAACTACTGCTACTGAAGACAGAAGAAAGAAGAATAATTAAAACCAAATCTACTGAAGACAGAAGAAAGAAGAACAATCAAAGCTACTGAAGAAAGAAGACTAATTAAAACTAGAGAAGAAAGAAGACTAATTAAAACTACTACTACAGAAGAAGGAAGAAAGAAGAACAATCAAAACTACTGAAGACAGAAGAAAGAAGAACTTATTAAAACCACTACTACAGAAGAAGGAAGAAAGAAGAACAATCAAAGCTACTGAAGACAGAAGAAAGAAGAATAATTAAAACTAGAGAAGAAAGAAGACTAATTAAAACTACTACTACAGAAGAAGGAAGAAAGAAGAACAATCAAAACTACTGAAGACAGAAGAAAGAAGAACAATCAAAGCTAATGAAGAAAGAAGAAGGAAGTGAGACGACCCATATAAAACAAAAACCCCATAGGGAAAGAACCCCAAAAACCCCAAAACCAATAAATGCCCAAAAAAGAAAGTGAGTAGCCTAGTTTCAAAACCAGCCACATCCATTTCATTAAATTTTTCAGGAAAGCAAAAAAACTGGTAGCAGTAACACTTTCACAGCTAAAATGTTGGTTTTTTCATTATATATTAGTTAAGTCACTTCTAATCAAATAGTAAAAATTTTATTTTGATAACTATTTACGTTTAGCAGAAAACCCAATTTTTTGTTTGGATGTGGCTGATTTTGAAACAGAATTTGGGACTTGGCTGGTTTTGAAACAAAAAAGTTTACTTCTGACCACAAAATAATATTACATTTATTAAAAAAAGTACATACTTTACAATAAATTGAACCAAAAAGTGAAAATAATTAATCTTTGAAATATTTAGTGGTGAAATCCAATAAGAAAAAAATTGAAATAAAATTAATCTTATAATGATAAAGATATTCTTCACTAAAATACATAAACATCATTGGGTAATTTTCATTGTAATGTTAAAATATTTTAATATAAATAAACATAAACATTTTGCAATACATTAAAAAAGTAATAATAATTATTCTTTCAAATATTTGTATTGACATAAAAAAGTCATTACATAAACTTAATTTTATATTGTTATAAAAAATTTCTTCGTGAACTAACATTAATCATCAGCTGTTCTATTTATTATTTTCAATGCAGTGTTCTTATTCATTGTTATCAGTACTATCTGTGCCCAAAAGAAGTGCATTTTTATAAAATATTAAAGAATCTAATTCCACCCACTGGTCTCCAAAATGTTTCTTTAATAAGTTGTTAACGTCGTTAAGTTTTACTGCTGATAAATTTGAATGTACAGGTATCAATTCAGGACAGTTAATGTGAAAAACAGTCTTGCTTTTCTTACAAACACTTTTGTAATTAAAAAGTCTGAGTTATAGTTTACCTCTCCTTTGATCAGCACATTTTGTTGTTTTTTACACTTTCGAAATAAAATTCTTTTGCACTTATTGAAGTGAAAATGCCACAGGCCAGGTGTCTTAAATACCTCTTGCACGACACTCTTCCAGTCATAAACATCTGCTAAATGTATAGTCGTGCCAAACTCGGAAAAAATATCTGCATATTCTTTAGGGTCTGTTATGACTGTTTTCTTTTTGATAACCTTTTCAATACGGGCAAAAACCCTATCAGAAGGTAGAAACGAGTGGCCGACAATGGGAAACACAAACTCAATTAATTTGATGTTATTTGGTGCATTTCTAAGAAACCATACTGCCAGCATACCCATCATAATTGTGTTTTTATTTTGAGCACCGCACCCGTCGGATGCGATTCTCAAAATTTCCACAGATGGAGGAATATTTAATTTTGTACATAGGAGATTATGAAGAGCCGAAGCAACTTCATTAGAACCTCTCGAATGTTCAGTTTCACACCAGTAATAATTAAAAACATTTTCTTTGTTTTGCGGACTTTTATAATGTCTAATTACTATAGTCAAATTATACAAATAGATCTGTCGTGAGTAATAAGCACTCTGATCGCTAACACGAGGTAACACTTGGTTTTCTGACAGTCTAGTGATATAACTAGTACTTCATTTCGTTTATCCTGAAGTTTTTTATAAAACTGTTTGGCTTTCATTAAATGTACTTCTTTTTTTGTATTTAATTCCTGTTTACGTAAATCATTATCTGAATGTTTGATTCTTTCTGTTAGTGATAGACAGGTAGAACATTCATCGGTAGCAGGTGTCCCAAAACCTATATTAAATTTTGTACAAAAAATGTTTCTAAAATACCATTCTTTTACTCGTAAATTATTGTTTTCTTCATTGTACATCTTCCACATCTTGTGAATGTTAAGGTCACTACTCAAATATACTCTGCTTGTCACTTTGTCCCTACAATAATGACTGTCTATGACACGAAATTTTTTTATAAATTCAATTACAGCTTTTTTTCTACTTGCATACATTTGTTGCTTCCTATCTCCTCCTCTTGATTCCTTTGGAGCATTACCAGTAACAAAATGTCTATTGACAACACCCTACATTCTGTTTGTAGATAATAAAAGAGTAGATAAAAATGTTTGTCTACAAACTTGTAATCTGTCTTTTGAGTCCTTTTTTGGAATATAATATCTTATTGTCTTACTTTTGTCTCCTCGTTCTTCATTCGTAGATCTATTACGAGACGGTTTTACTGTATCAGTGTAATTTAGAATAAGACTATCCTGCAATTGTTTATTAGGTTCAGAATAAAATGCCTGATGAAAATTAACTTGATCTGCATGTGATACATCAACACATTTGTAAGTATTCCCTTTTTTGTCATGGTTACAATTTATTTTGTTTGGCAAACCAGGTGCAGAATACCTGAAAGTAAACAGAATAGGGAATACTTTAGTGTTAACTGCTTCATTAGAAATTATACAAATTTATTTTTATTATAACCTATTGACTGATAATAGTAATATTATGTTTAACCCAACAATAATTTCAGACAACTAACAACTAAATCAGGAAATTAAACCAAACAGGCTAACAAAAAACATTACATAATACTGTATTGTGAAATCAGACAAAATATAATTGGTTGTATGGTTCAACTAAATGGTACTTGAAAGTAACAAATAACAGAAATTACCTTGTTCGCTTCTGTTTTTCAGTTTCCCAGTTTTGTTTGTTCACTTTACGTTTCCTAGTATAATTATCTTCCACTTCAGGAAACTTTTCCATTTTTCGAATTAACACTTAATTATAAATTAGACAATCAACAATATTCAAACGAATAAATACAGAAATAATTCAATACCTCATAACCTCCAAAGCAAATCAACAACTGTTTAATAAATGCCTTAAGCAGAGCTCCTAGTGGACACTGCTGCAACTAACTGGATGTGGCTGATTGTGAAACACATCAAGATATTCTCAATCAGTTTTCTTGTGATGTAGCTAGATTTGAAGCACAAATCTTGTTTTACTGCATGTATTGAGTGAATAACTTGTCAAATACGCTAAAAAATCAAAATCGAAAATTTTCGGATGTGGCTGGTTTTGAAACTAGGCTACTCAAGTATAACACATTAAAAAACCATATCACTGTAAAACTGACAAAAAACTAAAAGTGTTAGCAGTAGTAAATATTAGTGCATTCAAAAAGTTATTGTGTAATGTGTATGAACAAATCTTCACAGTTCCCCCATGATTGAATATTTCATATTAAAAACTAGAAAAAGACTAGTAAATATAGTAATAATTCACCATGGAAAAGTGTAAGTGATCAAATTATAACTAATAAACTTTAAGAAAGGTGCATGAGTAGCAGTACAAAGTAACAAACTTTAAGTTTTGTGAACGGTGTCTACTTTGATAATGAAGTAGTAATTTTACTAATAAAAAGCTACTAAAACTGTATGAACATTCCATAGAATGGAATATAACTTAGATAGCCAGGGTTATACTTTAAGAGGGGGCATAAATCTTATAAAATGGGGAATTACAGAACTAACTGTTTATGATGAAGTTGTAGAAGGTATTAACAATTATATATGGATCCAAATGTTGGGTTCCAATTAAATATAGCATTTAGATAAGTAAGGGTTAGTCATAAGAAATATTAGTATTATAATTGTTATTTTATTGTTCATGTTAATTTAGGAATGCATTATCTAAAATTGGATATCATTCCAATGTTGTAGAAATACTTTTTATTATGTTATTAGGTGATATACCAAAACAATGTTATTAAGAACACCAGTTTTATATATGTGGGTGTTATATTTTAATTGTATAATCTATAATTACTGTTATGCCAGATCAGAGAACTAATTTTTAATCAAATATATCAGAGTCAGAAGTCAGAGAAGGAAATAAAATAATTACATTAGTAAAACATTCTGAAAATAGCCACAATTCAAATCTAGGCAATATAATAAAGTTAAAATGCAGAATAATTAATAAACCTAATCTTATAAACCAGTCAAACTGACAATATTTAGGCAAGATACACCCAACATATTAAATACTGTGTAAATAAGGCTTTCTAAAGATATGGTCATTCTATGAGTAAAATTATTTATTTGTATAATGAAATACCATTTGAAACTGAAATAGATTCACTAACATGATCATAAGGGGAGTCATATACAACTGAATTGTATGAAAAAACCATCATTAATATACTAAATTGCCATAAAATAAGTGAGAATTGACAATTATAACAATTTCAGATTTTATGGAATAATAATTATATTAGGTAAAATGGCTATTATTTACTTAGAAGACAGGAAGTATAAATTTAGGCCGACCTTCCCAAAAAATATAAGAAATACGATTTTCTGATAAAACTTTACAATACTAACTTAATTACTATCAAAATAAGTAGAATAGAATAGAGAAAACGAATATGTATTTTATATTTCAAACAGTTAACTAATAACGAATTTATTTTATGAACATAATGTACATTTTTAAAGTGTATCGGAAGTTATGGCAATTTTAAACAATGTCTGAAATATATTATATAGGCTAAGATTTTCATGAAATGAAGGAAATACAGACAGTTCATAATTATACATTGAAGAGAGCACTTGACATGAATATTTGATAAAACCAACCTTAATGGCGGTTACGTATAACAAGAGTTCGGAATCAGTTTTGTGTAAAAATTAAATTTTTAACTATTCTAATCATTGTGAAGTGGTGAAGTTGCCATACGAACTACATAACACTAATAAACAGAACCACATATAACTATTTAAATGAAATAACACTGGAATCACACCAAATACCAAGTGAATATTCGAGGTTAAACGGACACACATAAACACCAATTGATATACTTAATTAACAACATTTTAACACCAAGTGAATTAGTCCATCTTACTACAGTGACATTAAACTATACACCAGAAGATAATATACGATTGCGAAGAAGATTTAACCGCAGAAGGGACATATTTATTCCACAAATACTTTGTCAGTGTTAGAAGGTGAACTCCGCGCATGCGCCAGGCGGCCATTTTGACCCAATCTCATCATCTCAACCAGAAGACTGTTTGCTGAACTGTGGTGAATAAAAATTATATATAAACTTTTATTATTAATAACTATTATTATATTGTTTAATTTTAATACATTTTTTAGAATTGTAAGTGTTATACTTTCTGACCCTGACCTTCTCTGGCTTTTTATATAATTAACCGTTCAAAGAACCTATTTTTGTAATACCAATATAAAATTCATAGATCGACCGGCCCTGAGCGAGTCGATACGGCATTGTAACATTGTTTTCAATTGAGCAAATTCCTTATTTTGTTGAATAAACGTTTGTTATCTAGTAAATTGAATTTGATTTCTCTAATAAAAGGACATAACCATTAATTAATCAAGAAAACTCGACAACCTTTAAAGGCAGTATATGCGAACTACTACATTTCAAGAGTAAGAAGAAGAGAGCCGTTCGCGCCTAATTTGAAGTTAACTGGATTGTCTTTTTAATAAATTTACAGAAGGGAAGATTATTACTAGAATACACACCATACCATCCTATTTATAATTACAATCAACAATCTCAATTTATTTCTAAATTTTAAGAATATAAACACATCGAAAACAATTTTTTCAGAATTTATTTTTTTGTATAAATATAAATTTTAAATTTATATCACCTTCCAAATTGCTGCAACAGCAACATACACCTAGAATATTTGATAACAACATTATCCAGGAACATTACCAAATCGACGTCTCCCAGAGCGGAACGTCACTACTACACATACGCACCATAAAAATTATTCTGGGTAATATTATACCAGAACACCATTACAATTACCATTATATATCACAAAAGTGAAGACCAGTAGTGAGAGCCGAACGAAGATTAGAAGACATTAGCTACATTACTACACACAATAGTGAGAGTACAATTCTCATACATCAACTATTTATTTATTCTTATATTTAATATTTATCGTATTATTACAAAATTGGCGAGTCCAACTTGTGGGGCTCGATTACCGCAGAATACCAGAACAAGCAACACTTTATAAATTTAATTATAATTTGTAATAAATAAGTTATATTACAATATATATATATATATAAATCTGGTATTCCAATAATGAGAATGGAGCTACCCCATAACAATAAAACACCCTAATTGCGACTGAAATTAATTTACAAGATACATATATTCCGAGCCTTTTGACAATAATTTGTCTTTATCATTATAAGTTGATACTGATAGAAAACAGTCTTAATTGTTCAAAATTTAAATTTAATTTAATTTAATTTAATTAAAATTTAAGCAATTTAGTTTAGTACATTTAGTTGGTCTATTGAATTATTCAATCAATAAATGCGGATTATAAAAAATAAGTTAACTGTACACCTTCTTTAAACTGTTTAGACATGAACGACTATATTCCCCCATATCAGCACAAGTCCTTAGCTATATCAAATATTACAGACACACGTGCATACATAAATTCAGCCTTGCTCTTGTACAAAGTATTACTAATGCAATTAATCACTGAAATTACAAACATGTGTCCATGAAAGTTCTAATGTCTCTTTTATCATTATAATTTTAACCCTTGTGAATATTACATATATGTCCAATGTTCCATCAAATGATGCTGTGTGGTGTAGCTAAATTTAAATTGGAAATTTCCCACCTGGATTTGGAGAACGAAAAGCGGCTATGACTACGGTGATGGTGGTTTATGATGATGGTGCTGATAGGTGAAGAAGGCAGCGGTTACATGCTAATGAGTTGTTCTTCGGGAATTACTGGTTCGCCCTGTGGCTGGCGACGTGGGGGAGCGGTTTACTGTCGGTGTATTTCCTGATGATGGCTGGTGTAGGTGCCATCACGTCAGCTGTTTCCCATTCCTCGACGGTCCAAGGACCCTGAGAGCTTTTAAAGGTTTAAGTATTCATGTAGAGTCGGAGAGAATGCGTAACAATTCCAGTCGCCAGACCACGAGCGAACACTTCGGAGACTGAAGAGAAAAAAAGGAAATGAACACGCGTTTTACCCAAGCCGAACGGTAACGCAAACTTGTAATAGGAACAAAACAGCTGTTACGCGGCTGCTATCTGAATTTCGACGACACACACCGCAGTGAGCTATCGCTCAGGTCGACTGAGCGGGACCGAAGGCCGTGACCTTGGCGCGAATATTCGAATATGCCGAGCAAGATCGGCACTAAGCTGTATATGATAACTACAATTATTCTCATACGGCAGTGGTTGAATGGTGCAATGAATTTCGATAAGGAAGAGAATCCACTAAAGATTTGGCCCGTCCCGAACCTGCACGTGTTGCAGCATCAGATGAAAATGTGAGACAGCTGGAAACTGCTTTACACTCAAATAGGTGCACCAAAGTTAGAGAACTTTCTCAAATGTTGAGCATCACCGTGGTGACTGTTCATTCCATCATTTATAGTCTTGGCTATCACAAAGTTGCTGCTCAGTGGATTCCACGACTGCTTACTAATGAGCAGAAAGATTTGCGTTCGGCCTTATCATTACAGCATTTGATTCGCAAATAACAACAAGGTAATGCCTTTCTACACCAAATTGTTGCCGGTGATGAGCCTTGGTGTTATCACTACGAACCAGAATCCAAACGTCAGAGTATGCAGTGGAAGCATGCACAATCTCCGAAGGGGGAAAATGTCGGTCCCAACCTTCGGCAGGAAAAGTAATGGTGACCGTATTTTTTGATTACCAGGGTGTGCTGCTCTTAGATTTTAAAGAATCTGGTGTCAACATCAACGGTGAGCGATATGCAGACAGCTTAAAACGCTTACGGGTCAGCATCAAGAATAAACGTCCCGGGAAGCTCACAAATGGTGTCATTCTTTTCCATGATAATGATCGACCCCATGTAGCCCAGACGATTCAAGATCTGCTTGGTCGTACGTGTGGGAAGTCTTACAACATCCACTTTACAGTCCGGACTTGTCCCCATGCAATTATCATGTTTTGGCCTATTAAAGAAATCACTAAAAGGACGGCGGTTCAAATCGGACGCTGAGGTAGAGTTTGCTGTTAGCGAATGGTTTCGAAAACAGCCGCAAGAATTTTACCAGCAGGGAATCTACAGATTAGTGCAACAGTTGGACTCATGCCTTAATGTTAATGATGACTTCTTTTAAAATCGTTGAATAAAAATGCTTTATAGCCTCAAAACGTGTTTCTATTAAACAATCCTCGTATATGTAGTAGGGTAGGATAGTACCTTAAAAGTATAGGTTACCTTTATTAATGCCTTATTGTTGTGATCACTGATTTTGGTTTGTTGATTCTAAAGTGCTAAAAAATGGAAGCCACGCTTAAGGCAAGAAATACTGATCTTCAGAAGAGTATCATCACAATCGAGTAGCAGCAGGAATATCATCAAGGTATACCAACAAGTTTCACTGTTTTGAAGCTTTAATCTCCCTCCCTCCAGAGTTTTCAATAAAAGTGTTTTAAGTAATTTCCGTGGTTGCATGTATCTGTGATTGATGGATAAGGTCGTGTTATGGTACTAAGTGTATTAGTTATGTCTCGATAAAACAGTTACAGCCAAACCAGACATGTCCTTTAGTGAAAAATTATTTAACAATGGAAAAGAGGCTATTTAAAGGCTTAGAAGTCATGAAAAAAGTGCTCTTAGTTTCCAAGACGTATTCAGCCCCGCTCAACAAAAAGTCCTGTTGGAAGATAGTTGTCAGTTAACCTTGAGAAGCGACAGGTAGCCATAGAGTCATTAATGGTTATTATTAGCACTCTTAAATTACTCGCCACTCAAGGAAGGACAATTTTTAAGGTAATTTTGTGGAATTAATGAAGGTTTTCTCCGCTCTTAGGTGGATTGGTTATAAAGAGAACAGAATTACACTCCCTCTGTACTAAAAATTAAAATTATCTAGAGCGTAGGAAATAAACTAGGTGCCACTGTCACTGATAAAATTAAGCTAACACATCCTTTAATTTATTAAGCGATTTATGTTGCTATACAAGATATTTCCGGAGACGAACAATAAATTGTCTGTTTTATTTCGTGTGGTGATCACCTGGAACTATAAGAAAGTTTTATGTGGTCCTATAAACGTAACTTTTGATTCGTTTGTGATGCTCTCCTTAGGTTGAAACTCTAATTGGCAAATATTCGTGGATGATGCCACAAACTTACGGTCAAGCAGGAAAAAAGAGTGGTATCAATAAGGGTATCCAGATCATCAAAATCAGTATTATGCCATATTAGGCTGATTATGTGCATTTCTGTCCAGTTGCATTTCTGTGCATTTATGTAAGTTGAAAGTCCTTAGAGTAGTAAAGAATGTTGTGGAATGTGTCTCATAACGATCAAACCACTGTGTCTCATAAGATGGCTTTATTGACTTCATTTCAAAAATAAAGGAAATTTTGAACAGATATGCATTGATAATTAAAACAATGAGTGAAGTAACAGAACAGGAATACGACGGAATCAGTAATCTACTCAATGTGATTGAGAATGGAGTTACATATCTTGGGTTGGCCATGAGAAGAGGCATAATTAAACTTCTAGAACTCTTAAACAAGTGTTTCCAGAGGAAAAAAGAACTTTATCAGAATTTTATAAATCATTTGATCACATCATTGATGATTGAATACACTGAGAACAAATGGAAAGTTTTATCTAAAGAAGTGCGATGATAAGATTTCCGAGCTTGGCTTAGAAGAACTAAAACTTCCAAGACGAACGAAAGTATCCAAAATTGGTGCAACAACTAAACTACACGTATATTATCAAAAATGTCAAGAATATTTTAAAATCATAGACACGGCTCGTAAACTTCACACTTCTACAATATTTTATATTATTCATATTACTAAAATCAAAATGTATTTAAATAAGAAAGTATGACTCTAATCTGTCAGTAAACTTTTTTCATCATACACTATATATTCATCTCCCCATCCCAATAATTTGACACTGGTGACGCCCAGTAGCTGTAATTTGACTTGCGATGCAACGAAGGAATGCAACTAAACCGATATGACCCATTAGACCTTCCAAAATTCAGCTCGATTATGATCGAGCTACTGCACTGCATTTGTATTACTCGATTATACTAGGGGAGTATTGCGTTATAGTAATTGTACAGATGGAGTATTGCCGGATGAATCTACTTTATGTCTGTAATTAATTTGTCATCTCACAAAATTATTTTCTTTCTTGTAAAAGGTAGATGACATAATTTGTAGAGACCAATAAAAAGTCTATAAGTTAACGTGTTAACTATAGGTGTTACGTTATACGTATTGCAGAACCTTTGAAAATGGTTTAATAAAATATTACAAACATTTAAATCAGCTGGGATAGAATATAAAAAAAGCTCTTATGTACTCGACAAATACCACAACAAAAATTTCGACAAATTCCAAGGTCTTTACTTTTTAGAATTTAAGTATTTTCTAAATATTCACGCTTATATTGATCTTACAGATGTATAGCCTTTACTCAGAGTCGTCGATTTCTTTACCTAAGGTTCCACCATAGGTACATGTATGTGGGTACGTGGGATTAATAAAAACACATTTACAATATAATAAAATTAATACCACAATTTACTTGAGAATTTTGGGTTACGTCATGGTTACGTAAATTTAATTAGGAAATCTCAGTAGCTGGTTTAACAAACATTTCAGAAATATGTGTAAAAATGTATTACTTTTTTACTGCAATGTGCATCAGCAGATATAAGCACAAGCAAGCCGTGGAGGGTGATCATTTATAGCTAGTCTTCAATCGGTAAGACAGATCCCTCAGACCTTGAATGTGAGTATGATGCCTGGGACTCGTACTAAATGCAGAATTAGTCGGAAACTAATGCAGACGTTTTTAAATATTTAATTTTAATAGGAGGTAAACAGAGAAGACAAGTACACATGAAATTACTATCCTATCGAAGTGCCTCGCATGAAGCATTAAGTGGCTTTTATATTTTTTTAAATACTACGTTATTAAAGACGAAGATTTAGAAGAGTTTTCGGCGGGGGGTTAAGGGTGAAATAATTTGAGTCAGATGTGGCCTGCTTCAGGCCGAGATGGCAATTGGACTATATATAGCCTAATCCATGGTGAGCATTCCCCGAGTAGAGCCAGGTCCAAGATTCATCTGGCACTGATGGATGTTGTTTGTGGGGGTTGACCTGGAAACGATCGCAGCGGTGGTAGAACTTACGGGAACGGACATCAAGGACTGTTGTATATACAACGTATGCGTCGAGCTGAATCTGGAGCCAAATTACGACCATTTCAGCTCTACGATTGACAGTATACACCAAAGGCGCCTTTTTTCCTGGTTAACGATTACAAGAAGGGATATCAAGATAATGTTGGTTTGTTACGATGATCATGTTCTTTGAAATTTATTCAAGTTAGTAACAAGTTGGAATATAGAAGTAATAAAGGTTATAAGTAGTAATCAAAAAGTGTAATATAACATGACTTTATACAATCTCTCTCTCTCTCTCTCTCTCTCTCTCTCCCCCTCTCTCCCCTCTCCCTCGCCCCCTCTATATCCCCCTCTATCTCTACTTTCCCCTATATTTTTAGTATATTTGATGTTCACACACACACACACACACACACACACACACACACACACACACACACACACACACACACACACACACACACACACACACACACACACACACACACACACACACACACACACACACACACACACACACACACACACACACACACACACACACACACACACACACAAGTATACGCGCTCACAAAAATATATATAGAAACGTTTTTGTGTTTCAAGATTACACTATGTTTGTTATTTCCAGTCAAATTGATCTTAGGATTTCATAAACCCAGAGGTCGTTGTTTACGACTTTGCAGGCCTAATGATGAAGACACAGAATGTCCTTCTCCAATGCAAAGCAAATGGCAGTTGAGCAGCAACAGGTAACGAGAGATTTGGAATTACGTCTGTTATTGTTGCATCTGATATCTTTCTGCTACAGTGTGTTCACCAGAAATGCATAGGAGAGAAAGACTTCGGATATCAACCGACCTAGTCAAATGAGGACATGATAAGGATACATAGGGATGCGAATATCTACATTGTATGTGTTTGATTAATATCTCTTTGATAAGATGAAACATTACAGTAGTTTCAATAGTCAGTATAACGGACAACTATGTAGCTCATCATTTCCTTGAGCCATTCGGAATTATAAAGCTACAACACCAGTTCAAATAGAGTCTGCAGTACGCTTTGTAAACAGTTTATACACTGGATACACTGGTTTCAACCGTACTTGAGAACTAAAAAATTAGTCTGTTGAATATTGCGGTTAAATGAGTTTTGCAAATAATGTTGCTATTGTGTTAACTAACGGTGTAAGGTAACCTCAAAGCCTCTTTCTAAAGCCAGAGTCAAAACTAGGTTTAACTTCTTGTATCGTTGATAAAATAAATCGTAAACAATCAAAAACATTGTCACAATCAGAGCTTTATTTTGGTAAATAAATACCATATTTCATAGAATAAATTTAATTATTACTCCAGAGACAGACGGAAGAAAAAGGTTCTCTTTCTTACAATTTCGTGAAACGAAGTTTCATTGAAATGTTGGCCATGATCCGAGAACATCAAACATTTTGAATTCTCTATGCTTAATAACCAAAGTATTCTGTATATACCAACAGTGTTTAAATATTTACGGCAATATTAACACGAGTAAATGTGGTTTACGCAAAGGTAGTATCATTTGGCTCATAATTCACGACAAAATAATTGACATCAATAGAAACCTAATCGCTCAGGCGCATTTGTGAATTTCTCTACTCTTTCTGTGGTTTTGCTAAATGTTTCTCATGTAACAACCATTTCTTGTCATCAACTGTTCGGCTGGTTAGCTGACCCGTTACTCGATTCTGACTTACACCGAATGATTTCAGTAAAATACTTCTTTATTTCCAAGTTTGTTAGTTTATTTGTAAGTTTCCAGTGATACGTTTTTTTATTTATAAGTTTTATTTATTTACAAATGTAATCCTGATTTATGGAGTCGAACAAGTGAATCAATAAAGCTTGATGTCTGATGTACTGTCTCTGTATATTTAACACGAGACACCAGCGGTGACCGGTGACAATTTTTTGGGCGTACTGTACACTGGAATGTAAAAACACGCGTATCATTTATTTACAAGTTAGTGACATTGTGTGTGTGTGTGTGTGTGTGAAGTAAAGAGAGTTTGATTTGAAGTTTGATATGCGTGCGAATTTTTAGTTTTAAGTTATCATCGTGGTAAGTTTTTTGATAACTATTATGTTCAAGTAGTTTTTCCCTGTAATTCCTCATTCTTCAAATTCAAGAGAGTAATACCACTTTAATACTTTTGTGGTCATCTTGTAATTAGTTTTTTGAAAATAACCACCTTAAAACCACGTGAGTCCTGAGTGAATAATATACCTGGGGTAATGTGACAACAAACTTGCATCCATGTTGTTAAAGTTTGAAGCCGTCTCTTGCGTCCCAATACACAACACTTATGCAAACTGTTATAATGGAGGATAATCTAAAACACTTTCACTTCAACTAACATTGCCAATAAAACTTGTCACCCAATTGTATATAAAGCAAGAGGGCACACTGGGCAGCGTCATTTGCTCTCTGTGTACCGTCATATGTACAGTTCTTGTTTGTGTCCTCACGTATTTTGTACCTTCAGTAAAGTATCCCACTGAAAAACAAACTCGGATAAGTATTTAGTTCTCACACAGTTGTTAGGTAAGAATTTATGGATCACTGATGTAAGCAACAGAATATTAGTATCATTATATACATAGCCGTTACTTTTTTTGTAAAGATTTTTCTAATGTAATTGCGATTTGTAAGACCTGTTTAAATTCCTAAAAACCGACTGATATTTTTTTTTACCATTTTAGATAACATTTAACAAAATGCCAGAAATAATATTTATTTAAGAATTTTTTAAACTGCAAACTAAATTGCATAATTACATGTTTTATTAATATGTTAATTAATATAATTAACAGTATATATATATTATAACGATTCATAATAGCGTCCTATCAGAACGTTATATGAAAGCTATAGACGTTATATGTAGTATTGGACGTGCAAATTATTGCAGACCTGTTCTTTAGCACTGGTTTGGGAGATAGCAATCTCTTAAACAAACCAGATAAGAGCTATAGGTCGTTTGAACGTCTTAATCATTACTTTTCACACTCACTCAATAATTATAAGTGTTAGGGTAGAATTAAGTCCTGCCATTAACAAGTTAAAGTTTAAAAATAATTAAATAAAAGTTAGTTAAATAATCAAGCAAATCTTAAAGTGTTGTTTGTAACGATTCCCCTTGAAAACCACAATCACTGAACGAATCCTGAGAAAGAGTGTCTCCATGCGCTGAGCTAAGCTGAAACCGTGTCATTTGTATCTGGGATTTGTTCTGGCGCCCAGGTAAAGTACTATCACGGGTAAGTAACATTTTATCTAACATCACAAATATTAGATAATTGTGTTAGACGAAAGGTAGCGTTGTATAGATTTGGCGCCGCAATTTTAGGGGCACGATTAAATCACCAAATTTACATGTAAAAATAAGTTACATATAGATTTGGCGCGGCCAACTAAGGGGCTCGATTAAGCTCGATTAAGCCCGATTAAACTCACAAAATTATATAAATAAAGTTATATAATTTGGCGTTGCTATACCCAAGTGATTAGTTAAAACGTAATATTAATAAATTTGAAAAGAAAGTGGAATTCAAGGTTACAAATAACTATTAAATAATTGTTAAATTAATTTGTTAAAAATAAATTGTAAAAATGGCAAAATCATCAGCAGTAGATATGGCAGCAATTGAGCAAATGTTTAAGCAGTTGACCACTAAAATTGAAAGTAAAATTGATGATACTAATAATAAAATCGAAAGTACAAAGAATCAATTAACTAGTGAAGTAAAAGATACTAATAGTAAAATTGAAGAAAATAATAAAATAATAATATATATAAAACTTTCACTTATGAACTTACTATTCGTTGTCACTTTCCAGTTAACAAACACAATCGTGTTTGTGTTTGTTAACTGGAAAGTGACAACGAATAGTAAGTTCATAAGTGAAAGTTTTATATATATTATTAAATTAATAAGTGAACGAAGAGGATGAATCAACAAGATAAAAATAATAAAAGTTTTGAAGAAAGTAATCAAAAATTGTTAACAGATGTTAATAATAAAATAGAACAAACTAATAAATATTTGTCCAGTGAAATGAAACAAATAAATGAAAATTTATCTAGCCAAATAGAACAAAGTAGTAAAGAGGCTACATTTAAAATAGATGAAGAAATATCTAATCTAGCTAGTAAATTAGATAGTACTAATAATAAAATAGACGAGAGTAATAGTAGGTTTGATAAGCATACCAAAGAGGTTAAAACTACGCTAGATGAGTTTAGAAAACAAGTAAACACAAATTTTCGCCGTCAAGACGAAAAGCTAAATAAATTTAGAAATGAATTACATGAAAGGTTAGAACAGAAAGTAACCCTCATTAATCAACAATTCAGCGAAGTAACAGCTGAATTAAAACCACAATCGCTTCTAAATAAAGAAGACATCCAGAATACTAGGGAAGAGTGTACCCAACTGGGTGTAAATATTAATGAAGTTAAGAAACAGGTAGAGAGTAAGGCTGACAGTGACGAAATACATCAAAAGATGGAACAGCAGTTAAAGGTAATGCGGGAAGATCTGACTAAAGCAATGAAGTTACAGCAAACCAAAGTATTGAGGTGTGGCGGCTATAAGGAAGAACCGGAAAACCTTGCATTTTCAGGAAACCCACATGAGAATCCTGTGGAATTCCTAAAGCTGTTCGAGGCGTATGTAACTCGTGTAAGTCCACTGATGGACGACGAGGATAAGAAGGACATGTTAGGCCGATTTCTCAAGAATTGGACAGATACGTGGTGGAAAGTCATCTCAGACAGAGTCCAAACCTACTCAGACTTCAGAGAAAAATTTCTAGCTCAGTACTGGAATGTTCAGATACAAAGAAGGGTACGCGATCATCTAGAATTTGGTAAGTATCATCCGTCAATGAATATGACAACTACCAATTATGTGCTTAATGTAATGGCGCAAGTTAAACATCTAACACCACCAATAGAAGAGAGAGACCTAGTATATAAGCTAGCGCGTCAATTTTCAGAACGCACTAGAGTAGCAACCACTACTAGAGAGGAGTGGATACTCTAGAAAAGTTCATTATGGTTGTAGATGAGTGTCTAGATTTAGAGAGGGACCTACAGCGGGTAAGTAATCAGCTGAGTAACTACTCTAGAGGCGATCAGCAAGAACCAACTTTCTACTTAAATAAGAGGAGAGACAATGAACGTATGAAAGAAAAAAGGTTTACCCCATATCCGGGTAACAAACCACGAAAGCGACCGGAATTGGAGGAGAAAGGTAGAAGTAGAAGTGTAGAGAACAAACCTAATAAAAGGTATAAAGTGTGTAAAACAACTATAACCTCTACCGAGCAGCAACCGTCGACTAGTAAAATGAATACGGGAAACGGGGAACCACTGCAGGTAGAAAAGAAACAAAACTAAACCTACAATTACCTGCAGTGAAACAACTAAAGAAAACAGGTAAGAAGAACGTAGCTAATAATATAAAACAAGTGAGCGATAGGGAGTTCTTGTTAAAAGAGGAGCAAGAAGTGGGTAGAAACCATTATCCTGAATGCCCGGAAGTAATTTGTAAGATCAGTAATCTACTGGTAAGAGCGCTTATTGACACTGGCAGTGAAGTTACCTGTGTTAGCTCAAACTTTGTCAGTTGCGAAATTGTTCCAGACTACCCGTAAAACATTGTAATGTACAGGGAGCCACTGGAGCCAAAATGCAAAAGATAACTGAACAAATATATTTACCTGTCAGTATAAATGGTAACCAAACCCAAATTGTAGCTCTAATAGTCCCGAAACTCATTCATGATTGTATTATTGGGGTAGATACGTTGCTTGAATGGAAAGCAAAAATAAATTTTAAAAGAAATACCATTACTATTGAAATAAATGCTAATAAAATAAATGTGGGTATTAAAGAGTTTAAGCATTGGAAGTCGGTAAGTGTAGTAAAGAACTGCAAGCAGCTAAAGTCATTTCAAGGTTTAGCTAACTACTATCAGAAGTTTACAAGTAAATACGCGGAAAGTACTGTTCCATTGTTAAAGTTGTTAAATAAAGGGATTAAATGGAAGTGGACAAAGGACCACGATGAAGCACTGCAACAAGTGAAAAGTCCTTTTATAAATACTGTTGTATTAAATCATCCAAAGATAGGAGAAAGATTTTACTTGCAAACAGACGCCAGCAATATTGCTATAGGAGCACATTTGTATCAGATCGATGAGAAGGGCCAAAAAGCGGTATTAGGATTTGTAAGTCGCACACTTAAAGGGGCAGAATTAACCTATTTTACGACAGAAAAAGAGCTATTAGCGATAGTGCATAGCCTGTCAAAGTTTAGAAGTTATATTCTGGGTGCTAAACTTACTATAATCACCGACAATAAGGCGTTAGTGTTTTTATTAAAGTGTAAATTGCTAGGTGCTCGTCTGACTCGTTGGATCTTGGCGATACAAGAGTATCAATTTGATATACAGTATTGCAAAGCGAAAGACAACTTAGTAGCAGATGTACTCAGTAGAAATCCACCATCAGAAAACAACATGGAAACAGATAATATTAAATGTAGTAGCAATGATATTGGTATTTACGCGGTAAAACATATAACAAAACCTGAAGTAGTTAGACGACTTAAGGAAATAGGGACTCATCAACAGCAAGACCCTAGGATTAGTGTAGCTTGGAGAAGAGTAGTTACCAACTCCAAACCAGGATTTTCCATATATGACGGTAAGCTATATAAGCTATGTTCCCATAGGAGGAAGAATAAACAAATTATTGACCCATGAACAAATAAAAATTTGAGCAATAAAGTATATAAATCAAACCTGGTCAAATAAAATAAATAAATAATTGTTTGGAATTAAGGTCTATGATAATAATAATCAATTTTATTTAAATAAATGTTAGTGTTGTTATTTAAATTATTGACAGTAATTAATCCAAAATGATGATTAAAAATGATCATATAAATTTCCAATATACCATGTTAGGTTAAGCAACATTGTAATCTTTAGTAATAAGATAGATGTAAGCAACATTGTAGTAGTGCAAGTTTTATGCTGGAAAAGTGCTAAAGTAAATGTGCAAAATTTTAATCAGTGTAAAACTGTACATTAGAAAAAAATTAATGATTTTTAATAATAAATTTTTTTATACCGAGTGGGGGTATATATAACGATTCATAATGGCGTCCTATCGGAGCGTTATATGAAAGCTATAGACGGTACGAGTGTAACGCCGTAAGAAAGAGAGAGAGCGTATAATCGCAGCCATCTCACTCTAACCACGTCACCGCTACATCAGAATCCAGTTCAAACATGTTATTTTACTCAAAGCAAATTATCAGTTCAACCTGCGATAACTTCAAAAGTTATAAATATACGGCAATTCTGAAAACAGCATTGTATTCAGCAAAAAAAGCTTTATAAGTAGCCGCAATCTCAGTTAATATAATTAACAATTGAAGAAGTTATACGGATGACGCACGCCAACAGGAATAACGAGAGAATTATGCTACGTAGGAATAAGGTGTTTTCACACACACACAGATAAAGACCTAAGCAACAATATTCTGTGGTCAGATCTTTGGAAACACATTTGCAAATACCTGTAATCAATCGATTTGCAAATACAGGAAGTACGATTTTGACAAGAATTTCTCTGCCGTTTGGAACCTGTCACGGAGTGTTTGACTGACCTGTTCGAGATTGTCAAAACTGGAAAAACGCATGATTTATTTGTACAACCAATCAGCAGCCCGTATTTAAAACTGACGCCAGCTCAAAGCGAGGGGTAGCATCACTCTTCGTTCGGTACTTAAACACACTAGACGTGTATAATTCACATACAGAAATTTTTAAATAACGCAAAAGTGCAAATTAAGTTCTAATTCGAGAAGTAGTCCGCAGTGTAGATGAATACATAACGTTCAATAACACTCGCTGCGTAAAACAACAGTTAATTAATTAAATAATTAATTAATTAATCAATAGCCGTGAAGGACCTGTGCTACAGAAGGCTACAGCATTTGTAATTGCCCGGGCATCTTCAACATCATTGATCAACATCCATTCTTCTGTGCAACACCATCAAAAGGAGGACCTCTACGGATTCCTATCTTCGGTCAACGCATCGAACAGTAAGAAATAGATTCATTGATCAATGAAATAAGCACTAAACAAATAATAAAACAATAAACAATTTTAAAAGGACACTAAGAAAAGCACACTTTGTATTTTAACTATAAGATTAGCTCTATTATATATTATAGGAGTGTTGAATGGAAAGTGGTGTGTAGTATTGGACGTGCAAATTATTGCAGACCTGTTCTTTAGCACTGTTTTGGGAGATAGGAATCTCTTAATCAAACCAGATAAGAGCTATAGGTCGTTTGAGCGTCTTAATCATTACTTTTCACACTCACTCAATAATTATAAGTATTAGGGCAGAATTAAGTCCTGCCATTAACAATTTAAAGTTTAAAAATAATTAATTGAACGTTCATTAAAATAATTAAGAAATATTAAAGTGTTATTTGTAACGATTTCCCTTGAAAACCACAATCACTGAATGAATCCTGAGAAAGAGTGTCTCCATGCGCTGAGCTAAGCTGAAACCGTGTCATTTGTATCTGGGATTTGTTCTGGCGCCCAGGTAAAGTACTATCACGGGTAAGTAACATTTTATCTAACATCACAAATATTAGATAATTGTGTTAGACGAAAGGTAGCGTTGTAATATATATATATATATTACAACGCTCCCTTTTATCTAACACAATTATCTAATATTTGTTATGTTAGATAACGATTTGTTTTATATTATATAACGATTCATATTAGCGTCCTATCTGAGCGTTACATGAAAGTGTCTGACGGAGGGAGTATAGCAGCGTAAGCAAGAGAGAGAGCGTACAATCGCAGCCATCTCATTCTAACCTCGTCACAGCAACATCCGATACTGGTACGAACATGAAATTTTACTCAATACAAATTATCAGTTCAACCTGTGATAACTTAAAAACTGATAAATATACGGCAATTCTGAAAATAGCATTGTATTCAGCAAGTGAAGCTTTATAAGTAGCCGCAATCTCAGTTAATATAATTAACAATTGAAGAAGTTATAGGGAAGACGTACGCCAAAAGGAATAACGAGAGAATTATGCTACGTAGGAATTAGGTGTTTTCACACACACACAGATAAAGACCTAAGCAACAATATTCTGTGGTCAGATCTTTGAAAACACGTTTGCAAATACATGCAATCAATATATTTGCAAACACAGGAAGTACGATTTTAACTAGAAATTCTCTGCAGTTTCAAACCTGTCAAGGGGTGTTTCGTCGACCTGTTCGAGATTGTCAAAACTGGGAAAACGCATGATTTATTTGAACAACCAATCAGCATCCAGTATTTAAAACTGACGCCAACTCAAAGCGAGGGGTAGCGTCACTCTTCGTTCGGATCTTCAATGCCCTAGTCGTGTATAAATTACGTACAGAAATTTTTCAATCACGCAAAAGCGTAATTAAGATCAAATTCGTGAATTTGTTTCTATAACTTTTATATATATATTGCGACAGTACAACCATTTACGGTACTGTGCATTGCCAAAATAATTTAAATAAATAATAAAAATAACTAATATTATAACGACAAGTTCTTGTCGTCCAGTGAAATTCCCAAGTTGCGTCGTCAATTTATAACGATCTGCTTGCGTCGTATTTTTTACCTCGCCAATACCTGTTTACCTGTTCTACGTAGATGTTATTTTCCCGATAATAGGCGCCAAATTGTTTGATTTAAAATAATTAAAAAATTTTAATTACTTTCTCTGAATGCAACCGTATTTCTCGCCGCTTGGATTCGACTAAATTCGAATTCCGCTCTCTTGCGGCAGTCGTACCAACCTGTAAGTCTGGTAGAAAATTTTCACGGTGCTATATGAATGAAATAAACACATAAATATTATTAACTGAAATAATGAACAGGTATTACTTTGCGTATTGGTTTATTAATTATCGGTTTTGCTTGTAATAGTGATTAAGACATGAAATTATAAAAATATATAACTTTTTGCTCCGGCTATAAAGAAATTACAACTCAGCGGTTGGCTATGTTGATTGGGTCGTTGACTGAAACTAGCGTCTATGTCGACGTTAATTTTTTTTAATTCACTTATTCAGTCAAAGAGTTCTTTTGATTATGGCAAAAAGATAACAAAATAATTTTTGAAAGTACAATCCTTCACATCAAGTTAATTAAATATTATCATCCTTCTTTGCAACAGTTTTCTTAGTACTTAAAACAATAGTGAGTTCAATTTACAAATATAGTTTAAGTTAGATATCGTGTACAAATGTTTTCTCATTTTCTAAAGTGTTAATAATTAATTTGAATACTCTTTAATAATGATTATTATCTGTTTTAATAGTCATTCAGTGTTTTTTAGTGTCTGAACCAAGTTTTGGATATTGTGCGTTAATTTGGAAGTGTACTCATTCTCGTGGGTGTAGTAAATTAATTAAATATTATACGTTACAATTTCATCGATGTTTCGTAGATTATTTTCATAAATTGTGGTGTTCAGGTCTTCCTTCTCTTATTTCGTTGGTTTATACTGGTTTCATTTTCGGTAATTCTCAATTAAAGTGGATGAATCTTGCTAATATGTTCTGTTAATTTTGTTTTTCATTTCTCTTTAGTATTTATTTGTTTTAATTTATCTGGCTGGTTTATTTTCTAATTTTTATGGAGCGACTATTTTGTCATCCGCCCTCTTCTGAAGCTAAAAATGGACTCTTAATTCGTTTGTAACGGCTTTTCCTAATAATGTGTTGTTGTCATGGTGGCCAGTCTCCTATTTCCATTTGCTGAAAGAATTTTATACTCATTGTTATATGGCTTGGGCTTTTTGCCCATAATGAATAAATATTTCCTAATTAGGATAATTTCCTTGTATTATTATCAATATTATTTTATTATTATCATTGAATAGCTTTTCTGATGTAGATTAATTAGACATCAAACAAGACTAGTTTCTAATATCTCTGGGTTGTTCTGACATTTGGCTATTTTTGTTCTTTTTACTTATTTTGTTTATTATGTTGTTTTTTGCAATTATTATGAGTTTGTATTGTTCCTTGGTTTGGTATTTTATGTTTGCTTATCTTTTTCCCTCACTGTGTACTGTTATTTGTTTATATTTTACAATTTTTGTTCACATAGTTTTAGGCCTAACTTTGCCTATCATTTTGACATTGTTTAAACTTTAATTTTACTCTTATTACTAGTTTCTTATTGTTTGGTTCTAGCTAGTTTACATTAATTACTGATTTACATTCCTTAGTATATGAATATTACAGCTTCTCTGACATTTTAATGCTTTTTATTTCTAAATTTATAACTTTAACATGAATTGTTTCTTAGGATTTCATCATCATTCAACATAATACAACTTACTCTTAATACTATTTCTACAATTATAACATTTGCACATTTCTATAATATTGCTATTATCTTCTCTGCGTTTCTTTATAACATCATAACAATACCTTCAAACTTTAATATACAATTTTAGTATTTAAAAATTCATTTCTTTTTTAGGTCTACCTTTCTTTTATACCATATTATTGGTTTAAAGTTTGGTCTAGCCCTTTAACTATTAATTCTAACTGCTAACAACACTTTGAATAACATTAATGTATTTTTATACTGACTAATAATATAATCTAATAATATCATATCTACTACTGTTTTTGGTCCTTTTCCGCCACTAAACTCTAGTATTGCTCACTATATGAGTTCTTGCTTATTTTTATTGTTTTTTATTTTATATTTTGGGTTACACCTGCACTTTTACTGTTTCACTGTACTTAGTGTCCATAGCATTATACACTTTTATTTTGTTTCTTTGTATTAATCACATTGGTGTCATCACCCTTATCACAGAGTGTTTATTATTTAGTGTTTATTTGTAATTCACTTCCTATTCAATATCATGCACTCTTGGTTCACTTTGGTCTATGATTATTAGTCTTTCTTTATGATGTTTTAGTTTTGTTATTATAACGTTATGTATTATTGTTTGTGTGTTTTATTATTTGTTTATTTCATCATTACTTAGCCAGAATTACAACATTTCCTTTTGTTTTGTACTTTCTATTTTCAATGATACATTTAATTATATTTACTTTTCTTAGTTTATGGGTTTATTTCATATAATTTGTCATTTGGCCAATCACTTGGGATGGGTCATAGTCATTTTCCTCGTATACGTTACAGTCATTCTAGTGATATTTATTTAAAATTGTTAATTCTTCTTCTTTTATCTACTTTTAGTTGTATGCTTTTTACTTTATATTCTATGGTACATCTTCCCTTGTATTGGCTGCTTTCGGTATCGTAACAATATTGATTGATAAACATGATTCAGATTGCAAGCTGGATTGTTTAAAATATAGGGAACGCACCGTTCAGGCACGTACACGCATATCTGGCCCACCTGTCGCTAGCGTTGTTACATGTGTATTTTGTTTGTGTGTGTGAAGCCTGTCCGTTCCTGAACAGTAACCATTCCTTTTCAAATATTGGTAGATTTTAGGTTTTATTTTAGTTATAAGAAAAATATGTACGATATGGTAAAACGAAAGACACCAGAGGGTGTAGAAAATAAACGTGAACAAAGGGTTAAAAGGCCGTGACAAAGTGACAGAAAGTGTAATTACTATGAAGTAAAAAGTGAATAGCTCTTTTCATAATTACAATAAAGAAGTGCAATTTACGTATAATAAACATATAAAAATTAGGGATCGATTGAGTATCGTGTAGTGTGAAACAGACTTCGTAATTCGCGAAGATAGGCGAAATTAGTGAATTGAACCAAAGTGGGAGACGCTTCGACAAACTCTGACAAGATGAAAATTGTTCAGACTTGAGCTTTTGCACGACCTGGCTATAAATACCAGGTCGCGCTAATAAAGTTTCTTCTTCGATATTCAACCGTTGCCGTAGGAGGCTATTTCAGTCAACTACGTGATCGTAAATCTACAGTAAGCATTACCTGACGACTTGTGAGGCAGAACAGAGGTTCAATGGACACACCCACAACCCATGATGTGAGCAGAGCCAACAACAACTAAGAAAGACAAGCAGTGGAAGCCTGGAAGAGGACCAGAGGACTCGAGGACATGAAATACTGGAGCAAGGACGGGAAGAGGATCCAAGGACACGAAGGACGGGACCCGAGGACCGGAAGAGGACACACTGAAGTTGCCACATCAAACGAGGTGATAACAAACCATAATAATAAACAGATAATTGAAAGACAATATTGAAACTAGAATGAAAGACATTCCAACTGTTGCTAACAGAATTTAAATTGTACATATAATGTAAAGTCTTATTGTAATTTAGAATAATGTCTCATGTTGAGACCGTAATATTGGAATAACGTAAATGCTATGAGAGAGCAATGCTTGATTTTTAAAGTGAAGTAAAGTAGAATAATTAGTAGATTCTTTAATTTCTAAAAGAATAATGCATATGCTATAAATTTAAAAGAGAATTAAAGTCAAATAAAAAATTAAAGAAATAATTGAAACAAAAGTAAATTCATTGTGAATTGATAAGCAATTGCAAAAGATGGCCACACTAAATGAGTTAGCCGAGAGCAGAAATAGATAATTAACAGTAGATAATAAGATTTGTGTATAAACTGTTTAGACATAAATTATTCACATAAATCCCATACATAATATCGCACAAGCGAGGAATAAAGAATATATTTTGTATTACCGAAATAAGTAAAGAGGTTGATAACTAAATAATGTGTAAACATTTAAAAACTTTATAACATTGTCCTGTTATTACAATTACACACAAACCAAACAAGTAAAAGTTGTTACGTTACACAATTTGGCGCTCCAAAAGCGTGGGGCTCCACAAATTAAATTACATTAAATTTGTGTGTTGTCACAATAATATACGAGATATATATATATAATATCGTATATATATATATATATAATATTTATAAAGAAATTACCTCAAGATATTTTTTTCCTTATTAGGAACATGTTTCGAGAACCATTGTGTTCTCATCCTCAGCCTTCGTGATTTTGCATCTGGTGAAGTACTTGTGTGTTGGCTTGTCGTTACTGTGGTTTCTTGTTGATCTCTGGTACTTTAAAGTGGTATTATTGTGTGTGATTGTGGTGTATTGCGACAGTACAATCATATGTTGTACTGTTCATTTAATAGATTATATAAATATGTAAATTAAATTAATAAATATGTAATAAATAAGCAGGTCTGAGATTGAAAGCTGAGTATGTTAAAAATATGGCATGTAGACATACAGGAACCGACCTGCACGATCACGCGATTATCGCTGAGAGTGTGTACACTAGTAAATAATGTGTGTGAGTGAGGCCGGTTCGAGCATGAAAGTTTGCTATCTCACCCTAAATAGGTGTTAAATAATTGTTTTTATTTAATTTTAAGAAAACCATAAATGGTAGAAAAAATTCAAAGACTCCTAAATATGTATAAAATTAATACACATGTGTAGTGAGAAAACGTACTGAAAAGGACGCGCAGTGCGAATTCAGTGCGATTTGAAGGGGATTGTAATTACACGAATTATGCGATTACGATGGTAATTACATTGAACATGTGTAATTAAATTATCCATCGTTAGAGCACCCTGTAGTGCACAGTAGACGTTGCCATTTGCAGAAATGTGCGAAAATCTGAAATTGGACGATAGTGGGGGAACTGACACCTCCAAGCAATTTCTGACAGGCAGAATTCTGTCCCAACAGGTGCGGTACGATGCTCGAATATAAATAAGGGCACGGAAGAAGCCAAGTTCTTCTCAATCAGTCTTCAGTAGCGGCGGGACGCTAATCCAGTATAGACGCGAATTTTAAATTTTTTTTTAATTGAACAGTAAAGGCAGATGGACGCTATGTTCATCTAAGTATCAAACATTAACTCTTAGTCTGATTACGGATACGGTTATAGAACGTACTTGACGATGTCTACACACAAACGTCCGTCACTCAAAACAATCTACGAGGTTACATCATGCAGAGGAACAGCAGAGGCGTCTGATAGAGCAACAGCAGCTGGTGCAGAGCAACATATCACACTACACTACAGCAACCATGAGGGACGAGTAACTGGAGGACAACAAGTGGAACCGGGGGAACGTGCAAGGAACTCCATCAGAAGAGGACCTACGGATCAACGGAGGACATGGGTACGATCTACAGACTCGAGGTGACAAATAATCAATTTATAATTTGTAAATGAGATCCTAAAGA
Source organism: Magicicada septendecula (assembly GCA_034769895.1). NCBI lineage: Eukaryota > Metazoa > Arthropoda > Insecta > Hemiptera > Cicadidae > Magicicada > Magicicada septendecula. The sequence continues at coordinate 248,494,951 of CM068375.1, forward strand.
CATTGAAAAGACACTTTGAAATTTAAAAATAAATAAGAGTTATGTAAAATGTAGATATCGAGATAAGAGAATCTAATTTAATTTCAATAAATATTTTCTTTGATGATTAAAAATTAATATAGTCAATTTAAATTTTATTTAAAGTTTGTAAAGCAATCAATGATTAAGATGTATGCAATGCATAAAGTAACGTTATATAAAGAAAATAAAACAAAACTGCAGTAAAGCACACAGTCAGACTGAGCAGTCGAGATTTAAGATAACAAATAAATATTTAGAATATACCTTTGTTACTATAGAAGATAAGATTTATTTTATGATAAATGTACTGCAGCAATAATGAATATTTATGGCGAAGTAAATGAGATTTTTTAAACATGCTTGTGATTTATGAATAAAATTATGAAAACTCGTTACAATTCAATCAATGACTACTCTTATTACCATTAAACCCAAACCGCATTAATTGGTACATTTTACCAGTAAGTTATATACATTTTTGCACAACACAAATTAATTTATATTTGTTTTGTAATTTGTCTTGTTATAAATTGTCTCCCAAAAGCGTGGGGCTACACAATTTAAATTACATTTAAGTTGATAATTTGTTTTCTTATAAATTGGCGCTCCAAAATCGTGGGGCTCCTCAAACACAAATAAATTTAAATTTGCAACATGTGTGTTGTTATAAATTGTCTCCCAAGAACGTGTGGCTAAACAAATTAAATTTGTAATCTGTACTGTTATAATATGTATTAGTATTTTGAGTATTTTCGATGTTGAGTGCTTAGAAAATTGTGTCATGTTTTGTATTGATTTGTATTTGTTCAGGTATTAAGTTGATTTGTGTTTTATGTTTGTATATTTGTAAATTTTCCCAAATGTTCATTATGGTTCCTTTGTGTGGTATGTTTTTTATTAGTGTCATGTTGGTTATGTCTTTGAATTCATGTCCAGTGTTTATTGCATGTGTGGCCAAATTAGATTTGTATATTTCTGGTTTTTTGAATGCGTTTAGGTGTTCAAAATAACGTTATTCTGTTGTTTTTTTGTTTGTCCTATGTAACATTTATTGCAGTCTTGGCATTTAATTTTGTATATACCATTGGTTGTTGTATTATCTTTGTTGTGTGGGTTATTTAATTTTTGTAGATACTTTTTGTTAGTTTTGTAATCTATTTTAATGCCTGCGTTTTTAAACAGTTTTGTTAGCTTTGTCATTTTATTATTTATGTATGTGAATGTGGTCCATTTTTTATTATTTTTCTGGTTATATTATATTTGATTTTATTTCTATTTTGTTTACAGCATTTTTATTATGTCCATTTTCATAAGCTATTTGGTAAATTATATTTCTTTCTTTGTCTGTTTCTTGTTTGTTTAGGGGTATTTTGTACATTCTGTTAAATAGTGAATAGAATGCTACCATTTTATGTTGTGGTGGGTCGTCAGAATTGTTAGGTATAATGATGTTAGTGGAAGTTGGTTTTCCGTATATTGCATATTGTAGGTGGTTATTGTATCTTGTGATGGTTATGTCTAAATAGTTGAGTTTGTTATAATTTTTTTTTCTTCTGTGAAATAAAATAGTGAAGTGAATAACAATAATAAAGTGAAAAACAGCAATTAATTAACGAAATAATAAATATATATCAAATTATCTCCCACATAAACAAACATTAACATGTACTCAAACAACATAACCAAACTTCCAAATAACCACATTACCAAATTATTAAATAAATATCAAACACGAAAGAAACAATTAATGAACAAAGCATAAATATATACTTCAATAGACAATGCCAAAAACCCCAATTGACACCTAATTACATTAACATAAACACAAACAACAAAAAATATGAGTGCACAAAAACAATAAAACAGGCACAAAAATTATGGATACAAAATGAAATTAATCAATTATACAGTAAGAAAAACAACATAGCACTAGACATATATAAATTACACTTAGAACTAACAAGTATATTACATCCAATTACATGGAATAATAAATAGTATGACATAGAAAGTAAAATATATTTGAAAAATACAATAAGACAAATACAATAAACAAAAAACTCAGCACATTAAAACAACACAACAAAAATCGAGAACAAAAAAACAAAAACAAATACGCATTTTATCCTCGAAACATTAACCTAAGCAACACAGAATTTAACAAAAAAGAAACAGAATATTTAAACAATATATCAACAACTAACCTAACTCAAAACACAAACAAAAACATAGAAAATTTATTAGTAGAAACAGAATATGCCATTAACCTAATACAAGGCAATGTACAAGAAGAAAAACGAACAGAAGCAACACATATAATTAAAAAAATAATCACAAGTGAAATAAAAAACAAATCTAAACAAAATCAGGACATAAAAATAAAGTTAATAACAACAATTTAATCATAACTAAAGCAGACAAAAGCCAGGCAACAGTAATTATTGACAAAACAGACTACATCAGAAAAACTGAAGACTTCATCAACAATAATGATTGCATACAATTAAATAAAGACCCAGCAGAAAAATATCTTAAACAAACAATAAAACTAATAAAAACAGCTAAAAACATCTTCAACAATAAAAATACAGACATATATATAAATAATAATACAAAACCACCTAAAATGAGTAGCCTAATAAAAATACACAAATTAAACAACCCAATACGACCATTAATCAATTTCGAAAAAGCACCTACATACAAAATAGCAAAAAATAATAGCACAAAAACTAAGAAGTAACCATCTAACAAATAATTATCACAACATAAAAAATACGTACGAATTAATAGACGAACTAAAGGTAATGAATATAGATGAAAACACATTTTTCACATCATATGACATCACAAATATGTACACCAACATTCCAATTGATGAAACAATAGACATAATAATAAACAAACTTAAAGAACAAAATGAAGACACACAATACATAACTGAAATAAAATATAGCCTCCAACTAATACTAAAACAAAATTACTTTGAATTCAATAGCAAAATTTATCAACAACAAGAAGGATTGGCAATGGGATCTCCATTATCTAGTATAATAGCAGACATATTCTTACAACATATGGACACCAAAATACAAAATATTATAAATTCCTTTGATCCAAATGGCATTATCGATGTAGCGACAATGTCCAGCGGTCAAATAATCGGAAAACTGACACTCAACTAAGGCCTCATTTATAGTTCCATGTGGCAGGCGACGGGTGGCAAGTGGTAGGCGATGGGTGACGTCACCCGAAGCTGTGGTACATTGTTCAGAATGGGTTTGTTTATACTTCTGCGAAGTGGCGTATGACTCCTCGGTGACGCTACTTCTCACCACCTGTCGCTGTAGTTTGTCACAGATACAGGCTACGTCTCCCGCGCTTTTTGACATTTGCATGTGTTCTCTCGTATCGAAATAATGACGTGCAGACAAGGTCTGCAATTTGGAATGATGCTGACCCGAATCACAAAACATGGATGTGGGGGAGAAAAGTTGAAAGGAAATAGCACAGTTGATGAATAAATGTGAATCTTTTTTTTTACAGAAATTAAGAAAGTTAGATTCATTATTACATTTTATGTACTCAAATACATAATTCTTGGAACACTGTACTTATTAAAATATTTTTAATAAACATATTTTGTAGCTGTAAGCTAATATCCATAATATCACGGAGTTAGGTGAGCTTACCTTATACAAATATTATCTAAAAATTATTCAATGTATCCCTGTCTGTTAAATGTTTTTAATACATGAAAAATCACTTGTTTAAGAAAGTACGAGATTATTTAAGATAATAAAATACATATTATGCGAAAAGATATTGGTTGATTCATTGCCGACTACAAGCACTAAGAAGTATACGATTTTTATTTAATTTATTACTTAATTGTTACATCAATTATTTTAATTTACCTTAGAGTTACGTAAAGCTTTTCAGAAGAAGTAATTGGTAATTTAAAAGTTCTCTTCCGCTTCAGTTTTTCTTCCACCTTTGCTAAAATGAAGTCGAAATTATCAGTAGACATTCTCATCTGTTGGAAAAACTTGATTGGTGTTGTTTCAAGTCGAAATACAGATGGTGAAATTCACCAAATGCTTCACGCAACTCGTTGATCGGATGAACACAATATTTCCTCCACCTATCCTCCACTTCATTATTATCTTCTAGCATGAGATACATTTGACGTGTTCCAAACATCTCTTGCGTAGTGGCTCGACCGTAGCCTGAAGTATAAATGCTGCACCACCTGACGCCTACCTCTTTACCACTTGGCACCTGCCACCCGTCGCCTGTCTCCTGGAAGTGTAAATGAGGCCTAAGGCTAAACCGCGACCGTAAAGACTATGAAGGACTTAACATATCATTTAATGATGTTTATTTTTAGATTTCCGTTTCATTCGTTTTTCTCATTCAATTACAAAAAAAAAAAAAAAAAAAAAATATCACCTGCCACCCGAAATTAAATTCTCTGGGTGGTTTGGAAGTATAGAAGTGCGGGAGATATGGGAATAATCACCCTCATTCTATAACGTCTCTCCTGCAAAGACATTATAACATCGGGAACCAGTTCAATTGTTCGCTGTTAATTAAACTAGCTGCCGTAGTTAGTAAAATTTACTACCAACAAATTATGACAATGTATATATCAGGAATTAGTCAAGGGTTACATAAATTTATTCACTCTCTGGATATTAGCGAAAACATCTCTTTATTCTTGTATTTTAACTAAGTATAAAAGTAATAGTTTTAATGGTCATCCTTTAATTTTTTTTTACTTACTTTACTTTACTTTTAAAAGAAAAATTCTTATGCATTCTGCATTAAATATTCTTTAAATTTTTTTTTACTCTTTTTATCTCAAAATCATTCAGCTGTGTATTATTTCAGTTACTACGGATCCGGGTCTTAACTTTGCAATATTCTAATATATCACAACATCATCCAAACTATTTGAAGAATAGTCCGATGTAATTTTCAGAATTACTTTACCTTTAAAGATCATCAGGTTATTACTATATCATTACAGAAATTACAAACATTTATATGCTAATCTTTAAGTTATCTAAAAGTATTTACAAGAAACTTTACTGTTCTTTTTGTTTCGGTTTTAAAAAAAAAACAAGTTATGCACACATGTTATGATTTAATATCACCTGAATAGAACGTGAGTTTGCTGTGGGTGTTCGTGATGGTCTTCTTCAGTAGGTCTTCTTGGGTGTAGTTCGTTGTTCCTCTGGATCCTCCATTTAGTTGATTGTTTCCGAATTGTAGTCTAGGTCATGATGATTGGATTCTGCTACTTGAAGTTCATACGGCTGTTGTTGTAACTTTCTTCTTCTGGAGTTGGTTGTTCACATTTTACATTTTAATTGTTCTTATTTTAACAGCACTGATGTTTACTTTAATATGGTAAGGAACATATCTTACCACTTACTGTTTGTAAAGAGATGTGTCGGCTAAGTTTTTTTTTTTTTTTTTATATATTACCAATATTTGCTCCACGCACTACATTCCGAGTTTTTTTTTTGAGTTTTACCCAACGCTACATTGGATTAAATCAATTATAACAACTAACGTCTGGTTGTATCGTTGTTTAGCGGTATACACCTAAGTGTAACTTTGCAACACATTTTTGACCTGCTTACATGTCGAAGTTTCTCCGTCGACTGGGGCTTGTTTAGCGGCAGGGAGTCTGTAAGCTGGCGCGGTTTACGCGCTGAGAAAAGTAGTTCGTTCCTTTAGTATTATAAATTGTTCATTATTCAACTAGTAATAAATTATGCTACCTTTTTGTTATGAGTTAGATATTTCCTTTATTATTAATACGTCTTTTATTTAATTAAAAGAATTATTAGTTTTCGCTTAATAACATTGTACTTTGCGTGTTCATACTGGACAATTTGCACGTTGATACAGGAATCTAGGTACAGATAAGGGGTGGATAATACTCTCACTTGTTATAGAAACAAAAGTTTTAATTTGTGCTATTTAAAATATTTTTAAATCGTCAAAATTCATTCCCCTCAAGCATATGAAGGACTCATGTATGCTGGAAAATAGTATCGCTAATTGGTGGGAATTCAATAGCCAATCGACTCCAATTACAGAAAGCGACCAACCAACAGAGTGAACGACAGTTTTTCTGCATTACAGCTGGTGCTTCCCTAGAGACAATTTTTGAAGTTAAATATTTAAAGACTTTTTTAGCCCGTGTTTTTACGTAACAATGGAACAGGAAGAAATTTATGTTCTTCATTTGATCAGCAAAGTATTTACTTTGTTACTTTTAGAGTATTCTTTGTGAAAGCTTATGTCAATGTCTCATAAAAATATCAAAAATGAGCAAACACAGTTTACTTAAAACCATTTCTAGAAAGAGAGATCAGAATCCCAATTGTATTCTCCTACAATGGACAGATTAGACGTTTTACATAGTACCGGAATAGAATATCGTTCTCAGGTTAGATGGAAAGTTGCATATAAATACTTACAGTAAAGTTTTTTGAAGTATTCTCGATATTAAATTCACATTACGAATTTATTTGTATACCGCAACATAAATCTAATTTATTCTTTCATGTTAATGTCTGTATAACATACCTGCGAGTGCTCTATGTGTGTTTTGACGTAGGTCAATGCTGGGTCAGGATGGTGGCGAGTGGTGAGCACGCGAAATATTGTTAACAATAAACAACAACAACAAAAACAACAACAACGACGACGACCGACGACGACGACGACAACAACCGCGACGACAACGACAAAAATGACAAGAAGAACAAAAGTAATAAGAATAGTAATACTGTCACATTTTTTCCTTTCAAAAGTGTAGCAGTTAGCTGCCTGATAAGCCGGTCGGCATAGAAGAAGGTAGTGTGGCCAGCACCACTCTTTATTCGCCCATTATTATCCCATGGTGTTATCCCAGGTAGTCCACACGTGGAGTTGAGATGGAGGCTAAAAAACGCTCTTTGATTTAATAGTACTTCCAGGAACTGAACCCGGGAAGTGCAGCTTAGTAGCCAGGCGCCATACGAAGCAGGCCTGAGCCACGTTTGAAATCATTGTTCCGTTATTCAAACGAATTAGTGTTGTGGCTACAACTTATTTACAGTAATATTGCAGCTGATCATATAGCATGGTCGCTGAAACCGTTTATATCACCTGTGAAAGCAACTCTTATTAGTAGTAATTAATTTTTTGACTCCAGCCATATAATTGCGTTGTTCACACGTTCCTGTGTCATTTAGTCAAAGGCCTACACTAATAAAACTGTTGCACACCACTATACGAAAATGTTGTTTAAGCTTTAAGTTAAACGCCCTTACTTTCTAGCTTTAGTAACTAGCGAGTTCAGTCACCCGTGTCGGTATTATGGACGTTTAACTTAAAGTTTGTTTACAAAAATGTGTACGCGCTGTAGCGCAAGTGAGGGTATAAAGAAGTTGTCTAGTTCCATTATTGCATATTTTTGATCTGATGATAAGCTGTGAAGCTTGAAGCGCTAATCGGAACAAAAAAATATGTAAAGTGGTGTGCAACAGTTTTATTTCTGTTTGTGATTACAACCACTAACACAACTTTATAAATTAAAAAAGGCCTACAGTGACAGCAGAATTAGACGGCACGACTTCTTAGACTGCTAATTGTGGCAACTTCGAGTCCACGTGGACAGGGATCCACCTTCTTCTTGACCGTCCTCTTGCAACGTAATGCAGCACTCCGCCTCGCAATGTTAGTTGGTTTTCGTCGCTATGGACAGACTTTCCATTTCTGTCTATATTCTTTTACCTTACTACAAAGATTAGATACATTCAATTTAGCTGTGATATGTGTATTCTTCTTCTCGTCGATAAGTTTATACCCAGTGACAGCTTGGAGACATCTCATTTACACGGCCTGTATACACTGGCAGTCCTTGTTAGTTATAGTCCACGCTTCCCATCCATAGAGAAAAACAAGTACTGTCATCACTTTTTAAAACCTGGGCAACGTATCTGTATGATTTTAATTTTATTATTAGACCATCACTTAATAAAACTTAAACAGAGCCCTTCTACAAGTTTCATTTTTTTAGAGCGCTTATAATTGTGCCACTCATATGTTGCAATATGAATACAGAGGAAATCGCAAATAACGAGCTCGCTTATAACGAGAACTCTGATGTAACGAGCAAAAGTACAAGATTTGTTTGGTTTTGTATCTTAGTAATGATAATTAAACTAGTTTTTAACGGGCAGGAACGCATTCTTGTCAATTCACCAACGCGACAATCTGTGGTATACTCGGACAGTATCACTGCCCTAAGAACACGTTATCACTTCAAGCGCTCCGCATGTTAACTTTCTGAGCGCGCGAGCTATAAAACAAACTACAGTAATTGAAAAATACTTAAATTAAGTCCACTTGAATATCTGGCAATTTCTTTAAACAGCAGGGGCACTATTTACTGGAAACCAGACAACGTAATAACACAATGATAAGGCATGCAATGTACTGTACGACACTGTAATATAAAGTGCTGTCGTTTCAGAAAAATCAAATTAATGTTCAGAAGTTCTGTTTTTTTTGTTTTTTTTTTACAGCCCAACCATTAGTGGCTTCGTACGAGAAATGGTGAACACCGTTATCGATTACAGAGACAAAAACAGTGTCACGCAAAATGATTTTCTTCAGATGATAGTGAAGACAAGAGATAAAGAGGTGGAAGCTAAACCAAATGACAAAGGCGCACGAGGTTTGTACTATAAGTACTGTCTAACACTTTACATAGATTACTAATTAATTTTCTTAATCAGGAGAGAAAAGCGGTGACGAAGATGCACAAGGTATGTGTAAGATTCTGTACTAAAATTCTGTACATTATACCAATTACATCATTTTAGAAACTTGACTAAAATACAGAGATGAACGATCAATGTGTAATTTCGGCGCAAAATATATGTATTAAAAGTAATCATTGGTTCCACTTTGAAATTCCATCATAATTTATTAAATTTTCTCTGTATTATTTTAGATGACAGTAGGCCTACTTAACTGTTGTTTATATAAGTTGTAGGCCTACATATTATAAAAATAAAGGAGTTATTATAAAAATAAACCATCTTAAATTCTTTTAATTTAGTTAAGGTAATATTAAGAAAAAATTTTTATTTACTTTTTAGTCAATTATCTAAGTAACGTAAGTAAAAACAGTAACCCGCGATTGTAAGCGAATGGGATGGAACCGACTTATGTTTGGTATCCTGTTGAACTACATTGTGGCAAGAACGCTGAGATGTGTATTCCGCCCGAGCCGCGCTGAGATGTTCGGCGGCTGCGCCCGCTGTTCGTGGCGTACTGCAGCCTCCTCTTCTTTCGGCATCGGTTTGTAGAGTCCGCTGCCGGCCCAGCGATGTCCATCGCTGGTTCGTCACAGGGCGAAGAATGCGAAGAATGTCCGTTCTACTCTTCTTCCTGTTCCTTCCGGCTGGCTCCGCGTCGATGTCGTCCGGTAGAGGAGAGGCGATGGAGTGCGCCAGAAAATTCTAGCGGCGCTGTTTTTATGTTCTGACCGGGATCCCTGATTGGCTGGCTGCGTATTCATCAGGTGTCACGCACCGCCAGGTGTTCGCGACGCTGGTACCGGGGAGCAGATGTTTGCCTCGCTGCCGTCATTGCTTATTAACAATTTTGTAAGCTAACTTTAATAGTATTAACCTAATACTACTTTCTAATCGCTGTTATACACGATTTGCAGAACTGAACTGCTGTGCGTTTACTGCTTTTATAGTCATAAACAAGACTGGATCATTCAGATGGTTAAACAAATGATTACTCGGTTTTCCTAGAACAGTGGAACACTGAACAACCTCCGTGATGCATTATGACACCTCTGAAACTTTCCTACTTGTTTGCATACGCATACCAACGACTTGTACTTATTGGAATTTTACGTATACAGCGCGTAAAACAGGTTTTCAGCTTTGCCAAGTTGTGCCAAAGTTCTCCTGATTATTTTCTAAAAGATGTTAATTTCTGGTCTAAGAAAAGTTCAACATGTGTATGGTTTTGCATTTTGAGGCTGATAAATCTGAAAGTAGCTAACGAAAGGAAGGAGCACTGTCTTTTTAGTGAATCCAACATAAGTATGAATTTATAAGTAGGATCCCAGAGAAAAGAGCAATGACTGCGGAAATCAACAACAGCTCTTAATAATTTTAGAAAACATTCCAAATCGAAAGATCTTCTTGTTCTTATTCCAATCCTCTACTATCACAAGGTGTAGAGGCTGAGCAAAGGTCTCGCAACCGTGCTCTCTGCATGGCCAGGGCCTTGGCTCCACTACACTCCCAGCCCCTGCAGAGAGCATCTCACATTGTCCTCCCAAGTCACTCTTCTCCTGCCCGTGGGTCTTCTCCCAGCAGTTCTTGCGTCATACAGTTGTTTTGGACTCGAAAGGTACTGTATTTGTATTGTTTTTATGAATCTGAGTAGATAATTTTATGAAGACTATATCGTGGATAATGTACCCTGTGATTCCAAGAATGCTTTAATTTAAAAATAAAACATTCTCTTTCTGAAAGTGCACCTGAGTTATCTAGGTTCCGGTGATTTGGATTCCAGTTAATTCATACTAGACTGTATAATGACATAAATGAACTCAGCATTTTGTTATACTTATTTGTTAATATTTTATTGTTATTCACGCAATAAAATGTTTCAATCATTTCCGTAAAAAATTCGTCCTAGTATTTGTAATGATTATTACATAAACGATCCCTTGTTGACATTCCTAAGTTGTACAATTTACATGTGTCACAAAATTAAACAACAACAATATACAAGCACGAATCACGTACAAACGCGCGAGCGAGCAAGCGGACACACACACACGCACACACACAAATACGTGCAATCAAAATATTTCGATTTAGTTGACCACATTGTAACAACTGTGCCGAAGATGAGTTTATTGTGATTGATTTTTTCCACAGATGGCGATTCCCGTTCACGCGTTGCATACAGACCCAAAATGGTTTCCAAACCCAGAAACGTTTGATCGTGACAGATTTTCTGAAGAAAACGCGAAAACTCGACATAATTACAGCTATTTACCGTTTGGTGAAGGACCCAGGATATGTATTGGTGAGTAGAATCCTATTAGGAAAATTCATAATACTGAAGTATATATTGTAACGTCACAGAACGTTCCATAAAGGAAATCATTTACATAGTAAGTTATCATAAGAGGAAAGTGAGGTGAACAGTATCGAACCCAAGTAGTCCTAAAAAATTGTGTAATTTTGTCTAATAATTATTTCTACTAACATGAAAAACGACCAGACTTTGACTAAGACACAAACCCCATATATATTATTAAAGTGAATAACAGTGAAAAAACCATAAGACACTATAAGAGAGAGAAATAATGTCAGAATCAACCAAAATGAAGTCATTAATTATTAACTCTGAATAGAGTATTAAGAACTATTTTTTGTGAATGAATGGGCATGATCCATTATTATATTATGTAATGTAAATAAAATAAATGTATTAAATGACTTAAATACATTATTAGAAAGAGTTTAAGTTAAAATAAAAATTATATATTTGTTATGACAAAAAAATATTAATGTGTTGGATTTGAGACCAAGCACCCAGATTTCATGAAAAAATTAATTATTATCAGATTAAAATAAAAACTACATGTAATTGTCAAGCAGACAAAAGTGAACAATTTATCTTAAATAAAGAAAGCTGTCAAATGAATAAAAGTCAGTCAAAATAGCCAAAAACAGTATTAACTAAAAACATGTGGTAGGCACATAATATTGTATAATTTATGGATTTAATGTTGCCAAAATGCAACCAAAATGCATTAGAAAGTTGAAATATGATATAAAGCGACTATACTAATATATTTGACTAACTATAACATTGTAATAGTCAAGTTAGTAAAACATTTACCTATACCATGTATGGCTGGAGCCAATGAACCAGTACAAAAATAATCATATCTGGCTAAATATTTACAAAATGCTAACAAAAATAAAATAGAATGGTACAATACTTCAGTATACCTTAAAAACGAACAAACTCAGTTGAAAATAAAGTCAATTATAAAAGAATTTAACTTATAAGAGTGAGATTTGTCACACCATGAAAAAGGACATCTCAAGACCAATCAATGATGCTATGTCATCCTGTGATAAAAATAATATATGTAAAGAGTAACCAGGTATCACAAAAGATAGACAATATAATAAACTCTGAGTGTACACTAGTGAAATACTACATATGTTAAAGAAAGAGACTAATTATTGTGTAATAACATTAACAAAAAATCTAGGCCAAACAGAGGCCATGTAAAATTGTAATTATTTATGTATTATCTATGTTAAAATTTGTTTGTTTTGTTATAGGAAGGTAGTAATGTTGGATGTTCAGATTGTGGAAGAGACATAATACTTTCACAACAATTTTTTGTTATAAAAATTGAATTTTCATGACAACAACCCAAGGTGGGAGTTGTATATTGTGTTACTTATTAGACTTAATTTAATTAAAAACCAATCATAATTAGTATCACTAGATTCAGTTGAAAACAGAGAATCTAAATGTAATAATGGCATACAAATTTTGAGTACTAATGTAAAACTGTTTGATAAATACCAGTGTAATTTTTGAAATATCCTTAGTATGAAGAATAAGAAATTCGTTCTAAAAGCTTCGACGGAAGTTAAAATTGTTCCATAATGTTCCATTTCGTTTATTCTCGAACAATCTAGAAAGAATTTTTACACAAATATACCGGAAGTCGATGAAAACAATCAGCCTGAATTAGTATAAAAGAGAGACCAAATTCGACCCAAAAACACTTGAAACTTGAACTCCAGAACTGATGCATCACCCACGACACTGATCAACGCAGCTAAGGCGAAACCGAGAGGCGAGAAATCGACACAAGACCCGAAGAAAGGCTTTTCCCGTACATTGACAGACTGACATAACCTCTACAAGAATCTACGCCAACGTGTTGCTGAAATAGAGCAGCGACACGGCAAATTTTAATAGAAATCACGCAGCCAGAACGTCAACGGCCCAGGAGGGACCAAAACTTTAAATAGAGAACGAATTCTGCTGTGTTCGCATAGACTGACTAACTTGACAATAATCCCCTTAACGTAAACAAACAAAACACCAAGCCTTTCTCTCGACTACATGGGAATCAGCGCTACGGCGGCCAATTTCTGAATCAACGCGGAACAGATGATTCGTAGTGGCGGCGTTTGAACGATAATCTACTGCCAAACGTTTTTAAAAAAAGTGCGGAAATAGTAAATGATCGCAATTTTGACTTAAAATAGATTCAGTGCACATATGAAGAGGCGAGATTGAAAAACTACCCGAGAGGAGTGTCCTGTGCGAGATTAATTATTCATTGGAACGTGAGTTACCAAAATTAAAGTAATTTTTTTACCTGGTTACATTTATCACACAGTTGCACTACACATGCCACACACACCTTCAAATCACTCAATTTTTTCTTGTAAAGCGTCTTATTGATATGTCTTGGTAGTTCAAAGGAGTCACGTCCTGAGAGTAAAGATTTTTTCACGTATTAAACTCATGCTTTTCAACTGAGTAAAAAATTGAAAATACTAGCCGATACTTGATTGGATATATAAAATTGTCAATAATAATAATAACTTGTGAATTTTTTTATTAACTCTGCAACTGTATAATTTTTTTTTAATGAATGTTAGTCCTTCAGACGATTTGTTTGTTTTTGAAGAATCATTAAACTTACCTGATTTTTCCAAGCTAAACTGACTTGTTTATATTTTTTCATAGGAGCAAGATTTAAAAATTTTTAATTTTTTTATTAATCACATTTTATTCTTGGAACAAACGATTCCAAGTGGCGCCCACAAAAAAACATAGTATTAAGTTGTGTTACAGGACTACATCACCGCAGAGGATCCAGTCAACAGTAAGTAACAAAAAGTGCGCGGAGGTAACGCCCGACATTTTACAACACAATTACAACACGCTTTTTCTTTTGTTATAAATTGACGACTCCGACACTGGGGTTTAAAGGAGAGTATCTTAGAAATAGATTACACCCTTTTCAATTTGTTATAAATTGGCAGCCCAACTAGTGAGGCTTGAAAAAGACGGAACAAGCCCGGCAACTACCAACAGATCAAAATGCCGCAACCTAAGGGAAAAAAGGCGAAGAAGAATGTGGAACCCGAGTTAAGTGTGGAAGACGGAGAGGCAGTACAAATGGAGGAAACGGAATTAGAACCGCGCACACTAGAAATTGAAAGACCGGTACAATCGGCAGACGAATTAGAGGAGCAAACGGGAGAAGAACCCATACAAATGGTAGAACAGACAGAGAAACCCGAACCAGAAAAAATAACAGCAAGCGTTGACATGAGTGCAATAATGATGATGCTCCAAGGAATGACAAAATCCCTGAAGGAGGATATGAACAAAAATACAGAATCCCTGAAAGAGGATATGAATAAAAATAGACGGGAAAATAAGGAGGAGAATAATAAAAATATGGGGAAATTAGACAAAAACATAGAATCTTTAAGGAAGGATATAACCGAGAAAATAAATGACAATGGGAAAAAGCTAGAGCTATTTCAGGAGGAGAATAAAAAATGTATAGAGTCCCTGAAAAAAGAAATTAGCATAAAGTACGAAACAGTAAACAAAACGATCAATGATAATAAAATCGATAGTGACAGGAAGGTCGAAAACATGGAGAAACAATTGGAAAGGTTACAGGAGGGAAACAATACACGTTTCGAAAATCTAGAGGAACAAACAGTAGAGACCAAACAAGATGTTAGAAATCTCGAAAACATGGTAAGGCAGAACCAAGACGCCATCATGCAGGAGGTGGGAGAAGTCCAGAAAGACGTTAGCGAGAGGATGCAGAAAACGTATGATATCGCTAACAGGCTGGACGAACAAATAAAAACTAACAAAAATAGTATACTGGAAATAGACCAGAGAGAGAAAAACCTGCAGGAAAGATTAGAGGCGCTGAGAGACACACCTATAGTAAATACTCATACATGTCATGGTGAAAACAGGGAAGTAATCAACTTCCAAAACTATCGACGAAACCCAATGGAATTTTTAGAAAGAATGGAGGAGTTTATTGGGAGAAATAGAGAAACAAGGTGGGACAGGATAAGAGAGATGCTTGACGAGACGTTTAAAAACACTAGGGATAACTGGTGGATAGCGGTACGACCCGAAATCACGAATTTAGCAGAGTTTAAACGCCAGTTTAAGGAGAAGTATTGGTCGGAGACTGCACAAAACAGGGTAAGAATGGACATATTCTATGGCAAATACGACGCGTTCAATGGACAGTCCCCGACGTCTTATTTCCTAGGAAAGGTATGTTTAGCACGGAAGTTGATACCGCCGATCCCAGAAGAATGTTTGGTAAGGCAGTTAGCTGGACATTACAGTTATGGTATCAAAGATGCCCAATTATACCAGCAGCTCAGTAAAATAGCCGATCTGGCCAAATTATTAGAAAATTGTGAATCCACTGGAAGGTTCCAGGATTAACAACCCCCCAATCGTAAGGTATAATACAACAACAACAATAACGGACCAAACCGGAATGGAGGTGGAAACGGTAACAACCTGAACTCAAATAGTCAGAATAACCCCACCAAATGGCCGAAGTGATAACACTCAGGGTCCAAATAACCGCAACTATCCGGGACCAAACAGAGGTAATTACACCGGGAATAATTACGGTAGAAACTACCATCAGGGAAACAGTTATCGCGGAAATAACTATAGGGGAAATAATTATGGTCAACGCAATAGTTATCGTAACGGGGGAGACCAAGGAGGAGGCGATAGGAGAAATCACGAATATAGGCCCCAGGTAAATTATACAATGGCCAATAACCGACGGCCATATCCACCCAACGTACCCACTTACATGTTTTACCCACAACAGGCGCCAGGTAGCCAGGGTAACACGACGAATAGCCAACCTATTAATGGTAATCCCGAGGTCAGGCAGGAAACACAGACGGGTCAGCAACCCAATGTTCCGGGAGACCGGGCCAACGAAACCGTGGCTCATTTAAACTAAACGCGGCAGTGGAAAAGGAAAACCGCCTTCACTGAACCAATATTATGGGGTGACTAGTTACGAACATAGACAGGACAAAGACGGGACTAGGACATTAAGAATAAATAATTATCTTAAGGATATTAGAGAGGAGTTATTAGAAGAGGGTGACAATATAATTAAAAATAGTAACCAAGGGAATAATAGTATCGTGCAGATCAAAGCAAATATCAATGGCATAGAAGCAATATTACTCATTGACACGGGGTCAAATGTATCACTTATCGATAGTGTTGAGTTAGAGAGGATCAAACAAAATAGTAATTTACCAATACCCACTCTACCTATAAATAACATTATTTTAGTCGGAGCAACGGGGAGGCAAAATAAATCAATAAAGAAACAAGTGTCATTAGAGATGACTAGTAATGGGGTAACAATACCAATAGGGTTATTAGTGGCGAATAATTTACCCATGAGTATCCTAATAGGCTGCGATATACTTAAGCCATATAATGCAGTAATAGATTTGGAAGGTAAGGTGAAAACTTTAAAAAGTAACGAGGGAATTTGGACCAATAATTTAATCGATGTCCAAGGAAATGGTACAGACAACACACCTTATCAAGCGATAGTGAACCATTATTATTGTGCCGATCGTCCAATCAATATGCCATTCTATCAGGAGGAAAACCCAGAGTTGTGGTTAGAAAAGTTAGAAGAAATACGGGATTTCCAAAAGACGAAAGCAAGGGGTCTGATCAGCGAAAAACAGGCGGAACAATTAATCGAGGTATACAACAATTATAAACACATATTCTCAAACGCTCCAGGTAAAGCCAGAGATTATCAATGCACCATAAAATTCAAAACTCCGGTGGAATTTAACAGGAAATCGTACCCGATCGCATACTCGCTAAAGAACGAAGTCAGGGAAGAATTGAACAGGATGATAGAGGACGACATAATCGAGTATAGTCATTCGCCCTTTACCAGCCCAATCATAGCGGTGCCAAAAAAGAACGGAAAGGTACGTATATGTCTCGATGCTAGGGAGATCAACAAGATGATTGTTAACGACCGCACATCACCTGGGGAGATAGAGGAGATATTGAAAAAGTTTCACGGAACCAAATATATAAGCTCATGGGATACGGTATGCGGTTACTGGCAGGTAGAACTCCACCCTGATAGTAGGAAATATATGGCATTCATATTCGGGGGCAGAAACTATCAGTTTAAGCGGTTACCTTTTGGCTTAATAAATTCTGTGGCGGTGTTTGTAAAGATAATGGACAGAATATTGGGGCAGGAAGTACTGAAGTTTACGACAGTATACGTCGACGACCTACTGGTAACTTCAGCGAATTGGGACGACCATTGTAATAGGGTTGAACAGGTGCTAGAGAAACTATCAGAGAATAATATCACCCTCAAATTAGACAAGTCCCAATTCATTGCGAATGAGGTGAAATTTCTAGGATTTAATTTAACAGAACAAGGGATTACTCCATCCAAAGAGAAGGTAGAGGCCATACAGAAGTTCCCCACCCCAAAGAACAGGAAACAGCTGCAGTCATTTTTAGGAATCTGTAACTATTACAGAAAGTTTCGGTCCAATTACTCAGAACTAACTGCCAGGTTCCAAAAGCAGTTATCAGCTAAAGACAAATGGACTTGGGGACCAGAGCAAGATGGAGTGCTCAATCTCATAAAGGAAAAGTTTTTAGAAACAGTAAAGTTGCATCATCCCGAATTTACAAAACCATTTTTTCTAAACTGCGATGAGTTTAGGTGCAGCCCTATATCAGGAAGATCAGGACGGTAACCATTTAGTAATTAGCTTTGCTAGCCGCGTGCTGAACAGTTGCGAACGAAACTACAATACTACCGAAAAAGAATTGTTGAGTGTAGTTTTCGCATGCGGTAAATTTAGGACATATATATTAGGGTACCCCATAACAGTTAGAAGCGACCACAAATCTATATCATTTTTAAAGCATTGTAAACTGAACCACGGAAGGCTGACTAGATGGGTTTTGGCCTTGCAAGAATATAATATCACATGGGAACACATACCCGGCAAACAGAACGTAGCAGCCGACGTCCTATCTCGCGTCAATATACCAGACCAAACCTTTGACGGCGAAAAGGAACAATTAGGAAAGGTTTACCACATTATTAAGAGCAGGGAAGATTTTAAAAATATTTTAAACGATATAAAGTCACAACAAGAGGCCGATCCAAGATTAGGAGATATTAGAAAAAGGGTACAGGAAGGCGATGAGGTCATAAACAGATTTTACTGTATACACAACGACACTTTGTTTATAAGGAATACCCCGCACCAAGAGAATTGGAAATTAGTAATTCCACCAGCGATAGAGAGACCGCTAATAATCGACTATCACGATAGGTACGGACATATGGGTGCCTTTAAAGTAAGGAAGGCATTGGAAGAGCAAACATACATCAAAGGGATGAATAAGAAGGTGCAACTGGCGATACGGTCGTGCGATATTTGTCAAAAAGTAAAGTGTGATAACGAGAGAAAAGAAGGGGTCATGATACCCATAACATCCACCGAAAAATTGGAAAAGGTATTTCTCGATATCTGCGGACCATTTCCACGCAGCGGTGGGAGACACCGATATAAATTTATCGTAATAATCTTCGACCACTTTAGCAAATATACAAAGCTATACCCAATAACTAGGGCAACGACCAGGAAAATAATAGACATCATTATAGAGCGATATATAATGGAGGTAGGCCGACCGTATTCTATAATTACGGACCACGGTACCCAGTTTAGGGGAAAACTTTGGAAGGAAAACCTGGGAGAACACGGAATAAAAACGTACAAGACGTCCGTATATCACCCGAATAGTAACCCAGCCGAGAGAGTGTTAAGGGAGGTAGGACGGTTACTGAGAACATACTGCCATAACGAGCAGAAAAGATGGCATGAATATGTAGCATCAACCGAGGATTTTCTCAATTTCTCACATCACAATACCATCGAGATGTCGCCATACACAGTTATGTTCGAAAGACCCCCACCACGAGAGATAAAAGAAATTATTAGTTTTCCCGACGAACCCGCATACCAATTTGAAAGGGCAAAATTTTATAACAAGGTGTTAGAAAAAACTGAACAGCAGCGGAAAAAATATGTCAAATCACAGCCCAAGGCAATTAAATATGAGGTAGGAGAAAAGGTGTTAGTTAAAAATAGAGAATTGCCCAGTGCTATACAAGGCATAACGAGGAAATTGCTACTCTTATATACAGGGCCTTTCACGATCACCAGAGACAATAAAAACAATACCTACGAGGTGATTGACACGGTTAGTAACAAAGTAATGGATGGATGGATGGATGGATGCACGGGCGTCTTGCGCCCTAATTTGTGTGCGTTGTCCAGGCCTAAGCCTGATGAACGCCAGGAGCCAACAGTTCAGCGCGGTCGTTTGCTCTGCTCAAGGATGTTATGGTGCAGTCCGCGGGTCCATGATAAATTAACATGGCCACCACGGTGGCAAGCTGATGCTTTAGCTTCAGCCAATTGTCCGGCCAAGGCGCGACACCATGGTCCCCTCAGGCTAACCTTTGGGAACGTGGTGACGCACTGGCGAGGACAAGAAGCTCGAGCGCCCTAGGGCGTCGGCCGAAATGGTGGGTAATGTCACCGAGACAGCCAGCTTTCGCAAGGAAGGCACTTGCACAACCTCGCGGGAGCTCATGTCTCAGGTCATTACCTGCCAAATCAACAAAGCAGGTGCTGACGGGGATCTTAGTCGTTATTATGGCTTCAGCAAATCGCAACGCCTGGTCGCGTCTCATTGGTCTCCGGGACATAGCCCACGGAAACTCAGAGACGCGCTGGCGAATACAAGAGGCTCGTCTGCCCGAAGGCAGCGGCCGAGTCGACGGAACATATCACCGGGGCAGTCGGCTCGCGAGAGCCCATGTCCCGGATCAAGGCCCTGCCAAATCGGCAAAGCCGATGCTGGCAATAAATCTATCCATTCAATCTGCCGCAGCATGATTGACTACAGTTTCGGCAGGCGCAGGTAGTGATTGATGGTGATCGGTGCAGATTTCCAGAAGGTTGGGGGATTCGTTTCTGGGGGGTTCATGTGATGAACTTAGGGGGGGTCGTCTAGCAGCGCCCTAGGGCGCCTGACGCGGCGAGGGGGGGTGCATTCTCCATGCTGTTAAGCCTTCGGAGGTGCGGATAAGAGGACTCGCCTGCCTTGGCGAACAAATTCGTTGCCAGGGACCAGACGAAGACCTCTAAGTTGGGAACACGGAGACCCCGATGTATGGCGGTATTTCGCACATACCACGGGGACCCCGTGAGGGAGCGTAGGGTCCAGTTCTGAAATGTAGTCAGCCTATGCCTGTTGGTGGCCGACAGGAGAGGCCACCAGGCGGGTGCCGCATAAGTGAGTACTGTTCGGAGGAACAGTAGATACAATGTAAGTTTGGTACGGACAGCCAGGCAGCTGTTCCGCGAAAGCATAGGTGATAGTTTGGCTCTGACGCCACGAGCCAAGTTGAGGGTTGAGGTCACGTGGGCGTTGAAGTTTAAGTGCCGATTAAGCCGAACATCTAGGTACTTCACCGTCTCGGTCCAGTTGATGGGTCTCCCCTCTAAGGAGAGGGATTGGCAACGGGAAATGGACTTATGCGTAAAGCAGATCGCCTCGGATTTCTCCGTATTGATCGCTAACCGCCATTTCCTTAGCCAGTCCGGAAGCATAGCCAACTCGCGTTGTAACATTACGCTCGTCCGCCAAGGCGAAAGCGAGCTAAAATGAAACATCGCGTCGTCGGCAAATAGAGATAACGTAACCCCGGGATAAACAGGCAGATCGTTCGTGTACAGTACATACAGAACGGGGCCGAGGACAGATCCTTGTGGGACGCCGGCGGAGACAGGGCGAACCCGAGAGAACGCCCCATCTACGCTGATCCTGAAGGTGCGATCCGTCAGATAGGATCGGAGCAAGTGGACGATAGATGTCGGGATTGGCGAATGCGCCAGTTTGTAGAGCAGGCCTTCGTGCCAGACTTTATCGAAGGCTTTGCTCACATCCAACAGGACAGCGCCTGTTGCCTGATGATTGTTGGCGGCGTCGGCTAGATAGGTGACAACCCGTACTAGCTGAAGATTAGTCGAGTGCCTCGGCCTAAACCCAAATAGGAGTCCCATTGACTCGCGTTTACGTCAAGCAGAAGCTGCGAGACGTGTTCCGACTGGGCTCGAAAGCGCCGTCTAGCGGCAAGATCACGGGTATGGTGCCATCTGCGGCGGAGCTGACGCCGTAATCGGATGGCTTGGAGAACTTCCGCAGGAAGGTCGGAGCGTTTATTACTCACCGAAACAGTATAGGTGTTTTTGTCCATTGCAGACTGGACAAGGTCCTGGAGCTGATGTACCCGGAGATCCACGTCGTCACAAGAGACGAGTGGGTCCGGAGGGACAGATGGCAACTGCCTGACCAGATCATCATGGTAGGATCGCCAATTGACTCTCCTAACAGGATGATCGGGAAGTCGGGGTGCGACCGACGGCAGCAAGACAGTTACAAGTAGGGGGTCGTGATCGGACGATAGGTCCGACACCGCGCTGACTTGTAGATGAAAGGGGATGGGCTTGACAATTACAATATCAAGGAGATCCGGCGAATAACCCGCAGTGGGAAAGTGTGTCGGTTCGGACGGGCCGATGATGAGGACGCTGGGATCATCTTCGACAGCCCTACGGAGAGAATTGCCGTAGGGGTTTGACGTTCTGCTGTTCCAAGAGGGATGCTTGGCATTAAGGTCTCCGGCTACGATGGTTGGGAGATCGCTGTCTAGGAGGGCGTCCCACTCCTCATGCGGTGGAGCTCGATGGCCGGGCGGGTGGTACGCAGAAACCAAGCGCACCTCCAGGCCGGCTACATCCAGCGCCACAGCACATGCTTCGATGAGGGTAGTTTCAGGGGCAGGGAGTTCTCTATGAGAGTGTCGCCTGTGGACTAAGATCGCCACTCCGCCAGATGCTCGGTGGCGATCGGGACCATTCCTGTCTTTCCTGTAGCAAGCATAGGCTGGCAGGGAAAATCGCCGGTTAGGGGCAAGATGCGTTTCAGAGAGGAGTACGACATCTGCGTCTTACTCGACAAGGAAAGCTGCCAGTTCGGCCCGACGCGCCGGAATGCCATCTGCATTCCACGCGACGAACCGGAACTGTCTAGCCATGGTTAGATGAGGGGACGATCAGGGTGATCAGCGATGTTAGGTTCGCCAGGAGTATAGTCGGGTCATCCCGAGCAGCAAGAATTTTCGGAACAATGCCGCTGACCCAGGCCATCAGCTGAGCCTCAGTGACCAG
The DNA here is from genome assembly GCA_034769895.1 of Magicicada septendecula. NCBI lineage: Eukaryota > Metazoa > Arthropoda > Insecta > Hemiptera > Cicadidae > Magicicada > Magicicada septendecula. The sequence continues at coordinate 248,517,474 of CM068375.1, forward strand.
TGGTGAACCACCGGCCACAGGGGCCTGACTAGCCGGCGCTGGGGCCGCGGAAGGTGCAGATGCCGCCTCCAGGGGAGGTTGGGAAATTGGAGCTGGCTGCTCGGGGGCTGGCGAGATTTACATGGAAGTCGCAGGGGCCTGGGCAACAGGAGCAGGCTCCTGGCCGGGTAGTTGCTGGGCAGCCGGAGGGGCGTTGTTAGCCTCCGGGTAGAGTTGTTTTGCCACAAGTGGCTGTCTATTCTTGCGCTTAGCGCGCCGTTTCTTAGGCGGCTTGGTCTGTGAGGGGGGTACTGCGGGCGTTGCCGCTTGAGGAGAAGGCACTCCGGCAGGTCAGACGTTCTGGGGGCCACAGAGGGCGCCGTAGCGACCGCTGCAGCGTACGTTATGGTTCCTCCAGCGGCAGGAGCCGCAGGAAGAGCCGTAGATGCTGAGGCGGGTGGTTGGACTGCCGCCCGCTTCGAGGGTCTAGGAGCTGGGCGAGGAGGTTCAACCTGACGGTTTTGCTCCCGCTGCTTTTTCTTTAGGGCCTTCTTAAAATGGTTACAACCCCTAAAGTTAGCCGGGTGGCTGCCTCCGCAGTTGCAGCACGTCGCGGGTTGAGGCTTCACAACGGGACAATTCTCGTTGTGGGCCTCCCCGCAGCGTACACAACGCGGCGGCATCTTACAAAAGGCCGATGAATGGCCGAATCGCTGGCATTGGAAGCACTGGCAGGCCCAGGCTTACTACTGAAAGCCCTAACCTGTACCCGGAGGCACAGAATGGTTTCCAGATTATATACCTCGGCAAAGGAACCAACCTTCTGGATCCTGACGTAAAAGGAATTGCTTTTCCTTTTCCGATCACCGGATAGGAGAGGGACGACGGAGGTAGGGAAGAAACCCTTCTCCGCCAGATCCTCCCAGATCCACAAGATCGGTGTGTCATGGGGAATCCCGGACACCACAATCTTGAGTTCCCTCTCCTCAGGGAGGGGGAAGGTGTGGAAAGCGCGACCGGAGTCGGCCAGGAATTTCTGGCAAGCCCGAAAGTCCTGGATCGACTTCGGAAGCACTCGAATGGACGAGCCTTGGCTTTTGGCCTCAACTCGCCCAGACGGCACAACTAGATTGAGCTCCCGAAGGAGGGTATGCCAATCGGTGCACTGAGGCACGACAATCGGCGGAATCTTGGGTTGCTTAGGTGGTGTTTCTGATTCCGGTACTATGTTACCAGGGGAAGGTGATTTGCGACCTGCCGACTCTGCAGCCACGCCTCGCTTCGCCGGGACAGTCCGTTTTGGGGAAGTCGGCCTGCTTCCACCGCTACCTCGCCGTTTCCGGCTAGGCACGGGCTGGAAGCCGTCCTCCGTCTCCATCTCGGAGTCCGACGACAACGTAGCGCCGAGGGCTGCGGCATAGGCAATGGATAGTGGGTCCTGGGAAGGACCAACACAAGGCTGGTCCCTCACGGGAGGGACAGATGTTTCGAGCTCCTTAGCAGAAACAGCAGAAGGCTGGGCCTGCGAAGGAACAGAGGATTGGCGACCCTTAGAAGGACCAGCACAAGGCTGATCCCCCGCGGGATGGTCTGATGCTTTATGGCTCTCTGCAGGATCGGAATTATGCCGGGCCTGCAAAGTAGCTGGAGTTGGTTGGTGGTCCTTAGCAGGATCAACTGAAGGTTGGTCCCGCGAAGAATCTCCAGATGCTCGGCGGGCCTTAGAAGGACCTTCGCCGCGGACAGGGTCAGTATTTGGAGCAGGACCAGCAGAAGGCTGAACCCGCGAAACTTCATTAGATGCTGGGTGGTCTTTAAAAGGACTATCGCCGCGGACTGCAGCAATTTCAGTTTTTGATTTGGCCGGGATTCTCACCATTGGGCCATCTGTGGAGCTTAGCATTACGCTTCGCAGCACAGATGGCTTCAGCAAGGGGGCTACCCTGCCCTCGGATTTATTATGGCCCTTATTAGGACCACAGCTCTCCGCGGACAGGGGCTCCCCTTGGTCTCGTCCCGACATCGCCGTCGCCAACGGGTGTCGGGTACGCTCTTGGGCGGGGGAGAGAGCAAACTCCCCCGTTCCGAACTGCACTGGCACTTTTTCACTGACACTCACCAAACTTCGCCACTGAACACCACGCACAAAGTAAGGACAATAGCCCGCACACGACTTGTCGCGAACTGGCCGAATTCTGGCTCACTCGAACTGTATCGATAATTTAGCCAATTGGCTAGTAGGAGAGGATTTTGAGGTTAGGATTCCTGTTCTGTTCTTTTCAATCGCATGAAAGAACAAAGTACACACACACAACTGGGGGTTGCGCGGCCCGCGCGAAGCGCGGGTCGCGAGTAGTGCAGTGTCCCGAGTCTCAGAAAGGACTCCTGCCACTGGGTCTGTTGGAGTTCATTATATACTTTTAACTAATTATGGGGGGGGGGTCTGAAGCGACCTGCGATTGGTGGATTATACCACCGGGACTAGCAAACGAGGTCGCTTCCAGGACTCACCTGGTCGCGGGGTGTATTTACCAAGTCCGGCAATGAGGGAATTGTGGGTCACTCTGTCGGAACGAACATAGAATCGTCGCGCCAGGCGTCTCACGGTGTCATCAAGAGAGTGGACACCGAGTCCTCTCCTCAAAAGACGAGAAGAGTACCTCCGGGGACTTTGCACGCGAGCTTCAGTCCCCGGTCGAGTACGCGCTGGAGCGTAATTCTATGACCACGAGCCAGGTATCCCCAAACAGAACAGGCGTAGGTAATCACGGGCAACACGTACGTGTTGACTATGAGCTTACCTAGCCGGGGGGTCATTGCCGGATTAGAAAGCACGGGCCAGAGTCTACTGAGTTGCGCCGAAGCGCGTTGTCTGATGTAGTTTGTATGGGTTCGCCAGGTGAGTCGGGAATCCACGTGGAGCCGAGGTACTTGACGCTGTTGGTCCAGGGCACCTCGACGGGGTCTACTTTAAGCGGCCGAGGCCGCTTACGTTTGCGCGAGAATATTACCGCGGCGCTCTTGGAAGCGTTAACGGCAACTCTCCAGTCATCGGTCCACCCGACATACGCGTAGAGTTGGCGCTGGAGCTTAACTGCCGCGTAACTCGCGTTCGGCTCTGAGGCAAAAGCCGCAGTGTCGTCCGCGAACAGCGACAATTTCACTCCAGGAACTCGGGGCGTGTCGTTGACAAACAACGAGAACAGGAGAGGCCCAAGGACACTTCCCTGAGGGACGCCAGCGGTAATACGCCTCTCCGAAGAGAGAGCGTGGTCTACTCTCACTCGGAAGCTACGGTCTCGCAGAAAGCTGCCGATCAAATGAACGTAGCAGTCTGGGAGAAGGACCTCCGTGAGTTTGTACAGGACACCATCGTGCCACACGCGGTCAAAGGCTTTCTCTACGTCTAGGAAGATCGCAGCCGTCTGTTTACCCTGGCAGCCAGCCTCGGTTATGCACTACACGAGTCTCATCAGCTGATGAGTCGAGGAGTGCAGCTCACGAAAGCCGAACTGTTCGGGGATCAGCACGTCAAGTCTTCCTAGATGGTCGCGGATCCTACGCTGGATCAGACGCTCAAAAACCTTGGACGTCGCGGACAAGAGGCTGATGGGCCTGAGGTTTTCCACGCGAGAAGAATTCTTTCCCGGCTTAGGTATCACGATGACGGTAGCCGTTTTCCATTTCACCGGAAAATAGGCCAGTCTGAGGCACGAATTGAACAGGTCAGTGAGGAACTGGGTTCCTCGCTCCGGAAGGCGATGGAGGGCGGAATTCATGACTCCGTCCGGGCCAGGCGCCTTACGGGGCTTGAGCTGAACAATCCTCTCAGAGACCTTTTCCGGGGAGATGGGCTCCGGCTGGACTGTGATATCGGCCGATAGAAAGCGCTCTACCTCGCGGCAGATTTGCTCAGTGAAGGCCGGGTTCTTGGATGGGTTGGGAGCGAACTGACGCTCTAAACTGTCAGCCAAGAACTCTGCCTTTTCGAGGGGGCGGCCAAGGGGTTGACCGCCGGGTCCGGCCAGTGCGGGGAGAGGCGCGCGTTTGCGCTTTCCCGTTAGGGCACTGGGAATCCGCCAGACATTACGGTCCTCGGCAGGGCCATCCATCTGTGTAACAGCTAGCTCCCAGTTGCGTCTATGGAACGCCAGCATGTCGCGACGCAACTTGTCGGACGCTCTGTTGAACGCAGCCTTGTCAGTCGGGTCACGAGTCCTTTGCCAGCGTCTCCGGAGGCGATTCCTCTCGCAAGCGAGCTGAGACACCTCTTCGGGGATCCGCTGATAGTTGGGCGTGAGCCCCGGCTTCATCCGGGAGGACACGTCAACCGCCGAGACTACGGCTGTGTCGAATAAGGCAACTGCCTCATCGACATGCTGGGTAGTGTCGAGCGGGATATGCTCTGGTAGGCGGCGACTGAACGCCGAACCAAAGCGGTCCCACTCGATTACCCGCCGCTCGTCGCGGACGGTGGCGTGCTGGGTAGCTATATGCACACTGATAGGGAAATGGTCCGAGGACAGTACCGAAATGACGGAGACGTGGACCGGGCAATAAACGCCCCTGACCGCGGCAATGTCCAGTACGTCAGGGCGGGAGTTAGCCCTCGAGGGATAGTATGTAGGCCCGGTAGGACCCATGACTGTGACCCGAGCCGCATCAGCATTCCTGCGTAAGCGGGTCCCGTTTGGGTTCGCCAAGCGGCTCCCCCAATCGGGGTGCTTACAGTTCAGGTCGCCCGCCAGGACTACCCTCCTGTGTGCTCCAAAGACGGCCTCCAGATCGTTCGACAGGAGCTCCGTTTGTGGAGGCTTGTAAGCGGAAACCACGAGTAGACCGCCGAGAGCACCATGGAGCTCGACCGCGGTGCACTCGAGGTTCCGCCGCTGAGGCAGGACAACGCGGTGATGGCGAAGACTCGCCTTCACCGCGATGGCTGTGCCCCTCCTGCGCGACCCGACCGGTCGGTAGTTTGGTAGTCGGAAACGACGATGCGGGGTCAGGTGCGTCTCGCCAAGAAGAAGCACGTCGGGCTTGTGACGGGCAACGAACTCTAAGAGCTCAGAATGCCGGGAAGCGAGGCCGTTGGCGTTCCACGCCACGAGCTCGAGGTCTCGCTTGAGGGATTGCCGTGGTTGTCCGTTCATAACTGACCTGTAACACGGCAGGCTTCCACCAAGAGGAGGAACGTATCCTGGGGCGAGGCTGTTGCCAAGCGTTCCTTGATTTTAAGGAAAGTCTGGACTACTTTCTGCAAGTCGTAGCTTGCCAGAAAGTCTGATACGACGGCGAGGTCATCGGAAGATGAGGCCGGGGGAGAACGCTTGGCGGCAGCTGCATAGCTGCGGCGGGGCGAGACGGTGGAAGCCTTGGGGGCAGGTACTGGAGCGGGTGGCCGCTCTGGCTTTTGGTGGACGGGCTTGGGTCCAGTGGCAGGAGGTTTAGGCTGGCCCGTGTTCTTGGCCTGGGCCCTAACTTTCTTGCCCGATCTGGGGTATCGTGGCTTGGGTGGCGGCGGCCGTGGAGGATCAATTTCCTCGTCGTCCGGCAGCGGGACTTGGGTATAGTGGGGGATTTCGCGTTCCGGTTCCGGGGGCGCGGTGGTTGGTTTGGCCTTTGGAGCTTCGCTCGGGCTCACTGCACTGCTGGGTTTCGGAACCGGAGCAGACCTAGGGGCTGGTTTCCGGACCACAGGTTCAGCGGCTTTGGCCGGTTTTACTGGTTGGCTAGCAACATGTCGAGGCTTAGGCTGGACGGGTTTCTTAAGCTTGTCCATCTGCTCGCTATAGACTGGGCAGCGCCTGTTATTAGCAGCATGGGCGCCGCCACAGTTGATGCAATATCGGTGGTTGTCAGGGACAGCGCAGGCTTGCGTCAAGTGGTCATTTCCACAGCGGACGCAGGTCGGCGCGTTCCGACAACCGAAGCTGCTGTGGCCGAACCGCTGGCACCTGTGGCACTGGGAAAGTCGCCCGGTCTGGCGGCAGGGCTCTACGCTCACGCAGAGCCCGAAAAGCCGTTTTAAATCTAACAAGGGCTGGGAGGAGTTGCCCTTCTCTACCAGGAGTCTGATTAGCGGGAGTGGTCGACGCGAGCCATAAGTAGTGTACAGCCGTGAGGCTCCCACAACCTTATAGGCCGCGTCGAGCAGTTCGTCTAGGACGACCTGCGGATCCGCCTGTATGTCCAGGCCCCGAAGGACGAGAGCTACAGGCTTGACTCTGTTGAGAGTGTAGGTATGGAACTGGAACGATTCACGTTCCAGCCACTGGACAACTCCGAAGTGCTCGGATGCACTGCGGCAGGTAACGCGCACAGTCTCGCTCGCAAGGAGCTTGACCGATGCGTTATCTGCCAGCGCAACGACCTTGCGGAGCCGGCGAACAAAGCCGATTACATCCCTGACGTTCGTAACGAACACCGGCGGGATCCTTCCTTCGGAGGTGCGACTAGGCGCAACCTCAGCGGAGGCTTGGAATGCCGCCGAGTCCGTGGCCGAACTCAAGGAGGTCAGGGAGGGAGACTTTCTCGGCTTGCCACCGTGCCCTACTACCACCCAGTCGGTGGAAGCCGAGGTCTCCATGTCTGGGGAGTCAGACTCCGGCAGAGGTACAGGGCTGCTTGGCCTACTAGCGGCCGTGCAGCCGGAAGGTCCGGCCTTTGCGGGCTTGGTCGGCCCTAATAAGGACCGATTATTGGAACGAGCTTGCGCGGGCTCAGCAGGGCTTCCCGCGCGAGTCGTAGGGTTCCCGACTGGCCCAAGTGGCCGGCCGGGGGGCTCGTTGCTGCCGCACAGTGCTTTAGGGACACTAGCAGCTGGGCTAATGCCGACTAACTCGGCTCTTTGTCCAGCGGGTACCCGGGGGCCGAACTGCGACACCGTCACAGTGGCGGCGCAACCCGCATCTCTATTTGTGAGTCCTACTCTCGGACTCCCCGGGTTTCGCTGGACAGCGGTACCTAAAACACTTACCGGCACTGTGCGGCAGGTCCCAGTTGTGTTACGGCTGTCTTCGTCTTGCAGGCAAGGCGGCTGATCAATTTCCATCGCTGCAGCTGGATGGTGGCGCTGGCGATGAGACGGTTCTTGGTCCGGCGGTTTCTTCTTTACTGCCGCCGCAGTAGCTTGTGCTGAAGGCCTCTTCATTGCAGTAGCGTAGAGGACGAGGCGTTCCTCTTCTGCGTTGTTATGATGTTGTTACCACTTCGAGAGCAAGCAGTCGAATGTCGTCTCACTAAGAATTGCATTGCATTATGGATGCGGGGTGTCTTTGCACCCGTGGCTTGATTGCAGCATCTGGATCGTGTCCAATGGCTGCCAGAAGTAAACATAGTGCTGGTACATGTCGACAGGTTACCTAAAACTGGAAAAGGAAACCGCCAACCAGTTAACTGAGAAGGCGGGGGAGTATAACTTTTATTTGTTTAATGCACTGCCGCTGGTACCGATTCGAGCAACAGATGTTGCCCGTTTCAAGTCCAGTCAGCAGACGCCCTGAGGGCGTCGGTCGCTCCCCGCGAGGCGGAGAGCCTCCGTGCCAGTGATTGATGACAGCGACAAGCAGCCGGCTCAGCGTGCTAGGAGGTGGACAGGAAGGAGAGAAGGACAGTTTGGTGAACTACTCTGGTCTAGGACTGATGATTACTTGTTTTTGTTTAATTTAAAGAGGATGGCGTTATGGCGGGTCATCAAGAAGCGCCCGAGGGCGCTTGACCCGAATGGGCGGTGGTGGTACTGATGCACTGATGGTTCGTAGGTACGGGAAGGTGGAGGTCGAGGCTTTAGCAAAGAGAGTTAGAGCCAGCGACCGGACAAAGGAAGTCAAGGTAGGAACACGGAGACCCCTTCGAATCACGTCGTTCCTTACAAACCAAGGCGACCCCGTCAAGGATCGGAGTGTTCGGGACTGGAAAGCTTCCAGCCTACATCTGTTGGTGGTGGATAAAAAAGACCACCAGGCGGGTGCCGCAGAGGTCAATACAGACCTGAGAAATAGTAGATAGATGGTAAGTTTCGTGCGCATGGCCAGGCGGCTGCGACACGAGAGGAAAGGAGATAATTTGGCTCGGACGCCGCGAGCCTTGGCAAGGGTTTCCGTCACGTGGGCGTTGAAGCAAAGGCGACGATCTAGCCGAACGCCTAAATACTTCACCGATTCTTTGTAGGCGATGGGTCTCCCTGCTAGGGAGAGGGGCTGGCATCGGGAGATGGACTTACGGGTGAAGCAGATCGCCTCGGATTTCTCCGTGTTGATCGTCACCCGCCATTTCCGTAGCCAGTCCGGAAGCTGGTTCAACTGACGCTGCAGCTTTGTACTCGCAAATCGCGGGGACAGGGAGCTGCAGTGATACATAGCATCGTCAGCGAACAAAGACAACGTGACTCCGGGCAAGACAGGCAGGTCGTTCGTGTACACAAGATACACAACGGGGCCGAGGACAGATCCCTGAGGTACGCCGGCGGCGACGGGTCGAACTGTAGAACAGGACCCGTCGACGCTCACCCTGAAGGTTCGGTCGCTGAGATACGACCGGAGGAAAAACACTATGGTCGATGGTAGAGGGGAATTGGCAAGTTTGAAGAGAAGACCTTTGTGCCAGACTTTATCGAAGGCCTTGCTCACGTCCAACAGTACGGCGGCCGTAGCCGCTCGCCTGTTGGTGGCGTCTGACAAGTGCGTAACAACGCGGACCAATTGAAGCGTGGTCGAGTGCTCTCTGCGAAACCCGAACTGTTCGCTGCGGATGAAACCATCTAGCAGCGGCGAGATGCGAGCCAGCAGGAGACGCTCGAACACCTTCGAGATGACTGGCAAGAGAGAGATTGGACGATAGCTTTCAGGAAGCATGCGCGGTTTGCGAGGCTTCGGAATCATTACGATGTTGGCTGATTTCCACAGGCGGGGAAAGTACTGTAGCCGGAGACAGGAGTTAAACAGCTCAAGAACGAGGTCAACGCCTGAGGCCGGGAGATTTTGTAGAGCAGCGGCCCCGATCCGGTCAGGACCGGGGGCGCGACGGCGATTTAGTCGGCAGATAGATGAAACTAGTTCATCCCTGTCGAACGGGAGGGCTGGGATTTCGGGAGGGCGTGAAAAATGTCCAGATAGGAAGTCACGGACTTCTGCCGAGTGGGCAGGGTCCGAGACGCCTTGGTGAACAGTAAATTGCACCTCCATGCAGTCGGCGAAGACCTCTGCCTTGCCTTCCGATGAAGATACAACCCCGTTCGGAGTTTCAAGTGGGTTGCGAGTTCTCTTCTCGCGGGTCAGTCTACTCGCCGCTCTCCAGACGGAGGCGTGGTCGACTTCAAGAGACTCAAGGTATGAGTCCCATCGATCAGAGTTTACATCCCGCAGTAGCTGCTGGACGTAAAGAGACTGGGCCTGAAAGCGCCTTTTGACGCCGGGATCACGGGTTCTTTGCCATCTGCGGCGGAGATTGCGCCGGAGCCAGATGGCGTGGAGTACTTTCGCAGGTAAGGCCGATTTACGATGATTCACCTCGAGAGTATATGTGTGTCGATCCATGACACCTTGGACCAACTCCTGAAGATGAGTGGCTCGGAGATCCAAATCGTCACAAGTGACGATCGGGTCCGCGGGGAGTGATGGTAACCGCCGTGAGAGCTCATCGTGGTAGGAGCGCCAGTTGACTCTCCTAACAGTCTGAGCGGGAGGTCGGGGTGAGGCCGACAGCTCACGGGCAGTTATAAAAAGGGGATTGTGATCGGATGAGAGATCCGACACTGACGAGACCTGGATGTGATGGGTCACGTTCTTGGCTATGACAATGTCAAGGACGTCCGGTCGATGCCCGGAAAAGGGGAAGTGAGTAGGGTCTTCAGGGCCGATGACTTGAAGTACCGGGTCGTCGGAGACGAACCGATACAGAGATTTTCCGTAGGCGTTGGCTACTCTGCTGTTCCAGGAGGGATGCTTGGCATTTAAGTCGCCGGCTACGATGGTTGGTAGGGGATGATCGAGGAGAAGTCCCACTCCTCGGGCGGTGGAGGTAGCCGCAGGCCGGGCCGGAGATACGCCGCAACAACGCGCAACTCCGATCCGCCAGCGTCTATCGCCACCGCACAACCTTCAACAAGAGATGTATCTAAAGGGGGTAGTGGCCTGTGGGATATCCGCCTGTGGACTAAGACGGCTGTCCCCCCCCCCCGAGGGGCGACAGCCAGGCCGTTGGGGACGATCCTGACGAAAACAGATGTAAGATGGCAGGTTGAAGGTATGGTAGCGAGCCAGATGAGTCTCGCAAAGGAGGACGACATCAGCGTCGTACTCCGTTACGAAAGTCATCAGTTCAGATCGTCGAGGGACTACCCCATGGGCATTCCACGCAACGATCCTAAGACTCCTAGCCATTCAAAGGAAGAAGAGGAAAGAGGGTAGACAGTGATTGAAACACCAGGGCGAGAACCGTGGTTGTATCTGGAGCAGACCTGATGTTGTTTACCAAAGTTTCAGCCCAGGCAGTCAGGGGGTCCACCGGGGCCCGGGAAGATTCCCGAGATTCCGGAAGACGGACCTGACTGGCCTCGGCCGGTGTTGCAGATGGCGCAGGGCTCGGGGACGGACGTGGGGTCTGCTCAGTTGGGAGCTTAGGTTGATGGCTGGGGGCGGGCGGGGCCCGCTGAGGTTTTACAGGCAAGGCCTGTGGAACTTGTCGTTGACGGCGACGAGTGCGCTTCGGTTTGGAGCTCCGAGGAGCGGAAGGCGGGACTGATGTAGCGGCCACAGCCGCGTATGAAGGACCGGGCGCTCCGGCAGGCGCCGGGACAGAAGGGACTGCAGGCGGCGCCGGGACAGAAGGGACTGCAGGCGGCGCCGAAACGTCGACTGCAGGCGGAACTGGGGCCCTGGGAGCAGCCGGAACTGCTGCCGGGGCCTGAGATGATGCTCCGGAGAGAGGTGGGAAGGCCTCTCTGCGGTTAGGGAGGGGACCTGCAACACGGCCTGCCTGCGCGCCAGGGCGAGCAGGAGTCCGCTGCAGCTTCATGGCTGATATAAAGTCCCTACATCCTCTATAACTAGCCGGATGGTCCCCGCCGCAGTTGCAGCAAATGGCCGTGAACCCCGTCTTGGGCTTATCACACCCACTATGAGGCTCAGTACACCGCACGCAACGCGGAGGCTGATTGCAGAATAAGCTGGAGTGGCCAAACCTCTGACAGTTAAAACACTGCGAGGGGCCTGGCCGCGGGTCGAAAGTACGAACTTGCACACGAAGGTGCAGGAAGTTTTGGAGGCCATAGACCTCCTCGAACTGGCCTACTTTGAGTAGTTTCACTAGGAAACTATTCTCAGGACGGCGATCATCCCCCTTGCCAGCATGCAGTACACTTACCGCCGTCTGCGAATAGCCTAAAGCGGCAAGCTCCTGCCTGATGGTATCGGGGGCGGTCCAGGAAGGAAGTCCGGAAAGAACAACTTTAATTTCGCGCTCTGAAGGAAGCGCGAAAGTATGGAAGGAGATCTTCCGATCGGTAAGAAACTGTTGGACCGATCGGAAGTCCGGGACTGTTGTGGCCGCAATTCGAAGCGAGGCGCGTTGGCACCTGGCCTCGTGTTTGGCCGAAGGAAGCAGATGCTGCAGGGAACGGAGGATTTCCCTATAATTGCGATTGTCGGGAATGACAATCGGAGGAATTTTAGGCTTAGACACAGATTGATGATGGATGGATGGATGGATGCACGGGCGTCTTGCGCCCTAATTTGTGCGCGTTGTCCAGGCGTAAGCCTGATGAACGCCAGGTGCCAACAGTTCAGCGCGGTCGTTTGCTCTGCTCAAGGATGTTATGGTGCAGTCCGCGGGTCCATGATAAATTAACATGGCCACCACGGTGGCAAGCTAGTGCTTTAGCTTCAGCCAATTGTCCGGCCAAGGCGCGACACCATGGTCCCCTCAGGCTAACCTTTGGGAACGTGGTGACACACTGGCGAGGACAAGAAGCTCGAGCGCCCTTGGGCGTCGGCCGAAATGGTGGGTAATGTCACCGAGACAGCCAGCTTTCGCAAGGAAGGCACTTGCACAACCTCGCGGGAGCTCATGTCTCAGGTCATTACCTTACCAAATCAACAAAGCAGGTGTTGACGGGGAACTTTGTCGTGATCAAGGCTTTAGCCAATCGCAACGCCTGGTCGCGTCTCATTGGTCGCCGGGACATAGCCCACGGAAACTCAGAAACGCGCCGGCGAATACAAGAGGCTCGTCCGCCCGAAGGCAGCGGCCGAGTCGACGGAACTTATCACCGGGGCAGTCGGCTTTCGCAAGGAGGCATTTGCACAACCTCGCGAGATCCCATGTCCCGGATCGAGGCCCTGCCGAATCGGCAAAGCCGATGCTGGCAATAAATCTATCCATTCAATCTGCCGCAGCATGATTGACTACAGTTTCGGCAGGCGCAGGTAGTGATTGATGGTGATCGGTGCAGATTTCCAGAAGGTTGGGGGATTCGTTTCTGGGGGGTTCATGTGATGAACTTAGGGGGGGGTCGTCTAGCAGCGCCCTAGGGCGCCTGACGCGGCGAGGGGGCGGGGCATTCTCCATGGTGTTAAGCCTTCGGAGGTGCGGGTAAGAGGACTCGCCTGCCTTGGCGAACAAATTCGTTGCCAGGGACCAGACGAAGACCTCTAAGGTGGGAACACGGAGACCCCGATGTATGGCGGTATTTCGCACATACCACGGGGACCCCGTGAGGGAGCGTAGGGTCCAGTTCTGAAATGTAGTCAGCCTATGCCTGTTGGTGGCCGACAGGAGAGGCCACCAGGCGGGTGCCGCATAAGTGAGTACTGTTCGGAGGAACAGTAGATACAATGTAAGTTTTGTACGGACAGCCAGGCAGCTGTTCCGCGAAAGCATAGAGATAGTTTGGCTCTGACGCCACGAGCCAAGTTGAGGGTTGAGGTCACGTGGGCGTTGAAGTTTAAGTGCCGATCAAGCCGAACACCTAGGTACTTCACCGTCTCGGTCCAGGTGATGGGTCTCCCCTCTAAGGAGAGGGATTGGCATCGGGAAATGGACTTATGCGTAAAGCAGATCGCCTCGGATTTCTCCGTATTGATCGCTACCCGCCATTTCCTTAGCCATTCCGGAAGCATATCCAACTGGCGTTGTAATATTACGCTCGTCCGCCAAGGCGAAAGCGAGCTAAAATGAAACATCGCGTCGTCGGCAAATAGAGATAGCGTGACCCCGGGATAAACAGGCAGATCGTTCGTGTACAGTACATACAGAACGGGGCCGAGGACAGATCCTTGTGGGACGCCGGCGGAGACAGGGCGAACCCGAGGGAACGCCCCATCTACGCTGATCCTGAAGGTGCGATCCGTCAGATAGGATCGGAGCAAGTGGACGATAGATGTCGGGATTGGCGAATGCGCCAGTTTGTAGAGCAGGCCTTCGTGCCAGACTTTATCGAAGGCTTTGCTCACATCCAACAGGACAGCGCCTGTTGCCTGATGATTGTTGGCAGCGTCGGCTAGATAGGTGACAACCCGTACTAGCTGAAGAGTAGTCGAGTGCCTCGGCCTAAACCCAAACTGCTCCTCGCGGATGAAACCATCCACCAGGGGCCGAATACGGGCCAGGAGAAGACGCTCGAATACCTTCGAGATTACTGGCAATAGTGATATTGGGCGGTAGCTTCCAGGTAGCGTGGGCGGCTTTTTAGATTTCTGGATCATGATGACGTTGGCAGTTTTCCACAGGCGAGGGAAGTAACTCAGCCGGAGACAGGAGTTGAACAGCTCAAGAAGAACGTCAACTGCCGAAGGCGGGAGATTCTGCAACGCAGCGGCGCCGATGCGATCGGGGCCAGGGGCCTTTCTCTTCTTCAGTCGGCTTAGGACAGACGCAAGGTCATCCTCGTCGACCGACATAGGAGGATCAAAGGGGGGGAGCAGAAAAGTATCCAGATAGGAAATCCCTGACGACGGCCAAATGAGCCGGGTCAGAGATGCCTCTATGGACGGTGAACTGGTCCTCAATACAGTCGGCGAAGACCTCCGCCTTGCCTTCTGCAGAGTATACAGTGCCGTCCGGGGTATTCAAGGGATGGCGAGTCCTCTTTTCGCCTTTTAGTCTACCAGCGGCTCTCCATACGGAGGCGTGGTCGACTTCCAAGGACTCCAAATAGGAGTCCCATCGATTCGCGTTTACGTCAAGCAGAAGCTGCGAGACGTGTTCCGACTGGGCTCGAAAGCGCCGTCTAGCGGCAGGATCACGGGTATGGTGCCATCTGCGGCGGAGCTGGCGCCGTAATCGGATGGCTTGGAGAACTTCCGCAGGAAGGTCGGAGCGTTTATTACTTACCGGAACAGTATAGGTGTTTTTGTCCATTGCAGACTGGACAAGGTCCTGGAGCTGATGTACCCGGAGATCCACATCGTCACAAGAGACGAGTGGGTCCGGAGGGACAAATGGCAACTGCCTGGCCAGATCATCGTGGTAGCATCGCCAATTGACTCTCCTAACAGGATGATCGGGAAGTCGGGGTGAGACCGACGGCAGCAAGACAGTTACAAGTAGGGGGTCGTGATCGGACGATAGGTCCGACACCGCGCTGACTTGTAGATGAAAGGGGATGGCCTTGACAATTACGATATCAAGGACATCCGGCGGATAACCCGCAGTGGGAAAGTGTGTCGGTTCGGACGGGCCGATGATGAGGACGCTGGGATCATCTTCGACAGCCCTACGGAGAGAATTGCCGTAGGGGTTTGACGTTCTGCTGTTCCAAGAGGGATGCTTGGCATTAAGATCTCCGGCTACGATGGTTGGGAGATCGCTGTCCAGGAGGGCGTCCCACTCCTCATGCGGTGGATCTCGATGGCCGGGCGGGTGGTACGCAGAAACAAAGCGCACCTCCAGGCCGGCTACATCCAGCGCCACAGCACATGCTTCGATGAGGGTAGTTTCAGGGGCAGGGAGTTCTCTATGAGAGTGTCGCCTGTGGACTAAGATCGCCACTCCGCCAGATGCTCGGTGGCGATCGGGACCATTCCTGTCTTTCCTGTAGCAAGCATAGGCTGGCAGGGAAAATCGCCGGTTAGGGGCAAGATAAGCTTCAGAGAGGAGTACGACATCTGCGTCGTACTCGACAAGGAAAGCTGCCAGTTCGGCCCGACGCGCCGGAATGCCATCTGCATTCCACGCGACGAACCGGAACTGTCTAGCCATGGTTAGATGAGGGGACGATCAGGGCGATCAGCGATGTTAGGATCGCCATGAGTATAGTCGGGACATCCCGAGCAGCAAGAATTTGCGGAACAATGCCGCTGACCCAGGCCATCAGCTGAGCCTCAGTGACCAGTGGTGAACCACCGGCCACAGGGGCCTGACTAGCCGGCGCTGGGGCCGCGGAAGGTGCAGATGCCGCCTCCAGGGGAGGTTGGGCAATTGGAGCTGGCTGCTCGGGGGCTGGCGAGATTTCCATGGAAGTCGCAGGGGCCTGGGCAACAGGAGCAGGCTCCTGGCCGGGTAGTTGCTGGGCAGCCGGAGGGGCGTTGTTAGCCTCCGGGTAGAGTTGTTTTGCCACAAGTGGCTGTCTATTCTTGCGCATAGCGCGCCGTTTCTTAGGCGGCTGGGTCTGTGAGGGGGGTACTGCGGGCGTTGCCGCTTGAGGAGAAGGCACTCCGGCAGGTGCTGAGGTTCTGGGGGCCACAGAGGGCGCCGTAGCGACCGCTGCAGCGTACGTTATGGTTCCTCCAGCGGCAGGAGCCGCAGGAAGAGCCGTAGATGCTGAGGCGGGTGGTTGGACTGCCGCCCGCTTCGAGGGTCTAGGAGCTGGGCGAGGAGGTTCAACCTGACGGTTTTGCTCCTGCTGCTGTTTCTTTAGGGCCTTCTTAAAATGGTTACAACCCAAAAGTTAGCCGGGTGGCTGCCTCCGCAGTTGCAGCACGTCGCGGGTTGAGGCTTCACAACGGGACAATTCTCGTTGTGGGCCTCTCCGCAGCGTACACAACGCGGCGGCATCTTACAGAAGGCCGATGAGTGGCCGAATCGCTGGCATTGGAAGCACTGGGAAGGCCCAGGCTTACTACTAAATGCCCTAACCTGTACCCGGAGGCACAGAATGGTTTCCAGATTATACACTTCAGCGAAGGAAACAACCTTCTGGATCCTGATGTAAAAGGAATTGCTTTTCCTTTTCCGATCACCGGATAGGAGAGGGACAACGGAGGTAGCGAAGAAACCCTTCTCCTCCAGATCCTCCCAGATCCACACGATCGGTGTGTCATGGGGAATCCCGGACACCACAATCTTGAGTTCCCTCTCCTCAGGGAGGGGGAAGGTGTGGAAAGCGCGACCGGAGTCGGCCAGGAATTTCTGGCAAGCCCGAAAGTCCTGGATCGACTTCGAAAGCAGTCGAATAGACGAGCCTTGGCTTTTGGCCTCAACTCGCCCAGACGGCACTACTAAATTGAGCTCCCGAAGGAGGGTATCCCAATCGGTGCACTGAGGCACGACAATCGGCGGAATCTTGGGTTGCTTAGGTGGTGTTTCTGGTTCCGGTACTATGTTACCAGGGGAAGGTGATTTGCGACCTGCCGACTCTGCAGCCACGCCTCGCTTCGCCGGGACAGTCCGTTTTGGGGAAGTCGGCCTGCTTCCACCGCTACCTCGCCGTTTCCGGCTAGGCACGGGCTGCAAGCCGTCCTCCGTCTCCATCTCGGAGTCCGACGACAACGTAACGCCGAGGGCTGCGGCATAGGCAATGGATAGTGGGTCCTGGGAAGGACCAACACAAGGCTGGTCCCTCACGGGAGGGACAGGTGTTTCGTGCTCCTTAGCAGAAACAGCAGAAGGCTGGGCCTGCGAAGGAACAGAGGATTGGCGACCCTTAGAAGGACCAGCACAAGGCTGATCCCCCGCGGGATGGTCTGATGCTTTATGGCTCTCTGCAGGATCGGAATTATGCCGGGCCTGCAAAGTAGCTGGAGTTGGTTGGTGGTCCTTAGCAGGACCAACTGAAGATTGGTCCCGCGAAGAAATACCAGATGCTCGGCGGGCCTTAGAAGGACCTTCGCCGCGGACAGGGTCAGTATTTGGAGCAGGACCAGCAGAAGGCTGAACCCGCGAAACTTCATTAGATGCTGAGTCTTGAAAAGGACTATCGCCGCGGACTGCAGGGATTCTTACCATTGGGCCATCTGTGGAGCTTAGCATTACGCTTCGCAGCACAGATGGCTTCAGCAAGGGGGCTACCCTGCCCTCGGATTTATTATGGCCCTTATTAGGACCAAAACTCTCCGCGGACAGGGGCTCCCCTTGGTCTCGTCCCGACATCGCCGTCGCCAACGGGTGTCGGGTACGCTCTTTGGCGGGGGAGAGAGCAAAATCCCGTTCCGAACTGCACTAGCACTTTGTCACTGGCACTCACCACACTTCGGCACAGAACACCGCGCACAAAGTAGGAACAATAGCCCGCACACGACTGGTCGCGAAATTGCCGAATTCTGGCCCACTCGAACTAATCCGAATTTTTAGCCAAATGGCTAGGTCAGGAGAGGTTTTTGAGGTTATGTTTATTGTTCTGCTTCCTTTCAATCGCTGGAGTAGAATTTCCTGCCGTCGGTCCTCACTAAGATGATGGATGGATGGATGCACGGGCGTCTTGCGCCCTAATTTGTGTGCGTTGTCCAGGCCTAAGCCTGATGAACGCCAGGTGCCAACAGTTCAGCGCGGTCGTTTGCTCTGCTCAAGGATGTTATGGTGCAGTCCGCGGGTCCATGATAAATTAACATGGCCACCACGGTGGCAAGCTAGTGCTTTAGCTTCAGCCAATTGTCCGGCCAAGGCGCGACACCATGGTCCCCTCAGGCTAACCTTTGGGAACGTGGTGACACACTGGCGAGGACAAGAAGCTCGAGCGCCCTAGGGCGTCGGCCGAAATGGTGGGTAATGTCACCGAGACAGCCAGCTTTCGCAAGGAAGGCACTTGCACAACCTCGCGGGAGCTCATGTTTCAGGTCATTACCTTACCAAATCAACAAAGCAGGTGCTGACGGGGAACTTAGTCGTGATCAAGGCTTCAGCCAATCGCAACTCCTGGTCGCGTCTCATTTGTCGCCGGGACATAGCCCACGGAAACTCAGAAAAGCGCCGGCGAATACAAGAGGCTCGTCCGCCCGAAGGCGGCGGCCGAGTCGACGGAACTTATCACCGGGGCAGTCGGCTCTCGCAAGGAGGCATTTGCACAACCTCGCGAGATCCCATGTCCCGGATCGAGGCCCTGCCGAATCGGCAAAGCCGATGCTGGCAATAAATCTATCCATTCAATCTGCCGCAGCATGATTGACTACAGTTTCGGCAGGCGCAGGTAGTGATTGATGGTGATCGGTGCAGATTTCCAAAAGGTTGGGGGATTCGTTTCTGGGGGGGTTCATGTGATGAACTTAGGGGGGGTCGTCTAGCAGCGACCTAGGGCGCCTGACGCGGCGAGGGGGCGGGGCATTCTCCATGCTGTTAAGCCTTCGGAGGTGCGGGTAAGAGGACTCGCCTGCCTTGGCGAACAAATTCGTTGCCAGGGACCAGACGAAAACCTCTAAGGTGGGAACACGGAGACCCCGATGTATGGCGGTATTTCGCACATACCACGGGGACCCCGTGAGGGAGCGTAGGGTCCAGTTCTGAAATGTAGTCAGCCTATGCCTGTTGGTGGCCGACAGGAGAGGCCACCAGGCGGGTGCCGCATAAGTGAGTACTGTTCGGAGGAACAGTAGATACAATGTAAGTTTGGTACGGACAGCCAGGCAGCTGTTCCGCGAAAGCATAGGAGATAGTTTGGCTCTGACGCCGCGAGCCAAGTTGAGGGTTGAGGTCACGTGGGCGTTGAAGTTTAAGTGCCGATCAAGCCGAACACCTAGGTACTTCACCGTCTCGGTCCAGTTGATGGGTCTCCCCTCTAAGGAGAGGGATTGGAATCGGGAAATGGACTTATGCGTAAAGCAGATCGCCTCGGATTTCTCCGTATTGATCGCTACCCGCCATTTCCTTAGCCAGTCCGGAAGCATATCCAACTGGCGTTGTAACATTACGCTCGTCCGCCAAGGCGAAAGCGAGCTAAAATGAAACATCGCGTCGTCGGCAAATAGAGATAGCGTGACCACGGGATAAACAGGCAGATCGTTCGTGTACAGTACATACAGAACGGGGCCGAGGACAGATCCTTGTGGGACGCCGGCGGAGACAGGGCGAACCCGAGAGAACGCCCCATCTACGCTGATCCTGAAGGTGCGATCCGTCAGATAGGATCGGAGCAAGTGGACGATGGATGTCGGGATTGGCGAATGCGCCAGTTTGTAGAGCAGACCTTCGTGCCAGACTTTATCGAAGGCTTTGCTCACGTCCAACAGGACAGCGCCTGTTGCCTGATGATTGTTGGCAGCGTCGGCTAGATAGGTGACAACCCGTACTAGCTGAAGAGTAGTCGAGTGCCTCGGCCTAAACCCAAACTGCTCCTCGCGGATGAAACCATTTACCAGGGGCCGAATACGGGCCAGGAGAAGACGCTCGAATACCTTCGAGATTACTGGCAATAGTGATATTGGGCGGTAGCTTCCAGGTAGCGTGGGCGGCTTTTTAGATTTCTGGATCATGATGACGTTGGCAGTTTTCCACAGGCGAGGGAAGTAACTCAGCCGGAGACAGGAGTTGAACAGCTCAAGAAGAACGTCAACTGCCGAAGGCGGGAGATTCTGCAACGCAGCGGAGCCGATGCGATCGGGGCCAGGGGACTTTCTCTTCTTCAGTCGGCTTAGGACAGACGCAAGGTCATCCTCGTCGACCGACATAGGAGGATCAATGGGTGGAGCAGAAAAGTATCCAGATAGGAAATCCCTGACGACGGCCAAATGAGCCGGGTCAGAGATGCCTCTATGGACGGTGAACTGGTCCTCAATACAGTCGGCGAAGACCTCCGCCTTGCCTTCTGCAGAGTATACAGTGCCGTCCGGGGTATTCAAGGGATGGCGAGTCCTCTTTTCGCCTTTTAGTCTACCAGCGGCTCTCCATACGGAGGCGTGGTCGACTTCCAAGGACTCCAAATAGGAGTCCCATCGATTCGCGTTTACGTCAAGCAGAAGCTGCGAGACGTGTTCCGACTGGGCTCGAAAGCGCCGTCTAGCGGCAGGATCACGGGTATGGTGCCATCTGCGGCGGAGCTGGCGCCGTAATCGGATGGCTTGGAGAACTTCCGCAGGAAGGTCGGAGCGTTTATTACTCACCGGAACAGTATAGGTGTTTTTGTCCATTGCAGACTGGACAAGGTCCTGGAGCTGATATACCCGGAGATCCACATCGTCACAAGAGACGAGTGGGTCCGGAGGGACAGATGGCAACTGCCTGGCCAGATCATCGTGGTAGGATCGCCAATTGACTCTCCTAACAGGATGATCGGGAAGTCGGGGTGAGACCGACGGCAGCAAGACAGTTACAAGTAGGGGGTCGTGATCGGACGATAGGTCCGACACCGCGCTGACTTGTAGATGAAAGGTGATGGCCTTGACAATTACGATATCAAGGACATCCGGCGGATAACCCGCAGTGGAAAAGTGTGTCGGTTCGGACGGGCCGATGATGAGGACGCTGGGATCATCTTCGACAGCCCTACGGAGAGAATTGCCGTAGGGGTTTGACGTTCTGCTGTTCCAAGAGGGATGCTTGGCATTAAGATCTCCGGCTACGATGGTTGGGAGATCGCTGTCCAGGAGGGCGTCCCACTCCTCATGCGGTGGAGCTCGATGGCCGGGCGGGTGGTACGCAGAAACAAAGCGCACCTCCAGGCCGGCTACATCCAGCGCCACAGCACATGCTTCGATGAGGGTAGTTTCAGGGGCAGGGAGTTCTCTATGAGAGTGTCGCCTGTGGACTAAGATCGCCACTCCGCCTGATGCTCGGTGGCGATCGGGACCATTCCTGTCTTTCCTGTAGCAAGCATAGGCTGGCAGGGAAAATCGCCGGTTAGGGGCAAGATGTGTTTCAGAGAGGAGTACGACATCTGCGTCGTACTCGACAAGGAAAGCTGCCAGTTCGGCCCGACGCGCCGGAATGCCATCTGCATTCCACGCGACGAACCGGAACTGTCTAGCCATGGTTAGATGAGGGGACGATCAGGGCGATCAGCGATGTTAGGATCGCCATGAGTATTGTCGGGACATCCCGAGCAGCAAGAATTTGCGGAACAATGCCGCTGACCCAGGCCATCAGCTGAGCCTCAGTGACCAGTGGTGAACCACCGGCCACAGGGGCCTGACTAGCCGGCGCTGGGGCCGCGGAAGGTGCAGATGCCGCCTCCAGGGGAGATTGGGCAATTGGAGCTGGCTGCTCGGGGGCTGGCGAGATTTCCATGGAAGTCGCAGGGGCCTGGGCAACAGGAGCAGGCTCCTGGCCGGGTAGTTGCTGGGCAGCCGGAGGGGCGTTGTTAGCCTCCGGGTAGAGTTGTTTTGCCACAAGTGGCTGTCTATTCTTGCGCATAGCGCGCCGTTTCTTAGGCGGCTGGGTCTGTGAGGGGGGTACTGCGGGCGTTGCCGCTTGAGGAGAAGGCACTTCGGCAGGTGCTGAGGTTCTGGGGGCCACAGTGGGCGCCGTAGCGACCGCTGCAGCGTATGTTATGGTTCCTCCAGCGGCAGGAGCCGCAGGAAGAGCCGTAGATGCTGAGGCGGGTGGTTGGACTGCCGCCCGCTTCGAGGGTCTAGGAGCTGGGCGAGGAGGTTCAACCTGACGGTTTTGCTCCCGCTGCTGTTTCTTTAGGGCCTTCTTAAAATGGTTACAACCCCTAAAGTTAGCCGGGTGGCTGCCTCCGCAGTTGCAGCACGTCGCGGGTTGAGGCTTCACAACGGGACAATTCTCGTTGTGGGCCTCTCCGCAGCGTACACAACGCGGCGGCATCTTACAGAAGGCCGATGAGTGGCCGAATCGCTGGCATTGGAAGCACTGGGAAGGCCCAGGCTTACTACTAAATGCCTTAACCTGTACCCGGAGGCACAGAATGGTTTCCAGATTATACACTTCAGCGAAGGAAACAACCTTCTGGATCCTGATGTAAAAGGAATTGCTTTTCCTTTTCCGATCACCGGATAGGAGAGGGACAACGGAGGTAGGGAAGAAACCCTTCTCCGCCAGATCCTCCCAGATCCACAAGATCGGTGTGTCATGGGGAATCCCGGACACCACAATCTTGAGTTCCCTCTCCTCAGGGAGGGGGAAGGTGTGGAAAGCGCGACCGGAGTCGGCCAGGAATTTCTGGCAAGCCCGAAAGTCCTGGATCGACTTCGGAAGCAGTCGAATAGACGAGCCTTGGCTTTTGGCCTCAACTCGCCCAGACGGCACTACTAAATTGAGCTCCCGAAGGAGGGTATCCCAATCGGTGCACTGAGGCACGACAATCGGATGGATGGATGGATGGATGCACGGGCGTCTTGCGCCCTAATTTGTGTGCCTTGTCCAGGCCTAAGCCTGATGAACGCCAGGTGCCAACAGTTCAGCGCGGTCGTTTGCTCTGCTCAAGGATGTTATGATGCAGTCCGCGGGTCCATGATAAATTAACATGGCCACCACGGTGGCAAGCTAGTGCTTTAGCTTCAGCCAATTGTCCGGCCAAGGCGCGACACCATGGTCCCCTCAGGCTAGCCTTTGTGAACGTGGTGACACACTGGCGAGGACAAGAAGCTCGAGCGCCCTAGGGCGTCGGCCGAAATGGTGGGTAATGTCACCGAGACAGCCAGCTTTCGCAAGGAAGGCACTTGCACAACCTCGCGGGAGCTCATGTCTCAGGTCATTACCTTACCAAATCAACAAAGCAGGTGCTGGCGGGGAACCTAATCGTGATCAAGGCTTCAGCCAATCGCAACGCCTGGTCGCGTCACATTGGTCGCCGGGACATAGCCCACGGAAACTCAGAAACGCGCCGGCGAATACAAGAGGCTCGTCCGCCCGAAGGCAGCGGCCGAGTCGGCGGAACATGTCACCGGGGCAGTCGGCTTTCGCAAGGAGGCATTTGCACAACCTCGCGAGATCCCATGTCCCGGATCGAGGCCCTGCCGAATCGGCAAAGCCGATGCTGGCAATAAATCTATCCATTCAATCCGCCGCAGCATGATTGACTACAGTTTCGGTAGGCGCAGGTGGTGATTGATGGTGATCGGTTCAAATTTCCAGAAAGTTGGGGGATTCGTTTCTGGGGGGTTCATGTGATGAACTTAGGGGGGGTCGTCTAGCAGCGCCCTAGGGCGCCTGACGCGGCGAGGAGGCGGAGCATTCTCCATGCTGTTAAGCCTTCGGAGGTGCGGGTAAGAGGACTCGCCTGCCTTGGCGAACAAATTCGTTGCCAGGGACCAGACGAAGACCTCTAAGGTGGGAACACGGAGACCCCGATGTATGGCGGTATTTCGCACATACCACGGGGACCCCGTGAGGGAGCGTAGGGTCCAGTTCTGAAATGTAGTCAGCCTATGCCTGTTGGTGGCCGACAGGAGAGGCCACCAGGCGGGTGCCGCATAAGTGAGTACTGTTCGGAGGAACAGTAGATACAATGTAAGTTTGGTACGGACAGCCAGGCAGCTGTTCCGCGAAAGCATAGGAGATAGTTTGGCTCTGACGCCACGAGCCAAGTTGAGGGTTGAGGTCACGTGGGCGTTGAAGTTTAAGTGCCGATCAAGCCGAACACCTAGGTACTTCACCGTCTCGGTCCAGTTAATGGGTCTCCCCTCTAAGGAGAGGGATTGGCATCGGGAAATGGACTTATGGGTAAAGCAGATCGCCTCGGATTTCTCCGTATTGATCGCTACCCGCCATTTCCTTAGCCAGTCCGGAAGCATATCCAACTGGCGTTGTAACATTACGCTCGTCCGCCAAGGCGAAAGCGAGCTAAAATGAAACATCGCGTCGTCGGCAAATAGAGATAGCGTGACCCCGGGATAAACAGGCAGATCGTTCGTGTACAGTACATACAGAACGGGGCCGAGGACAGATCCTTGTGGGACGCCGGCGGAGACAGGGCGAACCCGAGAGAACGCCCCATCTACGCTGATCCTGAAGGTGCGATCCGTCAGATAGGATCGGAGCAAGTGGACGATAGATGTCGGGATTGGCGAATGCGCCAGTTTGTAGAGCAGGCCTTCGTGCCAGACTTTATCGAAGGCTTTGCTCACATCCAACAGGACAGCGCCTGTTGCCTGATGATTGTTGGCAGCGTCGGCTAGATAACCCGTACCCGTACCCGTGTCGTACGTAACCCGTAGGTGACAACCCGTACTAGCTGAAGAGTAGTCGAGTGCCTCGGCCTAAACCCAAACTGCTCCTCGCGGATGAAACCATCCACCAGGGGCCGAATACGGGCCAGGAGAAGACGCTCGAATACCTTCGAGATTACTGGCAATAGTGATATTGGGCGGTAGCTTCCAGGTAGCGTGGGCGGCTTTTTAGATTTCTGGATCATGATGACGTTGGCAGTTTTCCACAGGCGAGGGAAGTAACTCAGCCGGAGACAGGAGCTGAACAGCTCAAGAAGAACGTCAACTGCCGAAGGCGGGAGATTCTGCAACGCAGCGGCGCCGATGCGATCGGGGCCAGGGGCCTTTCTCTTCTTCAGTCGGCTTAGGACAGACGCAAGGTCATCCTCGTCGACCGAAATAGGAGGATCAATGGGGGGAGCAGAAAAGTATCCAGATAGGAAATCCCTGACGACGGCCACATGAGCCGGGTCAGAGATGCCTCTATGGACGGTGAACTGGTCCTCAATATAGTCGGCGAAGACCTCCGCCTTGCCTTCTGCAGAGTATACAGTGCCGTCCGGGGTATTCAAGGGATGGCGAGTCCTCTTTTCGCCTTTTAGTCTACCAGCGGCTCTCCATACGGAGGCGTGGTCGACTTCCAAGGACTCCAAATAGGAGTCCCATCGATTCGCGTTTACATCAAGCAGAAGCTGCGAGACGTGTTCCGACTGGGCTCGAAACCGCCGTCTAGCGGCAGGGTCACGGGTATGGTGCCATCTGCGGCGGAGCTGGCGCCGTAATCGGATGGCTTGGAGAACTTCCGCAGGAAGGTCGGAGCGTTTATTACTCACCGGAAGAGTATAGGTGTTTTTATCCATTGCAGACTGGACAAGGTCCTGGAGCTGATGTACCCGGAGATCCACGTCGTCACAAGAGACGAGTGGGTCCGGAGGGACAGATGGCAACTGCCTGGCCAGATCATCGTGGTAGGATCGCCAATTGACTCTCCTAACAGGATGATCGGGAAGTCGGGGTGAGACCGACGGCAGCAAGACAGTTACAAGTAGGGGGTCGTGATCGGACGATAGGTCCGACACCGCGCTGACTTGTAGATGAAAGGGGATGGCCTTGGCAATTACGATATCAAGGACATCCGGCGGATAACCCGCAGTGGGAAAGTGTGTCGGTTCGGACGGGCCGATGATGAGGACGCTGGGATCATCTTCGACAGCCCTACGGAGAGAATTGCCGTAGGGGTTTGACGTTCTGCTGTTTCAAGAGGGATGCTTGGCATTAAGGTCTCCGGCTACGATGGTTGGGAGATCGCTGTCTAGGAGGGCGTCCCACTCCTCATGCGGTGGAGCTCGATGGCCGGGCGGGTGGTACGCGGAAACAAAGCGCACCTCCAGGCCGGCTACATCCAGCGCCACAGCACATGCTTCGATGAGGGTAGTTTCAGGGGCAGGGAGTTCTCTATGAGAGTGTCGCCTGTGGACTAAGATCG
Organism: Magicicada septendecula; assembly: GCA_034769895.1. Taxonomy (NCBI): domain Eukaryota; kingdom Metazoa; phylum Arthropoda; class Insecta; order Hemiptera; family Cicadidae; genus Magicicada; species Magicicada septendecula. Next base: position 248,543,187 of record CM068375.1, read on the forward strand.
CCACTCCGCCAGATGCTCGGTGGCGATCGGGACCATTCGTGTCTTTCCTGTAGCAAGCATAGGCTGGCAGGGATTATCGCCGGTTAGGGGCAAGATGAGTTTCGGAGAGGAGTACGACATCTGCGTCGTACTCGACAAGGAAAGCTGCCAGTTCGGCCCGACGCGCCGGAATGCCATCTGCATTCCACGCGACGAACCGGAACTGTCTAGCCATGGTTAGATGAGGGGACGATCAGGGCGATCAGCGATGTTAGGATCGCCATGAGTATTGTCGGGACATCCCGAGCAGCAAGAATTTTCGGAACAATGACGCTGACCCAGGCCATCAGCTGAGCCTCAGTGACCAGTGGTGATCCACCGGCCTCAGGGGCCTGACTAGCCGGCGCTGGGGCCGCGGAAGTTGCAGATGCCGCCTCCAGGGGAGGGTGGGCAATTGGAGCTGGCTGCTCGGGGGCTGTCGAGATTTCCATGGAAATCGCAGGGGCCTGGGCAACAGGAGCAGGCTCCTGGCCGGGTTGTTGCTGGGCAGCCGGAGGGGCGTTGTTAGCCTCCGAGTATAGTTGTTTTGCCACAAGTGGTTTTCGATTCTTGCGCTTAGCGCGCCGTTTCTTAGGCGGCTGGGTCTGTGAGGGGGTACTGCGGGCGTTGCCGCTTGAGGAGAAGGCACTCCGGCAGGTGCTGAGGTTCTGGGGGCCACAGTGGGCGCCGTAGCGACCGCTGCAGCGTATGTTATGGTTCCTCCAGCGGCAGGAGCCGCAGGAAGAGCCGTAGATGCTGAGGCGGGTGGTTGGACTGCCGCCCGCTTCGAGGGTCTAGGAGCTGGGCGAGGAGGTTCAACCTGACGGTTTTGCTCCCGCTGCTGTTTCTTTAGGGCCTTCTTAAAATGATTACAACCCCTAAAGTTAGCCGGGTGGCTACCTCCGCAGTTGCAGCACGTCGCGTGTTGAGGCTTCACAACGGGACAATTCTCGTTGTGGGCCTCCCCGCAGCGTACACAACGCGGCGGCATCTTACAAAAGGCCGATGAGTGGCCGAATCGCTGGCATTGAAAGCACTGGAAAGGCCCAGGCTTACTACTAAATGCCCTAACCTGTACCCGGAGGCACAGAATGGTTTCCAGGTTATAGACTTCTGCGAAGGAACCAACCTTCTGGATCCTGATGTAAAAGGAATTACTTTTCCTTTTCCGATCACCGGATAGGAGAGGGACAACGGAGGTAGGGAAGAAACCCTTCTCCGCCAGATCCTCCCAGATCCACAAGATCGGTGTGTCGTGGGGAATCCCGGACACCACTATCTTGAGTTCCCTCTCCTCAGGGAGGGGGAAGGTGTGAAAAGCGCGACCGGAGTCGGCCAGGAATTTCTGGCAAGCCCGAAAGTCCTGGATCGACTTCGGAAGCAGTCGAATGGACGAGCCTTGGCTTTTGGCCTCAACTCGCCCAGACGGCACTACTAAATTCAGCTCCCGTAGGAGGGTATGCCAATCGGTGCACTGAGGCACACAACACAACTGGGGGTTGCGCGGCCCGCGCGAAGCGCGGGTCGCGAGTAGTACAGTGTCCCGAGTCTCAGAAAGGACTCCTGCCACTGGGTCTGTTGGAGTTCAATATATACTTTTATCTACTTATGGGGGGGGGTCTGAAACGACCTGCGATTGGTGGATTATACCACCGGGACTAGCAAACGAGGTCGCTTCCAGGACTCACCTGGTCGCGGGGTGTATTTACCAAGTCCGGCAATGAGGGAATTGTGGGTCACTCTGTCGGAACGAACATAGAATCGTCGCGCCAGGCGTCTCACGGTGTCATCAAGAGAGCGGACACCGAGTCCTCTCCTCAAAAGACGAGAAGAGTACCTCCGGGGGACTTTGCACGCGAGCTTCAGTCCCCGGTCGAGTACGCGCTGGAGCGTGATTCTATGACCACGAGCCAGGTATCCCCAAACAGGACAGGCGTAGGTAATCACCGGCAACACGTACGTGTTGACTATGAGCTTACCTAGCCGGGGGGTCATTGCCGGATTAGATAGCACGGGCCAGAGTCTACTGAGTTGCGCCCAAGCGCGTTGTCTGATGTAATTTGCATGGGTTCGCCAGGTGAGTCGGGAATCCACGTGGAGCCCGAGGTACTTGACGCTGTTGGTCCAGGGCACCTCGACGGGGCCTACTTTAAGCGGCCGAGGCCGCTTGCGTTTCCGCGAGAATATTACCGCGGCGCTCTTGGAAGCGTTAACGGCAACTCTCCAGTCATCGGTCCACCCGACATACGCGTCGAGTTGGCGCTGGAGCTTAACTGCCGCATAACTCGCGTTCGGCTCTGAGGCAAAAGCCGCAGTGTCGTCCGCGAACAGCGACAATTTCACTCCAGGAACTCGGGGCGTGTCGTTGACAAACAACGAGAACAGGAGAGGCCCAAGGACACTTCCCTGAGGGACGCCAGCGGTAATACGCCTCTCCGAAGAGAGAGCGTGGTCAACTCTCACTCGGAAGCTACGGTCTCGCAGAAAGCTGCCGATCAAGTGAACGTAGCAGTCTGGGAGAAGGACTTCCGTTAGTTTGTAAAGGACACCCTCGTGCCACACGCGGTCAAAGGCTTTCTCTACGTCTAGGAAGATCGCAGCCGTCTGTTTGCCCTGGCAGCCAGCCTCGGTTATGCATTCCACGAGTCTCATCAGCTGATGAGTCGAGGAGTGCAGCTCACGAAAGCCGAACTGTTCGGGGATCAGCACGTCTAGTCTTTCTAGATGGTCGCGGATCCTACGCTGGATCAGACGCTCAAAAACCTTGGACGTCGCGGACAATAGGCTGATGGGCCTGAGGTTCTCCACTCGAGAAGAATTCTTTCCCGGCTTGGGTATCACGATGACGGTAGCCGTTTTCCATTTCACCGGAAAATAGGCCAATCTGAGGCATGAATTGAACAGGTCAGTGAGGAACTGGGTTCCTCGCTCCGGAAGGCGATGGAGGGCGGAATTCATGACTCCTTCCGGGCCAGGCGCCTTCCGGGGCTTGAGCTGAACAATCCTCTCAGAGACCTCCTCCGGGGAGATGGGCTCCGGCTGGACTGTGATATCGGCCGAAAGAAAGCGCTCTACCTCGCGGCGGATTTGCTCAGTGAAGGCCGGGTTCTTGGATGGGTTGGGAGCGAACTGACGCTCTAAACTGTCAGCCAAGAACTCTGCCTTCTCGAGGGGGCGACCAAGGGGTTGACCGCCGGGTCCGGCCAGTGCGGGGAGAGGCGCGCGTTTGCGCTTTCCCGTTAGGGCACTGGGAATCCGCCAGACATTACGGTCCTCTGCAGGGCCATCCATCTGTGTGACAGCTAGCTCCCAGTTGCGTCTACGGAACGCCAGCATGTCGCGACGCAACTTGCCGGACGCTCTGTTGAACGCAGACTTGTCGGCCGGGTCACGAGTCCTCTGCCAGCGTCTCCGGAGGCGATTCCTCTCGCAAGCGAGCTGAGACACCTCTTCGGGGATCCGCTGATAGTCGGGCGTGAGCCCCGGCTTCATCCGGGAGGACACGTCAACCGCCGAGACTACGGCTGTGTCGAATACGGCAACTGCCTCATCGACATGCTGGGTAGTGTCGAGCGGGATATGCTCTGGTAGGCGGCGACTGAACGCCGGGCCAAAGCGGTCCCACTCGATTACCCGCCGCTCGTCGCGGACGGTGGCGTGCTGGGTAGCTATATGTACACTGATAGGGCAGTGGTCCGAGGACAGTTCCGAAATGACGGAGACGTGGACCGGGCAATAAACGCCCCTGACCGCGGCAATGTCCAGTACGTCAGGGCGGGAGTTAGCCCTAGAGGGATAGTACGTAGGCCCGGTATGACCCATGACTGTGACCCGAGCCGCATCAGCATACCTGCGTAAGCGGGTCCCGTTTGGGTTCGCCAAGCGGCTCCCCCAATCGGGGTGCTTACAGTTCAGGTCGCCCGCCAGGACTACCCTCCTGTGTGCTCCAAAGACGGCCTCCAGATCGTTCGACAGGAGCTCCGTGTGTGGAGGCTTGTAGGCGGAAACCACGAGTAGACCGCCGAGAGCACCATGGAGCTCGACCGCGGTGCACTCGAGGTTCCGCCTCTGAGGCAGGACAACGCGGTGATGGCGAAGACTCGCCTTCACCGCGATGGCTGTGCCCCCTCCTGCGCGACCCGACCGGTCATCCCGGTGGCACACGTAGTTGGGTAGTCGGAAACGACGATGCGGGGTCAGGTGCGTCTCGCCAAGAAGAAGCACGTCGGGCTTGTGACGGGCAACGAACTCTAAGAGCTCAGAATGCCGGGAAGCGAGGCCGTTGGCGTTCCACGCCACGAGCTCGAGGTCTCGCTTGAGGGATTGCCGTGGTTGTCCGTTCATAACAGACCTGTTACACGGCAGGCTTCCACCAAGAGGAGGAACTTGTCCTGGGGCGAGGCTGTTGCCAAGCGTTCCTTGATTTTAAGGAAAGTCTGGGCCACTTTCTGCAAGTCGTAGCTTGCCAGAAAGTCTGAAACGACGGTGTAGAGGACGAGGCGTTCCTCTTCTGCGTTGTTCTAATGCTGTGTTGATGTGTGTCCACTTCGAGATCTAGCAGTCGAAATCACCTGTCACTCACTCACCACTGAGGCACGACAATCGGCGGAATCTTGGGTTGCTTAGGTGGGGTTTCTGGTTCCGGTACTATGTTACCAGGGGAAGGTGACTTGCGACCTGCCGACTCTGCAGCCACGCCTCGCTTCGCCGGGACAGTCCGTTTTGGGGAAGTCGGCCTGCTTCCACCGCTACCTCGCCGTTTCCGGCTACGCACGGGCTGGAAGCCGTCCTCCGTCTCCATCTCGGAGTCCGACGACAACGTAGCGCCAAGGGCTGCGGCATAGGCAATGGATAGTGGTCCTGGGAAGGACCAACACAAGGCTGGTCCCTCACGGGAGGGACAGATGTTTCATGCTCCTTAGCAGAAACAGCAGAAGGCTGGGCCTGCAAAGGAACAGAGGATTGGCGACCCTTAGAAGGACCAGCACAAGGCTGATCCCCCGCGGGATGGTCTGATGCTTTATGGCTCTCTGCAGGATCGGAATTACGCCGGGCCTGCAAAGCTGGAGTTGGTTGGTGGTCCTTAGCAGGACCAACTGAAGGTTGGTCCCGCGAAGAATCACCAGATGCTCGGCGGGCCTTAGAGGGACCTTCGCCGCGGACAGGTTCAGAATTTGGAGCGGGACCAGCAGAAAGCTGAACCCGCGAAACTTCATTAGATGCTGGGTCTTGGATGGGACTATCGCCGCGGACTGCAGGGATTCTTACCATTGGGCCATCTGTGGAGCTTAGCATTACGCTTCGCAGCACAGATGGCTTCAGCAAGGGGGCTACCCTGCCCTCGGATTTATTATGGCCCTTATTAGGACCACAACTCTCCGCGGACAGGGGCTCCCCTTGGTCTCGTCCCGACATCGCCGTCGCCAACGGGTGTCGGGTACGCTCTTGGGCGGGGGAGAGAGCAAACTCCCGTTCCGAACCGCACTAGCACTTTGTCACTGGCACTCACCACACTCCGGCACAGAACACCGCGCACAAAGTAGGAGCAATAGCCCGCACACGAGACTTCTCGCGAACTGGCCGAAATTCTGGCCCACTCGAACTAATCCGATTTTTAGCCAAATGGCTAGGTCAGGAGATGATTTTGAGGTTAGGAATTCTGTTCTTGTCGTTTCAATCGCAGGAAGTAGAATTGGATGGATGGTAGCACTTGTAGCACTGTAGTAGCGGGGCGTCTTTGCACCCGGTGCATGACTGCAGCATCTGGGACGAGCCCAATGGCTGCCTGTGGATAGACATAGTTCTGGTTCATTCGACAGGTAACCTAGAATAAAATAGGAATGGTCAACCGCCAACCAGTTAACTGAGAAGGCGGGGGAGAAAGGTTTCAATTTTTATTTATTTTAAAAATTACAGCAATCAGTGGGCACTGCCGCAAGGACGGGTTCAGGCGACAGATGTCGCGCGTTCCCAGTCCTGCGTGCAGACGCCGTGAGGCGTCGGTCGCTCCCCGCGAGGCAGAGAGCCTCCGTGCCAGTGATAGCGCGTAGCAGCGGCATTCAGCGCGGTCGGCATACTAGGAAGGGAGGAAGGAAACAGCTTTGCAGGTAAATTCTGGGGCATGGGCAGATGGTGAGTATACAAAGTGAGGTTTAAGCAGTTTACTTAAACTTATGGCGGGTCATCGAGAATCGCCCGAGGGCGTTTGACCCGGACAGGGGGAGGTGGTTGCGTGGTGCTGATGGTTCTGAGGTAAGGGAAGGAAGAGGTCTCAGCTGCGGCAAAGAGAGTCGCAGCTAATGACCAGACAAAGGCTGAGAGAGCAGGAACTCGTAGACCTCCTCGAATTACACTGTTTCTAACAAACCAAGGAGATCCCGACAAGGAACGGAGGGTTCTGGATTGGAAACTTTCCAGCCTACGCCTGTTGGTGGCGGAGGCAAGTGACCACCATACAGGTGCCGCATAGGTCAATACAGACCGGAGAAACAACAGATAGAGGGTAACTTTCGTGCGCAGCGTCAGGGGGCTGCGACACGCGAGGTATGGGTAAAGTTTGGCTCGGACGCCGCGAGCCTTGGCAAGGGTGTCCGTCACGTGGGCGTTGAAGCATAGGCGACGATCTAGCCGAACGCCTAGATACTTCACCGACTCTTTGTAGGCGATAGGCCTCCCTTCAAGGGAGAGGGGCTGGCATCGGGAGATGGACTTACGAGTGAAACAGATCGCCTCGGATTTCTCCGTGTTGATCGTCACCCGCCATTTCCGTAGCCAGTCCGGAAGCTGGTCCAACTGACGCTGCAACTGTGTACTCGCAAAACGCGGGGACACAGAGCTGTAATGATACATTGCATCGTCAGCGAACAAAGACAACGTGACTCCGGGCAGAACAGGCAGGTCGTTCGTGTACACGAGGTACAGAACGGGGCCGAGGACAGATCCCTGGGGTACGCCAGCGGCGACAGGACGAACTGCAGAGCAGGTTCCGTCGACGCTAACCCTGAAGGTTCGGTCGCTGAGATACGACCGGAGGAAAAACACTATGGACGATGGTAAGGGGGAGTTAGCAAGTTTGAAGAGAAGACCTTCGTGCCAGACTTTGTCGAAGGCCTTGCTCACGTCCAGCAGTGCGGCGGCCGTAGCCGCTCGCCTGTTGGTGGCGTCAGAGAGTTGCGTTACCACGCGGACTAGTTGAAGCGTGGTCGAGTGCTCTCTGCGAAACCCGAACTGTTCGTTGCGGATAAAATTATCCAACAACGGCGAGATGCGGGCCAGCAGGAGCCGCTCGAACACCTTCGAGATAACTGGCAAGAGAGATATTGGCCGATAGCTTTCAGGAAGCATGCGCGGCTTGCGGGGTTTAGGAATCATAACGATGTTGGCATTTTTCCACAGGCGGGGAAAGTACTGTAGCCGGAGACAAGAGTTGAACAGCTCGAGAACGAGGTCAACGCCTGAGGCCGGGAGATATTGTAATGCAGCGGCCCCGATCCGGATGCACGGGCATCCATCCATCCATCCATCCATCCAGGTACCTTGACTAAACATGTTAACGTGAATTTTTTAACTTAGCCATAATTAGAAAGGAGGTAGAGATTATTAAATAAATATAAATATTATTGTATAGAGATTATTATTAATAAATATTACGAGAAGGACACCTTACACCAAAGGCATAATGATATATATATAAAATATAGATTTATTTCCAATAGCCATGTCAACGTATATTTACCAGCTTACCCGTACTTAGAGAAGGAGAGAGATTATTATTAATAAATATTACGAGATGGACACTTAGTAAAGGAGAAAAGAAGGAGAAATGCTGTCATATATTTGATACTAAATGGAAATGATAAATTAAAAATAAAAAAAAGGGAAAACAGTGTGTTACATAAGGAGGTAGTGATGAATATGAATATAGCTATTAACATTGAATGATTTTAAACGATAATTTTAACCTGCGGAGAACGATATATTAATATAATTGTGAATTAATCAGAGGAGTTTAAGAAAGGGAATTTATGTGTAGGAGCCTATGATCTTTGAATATTGTATTTTTTTTTTTTATTATTATTATTATTATTTGTTGCAAAGGTGCAATTATTATTTTCTGAACAGGGATGTGTTGCCTCTGATTTCAGTAGTTATAGACAGGAAGGGACAGAGAATGTATGCCATAGCGAGCCACTCTGACTCCCAACCCTCTATGTAAGTTAGGGAATTGATAGGGAATTATATCAAAGATTAATCATAAAACATCAAGGTAAAAAGGAAAGGAATAGGTGATACGACAAAGAACGAACTAGGAATATTGAGTTGGATTAATATATTAAAGGAGTAGTACAGGAATTTAATTATAAGATAAAAGAATGAGATATAAAGAACCTAATAAAGGGTTAATATAGAGATGATAATTTCATCAAAACCAAAGATATGTTTTTCAAAAATTATCAACTTTAACGGAGAGGCATATGTAACGTCACAGAACGTTCCATAAAAGAAATCATTTATATAGTAAGTTAGCATAAGAGGAAAGTGAGGTGAACAGTATCGAACCCAAGTAGTCCCAAAAAATTGTGTAATTTTGTATAATAATTATTTCTATCAACTTGAAAAAAAAAAAAAAAAAAAAAAAAAAACGACCAAACTATGACTAAGACAAAACCCCATATATATTATTAAAGTGAATAAGAGTGAAAAAACAATAAGACACTATAAGAGAGAGAAATAATGTCAGCATCAACCAAAATGAAGTCAATAATTATTAAGTTTTATAACTACGAATAGAGTATTAAAAACTATTTTTTGTGAATAAATGGACATGATCCATTATTATATTATGTGATGTAAATAAAATAAATGTATTAAATGACTTAAATACATTATTAGAAAGAGTTTAAGTTAAAATAAAAAATGATATATTTGTTATGACAAAAAATATTAATGTGTTGGATTTGAGACCATACACCAAGATTTCATGAAAAAATTAATTATTATCAGATTTAAATAAAAACTATATGTAATTGTCAAGCAGACAATAGTGAACAATTTATCGTAAATAAAGAAAGCTGTCAAATGAATAAAAAGCAGTCAAAATAGCCAAAAATAGTGTTAACTAAAAACATGTAATAGGCATCTAATATTGTATAATTTATGAATTTAATGTTGCCAAAATGCAACCAAATTGCATTAGAAAGTTGTAATATGATATAAAGCAACTATACTAATATACCTGACTAACTTTAACATTGTAATAGTCAAGTTAGCAAAATATTTACTTATACCATGTATGGCTGGAACCAATCATCCAGTACAAAAATAATCATATCTGGCTAAATACTTACATAATACTAACAAAAAAAAAGATTGAAAGGTACAATACGTCAGTATACCTTAATAAGAAACAAACTCAGTTGAAAGTAAAGTCAATTCTAAAAGAATTTAACTAATAAGTGTGAGATTTGTCACACCATGAAAAAGGACATCTCAAGATCAATCAATGATGCTATGTCATCCTGTGATAAAAATAATATATGTAAAGAGTAACCAGGTATCACAAAAGATAGACAATATAATAAACTCTGAGTGTACACTAGTGAAATACTACATATGTTAAAGAAAGAGACTAATTATTGTGTAATAACATTAACAAAAAATCTAGGCCAAACAGAGGCCATGTAAAATTGTAATTATTTATGTATTATCTATGTTAAAATTTGTTTGTTTTGTTATAGGAAGGTAGTAATGTTGGATGTTCAGATTGTGGAAGAGACATAATACTTTCACAATTTTTTGTTATAAAAATTGAATTTTCATGACAACAACCCAAGGTGGGAGTTGTATATTGTGTTACTTATTAGACTTAATTTAATTAAAAACCAATCATAATTAGTATCACTAGATTCAGTTGAAAACAGAGAATCTAAATGTAATAATGGCATACAAATTTTGAGTACTAATGTAAAACTGTTTGATAAATACCAGTGTAATTTTTGAAATATCCTTAGTATGAAGAATAAGAAATTCGTTCTAAAAGCTTCGACGGAAGTTAAAATTGTTCCATATGTTCCATTTCGTTTATTCTCGAACAATCTAGAAAGAATTTTTACACAAATATAGACTGACATAACCTCTACAAGAATCTACGCCAACGTGTTGCTGAAATAGAGCAGCGACACGGCAAATTTTAATAGAAATCACGCAGCCAGAACGACAACGGCCCAGGAGGGACCAAAACTTTAAATAGAGAACGAATTCTGCTGTGTTCGCATAGACTGACTAACTTGACAATAATCCCCTTAACGTAAACAAACAAAACACCAAGCCTTTCTCTCGACTACATGGGAATCAGCGCTACGGCGGCCAATTTCTGAATCAACGCGGAACAGATGATTCGTAGTGGCGGCGTTTGAACGATAATCTACTGCCAAACGTTTTTACAAAAAGTGCGGAAATAGTAAATGATCGCAATTTTGACTTAAAATAGATTCAGTGCACATATGAAGAGGCGAGATTGAAAAACTACCCGAGAGGAGTGTCCTGTGCGAGATTAATTATTCATTGGAACGTGAGTTACCAAAATTAAAGTAATTTTTTTACCTGGTTACATTTATCACACAGTTGCACTACACATGCCACACATGCCACACACACCTTCAAATCACTCAATTTTTTCTTGTAAAGCGTCTTATTGATATGTCTTGGTAGTTCAAAGGAGTCACGTCCTGAGAGTAAAGATTTTTTCACGTATTAAACTCATGCTTTTCAACTGAGTAAAAAATTGAAAATACTAGCCGATACTTGATTGGATATATAAAATTGTCAATAATAATAATAACTTGTGAATTTTTTTATTAACTCTGCAACTGTATAATTTTTTTTTATGAATGTTAGTCCTTCAGACGATTTGTTTGTTTTTGAAGAATCATTAAACTTACCTGATTTTTCCAAGCTAAACTGACTTGTTTATATTTTTTCATAGGAGCAAGATTTAAAAATTTTTAATTTTTTTATTAATCACATTTTATTCTTGGAACAAACGATTCCAAGTGGCGCCCACAAAAAAACATAGTATTAAGTTGTGTTACAGGACTACATCACCGCAGAGGATCCAGTCAACAGTAAGTAACAAAAAGTGCGCGGAGGTAACGCCCGACATTTTACAACACAATTACAACACGCTTTTTCTTTTGTTATAAATTGACGACTCCGACACTGGGGTTTAAAGGAGAGTATCTCAGAAATAGATTACACCCTTTTCAATTTGTTATAATATTTAGTTTTTCAAAATTAATTTCAGGTGAGTCCTTGTGGCATAGTTTTTCCCAGTCTATATATTGTATAGAGATTGTACAGAGTTGGAGTTATGGCGTAAATTGTAGATGATACCAACGCCACTATTAATGTTAATGTTCTCTTAGTCTTCCAGTGACAAGCCTTCCTTAATAATTGCTTTACGACATGCTCATGGTAGACATATACCATATATACACGTATATTGTAAAGGTACAATACCGTACAAAAGGTATATCTTCACCGTACATTTAAAAACAACTATAAGGAATGAAACACTCATTAACTAACGCTAGAACACCCAAGAGAGGAATGATAAATGAATAACTGTGTACTAAATGTTATATCCGGTCCACGAACTAATTAAAATAATTAAATCATCAAACGAAGAATAATAAATAGTAATGAAGAAGAAAAATAGAAGACAACATAGTAATGTGATTAACCAAATAACCCAATAGATATGGTAAGTGAGAGGACAAAACCAAATTATAATGACAACAAACACTAACAAGATACAGAAGATAATATGAATAAACACAAGTAAAGTGATAAGCGAAGAAGAGTTAACAAATCTATTATACAATGTGCCAATAAGTGTACCAAGAGATAATTAAACAAATAAAGCAAGGAGTCTACACAGTTAAGAAACAGTAAAGACACACAGACCTGGACAAACTATTACTAAAGACTTGACCATGACTAAAACTCTTTATTCTAAGATGAAATGATAATTAATCAACAATAAAAAACAATGAAATAAGATACTGGAAAATAAGAATGAGTTAGTTATCATAGCAATAACAGAATACCATACCTGCTTATAATACAAGTAAACCAAATTAAAATATATAAAAGAAAACCTGGTAATCACCAGTAAACATGTAAAAATAACGTGAAAAAATAATAAATAATGGTTAACAAGAGCAAAAGTGTAAAATAATAACCTTAAAACATTGAGATCAGGGATAAAAGCATAGACCATTGTTGTCAGACAAGGGGGTCCCAAATAACCTCAATTCCGGTACAAATTCACTTGTAATTAGAATAATCTAAGAATAAAACATTGTAAAACTAGTTTAGGTAATGCAATAATAAAAATAGACATTATAAAGACAAACCTAGTGCTATGATTTAGTAATTAAGAGTGACATGTGTGGTGTTTAATGTAATTACACAGACTGAAATTGGACAGAAAGATGTAGCCATTAAACACACTCAGAATTCCCACAATATTGTAAACCAGAAAAGAACAGTGACATAAATGTGTACTGCAATATGTAATACTACTATTATAGTATAAAATAATTATAATGAAATCTTAATTAAACCATAAGTATGAAAAATTAAGGTAACTGTCTGACTACACTAGATGCAAGAAGTATTAGTGAATTATTCAAAATCTCACATATAATAATGGGAGGCTAACCATTATAAAACACTCTTTAGACTATAAAGACCATTTGCACACAAAAGAACCACTTAAAATTAAGAATATCATTAACCATGAACCAAATCATAATGGCACATGGCATACTAAAACTATGAATAATAAATAAAACTAAAAACAAGAAATTAATTATATTTGAAGAAAAGCTGAGATATCCAGAAGTTGTAATGGACATCTCAGAATGACTGTATCACAGTAAAAAATGGACAGAGCAAATTATTTAAATAACAGAGTGAATCAAATTAACTATGCTCTACACCAAGTATTGTAATTTTATTAATTTTAGACAATTATTGTAGTAGAGATTATCATAAAAGGACTTGAGATGAACCATATGGTTGAAATGTAATCATCGTTTGTTCAATTTCCATAATTAAACATGTAAAACCGTAAGAAATATGTCATAGTCGTAAGTGAAAAACATTAACTTTTTAATTACAGCACAAACATATGTCTTGTGAGGACTTGTTTTAAAGAGCAAACCAATTGTAATAACATGGTGTGGCTATATAAGGTATTACTAGTAACGCAAGGACGTTAAACCAATTTAAAAGATATTCTGTTTATTTTGGGCCAAACAAGAGCGTCATAACGCTACTCTCCACACCAAAATCATTAACAATTTTATACAAATTAATTATTTCGCCGAGGGAGTGACCTCGCTCTAAGGAACAGCAGCAATCTCTCAACCAATGAAATCGATCAAAATCGACAGGGGGGTATGTAATCCCAAAGTTGGAACAGCGGAGAGGAACAAATTTCTACACACTTCATATCTGACTAGCGAAGCGATACGACGGCCATTTTCTCTGCGCGTAAAAGTCGAATTCGGAATCAAATCAGCTGTGCGAGTATAAATGTAAACATTTTGGTCAACATAGCCAAAAATATTTAAGTGACAAGTTCAACGAAAAAACGCATATACAATAGCGAATCATAATTGCAGAGTGTATAATAAGCTGCAATAAAGTGAATTACAGGAAGTATGGTGTTTTATTATACTTATTAAATTTTAACTTGGAAATAGAAATTTTTATGATTTTGACATTGAGTCATGGAAGTAACCATGAAATCTCATAGACTTTAAACGTGAATAAATAAATTAATTGACATTAATTCACGAACATTATATGAATTTTTTTATAGAAAAATAAATATTTTTCTACCTACCTTATGAAGTTTAACCAACTTAGTGAAATAGACAATGAGTTAATATGAACTCGAGTATAGGTTATCTAACCTTATGATTATGATTGTTCCAATTCATAAAAAATCATTGAATATTTTAACTAAAGCTATTTAAAGAATATACCTGAATTGTTTACCTGACCAGAGTTCAGCATTCAATGGACACGATAATTTATAACGAAAATTAGATGAATTTATAATTACAATTATTTATGTATTTTGTTATGTATAGGTTTAGAAATTACAGTATTTTAAAATAGATAATACTTTGTATCAACTCAGCATGCCTGAAATAACTTTAATGTTGACGATAGTCGAATTTATAATTCCATGTTAATGATTTTAAAAACTTTTAATGACGTTTTGTTTATAAATATCAGTTCAGTATGCCTGAAATAACTTTAAGGTTGACGATAGTCGAATTTATAATTTCATGTTAATAATTTAAAAAAATTTTTAATGTAATTTTGTTTATACTAATCAGTTCCAACTACTCATTTTAAACAGTAGTACAGACATTTTCTGTTATGTATCTTGCAGTCTCAAAGGAACCAAGAAAAATTTGTAAAACTAATGAACAAAGATTCAATGCTATATTTAAAATTTATTTTAACCAAAAATAGTTTAACTACCCTGAGATTAAGAGTTAATAAACAATAACGTCAATGATTAACGAGGCAAACAGCCAGTTATAAATATAAACTGATAAATTCCAGTTTATTAAATTATGTTAATCAAAATAAAATTGTGTAACAGAAAAAGAGTTGACGACTTTCATTTAATAGACAATACTGATACGTGTTAGGTAACCATTAGTACTTCCACAAGTGGCACCATTTAACTCTGATATATTAAAATCGATTTATCTATTCGCTTGTTAATGTGTTTGTTAACGAACTAGACCTTCGAACTCAGTAAATACATGATGAGTACATAACTTGTGTTTATTTCAGCAACATTAGAATCTACGGCGAATTACACCTATCCACGTGCGCCTGCTTGGGAATCAACCCGACTAATTCGTATCTGAGTTTCGATTTAAACGAATCACTCAGTGCAAAGAAGAGCTATTAAGGAATTCGTTATCAAAAATCAAATTTTTTTATTACACTTTATTAAACCAATTTTACAAAATTAACTAATTCGAATAATTAAATACGAACGAGCAGAATCACAACATCGGCACTAATCTTAACATTACAAATTGGCACCGCAACTTGGGGCTTTTAACGACACTAATCATAATATAACATTACAGTATACATGGTACCATATACCTTTATATGGTAGACAGACTATAGCATATAAAGTGATGAAAATGTTGAATAGATCTCAAAGAAAAAGATTCATATTAATATGATTGAAGAAAATTAATGGACAAACCATTCTAGAAAGTTATATTTTGATAGTGCAATAGAAAATGATGAGGAATATATAAGTAAGCCCGGCGGAAAAGGTCTAGATAAGTTAACTATAGAAGAACTCCAACAACCAATGAATGGAATGAAAAGGAGAAAGGTGCTAGGACTTTACGCAATAAATACGGACTTAATAAAATATGGTGGCATTTATTTGCATTCACGAATTCTCTATTTTTTAAATACAATTTGGATGGAAAACAAAATTTCGAAACAAAATGGAAGGGGGCAAAAGTGATTTCGTTATATAAAAAAGAGACAGAACAAATGCAAATAGTTTCAGAGGAATAAGGTTTCTGGACTCAACGTACAAAATATATACAAGAATTCTCAGTCAGAAATTAAGGTCACTACAGATCCGTTACTTCTTGAAGAGCAAATGGGTTTTAGAAAGGGTAGGTCGTCGACTGTGGATACATTGTTTGTATTACGGCAGATAAGAAAGAAAAGGCAGGAATATAACCAGGAAACGCTTATCGCTGATCGTTGATCTGGAAAAGCATTTGATAATGTACACCTTCAAAAGTTATGGAATATTATGGATAGAAGAGGATATCCTCAGCATTTAATAAATTCAGTTTATTATCCTTTACAAAAGTTCATCTGTAGTCCTGGATCTGAATGGTAGGCTCTCAGGTGACATTACAATAAATAAGGGAGTTAGGCAGAGATGCTGTGTTTCCCCAACCTTGTTTAGTATATACACTAACGAGATGTCGAGAGCATGGAAATCTAGAGTGACTTCGGGAATACAGCTTAACAAATCAATTTGTATGGGTTGCCTGCTATATGCGGATGATATAGTAAACGCTTCATTTGAATTTAGATTAAAGTTCCCTTTGTCTGACATCCGGCTCGATTTTCACAATATTTTTCAAATTGGCCTATTTGATCCATTATTTTTGGCCCTGGTGTCCTAAAATTTTGAAAGTGACACTTTATTCAGACTTTAGTTAAAATTCTGCTTAACTTGATATCCACATGGATTTTTGAAATTTTATCAAAATTGTGTTCCACCTTTTGGTTCCCGGCTTCCCAAAAGTTTAAAAATTTTCAAAAATGAATTCTATATTCAGATTTCGATTGAAATTCCATTTAAGTTGCAATTCCATTTTGCAATTTTTTAAAATATTTACCCCCTTTTTTTCGGCAATCGATCAATCTAAAAAAACAAAAGAGCTCTGCAGGGTAAAAGTACGGATATGCATACCAAATTTTATGAAAATCTGCAGGTGCATTCAAAAGGTATCGTGAACATAAAGATAGATATACTAATAGACAGTCAAACAGACTGACAGAAATAGTCTAGTTAATACTGTGAACTCGCTTCTCTCATACAATTACAATGTTAAGTAGCTAGCTTTAAACAACTCGGTACTAACTGACTTATCGTTGCTGCTGATTCTGCTTCATAGCTGATTGGCAAGACCAACAAAAGCACTGTAAGACTCTGAAGTGTTTACAAAGTCTATGTGGGTGCTTTGAGTATGCTAGTTATATCTTACTACAGAACATATTATCGTTATTTCATGCTTCATTATACAGCAATCAAGACGTAATTTTAAGTTCTACGTTTAATGCTTTCTTTACTATGATGACATCGTCTCCTCTTTAGATCTTGCAACCAGAACTGGCAACTTAACTTCTTACTATAATATAGATTGAATGCTTTATTACTTTTCTCCTTTCTCCAATGCAAGGAAGCGTTCGTCAGAATTTAAAGACAAATCTTTTTTTATTACAGTGAGCTTTTTCAAATTGCCCCCAACATCTTTTACAACAACGCTTCAATGCTTATCTACTTCACTATAACTGCTCTTTCTTCAATTGTAAACTTTTAGGCTTTCTGCATTTATAGTACAGTAGGTATTTTCTTCCTACAATAATTTCATTTTAATCGAGGGCAATACTTTATCTTCCAAAACTCTGCCTGAAATTCCTACTCTAGCAATACAGACTGAAAAACATCTGTTGTTTCACATTCCACCTTTGAAAATGCCATGATAGACAAAACGTTTGCTTTTTCCACGGATAACAATTTTATCGATCCAAACGGCAATGGAGATTAACACAACATTGAATTTTCTTTACACAACAATGTTTCAGTGTACGTTGTAGTAACAAAATGACAATAGTAAGGAAACCCACTCGTAACAGTGTCGTTATTAAAGTTGTGTCACCCACTAATGTGTTTATGTTTGCGCGCACCTGATTTATGTTTGTGTATGTTCTTTGTTATAGTGCTAAAATAATATTTTCATTTGCTTCATAAATGTGTTGAGTTGCTAATATATGTAATCTAATTAATACTACTGTATTTTGTGCTAGGTATGCGTTTCGGTCTGACACAAGTTAAAGCATGTTTGGCCAACATAGTGCTGAATTATAATATACTGAAATGTGACAAAACACCAGAAAAGCTGACGTACAACCTCCAAAGTCCTGGTTACTGGAAACCAACGAACCTCTGCTGATACGGCTGCAGAAACGCTGAGGCCACGTTTCTTCAGCTGGTTGTCCAAGACAAGCCGAGTTTATTTTGCAGTACTTGTACTCTACGTAATTATGCAAATACCAAATAGCAGCGCTTATTTACTTTGGTCTTACGTGTTAGTTTTACAATTAACGTTAATTAAATTAGAGATTGATTTCTTCAAGACATGCATTACCTGGGGCTGTAATCTCCAGTTGCTGACGCTTTGAGCTTCAGAGAAGTGTGGTTATGTCATCTTACTTACCTGTGTTCCAAAAAATGTGAAAATATTAAAAAAAAATATTTAAATTATATGATCACGCAAATTGAGAGCTTGGATACATCCGGTGTACGCGGAAGGTGTGTGTACGCGAGCGCTTATGAAGGTTAAACTTTTTTTGATCACAACAAATCTCTTTAGTGTATGTTTAAAAACATATTTCTTGTGTTCCCTCCCTTCTCTGTTGAGTGGCAGGAATTCTAACTTACTCATTGATTTAATCATCTCTTTTGTCTCTCTACAAATACAAATAGAAAGAACACAATTTGTTATAGTATCGTGTTGTTTATGATTGTGAAGCAAGTATAGGTTTAAGTGATAGAATACAATGAAAGTACAGAAATTAATTGTTGCAGTTACATCATTTTAAAAGTTGCTTTAAGTTCTGCAGTGTTGCTTTAAGTACTCATTCGTTCAATATGCCAATTCGGTTTTAATACGTCTATAAACACGTAAAATATTTTATGTTACCTTAGGTCAGTTGAATAAATCAATGAACGTAGAGTTCCATTGCAATATGATTAACCGCAAATGATAATTGATCTCACATTGATGTGCCACTCAACTGGCCTTTTCTTCTCCTTCCAAATGGTTTTATTCTCTATCCTCTAAAGGAGCATTAACAGAGGAGTTCCAAGTTCGAAGAGGAGTAAAACAAGGGGGTGTCTTGCCTGCCCTCCTTTTCAATATATGCCTAGAGAGAGTAGTAAGGCAGATACCAGCAAACCCTGGTGGCACAGTTATGAATAGAAGGTCCATTGCATATGATGACGATATTGTTCTCGTGACAAGAAAAAAACAGGAACTGAAAGAGGCGTACACGTCTCTGGAGCATGCTTCAACCAACCTAGGGCTGCAAATGAACAGCCGACAGACAATATATATACTGATGAAGAAGAATGTCCAAGAAGAAATAGTCCCAAAAATTACAGGCAATGGCAATGCATGTGAGAGAGTAGTGGATAGTTTTATAAATCTTGGGTCCCTCTAGACGTCAAAAAATCAGATGGCAATGGAAATTCATGGGAAATGGCCATGACAAACTGGCCAAGGGAAATAGGTGCTACATTTCTTTGCTGCCTATCCTAAAAATAATAAGGTTCATAAGATTGTGAGATCTTATTTGTGAAATCAATTTGTGAGATCAATGACCTCACAAACCAAACACTACCTCTGTTCTCAGATAAAATCTGACATAATCATTATTAGATAATTCTTTAGATGTTTGGATTCACTAACGTAAACCATGTTCCGTAAATTAAGGCAGAAGTATAAAAGTGTATCTGATACTTAAACATACTTTTTTATCAAACATAACAGACATACATTGTTATGGTAATACTGTGACGCTAAAAAATAATATTACATTTGATTGTGTTTTGTAGGTCAGGTTAGGCTTATTGACAGTAGACAACGTAGTCAGTGAACAAATTTATGATACGGTGATTCTCTTGACAGTGTGTAATAACGAGAACAATACGGAATTCTGAATCCAGGTTTGGATTTTAGAGGAGAACTATTAAACTCTGTGATACATTTGTATTATTCCTATGTTTAGATTTTTATACCTTAACAATAATAACTAGAAGTGTAATGTATAATTGTATAACATTAACAACTAGAATTATTAATTGTATAATGTATGTTAAAGAGTAATATAGGCCTATATTACAACAACATGAAAGGCGGATCCTTTTGGTAGGCTGCCTTTTGCAGCTGTTGTGCGTACAATCAGGGTAGTTTGGCCAGCACTACGCTTTAGTTACCGATTTTACCATCAAGATATTATCCCAAAAATTTGTTTCACAGGTTGAGTCGACCCGTATGCAAAAAACACAACTTAGTTTTGTGGTGCGCCCGGGATTCGAACCCGCGACCTATGATTTATTAGTCAGACTTCATACCTATCGGTTTACTAAGCCCCAATAGAAATAAATCCACATACAAAATACAAAATACAGGTTAGTCGTGCCGTTAGTCGCTTGAAATATACATTTGTTTAGAACTATTAGTGTTAACTATATATTTAACCTGTCCCTTAGGGGAGATGAGATAGCACCAGAATGGACAACGGCGCATATCAGCAACATATATAAAAAAGGGGACCGCCAAAACGGCACTAATTATAGAGGAATTAGTGTTACAAATTCAGTTTCTAGAGTATATCGAAAATCGAATCGAGCAAGAAATGAAAGATGTTGAAGAGCAGAACAGATTCCGATTTGGTTAATCATGTGTTAATAGTATTTATACACTCAAAGAAGTTGAGGAAAAAAGGATGGCTCACAACCTACAAACCCATATTGTATTTATTGATTTAACTAAAGCATATGACTGCATGACGCTTGCAATATTATGGAGAGCTATGCAGAATCAAGGAATAAGTAGTAAATATATAAAATCAACTAAAAATTATACAAAGATATGACAGCTGAAGTTAAAATAGGGAAAATGATATCCAGCAAGATAAGTATTAGGGAGGGCTTGAAACAGGGTTGTTGCATAGCTCCGACTTTGTTTAAGATCTATCAAAATGGAGCCCTAACATCATGGAAGGAAAAATGCCGTAATATGGGTGTACCAGTTGGAAATGACAAGATGTTTACAATACACTTTGCAGACGATAAGGCTATAATTGCAGAGGACGAAACTGATATAAGTTATATGCTTAGGAAACTAGCAGAAGAATATGCAAAATGGGGTCTCGAAATAAATACCTCAAAAACTGAGTACCTCATAGTAGGCGGTGAAGGTCAAGACCTAGAACTAGGAACAAAAGTGATAAAAAATATTAAAAACTTCAAGTATTTGGGTGTTACAATGATATCGGATGGTGACAGCAACCAAGAAATAAAAGTAAGAATAGGACAAGCTAAGACAGCAACAAAACAATTAAACAGTCTGCTTTGGAGTCCACGAATAACAAAAAACAATAAAATCAGAATATCACACATGCAATAGACACTGGACATGAATTCCCAGACATATCCAACATGACACTAATAAAACACATACCACAAAAAGGCACCATAATGGACATTTGGGAAAGCATGATACAATTTTCAAAGCACTCAACATCGAAAATACACAAAATACTAATACATACACCACAATCACACACAATAATACAAATTTAATGCACCAGAAACCAACAGGAAACCACAATAACAACCAGCCAACACACAAGTACTTCACCAGACTCAAAATCACGAAGGCTGAGGATGGGAACACAATGGTTCCCGAAACATGTTCCTAATAAGGAAAAATAATATATCTTGAGGTAAACTCATTATAAATATTAAATATATTATATTCATCAAGAAACGGAATGTAGCAAAAAGTGTTTGAATATATTGTAAGGGTACATATCTTCAACATACATTTATGAAGTAACATGATAAGAATAAAATACTAAATGATTAACACTATGAATAAAAAGGGATAAGTCAGAGATAAAGGAATGGGTAATTAACATAATTATGCGATCAAACAGATAAAGGTAATAATAAAAGTAACCTCTGATAAGAGAAATGTAGCAAGCAACAAAACAAAACGTGATAAAACGATAGTACAATGCGATTTAACCAAAATAACCCAATAGATATGGTAAGTGAGTAGGTAGAACAAGCACCAACACCAGTGAAAGGATATATAAAACAAATAAAATAAGTGAGTAGGTAGAACAAGCACCAACATCAGTGAAAGGATATATAAAACAAATAAAATAAGTGAGTAGGTAGAACAAGCCCCAACCCCAGTGATAGGACATATAAATAAAATAAATGAAATCAAATGAGAAGGTGAATGAAAAGGAAACAAACAATATATATATATGAAATAAAATGAGAAGGAATGAAAAGACACAAACGAATAATATAGAACAGAAAAGGAGAAATGTTACACTCAAATAAAGTAATGAAAAAGAATCCTATAAATAATAAATAATAAATGTAAATGATAATTATTAGTATCAACTAATTAATCAATGTAAATGATAAGTATGAAAGCCCAATGAAGTAATGACAAACTAAAAGTACACTAACCAAATAAATAGAGAGTAAATATTATAAATCACTCTATAATGAGATGAACTCGTTAATAGTATAACTAACCATTGTAAAGTGAGAGATAGTTAGATAGTGAACATGATGAAGTGAGAACAAGAATTTAATGTTAGGGAATACCCACTAGTAACACTTAGATAATATAAAAAGTGCAAAGTGTCAGTGTAAGCCCCACAAAATAAATAGAAACCCTATTGATAGGTATAAACACCCAAAAATCAGTGAAAAACACTAACGGTTAATGGTGAACAGTGTTAGTAAATAAGGATATTGTTATTATTAGGATTAAGATTAATTGTAGATGAGGAATACAAGGATATTCAGGGAAAAAATCCCAGGAAGAGTCAAAATGTTAGTGTTACCATGGTTAGCTAGTAAAGATTAGAATAGAAAAATATAGTAAATAATAGAAAGGCAAAATCAATAAATATCCTATGTTCTAAGGGATAGTTGATTAGCTAAAGTAAATGGCGTGATGATGTTATCACCAAAAAATAAACAAGAAGTAACAAATTGTAAACAAGAGTAGCATAATAACTGTTAAAGAATTGTTTGATTAAGTTTATGAGTAGGAATATGGCTGAAAGAGTTATACAGACCATAAGCCTAAATGTTATGTTATATTTTATGGAGAATAGTAAATAATAGACCAATTATAAACAATGGCAATATAGATAAGAAAAAAGATGAATTCATGCAAACATAATAATACTAGAAAAGCAGTTAGAAAATAATAGACAAACCATGATTTTGTAAAATAATGGAAAAACATACAATTATAATAAAACAGACACAAAACAATTCAACAAATAACCAAATCAATTATAACACAAAACAAAACATGTATAAGGGTAAAATAATATGTAATTTCTATAAAATAAGAAAATATAGCAAATTACTACCCAGGCCTATGAAATGCCTAACTGAAAAAAAACAATAACTACAAATTGTAAGAAATTAACAAGGATACTAGCAAATCCAAGGCAAGTAACTAGTCAGTGATAATTAGTGGATCATATTAAGAGATAAATGTTAAATTAAGGACATAAAATAAGAAAGAAATGTAATTAAATAATATCAACATAACTGTCAAAACATAATACATAAGCAAACCCAGCTTTGTGGGATGTCAAAATGATCTTTGAAAGAAAATACGAACAGTTGTGATAATATCTCATACTTAGAGAAGAAGACAGAAGAATAGTAGCAATCAGAAGATATTTAATCATTTTGAATAAACATTCAAATATTATAACAATGGGCTTAAGCCATGAATAGCCAATCAGAATCAATCAGTTACCATGACAACTGAACGTTATTTATAAATATTCCGTTAGAAACTAGGAGTCCATTATTGAAGCCCAAAAGGAATAGACGCCAAGCCGTAAATGACTCAGTTTTTAATTTAAAACAATCAAAAGTAACCAAATTTATTAAAATGAAGAACCAAACTACCTGATGAGGAACTAATACATTCAACCTAGGCAACAGACCAGATTAATTAACTCCAAATTAATTAATTTAAATCAACTTATACGGAAAAGAAGCCAGGAGTCATTAAATCCGAAGATGATTGAAGATTGATGAACAAACGATGACCCAACCTAATTCAACTGAATGACACTACATCTCAAGTCAACTGATTGATAAGTATTGCTGACTTACCCGAATTTAAAAAATTTAAATTCCCTTTAAAATTTTTCATAACACTTTGAACTCTCACTATAAACTGATGATCTTATTTCTTTCAGAGATTAATTAAAAAATAAAACACTAAACTTATGTGAACGAGAAAAATAACCTGTACAAAAATTACGAACTTTTGAAACACACTTTATAACACTCCAAGAACAAATTGTAATTACTCCTTATAGTATATAAGTACCAGTAATGTAAGGTAGTGTACTTTATTGTTATCATAACTGATCTTTTTTCGTAAACCAAAAGAATTCAGATTTATTGAACGAAAATTGTGAAAAGTAAACATTCTATAGACGCCATGTCTGACTAACTAAAATCGTTCAAAAATCGATTTCGCCAAGCCTTGAGAATAATTGTCTCACTGTCGGAGCAATTTTGTTTAATAACAAAATATAATTTTTGTATAATACTAAATAATTATTAATCACAATTTAATAAACTAGTACAGAGTCGTAACCACTGTTCTTTATTCCATAGGAAATTGTGTTATATGATTTGTGTACACTAGGGACGAGCGACAGTGGCGGTAAACGCTAGACATGGGAAGCTCTGCGAACTACATAACCAATTCGCACGCGGCGGGAATAATTGAATCCACCATAACGTCATAGCCACAAACGCTCAATCGTCCTATTTTTCATTTTAATTGTTTTCAGTTAAAACAATTTGGCGCCACCCGGGAAATACAAACACTTACAGAAGAGCAGGTAAGGATTCCACTCGCGTGTAGTGGCCATTCGAAAGATCGCTGCGGACATCGTCAGAGTGAACCTAAAGTAACGACCACACGTGTGAGGCGAACACACAAAACTTACACATTATCAGAGATGATAAGAATCTCGTTGTTACAATATATATTGCAACAATACAGATTATAATTCTCGCATAGGATATTATGTGTGTGTGAAGAAATTACAACAAGTCTATATTGGAGGTATTAAAGAATTATTTATTACACACAAGAAATAATAGTTTATATGCTGTATATTAAATTACATAAGTGTCATGCATTGATATATGTTAAATAAAGTTTATATTGTTCGATTAGCTCGATTTTACTAGTATCCGTAACAATAGATGATCCGTCCTTCGGATGTGCGTATCCTCCTCTCGGCGTCGCTCTCCATCCTGGCATCGTCTTCGTCGGCGTCGCTCTCCTTCCTAGCGTCCTCTTCGTCGGCGGGTTGCTCCAGCGGTGATACCTCTGCACGTCTCGCTGACGATTCCGTCGAACTGCTAACACCAAGTAGACTTTACATACTAACTGTCACTATCACAATAATTAGTGTTCTCGCTCGCAAAGTTATTATTAATGTATTTTATAACGTTAATTGTTTTAGATCTCATGGTAATATGGGTAAATATTTTAAAATGGTGTACTGAGCTTACACCTTCCGTGAAAGCTTGAAGTGTTCAATAATTCTCGATGAGGATAATCTTGACTAACGCGAAAAGCACTTAAATATAATAATAAATTTTATTTCTGTTGTTTACCCGCTTGGTTCTTTATGCAAAGCTCGCAAAGAGTTACAAGTTTTATTATAATTTTATATTTCTATACGTTCATACGAGAATAACCCTCGACGACGGACACAATTTCACACGGCAAATGCTATCGATGAACTGTGTCGATCCGTACCTCACAGAGTACGAATATTAATGAAAATATGTGTCTTCTGATTGGTCAAACCGAAGTCACATGGTTGATATTAGCAAAAGATATCTGAGTTACATGCAAAACTTTGTATAAATCTGCAAGGGTTTGCATTGATTTTATCTATGAATTTTATTACTCTATCATTGATAAGAATTAAAAGTTGAGTTTTCCCTATAAAAAAACCATATTTAGAAAATAGTTGGAAACCTCAGAATATATAAAACTGTAGCTATTTACATAAACAATCCACTGTCAAAGTTTCACGTCGATGGGTTGATTACCGCGGAAGATATAGTGAATAAGGTTTATCACATGCGCACCCGCGCACAATTTCACAAACAAAGTACATGACATAAAAGAACACATTTTTATAAAGAATTTGATATTACCTACGTCCTCATCCATTGCTAAATACAAAACTTACAGCTAAAAGACAAAAAATTGAATAAAACCATTTTAAACATGTCACTGTTCGTCATCCATGCTCAGATACGAATAATACAGCTTATCATCCTGTGTTTTGTTGCAATATATATATATATATATAATATTTAATATTTATAATAACTTTACCTCAAGATGTTTTTCCTTATTTGGAACTTGTTTCGGGACATTCAGTGTAGGATATTTGAGGATATTTGAAAATTGTATACAAATCAATACAAAACATGACACAATTTTCAAGGCACTCAACATCGAAAATACACAAAATACTAATATGTACACCACAATCACACACAATAATACCAATTTAAAATACCAAAAACCAACAGGAAACCATAACAACAACCAACCAACACACAAGTACTCCACAAGGGTCAAAATTAAGAAGGCTGAGGATGGGAACACTAAATGTCCCGAAACATGTTCCAAATAAGGAAAAACATCTTGAGGTAAAGTTACTCACGATTGACAAGTTGTATCTAATAGTGTGCGAACTCCTCTCACAATGTATATCTATCTTTGTTAACTCAGAAGATAGATATACTGCATTGTCCAGTCCTCTTGGTTGCAGTCTTAATACAACGAGTATGTTCTTTTATTCTCGAATAATATAAGTTCAGCCAGAATTTATACTTAACTGATGCAACATGTCCAGCCGTGTCTTCTTTAGTTCGGCGCTTCACAATAGAGTAGGTCATGTTCTTATCGACTAGTAAAAAAATAATTATTACGTACACATTTAAAAATTATCAGAAATATCAAGAGAAAAAAAAGCATTCATAAAAAACTAAGAAAAACTGTTAGACCTTAGTGGCGATTCGGACATCTAGTAACAGATCTCAAGTAAAATTATAGATTATTACGTTATACAACGTGGATGTGTGTGTGTCTGTCTGCCTGTACGTTTTAAATATCATTCTGGTGTTTTCATGACCGTTTTCTTATT
Organism: Magicicada septendecula; assembly: GCA_034769895.1. Taxonomy (NCBI): domain Eukaryota; kingdom Metazoa; phylum Arthropoda; class Insecta; order Hemiptera; family Cicadidae; genus Magicicada; species Magicicada septendecula. The sequence goes on from CM068375.1 coordinate 248,570,121, forward strand.
TCTTCGTAGGTACAAGATCTGCAAGCATACAACATGATGAAGTCGATGTGTTTCTACGCGAACTTGGAAGAAATAACTTACGTAAGTTTCTGTACAGTATGAAAATATTAATGTGAAATATAAATACGCTTCTGATTATAAAAATAAATACCAACATAAAAATATGAATTGCGTAATTGCTATTAAAAATTTACTCTAAAACTCATGCTTGCACATGTAAGCAGGTTACAAATAATACGTATACGTTTAATAAGCTTTTAAACATTGTTTCCAAAGTATAATAGTTTTGTTAATATTCAGAACTTGGATTAAGTACAGTGTAACAATTATATTTCAACTACAAATGTACAATAACTTAACAAGCCGCTTTTCGTTTACAATAAATAAGACAATCCGACACCCCGATACCCACTCCACATTATTTTTCGTAGCAGCCAGAAATAGACGTTTTTATTTTGTTTAACCAGTAATCATTATCATTTTCTTCCATCCTTTAGCTTTTAGTGGTCACTGTTCAGTCTTTCTTATTTTGGTTTTCAGGATATTAGGCCATGGTTAATTTTTAATTGTCACTAAAAGAAAAAGACCACGGCCCAATGTCCACAGAACATAAACAAAGCAAATATTATGATAACCTAAGAAAACGATGACTATCTTATCGGAGAGTAGAGAAAGATAAGGAGCTGCGCCAAGACCTAGTTTGATATAATGAGCAAAGACGGCGCAGAACATTTGCTATAGGATCCTATAAAGTAATTTATAGAAGTAGCTATAAAGCCTTATAGTAGAAGTATTGCCAGTATGACTGATAGCCTGCAGATACGTAGCTGACGAGACATATTATTTTTTCAGAACGTACCAGTGAACCACAGCTTAACACCCGTAACCAAAACAAAGCAAAGCTTATACCGTAACTATAACAAAAACAAAACTTTACTTCATCTCTCTTAAAATCGGGACCGAATGCTTGTCACCATTTTTTAGTCATTTCTTGTAATTTCATTTCCGACATCAGCTCAATGAGATCTGTTGATGAATTGCAATCGAAATTCACGTTAAACTCAAATCAGCACATTACTTACAAAAATTAATGTATAAGTATTGTACTAAACAACAAATTTCATCACCACATAATATAAATGTTTTCAGCAATCCTCAATTGTTGTATTATTAAATTTTTTGTCTGCTTTCTCTAACATTTACATGAAGTATAGTAGATTATGCAATGTAGACATCCTCAAATCCTTAGACGTTTCACTATTCCTGATTGCTACGTTCTTATCATTTAAAGCCGCCTGGTTTACTTTAATGTTATCACTCCGGCATTTGTGCGACCTTCTTCTTCTACCAAATTTTAACAGCCCCTGTAACAGTACATATGGTGATCTCTATAGTTAAAACTTTAGCTATGTCTATTGCTGCAATATCAGTGAAATGTAAGTTCTGTAATAGATGATTAAAGTATTAAGGAGATAATGGATGTAATACGTTGAGAAGTAGTGATAACAATAGGAAAAAAATAAGCTGTCTAATCATGAAAGCACACAGGTTAACAGAGCGTAAGAATGATGTTGTTGGAACAATAAATATTTAAGTTTGGAAATAAAAACCAATAATATATAAAAGTACGATGTGGATCTATATTCAACGCATGGAGAAGAAGCAAGTGCAGAAAACTCAACAACCAACCATCAAACACAAGTAACTAAAATGAAGATGTTGAGGAGACAAAACACGACGAGATAGGATAGCAAATGTAACTTCAAGGAACGTGGTAACTTACTGATATAATGGACTGGATAAGGGAAAGACAACAATTCTGGAACGACCACTTTGAGAGGATAGTTTCAGACAGATTTGTCAAGACAGGTCCACACAATACTCCAAAAGTTACAACACTTGGGTCAAACACTTGGATGATCGAGATTGAGATGGGAAGAATTTACCGAGTATTAAAGTTGCTTATAGACAAGAGACTCTCATATATCAAGAGAAGAAAATGAAGGAAAAATAAATACCTTTTACTGCATGCTTTATGGAAATAGAAAGTTTTGAATTTTAAATTGGATTTTTTGTATCTGTATATAGCATATTTTAACTGAAATGTGGAGATTTACTGTGAACCTTATTATTTTTTATAAGCGATGCGATTTCTTTCTCTGTTTCCTACTTGGAGTAAAATATCGACTGGTGATGAGGCATCTGAAAGAAACATGCAATTGTCTCTAGTGCCAGATAAGTAGTTGATTCATCTTTCACTTTCTTTGTATTTGTTTATGTGATTAACATTAAGATAACTAGTGTTTGCAGCCCTCCCTCGGTGATTATAGTTTCGCGCGTGAGAACACCTACCTATTCAATAACGCTTCAAGACATATGTAGGCCGAATATTAGACTGTCGATAGCAAACTAAACCAACATTACACTGATCGTGAAGGTTTAATAATTGTTTATATTCGTGGTATTTATTTCAGATAATTTCTGATGGAAACAAGGCACAGGATCATAGACGTTTTGCCTCTAGGAATTTTCAAAATGGGCACTCGCTTAGTTGCGTCTGTGAATTTACTTCTGTCTCTTATAACACTGCTTGTTTTATAACTTGCGCACGTACTCTGTGGATTTGTATTTTTAATCACTTTGTGTTTCAGGTGTGGGCAACCCTGATCTCATACACGATAATACTTATACAGTTTTTCTGAAGAAAATGGCTTGCAGTTGGCATTCCCTGCATTTATGAAGCAAGACCAGAACAGAATCGATGTTATTAAATATTATTTAATGTTACTTGTTAAAAATAACTTTAAATATAAAATTGCACATTATGCAAAGTATAATGTCTGCACACAATAAAATCGATTTACTTTTTGGAATTCGTTTACTTGTTCTGAATACTGTAGGTTCCACAGATTGTAAAGTTCAGTAAATCGTAATTATACGGTAAATTAATACAAAACACTGTACACTAATAACACGAAATACGAGATTCGATTACAAAACTTAAATTTTATTAAGTAAAAATGTGTTGTATTTATTCATCTGTACTCTTATTGTCCCCTATCAGATTAATTTTTTCGAGTAATTTTTACAGGACATAACACAACTATAACTAGTCTTTAAAACATTTATAAAAAGAATTTTTTTACATAAACTTGAGCTGGCTCGTCGATTTTTATTTTATATATTCAACAGACTGGGTACTTAGTCTTTTATGTTTCCTTTTTCATATTTGGGAAGAGGAAGAAAAGATCGCAATGAAACACAGTAAGATCGCTATTTGGTAAACACAGTATTTGTGATATCATTACAATATTTTTGGCCTAAACGTAATGACCAAGCAATGACGTTTGAAGTAATGACGCCTTATTGTTGTAAAGTTTCTGTAAATTATCTGTAATTTCATATTGTAACGTTACATATAATCAACCCAATACCAGCATAAAACAAACTGATTATAAACAATCCAAAGCAAAATAAACAACAAAATGGGAACATTGAAGAAGAAACTAGGACGAATAGTGACTAACTTAGGGGAATAAAAGAAATTATTATTAACAAATAATGTATTACAGAAGAAATGAAGACGCACAAGACAACGTTGACCCAAATACCCAATAGATCAGACAGTGAGAAGAACACAGCAACACCCATAACAACAGATTTATTAAGGATGATAATAGAATCAGTGCGACTAGGGAAAATAAAATGGATTCAACTACAAGAATAAAAAAAATCATGAGAATATAAATTATTGATAATGATGGAGAAAACAGAAGTGATTTAAAAGCTGAATTAAAAACCCTATGCTATAACATGACACTGACATCAAACTATTAATAAACTAACTTCAATGACTTGACAATATAACCAGAACTCAAAGGTAAAACAATGATGGTAGGGAAAATAAAGGGGAGAGTGAATATAAAAATTGTAAATGTATAAATTAAGAATGTGTAAAGATAACAACTAAGTGATGCCCAAAAGATACTTCGCATTGCTGCCATCATTTAGGTCTGGGGATGTGCACAGGGAAACAAAAATGAAAATATATAGGACTGTCATCAGACCGGTGCTATGCTACGGGTGTGAGGCATGGACAATCACACAGAAAACAGTCTACATAGTAGACACCTTTGAAAGGAAAATCCTCAGATGCATTATAGGCCCAATACAAGAAAATGGCTCATGGAGACTGAGGTACAACAACGAACTATATCAAATATTTAAAGAGATACCAGTCTCAAAATTTATAAGAATACAAAGATTGCGTTGGGCCGGACATGTTATGAGAATGGAGGATGGCAGGAACCCCAAGAGGGCTTTGCTGGGTAAATGGGAGGGAACAAGACCTAGAGGTAGACCGAGGAATAGGTGGGAAGATGGCGTTGCAAAGGACGCGAGAGACATGGGGATAAGAAACTGGAGGAGGGTTGCAGTGGATAGAGTGGTTTGGAGGCGGAGATTGGTGGAGGCCAGGGCCCGACTTGGGCTGTAGCGCCATAAGAGGAAGAGGATGTCCAAAAGACTAGTTCAATATGTAAGGTAGACATAAAATTATAAGAGAAAACTATTAGTCAACAATAATGTTGAGATAGTCACAAAAAAGAAACATCTAACTACAAATAATAAAAACTAGCAATAATACATGTGAAAAATTCAGTACAATATGTAAAAAAAAATCTAAGGTCCAACCATTGTTAGGAATCCAGGTGGGGACACATAACCTAAACTAACCAGCAAGTTTCAATTAGAATTGCCCGAAACACTAACAGGAATGTTCTTAGACTAGAGTATATTATAATATAAGCAAACTAGAGACTATAAGGAGCATTCCATTAACGAAAATAATTATATAGAATGACTTGTGTGTACATTAGAAGTGTAAAATAACATGCTCAGAGGTACAGCATAGTGTTGGCACATTGAGCAATATAAATAACACATAAAATGATAATAAAAGAAAAGGGACTAATGTCAGTATGATAACTGAGATTGTGACGATTTAAATTATGACCATTATAAAAAAAATAAAAAATTTTAATTAATTAAGTTTGCGTACTATTAACCATTTAAATCTCACATGATAATAATAAAAACATGTAGGTACTAAATGTGAATGTAAGAAGTAATTAATCAGGGCAAAGTATCCGTAAAGAAAAGGCATATTGTAAATAATTATTATGTTCGTAGTTAACCCTTTGCTTGCTATCAAGCGCCTACCTGTTGATACCGGAATCGACATGTTTTCCGAGTCTACTGTAATTAAAAATAATATAGTAAACTAATATTAATAATTAAAGTATCTGTAGACACAGAGAGTAACTAAAACAATTAATTTAAATGATGTATTTTTATCTAGCGATAGTTTGTATAAATAAAAGTTTATTTAAAGAGAAAACAGGAACTATATATGCTCGCGGAATAAACACCCCACTCTCTCTTGTCATGTACAAGGGTAGCGGACGAAAAATACTTCTCTTGCGATGACGAAGCCCAGCTGTGCAGACGCACGAGCAAAATGCTCTGTTCAAAAGTTATACAATTTGTTGTTAGTGTGGATTAATTAATTATTATTTTGTATTTTACTAACCGTTACAAAAAGTGTAACATGTAACGTTAACAAAAAGAAAATTCCAAAAACTTTGTAACAAGAAGAAAGATGTAACTACAAACGACGAGTGTTAATAAAGAAAAAACGATGACTGCAATCTTCACCGATGGACGAATCTTTTCAACATCTGACCTGTGGTCATGGACCATCTAAATGAGAACTCTAGTATACCATACCGATGATGCAGTTCGAGACATCTGAGAATCAACGAGTATCTGTGTAGAAGACTCTACCTATCCTGCAGACGTTTTAAGCCATGAACAACTGAGACCAGACCAAGACGAGGACGACGTTTTAGGACTCCCAAGACGGAACCACATGGAGGAGATTACTACATCCAAAAATAGAGGTGACTCGATAGCACGTCTATCGAGGAATAATGATAATTGTTTTTGTAACACAATACTCTATTAAAGAGACTTTCAGAGACGATTGATTTTATAAGAATATAAAAAACTTAAATTTGAGAATTTAATTGTAACTATTCAATATCATTCAATTGTAACAGTTTAGATGTGAACGTAACGTAGTGTTATTAATACCATTCTTCTAATGGAATATATATATGAAGCAAAAAGGTAAAAGTCTTGCAAGATAAAGTTTTGAATTAAATATAATTAAAAGATTAGAGACTAAATACCAATGGTTACCCGGATCCGGGGGTATAGCTAGATAAATTTGTTGTGATCCCATATTCTAAATAAAGCATTTCACTTAATTTTACTAATTTAATTAATAACGTCATGGGATCTGTTCTTTGGAGTAAATGTTATATTTCAAATGTTTAATAAAGCAAGTCTTCTTGTTACACACATATACTGAGAATATAAATCAACAGTTTCACCTTCCCTGATTCCTTGTATGTCTTACTGTGTGTTGTTCTGATTTAAATTTCAGCTCGTCTCGAATAAGGCAGCCTGAAATAATTGGCAGAACCAATTATTTTGGGTTCCCTCCGTTATAACTCTAAAGAAGAGGTTATAAGATGTAATACCACTAATGTAAGGCAACTCAATAATTATTGCCATGAATTTAATACTAATGATGTAAATTAAATATACCTTATATGTGAACCCAGATGCATGAAGCAGTAGATATTTACCAACAAATTTCAGAATACCAGAGCAGACCAAAACACTCCCAAACCTTATCATTACTATAATAAACTTTATGCAAACTATATGTAATCAAAAGACGAAGATGTAATGTAGAATAAGAAAAAAAATATAACCCTCATGGATACTGAATGATAGGCTGATGGAAAGTGTAAATAAATTAAAATAAAAGAATACTAGCTAATACTGAGGTAATCAGAAGTTGCGATGATCACAGTACTGAAGTTCAGTATAGATAGGTCACAGCAAATATGGTTTAGAAACCAATACTAACATAAAATGAATAAAAACAATTAGCAATGTCATAGACCAGGTGTCTAGCCAAAAGAAATAGAAGTATTATGAATAATAATTAGGTAATTATAATTAACTTAAGAATTTTTTACCTTGTATAATCCACTAGGCGATCTCAGTTTTTTACATACAACATGTTTCAGGGACTAAATCCCCATCTTCAGGTTCAATTGATTTAGTCCCTGAAACATGTTGTATGTAAAAAACTGAGATCGCCTAGTGGATTATACAAGGTAAAAAATTCTTAAGTTAATCATAATAGCGATCTGGAGACTGCAAAAAATGTATATAGGTAATTATATAAAATACTACTGTGCAATAGTTATAAGATGTCACAGGGAACAATTGTGAACAATAATAATGTATTAGATGTACGAAATATTATTATAAGAAAAGGATAAAGACATTGTAAAAAATATTGATGTAGGCCTAAACTACAATAGACGATTTCTAACAAATTACCACCTGAACTTTAATGAGAAGGGGTAATAATTGATAAGCAAGTAGTAATGATAAAAGTTTATTAAAATTGAACAGAATAAATAAGATAAAATGGAAAATAAGATATGTAAATAGATAGCAAAAAATAGTAATAAGTTTATTTTGTTAATCATTATCAAAGTTATATGGTGTGGGTAACCGAAATACTCGTATTAAAAAGACAGAAGCAATGGGAGTAACGAAAGGTTGATTAGAGTACTTATAAGTGAACAATTTGAATTATAAGGAATTAATTATTTACAATTCCTTGGGCTTACATAAGTGAACCGAATTTTGATACTCTCAAACCCACCGAGATGACGCCAAGAACGCGTCTATTTTGCCGAATAATACCGAAAGTACACGGAAATTGAAAAAACTGACCAATCAGGGGTCATTATTGAGCATTAGGAACGAGATTTTGACACAGGTGAGTACACAGTTCATCTCGAGACATCGACGAGGGATCCACGCATGTCACCGAAGACAACAGTGCAGAATTGATAGCAGACAGCTGATCAAAATCGTCTTAACCTCGAATAGCGAAGTTGAGGTTAGGTCGAATGTAAACAAAGTGAAAGTATTTTTATTTCAGTGTTCTAATCCGGAGTACGTGCGCATAGGCAGTGCAATAATTAATAATTATTAAGTATTATTTTATTAAATAAAGAATGTTAATAGTGATACTACCAGAAACGACATCGATCGCAAGTATAAGTGACAATTACTAAATATTCAGAATAGTAATAAAATTTTCAATGACGATATTAGCGAAACTGATTAACCATATTATATCAATTTAAATCCAACAAAGCAAATAATTATTATTGAAGAAATTAAGAAACAAAGACAAATGACTTTATGTATTTAATTGATTAAAATATTTTATTAAATGGTAGTAATCGTAAGAGAAGAGATTTGGTCATATGGACAATTAATAGGTTTAAAGTGTAACAAGAGCTATTAAGCGAATTTAAAAAAAAAAAAAAAGTGAATTAATTTTAACTAAACCTTATTTTCAGAATTAACTTGATGAACATACCGAAATAGTATGTATCAACTAATTCATGATAAACTTTAAAAACTTTTATTTATCATATACTAATTATTATGTACTGTGTTTAATTTTAAGATTGTTCCAAAATATTTAATAATGTTCAACCCTATTCGCGAGGAATATCCAAATACCTCTATTTTTTGTGTTATACAATTTTATGAAGCAAATAATGAATCTTTTCACTAAAATGAATTTCAACCATATTGTACGGATATTTTAATGTTGTTAGAGGTATGAATAATTTAAAGTTGATTGATTAATGTTCCAATGAAACTAGCTTTAACCTCAAAGATCGACAAAAGTCACATGTTTGTTATTTATGTTATTCATTAAGAAGTTATCACTCTTCCACGACTAAATAATGATAGTAGTACATTGCTTTATGTTTTTTGTATCTTGCAGTCTCAAAGAACCTACTTTATTTATAAAATAATTAAACCAAACATTAACGTCCCATGTGGCAAAGACTAAAAAGTCAGTATGGTAAACCCTGCGATATTATAATTTTAAAGAGTCTACCAGTAAACTTGAACCAAAAGAATGATAAATAATATTATTTTAATTTAACCACAATTGAAAAATAAGTTCGGAGAATAAACATAATTTTTACCCCATCTAAGAGTTTTGACAAATTATTTCGTTAGACTAAGACGTTACAGCTTAGGTGGACAGCATCAAAGGTTGGCAGCATTGGTGGCGGTAAAAAGTGGGTTTAAATAATTTTAAACTTTCTGACCATCAATGCAAATCAGCTTGCTATTAGAACACCACTACAAGTAAGTACCTGTATAACCGATCACTTCTAATTTCAGTGAGGAGTAACATAAATAGTTTCGTCTTATCAACGAGAGAACGTCGAGAATCAACTACGAACTCATTGAACCTGAACATAAAATAAACTAATTATTTTATTTAAACAATTATTAAACCAACGATCACGAGCTTCAAGGTTTTTAAAATATTCAAAAGCAATAATACTAACACAAATTTAAACAGACGCATAAGTGGTCCGTAACAATGTATCCGATAGTTTTCTACACGTTTATCTCTATCTTACATTCAAGGTCACTTAAGATTTGGCCTCGTCTACATAAGCGTTTGTTTGAGCCATATACGTAGAACCATCGACAAGTTCTGCAACATGCTATTTTCAGCTTGTTACGCATCACTTTGTTAGACGTCCATCCTTTGCGCAATTAACATTATTTTCATTCGTTAGTTGTACACGGCGTTTTTGTATATCGCCGTGACGATATGAATTTTATTTTATTTTCGAAAGAGGATTTTGGATTAACTGACTTAAAAAATGAATATCAAATGATAGCGGTGTTTGAAACAATGAGTTATTAACAATCGGTACATGACGGCTTCAGAAAGTAGACATCCACTCTTCAGAGGATTGTGGTCCAGGAAAAGAGGTTACGTATTTCAGTGATTCTGTAGATTTGGAATTAATGTATAACATATTTATGATAATTATAATTATAATAATTATAATTATTGTCAAGGGGAAAATTATTTATGCACCGCCAGAGGAGAGAGTATGTCCCATGGTGTGTGGAATTCTCACCCACTAAAAAACCCACCTCTCATTCAGTCATAGAAATCATACCCTGCCTACTTCAGGGTCTAGCGTATTGCGCCTTCATGGGGTTCATTTTAGTCTATCTCTCATAAACTCCTGCATGTTGGGTACAAGTTAGGCCTGTCTTTTCGTTCCTTGCAGAGCTACTGATCGAATGTAGGAACGCGGTTTTAACCCGCCATGCCACGAAGTCTTCTTTGGGATGAACTCGCCAAGCTCCATTTCTAGAGATCTCCTCTGTCTTGTAAAGCTGCTGCGTTTTAGAAAATCCTGCAAGGTATCTTCATGGAGAAATCACCGTACAGGTATTCTGGCTTTGCAACTTTCCAATTCTGTGGAGGTAGGCGTAAAATTGTCACGACCACTGACGAATGTGTTAAATCCACGTAGCTAACCTTGTCGTGCTGATTACCCTGTCTTATCAAATGGGTGCTTGATTTGCTCTTCGTAGAGCTTCGAATCCAGCCTCCTAACTAACTTAACCGCCTTATTTATCAGTATAGGTCCATCACCCACTTGCACATGTGTGATTGTGGGGATCCGTCACCGGGGATGCAATACTGTTTCCGTCTTTTCCGTAGCTAGATCCAGGCCGAGAGCTCGCTCGTCGCATAGCTTGATTCAGACTTCTTTGTGCATACACTCACCACCACCATGTTATTTGCGTAGCCTAAAGGAAACTGTCTGGTCGCATCACCATCCGTAAGATTTCGTAGTAGGATACGTACCAGATTTCGAGACCCATAACTGAACCTTGGGCGGCCCCGGCGGTAATCTCGTACCTACGAGATCCATCTGTGTTGTCACATTTTAGTACCTTATCACTCAGGTAATATTCCTTCATACGGAGGAGATACTGTTGGATCCGGAAGAAGTGTTCTAGAGCCCTAAGCACGTCACAACACCTTACGAAAGCATTCCTTATATCCAGCGTTGCCAGCAGGACTATCCTTCTTGAATAGTTATTTTCCTTCTGAACCGCATGGAAAGTACTGATTACTTCTTCTGTTGCCCCAACAGTTGATCGAAACTCCGTATTTATCTGTCAGACAGATCTCTTATTGTTTTTAATGGCCGTTATCAGCAATATTTCCAGACACTTTCCTACTATATCGAGCACGAACAAAGGTCTGCAGTGTGATGGCATGCCCGGGTCACGCTTATTTTGCTGATAAGTACCAGCCTCTGCACTTTCCACCGTTTGGGAAAGATTCTCTCGCTTAGGCAGCTGTTGTACATATTAAGGAGTATCCGTGGGCACTAACGAGCAGTCACCTTCAGGACTCCTGTCCGGCACCGAGGCTCTGTCAGTTTGCATGAAGCCAGCTACCTCCTTCAATTCTTCCTCACTAAATAGGGGCAATCACCTCTAGCCCGTTACGTCACTAGGAACGTCATTCCCCTCGACATTGCTGTTGAGTTTGACGTCTCTTTGTACATGTAATATGTATGTCAGATAATAATAATGTTAATTAACAACAACAACAACAACAACAACAACAACAACAACAACAACGACGACGACGACGACGACGACGATGATGATAATATAATAATAATAATATGTTAATAATTTACAGAATAAAAATTTACGGCCTTAAAAGTTTGCAAATTTTCTGAGAATAACGTAGATAATTTGATTAAAAAGTAATTTCAAACAACCAAAACAAATGTTCAAGAATATATTTAATGAACTTAACGTAACGTAACGTAACGTAAGAATAGCCTTAACGTAACCATTATCATCTACGATCCACACGTAAACCCTTTTCCTCACAACTCAATGAAATGTTACTTTTTCAGTTGATAAGATATTTTCCCATTTCAATTCAATAATATAGAGCGAGAATGTCTTTGTAATATTCCACGCTATCCTAGCCGTGTATGTGCGCACGGGGGATGTTTTATGTATGTGCGTGTGTGTGCGCGTGTGCGCACGCGTGTGAGTGAATGTATGTGCAAGTAACAAGAACAAGACATACGTTCGAGGTAAAATGTGTGTTGTTTGTTCTACTTCAAAAAAGCAAGTCGATGTATAAATAAAATTACAAATTCAATAGCTTCAGGTCGGATGAAAAGAGGCTTAACGAAAGGACACAACAAAAGTTTCTTTCTCTTTTCAAGCCGTATCTCGTCTTACAGGCTGTATGCTAACATTCAATATCATTTTTTCTGTGTGTTATAAGGAGTTCTACAGTGGTGTAGGGACGCTTTGAAGCTTGACAATTTACACGTCGTTGTCTTTCTGTAGACATTTTTCTGTTTATCATATTCATAACATGTTGGACTATTGCTTTGAAAACTGTTTCTACCGTATATAACGTTTCAGACATACCACGCTGACGATGAGACTTTGTGCTATCAAACGTTTTCTCAGTATTACGTTTGTTTAAACTCTAATGTCTGTGACAATACTTTGAGCGTAAGCCCTGCGGCCGTAAACTCCGCTCCTGCAATAATAGGGTTTACGTTTAATGTTTCCATTGGCTATTGCCGCTTTGTCGGTCTCTCACCGTTTTATGTTTTCCGTGAGACTTTTATTGCCTTGACTTTTTCTCGACTTTTCGCTTTAACCACGCGTTAAGTAAACATAAATTCGTTTTATTGTACAGTTAGGAGGTCACTGACCAGACCAGATAAGACTATTGTGAACGTTCAGAAAATCTAATCATTTAATATTACACATGTCATTTTATGAATAGTAAAGTTTTTTTTAAAGAACTGTTTTTGTAAAACATTAGGATGATAATAACATTTTAAATATTAGTATACTATTGAACTGCAAACAAAATATTTAAGTAATTGCACGACATTAAGTATAAAAAGTCATTAAATATTATCGGCAGGTTAGACTGACACACTTAATGTAATGAGAACAAACTAATATTCTTTAACAACGTGAGAGCAATTTTAATTTGTAATAAACATAATACTGAATTTTATAAAAATGTTTCCTAATTTCACTTTGAATAAGAGCACAGTTCTCTCTGTCTCTTGTGTCAGTGGGCACGCGCGCCCACACACACGCATGTATGAATATTAAAAATAAATAATATTTTTATTTTCCCAGAGTAAGTTTTTTATTTTCATTACTATTACAATGCTTCGACATTTATGTATACTGTCGTCTTCATATTACAAAATGTATATATTTCATGCATGTAGAGTGTATACATGCACAGGAGAACTGTTCATATATGTAAGTATATGTACATGCATGCGTGTATGCGCGTTTGTCTGTGTTTTGAATTATCCAAAATTGACACCCAATATTTTTGTATATGTACTAACGCTTTACGAGGAACTGTATTCCATAGCATAATAATATACTATTATGTGTGAAAGGGTAAAACGATATGACTGATTATGGCATTTAAAAGTCTAGAAATTTTAATAGTGGCTTATATAAATTTTAATTGAGCAAAGTTTTTGTAAGTGCATACAACTTTAGTGTCCTTGGCTGTATTAGTGTTCTTTTTTATGAGTTCATTTTAATAGTTCCCTTTATTATGAAGTAATTTGTACACTTATGGATTATTATTCATTAAATATTACCGAATTTATTTTGTTTTTTAATTATACATTTTTATGTGATGCAATTTTAGGACCATAGTGTCATGGAACATGACATTGGAATAAAGTCACACACATGGTGGATGTTCTGCCCTACGTACAGGCAACAGATCGAATTAAACATGTTTAAAACAGGGAGCGCGCGCACTCAAACACACACATTTCTATGAACATTCTAATTGGATATGGAGTGTAGCAGAGAGTAAAGCATTTGATAACATATAAAGATTCTAATAAATATACAAAGCGAATAATAATTAGAGATTCCATGTTTGAACATTATAAATTAGTTGATTAGGAACATTGTTAAAAATGTTAGTTTTAACTATTTCTAGGCTTGTAAAACAACTTTAAGTTCTGTAAACTGATTCGCAAGCAAGTTTAGCCGCGTTTGTAGTGCGCATGTTTGAGGGTACGAAATAATTTATGGGATATTCATTAAATCACTTTATTTTAAATAACTTTCATGATGCAGAAAATTTTTAGATGAGATTTATATCAGAATGTCTGTAATAAAAAGACCTAACTGATGACAATAGTTATTTTAGAAATTAGTAAATAAATGTAGACCCTATTCATATTGTAGGTAAAAAGGTTTTATGACAATAAATTCAGTTCTAAAAATAATCATGTTTTTGAACAAGAATTGTTCTGTTTTGAATCCTTCTTGGGCAGGAACATTTATTATCCGTAATAAAATATGAGTAGAGGTTACCGAAGAACCAACAGGCCTACGATTACAAGAATTCAGTCGATGATAATTACATTAAGCGGGTAGATCAGTCTCTCTTCGAAACCTATAACGTGTGAACGCTATGCTGATACAGGCGAACGTCTGCCAATCGCGATTAACCCACAAGTTACATTTCATAGAGTGACAGCAAGTAATATTGTAAGTGCTATTCCGTGAAAGTTTAAGATATTCGATTAGGGTATAAACACTTTAAGCCTACTAGATAAAAAAGTGCATAATACACTTTCAGCAGTAACGACTTCTGTCCGCGGTGAAAGTACTGGTATAACTGTGCTCGTAGATACACTCCCAAAAGCGACCCTGAGGCTGGACAGAGTATATCAACCCATGTACTCATCCAGATCCAGGATCTTCCAGGAACAATCCGTCGCCTGAAGGAGCTGCAATCGACATTAGAAGTGAACTTGTATTATTAATACAATCATAAACATATTATTTAAAAGAAAGAATTTATCACATCAGTACAGAGTTTTGTAGTAAATAGGAGAAAAAGAACTTTTAAATATTAATTTATTTCATTGTATAAAAAGTAAATTTTTAGTTGTGTTACATAGGTCAACAGAGACAAAGTAATTACTTTTTATAAACTGTATTAAAAGCTTCAGCAGATTGTCATAAAAGAATAGCATCAATAATAAATCCACTTCATTCTAGTACTGTAGCGTACAACTCCACTACTTATTCTATGTAACACCTATACATACATACATACATACATACATATATATATATATATATATATATATATATATATATATTGTGCTTATCCTTATATGGGAATTACTACTAACGGGCTCGTGTGTTTTGACTGACCTATTTCAATTATATATTTTTACTAATCCTTTGTCGATTTCTTCTTGTACTTGCTCTCTTAATTTATAGGGTATTGGATGTGACCTTTTGTTGAATGTCACATTTTCTCTTATGGGTAACTTGTATTGCACTCCTATTATCTTGCCAAGTTTATCTTCCATTGCTTCATTCAGTAACTGATGGTCCATTTCCTTATGCCTTTGCAATATTAATTTTATTTCAGCCTCCTGCTGGTCTAATTTATTATTCACACCATTTATTTGTTGTTGATTTGTCTCTTTAACTCGGTGTTCTGTTGATCCATTTCATCTTAATTCATAGAATATTTTTTTTTTTAGTAATAACTTTCATATTATGTCGTCTGTATTAATAATTAATCTAATATTTGTTCAATTAGTTTGCTTTGGTCAATACCCAGAAAATCAGTCCCTTTTTCCATATTTTTCATATTTAGTTCATTCGTTGTCAAATACATAAGTTGTCCTTGTTGCACGGATTATTATTGTGTCCATAATGATTTCTGTTCTTGTTAAATATCTCTCTGTCATCCTGTGCTGCAAGTTTTCTTCTACAATGTTTGCAATGGTATCAAAGTTTAGATCCATCACTTTATCGTCTGGTTTACTATACCATAATAATGGTTTACTATACTATAAATAATGTTAATGGTACATTATTTATCGGTGATGTCACTGACCTTTTGTTAAGTTTTTCTTTATCTGGTATTTTTAATTTAACTATTAATTTGGTTGTTTATTCTATGATTTTTTAATTCAGTCATTTCCCTGTAATTAATGATTGTGAGATTAAATACATTAATTAAACCACTCCTAATCATATCTAATTCTTCCTGTGTATTTTTCTGTTTCTTGGGACGTCTTTTACCTATTTTCTTCGTCTTCCCTTCCACATAATTATTATTCTCTTTGTTTCTGCTATGTTCATTCTTAGATAATAATACACTTTTGTCTTCTTTATTTTCTATTTCCTTATTACTCTCTTCTGTTTTCGGACTTACTTGTTCCCTGTTTTGATCGTTATTTTCTTTTATTGATTCTATTGACTGTTTCCTTTCAGCCTTTAACTGGTTAGTAATATCAGTCCTGAAAGCATTTTGTTGCTCAGAAAAAGCCTTAATCTCAGTCCTGAATTGGGCAAATTTAGCATTTAACTGGTTAGAATTATCAGTAACCTCAATCCTGAAAGCATTCTGTTGCTCAGAAAAAACCTTTAACTGGTTAGAACTATCGGTAATTTCATTCCTAAGTTGGTCTAATTTAGCATTTAACTGGTTAGAATTATCAGTCATTTGTTGGTCTAATTTAGTATTTTGTTGGTCTAGTTTAGTATTTTGTTGGTCTAATTTAGCATTTTGCTGGTCTAAACTGGCCCTTATTGCATCGATAATTGCCCTCACATCTGGTTGTTCAATTTCCCTATGGGGTTGTTCCATTTCATCTTCCTCCTCTTCAGCACTATTACTTCTTAATTTATATCTTTTATCCTGTTTGTTAGCCATGTTACAATATTTAAATTAATTTAACTACAAGTAAATTTTTTATTCTAATTAAATTTAACAAAATTATTTTATTGTAATTTAATTAATTCAGTTTACCACTATTGCCTATTATTTAATTTATGTTATTTGGTGCTGGCTTAAAGAAAATCTTTGCTTTCACGTGTGGGCCTCATTTAATGTACTAAATCGAGTTCCTTTCCGTTCTTGGTTTAAAGAAACTGTTTAGGATTGGTTAAAAGCCACACGTTGGTTGCGTCATTTAATGTACTGATCTTATTTACAGTATTGTAATTAAGATATGTCACAAATTGTTGAGCGCCATTTAATGTGCTGTTATTTATTATAAGTATTGTAATTAAAATATTTAATTACAGATATTACTTTTTTCTATCTGCACACAAAAAAAAACTCTATCTCAGGTCGACAATTTTTAATTTGATTTATATTATTTAATACTGGGAATGATTTATTCTTTTCTTTAATCAGGACCAAATAACGTTAGTTCATCAATTTTTTAAATAAATAACAAGGTAATAATATTTACCGTGTAAATGTGAATAGTTTGAATCTGAGCTCTTCACAACTGCAATGGGTTCAATTCTTGCTTATGTTTATCATCTTAAATATAATGAAAGGCTTTGTGTTTTATTCCTTCTCTTGTATTTTTTATTAGATTAAATGTCGAATTCTATTTCTTCTTTGATTACTAAATTGATTCTTCTTTTAAATATCGAATTTGATTGGGTTGACTATCAAATTATATTCCAGGACAGGCTTCCTCCTTTATATCGGTATTCTATAAATGATATGTTCAGACTTCTTGAAAATATTGATGTATATTAAGTAGTGTAAAAATTATAAATCTTTCAATGTTACAGGTTTATATTCTTATATGTTTATTAGATTGAATATCAATGTTAACTCCCTTCTTTTAAATGTTTCCTATATTAAATACAAAATTAAACTCTGTTATAAGACCACTCTTAGATGTTTCTCATAATAAATATAAAATTTGACTTTTTGATGTGGCTCTTCTTAAATATAAAATTAAACTCTTTTAATGTGTATCTTCTGAGGTATAAAATTAAACTCTTTTAATGTGTATCTTCTGAAATATAAAATTAAACTAAACTAATTTTCTTCAATTTCAATACAATTCAATTCTAACAATTTACTATTTGCCATTTAGATACCTAACTAAATTCGTCACATCTTTCCATCATATGACTCTGAAAAACATATATAATTCTATTAATTATTATTAATTACATTTATTTGATTTTTTCCATTATCCATTATAATTAATATATTTTAGATTACTATTCTATTAATCTTTCATTTTATTTTAATGTTTATTTCAAATTTAATATAATAATTGTCAACACATATTTCTTAATGCTGTTCTATATAATATTGGAGTCTACCTCTAAGTTGGTCGTGACTAACAACTCAGTTTTTTTGCTTACAATTCTAACATATGTTCACAATACTATTAAATTTATACCTTTTCTTCTTTTAAAATTATTATTTTACTCTTATATACTGTGGTGTATTTTAACAGCAGTACAATATATATATATATGTGTGTGTGTGTGTGTGTGTGTGTGTGTGTATTAGTAGGCACTATAAAACAACAGTATAGGCCTACAGTCGGAAGCCTCTGATGTAATAATGAGACACTGTCTCTGTGCACCAATCTGTAAAGTCACGTCGTCACATGAAGTCCAAGTGGAGGCGACGCTACCACGGTTAGTATTCATCAACTGCAGCTTATCACCTTAAATGAAGACAACCCGTCATGTAGTCGTCACTTTGCTGTTGGTATAGCCTTTGTTCAAGTCAACTGCACAAGCATGTCAGTAATCTAACTACACTGTTGGAGATAAAAATTAATTACGTCAGATGACAGTTGTTTTCATTGAGTAATGGTTTAAATACCTTAAACTGAAAGGTGGGGTCTATTCAATACTACGCACTGCCGCGGCCTCGGCTACTGCTTCCTCGTCACTCGTAAACGCCAACCGATCACACTTCTGTACACAAAACAATAACTAACACCAATTAAACTGTTTGTAACGTTGCAATATATATATATGTTTGTGAGCGTGGCAACTCGCCCTGCACACACACACACACACACACACACACACACACACACACACACACACACACACACACACACACACACACACACACACACACACACACACACACACACACACACATTTTTTTTCTTTTCAAGTCCCACACTTATATGTTACGTTTAGTTTGCAGACCAAATGTACACCAAGTTTGTAATACCATTCTGATATAGCACAACAATTGTGTAATGGTATTAGTAGGTCTAATAATAATAATAATAACAACAACAACAACAACAACAATAACAATAACAATAACAATAATAATGATAATAATAATAATGATAATAGATTATTCATTAATTACAAGAATAACAACAATGATTTTTTTTTTAATTTTTGTAATTTTTCGCTTTTAAATCGATGCAGGGCTCTCACTCACTCCTACAGTCTACCTATCCTCTAACTGAGACAGAAGGACACTTAGTAGAGTAAACCAAGTATGAGTATGATAGAACGGTTCATTAAAACTTTAGTATATCGCACTTAGAAAAGACATATTCCTGAGGGATTTAGTGTAACTAGTGAGAAATCGATTGTGACGAGAAAGAATAGAAGACAGCAAATTTTGAGTACTAAGGATGCTACAAATAACGCTGCAAAATTAATGTGGCGGGTCAAGCCAGTGAAGTCAGAAAATTCCATCTCTCACTGTCCGTAAAACCTCTTTTTGCCCTTAAGCAAGTGAGGACGTCAACATTGAGATTGGCAGCTTCAGTGCATTTCACAACTGGACTAAGTGATCCTGCATGTGCACCAATAAACTTGGATCTTACACGAAGTGTGTAGGTAGAGACCTTCAAACCAGTAGTCATAGCCTGTCAGCGGGACGCCAAGCGTGTGAAGTTCGATCATACATATTTTCTTAGAAATATTTCTAGTCTTATACGCATTTATTTATGTTTGAATACGTATGTATTGTTGACGTCTGAGCTGAACAGTATTGTTACGACGGTCTCATGGATCGTCGTATGGTACAATGGAAACAAAATACAGACACCAAATGGAGTAATTACCAGCTTTAATTAGTCAAAAACATCAAAGTGAAATCAACAAGGTACCCTCATACATTAATTCAATCAAATTCTCCACCCGCAATAACAATGCCAACTATTAATATTTCGACACTAATTATAACACAATAATCACTTTCCACTAATCGACTACAACCACTTGATCCGTACTCCACAATCTCGCGAGATGTAACCAACTTCTAAGCAGTCCGCTGTTGCTTATATAAGTCCCGTAGACATTCCAGAATAATTTTCAGTTCTTTTGGCGGTGTGCCAGCATAAGTTTTGTAGTTAACAAGCACTCGAACAGTCTGGAAGGCATTCACCTGCGTAGCACCTGCCGAGATGGACGCAGGACCTGCCGGGATAGCCGCAGCACCTGCCGAGATAGCCGCAGCACCTGCCGAGATAGCCGTAGCACCTGCCGAGATAGCCGTAGCACCTGCCGAGATAGCCGTAGCACCTGCCGACTTATTGAGAGCGTTACGTAATTTCGTAGCAGTATCAATAATTTAGTCACAAGTTTTATAAATATATTTATTAAAATTTATTGATTTTTCGTTGTCAATGCATTAAATTGGTACCAATTATTTGGAATATAAAACTATAATTATAACGCCAATGAATTTACTAAGTTATAATTAATAACGAATAAATCCTGAAATTTACTTGAGGGTGCCTGTAGTACTGAGCTGTCCCATTTTGCTCTAGGTTGGCTCTGTGTATTCAAAGGTAAATACACGTAACACGAGTGTTTATATTGACAAACCAATGTTAGGGAATTATAACTACAATTGTCTAATATTCATTCGATGCCCAGCGGACGTGTTCGTGGATAGTTTAGTTACCTGTGTCCCTTTTACATGGATATGTTATGTCACGATTTAGTAGAAAACATTTTGAAGAGGGTTTTGAAATAAACGTGTTGAAAGATCCCGTTAAATAACCAAACCACGCTGGCGTATGTACAGGAGAGTGACATCGTTGATCTGTATGGTTTAAAGTTTGATGGGAACTGCAATCACGTTGTAATCGATATTACCAATGATGCACCTTGTTTGGGAACACGTATTCGTGTTAAAACAATGCATACGGGGTACAATGGTAATAGTTTCAATACCGTTGGGATAGCTGATGTTTAATTTAATTAAACGATAATATGATGCATTTCCAAATGCAAACGTTACTGAGAATTTTCAAATAGAGCATTATCTAGGAACAAATAAGCGTTATTTGATTTTATGTTTGTAGGAATCATACCCACCATGCCAATAATGTTATTCATTCTGTGTGCTCTATAATGTATGTTACAATTATAATGTCTGCTATCCAACATGGACAGTTGAGTGGAATTGTAAATAGGGACTTGTAATTACTATTTGTGCAAAACGATATAAATTACAGCAGGCAAGTTGCAGAACGATTGGACATTGACAACGCATATATCAGAGTATATGACAGTTCTACGTATCCGATGGGATTATACCAAAATCACATAGACATGCCAAATAAAATTTCCAAGGAAAATAAGTAATATATAAATTTTGTGCAACATCGTCGAGTGAGAAAATTTATAAATTTTAAAAATAAAACCATCTTACGCAAAGTCTTTCTTGATAGATATCTTCTACACTTTTAATCGGCTTGATAGACTCGGCTTTTAATCGTCGGAGTTATCTGAATGAAGTAAACGTCGTTTGAAAGAATAAAGATGGGTCGTCTGGATTAAATAAAGATGGTTTGCGTGGATTCCGAAAACAAAATGAAAGTTTAAGGAAAATATCTTAGATCACGTTACTCAAATACAATATGCTGCGTATATCCAAATTAGACGCAGAATGGAATACACCAAAGACATTATTTGGCCAAAGAGTGGGAAGAAATGGATAAAAAAATACACAAAGCAAGCAGTAATAGAGGACGCACTAGAATTTCCTTGAGCATTGACGTCCAAGAATCAATGGTAACTAGAGGAACAAAGGAACAAGAAAATATTCGTCATGATGCCACCAGGGGAAGGATAGAACCGTACAGGTTAGGGCGCAGACGTACTGTGTGAGGTTAATAATATTTCTTTATATTGTAACTAATCGTTTACGTGTGTGTTGTTTGTAAAAATTAATAATTAATAGGGTTAATTGTGTTTAATTGTAACTTCTCTTATCAGTTACGGGTAAACCGTATTTCGCTCTGTTGCATTCAAATGTTGCCGCCTCGCCACCTGATTGGCGCACGGCTTTCTGCAGTGTTGACTCGGCTAACGTTTTGCTTTGACGCTTTCACTTCAATAAATTCTTAGTTGTTATTGTAAATTAATTGAATCAAACATACAGAATTGCAGATTGAGAACATTTATTAACTCTTTAGAAGATTCCAATTACTTTATGATACATCAAATTTGTTTTCTGCACCGGCTATTACACTTGTTCGGTTGGTACTTGCTCAGTTACCGTGTTTGTATACAATTCGTCAGTAACGTTAGTTTACAGTAAATATGGTTTTTCTCAGGGGTGTTAAAAAGTCCTTTCGGCTACAGAAATATATACTTACGGCTAACACACACAAATTTATAACAATTCTTAATACTAGTTACATAAACAAATTAATATCTTGCCATATTCAAGTAAGTAATTACCAATGAAAACTTGTAAAGAAATTTTGGGTTAGTTTTCGTTTGTCAAATTTATTTATCAAAAGGTTTGTCAATTATTTATTATTTTTTGCTTTTAATAATTGCTAATCGATTAAAGTTTCAATAGTGATTTTAACAAAGCATTTAGTTCTGAATCGGAATAGTGATCAGTGAAGTGAAATAGTTATTTACTAATTTTGACCAAAAATTGTGAATTCGATAATGGGATTATGTTTATACTCATCGATTTTCCTGCTGAAGATCCTGATGTCGTCTTCTTCTTCCGGATAACTCCTGAGGTGTCGTCTTCTTATATTCTCCAGAAGTTTATTCCTCTCGTCTCGATGGGTTTCCTCGCTGACTCCGGCCTCGCACTCCTTAGGTTATCGTCCGTCTTCTTCTATGATCTATATTCCGATGATCTTCATTCGGTATCCGTTGTCGTCTCTCTTCTTCGTTGCGTCCTTCCGGCTTCTTCAGATAATTATGGTTTGTTGATAATTTTTTATTAAACAAAATTCTGTTCAGGATTCCCTGGGCTGTTGTTGTTATCTCCGTTTGGTTTAAATTAAGTTAAAATTTAGTTTAGTAATAAAATTTTAGTGCGAGAGCTGCTCGGTCCACTCTCGGCGTTGGTCAATAATACAGTAATGAAAATCTAACGGTTTTTTGACAATAAATTTCTGGTTGCTATGGTTACCTAATAAATTATGCTAATTTTCATTGGTCATTAACTTAAGTCATTGTTATGTTTTAACGTCTTTTTTAGTCTAATTTTACCAAAATATCTTCAAATGAAGATTTCTATCTTATACTAATAGCTAGAGTTATTACATGAGTACCATTCTTCCTAATTTTTCATGATGATCATTTTGATATCCCTCATGCCCACTTTTGAATAGCTAATTACATTTTTATTATTTTTCACATCTATATTTTACATATATTTTATTCAAAATTAGTTGTTATTCATATATCTTGGTATTAGAAATACTCCCTTAATTGGTTTAACCATTTGGTATACTCAGCTTTAACTTTGGACTATTATTTGTTCTCAAATCTATTAAATTTATATTCAACAGTTAGGCCTAGAGCCTAGATTTTATTCTACTCCCATCTAACATTTCTTAATAACATATTTGGTAACTCTAATACAATTTTATAAACAAAACAAGCAATAAACATCAGTATTCCTAACTCTAACTCTTATTATAAAAATATTCCTTGTCAGGTTCTAGCCTGAAATAACTTTTAACTACCTTTTCTGTTTTTTACTATTATCTTGCTTATCCTATAAATTACTACATTCTATGGTTCTTTGAACAATAACAAAACTCTTATAATACTACTGTTAAACTGTGCCTTACTCGATATGTCTTGTCTACTAATCCCTTCACTTAAATACAGCGTCTGTCCTTCTTATTTTACTATTCATTCTAATAACTTAATTTTCACCTTATTATATAATTCTGACATCCTATTACCTAAATTCATAATAGCACAATCAGTTTAATCTTACTTGCTAACATAAAGTTTATCAAAAATTGTTTAGCTGTTTATTATAGTCTGCTTATAAAATATTTTATTCTACACCCCCACTGCACTTTTCCTTTCCTGGAAGGTTTCTTTACTTATTATCACTATCACTTTTTCCCATTATATGCTATACCTAGCATTTCATCACTTATTTATTTTTACACACATTTTTAATTTACTCACTTGTTTATTCACACGATTTGTCTGATTATTTTGATATCACTGTGTGATTATGGGTCATAAATAACTAGTTTACTTTCAAATCACTCTGATCACTTTTAGTTATTACTTAATTATTGCTTTTGTTTGGCTCAAAGCATCGTTTATTGGCTTTGACTATTATCATCACTATTAATTTGGGTATGGTTAGTTTCTAACTCCCTACCTTATATTATATAAGTACATTCTTTTATCAACAAAATATACATGACATTATTACTTTCCATTAATCTTATTATCCTAGGTAAATCTCATCTATTACAATTATCAGTTCATTATTTAAATTACAATATAATGGTAATTATTTGGGATTATTTGATTACACTTAGGTCTCGGCTTCTTCTTCATTGTCTCTTGGTTCCTTTGGTATTTATCCGATCTATTGTGTCCGGTCATTGTCAGTTTAATAGTCATTTGTCATTTATTGGGTTACTGGGTTATTGGTCTCTAAGTTTATAAGTTTTTGCCTCTTATTCTTATCTTAAGCTTTTTATTTTATAATTAAATACAATTGGATCTTCACTACCTTATGTCATGTTACATAATGCATCGCCACCAAAATTGATTATTTCGAAACAAAGATTATTAGATTTTTTCTGAAATCATCAATATAGTTTATTTTATCAAGTTGTTATGATTCAGGAATTCGTCAATCGCTACTTCTTCTGCATTCATTCTTTATTAAGTCATGGTTCATAATATGATAATTGGTATTATTTTCTTTCTTTATTATTCCCTTTTATGTTCTATTTCCCTAAAATTTTTCTTCTCTCTCCTTCATATAAATTGGTACTAGCCAGAGGGCACGTGCGGCTCTATTACTCTGCTATCCATTTATACACATTTTGAGTTCAGAGGCCTTGCCTATCTGCTCAATAACATAAATAATTGTTGGATGTACCTCAACATAAAATCATCACATAATAATATTCATAATAATTATAATAATAGTCATTCATTTCCGACTCACATAATATTAATACAATAAAACACTTTTGGGATTAATTATTCTCTCTTTTATAAATCTCATGACTTTTTCATCTCAATAACTTATTTGAATTCCTTTGTTTAAGCTTATGGCGATATTTAATAGGTATTTTGCATTATTTCAATGGCTAATTTTATATGGTAGTGATTTTATTTGTCATCACTTTATTCCTCATTGTTATTTAAAATTAACATTGTAGCTGGTTTCTGGCTCACTTATATTTTCTGTTAATTGTTCAGTTAATCTGTCAGACTTGTTTTTTATTTGATTGTCTTGTCTTTTCTTTTGTGAAACATTAATTTTTTTTATTATTCCCTTTTGTAATAGGGTTGGTTAATGATGTTATGTAGCGTCATCATTATTTGTGTAACATTTAATTATTTTGTCTCAATTTTTTATGATATTTCATTATACATATTTTTCAAATTTACATGGGTTTACACATTTTGTTTCACACTTGGTCGTAAGTTTAGCCTTACTTTGTTTTGAATTTAGCTTATCTTTCTTTTAAATTCCCTTTCATTTATAATAATAATAGTTCCACTCAAATACTTATTGTAAGTTGTGCTTACATTTATTTTTGAATTTTGATAATTGTTACTTTCAAAATTCTCTTTAATTTTCTGACACTGGTTCATAATACTTTTTTAAAGAAGACTGGTTGTAAGTCCCTTTTATTTTCTTAGTTGTGATCTCACTTATAACATAGGTATTATTTTTGTTGTCTTTTAATATGAGATAGGGCCCATTGTATAATAACAGCAATTTCTTTGTGATTCCCTCTCTGGAACTTGGTAATTCTCGGTTTCGTATTAGTACCTTTTCTCCTTCATTATACCGGATTGCCTTCGGTTGCATTTTATGATATTTAGCCTTTTTCTTTTCTGTTTGCTCTGCTATCTTACTATAGAATTTGGCGTTATCAAATTGGTATATTGGATTGGTGGGGAATTGACAAGTTCTTCTATGGCTCGAGGTGGTGGTTTTCCGTACATGATGGTGTAAGAGGTATCCTTAATGGATTCATGATAGGCGAGATTTATGAAATTTTCGGTGGCTTCGAAGTATTCGCTCCACTTACGTTGCTGATCGTGGCAGTATGTACGAAGAATCCTCCCAGCTTCACGGAGCACTCTTTCCGCTGGGTTGCTGTTCGGGTGGTAAATTGAAGTCTTGTATGTTCGGATACCCAGATCCATTAATGTGTCTTTCCATCGTCTTCCCCGGAATTGGGTACCATGGTCAGTGATAATATTCGTGGGACTCCCCACCTCAGTAATGTATCTTTGTGTGATAATGTTCAATACCTTGTTTGTAGTAGCACGGTTGATCGGGTATAATTTAATAAATTTTGAGTAATGGTCCATGATAATGATTATGAATTTGTGCTGCTTTCTACCTCCACTTCGTGGCATAGGTCCACATATGTCTAAGAAGACTCGTTCCATTTTATTTGTAGAGGTTATTGGTTGCATTACCCCTTCCTTCCTGTCGTTGTTGCATTTAACAAGCTGGCATATGTGACAGTTTCTTATGGTCTTCCTTACCCTCCGGTTAATGTCTTTCAGATATGTGTGCTCTTCTAACGCTTTTGTCACCTTCAGTGCTCCCATGTGTCCGTACCTGAGGTGGTATTCCATTATGGTCTCCGCTGCGGTTTCTTTAGGTATCATCAGTTTCCACGTATCCTCGTTGGGTTTAGTTTTAACAAACAAAATATCTTCATGTACACAATAGTAATGAGTTGCTTTTTCTTCTTGTCGATCTAGCCTCTCTCGGATTTGATTTAATTTTGTATCCTCTTTCTGGTGTTGTTTCACTTTATTCACTATCACTTCTAGGTCAGCGTTATTTTTCATAATGTTAAATACCTTCACGATGGTCTCCTTCTCTCCATCGAAGGTTTGTTGATCTGTGTTAATTCGTGATAGAACATCAGCTGCTGTGTTTTTGCTACCAGGGATATACTCCCAGTTGATGTGATATTCTTGGAGAGCAAGAATCCATCTGGCTAATCGACCATGGCTGAGTTTGCAGTTCTTCAAAAAGGAAATAGATTTATGGTCGGTGCGCACGGTGATAGGATATCCAAGAATGTAAGTCCGAAATTTTCCACAAGAAAAAAGACCACACTCAACAGTTCTTTTTCGGTTACATGATAATTGCGCTCACATTGGTTTAATGTTCGGCTGGCGAAGCTTATTACTTGGTGGTTTCCATCTTTGTCTTCTTGGTAAAGCACCGATCCCAAGCTAATGTCGCTTGCGTCGCAGTTCATGTAAAAGGGTCTATTGAAATCTGGGTGGTTTAACATGATTGTGTCTAGGAAGTGGTTTTTGATAGTGTTGAAGATCGTTTCCTGTTCTGGACCCCACATCCACTTGTTTTTGGATGATAGCTGTGGTGATAGTTTAGTAGTCAGCTCTGAATAATTTTGCTGGAATTTTCTGTAGTAGTTACAGATGCCCAGGAACGACTGTAACTGTTTCTTATTTTTAGGGGTAGGAAAACGTTGAATGGCATCTACTTTGTCGATTGATGGTGTTATCCCTTGTCGTGACAGGTTGAATCCAAGGAATTGGACTTCTGCTGCTATCAGCTTAGACTTCTGTAGTTTTAATGTCACTTTGTTGATGGATAATTTTTCTAACACTTTCTCAACTCTCATACAATGCTCCTCCCAATTTGATGAAGTGATCAGCAGATCATCGACGTATACAGTGGTATAGCTCATAGTTTCCGGACCCAGTATCTGGTCCATGCAGCGAACAAATATTGCTACCGAGTTTACCAGCCCAAAAGGTAGTCGCTTGAACTGGTAGTTCCTGCCTTCAAATATGAACGCTACGTATTTTCGACTGGCTGGGTGCAGTTCTACTTGCCAGTACCCGCAAACTGTATCCCAGGTGCTGATAAATTGCGTTCCATGGAACTTCTTGAGGATCTCCTCAATCTCACCAGGAGATGTCCTGTCGTTGATCAGTATTTTATTTATTTCTCGGGCGTCGAGACACAAGCGTACTCTTCCATCCTTTTTCGTAACAGCTACTATAGGACTGGTGTACTGCGAACAACTATACTCTATGATGTCTTCCTCCATCATTTTACTAATTTCTGTGCGCACTGCTTCCTTGGCTGCATACGCTATGGGGTAGGATTTTTTATTGAAATTGGCCACTTCTTTAAATTTCAACTCGCACTGATACCCCCGTACCTTTCCTAGTTGGTCGGAAAATACATGTCGGTACTTGTTGTAAATTCTTATTAATTTCTCCACCTCTCGCTCTGTTAATGGATTCCCATCTTGGGTTCCTCGAAACTGTCGGATTTCCTCCAATTTCCGATTCCACAGAATGTCATTGTTTACTTGACTGTCTGGCTTCACTTCCCACCTTCGGTCTGGTGAATCACAAATTGTTCTTATGCTATATATTGTACTTACTGGTATGACCCCTTTGCTACCAGTTAATTCAGCTACCCATTCTCTGCCTTCATATTTCATGGTTACCTTTAATAGTTCCATATCGATAACTGCAGAGTACTTTCTCAATATGTCACAACCGATTAGGATATCAAATGGTAAGTTGTGAGCAATTAAAAATATCATAGGCAGTGTCTCACCATTACTTATGACTTCTAGAGACACTTGTCTCTTAATGGTTTTATTTTGCCTCCCAGTGGCTCCAATTAAAATAATGTTACTTATTGGTAACGTGGGTAAGCTGATCTTACTCTCTTTTTGAATTTTGTCGTACATGTTTATATCAATTAAAGACACATTTGCACCTGTGTCGATCATAAATTTTACATTTACATTACATACCTTGGCGGTAACATAGGCAATTTCATTATCCGGGTGCTTGATTAATGAGGAATTTTCTTCCATTAGTTCCTCTCGGATATTTTTCAGATAATGGTTCTGAATTATTATGATAGTGTTGTCATTCGTCTCGTCTGTATGTGTAGTTAGTAACCCAATAGATCGGATCAGTGACGGGTCCTGTGGTATTCTCACTGCCGCTGCTCGTTTAAATGCTGGCCGTTGCCTTCGGCGCGGTCCTCTGTTCTGACGGGGTGATTATTCTCAGGGTTTTGCCTTCTCTCGATCGAGTGGTCATTGTGAGTTATTTGTTCTCGATTCCTTCTGTTCTCTTCGGCACTCCGGCTCCTCGGTCTTCTATAACTACGTCTCCCGTCATTTCTACCTTCTGCATTTACATAGTTTACCCGTCGTCTGTATGTTTGATTCTGTATCGACTGGTTATTATTATGGTATTGATTATTTGGTCTGTTATAACCACCTCCATTTTGGTTATTTCCCCTGTTGTAAGGACGGTTTGCATTGTTATTGTTGTTGGGGTAATTCGGATTATAATTTCTTGGGTAATTATTGTTGTTGTTGTGGTTATTGAACCCTCGATAATTATTGGGGTTGGCTGGCGGATGATTGGCCGGGGTGTGGTTTCCTTGCGGCCCACTTGGTTGATTCCGGTTGTCATAATTCCTGTAGCTTGGTGTGTTCTTCTGTCTGTTCAAGACATAATGTTTCTCCCGCTCATACTCTCCCAATAATGCGGCCATCTCTTGTATAGTCTTAATTCGTCCACTTAAACGGCTTTTTGTGATTTCCCCGTCGTAGTGGTACGCCAGTTGTGTCACTAGGCACTCTTCAGGGATGTTAGGTTCGAGGTTCCTCGCTATGCTTACCTTACCTAAAAAGTAAGCGGTTGGGGACTGTCCTAGGTAAGGGTCGAATCGGCCGTTGCTTATGTTGTTTCTCACCACGTGCTGAGTCGCCTCCGACCAGTATTTGTCTTTGAATTATTTTTTGAACTCACTGAAATTATTTATATCTGGTCTCACTGCCGTCCACCAATTGTCATGGACTTCTTTGAACATGTCGTCTATCATGCTCTTGATGATTGTCCACCGTGTCTCTCTGGTTCGGGCTAAGTTCTCCTCTACTCGTTCTATAAACTCAATTGGGTTGCGTTTATAGTTTTTAAAGTTTATCGTCTCTCTATTTTCGCTACATGATATATGTGAGCTCAAAATTTGTCGATCCTTCAGTGCATTGATCTCTTCCTGTAGGCGTAGTTCTCTTGCCCTAAATTCAGCTATTTTCCCTTCTTGGGCGGTTGTGGTGTCGTTCACTTCACTCACTGATGCATCCAATCTGCTATAGTTCTCTTCGACTCTAGTCTGTATTTGTTCTAGTTTGTTGTTGGTTTCTTTTTGGAGTCCTTCAACCCTCCTCTTACCTTCTCCCTCAACTTCATTCACCTTGATTAAAATTTCTTCTCGGACTTGCATCACTACTTCGCTGGTTTTCTCTATCTTCTCTTCCGTTTCCATTAAAGTTTGTTTCAGTTCTTCTCTGTACTCCGTCAACTGTTGCTGTAATGTATCCTGGTTATATTCAATTTTGTCGTTCAACGTTTCAATGTCCTCCTTCATGAGTCTCAAGGTTTCGCTGGTTTTCTCATTACTCTTCTCTATTTTTTCTCCTATTAGCTTATTCTCCTCCTTCATTCTTCCTTCTAAAGTTTCGATATTCTTTTTGTTACTCTCTTCATTCCTGTCGAATTTTTCGTTCAAGGACTCAAACTTCTTATTCAATTCCTCGTTATTTTGTTGTAATAATTTTTTATTGTCCTCCTTCATTTCTCTCTTGGTGCTGTCCAATTTCTTCTCCTGTTTCTTGAAATTGTCATTTATCGTTCCGAACTGTTCCATCATAATTTTCATCAGGTCGTCTAATTTCGTTCCTCCCGCAGTTCTTGTTAGTTCTGTCGGAGTTAATATTTCCTCCCTTTGTGTGGGTTCATCTATTTCCACAGGGGTTAATAATTCTTCTACATCTTCCACTGATGTTATTTCCTTTTCTTCCATTCTGGCACCTTTCTCGATCTCCTTTTCTAATCTCATTGCTTCCTCTTCCGCCTCCTTTTCGCGTAGCTTGGCCTGGTATCTGGTGTCGTGTTCTGCCCGTTCCATTTCTGTAGTCGCCGCTAGAATCTGTAAAGTTTAAAGGTATGTTTCCTTAACTATTCTACCCCTACTAGTTGGCGCGCCAATTTGTAACTAATCGTTTACGTGTGTGTTGTTTGTAAAAATTAATAATTAATAGTGTTAATTGTGTTTAATTGTAACTTCTCTTATCAGTTACGGGTAAACCGTATTTCGCTCTGTTGCATTCAAATGTTGCCGCCTCGCCACCTGATTAGCGCACGGCTTTCTGCAGTGTTGACTCGGCTAACGTTTTGCTTTGACGCTTTCACTTCAATAAATTCTTAGTTGTTATTGTAAATTAATTGAATCAAACATACAGAATTGCAGATTGAGAACATTTATTAACTCTTTAGAAGATTCCAATTACTTTATGATACATCAAATTTGTTTTCTGCACCGGCTATTACACTTGTTCGGTTGGTACTTGCTCAGTTACCGTGTTTGTATACAATTCGTCAGTAACGTTAGTTTACAGTAAATATGGTTTTTCTCAGGGGTGTTAAAAAGTCCTTTCGGCTACAGAAATATATACTTACGGCTAACACACACAAATTTATAACAATTCTTAATACTAGTTACATAAACAAATTAATATCTTGTCATATTCAAGTAAGTAATTACCAATGAAAACTTGTAAAGAAATTTTGGGTTAGTTTTCGTTTGTCAAATTTATTTATCAAAAGGTTTGTCAATTATTTATTATTTTTTGCTTTTAATAATTGCTAATCGATTAAAGTTTCAATAGTGATTTTAACAAAGCATTTAGTTCTGAATCGGAATAGTGATCAGTGAAGTGAAATAGTTATTTACTAATTTTGACCAAAAATTGTGAATTCGATAATGGGATTATGTTTATACTCATCGATTTTCCTGCTGAAGATCCTGATGTCGTCTTCTTCTTCCGGATAACTCCTGAGGTGTCGTCTTCTTATATTCTCCAGAAGTTTATTCCTCTCGTCTCGATGGGTTTCCTCGCTGACTCCGGCCTCGCACTCCTTAGGTTATCGTCCGTCTTCTTCTATGATCTATGTTCCGATGATCTTCATTCGGTGTCCGTTGTCGTCTCTCTTCTTCGTTGCGTCCTTCCGGCTTCTTCAGATAATTATGGTTTGTTGATAATTTTTTATTAAACAAAATTCTGTTCAGGATTCCCTGGGCTGTTGTTGTTATCTCCGTTTGGTTTAAATTAAGTTAGAATTTAGTTTAGTAATAAAATTTTAGTGCGAGAGCTGCTCGATCCACTCTCGGCGTTGGTCAATAATACAGTAATGAAAATCTAACGGTTTTTTGACAATAAATTTCTGGTTGCTATGGTTACCTAATAAATTATGCTAATTTTCATTGGTCATTAACTTAAGTCATTGTTATGTTTTAACGTCTTTTTTAGTCTAATTTTACCAAAATATCTTCAAATGAAGATTTCTATCTTATACTAATAGCTAGAGTTATTACATGAGTACCATTCTTCCTAATTTTTCATGATGATCATTTTGATATCCCTCATGCCCACTTTTGAATAGCTAATTACATTTTTATTATTTTTCACATCTATATTTTACATATATTTTATTCAAAATTAGTTGTTATTCATATATCTTGGTATTAGAAATACTCCCTTAATTGGTTTAACCATTTGGTATACTCAGCTTTAACTTTGGACTATTATTTGTTCTCAAATCTATTAAATTTATATTCAACAGTTAGGCCTAGAGCCTAGATTTTATTCTACTCCCATCTAACATTTCTTAATAACATATTTGGTAACTCTAATACAATTTTATAAACAAAACAAGCAATAAACATCAGTATTCCTAACTCTAACTCTTATTATAAAAATATTCCTTGTCAGGTTCTAGCCTGAAATAACTTTTAACTACCTTTTCTGTTTTTTACTATTATCTTGCTTATCCTATAAATTACTACATTCTATGGTTCTTTGAACAATAACAAAACTCTTATAATACTACTGTTAAACTGTGCCTTACTCGATATGTCTTGTCTACTAATCCCTTCACTTAAATACAGTGTCTGTCCTTCTTATTTTACTATTCATTCTAATAACTTAATTTTCACCTTATTATATAATTCTGACATCCTATTACCTAAATTCATAATAGCACAATCAGTTTAATCTTACTTGCTAACATAAAGTTTATCAAAAATTGTTTAGCTGTTTATTATAGTCTGCTTATAAAATATTTTATTCTACACCCCCACTGCACTTTTCCTTTCCTGGAAGGTTTCTTTACTTATTATCACTATCACTTTTTCCCATTATATGCTATACCTAGCATTTCATCACTTATTTATTTTTACACACATTTTTAATTTACTCACTTGTTTATTCACACGATTTGTCTGATTATTTTGATATCACTGTGTGATTATGGGTCATAAATAACTAGTTTACTTTCAAATCACTCTGATTACTTTTAGTTATTACTTAATTATTGCTTTTGTTTGGCTCAAAGCATCGTTTATTGGCTTTGACTATTATCATCACTATTAATTTGGGTATGGTTAGTTTCTAACTCCCTACCTTATATTATATAAGTACATTCTTTTATCAACAAAATATGCATGACATTATTACTTTCCATTAATCTTATTATCCTAGGTAAATCTCATCTATTACAATTATCAGTTCATTATTTAAATTACAATATAATGGTCATTATTTGGGATTATTTGATTACACTTAGGTCTCGGCTTCTTCTTCATTGTCTCTTGGTTCCTTTGGTATTTATCCGATCTATTGTGTCCGGTCATTGTCAGTTTAATAGTCATTTGTCATTTATTGGGTTACTGGGTTTATTGGTCTCTAAGTTTATAAGTTTTTGCCTCTTATTCTTATCTTCAGCTTTTTATTTTATAATTAAATACAATTGGATCTTCACTACCTTATGTCATGTTACAATATAAATATATTTTATTAAACAATTCTTGTAGATTTACAGTTTATTTGAACACGCACATACATGACGATATTGTATGAAGAACTTATGAGATCTGTAAATTAAGTAATGAGACTAAGTCAGTAAAACCTTTAATTTACAAATAAACTACATCTGAACTCTACCGCCTTCAAAATAGTTTACTTGGGAAGCCACACAGCACTTTAGACGGTTTTCAGACTCTTCATAGAAGTGCTGGAACTCAGAAACTAGAATCTCCTTTATCTGGTGGGCTACATTTTTTAAAGTGTTGTTTATCGTTCCAAAATGGTGTCCTTTGAGATATGTTTTAATCTCGGGAAGAGAAAGTAGTCACAGGGGCTCAAGTCAGATGAATAAGGGGGCTGAGAAACAACAGGAATTGTTTTCTTTGCCAAAAACTCATTAACTGACAGTATTGTTTGACAAGGCGCGTTGTCGTGATGGAGCATCCAAGTGTTCACGACGGCTGGTCTCACGCGGGCAGCTCTTTTCCTCAGCCTTTCAAGAATTTTTCGGTAAACATGTTAATTAACAGTCCTGTAGGCAAAAACTCCTTATGGACAATGCAAATTAGTATCAACGAAACAAATGAACATGGTTTGGTTTTCGTTTTGCTCATGTTTGCTTTTTTGGAACGTGGTGAGTTTTTTGTGTGCCACTCCTCGCTCTGGGGTTATGTTTCTGGATTGTATTCAAAGATCCACAATTCATCACCAGTAATAACATTTTTATTAAATCAGGATCGTTTTCAATTCTTCCTAGATGATCACAGCACATTTCCATCCTGTTGTCTTTCTGTTCAAGAGTGAGATTTTTTGGGACCAATTTCGCACAACCTTTTCTCATGCCGAATTCGTTTGTCAAAATTTGATAAACTGTAGTGTGGTTCAAATTTAATATTTAATTGTTATGCAATGATTCTGACGGTTAATCGTCGGTCAGACCGCATCAAGTCCCTGATTCGATCAACATTGTCGTCATCTTTCAGAGCATCTATCATCCTTAGTTGATTTCCGGCCATCTGAAAAAACTTTAAATCATCTGAAAACCTGTGCTCATGACAAAGCTTCATCTACATACGTCTTTGTCAATTTCGTAAAAGTCTCAGTATCTTAGTTTAACAAAAAACTTGGTTGCACAACGTTGCACGTAATTTATGTCACTCATTTTTATAACGCACAACAAAAACTCACTTCACAAAAAGAGTGTTAAGGTTTCACATGGCGACAGTAGACAATAAATATTAATACTCAATATCAATTAGCTGTTTGTCTAAGCATCTGTGTAAATGGAAACTTTACAGAGTTGCTATATCGACTGCTACATGATTAGTCTAATTACTTAATTTACAGACCTCATATTCCTACCCCGTATGAGATCGGAAACGTGCGTGCCGCGTCTGTAGCAGTGTTTCCAAGATAGGTTAGCGTCGTAATTTCGAAAGAGTGTTTACAATAAAACGAGCGTTTTTGTTTATTCAGCTGTTATTGAAGTTAAGGGTAACGAATTTCTAGCGTTTATTTATTTCACTGTTTAAGGCGACGAACTGCGCGATTTCGTAACAATATTGGTAGGCTGAGCTGAAAAACAACAAAAGTACGTAAGTGATTTTTACCACGCTGTAACCCCCAAAGCTGTTCCATACATTTAGGCATCATTCTACGCGGCAGAATAACGTAACGTTCTAGGTCATGCGAGATGCCCCGTCCATGCGTTACTAGACTTTTCTTCCGGCATCCTACTAAAGTATAATGCTATGCGGCGAAGTACAAATACTGGATTTCAAAGCGATTCAGTTCATCAGGCAGTCTTTGGCCACTGCAATCACAACTGCATCGGGCAGTTGACCGGACCCTGCAATCAGGTCACGGGCGCAAAGACGCAAAGCAAACCAAAGCTCAGTTCAGTTCAGACCTGGTGATATTAGAGGGAGGTTCGGAGTGTTTGTTATTGTGACTTGCGAATTAGTGGCAAGTGACTGTTGTGTTAATTAGAGCAAAACTGTTATAAGGTGAGCAAAATACCTTGAACCATCACTTAAAAATCTTAAACCACAAATGCTTAACTTGAAATATCCTTATAATTTTAACAAAATATGCTTTTTAACATAAAATTCTATGGTATTACCATATACTATATATAGTAACGCTTTACTAAATAGGTATATACTAAAGTAATGCTTTGGTAATTCATGTTAAATATCCATAAATAAAGTGTTAGTTTTTAATAACCACCTCGCCTCACACCCGACCCTCCGCTCAATCCACAAATGTTTGTCGCGAGTCGCATATGAAACCGAGAACAGCTCCTACAGTTGGCCTGATCAATTGCGGAGTACGACAAGGGTATTGATTTAAAAAAAACTTATATGAACAATGTAACATACAGTTCGGGACGCTTGTAAACGGCGTTTTTGATTATTTAGAAAAAATTAAGCTTGAGAGAAAAAACAAAAAACAATTATATGATTTTCTCTCGATAGGACTACAAAATAAAGTTTTATAAAATTTTAGCACCGATAGGGGAATTTCTCTTACACGTTGGATCCCCCCCCCCCCGAAAATCAACCTCTATTTTATTGCTGATTCAAGAGTCCAGTACCTCGTTACCTTCAGTCTCAATACACAATGCCAAACAAATACAAATATACATAAAGCGTTAAATAGAAAACAGTTGAACGACAATTATAATTATAAATATAATTTGGCCTTAACCACGGAAATAATAATCATATTTGTTTAATATTTCGAGCACGCCGGCACAAAATTTGTAGTTAATCGAAATTATTTAGTTTTTTTACCAGTTTACTACATCACCGACTATAACAATAGAGAAAGCCTCGGCTGCAACGAAATCCAACCGGAAGATGGACGTTTTACCCTAGGCGCCTCCAGAGGCTTCTTGTAGCCTTGTGGCCTCTGTAGAGTAGCTAAGACGAAAGACCCTGGGCGCCTACGAAGGGCTCCCGGGCGGCAATCCCCTCCCCGAAATCCAGCGATGTATGACGTACGGGAGGGGATTAAAACACCGACCTTGACACTATTTAACCACCACATCGCCGGTTGTGACGACACAAGAACCCCCTGCTGCGACGACCATCGACCGGAAGAGGGAGGTCTGAACCCAGGCGCCTCCAGAGGATTCTTGTAGAGACGTCTTGTGACCTCTGCAGAGTCGCGAAGACGGAGGAACCTGGGCGCCTACGAAGAGCTCCCGGGCGGCAATCCCATCCCGAAATCCAGCGATGTACGACTTACGGGAAGGGATTACATCACCGGCCTTGACAATACACGCCAGCACTTCGCTTTAAGTGGTTTTCGGATGTGACGAAATGTAACAACACCGGATATGGACTTCATATCTCAACAGTAAGTTCAATACAATACAATACAATGCTATGAAACAATAAACAATTTTAATAAACGGAAAAGTGTTATCAAAATATTAAATATTTGTACTCTAGGAATAACTCCGAATTTTCTAGTAAATGTATCTCCTAAATATTATTTCATTAAATGTTATTTTATTGTGTTTCAGGCTGTGACAATAATGGCGCCATCAGACTTTGACGAAACTATCAACTAACTGAGGAAGAATAAAAAAGCAACACCATTATTTTTATTCACTTCTTGTTTAATTAGAAGTTCAAAAACAGAAAATAAACAAAATTCACTGTACTGTTGTAATTAATGGAAAGTGTTATTAATGATTGGGAATGTGGATTCAAGTTGGAGAGAGGATACTCAATAATGTAGGGTGTAATCTGCCGTCTAAAGCAGAGGTCTGACAGCTCTGAAATTAAATAATAATAATGGAAATAATGTTAAGATTCATCTAATTAGAGATATACAGAGTCTTTATGTGAAGAATGAAATCTTCATTGAAACAGGGAAACCGAGAACAGCTCCTAGAGCTGGGCTGATAAATTGCGGAGTACGACAACAGTGTCCATTATCACCTTCTTTTTTAATTTATATGTTGACGATGTCATATGGCAGATACGTCTTCCAAATCATTTTATGATTGGCCACTCTGCAATTAACACTTTGTTGTTTCTGGGCAATCAGCTACTCTGTCGAACTTGGAAAACAGGTTGGAGATAGGTATACATTTGTTAAATCAAATCTACAAAGACTCTGGATTACAAATATCCACACTTAAGACGGAGGTGATTTGTTTTCGTGGAACTGGTCACGTACGGGCGAAAATTTTTACACATGATACTGTGCTGGAACAAGTCAGCAATTTTTAATACCTGAGCTACAGTGTGTCTTATAATACAAGCAACAATGTTGTGAATAAGTTGCATAAGTTTAAACTTAATTGCGGGACCATCAGGCATACTCATAAGTCAGCAAGTAAAGAAAAAAGCCTAAAATTCTACAAGGTGATGGCCCTTCCCACACTTCTTTATGGGTCTGAGAATTTTACTTTAATAAAAGGCCAGGCCAATCGTAACCAAGTGGCTGAAACTAAATTTATCAGGCACGTGGCAGGGTA
Source organism: Magicicada septendecula (assembly GCA_034769895.1). Lineage (NCBI taxonomy): Eukaryota > Metazoa > Arthropoda > Insecta > Hemiptera > Cicadidae > Magicicada > Magicicada septendecula. The sequence continues at coordinate 248,608,899 of CM068375.1, forward strand.
TATTCTCCATGATCATAGAAGAAACACAGATATACAGTTGGAACTGAATATTATGAGTATACTCGACAGGATTGCCCAGTATAGGCTGAATTGGTGGAAACATCTTTTCCGAATGGATGACTGCTGCATCCCCAAACAACTATGGAACTATAAGCCGAAGGGACGGAGAGGTGTGGGACTCCGAGAAAGTGCTGGAGTGACCAGCTCTATACTTTGCCTGTTTGAGACCAGAACAAACCATCCTTGGTTTAATCCTTGCAGATAATAATGATGACTAAATGAGACACCATTTTTTAACATCAGACCATGACCGAATAGCCAGATAGTTTTAACATATAATCTGATTGAATCGGGCTGTAAAAGACTACAAAATTAAGTACATTCATATTAGTTCTGTCTTCATTGAGTATCTGATCATCCTTTTCTTGGACGTCTTACATTCCTTTTGCTTTGTCTTTAATAGCCGTTTAGGTGGTCTTCGTAAACCAGCCTTTCTAACATATCATATCATATCACATACTTCTTTTTTGCCTATCATATTTTTTTCCATTAATATTATGTCTTAATATCTAATTCTGTCAGCTTATGTTCATTCTTTTACATTTCTTAAACGTTTCATCTCGACAGACTGTATGTAGCCTATTTCTTCTTAGTTCCTTTCTTCCCTTCCATGCATCGTCATAGACCTGGCTCACTAGCATACAACATAGGCCTAACTGGGGAGCTATCACAAAATTTAATTATAGTGTCTGGTCACACTTTAGTCTTACGAGTTGTACTGATGGTTCCACATGTATTTTTTTTATGTTTTACTATCTACATCCCACTTTTTACCATAACTAATAATGTTTCCCATGTGGAAAAAGTGCTTAAGCCAGTGTTTGGTTTTTAATAGTTTTGAGTCCGACTGGTTCTTCTTCTGTCAAAGCCATAATCTTGTAAATGTTTTTTATGTCACGTTCTTCGATTATTTTATTTTGTTAACTGATTAATAATAAATCACAGTAACCTATGAGGTAATCAATTGAATGACCAACACTTGTCACGCACTATAGGCACCATGGTATATTGGGTCATGAAAGACCCCACGGGCACACTGCTGTATGGAGTCAGGACCTTATTTTTCATCTTCCTTATCTTCTTCACATTGTTTTGCAGTCCTACTGAGCCACGGCCTCCTTTAGTTTATCCAAGACCGTTCCCTACCCATCACTCACCGGCTTCTCATCTCCCTGATTCTTGAGAGTCCTTCGTATGTTTTATAGGTCTCCTTCATTTAGTCCCAGGTCTTCCTCTGCCTCTACTAATTTTCAGTTGTGCCTTTTCAAACTTTTTCACACTCGATGAATGTCCGTTCTTTCCGCATGTTCTCAATTTTTTTGTAGGCTTCTAAATTCCTGCCGTTGTATAGTTGCTGGAGTCAGAAGCACCGCTGCTATTGGTGAACGTCACAATACCATTTGAAGAGTCATCGAGTCGACGCTTCACGGAAGGAGAGCGGACTGACGCTACGGAGGGGAAACCGACTGACTCCACGGAAAGGGGAACCTGCCGACGCTGCAAGGAAGTGGAGCCCTGACGCTGGTGGGAAGAAAAGTCGACTGACTTCACGGAAGAGGGACCGGCCGACGCTGCCCGGAAGAAGAGCCGACCGACGCTAAAACCGATTGGCTACAGGGAAGGGGAGCCAGCGTAGCTGCGCCGTGGATTAGTATTTATGTATTGCACTTTGTATTGTATTTATGTATTTGTACTTTCATTTTTTCATTTTTACTTATGACTTACTGTATATGTACGGTAAACACACACACACACACACACACACACACACACACACACACACACACACACACACACACACACACACACACACACACACACACACACACACACACACACACACACACACACACACACACACAATAAAGCAAACAATAACATATATATATATTATAACTAAATTCTTTACGTACTTGTTTTCTAAATATCACTTGTCACACGTTGCTCGACTCTGAATTTAATTTAACACTGTTTCGTTTAAATACTTTTTTATTTAATTCACTTGATTTAATTTAATTAGTTCGATTCAATTACGATGTTCTTGTTTAATTAATTTTATAATTATATTTGATTAATTAATGGTTGTAATCCCCGTTAGTTGAATGTAAACAGCTTTGGAGACCTCTTGAAGTTCGTTTGCACTTCCGTTCAATTATATCGTCTGTGTAAGTTAATGTGTAGTTTTGACAAAGTTATTTAAATAACTCAAACCTTCACGTACCTTTAGTGTCGTACTAGAAGTTCAGTTGGTCTCAATTTGTTTGTAAACTGTTTTCAGTTTTCATAAAACAGTATGACTGCACTGTTTGTGTTTAAGTGAGCACATTTGAATTTTACTTGGGCACCATTATGAAATTTCTGGTTAATATTCCATAAAAAGAATTTATTTGAATAATCGAATAATTAATTTTGACTGAATTTAAATAATTAGTTGATTGCGTGATTAAAGTAATATCAGGAATTAATTTCCTTCTTATCTATTTATTTGATTCTAACTTTTGGCGGTTCACTTGTCTGAATAGTAGCCAACTTAACTGGTTGCTTGCTTTGAATTCGCAACTCATTAATTGTTAAAAAAGGATTAATCACTTATTTAAATAAGTACTGACAATGTTTGTTAGTTCACAATTCATTTGTTTATTGCTCACTATTTAGTTGTTTCAAATAAATATATTCAAATAAATACTGCTAACGGATTACAAATCATCCGGCTTTCAACTATTTTCACCTAGTGGGTTTGCAATGATAACTCTAATAATAATCGATTGTTTGTTTATAAATATTTCATACCTCAAGGGTGACTTCTTTTAAATTACAGGATAAAACGTCAATGCCTTGCGATACAATGCTATTACAAGAATTTCAATTAATAGGTTAGACACCTCTAATCATTGAAATCAATTGACGAAAAGTTCGTTTAACCTTGACAAATTGAGGTTAACTATGGTATCGCTAATACATTAGTTCTTGTATTCGGAATAATATAATTACTCTAAATAAAGTAAAGACAGTGCTTAGTACTTATGGTATTATTGTTTTTTGCGTTAGTATACAGGTGTATTAAGTTATACTGCTAACAGCTTATTCATAAACAATGTAAATATATGCACAGTACTCCCTGAATTATAATCTCATAGATTATTTATTAACACACTTCACGATCTGGTACACTGATCGTGATTTCACTGCACTGTTTACGCGTATGAACGATTATATTTTCTTGAATAATAAATTACTTGGTTAGGTATTGCACCTAACCTCGTTCTTTTAAATCGCACTTCTGGTAAAAATATCACTACTGGTTTCGATGCACTTTACTATATTTAAACTTCTTCCTTCTTGTTGATTAATAAATTTTGATGATAATTTTGGTCTGGATTCGTAGTTGCTGGTTGAGTGGAAATCGACAAAATGTGGTTTGTTTACACGTGCGTTTGTATATATACTTTTCTTAGGTCGCCGCTAGGCTGTGTTAACTGCTTTCTAAGGTAATTCCTGATTGGTTGAAAATGATGTCATGATGAGGTCATTCTATTTATAGCCATTACATAATTGTATTGGAAGCGTCTATTTTCGATGTTAATATTATTTCTTGTATTTATTCAAAATTCACAAAATTTATGATGCTAACGTTTATAGCTCAGTTATTTTAAGTACAAATTAGGTTCTACTATTAGCATTCTATAGCTTGTTTCTTTCTCATTATTTTGACATGACTTGATGCCAGTTTGGTTATAGTTTTCATTAACAATTTCTATTTTAATAATAGCCTATTCTAAATAATGCATTGTTTATTAGCGTCGTCTGCTAAACGTTGCAGATCCAACTTTTAACTTTTTTCTTAATATTTATTTAACTATCCTTAATTTCTATTCTAAACATAATTATTTGATTGAAATGAACATATTATTATTTATAAATGCTGTATCCAGCTGAACAATATTAATTATTAGTACACATTTGTTGATTATCGATTATAAACTTCCTTATTTGACTATTCTTATTTCAACATTTTTTCTTATTTCCTATACTTATACTGTACTATTACTCATAGTATGGTGATTTACACCTTTATCATTATTAATATTATTATATCTCCCTATGTTTTGTAGGGTCTCTACATGATTCTGATTTTCATGATTTATTTGTGTCATAATTGGTTTGTTATTATTTCATTATAAGGTTTTGTTCCTTGACTAATAGCACATCTCTTTACATATTTTATCTTCTTATAATATTATCTAGATACATTTAGTTGTTATATTGATTGTTACCTTTAGCTCATTTCATTATTATAACTTATACAATTGGTTCTCTTATTATCTTTCATGGTTCATGATTAACAATAATATCTTTCTTTATATTTGTCCTTCAAATCAGTACTTTGACATTATTCAGCTAATGTGCTGTTTCTAATAATAATACACGTTACTAATATCATTCTTGTCATCTTTTATCTTATTTATTTTATTTGACTTGGTTTATTAAAGGTTTTACTAAGCTCACTTAACAGTCTATTTGGGAAACTTGTCTTGTCAATTCGTCTCTGTCAAATTGTCTGTTTATGTTGTAGTGTCATATTATGCAGATAGTAGCTTTACTACTGTTCACTTGAAGGTCTTAACTCCTTTCATTCTTGAATGGTTTATGATTTTATTTATTACATTCTTCCTTGTTACCTATACTTGGTTCTTACTTATATTTATTTTAGTATCATTCACTCTTCTGGTGGTTCTAATATTATGGAACGTTTTGTGACGTTACAATATTTATATTTGAAAAATGAGATATATAGCTCCGTATGCAGGTACACGTACGTCTGTTTTTGGGAGTCAAAGGCTGGTAACGGTACCGAACGGAGGGTTCGGTTAATGCCCATTGATACTGACGAATTAGTCAAAGCTCGAGCTAGCCGGCCCGAGTCAGCTCTGCCAGCAAATCCTACTTCCAAGTCCGAGTTCGTGGCTCCCGGCCATGCTCTCTGTGCGCACACAGAGTAGCTGATGGAAGAGGGTGCAATGCGATTCTACGACCTACAATATTTGGTTACGGGATTACTGTCGATGTAATACACGATAATACAGTAAAATTGTAATTTTATGCTGTCATCTGTGCTTTTGTTTATGTAATAAAAGGAATTATTTTTCTTAATCCTATTTTTGTTTAAATAGTAAAGATATCTGTTTATTTAAGACTTCTGCGTTCTTTTTTTTTTGTAGCGCATTAGTAGACTTTTCGATTTAAAAGAAGTGTACAAGTAAAAAGCGTTCAGTCACATTCATCAATATTTTAAGGAAATGATTTGTAAAGTTTTCAAGTAATTTCCATTATTTTTAACGTTATATTCTATATTACGTATTCAAGATATCCTGGAACAGATGGGGAAACGTGTTTAACCCTACGTAGTTGATAGGTAACTTGAACAAACATTAAACTAGCACCGCATGTTATTACCATTAACATTTGGCACACAGAAGAAATTTGTTAAAAACGTATGTTACAAGTCCTGGCTTTGAATGATTTAATATGATTGCGAATCAACGTAAGCCTAAGTTTTGTTGTTTATCTAGCGGTATCGATAATTATGTTTTCTATGATTATTGTTTGGAAAACTCACATGCCTTTTTTGAAACAGCATGTAGGTCAATTACTACAGTTTACGGCATGTGAATTCAAGCATCTCATTATTTTTAATAATCTTACGTTTAATGGATAAGCGCCTTTTAGTATAATACTATTTTTTGATCTAGGCCTACTACTTTATTGTGCAGATGATCCTGTTATAAGGCCACAATAAGAATAAATAACTTTTTTGCTCAGTAAGATATAGAAATAACCGGACGGCTGTTTCCAAGGGTGTTTGTATGGTAACATATTTTTTGATTGGGTTTTCTTTATGTTTCTAAAGAAGTAGGCAAACAATTTGCCGTATTTAACAGATCACCAACAACACACATTTGGTTTACGTTTCCTACAATAAGTTTCTAGTTTTTGTAGTGTTATTATTGTTGTAAACTCATCGAGTCGAATCTGCGAGGATTTCGGATTACAGATCTCTACATTGGAGACCAAGATGATGGCTTTTCATGTAGCAGGTCAGTAACTTTGAATACCTGGGCAGTAGTGTGCCTTCCATTACAAACAATGATGTAGTGAAGGAGCTGCACAAATCCAACCATATGTGTGGGACTGTCAGGAGGACTCTAAAATCAACGAGTAAAAAAAAACACGCCTGAAGTTCTACGAGACGATGACCTTCTCTGTGGGTCTGAGAATTGAACTTTAACCAGTCCAATCGTATTCAAGCGGCCGAAATGATCTAATCAAGAAATAAACTCCATTATAAAACAGGGAGATATCGTCCGCTTTATAAAGTCCAGAAGAATCAGCTGGATAGAACATGTAGAAATAATGGACAACCAAAGACTCTCCAAAAGGATAATTAATGGGCACATAGATGGGCGTAAAAGACGAGGCAGGTAAAGAAAACAATGGCAGGACAGCGTGGAAGAAGACCTAACTAGGATGGGTGTCGACTCGTGGAGACCAAGGCACAATGATCAGACTATATGGAGGCAGATCATTAGGGAGGCCAAGGTCCATCCTGGAGTGTAGTGCCGGATATGTATGTATTAAGCAGGTTTCCAAGGAGACAGACGTGACTGTAAACTCGATTAAACTAGCATGACTGTAGTAATCTGAGTGAAATTGATTTGCGATTTTAAAGTGCGAAGTCTATGAATTCAGTTTAATCGATTGATGGACTATATGTTTATCTCCTCCCTCCATATGTATATCTTTATCTTATACATAAAACAACCCCCATAAATAATCGGGCACTACATACTGAAGAAAATTGAAATGGACATAAGTAAATTTTCTTTAGGAGGAGGTCCCAGCACTCGCATTAAACAAATCTGGAGCAAAGTCTAAGGCGATACTAATAGTTTTTCGTTTTTCATCCATAAAAACATATACATTCTGGGTAAAAATCGTTGATTTAATAAATTATTTAATGGCTTATGATTTCTACACCCGAGTTGTCCGAAAATTTCGGTTAACGGTAATCGTCCTCCCCACATTATTTTGCATAAGCTGGATTTGACTGAAAACGAAAACCTATACACAAACAAAACCAAAGGTCAACAAATTTAATAACTGCAATTGTCTGTACACAAATAACCAATTAAATATCTAACACTTTCATTAAATACCGCAGTCCCATTAACATCAAACCCATAACTTTTAAGTGAGCAGGCACGGTCACTTGTATCGTGTTATGTTTGTGAAAAAGTTTCAGATGCCTGGAAAACAATCGTGAAGCATCTTGGACGACGCAGCGGTAGCTAGAGTGTCTGAATCACAATTAGTTGCCCAAATTGCGTCATTCAGATGATTACCCAGTGTGTAATAAGCATTGTAGAGAGTGGACATATATGTGCAGCGGCGTTACGATACTATTGTACTAAGATACTCTTCGTAGCACATGACTATAACATTCTTATACGACCCTCAGAATGCTAATTTATATATCCTTAAAAGAAAGTGATAAAGTTGTTATTTATAAATTTAAAAATGTGTGGTTGAATAAATAGTAGGCGAATGGAAGAGATTTTATAATTAAATTAAACTAATGAAAAATCTTTAAAAATTCCTTAATGTTAATTTTGTTCTAAACTATTGTGAGCAATTCGTGTGTTGATCGTGTAGTCAGGAAAGTAAAAGAGAGATAGCAACGTAAGTTGAGGGGTAGACCAGAGTCTGAGGTTTGTTATCAAGGGAGCAGTGGTGTTAAGTCTACGCGTCTGAGCACTGAGACACGCTAATCACACTACAGCAGAAGGGCAGTTGTGCCGTAAATCAAGAGCAGTAGGCTTTTCCAATCAGTAACCAGACAGATAATGTTGTCTTGCACTAGCAGCTTCCAACTACGATATCCAGTACACGTTACGTTTCTCATGGGCTATTTAAGAATTAACAACTTAGTCCCATACTGTCATGCTCTCGTAAATATCAGTACATTTATTATGTACTAACATAATGGACAACAATAATATTTGTACAATAAACTAGTATATTTTTTATATGTAAAGCTATGTCACAGATAGGATAGGCAAATTAATACTGCAGAGGAAGGTATATGGAATGATGGTATATATTTTAATTAACATACAATTGTTTAAACAAGCAAGTTCTTTATAACGTTCACGTAATGTAAAAATTAATCTGTTAATCTCAACAAAAGCTAGTTAGAGCTGTCCTCTTTTAATAATTTAAGTTTACTTATGTAAATAATAAATGTTTTTACATTTGAGTTATATTTTTTCAAATAGTTTTCAAAACATAAATGTTATAGAGTTTACACGTTTATAAGTGAGTAAATATCAAGTTCCCTTATTTGTCGACTAATGAATTGTGGTCTTTGGTTGAAGATTGAAAATTACTTTGTCTTACACTCGATACGTCCTATAGAAGAGCAAATACGTCTGGGTCTGCAAATTAACCGTTTTAGTGTGGATTCCTACGGGGGAGTGTTTCGTAAATTCGAAAGTTGTCCAACTGACGAAATTTATAATTTTACTTCTTGCTAAAAGCTTAAAATATCCAAACCCCATACGAATATCTCCCATTAAAATGTGTACGTGTAATCTTACATTAGGACAATGTTAACTAAGTTCACTCACGTAGTATTGCGAGGCCAGCGTAAACTAACCGCTTGCTCAAAATAGCTCTGATCGTTATACGCAGTTTGAATCTTATTATACGCAACCTGGCAGACTAAATGTTTTTCTAGAGGACACGCGTTTATCAGTTTAAATGTCTACCATATTATGCCAGATTTTATGTACAACTTTTTATATAAAAACTTTTGTTAATAGCATCTCCAAAGAATAATATCATGTTATGGGTCTTTGGAACACTTTGCTGTAAGCCCTATTTCAAAATTCTCTGTATTCTTAGCTATTCATATTAACGATATTTTTTCATAACCTCTAAAAAACACTCGACACTTTCACACACACAAGCGCGTACTATGTGTTGACTATTGTATACAGTTTACACATTTATAGTCACTCTAACACTAAACAAATACTAAATTTTTAAACTCTAGCAGTTTACAAATACTAAAAAATAAAAAATTTACAAAGTTCTTTACTATTTTAAAATGTTTTGGCACGCGGATCTACACATTTCTTACATCTTCTTATTAGCATCGTATGGGTTTATTACATGCATATATGAATAGAATAAAACACGCAGTACGATTTATATTAATTATGTATATATATATATAATGTATTTGTAACAAAGAAAATACGAAATTACACTACTTGCAGAAGAAACAAATTGGATAACATCAATTTCAAAACATTATATAATTGCTGCAAGAAACTTCGAGTTACCTATATATATATATATATATATATATATATATATATATATATATTGTAACGCATCAAAAAATACCGTTACATAATTATAATAAAAAGTACCCAAATGAAGATCTACCATGAACATATCTAAGCTGATATAGCAAAACACAATAACAAGAGGGAAGACTACACTAAAATGTCAAAGTCAAACCTGTGTATCCATGAATAAATAATGTTACGGAAACTAAGCACCCTAGAAAGGAAGGAGTTGTAATTAAATAAATCATCAATGTTATAACAGAAGGAAAAGTGGAACCAAGCAACTACGTTAGCAACCAGGACCCAGTAGATCCAATAAGTGAGGGAAATTATCTAATAAGTGAGGAAAATATCCAACAAATAAGAAGAAAATATTACCAGTGTGAAGAGTACCAAATAAGTGAGGAATAATACCACAACCAGGAAGAACCTGAGGGGAAACTCCAAGTGACCAAGAGCAAAACTCTTGACAATATAATAATTCAATAAGCAACCACAGACAATAACAGTGTGCTACTTACAGTGAATTAACTAATATCATTATACAACGAGCTAAAATAAACCAACACTAACAATGATAGTGTAGTATTTACAGAAAGTGAAAATATTAAGTGACAACAATTTTATACAATAATCTCGAATAAACCAACACAGACAATAAGTGTATTATTTATGAGTAAAAAGTATAATATAATAAAGACAACAAGTGAACTGAAGTTAAGTGCAGAAATAATTTCTCAAATATGAAAGTAAATGGAACTGATTACCTGTAACTACGATGACTGACTCTAAATATAAAATCATTGCAAAACACACATTTAGATATCAGGAGAGTGGAAAGTAAAATCAACAGAATGTAATTGTTGGAATATCAGAAATAAGACAACATGTATTAGATTAAAAACAGTCAACCAAACCAAATGTACCATCCAATGTATATACCAATAACCAATTAGAATTAGATAATACTATGTAAACAAATAGTCAGTAATAGAGTTAAAATACAGAAAACCATTGTACTAGCTAATAGTAATACCAATCATGGTAAATATGTAAGAAAATACACAAGAAACTAAACTAACACACATAGGCATTGTTGTAATACAGTGATATACACATAACCTCAACTGAGCAGAATTTGCAACAAAGAATCATAATTAACGATTAGAAAAACACTGATAAAAGTATTTTCATAATGCAACAACCAAACTAGAATAAATAATGAGTAGAGTAAAACCAATATGAACTAGGAAACACAACAATGTACTTTAAATTTTATAAACAAATAGCAGCTAAAATACCAGTGACTGACAGAATTACATAAAAACTCTCAATTAAAACTAATCAGAAAGAGGAAAATAGTATAACAATAGTTTCAAGAATACTCGATACTTCTTTGAGAACACTTAACAAACAGTAAATGCATAAATTTGTGTAATAATAATGAAAAACAATAGTACATGTCAGATGAAACTAGATGAAAGTAACAGTCCAACAGAAACTTGTGAGTAATTAGCCCAGCAGGGAATACTAAATACCCAAGACAAGATGTAAACGAACACTAAATACCAATTAATGGGAGAAAATACATCCATAATACAAAACTATTTGTAAAATAAGAGTGTCAGAATGACAGGACACCTGACATGGTGTGGTAAAACCATTTATTGTAAATAAACTAAGATATGTTAGTAACTACAAAACTGCACCAAATGTGTAGTATCATTTGAAGTATAAACCAAACACAATAGAATTGTGTGAGAGTGAAATATATATTGTAAATAATAAGAAATAATGCATGGACATTTAAGGCCTACTCCCCTGAAAAGTGTGTTATTGAATTTTGTAAATATTTAGCATTTAAGAAGTAATTAATAAGAAAAAATGACATGAAACATAATCAATAAGTGATAAATGTATCATGTGATACTATAAAAGTGAAAAAACTTATGTTTAAATAAGAAATATTAAAAGTGCATCAGTGAAGGTCTAAATAGTTTAATCATGAACGGAAATAGTGCTTGTGTAGACTCAAAATAAAGAGCAAAGCAGCCGAAATAACATGATACCATTAGTTTTCGAATCGGAGGTGCATTAAGAAAGTTATGAGCAATCATAATTATTCAATCAATTACAAAAGAATTGATGGCGTCACTTTTATACTCTCGATCCCAAAGACAGAAGCTGAGAAATAAAAATTATTAATTTCTTGTGGCATATGGGTACGAGATTAATCGACTTTCAGCCAATAGGAACGCTGATTCCAAGCAGACGCCAGCCGAAGGAGCTGAGCGTGGCTTCACTAACAAACTGATCATCAACGCCAACAGAACGACTCTCCGATGAAAGGTATTTTTACAAAAATGTGCGCGTTCCCCCGTTAGTAAACAAATAACTAACCTAACATATGTGTGATAATAACCTCCAAATGTATGAAGTGTAAATAGTGCTACGAGACATAGTGTAATATACCATTGCTAGTGTATAATATCAGCAATGAAAAGTGATAATAAGGGAGTATATAGCATTAACAATATTTAAATGAATTTTAAACGATTATTAAATAATAATTTTTGTGTTGATACTACGTTAGTCAAATACATTCATACGTGACTAACATAACTCATAATTATGAATTAACATAGTACTGAATAAAAGTTCTCAATAATATTTTTTTAAATAAAATATTATTAATTTTAAAAAGAATCGAAATGAGAAACTACTATTTAATTAACACAAATGTACTTGAACCTAGATGCTGATTTGACTTTAACGGTAACGAGAGACAACTCGATTATTAATAATATTTAAGAACTGTCAATAAAGTTAATGATTAATAAATGTGTCATTAGCTAATATTATGAATAACAATAAGATTTTATGAATCTAATTTAGATATTTTTATCAATCAACTTAGAAAAATTGTCATTCTAACCTACCTGTGGTTGAAAGGTACACAAGTGATACAGTACCATGCTTTCAATTCAAGAAAGCCTAACTATTTTTAATTTTACATTATATATATACTTTCACTTATGAACTTACTTTTGTCACTTCCCAAACGTTTCGAGATGTTGTTTCTCTTCTTCAGTGGGTTTAGTACTAACTGTCGATTACAGAATAACCGTTACGGAATGGAGTGTGTGGTGGGGGTTGATGGTGGGAAAGGAAGGTCCCTTCCCACCATCAACCCCCACCACACACTCCATTCCGTAACGGTTATTCTGTAATCGACAGTTAGTACTAAACCCACTGAAGAAGAGAAACAACATCTCGAAACGTTTGGGAAGTGACAAAAGTAAGTTCATAAGTGAAAGTATATATATAATGTAAGATTGGTAAAGTGAACGAAGAGGATGCAACAACAAGATAATATTTTTAATTGCACTGAAATTATAAATCTGTCATTATATTTTGATTTTTATAACCATTAACATAATTTTATTCCGATATAAAAAAATAATAATCGTATTGCACATGCGATACCATAACCTGCAAATTTAAATACAAGCGTGTCTAGTACGATAGTTGACAATTATAATTAACCTTGTTCTATTTATGTAACCACTCTCCACAATACGTCATTATCGTATTTAAGCATTTTTTTTGCAGCAAGTATCTTGTATACTCAAAGAACTTACGATTTTATTAATTATAAATAAGAAACCTAACCAAATCAGGTTAGAGAAAAACAACATAGTAATCAGTGTTACCAGCCCTGAGTTTTAAGAATCTCTATAACGATTTTGAATTGTTTTTAATGCTTTATAAAACTTTTGTGAAGGTTTTAAAATGAACTTTAATTGTTGTTAATAAGTTACCATTTAATATATAATCGAGTCAGTCCATTATTTAAAGGTAGACTATAATAACAACACAACAGAGCATTTATTTTACAGATTGGCAGTAAGACCAAGATTTTGAATAATCTCAAAACAGTCTTATTTACAGACTGACTTTATTTACATAATATCAACATACAAACAAGTGGTAAATATTATATGAATTGTGTTGTGCTGTTTTCAATATATTACAGAAAGAGAAGATCTACATTAGAAGATTGACATCGGTAAGTAAGTGGTAATTAACATCAAAACCAACCAGTGCTTCGAAAAGAGAACTTAAACATTTTTCAGATTTTAAACCTTCTTTGAAACAACGTAAATTATAAATTAAATCATAAATAATAATAATTCTAAACCTACACCATTGAACAAAGAACATCACTACTCGTCTAGTTATAGAGTGACGCTCCATCGTGGGACATATCTACTTGTTATAATATAATATTAATAATAATAAAACTTTTTACAAGAATATATTTAATTTTATAAATTACATATGTTTCGATTAGTAATCCAACTATCATCATCAGATATAAAATTTATATTTATACAGTTTATCTGATAAAGGTAGTTGGATTACTATCAAAACATATGTAATTTATAAAATAAAATATATTCTTGTAAAATGTTTTATTATTAATAATAATAATATTAAATATAACAAGAATAATTTGAGGATTCATGTGTGTATATATATATATATTGTAACGATATAAGTTTATAAATGTTCCGTTCGTTATTTCTTTAAAGCCTCACTTTGGATTCGTCAATTTATAACAAATTTTATAAAAGTTGCGGGCACTTAAATTACATACGCCGCCCGTTGGAAGCGTCAATTTGTAACAAATAAATAATGTGTCTCTCTTTACTTTCTGCCCCACTGAAGGGTTCGTCGATCTGTAACAAATATATAAATGTAGCGACTTATTTCGCCTCGCACTGGAGTCGTCTATTTGTAATTATTAATATGTTATGTTGAACGGCGAATGATTTTGTAATCTGCCGCTCGCTCCCACTATAGGTACCGTTTCAGTGACGTCACTCACCGTTGCCAACCGTCGTGGTGTCCGCTGTGCTCTGTGAACTTATTTTCTAAATGGAACAGCAATAATAACGACGCAAATATAACATCAAACATATATCCTTATAGAAATCATTTATTCAGTAAAGCATTGGTTAATTGTTTCTTAAATCTGATTATGATAATCACAATTGTGGCGCAAATTATACGTCTTCTTTTTACCAGTTGGTACAGTAGTAGCAGATATTATTCCGTATTTAGACAGACCAAAAGAATGCGTTGGTTATTGTTTCCATTACAAATAAAATATCTCAGGGCGTATCTGGTTCGGGGATTACATTTAAACAAAATATTATTCTATAAATCAAAATACAAGTTTTACAGTTCAAGGATATTACAAAGTTAGAGTGTAATGTGCACACAGGCAGTCGGATCGTGATTACTAGTTATTATAGGTTATGTCCAGTTTAGGTGTTTAATAATTATTATCAAAATCAAAGGTTCTTGTGGTGTTTGAAAAGGTGTCAATCTCAAATCGTGTTATTAGTGAGTGTTCTTAGTGTTGGTGTGATATGATGTCTGTAGTTTTAGTTGATTAATTCTTAAAAAGTCGTGTATACAAAAGTTGGTGTTGATACATAATATAATAAGATGTCAAAGTCACCAAATCATCTTCTTTGTATGGTTCTTGGTCGAAGATAGGGCCCACGTCTGCTTCGGTCCTTCTCCCTGGTTCTTGGTTCTTCTATTTCAAATACTGGATGTTCCTCACTTGTTTGTAATAGTTCGTGTTATGTATCTCTATCTGTATTAATATGTCTGGAACGTGTTTTCACAGTTTATTTTTAATTATGTTAGACGTTTTACAAACGCGTCTGTACGCTATGATCGTTGTTAAAGAAGTCTCATTTTATTTATCCGAAATTTCTGGTTGCTAAGGGTAAACTTGGAATCTGGTTGGTTGATTCGGATATACATTGTCATATACTTTCATTATTTCAAAATCTAAATTCGTTCAAACCCTTTAAGTTAGTATAACTTTTCTGTATTGATTGGGAATTTAAAACTATTAGCAGCATTATTTTGATCTTTACATTTGTGACATATAGACACTAAACATGCCTACTTTTACTTAAGAAATACAGATGTTACAATTTTGTTATTTGAATTTTTCTTAAATAACTTAAGATGGATTATTTTGTTTCTAGATTCGTTGTGTACACTATTAACTATAAATCTATTTATCCTTCCACATTTGTTTTACAAAATCCCTAACATTATTGTCTAAAATTTACAAAAGTTGGTTTTACCTGGCCTATGTACTGGTGTTATCTTCATCACCATGTTTATAAACATTTTACCTTAATGTCATTTTCCATGACTGATATCTTAGTAAACCTTTAACAGTTAAATTAACTTTTAACAACCATAAAAACTGTTTAACATATAACACTATCTTAACAAAACAAAAGGATATACTATCCTATTAGTTTAATCTCATGCCCACATGGCTATGATTCTACTGAACATTTGAACAAATAAACTGCTTTTACTTAATCTATACAATTGTTTAACACTTAGCAATAACATCTTTTTTTAGTCTACTTTGCTTTGTTAATTAATTGATTACTGTTTAATACCATAATTACTGGTATCCCTTTCCCCTTTAACATAGTCATATTCCTATAGGTTTAAGGAATTGGGAATATAAACAAATATTCTCCCAATTGTTATCTTGGTATTTACTTAATATTAGCACTTGACTGGTGATACTTGTTCAAAAAACACTTGGTTTATTATTTTATCACTGGTTAGTATTGCACTGTTTGGATTTTATTTGTCACACTTATAAATAATTAATCTATCTAGTTTTGACTGTTTGACTAATTATTTGTTACCTTCTCATGTAAGTATTATTTCCACTTTTATCATGTAATCTTACATATAGTATTTTCTTAAAATTAATGTACATTAGTTTATTTATTAACTGTATTGTACTTCAGTATCATTTTAGAATGGTTTTATTTTTATATTTATTCTTATTGGTTTTTATGGGTTTTTACATTTTATTGTCATTAAAAGAACTTCACTCTTGTTATAAAATGTTACTGTAAACAAGTTATTATTTGTTGTTTTCTGGACAATCTTATGATCACTATTTATTACAATTAGTTGTATGGTTCATGTATCTATAATAAGGTTTGTTATATTTTCATTACATCATTTAAATTAATCACTTACTAATATTTCTTTTTACATAGTATTACATGTTTGGGCCTATTATCCCTCAATTTGTATTTTGATTATCTTGATATTATGATACATTGAATGAAACCATTTGTTTCTTTATAGTACTGGTTCATAAGCCGTCTGTCTTTATAATTATTTATTTTGTCATTATTGAAAGTTCATGTCATAATCGGGGTTGAATGTATTTTGCATCACTTTGCCTAAATCATTAATTTGGGTACGGTCAGTTGTATTACTAGTCAGTCTGAAATGGTTAGTCGTTCCTCTTCACTATCATCTTGGAAGATATTGTTCTTCTTGTTTAGCTTCTTATCCAAAGTCTTCATTAAATCAGGTACGATATTAAGTTGTTCCTAGTGTAATGTTACAATATATTATATATTTTATAATGACTTTATCTCAAGATGTTTCCTCCTTATTTGGAACAGGTTTCGGGAAGCTGGGAACACAAGACTCCCCGAAACGTGTTCCAAATAAGGAGAAAACATCTTGAGGTAAAGTCATTGTAAAATATATATTATATACATCAAGAAACAGATTGTAACAAAAAGTGTTTGAATGAGTATATATATATTTGTGTGTGTGTGTGTGTGTGTGTGTGTGTGTGTGTGTGTGTGTGTGTGTGTGTGTGTGTGTGTGTGTGTGTGTGTGTGTGTGTTCAATGGAAATACTGACAATTTATAATATTTTTACGTGGAACGACTATGGGTATAAAGTGAGCATATATCAACATCTAAGACAGTTAAAGCAATACCAAGTTACGTTATTGCTCACGTAAGCAATCACTTACTATATTATGCGTGACGTGATACATTATCTACCAAAGGTGATACTCTTGCCACGTACGCTGACGGGCTGTCAACAGGTCTCTCTCTGTAAGCGAAGCGATATCATGACTCTTGACGGGATTTCATGCTGGACAGAGGACTAAAAAACACAACTGTCTCAACATAAATCTGTTTACTTTGGATCTGCTTTCAGGCGGACAAATATGCATCTATACGGTGCCAAATTATGCAGTCTACATTAGAAAGTAATCTTTAAATGCATTTTCGATCCGAAAATACATTTGGAACGTTCATGTTGTTTTTTTTCTGTTCTTTACAGTGCCTGACTTTAACTTAGTAGGCGAATGAAAGAGATTCTAGAATTAATTAAAAATATTGGAAAATATAAAAACATTTCTTAATACTAATTTTGTACTAAACTATTGAGAGTAGTTCGTCTGTTGAAATATACGCGTTAGGATACAAAAACGCGTACAGCACAAACGTAATTACTGATGTGTATTAAAGAAGTGACGTTGTGGTCCTGCGTAATAATAATGCCATTAACAAACTGCTACAACTGACCTTGTCTTTCCTCTGTGTAGCTAATACATCTCATAGCATGTCACTGGAAGTGAAACTTGGATGATGTTAGTGAATCAGAAACAAAACAGCAGTCGATAAAATGGAAGCAGTGGCTGTGGTCAAAACTATAAGCATTTTTTGTTAACAAAATTATGACTGCTGTTTTTGGGAGGCATTTTATGATTTTCGACGAGACTTTATGATTTTTCTATGTCGTACTGCTTCATGGCAATGCTCGGCCGCTATTCGTGAATTATTTGAGAAATCCAAATTGAAGATTTCTTTCCATACTACTTACACCAAAGAGTTTAGATTAAAGCTCTTAGTAACTTTAGTCTTCTTAAGCATCTGAAAAAATTTCTTGGCTTCACAGACTTCACGAATGACGGCGGGATCAAAAATGTAGTATAGGAACTTTCGAAAAAAAAACAGGCGCCAACGTCTTTAAAGAAGAAATAATAACGTGATATTTATCCAATTCCATAAAAATGTTTTTGTACTACATTAGTGATTATGGCGGTAACTGTTTAGGTTGAAAAATAGCTTTTAGTTTTAAGGAATATAATAAAGTATATTTGTAACCTAGTAATCTCTACTTTCTAAATATTTCTTGTTATACTCCAATAGTGTGGTGATAAGAAGTAGTGACAGAGAGAGAGAGAGAGAGAGAGATTTTAGAGTGTAGACGAAAATCGGAAACACAGTAAACAAATACAGGAAATAGATTCTACAATAACTATTAGGCGTGGAGAAAGCATTTGACGTAAATAAGTCTGACGGGGAACGTTGACATGTTGAACGGGAAAGAAACCATAAAGTTTATCTGTCGTCACTCTAAATTACCAGTTTGCTTTGTATTTACCAAATGTCACTTTCTTTTGGTTAACAAGCTTGTTTGTGACAGTTACTGTTGTTTGACGTCATGTTTTCCCCTTGTATCGCAGTATGCTTTGTTCTCTTGTACTCCTTGTAAGCCTGACCATTGTAATGTGCTCTTACTTTTGTTTTATTCTTCTCAAAAATTTATTTTGACGCTTTGTCAAAATAATACTACACATATTACTACTACTGATAATATTAAATACCTACAGGTTATTTCTGTTTACCTACAGAATTTTTTCCTTACCTTTAATAATTTTTTACAATTTTTTTCCTCTGTCTATGTGTTGTTTTCGATTAAGTTTATAATTTTTGTTTATTAACTGACGCTATAGATCCATAATTATGTCGGAAACGCTTATAGACTACTAATAGAACTGTCTCTATTATATAGTAGATGTTACGTATTAGAGACAGAACACGATAATGTAATAATAATGATTTAGTCAATCAGTTTATACAAGATGAAGTTAAAAATAAAATAAAAATACTCAGCATATTTTGCACTATTTTTAATTCACACTAATCATTTTTAAACAAACTGGCTGCCTAGAATTTCGAATGTACAAGGAATGAGGAATCTGTTGAGGAGAGACTGGTGGTAAGTTAAATAAAGCCTTGCAGGAGACAACGTTCAGAAGAGTTGTCGCAATTACTTTATTTGATACTGTTTGACCTTTTGCAGTGTCATACAGAACAAAAACTAGGAAACAACAAACCATGTTTAATATATCTCCAGTACAGTATGTAGGAGAAGGATAAAGTTATCTTATTATAAAAAGGTTTTGCAATAATTATTACCAATGACGATAGACGGACGTCAGGAATACTGGGAGAACATAAAAGAAGACCGCTCGTAGACAGATAGATTAACAAATTACTCAGTAAGTATGACGGTATATAAAGATGTCGAAGTAACTACGGAATAGAAAAGGCTATCAGTTAACAGGCGAATTGAAACGAAATTTATTTAAAAGCTTATGTCGTGACAGGAGAAAGTGGATAAAACTGGGAGTAGAATATTGAAGGAGAATATTTCTAAGGAGAAGAATATTGAAGGAGGAAAAGGAAATAAACATATATTCGGTTATGCTTTTAATAAAATTAATAACAAAGTAAATCAAGAAAATGACGGAATTATTAAAGTAAATTCAATTAACTGTGGACAATCTTGACACTAGTACACGTAGTTTAATTTGTCACATTTCATGTAACTTTTGCTCACCAGCTGTAAATCCTATATAAACTATGTTTGTAACTTTTGAATTTAAAATTAATTAGACTACAAGAAACTAAATTTTTATTTGTTTATAAAATAATACAAATGAAAATATAATTATATTAATAAATGATACCGTTATAAATTTTATTCTAAATACTAATTAAAAAAAAGTGTAGACTACGTTGAATATTAGGACAATTTGTTGTAAAACTTTCTCAGGATGCCAACAGAAACTGGAAGTACATTAATCATACATAATTGTTTCGTTTTTCTCTGGACGAATATAGTTATGATATTGCGACGAGACAAAATGTCGTCAACTACACGATTTAAAGTACATATTTTGGGTTACTTTATTATTTGCAACAATATATTAAATTTAATTATACGTCCTTTCAAGAACACTCAATATTTCCGCAATCATGTAGTTATTGAAACCATAAAATTACAAAATAAAATTTAAAAATTCTAAAAGTGTCTTCGACAAAGGTTTTTTTTCTTATCACTAGTTAAAAAGAAATATGTAGTATATCTTCCAATTTGGAAAAATAAGATGTTCCTAAAATAAAATGGGGCTGAATTGATGTGTTCCATGCGAGCGCGTCCAATGAACAGCACTAATGAAATCAGGAAGTCTAACCGTGTTTTCGTGATTCATAGGAATGTTGCACAGTACAATAAAAATTACATCCAGTCTCGACTAAACCTGTTAAGTGACTAATGATAATGTGATGTATTTAATATACACACACTTATTGTTTACTAATGGTACCTATAATTTCAATTTTCTATTGTATTGTATTTATTGTTCATAGCTTAAAGGTACCATAAATACGATTTGCGCAATACGTATTATAATACTAAAATACGCATTATCTGCGCAAGGATTAATTTTAGGAAACCTCCTTTTTTTAATAATCGTTATGCTAGAATTTTGAACCTTTAGTCATAAATCTGGCATACACCTTACACACTGAGTTCTGTAGTCGAATGTCTTACACGTTTAGGTTAGTGCTTAAGGCCTTTTTGATCAAAGTTGAGGCTCCTCCACAGAGCTATTAAAAATTGTAGTAAAATTCCATAGTCACTTAACGTAGACCAGTCGTGTGTGTTAAAATAAGGCTTATAAATAATTGTAGGAAAAAAGGAATTACTATATTTGTAATATAATAAGCTAGAGGTGAGTCTACCCTTCAAGCTAGTCTCATCTGCAACTTCTATTTACGCCATTGTTATCAGCTTTACATGTAACAAAATCTGTCTTTGCTGATTATATATAACGACGCTGACTCAAATGAAATATTCATTTATTTACAAATAAATCATACAAAAGAAAACTACGTTAATAAATCATATCTTTAGAAAACTTTGCAGTGAGTACATTAAGTACTGAGCTCGCTGTACATTAAGAGAGTTGAGCTGTGAATATAAACATTAGCTACAAGTTAATTAATCAAAGATAATTGTTTTCTTCTCTCTGAAATATAGTTTTGTAAGATACAGAGCAGACGTAGTGATTATATAATTAAATTCACTGTACAAGTAATTTCTGAATAGTTTAAAAGAATCTTAATTCGGATTATGTTAAAGACTTCAAAAATTTGCATTTATTATTATACTAATACTAACAAAATAAATAACTGCTGCGCAAAATAAAAACTGAATTACTTAAATATAGTGAGAACATTTTTGAAATAAATGTTCTAAATTTATGTGTTGGAAAGTGCTCGACTTCAAGGACATTAGCAGAAGTTAACTTTGTTCAAAAAGGCCTTAAGCAATAATATAAACGTGTAAGAGGCGACGACTACAGAACTCAGTGTGTAAGGGTATCACAGATTAATGAATAAAAGGTTCAAAATTCTAGTATAACGATTACTGAAAAAAATAGGTTCCCTAAAATTTTATTAATTTTTGCGCAGATAATACGTATTTTTATGATTATACATGTATACAGAAAGAGACTTTAACACAAACATATTCATTCGTTGATTTTCAAATTATTTTTGTCCTTTTAAGCAGAATCAGACTTTAGAAAATACTGACTGATACATGAGACAACGTATTTATGTAAATCAAAGACTATGTGCATTACAGTGTATAATAATAAATACTGGTAAGGGAAAAACAGAAAACACTTTAAAGTCTGTCTAATAAATGTGAGAACAATATAGTTTACCGCCTAGTCTTATAGCATACATATGTTGATGGGAACATCAAAAAGTGACGAGTAACAGACTTCAAAAACAATGTCTTGAGAATCGGAAAAGAAGAGGTAATGCTCTCCACAATGAATACATCGGAAAAATCAATGGACGTGGTAAATCAAGTGGCCGTAACTGTTCCGCCAAACTCCGAACCGAGGTAGATACTAGGGGTAACCAGTGCTCTATATTCGAACCCCAGGTAGTTAGCACACCGGACATACTAATTGCCAGAAGCTTAGTAAAACCTAAAGAAACCGGAAATGTACCTATTAGAATGGCGAATATTTTGGATCAAACTGTCACTTTACAAAGCAAAGTGATAATTTTGAAATAGAGATACAGCAGTAAAAATTATTAAATACATACACCAAACTTTTGTAAAAATTATTGGTATATATAACAAATTGTGGTAAAAAATGTGATGTTTAGTTAACACGGCGGAGACGGACTTTAGTTTTAGTGGCAAACTGCGGGAATACCAAGAATGGAGACAACTGGAAACGAAAAAATAAAAATTATACATAAGATGACACCTAAAAACAGAACATTTTTTACGGCAAAATGAAATTTACAAAATATTAACAAATAAAGGTTTAAACTTCCTTATCCCACTCAACGCAATAATTATTTTCATAAAACGATTCAATTGTTTGTGTACTGTAAATAAAGTTTACATTGATAAAAATGAAGAATCAAATATGATACGGGAAACCGCTATTGTAAGTGAATCAAACACATCAATTACTCTCTTTACAATGTTGATCTCGTGGAGTTCTGCCACACGTGTACTGGAAACTTTTTGACGTATTAATTATGTGTTCTGTTAGACAAATGCCAGCAATCTACAAGTTTCATCGTAGCATCTCAGCTCACACTCACTAAATACACTGTACGTTTCTTTGTTTCCAATTTAAATTGCTCTAGTTTATGCTTCACGTGTCTGTTTGATTTACGCTACGCTGCGCAGTCAACAATACTCGACGCTACTAGTCTCGTTTTTACGTTTACAATGTAGTCTTGGCTTACAGAAAAATGTTCGCCTTTGTTACAAAGATAATTGTGAGCGTTACAAAACTTTAAAGAAATTAATTACGTGCAGATAATATTGTTTTGTGTAAATTCAATTAAAATATGTTTCGTGTTATTTAGGCTGGTTGTGTAATACTGAGAACCGGGATGGAGAAGAGAGTGAGCCAGACAAACAAAAAAGAAAGAGGGCATGAGAAAAAGGTAAGGGGGAGAGAGAGAAAAAAGGGAGAGAGAAAGCGAGAGAGTAAAAGCAATTAATAAAGGCCCGTTACAAAGTAGAGTCCTGTGAAGACACATTGTTGCGTTCAGAGTCTCCATTATTACTTCTCTGAGCAAACACAAGTGCTGTAATTAGAGACAGTCGTCCTTGATGCAGATAAGGTAATATTGTAATGGGCTGTGTTTCACGTATAAACGTTTGCTTTGTCACTATCTATTTGCTTTAACAATTTTTAGTTATTACAATGCTGCAATGAAAGTTGTGAAAAATGCTTCTAAATGAAATATGTAAGCACGAAACTTCAGCTCCGTACTTTATGTTCTATTACTTTTGATAAGTTGACTACTCTAACCTCACGCGGTTAAGTGATTCAGTATTTTAGATTTGAAAATTTGTACACTCCTCTGTAAAATGTATGTGTTTGTTATTACAGCAACATTCTTAGTTATAGTATAACATTTTGAGGTATTGTATCAACTTCAAACACGCACTGTTCTACAAGTAAGTTATTATTATGATAACTATTTTTATTAAGACTAAACTATTATGTCACAAAGTTAAATAAGTTTACTAGTCGTCAGTAATAACCAATAAACACTTTCATAACACACATTAAATAAAACCCGCAGTTATCGCTATAAAATCAGTCGTCACATATCCCTTATCGCATCTCATTTCCTCTTCCTCCATTGTATCCTTACAATTTTTATCATAGTTTCTTCTCTTTGTCCTGCTTCAGTCCTACTCCTCGTGTTCCTCCCTTTCTCTTTATTTTCCTTCATGTATCAGCAAATGATCACTTTATTCATTTATGTAGCTGGCAGAATGGCGCCAAAAAGACTGATAACCTTATTTTTCTTATCTCAGACTCTTCACTTGGTGAGTACCCGATCAGATTGGTAGGTAGCTCCGTCTGTGCTGGAATTTTGGACTTCAGACCTACGGTAAATAACTTACACCAGTGGGAAGAAGTTATGTTAGATTCATTCAGAATTAATAGGGGCAGTCTTTGTGTAATTGGTATACATACTCCAAAGAATGGTAAGGAGGAAGAGTCAAATTTATTTTACGGTCAGTTACAGAAGCAATTAGATATGTAGAATAACACGGATCATATCTAATATAAGACTACCTAGTAATCTTAATGCTAGATTTGGTAACTAAGCTACTGAAAATGTCACCAGTCGGTTTGAAGAGTCAATTATTAACGGAAATGGGGTAAGGTTCCGAGGATATAAAAACACAAATAAACTTAAAATAATAATACATTTTTTTAGAGAAAAGGACGTTAACAAATCTACTATGTCAGCCAGAGGACTTAGATCATTAATTGGTTAGATTATACGTAATTAATCAAAAGATGGCTTCACAAGTCAGGAATAAAATGATAATTATGTGGTGGCGTCTAATTTGAGATTGGAATAAGATGTATGAAAGTAATGAGTGTTCCTGGATAAATAGAAAGCTCTTTCTGCTCCATGGAACGAGTATCCGTGATCTGTATCAGAAGACTTTAACAGAGTATGCACAATAGACCCCAATATTAACAATATAGAAGAAGAATAGAGTATGGAACCTTTTGGAGAAAGCGGTTAATGACGTGCTTAGAAATAAATAAATAAATAAATACTTGTAAAAAAGGTTTAAAAATATAAAACAAAAAAATAGAGCAAGAAGAAAAGCAATCGGCTTATCACTAATACATTCAAACGGGAATCAGTGAGGATCTGGACATTTATAAGCAGATACATAATGCTGTGAAATATATTTTACGGGAAGCACATGACAAATGCTGGAATATATTTACACTGTTTGGTCTTTACTTCAAGACTTCTCTTGTTTTTTTTTAATTAATACATATCGGCTGTAAAACTAAATAACATTTGAAGCGCTCAGCGTCAAAGTAAACTAACCAGCAAATTACAAAAGTGGTGAAGAATGTCTTAAAAAATTAAGAGTTCCATCATAGTCCTACAATTTGGGTAATGCTTCAGACTCTTAAATGATTTCCTGGTTTAAAGAATAATTTCTGATTAAAGATAAACTTTACACCAAAATCATCACAATTAAAATTTTAAGAAATAAGTGGTATTCGCATTAGCCTGTTACTCATTTATAATGTATTTATCGAAATAACAATTTTGATAATAAAATATTTTTACAAACATCAGCGTTATATCTTGCTATTATTGTCACTTATAAATTACAACATATATTTATTTTCCAAATAAATATTCTTTGTTTATAAGGTTCCAAACGTTTTATAGGAATGGTTTTGTGTTTTTAGCTTTGTATGTAATTGAAAAAACTATAACCATGACCATAACACACTCTTATTTTATATCACAAAAATGTGTGAGTTAAGAGATTCACCCTTCCGCTTCAACAGATTATTTGTTTGTGTATATCTGAAATCCGTGATCTGTGAAACACTACGGGCCAGCATCCCTGAGAGCTCTGAAGGAGAGCAGGTGACAAAAGACTACAGGTAATATCAGCTGATTTTTCGCACAAAGACTAATGTATTCTCTTCCACCTTGTTCTTAACAGTGTTGAAGAAATTAAGATGTACACCAAATGGATATTTCTTTAATTTAACTAAATTATCAATTAAAACACAATGAGTTTTGTAGAAAAAATAAATAAATTAAGTTAACACAGTGATACAATATTATTTACTAAACAGCGGTCAGCTATTTATGCTCCATTCTGTATTTACTCTTGCCCGTTTATCTTCAAAAATAGTCGAAACACTCTTATACACATGCGATTCTTAACTTCCTTCAGGATAGTTTTCAAAAGTAATATTTTTTGCGGTTATACAAACGTGTGGTGTAAGGATTTGCACGTAATATTATGTTGGCTTTTTCTACAGTAAAGTTTAGTAGTTTTCATCCTGTTCAGGAAATATTAATACGGAAACGAGGAGGAAATTCAGAACTTGGAATATTTTGCCGCTGCTCCGTATACAGGGGTACTGCAACTTCATAAAATCAGCGTTTAGAGCTTACGGTAAGATTATTAAGTTTATTAAAGTAAGAGGAAAATACAATGTTATATCCATAAATAGTGTATTGTTTAGCCCTGCAGCGTATTCGACAAAGTGAACTCGCAGACTATATTGTTCGATTACCATTACCAGTATTTTATTCGCTGATACTAGAAAATTCGCAAATTAAGTTTAATATAGTACTTTCCTTATTTCACTTAAAACGATCGTTAGAAGTTTATAAATATATATAAACTTATTATTTTTATTTATTATTTTATTTGTAATAAAATAATAAAAAGTGATGTGTGTTGATGATAAACTGCTATTGTGGAGTATGAGACTCCGATGTAATCAAGTCCAATGTAATATGTTTAATTGGTGTGGCTCTCGACGTCTTACTGGCCTGAAACACTTCCTTAAGTTTCCCAGCTGGTCGAGTCCCAATGGTAGCAAGACCGGTCGAGTAGCGTAAAGTTGATGAAGAAATATATATATGCTCAGCTTCACCGAAAGTTTCAAAACAAAAATTATTGTTTTGAAGAAAATTAAAAAAAAAATTATGTTTATAAAAAAAATAATAAAAAAAAAATTTTAATTTTATTAATTAATTAATTAGGATCAATTAATTAATATAGGGCTGTGAAGTTTTAAACAGTGTAATGCTCTTCTGAAAATTTTTATTAAAGTTTTAGTATAATTTAAATAATCTATCACCACTCATAAGACTGTCTGTAAACCAATCGATATTTGTTTACTTTTCTATTTTTTAGGTTATCTTCACTTACGGGTGGTAAAGTCCTTGTAGATTATCAATTAGAATTATATTATTGGTAATTAGTATTATTGAAGAAATAAAGAACTATTAAGTATTGAAAAGTATTAATGTTTTATTAAGTAACAGCAATATTGACTCTTATCGATTAGTATCGATTCTCAGGATATCGAAAAAAGTTACAAGTATATGTTATAAAAATTATATAGGGTTCTTTAAACAGCCAGTTATTACCAAAGTCAGAGAAATCGGGCTAATATTTAAAAAGTATAACGTTACAATCAAATTAATAGTTATTAATAAACACAGACATTGAATAATAAATTGTAAATATAATAATTGTTTTCACCAAACAGCTGTTCTGAACCAAGAAGAGGCACTGGGATGGTCAAAGCAAATGGCCGCCGTCAAGTTGATCAAAATGTGACTCGTCCCTGCTGCGTTCCAAATAATGTATTTTGACGCAATATTTCTGTTCTCGTGTCCGCAAATCTCTTGTTATATGTTGTGTAGTGACTGGTGTAGTGATTCTGGGTTGTATTTAGTGTATCTGTATAATTATTAGTTCAAACACTTTCTCCGATTCCGTCACTAATTTGGTTTAATGTATTATACAGTTTTCTAGTGTTTTATGGTGTTTTTCGGAGTAGCTTTATATTGTTCTGTGTTATGGAGTGTTACTTGATCGTTTCTGTTATAATATGATAGTTTCAGAAGTATTTTACAAGTCACTCGCGATTTCACAATAACTCACTATACACTCGCTTTGTATGACGATTATAGGTTAGGTTATCCACGTTTTCACACGTATGTCATGTTAACCGTTCAACTACCAATAATTAACTAACTGTTTCCTTCAGTTTCAATTAAACTCTTAGCCCATATAATATTATCCTTAACATTGTTCAAAAATATTTTCACATCCTGTGTACATTTTACTATTTCACTATATGAATGCCTAAACTTTGGTTATTTGTCAATTTTATTCACTAGATTTGATTTAAATTAATCTTTCAGTTCATTCTGGTTATTTTCAGATTAAATA
Source organism: Magicicada septendecula (assembly GCA_034769895.1). Lineage (NCBI taxonomy): Eukaryota > Metazoa > Arthropoda > Insecta > Hemiptera > Cicadidae > Magicicada > Magicicada septendecula. The sequence goes on from CM068375.1 coordinate 248,637,206, forward strand.
ATGCCATTTTATAGTGTTTTCTGTCCAAAAAATAGTAATTTTACTTTCAGTTTGGGTATACTCTGAAGAGTCCAAAACATCAAAATTTACTTCCTGTCATTATATAAATTCAGCCATTTTATCAGTTATATTTAATATTAATAATCCTATATTGTATTAAAAGGTTCCTATTCCCTTATTTTCTGGTAATTAATTGAATTAGTTGTATTCTGAAACATTATTCTGAAATATATGACTCCCGTGTCTAAATTTCTGAGTTTAGTCATTTTATTTTTATTTATAATTCTGAATATAATTTATTAAAATCTCTCTAAATGGTATGTGCAATTATATGGCATGATCTCAAGTTTATTTTGTCTAAACCCCTTTTGTTTATTTGCTTTTAAATGAGTAATTTCTCTGTTTTGATGAAGTTTGGTTTCCATTCTTTTGGCCTATGATTTTTTTTAACAATTTTTCTTACAAAATAATTTACAAACAATATATGATGTGTGATACCCTCTCTGACTTTTTACAAATAGTATTATAAATTAAACATGTTTTCAAATTACACAAAAACAATTAGTATTGGTTACAATACAAACAATAGTTAACACAAAATAAAGAACATTTTTTTTAAATAAATGGTTGTCTTCAAATCAGACATTTTGCAACAAAATTCCCATTTCCAACATGGAAATATGGTTTACAACAAAGGTTTTGTACTAACTAACATCTTAATTACTCTCTACTATTTACAAGTGGTAATTATTTTTATAGTTCTGATGTTAGTTGTTTCAGACCCAAACAAATGGCCTTATATCTAAAACATTTTTAAACATTCTTGTACTATATACATTAAAACCTTATATTTATATTCTTATTTCTAACTATTATTATAAGTAGGATTCTACAGTTTTTATACAGTCTTTTATACCTTGTCTTTGGGGAATTGTACCCTGTCATTAACAAATAAATAGTATGAACCGTTCACAAAGCACTATGAAATCTGTTTTTCTTTTTTCATGTAAAACAAAAATGTTATTTTAAACAGATTCATGTCTTATGAACAACATATTGTCACCGTACATATTTTAAGTCATTGAAAAATGCATATTTCATTGCATCCAATGTTTGTGATTGCCAAGAATGAAACACAAGGTTCATTTTTTATAATACCCAAAACTATCACTGGTTCACTTTGCACTTATATATTATGTTAATGCTAAATGGTCGTATAGTCTTATTAACATAATAAATTGGTTAGCGTTTTTTCAATGGAGATTTGTTCCATGGGTACTATATTATTGTTTCATCTTAGTTCACAGGAAACTTTTACTTTGTTCACTTCTCTCTCTTAAATTTATATACATGTGGTTTTTATTTCGTTATACTTTTGTTTTTAGATATATATTTTGGGGATATAGGGATTTGGGTGTCTTTTATAAGAGCATGACGTCTTCTTCAGGATGCTGCCCTCTTCTTCTTTCTTCAGTCTTCTTTTCTCCTGCCTTCTGGGACTGGTATCTTCTCCATCTGTTCTTGATGCCATCAGGTTTCTTGGGATCTTCTCCATCTTCTTCTTTAATTCAGAAATACACAACCTGTATTGGTTGATCTTGGCTTATTTTAGGGTTTCTCTTTTATTTATTCTCCCTCGTTGTGGGTTTGGTCATATTGTGTACTGCTTTGTTATTTACTATTTTACCTTCCTGGGTTATACCTTGAAAACCTTTGGTTATGAGACTGGTTTTGGATGACTCATCACTAGTAACTCCTTTTATTTTAACTTGTATTTTCTTTATAATAATGATTTCTTTCCACAGTTGCTATGAATTAATCTATTTATATTAAACTTAATGCTTTCTTCCAAATTTAAATATTATAACTTCATTATTCTAATGATCAATTGCCATTCAATATTATGCTTATATCTGTCACGCTACAATATATATAAATCAAGGGGAAATACACAAACTCGTCAGCACTGTGATATACATGAAGTCTACTCATACACTTGTGCTCCGTCGTAAGCGTATGTCGTTTATTTGTTCTGCATATTATCTGTAAAGAACAAACATTATATTATATTTTACTTGTTAAAAAATTTAAAGTTGTACGTTTGACAACCAAAACCCTTATAAAGTTGACGCTGACCTTCTACTTGTATCAAACATTTCAATGTAATTCATCATTGTTATGAAATCATCATGAAATTAGTATAAACGCGTTATCATAAAATTATTATTTATGCTTTACTGTTTATTACAGAAACGTGTTCAATATTTATGTAAACGACTAGAGGCAGGCACGTGATTAACGAGATGCAGCCCCGATGTTTTTCACGCAACTGACACACGCTAGCCTCAAGCGTTCAGATGTGTACATGTAGACCTGCCCGGTGCTACTACTGTAATATTGCCGGCATAATTGTTTATATACAATTTAAAATGAACGTAATACACAATTTGTCTTTACTTTAAGCACGAACATATTGAATTCCATACAACTGAAGTTCGTGTGTGTGTACAAAGGTACAAATGTTTGAAGGCGTCACGGAGCCCGTACACCCTAACAGTGTAGAACCCTTCTAGCACGGCAGTGTACAATAAGATACAAACGAATTAAGCAATAAGGTACAATACATCACAAAACGAATTAAAAAAGCGAAAACGTAATTCAAGAGAACGCGATAAATGATTTATAACCGGAAGCTATCTTGTTAGATTTATATGCAGCTGAAATGCACATATGTAATTCATTGTTAGTGGCAGGACTCAGAGGCGTAGCTAGGGGAGGGGGCAAAAGGGACAGCCGCCCCGGACGGCATAGTCAGGAGGGCGGCAAAGTGAGCATAGACTTGAAAAAATTGTTTTCAGTTTATAAAACTACAAACAACTTGTTTCTTTTAGATGACTATTCCTTAAGAACTATAATATATAACTGTAATATCAAACCGTAAAAGTGTCAAAGTACACTTACAAGATTCACTTGGTTCTAGTACCATGGTTGATGTTGCATCGTGCAGTCTTGAAAACAGAACAGGCGACGAAGGACAGAACATTACTAGTAACAATGTAGACCGTGTTCCCGGTGCTGCTCTACAAGATATGGGAGCTTGGCCAAGCGAGAAATCTCAATCCTTCCAAGATATAATGGTAAATAGAGGAACAAGTCAGTTGCAGAACAAAGACAGCTATTTTCCTGAATATGAAGCCAGACGATCCTTAAATAAGTATTGGTTTGATAAAACCTTGCAAAATGGCAAAAAGTTAAATCCCATTTGGATGTGTTTTTCTCCAACTAAAAAAAATGTCTGTTCTGCTTTTGTTGGAGTTTATTTCCACAAAAAAATGTCAAAGAAGCTATTTCAATACTAAAAATGGGTTTTCGTCGTGGTGAAAGTTAAATCCCCGTATTCAGGATCACGAAAAAATCCTCTGCGTTTTTTGAATGGAAGGAATTGGAACGTTCTTTAAACAAAGGGGGACTTATTGATGATATGCTTCAGAAACAAATTAGTAAAGTAGTTAACACATGGAAAGAAATCCTCGAACGGGTCATTGTTACAGTACGCTCTTGCACAACAAAATCTGGCACTGGCATCTGACATCGAGAGTCAATTACTAATGATTCAAATCCTGGAAACTTTCATGCTTTGTTAAAATACTTGGAAAAATTTTAACGTAAAAAAATATACTTTGTGCATAACGTGTTAAAATACTCTGTTATGCTTTGGATAAATAAAGCATTTCCACTTCTGGAGACGCTAACGGACAAATTAAAAGTTTGGAGGAATGAATTGTGTGACAATGTCGTTGCTGACACAGAGTAGGTATGTAATGAAGGAATGTCAGTATAAGAAAAAGGATAAGAAGAAAGGCACGATGCCAGGAGAGTATGCAGATGATTCTGCATCAACCGTTCGGCAAGAAATGCGACGTTCTCTAATAGAAATTTGGACAAACTGTCAGTTGAAATTTCAAGCCGTTTCTCTAACATAAAAGAGTTAGAAAACCCTTTGGGTTCCCCTGTAAATTTGAACAGGAAACAGCTCTAAATTCCTGAAAGGAACAGCTTTCCCAAATCAATATTCAGTGCACAGTGCTTCCAAAACTGTATTCACATGACCTAAAGAGTGAAGAATTGTTCAGTGACTTGAAAGACGTCATGCTTTTATTTAAAAGGGAAAAAGTGAACGGAGAACAAAAAGACTTAACACCTCAGGGACTGGTACAGCAACAGCTGTAGGGCCAAAACACTAGTAACAGCTTTAAAAATTTTTCTTACTTTACCAGTGTCTGTGTCTTTTTGTGAAAGATCATTTAGTAAGCTCAAATTGATTAAATCGTACCTACGGTCAACAATATCTCAAGACAGGGTATCAGATCTAGCGATAGTTTCAATTGAAAACGACATTACTTCGTCTTTAGATTATACTGATCTAATAACCCACTTTGCAGCAATTAAGACCAGGTTTCATTTTAAAATATCTCATTTTAAATATTTATTAAATATTAAAAATAAATATTAGTGTTTATTAATAGAATACGGAATCATTAACCTGTAATGGTTAGTGACTTATTTGATTACTTTTAATGTAATTCTTTATTTAACTTTACGTTGCTTTAGGATATTGTTTTGACGATGCGTTGTTTATTATAACATTTTTACGTTATGAACTTTTTGTATTATTACGTTTTTTATAATCTATATTTGTTAATAATAAATGTATACAAACTGAATAGCAGTAATATTATCATATGTAATTTCTTAATTTTGACTTAACAAATATTGTTAAGACGTTTGCTGGACGTGCTTTCGTTCAAAAATCTACACATTTGCATTTATTAAGTACTTTGTTTACTGGATGAGCCTTAATTTTTGCTCTTTTGTCGCCCTTTAATCGTGAAGGTGAGGCGGCCGACGATCTCCTTGCCCCGGGCGCCAAAAAGCCTAGCTACGCCACTGGCTGGACTACTCAAATTTTATAGTTTCCAATTTACAAACCACTATAAAAATATCGCAATGTGACTAGTCCTTTTAATGCTTAACCCACTGTCAATGACAACCAATCAGTCAAACCAGGTTGGTTTTGATTGCTCAAGTGCCAAGAGCGCTATCGTGTTATAACTCTTTTATAGTGGTTTGTAAATTAGAAACTATAAAGTTTATTTTTTTAAATTTAATTATCCGTTTTTAGGTCATGATACAATGTTTTGTTGCTTCAGATATTTTGATAAAGGGTGTTATAGCCATCCGCATTGTTAATGTTGACGAGACATTGGTGTCTAATGAAAATCTAACTGTTCATCCGATCGCTGATGCCGGCCGAAGGGGTTCTCTTCAGGGATCCACGTCCTGCACATTTCTACTGAAGATGTTTAGTTTTCAGTGACAGGTGTTACACCCGATCCATGATCCTACGGCCAGTATACCTCAAATTGTAAGCTGTGTATGTTCCAAAGCTTGCCTAAACTTGTTTTCTTTTGGTTTACTAAAAGCATTAAACTTTCTTACGGTTGTGGCATTAGTACTCAAAAATGAGGGTTTGTCAATAAGGGTTTGACCTTCAACATATACACAAGAACGATTAAAAATTTTAGACGGTAAAGAAAAACAGGAGACACTTACGTTATTAAGAAAACTAAATACATGGACACAGCTTATTCAGAGAATACAAAACACCTTACTTAGGCACTTACTGTAGCACAAGGGATATGACGTACTGCGGATAATTATGAAAGGGGAGTAAGGGAAAAAGAGGGATAGATAGGGAGAAGAATCAGCTTTAAAATTATGACACATAATGAAAACAATCTGAGACGTGGAAATTTAATAAGAAAGTAAGAAAGAACGTTGCCACAGTATTTGGTAATGTGACGATTTAAATAAAAGAAATAATCAAGAGAATAAAAATTTTAAAAAAAATTAAGTTTGCGAGCTCTTAAGCCATTTAAATCTCACTGTATTAATATAAAATACCTGTATGTACTCAGTATGAGAGGAAGCAGTAATTAATTAGTTATAAGATACTCTAATAAAAAGATAAATTGTAAAGAGTTATTAATATCGTATTTAACCCTTTGCTTGTAAGCAGGCGCTGTCCTGTTGATTCCAGACTCGACATGCTTTCCGAGTCTTGTGTAAGTTAGAATAAGATAAAAAAACTGATGTTAAATTATTAAAAATGTGAAGACATAAATAGTCGCTAAAACAACTGATTTAAATTATGTATATTTGTTTAGGGATAGTTTGTATAAATAAAAATGTTAACTTAAATATAGTTAGGAACTATATTCTCGCGCGGAAATTGCCCCACTAACTTTTGCCCAGTACCAGGCGAAGGGAGCAGAATTTCTCTCTCTTGCAATGGTGACTTCGTACAGTATAGACGTAGGAGCTGTGCGCTTAAAATATGTTAACTACATTTTGTCTCACCTTAAGATGGTGTACCAGATGTAGCTGTTTAAAGCATCTGGATGTGTTAATTAATATAGTCATGTAAATAGACAAGAAATTTAAAGTAAAAAAATCGAAACGTAAAAAAAAGGAGTGTAACACAAGATGACTTCGTGCTTCAACAAATAATAACAATTCCAAAGTCATACCCGGAGATGTGAACTATCAGGAGCCACAAACTCTACTGCACGTGACAGAATATGCAGATCAGGACATCCGAGAATCTACAAGATCATCGTAGATATCTACACGACATATTGTTCAACCTGCGAACTTTTGGAGCCCTTTACAGAGGAAGGCCAGACCGAGATGACGACGTAGCTGTTCCTGTTTCCCAAGACGGATACCCCAGGACGAGTCTTCTGCATACCAATTAAAAGGTGACTCGATAGCCTGTCTATCGAGGGTTACTAATATTTGTTACACAACACATCTTGAAAGAGACTTTTCAGAAACTATTAACTTTGTAAAGACTAATAAATTAAATCTAAGAATTTCATGTAACTATTCTAACTTCATACGTTGTAACAATTTATATGCTAATGTAGAGTAATATAATTCAAGCAATAATACCATTCTTCCAATGGTTGAATAAAAGAAAGTCTTGCAAGCTAATAACATGAAATGAGTATAATTAAAAGTCTTAATTACAGAAATACAGAAAGTTGACCCGGATCCGAGGTATATATATAGAATCAAGTTTGATCCCAAAGTTTAAAGAAACCTTACATATAACTTAATAATTGAATTAGTAATGTCATGGGATCTGTCAGTAAATGTTTTTAAATGTTAAATAAAGAGAAGTCTTCTTGTTACACACATATGAGGAGTGCTTAAATCAATTGTATACCTTGCCATTGTTTCCTTACACAGTTAGTAAGTAATTTGTTATATTAATTATTTGTGATCAATTCTGTTACAACGTAGGCAGCCCATCTAATTAACGGAGTTTAATTACGAGGGGTTCCCTGGATTTGTAACGCGGCGAAAAGACGTTACAAAAGTGCGCCACTATGCTAAATTTTATAAAGGTGTTTTAAGCAAACAAAATTGCGTCATTCAAAAAATAAAGGAAACAAAGGAAAGAGTTTTAATTGTGTATATAGTGTCACAAACAAAATTGCATTCACTATGCGTGGATAAATTGTAAGATCAATAACTAAATATATAATATTGATATATGCACTCAGAAAGTTACTTTAATAAATGTAATGTTCAAAACATATTTAATAGTGTATTAAGTTACGTAGATGGTAGTATGTATAAGTAAAATATCCTTAGCGTCATACAATGCATGTAGCTTTTGCATTCTATAGGCCAGTAGGAACCTGAATAATTCGATGTAAGTACTTGCATACATGAATTGTGACCAAGCATAACAATTTTAGTCAACCGAACAATCTGTAACAGGTTTGTTTACGACAATCTATGACCTGTTGTTTCCTGAATCATTCTGCACAGTGTATGTCCAACTATCTAGCTTACATACACTAGTATGTGTTATAAAAAAAAAAATTGATTAAAAATAACTTTGTTAATAATAATAAAGTAATTAAGTAGAAGTTCGTGATTTAAAACTTGTGAACAAAATAAGTAATTATTTAATTGAGAAAAGTTTATGAATGAACAAAGCCAAAGTGTTGTCTAAGCGGAATAATAATAATAGAATCTAGCGTCTGCGCTCCCCTTCTCTTGTTTAAACCGGTATACAGTAGTTGTGTTATTCAGTCGCATTGTGGAGAACAATAAGAGTAAAACCCCCTCTCTCACTGACACGCTCAACCCTCCTTTGTTAACTAAATATGTAGGCCACCCTCTGACCTACATTCCAGTAAACAGCTGATTGGCTATTTAACCTTGAAAGGATATGTGTGTGTGATTTTTGTCTCTCCCTTAGAAGAGAAATTGTTCTTTTCTAATTTGTGTAAATTGATTACTTATGAATTTATTATATGTATATGTAATATATGTGTAATATACTAGTATTAATTTTAAGTACGTGCTAATGTGTTAGAACAAAATGGCCCAATTTAACCCGGATTTGTTATTAAAAGACGAGCTGTCTTACGAAGCCCTTTTGCGTGGACTACCCCATGCTGATGTAACAGTCGCGGAATTACGAAGTTCAATTCGCGAATGTGGATTTGATGCGCCCGTGCAATTAAACAATCTAAGCCAACTCGATTATGAAAGCGAGAAAGAAATTTGTAATGCCAAGTATAGTGAACTATACTTATTGTCTCAAACACTCCAAGACGAGAAATCTCCGGCAAAAATTTTGCGGACTACCCAGAGAATAGAGCATTTAACCAGGCGAATAAAAAATTTGTCGATCTGGCCGAATCTCACAGAAATACCCGTTGATGTACAAAAGCTAGCAGACGAAGCTCTACGCCGCTTACCTTCAATTATCAACGATTTAAGACGAAAATCCGACTCATTCAGGATGGACGAAATAGAGAAATCATTAATAAAATTACACATCTCCCCAGTACAATCCCCCACCACTGGTTTACCTCCGCCTAACTCGGATCGGAACTCACCTATCGTATCGGAAGTGCAAGCGAACCCAGAACAAAATACTGATACAGATGTAAATGTCCCTCCTCCCGAGCATTTTCAGTTTCGTCCCGGAAATAATGAATTGACCAACACCCCAAATGAATCTAATCACCCTCATCGAGGAATTACCCCTATGAACTATAACGCAGATCTATACGGAAAAATGACTAACCCTGTGGAGAAGATTTTAACTGAAATCCCTTATACAGATGGTTTAAATGTTTCCAAGTTACTAACATTTATTAGTTATCTTCTTCAGATAAAGGATCTACAGCAGCTGAATGACTGGCAAATTTTACAAGTTCTGTTACCAAAGTGTAAACCCCCGTTAAAAAATCGTGTGCTAGAAGCCCTAACCTCTACTTTCCCAGTAGAAGAGCTACATAGCTCTTTAATAAAATACTTTATTCCCACCGGCATCTATGAGGAAATAAAAAGGAAGACAGTACTCCGAGTACAAGGACATCAGGAGAGATTAGCTCACTACATCTCCGATATTAGGGAGTCCTCTCGACTACTACGTGTAAGCTGGAATGAAACACAACTGGTGGACACCATTTTAATAGGAGTGTCACCTGAAGAAAGATCTCGACTATCATTGATGAATAGACCCAATACAATTGCTGATCTAGAACAGTGCAGTATCCATTCTTCAAATGTATGGTACTCAGATCAAAATAGAGAAGCAATGAAAACCTCTGGAACTAATAGACATCAATTGCGAGCACTACTGCCTGATGTAACAACCTCGTATGAAAGACAAGTTTCTAGTAGACCTCACCATGTGCGCAAAGCAGGTAAGTTAACTGTAAACCCAGATAAAGCGGAAACCAAGTACCCACCTCGCAGAAAACCCACCTGTTATAATTGTGGCAAATATGGGCACATAAGAAGAGAGTGCAAAAGTAAGCCATTGGAACGGAATAACCCCAATTCAAAAAACATGTAAGGCAGGGAGACCCGAAAACCTGTGTCTTCCGCAGCTACTCAAAATTGGGTAAACTAAAAGAAACCAGTAATAATAATAAGAATGAATTATTCTGTAACCAAGTGAAAAACAAAAAAGGTGCGAAAGATATCGACCCCTATGTGCGAGAATTTCGTGAAAAGTGTAATGCGATTAATAGATGTAAATGGAAAAAAAATCTACTACCATTAATACGAGTCGACTTAGGCGTTACATCCCCCATCGCCTTAATTGATTCGGGATCTAGTAGAAGCTTAATCAGCCAAGAATTAGCGGACATGTTAGCTAAACATCATCTAGTAAAACGGAACCAACCTGTGAATATAAAGTGTGCTACCGCTGATAAACGTAAAATAAATATAAACCTGAGCATTACCGTTAAGGTTAAAATAAAAAACCTAAGTTGGATATTTACAATGTTAGTATGTAAAGAATTAGGACCTGATTTAATATTAGGTGCAGATTTTATTAGTAAGACAGGAATGATTCTTAACATCTACGAGCGAGAATTTTATTTCAGATTTGACCGTGCAAGAAAATATAAATTTGATAGTAATGAAGATAAACGTTGTTCATCTACTGCACATGTAATACACCAAGATTCAGATTTATCTCACCTAGAACGAAGAGATAGAGTCAAAATAGTAAAACTAATAAAAGAATTTTCCTCGGTTCTTACACCAAAACTAGGACTTACGGACCTAATAGAGTATAAAATTAATCTGAGTGATCAGAAAGTAATACGAATACCTCCGTACAAGTTGTCGCCTCCCAAGATGGAAGTCATGCGGAACCATATCAATAAGTTATTGGACCAAGGAGTCATAGAACCCTCTACGTCCCCATATTCTTCACCCTCCTTTTTAGTACCGAAAGGACCAGATAAACACCGACTAGTTGTAGACTACAGGCAATTAAATAAAAGAATAGAATTTGAATCAATCCCTCTTCCAGACATCCATAGTGCGTTTCATTATTTTACTAAAGCAATGGTTTTTACGGTAATGGATCTAAATCAAGCTTTTCACCAAATACCTCTTTCAGAAGAATCCAAACGTCTAACTGCGTTTGCAGTTCCTTTTAACTTGTACCAATTTACTAGGGTACCCTTTGGAATATCTCAAGGAAGTTCCGTATGTAGTAGACTATTGGAGAAGATATTTCACGACATTAAATTTAAATATGTGTACCACTATTTGGACGACATCGTAATATACAGTGAATCAATGGAACAACATCTCAGACATTTGCGTGAAGTGTTATCTCGTTTACTAAGAGCAGGATTAACGGTGAACCCAAATAAGGTAAGTTTTGCTGTCCCTCAGTTTTCTTTCTTAGGACACATAGTGAAAGCGAATGGAAAGGTAAGCATTGACCCCGAACGTACCCGTGCTATTAGAGAATTTGCACCCCCACGAGATGCAAAAGGTATAGCCCGATTTTTAGGTATGGTGAATTATTTCCACAAATACATTCCCCATCTTGCCGAAATAGCAGCACCCCTAAACTCCTTACGAAAGAAGGGAACAAAGTTCGAATGGAGCTCAATACATCAAAACGCGTTTGAGCAACTTAAAGAAAGCATTATATCTCCCCCAGTTTTGCAATTAGCTGATTTCACAAAACCATTCGTCGTGCAAACCGACAGTTCCAGTGTAGCGTTAGGTGCAGTAATATACCAAGAGATAGATAACTGTAGACTACCAATTAGTTATGCATCACGAACACTGAGCGATCAAGAAAGAAAGTATTCTGCATATGAATTGGAATGTTTAGCAATTGTTTTTGCATTCGAAAAGTTTAAACCCTTCCTAGAACATAAAGAATTTCTTTTAGAAACCGACAATCAGGCGTTATCATGGTTATTGAATCACCCTAAACAATTAGGACGAATTGGCAGATGGATATTGAAATTAAACTGCTACAAATTCAGAGTGCAGCATATTAAAGGTACTCAAAATGTAGTCGCCGATACCCTGTCCCGTATGTTCCAGTCACCCACTAAAACTTCCGAAAACGTAGTGAAGCCGGAAATAGCAAGTGCGAACGCCGTAATTACTGAATTCCCCCTTGCCTTTACAAACATTGCCCTATATCAACAACAAGACCCCTTACTGAAGCCTATTATAGAACAACTTACCCAAGGTATTAAATCCGAGAAGTACGTATTGAGTAAGAATGTACTGTGTCTCAAAATAAGAGACGGAAAGGAATTAAGAATAATAGCCCCGGATGTAATTAAGCCCATGCTAATGGAATACTTCCATTCATCTACCATAGGAGCCCATATGGGAATCAATAAGACGATACATCGTATTCGAAAGGAATATCATTGGAACAATATGAACTGCGAAATAGCTACCTTCGTAAATAAATGTTCATTATGCGCCCTTAGCAAACCCGCCAGAAATACTCAAGTAAGCCAATTGATATCAGAAATCCCAAAGACCTCTTTTTCGAAACTTTATCTAGATTTCTCAGGTCCGTATCCACGATCCAAATCAGGAAATACCATGTTACTGATATGTGTAGATTCGTTCACCAAATTTGTTTGGATGTATCCCATGCGACGAGCATTAGCGTCGACAACAGTTAAAATACTACAGGAAAGATTATTTAAAGATTACGGTACTCCAGTACGTATAGTATCTGATAACGGCCCGCAGTTTAAAGCAAAAGAATTTAGGAATATGTGTTTCAAGTTAGGGATAGACCATATAACCACTACAGAGTATCGACCGCAAGGCAATATTGCTGAAAGGTATCTACGAAACCTCAAATCTGCGCTAATCGCCTATCATGCGAACGATCACACGTCGTGGGACCAAAATCTATCCTGGATTCAATACGCTTTTAATTCAGCTTACCACGAAGGTCACAAGTCGACCCCGTTCGAGTTACTATACAAGTATCGACCAAACCACCCTTTGTCCACAAGATGGAATATACACGATCTGCTGCCTCCGCAAATAACGGATAAGCAGATAAAGCGAATATGGAACAAAGCCCGCTCTAACTTGAGACCAAGCTTGGAAAAATCCAGAAGATACCACGAGAAAGGTAATCATAGCAACTCAGTCAGGTACCAAGTAGGTGACTTAGTAATGTACAAGACTCACCCCATTAGTAGTGCGATTGATAAGACCACCTCGAAACTATCATTCAGATGGTGTGGCCCTTACCAAATCCAAAAGTACCTAACTCCAGTTACAGTAGCCCTGTGCGAACCTGCAAGTCAGAAATATGTGCGGAGAACGCATATTTCGCAACTAAAGTTGTATAAGAAGAAGTGACGGTATAGTATAACCCAAAAAGAAAAGGGATACTAGGCAGTAAAGAAAATTATATTTCTGAATCCGCGTAAAAAAAAAAAATGTAAAACGTAGAGTTTGGAAACGAGGCCTGATCAACCTGAGTTCCAGTTCTGCGAAGCATGCATTAATGAATAATCATTAACTAGATGGGTACTAACACTCATTAACTACATGAGTTATATAGGACTCACAGAAGAAAAGATAGAATTCTAAATAGTAAAGATTTAGAAAGTTACTCTATAGAAGAGAGAGTAAGACAAACAAAAAACCGGTAGTAAAATTAAGTGATAGAGATAAGAAAGAGTTTTGTGTTTTAATTGTGTAAATATTTAGTGTAAATAGTATGTAAAAAAAAAAAGGTAGTTCATAAGAATATAAAGTGTACTGTGTTGTAACTATAGGTAATAACTATGTGGACAACGTTGTAAAGTGTACGACAACTATGTGAAAGAAATTACACACACTAACCCCATTCAATATCCCAGTGCCCAATAGTGAGTTAGACTCAAAAAGCTTAACCGTAGCGTGCAATTTAAGCGGTGGAGTATGTGACGATTTAAATAAAAGAAATAATCAAGAGAATCAAAATTTAAAAAAAAATTAAGGTTGCGAGCTCTTAAGCCATTTAAATCTCACTGTATTAATATAAAATACCTGTATGTACTCAGTATGAGAGGAAGCAGTAATTAATTAGTTATAAGATACTCTAATAAAAAGATAAATTGTAAAGAGTTATTAATATCGTATTTAACCCTTTGCTTGTAAGCAGGCGCTGTCCTGTTGATTCCAGACTCGACATGCTTTCCGAGTCTTGTGTAAGTTAGAATAAGATAAAAAAACTGATGTTAAATTATTAAAAATGTGAAGACATAAATAGTCGCTAAAACAACTGATTTAAATTATGTATATTTGTTTAGGGATAGTTTGTATAAATAAAAATGTTAACTTAAATATAGTTAGGAACTATATTCTCGCGCGGAAATTGCCCCACTAACTTTTGCCCAGTACCAGGCGAAGGGAGCAGAATTTCTCTCTCTTGCAATGGTGACTTCGTACAGTATAGACGTAGGAGCTGTGCGCTTAAAATATGTTAACTACATTTTGTCTCACCTTAAGATGGTGTACCAGATGTAGCTGTTTAAAGCATCTGGATGTGTTAATTAATATAGTCATGTAAATAGACAAGAAATTTAAAGTAAAAAAATCGAAACGTAAAAAAAAGGAGTGTAACACAAGATGACTTCGTGCTTCAACAAATAACAACAATTCCAAAGTCATACCCGGAGATGTGAACTATCAGGAGCCACAAACTCTACTGCACGTGACAGAATATGCAGATCAGGACATCCGAGAATCTACAAGATCATCGTAGATATCTACACGACATATTGTTCAACCTGCGAACTTTTGGAGCCCTTTACAGAGGAAGGCCAGACCGAGATGACGACGTAGCTGTTCCTGTTTCCCAAGACGGATACCCCAGGACGAGTCTTCTGCATACCAATTAAAAGGTGACTCGATAGCCTGTCTATCGAGGGTTACTAATATTTGTTACACAACACATCTTGAAAGAGACTTTTCAGAAACTATTAACTTTGTAAAGACTAATAAATTAAATCTAAGAATTTCATGTAACTATTCTAACTTCATACGTTGTAACAATTTATATGCTAATGTAGAGTAATATAATTCAAGCAATAATACCATTCTTCCAATGGTTGAATAAAAGAAAGTCTTGCAAGCTAATAACATGAAATGAGTATAATTAAAAGTCTTAATTACAGAAATACAGAAAGTTGACCCGGATCCGAGGTATAACTATATAGAATCAAGTTTGATCCCAAAGTTTAAAGAAACCTTACATATAACTTAATAATTGAATTAGTAATGTCATGGGATCTGTCAGTAAATGTTTTTAAATGTTAAATAAAGAGAAGTCTTCTTGTTACACACATATGAGGAGTGCTTAAATCAATTGTATACCTTGCCATTGTTTCCTTACACAGTTAGTAAGTAATTTGTTATATTAATTATTTGTGATCAATTCTGTTACAACGTAGGCAGCCCATCTAATTAACGGAGTTTAATTACGAGGGGTTCCCTGGATTTGTAACGCGGCGAAGAGACGTTTCAAAAGTGCGCCACTCTGCTTACTTGTAAAAAAATAAAAGGGTAATTGTTTACAGAGTGTCACAGTAATCTTAATTATTAGTGGTGATACTTAAGAAAACGATTTAATCTCAGCCCCCGCCAACTTCTCCACGGAACCGCCGTCAGGAATTGCTTTGGTGAAGAGGTCATAGTCTGTTCTTCCTCTAATGAGATTTGTTGACCTCATCATCGCCATTGTAAAATTACGGATTCTGATTAGACGGATTTTGAAACTTGGGTCAGAGATTATTTAAAAAGCGTTTATCACATCTGTTTTCCGTTGAGTTATCAGACTGAGTCAACGGTGTGTCTGAAGTCTCTCACGAGTCCCATACAAGCAGAGATACTCAGATTCAACACCCCAACATTTTTCATCTCTCTATTGAAAAACATGATTAATAATATTTGAGTCAGCAACACCGAGAAGCTTTAAAACGTCTCACAAGTTACAGGCAATTTGTTTCTGACTATACAGACTTATTATTTAAAAAAATTATTGATTTTATATATCTGTTTTACATATTTTAACAACGGTTTTACGGTGTCAACACAGTTTCCTTGGTCTCTCCACCACTTTATTGCACATGCCAATCAAGATCATTTAAGACGCACGAATTATTTTCGAGATTAGGCTAGACTGGAACTTTGCCGTCCTTGTAGAGTATTCGCGAATCCTATGTGCTACTTATTCCTCGTTATACATCTGGTGCATACTAGCGTTCCACCATACAGTCAACAGAAGTTTCCTCTTTAAAAGTTATTATAGTTAAGTTGAATGTTACCATGACAAACATGACAAATTGAATTCCCACATGTCTACAAATGTTCAAAATGTTTAATATTGCTGTTTACAAAGTTTTCTTAATCAGTAGATCGTTGTGATAACGAATTTAATAATTTAGGCCTATATGATACTGAAAATTACACTTCTGGCTTGCTGTGTTGCATGACTTAGACCATGTATATGCCGCCTCTATGCATTTGTGCACTTTAGTATTTAGTATACACGATTACACTCCTACGCTCTATATTAGATCTGCGAGTATCTGAGATGAGAGGTGTTATAATGCAGAAGTACAACTGGCGAAGTCACCAGCGCCTTTAAGGACTATCCTTCCTCATTTAAAAAGCAGATACTTTTCACCTGATATAAAAATCGAATCTACGACGTGTCAATAAATGTAGAACCGAATCGACTACATAACAGCAGCACGTAATCCCATTGCCTGTACCCTATGCGATTGTTTTGTGACTTTAACTTTAAAATCGACAACTTTTTAAACTGATAAAGTATATTGCATACAGCAATATGTACCTACAAAGCCGACTGTATATTACGAAAAAAGGAAAACCCAACTGCATATTGTGTAAAAGGATCAGTGAATGCGTTTCTAGTTCAGATGACTATCTGAATAATCAATATCTGATTGCACATATATAAAAGTTTGAAACGTGAAATGCACAGTAATTTGAGATTTAGCTTTTCAGCAGTGACTGGCTGTGGATATATCTCTTTCACCGAGCAATGCATAACTTTATTTCTCAGTCGTTTACGTAAATACGGTCTGAATAACTTCCGTACAGAACAGAATATACAAACAAAATGAAACTTCCATATTTTAAATATATTTGAAAGTTGATAACCATGTCAAACATAGGCCTATGATTTAAGTCTACTGTCTCTGTCAATAGCCATTGTAAAATACGTGCAATATTTTTTAAAAAGTAGTTACTTTTTAAATGGATGGAATTTAATTTTAAACATAATAAGATGTAATTTTATCAATACAGCAATTCTAAAATCCAGCCATCAGAATCTATAAGTTGCCTTGTGAACACGGATTCAGAAAACTGTGATAAAGAAAAAGTTTGTATAATAACTAATTAAAAAATAAAAACGAAATAATGAGTTTGTAACTGTACGATATACAGTCCTCTGTCTTTCTGTGTATCTCTATCACAGGCACAACCCCGCTCGCGCACACTCACAAACTGACACACACACACACACACACACACACACACACACACACACACACACACACACACACACACACCGAGTTTCCTGTAGATTTTGCTCTTTTTTTATACAGTTCAAAAATAATTAATTTATACAGAATTATTTTAATTGACCTAATGGATTTATTATCTAATGACGAAAAACTGATTGTTAGTCGTACATTACATTGAATATTATACATGCAAGAGAAGATAACTATCCTTATTTCTACACTTTGTAATAATTACGTCAGAAATGATGATGATTGATAACAAAAACAACAATTATCATTACTAAAAAACAATAATTCTTACAAAAGGCGAGCCTAGATTTAAATTAGAAAATGTAGGTAAATTTTTTTTAACATCAGTTAACCTCCGATATGACCTTCGTGTTGGGCAAAAGCTAGAAGTTTTACGAATGACTCCGAGAAAGGTGGCGGTGGAAGACCGTTCTTTAACGTTAATGTCGATGTCCATGGTTTGTTTTGAAAGAACGGGTAAGGATTAGACTGGAAGCGGATAGGGTCCGAGAAGGGCTGTGCTGCTGAAATGTAACCTACTGTCGAGAGAATTGAGAGTTTTCAGGAGACCTCAAGACAAACGACCCAATCACCAGCAGATAAGTGCCATGGAGTTCTTGAACACCAAAGGCTACCAGCAATAGTTTCAGCAACCATTGGACCTGCCTACGTGTTCAAGTTTCTTACGGGACCCGGCCTGGGCTGTGGTACGGTACGAAGAAGTGACCAGTTTTTTGAACAATCTTTCGTGGCGCTGGAAGTAAAGGGTTGCCCCTGGATGTTCTAAAGCATTGCCTTTCCCCCCAAGACATTACGAACTGCTAGAGATTGATCTGAAGGGTGATCCGCTCCGTCACATTGTTAGTAATATTGGCTAGGAAACGTACAACCTACCAACAATCATCTTATCAGTCTTCTCAAGCCGGTCTAACGTTGGTGCTGTAATTTACAGGTCTTATAAGCGCACGATAAGAAGTTTCTTATAATAGGATTAGAAGAGAGCTTACTAAATCATGAGAGAAATTACATATTGTTTTGATAGTAAATTTTGTAAAATTTGGTCTGCATTAAATATTATAAATTGCATTTGGTCAAGTATTTGTTATCTGAAAATTATCACATATAGAATGAAATTGGTTTTATAATGGTAATAAATACAAATATAAAATATACACTGTCATTTTATAAATAATACATAGAATTCGTTAATTACATACAGACTATAGACACTACTAAACGAGTATCTTGGGACCTATATTTAACGGATATCAAATGTGAGTCAACAAAATGAACTTCCAATTCAAAAATATCAGTTGGCATACACAAACGTACTGAGAAGATAGAGAGAGGTTGAAGTAATGTAACGGTGAATTCCACTGCTGCAGAATGTAGTTGCAGAATTTTCCACTACATAACCGATAACAAAAGTCACCAATTTATATAATTACGATGATTTAAAAGATAAATGTAAATTGACACTTGAAACTTTTACTAAATAATGCTTTCGTATAACACTGTAAATTAACTCGCAACAGATTCACGGAATTCTCTTAGAAATTCGTGGTCATTGTGACGTATAATGATATCTAAAACCGTCAACATGGCTGGAGAATAATCGGGCAATAACGAGAATTTGCAAGCTTAGCTAGTCTTTCCATGCGGATCTTGAATAACTGCTGATCGCCGCGTTTATTTGCTGGCCAGCGTATAACTTAAACGCCGAAGCTTCACGTCGTCTACACGTGCTATTTATGTCGACCAGCGTAACAACTCATCGAATGTCACAGGAGATTCTGAAATGTAAATAACGTGTTGTACATTACTGTATTAGTGAAGCTGTGTTTCATTCAGTGTACGTTGTAGTTTATTACATTTAATATTTTAGTAATAATCATTTTTTGTAAGTTCATGTCTGAAAAAAGAGAGTTAGATTTTTTTATATAGGAGTACAAAAAGGTGTTACACGGAAAGGTGTGTGTCACTTCCATTGCCAGTAGATTAGTTTTCCTAAACCTGACTATTTCTCAGTACTGCAAGATTCAGGTCCGCCTTCACTTGTCTCGTCACAGAGCAGTGACAGTCTATACTATAAATCACTAGACGTATTCTATGTTAGACATTGATAAATTGAGTACGATAACAGCAGTGCTTACAGCCAGATTTATTGTCTGCATTTCTCACCTGTTCTGTTGTGTGCCAACACTCATATACTAGTCACAAGGTTTGCTGTAAATTTGTATAAAATTACTTTCAATACGTACTTAAAAATTTGTATGTCGGTTTTCAATACAAATTTTGGAAAGGAGGCAAAAGACTTGGAAAGTAGACGTTGAAACCATGTTTATGGTCGAGATAAAGCTTAGATTTCGTCAGTACGGCGCGTGTTGTCTTGCAAGGCACACCTAACATTGATGTGCTCATTTTAAAACAAGTTCTGTACATAGTTTAATGCCGTATTGTGTTTTAGTATTTTGACACATGTCATCATTGATGACATACATTAGTTTTTATAAAGTTCTGATGATGAGGCAAGTGCCTCGAAACATGTAAATAACGAAATAAGTAACAGTATATTTGGTTAACAAACACGTGGCTTGGGACTACAATAGGAGTTATTCCATTTAAATCAAAACGGTCTTCTTAACTTCTTAGAAGAAAATAATTTAGTCTTCAAAATCCTTTTAGGCATAAGTGCATCATTTCTTCACCTCGTGACACAGCCATTTTAACCTTTGATCTTTCCTCACTATATCCTCCCTCTTTGTTAACTGATTTAACCCTTATCGACTTCTTCAGTTATTATTTTTATACGTTGACCTAAAGATCTACCGCGAAGTTTTCCTTTCAAACGTTCTTAACACTTGCTGGTCATTGTCCACGTGTCACAAGTATAGGTGACCACGGGCTGTAGTACGGTTCTATAACATTACGGCTAAGATTTCTTCTTTCCATATATATTTTGTTCATTCCGTAATCTCACTCCGTACTGTACCACCACTATGAATATTACATATTTCCTAAATATTGCAAGTAATTACTTCTGAAAATATTTTATTTCCTACCTTCAGATCTGTTAGTTACCTTTCACCTTTCAATGTTACCATGACTATATACTTTGTTTTTATTTGGGTTTTACTTAACACAATATCCTCTACTCTTCTTTCCAGCTTCTCATAAACTTCTATAATTTGTCACTTATATATTTCTGTAATGGCTATATCGTCAATATATGCATATTTGTAACTAGTTTTGTTAAAGAATATGCTTATTTGGTTTAGGTATTTTTTAACATAATTCCAATACAAACAGAACTGCTGATATACCGTCTCCTTGTTTAACACACGGATTAAATTTAAAATGTTATTCACTGACTTTATTTCTTATTTTCACGTTTTTTCGTGTTGTGCTCAATACCATTCTAGTAAGTCTTCAGAGTTTGTGAGGTATTCCCGAATTTATTCATAACTTCGTATAACTTATTAGTGATAACACCGTCAAACGATTCTTTAAAGATATATTAAGAATATATGCCTACAAATGGTATCCATGCTCGTAGCAAATCTCTATTACTTCTCTTACGACAAATGGCAGGTTATTGTTCTTTTATTAGATCCAAATCCAAACTGACATTTTCCTATTATATTTTCAACAGTTTTCATGTTTCTAATAATAATAATAATAATTGAAAGCCTCCTAGACTAACGACCAAGCCATCAGTAACCTACAGGCATATGGAGATCATTTAACAGTATCAACTTGTACATTGTCTGTTGGAATGCATAATTTATACAGTCAATGCTAACATTTTTACCACTATTTGTTTTAGCATCGAATCAGACATAACTTATAGCAACTGACAACATTGGGAACCACTGCTGACAACAAAACCCTGTCACTTGGTTCTACAAATCTTCTTTGACTACAGGATTTACTGCAAAACAGATAACGTACGTTTGGAAAGCTTTAATTTCCCTTAGGAAACAGGTAAGAAGTGAAACAGGTTCAATCGGAAGTGCATACAAGTACTACAGCATGCAACGGAAATGCATCTACCTAACTGATAGTATCAATTCTACTGTCTGTGACGCCGGCTGGCATTGCAAGTGTACTCCTAAACACCATTTAAATGTACTTACTAGAATTAAACTTACGTATCTGAACACGCGCTCACGAGAGCCCATGCGCATGCGCGCGCGCGCACACACACACACACACACACACATACAAGAACCTATTCCTGAAGCAAAGGCAGTATGACACAAGGTGGTTCTAGAACTAAAAATAAGAAAAATCTCACACAAACAAAAATCCGCATATACTTTCTTTCCAGTTATGGCCAGAATACAATTACAGAACAAAAAATGTGGGGCAATGTCTCCTTCATTATTTTGTAAAAGCAAACCAAATATCCTCCTAATGAGGCCATTTAACAAATCTGTTTCTATCAATATACTACAGCCGTTAGATGGACCTTCTGACAGATTTATGAAAACTTCTGTTTATATATCATTTCTTAAATGTAGTTTCTAGAATAGGAGACTGATGGATGCATTTCTTTAAGAACATGACTACGTGTTGTTACTCGTATAACGAAATCGAAACGAAGTTATAGGACGGAAATAAGTGGTTTCATTTTATTATAAAAGTTTCTAACAGCTTGGATACTGTCAAACGATAAACAAAAGTTACGTTAATATTAGCAACCGCTGAGTTCGATTACCTAAGTTTAAATATTTTTTCCTTGAATTCTGATCTAAAATTAGCTAATTTTTGTATTTTCCGCGTACTCTCAAAATATTCACTAATTAATAATCAAATTCGTATAAATTTGATTTACATTGGATATAACTGTGAAAGTATTTTCGGGAAAATGTTGTGATATCATCGTGAATATGTCAGGTAATACTGACAGCAGGTAAACAGACAGCTGATTGACTTATTGTGTCCAGGTGTTATCTTCAGTTCACAGTCCCGCGACGCCCGCACAGCGTTCGATTTCATACCGACACTTATTGTTAACGTACTATAAATATTCCTTGCAAAATCAAGATTTTAGCAGCGAACAACCTGTGCATATACGATTCGACATTTTAAAACATAAAACTTTGTTGTAATGTAAAATCATGTTTACATTCTTCCTACTGTAGTTGTCAAAATACTTGACGGATATTCGTTTCAAGTGTATTGAAAATATACCCTTTAGCAAGACATATTTATTAACATTAATAACTCCAACTGTGGAAGAGCCATTGTTTCTTAAATTGGACTATACTATGTTACTACAGAAGACATAATAACAGGATAATTGTTTGGTTTTAAAGTGGTATTAATAATATAAATAAAACACCATTAATTGATTGTATTTGAAATTTAAACAATGTGTTATCTTACATTTGACTTTCTAATTTTCTCAATGAAGTATTTCAACAGCCGTTAGGGCTCTGAGATCAAAACTAAACGTCATTTTAGATTTCAAGGAAATAAATAATTGTACAGCGAGAGAAATGTGTTAGTGTCCTCTCTGCATAATCAATAAAAGTAGTGCTACCATATTTTTCGAATCCAGAACGAAAACACCTTTTTAAAATTGGTAGTGTTGAACGAGGACTTTCGAACACAGCTGATAAAATTGGCAGTGTTGTTTATCGGGGGGGGGGGTAGGTGTTATCTGTGCATCTTTTAAATAAACACCAACACTTTCCTTATTTAATAGTATATTTATAATAAAACATTATTTACAAAGTTTATCAACGTACACATTAATATTAGTCATTAAATTAAAATTATGTTAATAATAATAATAAAATATTTATTTATTTAATTTATGAACATTTAAATAATTATAAAACAGTTACTTATCAGATGCACTACAGTTTTCTAATTAGTTTAATTAACTTATCCCGGTTTAATTTGATTCACTTGAAGGTTTTGTAGCATTTACTTTGTATTTCCCAGTTGATGCAGATTTATTAATACTATTATCATTATTTTTAATAATTCTGTAAAATTTACTACAGCAATACTCTGAATTATATTTTGTCTTACGTAGTCATTTTAAGTAGCCATTAAGTAGTCATAATTATATTTTATATTGTTCCTGTAGTCATACTTCTTCTTTCTAAACGCCAAACGTTCTTCATTAAAGAAAATAGCCTTTGCACGGCTAGGTAAACAAAAAATAAATTCAAACAGTTTGAACAAATTGACAGGCTTTTCTTCTACTGAATGTTTGAAAATTTCCACTCACAACTGTGACAACTTCGTATCCTAAACACTTTTATTTTCACTGTCAGTATATAAATGCAAAATATTTTTTAACATTATCTTGTTGTTGCATCCTCTTCGTTCACTTTATTAATTTAATAATATATATAAAACTTTCACTAATGAACTTACTGTTGTCACTTCCCAAACGTTTCGAGATGTTGTTTCTCTTCTTCAGTGGGTGTAATACTGACTGTCGATTACAGAATAACCGTTAGGGAAGAATGGTGTGTGTGGTGGGGGTTGATGGTGGGAAGGGATTGGCGCTGAGGTTCGAATTGTGTGTGTGGATCAGTGTATCGAATAGTGTATGTGATTTATAATGTATTTGTTCATTTAATATGTTGTTTGGTTGTAGTGTGTGATATCTGTATATTTCAAATTGTTCAGCTGTGTTTAATTTTCTACTTTTTGGTAAGTAGTGTAATATTTCCATGTTGTGTTCTATGTTTGTGTAACTGTGGTTTTCGTTATGTAAATGAGTGGCAAATGTGGAATGTATGTAGTTTGTGGTGAGGGCTTTTAAATGTTCAGAAAATCTGGAAGAAAAAGATCTTCCCGTCTGGCCGATGTAGAATTGTTGGCAATCATTACAATTTAATTTATAAACCCCTGTTTTGCTGTATGTGTCAATGTCTTTGTTAGTATTATTTATGTGTTTTCTAATGGTGTTGTTGGTTCTGTAGGCTACTTTATAATTGTGTTTCCTAAATGTGTTTGCTATTTTATGTGTATTGGAATTGTAGTATGTAAGTGTTATGTATTTGCTGGGTTGTGTGCTGTTGGTCAGATGTGTTTTACTTTTTGTGTTGAGGATTCGTTTGTGTAGTTTATTTATTATTTCGGGGTTGTATCCATTCTTGACTGCTATGTATTTAATTGTGTTTAATTCATCTTGGTAGTCATGTGTGTTTAGGGGTATTGAAGTGAGCCTATGGAGCATGTAGTTGAAAGCTGCATGTTTGTGTTGAGTTGGGTGGTTGGATGTGTTGTGTATGACCATGTCTGATGTGGTGGGTTTTCTGTATATTTTGTATGTGTGTGTGTTGTTTGTTTTGGTGATTGTAAGGTCTAAGAAGTTTATGCTGTTATTTAATTCTATTTCAAGTGTGAATTTTAATTTATGGTGTATAGTGTTAATGTATTTGTGGAAATTTTCTATTTGTCTTTTGTTGCCGTTGTAAAGGAGTAAAATGTCGTCAACATACCTGTGCCAATATATTATTTTATCGGTGTATTTGTTGTTGTTCAGTATGTGTTTCTGTTCTATGGTGTGTATAAATATTTCGGCTAGTATACCTGATATAGGGGAGCCCATGGATAGTCCATCTGTTTGTGTGTAATACATGCTATTGTGTGCGAAATAATTTTGATCTGTGATAATTTTAGTTAGATGGATGATCTTTTTTAACATTAGACATTTCATCAAATAAGTCATCAATACTGATTACACTGCTACTGGGCACTGTATTGTTGATAAACATTTTCAATATCAGTCACAGTAATTTATTATCTATGAATCAAAACCATTTAACTTTACTTACATCAATACATAACTTAGTATATGATGTGCTTGGATTATAAAACAACACGTCTTGCTTAAATATGTACTCTCATCCCGCTAATAATTCTTTAAGTCATCAGTGTTTTAACTTTTTGTAGAATACAGCTTTCATTTTTTTTTGAAACCAACATTTCCTTTATTTTCAATATTTTATCAACTACTTTTAAAGTGGCACTAATCCTTATTGCTTTCTATTTTGATTAATTCTATTTTTATTCTAGAATAAAATATACATTATTTGGCAAACTCATTACTTTATGTTAAATTTTTGGACTTTGTTTTTATAAATAGTTTTATACAGTATGTATCCCACCTGAAATTCATCTGAGACTTAGAAATCGGAATGTTGTGGTAACCGTGTTAGCAATGATGGTGCTTGTCCAAAACAATATTTATTAAATAATTTTAATAATAAGATTAATAATAATAATAATAACAATAATTTGTATAGAGGGGGTAAATGCTTTATGCACAGTTAGAAAAGTTACAAAGCCGCCCCGGGCAGAGACCATACCAAAATACATATCGAAAGCCGAGAACCTCATCCATCCTACATACATAAATATAAAATGCTTTCCCCCAACGTACCCAATCTCACCCAGACAATGTTTACATTTATAAGTCCCTTACCTTGTCGTTTGTCTTTCGTCGCGTTTCTGACATTGTAGTCGATCCTCCTGCTAACATAAACCATGTTAAAACAAAATTATATCAATGTTCTGGCGTGTAATTTTTTGAAGAACTATCACCGATCCTTGTGAATAGGATGTGGATTTGGCTTTAGTGAGGGTTGACTTACAACAGGAGTAGGCCTAATGTTTAGAAATTACAGGCGAGAGGTTCAGACAATAAATCGGGCTCTAAGTTCTGTTTCTATCGTACTCAATTTGTCACTGTCTAACACTGAATACGTCTAGTGATTTATAGTGTAGATTGTCATTGCTCAGTGACGAGACAAATGTAGGCGTAAACTGCTTCTATCGTTGCTACAGCACTGAGGAAAAGCAAAGCTTAAAGGAAACTAATCTTGTGGCAACGATACTGACAAGTGTATGTCTCCGCCTCTATTCAGGGTACCATTTCTATGCAACGTGAAATATTAAGGCAAACATTTATTAACTGGTTTGTGATATAAGCTCGTGGAACAACAGAGCTTCGACCAGCCTGGCTTTTATTTACATTCATCCGCTCTCTTGATCCAATGTCTTTGTCGCTGGAATAACTTCCACCTACGCCCTCGAAACAACAGTCAGAGGTTCTCCCTGGTTAGTACCATCTGGAAACAATGGAAGCAGAATTTTTAGTATTCCTTTCTGCATTACACTTCCTCGTCGTTTAAGTAATTTCCTAATCCAATGTACATTTACATTACAAATTACATATTACGCATATGTAAAATACCTTATATTTAGTACGTACGGACATGCTACATCTCTCTCTCCCATGCTCTCTCTCTCTCTCTCTCTCTGTCTTTCTTACTCTCCTGTCTCTCATTTCTCTCTGTATCTCGCTCAATACTCTTTCAATGTGTGTGAGTGAGGGAGAGAGATAGAGAGGTAAAAGGTAGATATAGGGAGAACGAGAGAGAGAGAGAGAGAGAGAGAGAGAGTAGATTAGCGAATGCATCTGGTGTTTCCTGTTTTAAAATCATAAAATTAGATACCAACAATGCAACAATTTTATGTAAACTAGACAAAGAAAAATGCGTCATTGTCTGATCTCCAACCGCAGAGTATGCTAGACCAACTCTCCGTGGGCCTACATGGTGTTGCACTGTTGTTGTGCGAAGTAATGTCTTGTTTGTGAAGCCGTTACGCGACAACTGCACTTTGTCCATTGTGTTGCGATCACTGCGGCTTCAGAGTACAGTGTGCAAAGTGCTGCCAAGGTCCCTTGTTCTTGTTCGTACGATTAGCAATTTTATTCTACTAAGAAGTTTCATCTTTCACCTAATGCACTCTTGTGTGTAGGCCTGTATGTGCGTGTGGCAGTGGTAGTGTTAAATACTCGTAGGCTGTCATGGAACAAAGACGTGTTTTTGTGGACAATGTAAACAACAAGTGTTTAGGACGTATTCAGCTTAACTGATGAAACTTTGCCAGCTTCAGATAAAATACTAACTTTTAAAATTACTCCTCTATGTAACTCGTTATACGGGCAACAACGCCAAATGGCAACAAAAAAGGTTTTTGTTCATTAAAAATTTAGGCAAAAATCGAACAAGAACATAACCAATATTTCGCAAGTTTCCTTGGATGGCAGAGTGTGCTAAATGTTTTGCTATGCTATGATGGCAGAAGATCTAAGGTAATCATCCTTTCCCTTCATCGCTGTATAGCCCAATGTTTATGTAATCCTTACGTCATTATCGTCTGTGTTTCTGAACTACAGGTGATTATAGAAAGCATACTCGATTACAAACAGTACTACTTTTGCTTTTATTTTTTGTCACATACTAGTTTTAAAAACTCGTACAATAACAAACAATTATTTACAAATGATAATTTGTTATAGCATTCTTCTAGATAGCTGAGGTTAGGGGCTTGTAATAAAAATTCCGTCTATAAAAAAATCTTTTGATAGCCGTCCTGATAAGTCAACTATTTTTGTCATTTGGCGTGGGCTGGAGAGGTTAACGTAATTCGTCTGCAGAGGATTAAGTTGCGGTGTTGATCCAGTGGTTGCAATTCAGTTCTTCTAGCGTAGTAATTTGAGTACAATTTTCTTGACAAAAGTTTAATATGAACAAGTAGTCTATTTCTGCAGTCAGATGAATAAAAACACAAATTTAATTTCTCTTCGGCATCTTCTTACCCTCACAGTCCTTTCATTATTAATATTACTGTTTCAGTATATACTGCTGCTTTGCAATGTTTGCTGTTGCAACTCTGCAATTTGAGATCAGTAACTCGTTTTTTTTTTTTTTTTTTTGAAAACGAAGAGGCTGTATTCGCGACTCCTTTCTTTGAACATCAGTACACTGACAAATGCACCCCCGTAGAAATATGTATTATCTGTATATACAGAATATGTATCTGTGTTCTAGTTTTGTAATGGTAAGATCTAAGAAATTTATGCTATTATTGTTTTCGTATTCAACAGTGAAAGTCAAGTTTTTGTGGATTTTGTTGATGTGGGTTATAATAGCTGTTCCCATTGCCTTGTGTTTCCTTTGTACAGAAGTATGACGATATCAACGTATTGGCACAGGCATTAACAACAACATGTAATTTTACACGAACACACGAAAGGCCGAGTACTAGACATCCTCGAACATCCGGAAATATACAAACACACAAAAACGCATAGAAAAAACATCCTAAATAAACAGATACAAATTAAATCACACATTCTATTTGCACACACACACACACACACACACACACACACACACACACACACACACACACACACACACAACGACCTTTCGAACGACGGGGCCGTTACCAAAAACAGGACGGACAGCGCTCCTAGCGGAAGTGTCGATGAAGATCGTAACGATAAAAAATTTAGGCAGTGAGGTAAAAATTAAAAATTTTATATATAAAATAATTGGATACCGCGACGGAATAATTTATTATAGTTTGAAATGATTCAGCGTTATTACAGCATGCTTCTATAATTTTGGTACTGCTGATTTAGACTCTTATTTATTAGATAGTTTGAATGAATTCTGAATAAAAATAAACTTTATACCAATATCATTATAAAATAAAACTTTAAAAAATAAGTGGTATTTGCACTCAACGAATTACTAATTTATAACGTACTTATTCAAAAAACACATTTTGAGAAACATATTGTTAGTATGTCACTTATACTTATAAATTACAACATATTTACTTTCCAAGTCATACGTTTCCTAATAAAGGATTTTTTCTGATTACATTTCGAAACGTTCCACAAGATAGTTCTGTGTTTTTAGCTTATTATATACTTACAAACAAAAATATTAATGACTATAACTCCAAAGAGTACGAACATGTTTTGTAACATAAAAAAGTGTGAACTCACAGATTCACCCTCCCGTTTACCAGACTTTCCACAGATTGTTTCTTTTCGTATATCTAAAATCCGTGATCTACAAGCCAGCACTGAAGGAGCGCTTTCAAGAGACTACAGGTAATAACCAGCATATTATTCTACAAAGACTGACGCATTGTCTTCCACTTAGTTTTTGATAGTGTTGAAGAAATGAAGACGTACACTTAATGGATACTTTTTTTTAAATAACTTTTATACCTAAAGTTATCAATTAATACGCGGTGAAACTCTATAGTAAAAATACTAGTTATTTCAACACAGTGATACATTATTATTTACTAAATTGTAATCATTTATTTATGTTCTATTCTACTCATATACTTATTCTTGCCTGTTTTTCTTCAAAAATCGTAGAAACACTTTTATACACAAACTAGAAACATGAGACTCTTAACTTCGCTGGGCATTGTTTTCCAAACTAACATTTTCTGGTTATATGAACATGTGATTCGTAAAGTGTCTACTCTTCTGCTTGGATATTATACAATCAAGTTTAGAAATTTTTATCCTGTTTAGAAAATATAAACGCTGAAACAAGGAGGAAAATCAGAACATAGCGTTTAGAGGTAACGGTAAGACGTTTATATAATAACTATATTTATTATAATGAAAGAAAAATACAATGTTACATCTATAAACAGTGTATTATTTACAGCGAATTCAAAAAAGAGACAAATTAGATTGTATTATTGGATTCCCAGTAGCTGGATGTTATCACGTGACACCAGAAAATTGGTAAATTAATTTTGATATGGTACTTCCCTCATGTAGTTTAAAACAATTCTTGGAATTGTAGTAATCAAGAAACTGATGTAGAAACTGGTTATTTATGTGAAGGGTACACTTGAAATCTACTCTTACACTTGTGCACCTCGTTAGCGTGTCTCGTTTGTTTGTTCTGCATATTAGAAAAGAACAAACAGTACCTATATTGTATTCTACTGGTTATAAAACTTAAAGTAGTACGTTTGGCACTCAAAATGTTTATAAAGTTGATGACGACCTTGTACTTGTATCAAACATTTCCATCGTTATTATGAAGTCATCATGAAATTAATATGTGCGCGTTATGAAAAAATTATTATTTATGCTTTACGGCTTTACGGTCTATTACAGAAACGTGTTCAATATTTATGTAAATGACTGGAGGCAGGCACGTGATTAACAAGAGGCAGCGCGTGGTGTCGGACACGCAACTGACACGCTACCCTCCAGCGTTCGGATGTGTACATGTAAGCTATACCTGCCCGGTGCTACTACCGTAATATTTACGGGATAATTATTTTTATACATTTTGAAATGCACGTAATGCATAATTTCCCTTTACTTTAACCACGAACATATTCAGTTCCATACAATTGAATTTCGTGCGCGTGTGTGTGTCTGTGTGTGTGCGTATAAGAGAAAGTATAAATGTTTGTAAGACATCAAGAGTCAGATACACTCTTGCAGTGTAGACGTCTTGTAGCACGGCAGTGTACAATAAGACATTTTACTGTGAATTATTACGCGACATACTTAGCAATTCAGTGCGTTACAAATATCACAAACAAAATTTAAAATATTTCAAACACAATTACGAGAACGCGATAAATGATTTGTAATCTACCTGATTTTATACCTGTTAATTTTATACGCAATGGAAATGTACATATCCAATTTATAGTTAGTGGCTTTAGTACTCAAAGTTTATAGTTTCTTATTTATAAACCACTATAAAGGTATTGCAATGTGAGTAGGCCTTACAATACTTAAGCCACTGTCAGGTTGAAACAATCCAGTCAAAGCAGACTTGTTTTGATGGCTTCTGTACCGAAGGCGCTAGTCTTGTGACGCTATTATAGTGGTTTGTAAATTACAGACTATATACATCATCTTCATAAAAATTAGTATTCATGTTCAGGCCTTTATCCAAAGGTTTGTCAATGTGGGATATTCAAAATATTCAGAAGACCGTTTAAAAACAGCAACAGCAATAGCAACTGCAGCAGCCGGAGCAGCGACAGTAGTTGGAACGGGCAGTAGCATGAGCATCAGCAACTCTAGCTGTAGAAGTAACAGCAGCAAAAGCAGCAGCAGAAGCAGTAGCAGTAGCAGCAGTAGCAGGAGCAGTAGGAGCAGCAGCAGCAGCAGCCGCAGAAACAGCAGCAGTAGGAGCAGCAGCAGCAGCAACAACAGCAGAATTTACAACAGTTGCAACAGCAGCAGCAGCAGAAGTAGTACTACAGTAGCAAAAACAGCAACAGAAACACAAGCAGGAGCAGCAGCCGCAGTAACAGCAGCAGCAGTAACAACAGTAGCAACAACAACAGCAGAAACAGCAGAAACTACAACAGTAGTAGCACCAGCAGCCGCAGCAACAGCAGAAGTAGCAGCAGCGTCAGTAACAACAGTAGCAACAACAACAGCAGTAGCAAAAACAACAACAACAACACCAGCAGCAGCAGCAGCAGCAGCAGCAGCAGCAGCAGCAACAGCAGCCGCAGTAACAGCAGCAGCATCGGTAACAACAGTAGCAACAACTACAGCAGTAGCAAAAACAACAACAGCAACACCAGCAGCAGTAGCAGCAGGAGTAGCACCAGTAACAAAGTAGCAACAACAACAGAAGTAGCAAAAACAACAACAGCAACACCATCACCAGCAGCAGCGGCAGCAGCAGTAGTTGCAGTAACAAAAACAACAACAGCATCGCCAGGAGCATCAGTAGCAACTTCAGCAAGTGCAGCAGTAACTACAGCAGCAGCAGCAGCAGCAGCAGCAGCAGCAGAAACTATAACATTAGTAGCATCGGTAACAACAGTAGCAACAACAACAGCAACACCAGCAGCAGCAGCAGCAGCAGCACCAGTATCAAAGTAACAACAACAACAGCAGTAGCAAAAACAACAACAGCAACAGCAACACCAGCAGCAGCACCAGCAGCAGCAGCAGCAGCAGCAGCAGCAGCAGCAGTTACAGTAACAAAAACAACAACAGCAACGCGAGGAGCATCAGTAGCAACTTCAGCAGGTGCAGCAGTAACAGCAGCAGCAGCAGCAGAAACTATAACATTAGTAGCATCGGTAACAACAGTAGCAACAACAACAGCAGTAGCAAAAACAACAACAGCAACAACAGCAGCCGCAGCAGCAGCAGCAGCAGCAGCAGCAGTAGCAGCAGTAGTTGCAGTAACAAAAACAACAACAGCAACGCGAGGAGCATCAGTAGCAACTTCAGCAGGTGCAGCAGTAGCAGCTGCAGCAGTAGCAGCTGCAGTAGTAACAGCAGCAGCAGCAGAAACTATAACAGTAGTAGCATCGGTAACAACAGTAGCAACAACAACAGCAGTAGCGAAAACAACAACAGCAACACCAGTAGCAGCAGCAGCAGCAGCAGCAAGATTAGTATTGTGACGATTTAAAAAAATATTTAAATCGCACAAATAAAAAATTGCTTTCGATATAAGTAAGAGTATTATCCACCCCTTACCTATGCCTAGATTCATGCAACAACGTGCAAATTGTCCCGTACCAACACGTTAAGGACGGTGTTATTTAGCTAATAATAATAATTACTTTAATTAAAGAAAATACGTACTAAATAGATAAAGAAATTCCTAATTCGTAACCGAAAGGTAAAATAATGTATTATGACTTAATTAGTAAATAATTAATATAACTTAAAAGAACGAACTATTTTCTCAGTGCGTAAAACCGCGCCAGCTTACTGACCCCTTGCCGCTAAACATTGCTTGGTTTCGCCCGATAGACACCGAGATGTAAGGATGTAGCTGCTGTGTTGCGAACATACACGTAGGTGTATACCGTTAAACAATATTTAATCAAGTTTATAATGAGTTCGAGTTGACCTATGTAGTATGATAATAATAATAAAAACAAAATTATAATGTAGTGCGTGAAGAAATATGTAAAGAATAATAATAAGAAAAAAGGAAACTTAGCCGACACATCTCTTAGCAAACTGTAAGTGGTGAGAAATGTTACTTACCAGATTTTAGTGCTGACAAAATAAGAATGTAACTAAAAGTAAAATGTAATCAACCGACTCCAAAAGAAGAAAACACAAACAGCAACCGGATGAACTTCTAGAACCCAAAATCTAATCGTCTAGGAAGAGACTACCAGAAACAATCAACCTCATGGAACTTCAAGAGCAACCGTGGATCACACCCTAGAAGAGGACTGAAGATGACCATCATGGTCCCCACATTATACGCATTGTTATATTCAGGTGATATCAAAACATAATATTTGTAACACAAATTCATTGTAAAACAACAAGACCAGTAAGACCAGTAACAAAAGAACAGTAAAGAACTTTTGATAATTTAAAGTTTAATATATATATATATATATATATATATATTTGTAATCACTGTAATGAAGTAGTAAGGATATTACGATGTTTAGATTTAAATTAATTTTAAAATTTACAACCAAAATTATTCTTCTAATAATTTGGTTGAAGTTGTAATAAAAACATAACTAAGTTGAGTCCCGGATCAGTGGTACTGAAAACAATATCTAGCTGAATGCTTTTGATATAAAAAGAATAAGAAGTAAATTTTCAAAATATTTAATGCAGAAATTTTTAGAATCTGAGTTTTAAAAGTAAAGTAAAGTATGAGAGATAAATATGTTAATAAAGAGATGTTTTTGCTAACACCCAACGAATGAATAAATTTATACAATCCTTGCTTAATTCCTGAATAATAAAGTGTTATAATTTGTTAGTGATTAAGGATTACTAACAACGGCAGCTAGTTCAATTAATAGGTAACAAACTGAACTGGTTCCCGACATTTGTGATATCTTAACAAGGGAGACGTCACAGTATCTATGTTTGAGATATTATATAATCATGAGATAATAAAAGATTATATAATCTTGAGATATTACACTACTTACCTAAAAGTCGAAAACTTAACACAGCAGAACAATATGAAATATACAAACACTACACAACACAACCAAACAACATACTTAACGACCAATTACACATAAATCACACACACTCTTTGACACAATTATACATAAAACAAACAATAATTCGGATTCCCGCGCCAATTCCCTTCCACCCCCCCCCCCAAACCTACCAACTAAAAACCGTTACAATTTACTGACAGTCTGTCTCACACCGCTGCAGAAGGCACACATCACGCCGAACGCGAACGGGAGGAAACAAAGTAAGTTCACAAGTGAAAGTTAAACAACCAATATTAATTTAGTGCTGTGAAAAAAGAAGATGAACTATCAAAACAACTATTAGTAAACCATTCAAAGACGACAATCTGTTGGTATACTTAACACGCAACGTGATTTTGATTTTGATAATATTGTAACCCAGTTTCAGTGTGTACGACCGCTCTTAGGAGTTAGTAATTTAGATATATCAAAAAATTATTTTTAATACTAAGACTAAAGTCCAAATTATATCTAAAACTGAAAATGATTATTTTGTGAATGAGTCTTTAACCATCTTTTCCACTATCACATAAACTGCAATTCTTTATTCCAGTTTAAGTGTCTGTCGGTAAGAGCAGGGAGAACAACAACACAATAATACTAGGAAGAAGTTGTCACAACAAAAGCAGTAGAAGTGTCTCTGGCAAGATACAGAAAAAATGTAATGTTTAATTATGATTACAAGGAACTCATTGTAATTTTAAAATATCGAAATAATAATAGATCAAAAATATTAAGAATAAAATGACTTACGATCATATGAAACTAGCTGTTACCCGCGGCTTTGCAAGCGAATATTTGACTTTTAATAAGTATTTTAATACAATTTTTAATGTGTATGTCTATATGGCGTTCTGTCATCTCGTATAACAAATTTGTACTCATTAGTCAAATTCCCGCCAAAGCTGTTAGTAACAATTGTACTATTTTAACTTGTACTAAATTATTATGTTGGTGCAACAGCGTCTGGAGATTTAAAAGTACCCGTTTATAAAGCTTTTGGAGATATTTTTAAACTACCTGTTAAATCAAAAACGCTAAATTCTTTATTTTAAGTGTTACTGTGTTAGAAGCATTGTATACCACATTAGATGTTATGTTTTCTTCAACCATGTCTTTTATTTATTTCAGCAGTAAACTAAAAACCAAAAACCGTTGTCACCTAACCTCACAAATGAAAACAACACGTATTTTCGCTTTGCATTAAGTAACAGGACAATTTACAATTAGTACACTTCTTCTTTTCTACATCGTAATATATCGATATAATCGCATATTACATAAAACATCGAAAGTGTACTGCAGGACTGGATAAATATACAGTTCCGACGACGCTAAATAGCTTTCGTTTATTTACTATGGTAATTAATTCTGGTCTCCATGTTGTTGTTGACATCTTTATACGCGTCAACAAAAAGGCATAAATAAAAGGGCCTAAATCGTGCGAACGGGGCGAAATATCTAATTCCAAGTTCGACAGTATTTTTCACCTTGTGTCAAAGGTTACCTGTGCAAAATTTGGTGGCAATCGGTGTAACGGTGTAGATTTGTATTCAGTAACCATAAATCCTCAGACTTTGAGTTTTATATATTATAACTTTACTTCTACTATGCGTTATTGTAATGTAATGTTGTGTGTGAGTACCCACCTGCTGTCTGATCTTGCAGATTCTTCCGACTAGGGCGTGTGGATTTTGGATTTGAAGTTCGCAAGCTAGTAATCTCAAATTATTACAACAACACACATAATGGGTTACTTTAAAGGGGGAGAGTTTTGTGAGACTGGTAGGCTTTATCGTACAACAATAAAACACTGTTATATGGGGTAATAAAACGTTGTTTATTACACCAACAACACACAAGAATAGAATGGTTATAATGTTATGAATTTTCTTATAGTCTATACAATGAATCGATGTTTTTCGATTGATTAATAGTTGAAAGAAACTGAACTCGTTCTTTTCGAGTTAATTGCAATTTAAATTTTACTTTATTACTTGATTTGAATTTAATTAAATTTATTTGATTAATTTGAATCTAAGTGTTCATGAAACAAAATATAAAACTCTAAAATTAATTTGAATAATTATTTAAAATAAATTAGACGTGACAGTCTAGTTCACGTTATTTCATTTCTAGTGATTCTACTTCTGATCTACTGCAGTATGATCTAAGATTAGATTGTCAGTTAAGATTTGTATAGCGCTTTTATACTACTTCTATTTCTTAACTATAACTTACTAAAGCCTTAAACTGCTATACAGATTATCACAACGAATTTACTTTTTAATTACTAGAGTCTTTGCTTTTTGTTTGTTTGGCACCTGAATTATTTGAATTACAATGTTTTAATTGAAAAATTGAAAATTTTATCTGAAAAATAAATAAATAGATTTTGCTTTCCTGTTACTGAAGAGGATGTCGTCCCGATTTGTCCCTCGTCGATTCGAGTCCTTGGTTAGAGAAAGTAATCTGCTTAGAACTGCTGGATTCGGTCGTGGAGTTCAAAATTCGGCAACACTCTGCTTCCCTGCTGTTTGTGAATATTTTAACGTCTGCTGTTGTCTGCTGGAACTGCTTCCTGTTCTCCGTCGATTTGCACGTTGCACGTCAGCGTGTGTGTGTGTGTGTGCTTCGTTCGGCGGTCGCTCTGCTCGTCAGCTGTTAACCAATGATTTAGACGGCCTCTCTGCTGTATTCTTGAAGTCTGGTCTTGAAGTCGGGTGGATCTCTTGCGTGCTTATGACTATCTGGTAGTACACAATAAGCTTAGTTGATGTCCTGAAGAGTATCTCGCCTTTACACAACAATTACGAGCTATACAGATGATCTGTAGTTAGTGTGTTCGTAATCGCGTGTGTGTTGACCACGTAGAGTCTTCTTGTTGATCTTCACCGCTTTGGCTACTAGACGATCGAAGGACTACGTCTTAACTTCGTGAGTACTGACAGAAGAGTGATTTTTCCACCAGAAAACATCGCACTGGCCGGGGCTGCATGCAATGATTTCATTGGTCGACGCACTCTCCCTACTACATAAAATTTAGAATTCCCTCGGTCCGTGAGAATGAAGTCTGGTTCCCACAGACGGAGAATAGAATTATTATGTAACATAATTATCCAGCGGAACCAATTTGTCGCTAAGGATATCCTGTACTTACTTAATTTTGCAATAACTTGGTTGCAAATCAAGTTGTGTGAAATCTAAAATATACGATCTGTCACAAATTATTATCTTTATAACATACTAAAATCTCTTTACTGTATCTCTATTTTAACAGAAGTTATTTAATTATTTTAATTAACTCTTACATTTGTTAATTATATTGCATCAAATTTGCACACGTCATTATTAATATCTCGGCAAACATTTTGGCTATATTGGATTTCGCCTTTATTTATTAGTTTCCGAGATATTAATAATTAACAGTTTGGGTGTGGTCGCTTCCTTGTACAGCGAACTGATTACATAACGACCACGTGTGCGTTGCTTTACACAGCATTATTTTCAATGCGCTACATTCAAATGGAGTTTTAACTGTTAATTTTTATTTAAATATGGTTTCAGCATGCGGTAAACATATAACCCCAAATAGTTAATATTTGGTTCCGTTATATATTCCCACACCCGCTTTAAAAAAAAAATGAATGTAATAATTACAGTTATTTTTTTTTTTTTTAATCATTACACACATATTCTGTAATCACTATTCTTATTCCCTATACATTGTATTACTTATTCTGAAGACACGTACACAAGTGTTAATGTTATTGCATTATATACAATTTAACTCTAAATACATGTATTAAACTATCATATTTGCAACTTATTGCGTATAATGTTTTTAAAACGCGTAGTAGCCTTTATTTGTAAACAATGCCACCCGTACAAAGAATTTTGCTGACAGTATTTAAAACGTTATCGCCCGTCGCGCGCCTAATTGCTTGACCTAGTTTCAAATGCGGGTCAGGTAGTCGTTATCGCGTGACGTAACTGTTTCCTGCCGCTGTTCTCGCTCACTCAGTTGTATACGCTTATTATTTACCGCTATAGAAAAACATTATTATTAATACACACGTTACCTATAATTATTATTAATACGATTATAAAACACAAATTATTTATTTTAAATTTAATTATTATAATACAATTACGTTATCTTTTAACCGTAATATTTAGTAACCCTTTTTACGAACGGTTCGACAGTACTTCGTTAACCATCGGTCATTTTCGTCACCGGATTCTTCGTCTACGTCTTCCCACGCTGACTGTGTGGGAACGTCGTCGTCACTTTCCTGCTCTGGCGGATGTGCTTTTGTCGGTGCCCATTGTTGCATTGTGTTCACGGGCAACCACGTTTCCTTACCTTCCGGTTGAAATACTTTGTCCACTGGCGTACAAATTTCTGTATAAAATTCACTTTTCTTAAACCTAGCATTTTTTTTATTTTTACCTACTTTATTGCGATAGGTTTTGGCATAATTTATGGCGCTTCCCCCCTGGAGGCGCCCGTTTCCAAGTTTTTTGGAAACTTACGATTCTTTCTCCTCTCGTTGGGATCTTTATTACTAGGAGTATCGCTGTCTTGCTCTATTGTATCGGTTCTAGCTATCTCAACCGTTTGCATAGCTCTAATCGGGGCCCCGTCGTTACCCTTATACTGCCCTTTTGGTCTAGCAATATTTTGTTTGCCTTTGTATTCAAAGGTCTTATCTGGGGGTTTTGACGATGTTTGGGGTGGAGTAGAACTAGTACTCGGTCTCTGGTCAGGTTGCTGGTATTGTTCTCGCGTATTTTGCCCTTCATTATTTCGGCGAAAATCGGGATTATACCGCCACCCACCAAAATCAAAAACCGTCTCACTTTGGGACACTAGAATGAGGAGTTCGTCTACCGTGCGAATACCCTGCGTGAATACAGCTACTCTAATGTTATGATTAAAATGGTAGGCAAGCTTGGTGACTATGTCAATCTCCGCAAATGCTGGGGTTAAATGCTTCGCGCGTTCGACCTGCTGGATTATATAATTTTCGGCGGTAATATTCATTTTCTTGTCAAAACGGCCATATTCCAGTTCATTGCGCAGAAGTCGTTGGGTATGCGAGTTCCAGTACCGGCTTTCAAATTTTTGTTTGAACTCCGCGTATGTGGACACTCTATCGCGTACAATGTTATACCACTTACGCGCCGAATCACGCATCGCGTTAACCACCCACTGTATTTTGTCTTGATCTTCTAGTCGGGAACCTACTCTAGCCATCTCACTCTCACACGCTAATAAAAATTCAATGGGGTTTTCGTTATTTTCCCCCGTAAAATACACGCGATTTTTCTCGTCGACAGGGCCTTGTACCAAAATATTTGGAGCAGACCTCCTTCGTACCTCCTGTCGTACTTTCAAAATATCGTCGCTTAACGTTTGTAAAACACTCTCTTTATTAGAGTCAATGTTAGACCGCGTCTCTACAATTGAAGCGTCTAATTTATCTACTCGTCGTTGCGTTTCGGTCACGTCCGCGTGAATTTTTACCTCTAGGGATTCCACCTTTTTGGAAACCTCTAGTGTTTGCTTTTCACAACGGCTTATGTGGTCTTTGAACCGGCCCTCCATACGTGTTACTTGTTCAATAAACGATTTTTGCATAGTGGTCTCAAAAACCTTAAACCGTTCATTGATTTTAGTATCGACCGTATTTACTCTTTCACCGATCTCCGCGACTTTCTCCGTTAATTGTTTATTACTCTCCGCGATTTTTGCATTGCTCTCCGCGATTTCGGTGACTTTAGCGGTCAACTCGTTTACGCTTTCGTCTATTTTCGCGGTTAATTCTTTACTACTTTCTTTATTACTTTGCTTAATCTCGGCGTTTATGTCAGCGTTACTTTGTTCTAATGCTTCGGTTAGACTAACTCTCTGCGCTTCGATTTTAGAAGTCAATTCCGCTATACTGAGCTCAGCTTTGGTTGCACTCTGTTCAAATTTCGCGTTAATATTAGCGGTCATTTCCGCGTTCATTTGCTGCATTTGTTTAAGTATTTTATCCATATCCATTTTAAATAGACAACAATGTCAAATATAAACACTTTAAAATACACAGAACAGTTTCAAATACTCACAATAACTTTACTGTTGTACACACACCAGTCACAAAACTCTTTGGGGATTGTTTAGTTGGACGCCAGCTGCTTTACGAATTAAAACAGCAAAGTTGTTTTACACGTAAAAATTAAATTTAAATTGAATTTAATTAATTTTCTCGAGCCCCACGAGATTGGAGCGCCATTTACAACTCTATTACAAATGTGGCGTTTCAATCTCGTTGTGATTTAATTAATTTAATTGAATCGTGCCCCACGTTGGGCGCCATTTATAACTTTACTTCTACTATGCGTTATTGTAATGTAATGTTGTGTGTGAGTACCCACCTGCTGTCTGATCTTGCAGATTCTTCCGACTAGGGCGTGTGGATTTTGGATTTGAAGTTCGCAAGCTAGTAATCTCAAATTATTACAACAACACACATAATGGGTTACTTTAAAGGGGGAGAGTTTTGTGAGACTGGTAGGCTTTATCGTACAACAATAAAACACTGTTATATGGGGTAATAAAACGTTGTTTATTACACCAACAACACACAAGAATAGAATGGTTATAATGTTATGAATTTTCTTATAGTCTATACAATGAATCGATGTTTTTCGATTGATTAATAGTTGAAAGAAACTGAACTCGTTCTTTTCGAGTTAATTGCAATTTAAATTTGACTTTATTACTTGATTTGAATTTAATTAAATTTACTTAATTAATTTGAATCTAAGTGTTCATGAAACAAAATATAAAACTCTAAAATTAATTTGAATAATTATTTAAAATAAATTAGACGTGACAGTCTAGTTCACGTTATTTCATTTCTAGTGATTCTACTTCTGATCTACTGCAGTGTGATCTAAGATTAGATTGTCAGTTAAGATTTGTATAGCGCTTTTATACTACTTCTATTTCTTAACTATAACTTACTAAAGCCTTAAACTGCTATACAGATTATCACAACGAATTTACTTTTTAATTACTAGAGTCTTTGCTTTTTGTTTGTTTGGCACCTGAATTATTTGAATTACAATGTTTTAATTGAAAAATTGAAAATTTTATCTGAAAAATAAATAAATAGATTTTGCTTTCCTGTTACTGAAGAGGATGTCGTCCCGATTTGTCCCTCGTCGATTCGAGTCCTTGGTTAGAGAAAGTAATCTGCTTAGAACTGCTGGATTCGGTCGTGGAGTTCAAAATTCGGCAACACTCTGCTTCCCTGCTGTTTGTGAATATTTTAACGTCTGC
Organism: Magicicada septendecula; assembly: GCA_034769895.1. NCBI lineage: Eukaryota > Metazoa > Arthropoda > Insecta > Hemiptera > Cicadidae > Magicicada > Magicicada septendecula. The sequence continues at coordinate 248,678,837 of CM068375.1, forward strand.
TGTTGTCTGCTGGAACTGCTTCCTGTTCTCCGTCGATTTGCACGTTGCACGTCAGCGTGTGTGTGTGTGTGTGCTTCGTTCGGCGGTCGCTCTGCTCGTCAGCTGTTAACCAATGATTTAGACGGCCTCTCTGCTGTATTCTTGAAGTCTGGTCTTGAAGTCGGGTGGATCTCTTGCGTGCTTATGACTATCTGGTAGTACACAATAAGCTTAGTTGATGTCCTGAAGAGTATCTCGCCTTTACACAACAATTACGAGCTATACAGATGATCTGTAGTTAGTGTGTTCGTAATCGCGTGTGTGTTGACCACGTAGAGTCTTCTTGTTGATCTTCACCGCTTTGGCTACTAGACGATCGAAGGACTACGTCTTAACTTCGTGAGTACTGACAGAAGAGTGATTTTTCCACCAGAAAACATCGCACTGGCCGGGGCTGCATGCAATGATTTCATTGGTCGACGCACTCTCCCTACTACATAAAATTTAGAATTCCCTCGGTCCGTGAGAATGAAGTCTGGTTCCCACAGACGGAGAATAGAATTATTATGTAACATAATTATCCAGCGGAACCAATTTGTCGCTAAGGATATCCTGTACTTACTTAATTTTGCAATAACTTGGTTGCAAATCAAGTTGTGTGAAATCTAAAATATACGATCTGTCACAAATTATTATCTTTATAACATACTAAAATCTCTTTACTGTATCTCTATTTTAACAGAAGTTATTTAATTATTTTAATTAACTCTTACATTTGTTAATTATATTGCATCAAATTTGTACACGTCATTATTAATATCTCGGCAAACATTTTGGCTATATTGGATTTCGCCTTTATTTATTAGTTTCCGAGATATTAATAATTAACAGTTTGGGTGTGGTCGCTTCCTTGTACAGCGAACTGATTACATAACGACCACGTGTGCGTTGCTTTACACAGCATTATTTTCAATGCGCTACATTCAAATGGAGTTTTAACTGTTAATTTTTATTTAAATATGGTTTCAGCATGCGGTAAACATATAACCCCAAATAGTTAATATTTGGTTCCGTTATAATATATATATATATATATATATATATATATATTTAGATATTGACTTACGAAAGACAAAAGTAACTAAACATTCAGAATAAAAATTAATATTACTTTTTTTAACTTCTGCGGATCAGGCAACTCAGGCAACCATCATCAGAGTTGAAAACCACAGGTAAAATGTAGTATACAATTTAGTGAATTAAAATAAAACAAAAACAGTGTTACAGACCCTCTGTGGTTTGTAATATGCACACACTTGTACGTATATTACCCATAGGAATTAAAGCCTACCGTCGGTCGGCAAGGAACAGTATTAAAAGTGTTTAAATTTATTCAATTTGTTATAGTCGTTGCCTGGCATACGTAACAAACGACTTCGTGGACGCTTCAGTATTATATATTTGGTTTTAGACTCACTGACGGTTAATTCTACTTTAAGATATCCGTAATAGTTTGTCATAGATTGTTCCATTATGTTCAGACATACATTCAGTCAATCATTATTCAATTTAAAGCATAAGAGCAGTGAAGTGAAATAACAAAAACACTATGAACATTATGATTATTAATTTTAATTGTTCATTGTAATATTTATTATTAGTTGTTCCTATCTAAGTTGTTTCTTTTGTATGATCTAAAGAACCCATAACTCAACACACACATATACAACATCACTTTACTAAAACAGATTTATAATTATTATATTGTCTATCATATGTATGACGTTGACAGTACATCGACTTTAATTGATTTTTTTATTAACCCTGAGAAAGAGTTGTCATGTTATCGAACCTAAAGGAGCTACTAACTGAAGTAAAGGGCATTGTATGTTGATAAATTTCAATATATGTTAAAAAGAAATGAATAATAAATTTTATTGAAACTCAAATAAGACCGAATAGGAGTTTGACTCTTTATTTTAATATAACATTACATATAAGATTGGCACCAACGACTAGGGGCCACAGGATATAGTTACATTGATGAAGGGTAAGATTAAGATTTAAGATTTGTATTGTAATACTATAAAACAATACTAATATAAAAGAGATATTATACGTGATCTAACAGTATTAGTGAGGTCGTTTTTCACTCAGCGTACGTTGTAGGAAGGCGATAAATAAAATTTGTGATTGTTTTACTATAACTGGTATCTACTTGACATTACTATTAAAGATCATCCATATCCACATAATAAAATATTTGACCTACAGTTTGACACAAAAGTTAATTATTACAGCAAACCCAGTTAGGAGAATTGAACAAAGTCGCCATATACCTCTGGTTCGTGGGTTGTAGGTGATCTCCGTAAAATGGTGTCATGGGGAGGACGTTTTATTGAAAATGGATGATCCTATGTTGAATGGATGTTGCATTGAAATCTGGTAGCACTGAACACTTGTGTGTAGTAATTAGCCAATTATATACCTAACGGAGTAAAGATAAACATTGCTCAAACAATATCAAAGTCTTATGAAATGCGCGCCGCAAGATTTCATATCTCCGCTATTTTCAACCAAATACACGGTGACAAAACTTCTGTAGCCAACTACTCAAAAGGAGTAGCTGTCAATGGGAGAAAGGTTAACCCATCGTAGTAAGGAAGAGGGCTTCGAAGAAGTTACAGCTTGGCTACAAGAAAAAGGTGAAAGCATAGATATTGGTAAACCAGTCGAAAACAAAAGATGATAATCTGTTGGCTTACTTATCGTAGCTTAACATTGTGCTTATCACGTTTTAACCAGTTCGGGTATTTACGATCGCCCGTAGATAATAAAACGTTTTTTCAACTAAAACTAAGGTTTAAATTAACACTAAAATTGAAAATTATTATTTTGTGAACGACTCTTTAACTATCTTTTCCGCTGTCACATAAACTTCAATACTGTAGTTTAAATGTCTAGTATCTCTCATAACTAACGACAGGAAGAAGCTGTCATAACTAACGACAGGAAGAAGCTGTCATAACTAACGACAGGGAGAAGCTGTCATAACAATAACAGTAGAGACGTTTCTGGCCAGGTACAGAAACAAATTAAAGTTTAATTATGATCACAAAGAACTGATAAAAATTTAAAAATATCGAACTAATAATTGATCAAAAATATTCACAATAAAATGATTTACTATTATAAGAAATTAACATATTGGCTTACGAAAGACAGAAATAACTAAACATTCAGAATAAAAATTTATATTACTTTTTTAATTTCTGCGGATCAGGCATTTGAGGTAACCAGCATCAGAATTGAAAACCACAGGTAAAATGTGGTATACAATTTAGTGAATTAAAATAAAATAAAAACAGTGTTACAGACCGTCTGTGGTTTGTAATATGCACACACTTGTACGTATATTACCCACAGGAATTTAAGCCTACCGTCGGTCGGCAAGGAACAGTATTAAAAGTGTTTAAATTTATTAAATTTGTTATAGTCGTTGCCTGGCATACGTAATAAACGACTTCGTGGACGCTTCAGTATTATATATTTGGTTGTAGACTCACTGACGGTTAATTCTATTTTAAGATATCGATAATAGTTTGTCATATTGCTAAGTACGTATGTAGTCTTACCTACTGTCATAATATATCATAATTGTTAATGTTTTTACATTACAAACATACATACATACACCCTGCGACGTTATAGATAAGCATAGAATGATTAATATTGCCGAGACAAATAATATTTGGAATAATGGTTTAGTGAATAATATTTAATTCAACAATGGGTGATTACAAATGGTGGAATTTACTACAGATTCTACACATTTACTTTACAAATTAGTCTGTCTACCAGCACAGCATAAACTAACATCAATTTTCTTTTAATTGTTTCTTTAGTTATATTTTCATGACGTAGGCAGAGCAGAGGTGTCTTCTTGTAAATAAGACTTTCAGCTGGTAAACATGGATTCAGACAAGTGCTTCCTGACCAAGAAAGGCTGATATCAAGGAACACCGATGAAAAATACCTGACTTTCTTTAAAACTTTCATTACTGCATCCACTGCTCACTATACTTGTTCAATCGTGGAATGCTATGTTGTAAACACAAACAGATGATCAGCTATGAGATCCTTATCTACGAAGGTATTTGTTAATCTCTTTGCTAACAGCTAACAATCTTCTCACAATCTTGTAGGTCGATACGACGTCACCTCATTTATGGTTTCCCGGATTTTTGAGAATTAATGGCTACATTCCACTATGATTCAGTCATACAGCGTTGCAAAGTGTACAGCCACGACTACAACTTTCCAAAGAAGCTCTTTCACGATTTGATCTGTTATAAGGTCGTAACACGGTGCAATTTTATTTTTGGCTCTGTTTTGATAATACGTTGGACTTGCCTAGGAGTAACTGGCTACACGTATTAATTTTGTTGTTGCTGTGTAGCACGAAATTCGTATATATGTTCGTGACCGTTTGTATCAGAAGATAGCTACGGTCTCACTACGTCTCACGGATATTTGGCAAAGGCTTCAGCCTTATCATCATCTGCTATTGCTCATGTCCATCAGGAATTTTTAATGGATTAAATTTGCGTTGTTTTGTTATTGGTATTTACTAATAAACGACAGGACAGAAGATACATAAATGTTTAGTACAAAGAAAGGATAGGTACATATTTAATCGATCTGCTTTTGACATTTTCCTTATAAATGAAATTTGTAAGTAGACCTATATGCAGTGTGGTAATTTCAACAACAATACAACATACAACATAATTAAAGTTAAAACTTTTGTAGCAAAAACTGTTTTAACCAGTCCCCCATCTTACCGCCTGTACCGCTTTGACACTGTTTCCGCGTCCATTTAAAAATATAAACATGAAATTCCTCCCAGTGTGCTACAGGCTCAAAACCATGTCTGCCTGCATAGACTCTCAGCTGTTTGAAGAATGGCATTTCCGTGTTTGTCTCTTTATTTTTGATCACCTATGAGTTAATGGACAGTGTTTTTGATTTTATTATTTTATTAACCATATTGAATTATGTTGGAATTTTTTGTAAGTTCATGTCTAAAAAATAATGTTTGTTTTTTTGTATACGTGAGTACACGGGTACAGCTTCCATGTTGCACGGAAAGGTGTGTGGGGTGTAGGCATACCTGTGTCACTATCATTGCCAATAAATTAGTTCTCCTAAAGCCTTGAAATTTCTCAGTATTGCTGCAACAACAGAATCAGTTCCTCCTGTACTTGTCTTGTCACCGAACACTGAGAGTCTATACCATAAATCACTAGACGTATTCTATGTTAGACAGTGATAAAGTGAGTACGATAACAGCAGTGCTTACAGCCAGATTTATTGTCTGGATTTCTCACCTGTACTCTTGTATGTCGACACTCGTAACGCCATGTTCATTCCCTAGTCACAGGGTTTGCTTTAAATTTGTATAAAATTACTTTCAATACATACCGGTACTGAAATTTGTATGTCGAATTTCAATACAAATTTTGGGAAGGTCAGTGGAGAATACGAGGCAAAATACTTGGGAAATAGACGTTAAAGCCATGAGTGATAGGTGTCTACACGAACATACGCGATTTTTAAAATCGTGGGCGGCCTACCTGTTACTTAGTGCTACTACTCTGGATGAGCCTTGGACTCTTTTACAATCCTCTACCACGCATTATCATAATTAATCTTCTCTTCCCGTCTCCTCAGTTTCATTGTCATAAAATCCTCGAACACATACATTCCATCCATCGCAAATGCGGTCTTCGAATATCTTGTTAGATGAAAATAATATAGCCTTCAGAATCCTTTTAGGCATACGTGCATTATATTAGCGAATCATGGGACAACTATTGTAGCCTTTGACCTTTCCTGACTATATCCTCTCTCTTTATTAACTGATTTAACTCTTATCGACTCCTCCAGTTATGACCATATACTTTTGCTTTTATTTGCGTTTTACTTAACACAATATCCTCTACTCTTCTTTCCTGCTCCTCATAAACTTCTATAATTTGCTCCTTATATCTTGCTGTAATGACTATGTCTGGGTGCCAAAGTTGAAAGATATAAAAAACCTTGATGATTTCGAGGGGAAAATTTTGAGTAGAATTTATGGACTAGTGCGGGACGGAGAGATGTGTAGGATAAGAATGAACCGTGAGCTAAGACATCTTTATGGAGAAGCGGACATAGTTGCGGCAGTGAAGGCACAAAAGTTGAGATGGTTGGGGCATGTGGTGAGAATGAGAAGTTACCGCGTACCAAAAATGACATTAGTATGAAAGCCGGAGGGAGTAAAGAGGAGAGGATGTCTGAGGCGGAAATGGTATGTAGATGTGGGAGGGGATTTGAGGGAGCTGAGAGTGGCAGAAGGGACCACAGGGTTCCCTGTAGAGTTCTACAGGGACCGTAGTGCCATAAAAAGAAGAAGAATGGCTATGTCGTCAGTATATGCACATTTTTTTCTAGTTCTATTGAAGAATATGCCCATTTGGTTTAGGTATTTTATAACATAATTCCTGTATAAACAGAACTGCTCATATACCATCCCCTTGATTAACTCACGGATTAAATTTAAAATGTAATTCACTGATATAATTTCTTTTTTCACGTTTGTTCGTGTAGTGCTCATTACCATCCTGGTAAGTCTTAATAATTTGTGAGGTGTTCCCGAACATATTCATAACTTCGTATAGCTTAGCCTATTAGTGCTAACACCGCGGAACGATTGTTTAAAGATGTGTTAAGAATATAGCCCTACAAATCGTATCCACGCTCGTAGTATTTGTCTCACGACAAATGGCTGGTTATTGTTCTTTTGTTAGATCCAAATCTAAACTGACATTTCCCTATTAAATTTTCAATATTTTTCATGTTTTTAATAATAATTGTAAACCTTCAAAACTAAGCCATCAGTAATCTTCAGACGTGGAGATCATCTAACAATATCAATTTTTACATTGTCTATTCGAATGCATAATTTACACAGTCAGTTATGACATTCTTACCATTTTATTTTTAAACATCGGGTCATACATAACTGACAGCGATTGAAAACATCGAATACCAATGCTGACAACAAAACACTGTCAGTTGATTCTATAAATCTTCTTTGACTACAGGATTTACTGCAAAACAGATAACGTGCATTTGGAAAGCTTTAATTTCCCTTAGGAAACAGATAAGAAGTGAAGCAGGTTCAACCGGATGTGCATACGAGTACTACAGCATGCAACGGAAATGCATCTACCTAACTGATAGTGACAATTCAGCTGTCTGTGACGCCGGCTGGCATTGGAGGTAAACGCCTAAACAGCATTTAAATTTATTTACTAGAATTAAACTTACGTATCTGAACACACACTCACGAGCGCACGAGCGTACGCGCAGAAACACACACACACACACACACACACACACACACACACACCCACACACACACACACACACACACACACACACACACACACACGATTCAATTCCTGAAGCAGAGAAGGTATGACACAAGGTGGTTCTAGAACTGAAAATAAGACAAAATCTCACACAAGCGAAATCCAGTTATGGCCAGTTAAAATTCTTGTCCAATTACAGGACAAAAAATATGGGGCAATGTCTTCTTCATTATTTTGTAAAAGCACCCCAAATAGCCTCCTTGTGAGGCCATTTAACAAATCTGTTGCTATCAATATACTACAGCCATTAGATGGACCTTTTGACAGATTTATGAAAACTTCTATTTTTAAATGTAGATTCCAGAATAGGAGACTCATAGGTGCATTTCTCTACGAACATGACTACGAGTTATTACTCGTATAACGAAAACCAAACAAAGTTATAGGACGGAAATAAGTGGTTTTATTTTATCTATAAAAATTTCAAACAGCTTAGATACCGTCAAACGATAAATAAAAGTCACGTTAATATTAGCAACCGCTAAGTTCGATGACCTAAGTTTAAATATTTTTTCCTTGAATTCTGATCTAAAATTAGCCTATTTTTGTATTTTTCGCGTACTCTCAAAATATCCACTAATTAATAATCAAATTCGTATCAATTTTGTTTACAGTGGATATAGCTGGGAATGTATTTTCTGGAAAACGTAGCACATCATCGTCAATATGTCAGGCAATGTCGACAGTAGGTAAACAGAAAGCTGATTGACTTCTTGTGTCCAGGTGTTATCGTTCAGTTTACAGTCCCGCGACGCCCGAACAGCGTTCGATTTTATACTGACGTATTGTTAACTTAAATGTGTTTGTTAACTTCTTATGAATATTCCATGAAAAGTCAAGATTTTAGCAACGTACAAACAACTTCGAATTTTATAACACAGAACTTTGTTATAATGTAAAATCATGTTTACATTTATCCTACTGTAGTTGTCAAAATACTTAACGGTAATTAGTAGAAAACAATAGTAGCTAGTACATAAATATATATAAACAATATTTGTTAGAAAAAACACTTGTTTGAAGTTTGTTGAAATTATACTCGTTACCAAGATATATTTATTAACATTAATAACTCTGACTGTGGAAGAGCCGATATTTCTTGAAATATGACTAAAGTATGTTACTACAGAAGGCATAATAACAGGATAATTGTTTCGTTTAAAATTGGTTTAATAATTTAAATAAAACACAATTAATAGGTTGTATTTGAAATTTAAGCAATATGTTATCTGACAATCTTCGTTTATAATTTTCTCAATAAAGTATTTCGACAGCCGTTAGCGGTCAGAAATCAAAACTGGACGACATTTTAAGTCGTGCAGAAATTTTGGATTTCAAGGACATAAATAATCGTACAATTAGTCATTAAATTAAAACGATATTTATATTATTAATTAATATTTATTTATTTAATTTTTAAACATTATTTAATTATAAAACACTTACTTATGAGATGCACTACAGTTTGCTTATTAATTAATTACGTTATTCCTGTTTATTTAGATTCATTTTAAGGTTTTGCAGCATACATTTTGTATTTTCCACTAGATTTTCCATTATTAACAATATCATCTTTATTTTTAATAATTCTGTAAAATTTACTATAGCAATACTTTGAATTATATTTTATAATGAGTAGTCATTTTAAGAAGTCATAATTATATTTTGTATTGTTCCTGCAGACATACTTCCTCTTTCTAAACGCCAAACGTTCTTCATTAAAGAAAATACCATTTCCACAGCTAAGTAAACAAAAAATAAATTCCAACAGTTTGAGAAAATTGATAGGTTTTTCTTCTACTGAATGTTTGAAAATTTCCAATCATATCTGTGTCAACTTCACATCTTAAACATTTTTATTTTCACTGTCAGTATATAAATGTAAATTTTTATTAACTTCAGTTATTAAAATTTTATATAATTTAGACACTTCATCAAATAAATCATCAACATTGATTGCACTGCTACTATGTATTGTTGATAAATATAACTGAACTTTCAACAACATCAGTCCACAGTAATTTACTACCCATTAATCAAAACCATTTAACTTTACTAACATCAACAAATGTATTTCTTAGCCATACCTTAATATATGATGTGCTTGTATTATAAAACAAGAAGTCATGCTTGAATCTGTATTCATCCCACTAATAATTCATTAAGCCATCAGTGTTTTAACTTTTTGTGGAATACAGAATTCATTTTTTCTTGAAACCATAATTTCTTTAGTTTCAAGATTGTATCAACTACTTGTAGCACTAATCCTTATTGCCTTCTATTTTGATTACTTCTATTTTCGTTCTAGTATAATATGTACATTATGTATCATTCTCATTAATTTATGTTAAATATTTGACTATATCTTTGTTTTTATAATTAGTTTTATGCAGTGTTTAAGTCTATGTAGTTCAATGAAAAATATGTGAACGGTTCGAAAAAGCACGCACATTCTCTAGCAATAAATCTGGTAGATAGAAGCCAGCAAACAAGAACATTGGCATTGAAATGTTTGCTAGAGTTAGGCTTTAAGATTTGAAATTCATTGTCAGTAACATATCACTTTCTACTGATTTGACTAGATACACTAGTTATTTGATTAGTTCTCTTCATGCCGTGAGGTCAATCAACAATTATGCTTACTGTTATGTAATAACAGTAAGCATAAAGAAATGTTTAAAAATATATTAATTTCAGTAAAGTGGACAAGTCATAGAGACGAAACACTTAGTCGTGAGACGCACAAATCCATTACTCAGCGCGTCCCCGGAAAATTGTCACTATTACACTATACACTGTGCGTGGATTACGTTTGTGCTAGACTACGTTGTCTGTATATATGTATGTGTGTACAAGTATGCATGCGTGTAATGTGTATGGACAATTGTATTAATTATTAATTAATTTTGAAATGCGGCTTGAACATTAATCTAGTTCGTATTATAACAACCAATTTGCCGTAATTAATGTACAATTTCCGGGGTTTAAATATGGTTAATTTTAATAATCCAAGTATGCCTCATACTTGAAAAGCCATGAAACGGATATGTAATTTTAGATATTTTTTCTACAGGTGTAGAAGGATCTTTAACAAGACTAAAACAAAATTTATATGATCTGATTGTAAATCTCTCACGTAAATTAGATTTCTGTAGAGAAAAGATGTTGACTGATCATAGCTATCGAATTTTAATCAACATTTAGTAAAGCCCCGTAAAGTACTGTTCATATAGCTTATTCATTCGTGACGCAGTGGGTTCTGTACAGACGATAAATTTCGAGGAAACGTCCACAAGTCCGCGAATTCACCGCACTGAACACTGTCCATCTCGGAAATATAACTTATGTGTTATGCAAATATCAAAAACAAGTGCAGTTTTGACCGCACTTAAAATTGAGCGCTTTCTTTGGTAGTGGAAGACTCTCCGCATAGGGTTTTCGGAGAGATAGGACACTTGAGGAGTACTGGATTTGGTTCAAGACCAACACCCCGCGGTCCTACCAAATTAGGGCAGTGAACTTTCGAACCCGATAACAGTCCTTAGCGACATTACCATGTACATTCTTGCGGGCGTAAACATGGCTGGTGAAGGTACCAACTGTAGAGTATTATAATACAGGACTCCAGTTAGGTATATCGTATTTTATCTGCTTACCAGGGAAATGCAAACCTAATTATTAATACTCACATCATAAACTCTAAATAACTTTCAAAGATTAAAAACTGTATAAAAACGAGCTATAATGTTAATTGATGTTAGTTTATGCTGTGTTGGTCGACAGACTAATTTGTAATGTAAATCAGTAGAAAACTTTTAAATTCTTTTCCACCATTTGCAATTAGCATAGTTCAATTAAATAATATCCAATAAATCGTTAATGCACATATTTGTCTCTGCAATATTAATTAGTCTATGCTTACTTAAAACATCGCAGCGTTAATGTATGAATGTTTGTAATGTAAAAACATATACAATTACATTATGTAATACGTCTTATGTTATATTATGACAGTAGGTAAGACTACATACGTACTTAGCAATATGACAAACTATTACGGATATCTTAAAGTAGAATTAACCTTCAGTGAGTCTACAACCAAATATATAATACTGAAGCGTCCACGAAGTCGTTTATTACGTATGCCAGGCAACGACTATAACAAATTTAATAACTTTAAACACTTTTAATACTGTTCCTTGCCGACCGACGGTAGGCTTTAATTCCTGTGGGTAATATACGTACAAGTATGTGCATATTACAAACCACAGAGGGTCTGTAACACTGTTTTTATTTTATTTTAATTCACTAAATTGTATACCACATTTTACCTGTGGTTTTCAATTCTGATGCTGGTTACCTCAAATGCCTGATCCGCAGAAATTAAAAAAGTAATATAAATTTGTATTCTGAATGTTTAGTTATTTCTGTCTTTCGTAGCCATTGTTAATTTCTTATAATAGTAAATCATTTTATTGTGAATATTTTTGATCAATTATTAGTTCGATATTTTTAAATTTTTATCAGTTTTTTGTGATCATAATTAAACTTTAATTTGTTTCTGTACCTGGCCAGAAACGTCTCTACGGTTATTGTTATGACAGCTTTTCCCTGTCGTTAGTTATGAGAGCTTCTTCCTGTCGTTAGTTATGACAGCTTCTTCCTGTCGTTAGTTATGAGAGATACTAGACATTTAAACTACAGTATTGAAGTTTATGTGACAGCGGAAAAGATAGTTAAAGAGTCGTTCACAAAATAATAATTTTCAATTTTAGTGTTAATTTAAACCTTAGTTTTAGTTGAAAAAACGTTTTATTATCTACGGGCGATCGTAAATACCCGAACTGGTTAAAACGTGATAAGCACAATGTTAAGCTACGATAAGTAAGCCAACAGATTATCATCTTTTGTTTTCGACTGGTTTACCAATATCTATGCTTTCACCTTTTTCTTGTAGCCAAGCTGTAACTTCTTCGAAGCCCTCTTCCTTACTACGATGGGTTAACCTTTCTCCCATTGACAGCTACTCCTTTTGAGTAGTTGGCTACAGAAGTTTTGTCACCGTGTATTTGGTTGAAAATAGCGGAGATATGAAATCTTGCGGCGCGCATTTCATAAGACTTTGATATTGTTTGAGCAATGTTTATCTTTACTCCGTTAGGTATATAATTGGCTAATTACTACACACAAGTGTTCAGTGCTACCAGATTTCAATGCAACATCCATTCAACATAGGATCATCCATTTTCAATAAAACGTCCTCCCCATGACACCATTTTACGGAGATCACCTACAACCCACGAACCAGAGGTATATGGCGACTTTGTTCAATTCTCCTAACTGCGTTTGCTGTAATAATTAACTTTTGTGTCAAACTGTAGGTCAAATATTTTATTATGTGGATATGGATGATCTTTAATAGTAATGTCAAGTAGATACCAGTTATAGTAAAACAATCACAAATTTTATTTATCGCCTTCCTACAACGTACGCTGAGTGAAAAACGACCTCACTAATACTGTTAGATCACGTATAATATCTCTTTTATGTTAGTATTGTTTTATAGTATTATAATATAAATCTTAAATCTTAATCTTACCCTTCATCAATGTAACTATATCCTGTGGCCCCTAGTGGTTGGTGCCAATTTTATATGTAATGTTATATTAAAATAAAAGAATTAAACTCCTATTCGGTCTTATCTTAGTTTCAATAAAATTTATTATTCATTTCTTTTTAACATATATTGAAATTTATCAACATACAATGCCCTTTACTTCAGTTAGTAGCTCCTTTAGGTTCGATAACATGACAACTCTTTCTCAGGGTTAATAAAAAATCAATTAAAGTCGATGTACTGTCAACGTCATACATATGATAGACAATATAATAATTATAAATCTGTTTTAGTAAAGTGATGTTGTATATGTGTGTGTGTGCAGTTATGGGTTCTTTAGATCATACAAAAGAAACAACTTAAATAGGAACAACTAATAATAAATATTACAATGAACAATTAAAATTAATAATCATAATGTTCATAGTGTTTTTGTTATTTCATTTCACTGCTCTTATGCTTTAAATTGAATAATGATTGACTGAATGCATGTCTGAACATAATGGAACAATCTCACCAAATTGTAGTTTCATTTACAGATTATTTCCTGATATTTATCTTTTGGCCTTCAGTTTTCCGTGTATTATATTAAACCATTATACTTCTCATTATTTTTTAAGTCTTCCTTCATTACTGCATTGTATAACATTAATTGTTTGGTAGAAAATGTTCAGCTTCAAATTAATCTGTTCTGTCCTATTTCAAATCTTATTCAACAATATCCTTTCTTTTAAAAACTCTCGATTCAATTAGTAATGCTCTTGGCTATGACATGTTTATGGGTCACAGGTTTGTTTTGATACCTTATAATTAATATGATTCAGTTGGAACTTAATTTGTATTAGTCACTGAGGTATATAATTAGTTTGTAACTTAATATTCCACTATTTTTAATCATTGTACACTTTGTTTGATCTTACTATATTATCTATATAGTTGTTTTATATAAATTATATGTTTTATTCACTGTTTATTTATAACTAGGTCTATTTCCTAATCACTTTCACTATACACTGTTTTTTAACCTCAATCACCGTTATTTTAACTTTCTTACGTTATTAAACTACCTAACGTTTGTGATTATTGTTTAAAATTATTTTAATTGTAATATTTAAATCACTTACAGTTCGTAGTGCTATGACACAAAATAACTGCTTGAGGTTCGCAGACCTTCCTATAGTTTAATATGCTTATACTATGACAAAGTGTTTTTATTTACTTACTAAATTTTTAACATTTATATACTACATTTCTATTTATTACAACTATTTATATATTTATTATCATTCGATCTTCACTCCTGGGTATAATGGTCATCGTCATGTCATTGTCATTAAACTATTAAATGAATAAGTTTTCATTTCCAATTTCCAATGTTTCTGTTTATTATGATAATTCCCTTTTGTAGTTTATTATCTTTGATATTAAATATATCAAACTCCTTGACATTATTAATTATCTTTAAATAGTTATATTTTACGTTCATTTCTTTATTTGTTATATTGATTTTATATTCCTTTGTATTTCATTTATAAGAAAGATTGCGTTTAGGCATAATTCACAATGAATTTTGATGATTAAAATTATATTTATTATAGGGAATAATCTTTTTATGTTACAATACAATAATGCAGAACGCATTATTCACATTTCAAAATCTCCTGTGACATTCAGTGAGTTGTTACGCCGGTCGACATAAATAGCACATGTAGCCGACATGAAACTTGCCGAGTTTATACGCGTCGGGTTTATTTGCTGACCAGCTAATAAACGCGAAGATTGGCAGTTATGATTAAAATGTTATAAAGCCAAAAAGGATGTTAGCCAACTGTCGTCTACGCTTTACAGCAATCATAAATATAGTCTTATGAATGCTATGCACATAATGCTGGTTAATGGCGTAAATAGGAGGCGTTCCTGGAGGGGGGATGAGATTAGTTTGAAAGTTGGTTTCCCAGTGTTCTTCAGGACGAGTCATAATTTCGGGATTCTTTCCGTACTATTTTAGAAATACACTGTTTAAAATGTACGTAATGCTGCAAATTAAGAAGTGTTGTGTGATTGTCATTATTAAGGCAACTGAAGTTATTTTATTACTTTACATGTATTTTAATTTATTTTATTTCGACAATTATTCATAAGTTTTACTTTAACACTTACAACTGGCTTAGAAATAGATGATTAAATGATTAAACAGATGGTTAAGTGATTATAGAATTTCGCTAAACTTTTTATACGCCTGAGGGGTAAACGCCTCTCCGCCGGCAGTTATGCCAGTAATTATGGTACGTATGTTAATCGAAGTGTGCATAATGCAATTTTTATAAGAAGACTTTTCATAAGTAGCTGAAGGATTTTAATCATAAGCGTATGGAGTAGAACTTAATATAATTTTTCAATATTCCATTTATGGAAAAACCGATTGTAATAATGTACACGGAGCCGATTATGCAAATAGGACTGCTCAACAGAATACTTAACTAATTTGGTGTACTGTGCTGTACTACCACTGCTGCTATTGCTACGGCTGCTGCTGGTGTTTCTGTTGCTGTTTTGCAGCTGTTGTTGCTGCTGCTACTACTGCTTCTACTGCTGCTGCTGCCACGGCTGCTGGTGTTGTTTTTGTTGTTTTGCTGCTGCTGCTGCTGCTGGTGTTCGTGTTGTTGTTCTGGTGTTGTTCTTGTTGTTGTTTTGCTGCCATTGTTACTGCTGCTGCTGGTGTTGCTGTTGTTGTTCTGGTGCTGCTGATGTTGCTGTTACTACTGCTGCTGTTTCTGGTGTTGCTGTTGTTGTTCTAGTGCTGCTGGTGTTCCTGTTGTTGCTGCTGCTGCTTCTAATGCTGTTGTTGTTGCTGCTGCAAGTGCTGTTGCTACTATTGTAGTTGCTGCTGTTGCTGCTATTATTTCTGCTGTTGATGTTAACATAATCTCAGTTAGCTCAGGTTGTTAACTTAATTAACAAGCTAGCTTTAGGTAGATTACAAATCATTTATAGCGTTATCGTGATCGTGTTTGAACTATTTTAATTTTTTGTGATTTTTGTAACGGACTGAATTGCTAAACACTTGCCTGTCGCGTAATAATTCACAGGAATTGTCTTATTGTACACTGCCGTGATACAAGAGGTCAACACTGCGAGAGTGTGTGGGACTCTTGATGTCTTACAAACATTTTTACATTCTCTTAAACACACACACACACACACACACACACACACACACACACACGTCTCTCAGCATTAGTGGCACAAGTTCATACACACGTACAAGTGGCAACGTCAGAGTTAAACACGCTACAACATAGATCTTTTACCTCTGATTTTGACAATTTCATTAATTTTTGTATACACACCAACTTATTATGGATACACTCGATATCCATTGTTGTGGCAACCGTGCCACGCTTATTATAATTCGTGAACTCCATACACACGTTGCCACAATACGTTCGTATCCATGCCGTGTGTATACAGCGTTGCCAATTTTCTTCGGGCAAAGCGCGCCAAAACTCGCTCATAGCAACAAGACACTTGCAACTTGTTTACTGCTGATAGTATGTTGACAGTCTACAAGAATTTTTTTCTCGTTGTCATGCGGGTCTTTGCTTAGTTTGCGTGGTATAACCATTACGCTTAATTTTCTTAAATGTTTTCCAACGAATAAGAGCAAATGTTTTAAAATATTCTGAACATTACTGATTAATAAGCGCATTGTGTTTTGCATATTTTTATTTATTATTTAATCTTGTATTAAATATAACAAAAGCTTATATTGTAAAGTACAAACGAAGAACGTATTTTAGTGGAAAGTGCAATTATTTCAAATTCTGTTTAGTTAGTGTCAATGACAACTATACTTTTAGATAGTTTTCCGTATAAAGAAGTCTGTGCAGTTTTGAATAATATAATAACAATTGTGTTTTTGTCCCCGTTGTTTTATTATTACAACGCTAATACAGAAAAATATTCTCATGATTGAAAACTCAGTGGTACAACGACAGTAGCTTACCGGAAATTTACACTTTAGTTTAGATTCTTTAAGTTATATGCGATTTTCAGATGAAGAGCGTAAAATTTTGTAACTAACTGGTGGTTTGGTGGGGCAATAACGCCAATTTATTGAGAATGTTTAAAGTTATTTCAATGAAATGAGACACAAATTTATTAAGAATTTCTTTTATTTAATATTTCAGTAAACTCAGAAACAAACTTTATTCCCACCAGTTTTGCGCTGTTAGTCGTCGGTGATAAAAGTAGCCTAGGTGGTTGCATCGTTCTTTAACAGTATTTCTGTGTATACGACGTTCTTTGTATATGCCGTATCACCATCTTGGCATAGATCGAGTCTACACTGCAGTAGGCCTACTCTGTCAAAATCCCCTGAAAGTAAACACAGCTCAGCTTTGGTTGATCAGGTTGCAGTTGTCGTTTAACGGACACTCAATAATTCGCGTTTGAGTTTCTAAACATTATTTTATTTTATTTATAAACTTATTATTTGAAATAATTTGCACTATTTCCATCCAATTAATTTTGCCAAATACATGGTTAACAACTGAATATTTCTTGCGTATAAATCTGCTGGGAATATTAAAAATATTTCCATCGTGCTGTGTTTCCATCACAGGAAAAGTTCTGTTCCCCAATCGAAGTTTCCACTCCACAAATTGTTGTTCATTAGCACTGGCACACATATTTTAGGTCAAATAAAATATGGTTATAAAGGTCAAAGTTTTGTTTGTTTGTCCCGCCTTTGGGACTAACGTTAAGACCTGTCTGAAGTATCCACTAAAAGTATCACTTTTCCATCCATCTGAACTATACTTAATAATGGATGTCTCGAAGTATACACCGAACTATACACTTCATTATGTTTCAAAGTAAATGATCCATACTGCTACTGCAGAGATCGTTGACATCTCATCAATTAGAATAACTGACTCTTTGTGTAGAACTGTAGCTTTTCTTGACATAGTCTTAATGGAGGAAACTGAAGAAGGCAACACTGGAACAAGAAGACCAAATAACTAATGGAGTATAATTCCTGCAACCAAAAATTGCGCAGGTTTGCATGTCCATTTTGTTACCAATGCTAAATGAGCCTGTTCCCTAACAATATTCAGAATATTTGCGAATACGTAGGTCATGCTACGTTCTGCTGCGGCTTCTAAGAAGAACAGCTTCTCAATTGTCTCGCCTGCTATGGCCTACATAATTTTATTTACAACTAATTTTTTTTTCATTTAATTTGCTATGTATATTAGCACCATGACTGGCCTCTTTATTCATATTGCGTACAGGGTTAATAAGCATTGGATTATTGGTATTGGCAAGCCGATGTTCCTGCACTCCAAACCATTACTTCTTAGAATGTAATGTATATCCTGCAATGCTGCATTTTCAGCTGCATTTCCTTCAAGGGCCTGCGTATCGTCTACATTAGTGTTTTGAAAATCGTTTACACTTGAAACGGTAATGTTGGTTTGTAGAAGTACCACATCAATGAGAACAACTCTCGTAGTTGACACGACATGTACAGTATGTGCTCTGCATTTCCTCCCAACATTTGTGCGAATCTGTGTCAATTTCAAGTAACCCACATGCAAGAGCCTCTCCTTTGTATGGCTTATAAGTTGCGTATGTATTGCTGTAGCTGCGTGGACATGCGAATGATGTTCCTCCTTTAATATGAAGTAGTAACATACGTATGTAAAATCTTTTATGATCGTTTGGTGCGACAGTGTACATTCTCCCTATCATTTTGCAACCATCTCTCTTTCCTGGAGTCCATTTGTTATCAGCGAATCCGTAAAGTCCTGAAATGCCACTATACAGGAATTGACAAGCACAGGGATCGCATTGATTAAAATCAAACCATGATTTCATCAATGTTGTGCGTTTTGTTGCAGGTCCTTGGATTGCATTCTCATCCCCTGCCCTAATACACATTATAATATCCATCTTCAAGCATAACTAAGCGAACGATTGTATGTGACTGATCATGTATTTATTTTGAATGAAGGCACAGAATATCTGATGAGAGCTAAAGTATGGCATATTCGCGTATGTTATAGTTACAACATATCCAGTTAATGATCGTCACTGACGCTTCTTATGAATTGCATACATGTTGAGTCACATTATTT
This sequence comes from Magicicada septendecula, assembly GCA_034769895.1. Lineage (NCBI taxonomy): Eukaryota > Metazoa > Arthropoda > Insecta > Hemiptera > Cicadidae > Magicicada > Magicicada septendecula. The sequence goes on from CM068375.1 coordinate 248,698,054, forward strand.
ATACATGTATTGGAATAGGTTTTCAATATTGATGTGAGCATTGTACTGTAGAATTAGGAAGCGATTGTAGAGAACGAATCACGATTATCAAATTATATATTCCTTTTAGTTCAACAATTCCGTCATCTCGTCTCCGGTACTTTGGATAACCATTGTTATTTTCAGTAGTTGAATGGAAAAAGTTGCTCGGTTATTATGTGTCCACATACTATCAATCATGCAAGGAACATTAGGATTACGAGCTCTACAAGATCCATGTATCATAGTCGAGATAACAATTTTATGAATCCTTGGAAAACTGACTGGGTCAGGTATTTCTCCGCCCAAAACTTGGGAGAAGCATGAGGTAGTGTATTAATCCACGTTTCTGGGATTCAATAATAAATATGTGTAGACAACAACTGCTCACAATGAGTGATTTTTTAGTAAGTCATTTTTATCACTAGTTGAGTTTGCAACAAACACTCCAGAAACCTATCACGACGATCGGCAGATTTTTCATTTTCACCAAGTTAAGAAGTTATATCTGTCCATTTCGAATTGCAGGTCATGGTTAAAAACCTGTCCAGTTTTCCAGATTTGCGTACTGTGCGATCGCCATCACATCCTGGTACCGAAGAATCATGTTACGTAGTCTGCTCCTTCATGTTCGATAACCTCGGCCGTGTAGTGCGTAAGGATTATTAGCCAGAAAGCTGCCAGGATTGTGAGTAACGAATGTTGAAACTCTTCGTTTTCATTACGAACAATACGTATGTCATATTCTGCCAAAGAATAAGGTTTGTCGCCAGCAAGTGGTAAATAATCGGAAATATATCTGTGAATCTGTCCCTAAAATTTTAAGGAGTAGAAACCTGTACCAGGGATATGATTTTCGTGACCAAAAAGTAAGAGAATGCCCTCATACTATTATATTTCCGGATGTTTTGGACAAAATTAATGCTGTTAAGAAGTAATTCTTTCAGTTGCGTACTTACCTGAGTTCTGGAAGGGAATAGACCGTTATGACAAGAATTGAAATTACCATTTACTGACTCGTTAACGAAACGCAAGGAATAACAGTAAAAACATTAAATATTCATTCCATTCAGACAGTGCTTAAATGTGATAGATTCTTCCAATAAAAGATTAATGAAAAACAGATGGGCGTACGATGTACCTGCCCTGCGATAACACTCAATACGTGTGTATAGAAATTCCTACGCTCAAATTCATTACGAAAATCACTGTCGCGTTTTGCTCATGTAACAGTACTCATCGCAAATACTGTAGACACAAGCCGACTCTATGTGAATATGCTGGAAGCTTCAAGGGAAATGAGCGGCCAACAGCGAAGCACATTCGAACCTGCCAACTGACAGATGGCAATGTACTGCAATTCTCCCTCTCGCTCGATCGTCTCAGTATATACAATCCAGTACTTTACTTTAAAAAAATTTGAAACACAAAATAGAACTGTACAAAACTTATTTTTATATATTAAATACATATATATATAATATTTAAAATTTATATTTATTTTACCTCAAGATGTTATTTTCCCCTATTTTGGAACATGTTTCGGTACCCTTAGTGTTCCCATCATGAGCCTCCCAATTTTGAAAATTGTGTAGTACCTGTGTGCTGGTTGGCGGTTGTTATGGCTTCCCGTTGGTTTTTGGTTTTTTAATAAATATTAAATATATTATATACATCAAGAAATAGACTGTAGCAAAAAGTGTCAGCCATGGCACGATGTTTATTAAAACAGTAAATTAAAAATAAATAACTATTGTATGTATTTTTTATATCCCAGTTAAAGAATTGTCGAATTAGATAAACTGAAATATTGATTTAGTAAAATACAGTACGGTTTTAAGTAAAAAAATATATGATTTTCTTTTTGAGAGACAAGGTTGAATTTTCGTATTGTTTTTTATGAATCATCATGTCAAACATGTCAAGCATGTACAGCTGCTTGGTGACAGAGCATACTAAACACATGAAATATCTTGGTTTCATAATAGACAGTAATCTCTCGTGGAAATGTTTTATTTGTAACTTGAAGAAATAGTTATATACATTCTTACGAAAATTCTATTAGTTACGAGATTTTTGTACCGAAATAACTATTCCTCAATAACATCCAGATAAGTCCTATGATCAATTCACGGCCGTGTAACTGGTTAGTTCGAATTGCTTACTACAATTGTCATGTGTAAAATTTTCGTACTGATTGTAAAGGTCTGAGTTGATCACCAGTCTGAGTTGATCAAATGACGTCACTGGCTTATGACGTCAGAGATAACTCAGCTGGCAGCTGGTTTCCGCTGTCGCAATGTACGTTGAAGCGTACATGTGCCTGTCCAAGGTAGTGTGCGTTGTTTGTTTATCATTCGTTGTGTCGTATAGACTACACATTCTACTTGAGTAATCTGTTTGTAACAATTCAACAAACACTTAAAGAGGAGCGCTTTGGGTGCATTCACATGCGTCAGATATTAGACAACATTTATTTACGCTACGTACCGTGCCTGAGTTTACGTTTTTGCGTATAAGAGTAAACTATTTGTAACACCTGTTTACTTCGTAAGAAAATGATCTTACCCAAATTTTATTTTTCCCTGTAATCTGCTCAATTAGCTGATTCGTTTTCGAACAATGAGTAAAGAAATAACTAAATTTTTAAATCTATGAAGCAATGTGGAGCTCTACCGTTTTTGTGTCGTATAAAGGAAATTCAGTCTACGTCTGTGAGAGATAAGTAATTTGCCAATCGTAAAGAAGAAGAGAAGTTTCTTTTACTTTTTTAATACGTACACTTTTAATACCATCTTGAGTAAATTTAAATATTGTTTGAGTTCCACTTTAATTCATTTTATTATTTTTAAATAATAGTACGTATATTTTATTATCGTAGTAACATAAACGTTTCTCCACACACTGTACACTATTGCATCCAATTTTGAGTAGATGTAGTGTTTAGGTGTTTAAATTTTTGGATAATGATGCCATTAAATATTGTTGAAACGTCGGCAGAAATAATTTAAAATTTGTGTTATACTTTTTGACCGGTCCTCGCAAATCCTTCATCGTTAAAATTCATTGATTGTTGGACACTACGAAAACAAAATATTCATTTTAATTACACAGTTACATGTCTATTATTCTCTGTACAGTAATTTAGAACCACATCTTGCGTGTAGAGAAAAATCAGCTTTTAGTATTTAAAAGTTTGTAAGTTCAAAATAAAGGTAAAGGTTCATTTCAATGTAAAGGTTACTAAAATGGAAATTTCATTTCAAGTAAATAAGGCACAATTGTATGATTTTACTTATTTGGTAGAATAAAAATTCAATCAATAACTGTTGTATTTTAATAATTTCGATGGTTACTCACCTCGTATACTCATACCGTGTATTAATTTAAGTAATCGCAGCTAGACGATTTGAAGGTGAAGGTATTTTATATGTAGGTCTTTTAACTTTTTAGGGCTACTTCCAAAGGTTTTAGTGCTGTGAGTGGTGAAACATATGGAAAATAATTAAACAACAAGATAATATATTATACTTTTTATTAAAGTAGTATTACATTAAAAAAATTTAATAAATAAAGTAAATGTTTAAATTAAAAAGTATTTTGAGTAAAACAATAAAGTTTGAAAACCAGATATGTACACTAGTGAATATCAAATTTTGGAAAAATCTTATATATTAAATACATAATCAAAAAGATACAAATAATCACAAAATACATATTTGGGAAAATACAAACACAAAATGAATATATACAAACCCAAAAATAATTATTTCCTAATAAAAGAATTAATTAAAATGAAACTACTACTTTTACTTAAAGTACTAATTTATTAACATAAATACATTATAAACATTATAAATTAATGCAATAGTGAAAAGAGCTGACTATTTATTTACAACGTGTAGACAACAATCAGCTGTTACTAGTTACGCCACTGCTTGCAGAAGTAACGTAATTTAATTATATAGCCTATTACATCAAAACTTAAAATAAAAAGGGCAAATAATTAAATATATATTAAAGGATAAGTGCAGATAATAACAAAAAATATAAATCACGTATGTAAATTACATTTTGCAAAAATCCAAAGCAAAAATTTAAAATTAAGTTATATTAATAAAACCTTTCACGTAAAAAATTTAACAATTCAAACAATGCAAAGATTATAAAACTAACATTTAAAACAAAAGTCTAACCAGTATACTGAAAGCAGAAAAAATGTGTTATATATATTAAATTATGTACAGAAAATACGAGAAAATACAAATGACATACAAGTTACATTAGAATAATCCTATACAAAAAATACTAACACAAAAATATAAATACATAAGAAAAGCAGATTGTTCATTTAAAAAATCATATACGCCCTCTACTTTTGGACATTCGACATTTGCAGATTTCGTTCTTTCCTACATTTAAAATCATACCCTTTATTCAACTTTTGCACTACAGCTTCCGACTTTCGAACACTAACGGAGGTGTGAGAAAGTGATTAAGAGTAAGGTCAAGTACATATATTCGTTATTATTCTCACTACTATGGTTTTTCATAATTAAATGTTAGTCTATTAATATAAAGAAAAAAAAATGTTGAAGAGACTAATTTTTGTATATAACAAAACCGTGCTGTAGGTAGTTTCTCAAAGAGGATTATAAACTTTACTAATGTACAAAAATGATTAATCTTGCATGTTACTGTATTATGTGTTTTTTGTAGGAAGAGTGGTCATATGATTTTAAATTAAACGGAAATAATAACCAATTTCATTACAATATAGAAATACAGCCTACTTTGTAAAATGTAATGTTAATGTTAATGTTCTAATGTAATGTTATACCTGTTTTAAATAAGAAAATGAGGATGGAAGCTTTACTTTTTTTTATTTATGTTGTCAACAAATGCATTAATCTGGGCAGGGGTACATCCTTCTAACAGGATTTCTTTTGTCAATCAACGTTTTGCCCCTTTTTGTGCCCGGGTTAATACCTTTTTTTATATATTCAGAGAATTCTGATATAATTATGTTTTTCCTCTTCTGTCAACCGCCTTCATCTTTTATGTGCTTTTGATCCGTCGTCATCGGAAATTTCTTCTTCTTCGTCTGGTATGTGTATGTGACACATACTGGATTTTCTATAGGTTCTTTTGGGAGAAGCGTTGTCTCTTCTAGTTTGGCTAAGTAATTCTCCACGACGCCACGATTTACAAACGCTAATGGAGTCACGTAATTTTTATCGTGGACAGACTGTGTATGGCACATAAATTTACTGACTTTCTTAGACAGTGCAGGACTTTTTACATGCGCCATTGTAGCTACATGATGGCGCAAATCCAGTCGCAGTTAAATACTCGCGTTTTGTTAAGTTCGGACAAAGTAATTTCATCTCCCTCATTACTTTCGAACCATCAAATGGGGTATTTAAACCCGGTCTCGCAAACAAATATATACACTTCGTAATTTTCAGGGTTTTGCGACATTCTATAATTACATCAATGCTCTTTTCCATAGAGCGAGTAAAAAGTTGTTGTTTTCTAATGGCAGAACATTGAATCATTCCATTTGTCTTCTGGCATCCGAATAGAGTCTTGATAGATTCCCTGTCTCTTGATAAGAGTGGTCCAATCCCGAACACACAAGAAGATGGTCTCTGTTCATCACTGTATTCAGCTGCTTACAAATTGTGCAGTGGTGGGATTTGTAGATCTTAATACGATGGAGGTGTTCAGCAAGGCAGTCGTGACCAGTATTGAGTCTCAAGTTCGTTACTGCTTGGTTTCTGGGTATATTTTTGTTTTTGTCCCAAGTGTTTCCAATGTTTTTCCACCGTTTACCACTAGACGCAAGGCTGGCCTCATTGGTGAACATCTCTTGTGTTTTGTTTTTAACAAGTCTTTTAATTGTTCTTGTGCTGTGTAGTGTTTTTCTCCCTTGCAATGTTGTACCCTTTTTAGCTAGCAGGTCGGCTGTTTCATTCCCACTTATTCCTACATGTGAGGGGATCCAATGGAGAATTATTGTTTTCCCTTGTTTACTGAGAAGGTTTATTGCATCCTGTTTCTTTTACAGTGTCATCTATAGGCTGTCTGTTTGATGCGATAGACTGGATTGCAGACTTGGAGTCAACAAGAAAAACGGCTTTTTTAAAAGTTAGTGGTCTGAGTAAGAGTTGTTGTAATGCCATATGTATTGCCTTTATTTCTCCATCAAAACTGGTTTTATTTTCTCCCACTGAAATGTAGTGGGAGAACAGTTTACAATGTACTCCTGCGCCAGCCTTTCCATGTTTTTCTATGAGCGATCCGTCTGTATAGATTCTAAGGTATTCATCCTGGGGATATCTTTCATTAATGGTTGCTAGTGCCATTTGGTGCAAGATTGTGGAAGGTGCATCTTGCTTTTTTCATATCAGACAGAAGAGAGAGATTGGTGTTGATTGTTTGGTATTCTGTAGGTTTAATTTTTGGGCAAAAAGGTTCTATTTCAGTTGTGATGCCCAGCAGTGTCAAGTACTTGTTGGCAGTATTAACTGGTAATGTCTGGGTCTTCAGATGTGTCCCGTCTTGGCTATTTTTTGCCCATTTTGCCTGTGGTAAGTCTTTTATTTTGTCCAGAGAGATGGCAGCTTGTTGGTTTATTTCTGAAGTGATCGGTAAGTGGCCTGTGTACAACTGAAGAGAAAGGGCAGGTGTGGTCTTCACACCTCCGCTAATCAGCCGTAGGGCACTGTTTTGTGTTGTTTCCAATGTCTTCAGATTAGAGCTGCTGGCTGTTACAAGTATCCACTTCCATATGTCACGACTGGTTTTATATAGGTTCTGTATGTGGTATTCAGAGTGTCCTGCGTACATCCCCAGGTAGCTCCAGCAATACGCTTTATAAGTTTCAGTTTTTGGTTGACTTTATTTGCTGTGTTTGTCACATGGTCCCTCCAAGATAGTTTGTTATCCATGTGTACACCTAAGTATTTTGTGCATTCGCTTTTGGGAAGGTTTAGGTTGTTGATCTTCAAGTTGAAGTTGTCATTTTTATGGCGCATCGTGAAAAATTGGTAAGCAGTCTTTGAGATGTTAATTTTCATGTTGTTCTCAGAGGCCCAGTTGTGCAAGGAGTCCAAGGTTTCGTTCATTCTTTGTTCTAATATATTCTGCTGCTTGGCATTGTTTTTGGCTGAGGTCCAAATGACTACGTCATCAGCGAATATTCCCATTTTGACATTTTTATCTTTTAAAATTTTTGAGAGGTCATTTATGAAAACATTGAAGAGTGTGGTGCTCAGTACTGCTCCTTGGGGTAGACCTACTTTTGTCTGTTTGTATTTGGAGAAGGATTCACCGAATTTGACTCTGGCCCATCTCTGGTCCAGAAATCTTGAAAGCCAAGACAGCATGTTTCCCTCTATATTGATATCTTTTAGTTTTTCAATGAGTCTAGTTCTCCACACGGAATCGTATGCTCCACTAAAATCGACGAACACTGCCAGGGTGCTTTCCTTTCGATTAAATGCTGCTTTTATCTCTTGAGAGAGTTTTATCAGTTGGTATGTTGTAGAGCGATTTTGACGGAAGCCTGCTTGTTCTTCTGTAAGCAGATTTTGGTTTTCTAGATACCAGCACAGTCTGGCTGAGATCGTTCTCTCCTGGATTTTTGCTAGTACAGATGTTAATGCTATAGGTCTGTATGAACTTAGAATGTTTGTTGGTTTGCCAGGTTTTAATATGGGGACTATTATTGATTTCCTCCATTCATCAGGCAGGCTATCTCTGGAGTTCCAAAGTTTATTATATACCAATAGTAATGTCGTAAGGGCTTTTGATCCTAAATTATGAATAAATTCTTAGAATGTGTTGTCTGGTCCCGGTTGTTTTCTCTTCTTGGTGTTACTGATCGCCTCTTTCAACTCCTCTTCTGTAAAATCTTGGGTGAAAATCTGCCTCAGTCCATCGTTGTTATTTGTTGTTTTGTACCTGATGTTTGTTTTGATGTGTTTTTCTTGTTTTTTAAGTTTGTGTGACAGTTTATGGGCATTTCAAAAGTGGGTGTTAAAGTAATTTGCTATTTTATTGTCATCTGTAATCTCCTTGTTTTGGATTTTAAATGGTTGGGATTGGTTTTCTGGATGTTTGTTGTTTAGTCTACTTACAAATTTATGTGCCTTTCCTCCATCTGTTCTATAATTCAATGTTTTTAAGAATTTGCTCCAAGAATCTCTTTTTGCCTTCGCCACTTGCTGCTTCGTTTTGGTACTTTCTCTTCTCCACATTTTGAAATCTTCCTGTATTTTTGTTCTTTCGGTTTTCTTTCTAGCTTGGTCTCTGATCTGTTTTTGTTGGGCTAGTTCACTCGTCCAAAAGGGTTTGTAATTGTATTGTTTCCCTCTGGGGATATTGTTCTTTGCACTCTGTTGGATGTAGTTGCACAGATTTCTGAGAACTAAATGGGGTGTTTCTTCTCTTTTAATTGAACTTGATTTAGTCTCCACCTGTTCTTGAAACTTCTTCCAATCGGCCTTCTTGAAGTTCCATGTGGTACGGGTGATTGGTTTTCCATTAGGAAACTTTAGCGAGATAGATAGTAGGAGAGCTCGATGGTTTCCTCCTAAGTCTTCCATTACTTGGTTTTTACTGTTATCGCAGAGATCAGAAGATACCATAGCAAGGTCAGGGTTTGTGGAGTCTCCTGTATAATGTAGAAATGTCTTTTCATCTTCTGTTTTGTACAACAGCTCCAAGTTATGGCTGTTGATAAATTCTTCAACAGTTCTTCCTGCTTGGTTATAATATTTGTATCCCCAATTCGGGGAGGCGGCGTTAAAGTCTCTTACTATGATAGTGGCTGGGGAGATGTTAAGTATATCCAGGCACAAGTTTTTGTTTCCAGGCGGGCTGTATATGAACCGATATATTGTAAATTTCTTAGCTCCTTCCCAAGTTGCCAACCTCACTATTTCTGCGGTATCATGAGCATTCATTCCTTTTATGGTCTTGAATTCTGATTTTAGTGAATTTCTGACTGATACAAGTATTCCACTAGCTATTTGTCTTGCCTTGAAGAGTGTGTATGCTGTGTAGTATGGGATGTTGTAATATTGGGTGTTTTCTGCCGTGATGTTGGCTTCGTTAATTATAAGAATATCCACTTTATTTTGGTTAACTATCTTTTTTAGTTCTGTCATTTTTGTAGAAGAAAGGCCTCCAGCATTCCACTGGAGAATGTTCAGAGTTGTCACTGTCTGTTTTGCCCTCATAAGGACAGTTTTGTTTGTAACTCTTTTTTTCATATTTTGGTTTCGGATGTCAGATCTGCCAGCACTGTTACTCATTTAGCACCACCCAGGGGACACGTACAGCTTAAGCATGCTGCGGACGTGAGTAACTTTGTCCCCCCTTATGCGAGTAAGAAGTATTGTAGCATATCCTCATTTCCTTTCGCCGGCACAACATATAACGTTAATTCGCCTAGTGATACTTTTTCTTCTTCGACTAACGTTTTTAGCACATCTGGAGAGTAGTGGTTAGTATCACTTTGCTTCCTCATATAAAATTCAATTTCTGAATGTGTTGCTTCAAAAGGTCGTCGCCTATTTAATGTCAATATGTGGCAGATAGTAACTTTGCACAGCGTTTCATAATTCAACATTGTTACTTCTTTCTCAACCTTTTGTTGATATTCAGTTTCCATATTTCTGAGCATACTTGCAAATTTCAAAATGTCTTTATCCGAAGCCATAATTATAGGTTTGAATATCTTACTTCTCCTTCTCATTACTTCTATGTTAGTGGAAATAGAATATTTCCATCGCCTCCTCAGGCAACTTTGGAAGTCTTTTACCTTTCGCTTTTTTAAGATTTTGTTTTCGTCTGTAAGATTTGGGTTACAAACAATATCATCTATGAATTTTTTACTTCCTTCCTCAAGTATCCATGACAGTCTTCCATTCATTCCCACAATTACATTTTTGTTCATACGTGTCGAGTCATTGCCATTATCTTTTAAATTGCACAAAGTTTGGCATGCATCTACCACAACATCAATTTTATTAGGATCAAAAATGTCCTTCAACTCTTGTATGTCTGGATCCATATCCTGAATTTTAGCCAGTAATCTGGCTCCATCTCTAAGCGTTCTAGTAACATGAGTCCTGTCCTTGAAGGCGAGGTGGCTTGAATAAAAATCAGATACTACAGACAGTAGCAGACGATCAGTCATCGATTTTTGTCCTAAGTCATCTTTTCTCAAAATTTTTAGAATGTTTACTTGCATACCTTTTTCAAGCATCTTTAGTGTTTGGATAATACTGAAGTCCATACTCTTTAATATAACATGTTCGTCTTTCAATAATAGGTTGTTTGCTATTGCAGTTTTCTACATCATTGTCTGCTCCCTCATTACTTGAATGAATAGCTGCGTTTTCATCATATTTTTTCTTGCATTGTGATGCGTGCTGGTAAAAGTGTTTTTTTCACAATTAGCCCCATACATACTGTACAAGTAATGCAATCGGAAGGCATATATTCTTTATTCTTTGGTGGCCTCTTCACTGGCAAATAGCTACTACATGGCACTTTGTCAGAAAGTGAATTGTTTAAAAGTGATTTATTATACTTATAATTTCCTTTAAGCGTTAAATCAGCCATAATTCTTTTTCTCCTGTCCTTTAACTCCTCAGGACAGGATTCAAACAAAGCTATATATTCAGCTATAACTTGTTCATTTTTATGATTATTCATTAAATGTCTGCGCAATTTAAGAACAATTTTTTCACAAAATATACAAAAATTATATCGATCATACCTTCTTTTTTTCCTTTGGTTTTGTGTATGTTGTGGCGCTGTATTATTACACGCTGCATCTATGGTTTCATGTGTCTTATTTTCGTTATTATTGACTTCTACATCTGAAATTCTATTAGGAAATAAACACTTTGGACTTAAATTTGAAATGCGGGTTTTCTTTTCCTGACAACGTTTTGCGTAGACGATCACTGATGGGCGATTATATAATGATGGATTTGAAATGCTCGCCAATTCATTGTTGTAACTGACTTTCTTGGGAGTTGCATGCTTAGATATATCATGCTCTATGATGTGTGGAACTTCTGAGTGGTGATCGGATGGCTGCCGTTTTGCATGCTGCAAAAAACATCATGAGAATACGAATTTTAAAGATTTATGTGTTTCAACTCACAGATTATATCTAAATGACTAATTTTACAGTTGCAAGGCTTTATTTGTCTATCTTTAATAAAAAACAAATTAAAAAAAGTTTTGTGAAAATCAACAAATGAAAACAATTATTTTGTTACCAATTAATACACAAGTTACAACCAGGTTTATCAATTCGTAATTAGAAGAAAAGCAACAAAAACATATGCGATTGTAACCTTTTTATTAGCTAACCACGAATAAAAATTTAGACGTAGGCCTAATGTACGAAATATAAGACAATTGAAATTTCTTCTTTAATTTAAAAAAAATGTTAATACCTTATTTCAAACAAACGTCAATCTTAGTAAATAAATTCGATACATATAATTATAAAGTAACATTAAAATTAACTAAATAGCTCTTCATAATATAAACTGTTTTCAATTTGACGTTAGTAGTTATGTAATAATTCGATGAAGACTGGTTTCTCTTCACATATAAGATATCTAACCCAATTTTATTTATGACATTTTTTATAATGTATGCTAAATTACATTACTATTCTTCTGGTAGACGCTTCAATATAAAAGATTGTTAAATTGTTAAAACTGTTAAAATTATCACACTCTAACTTAAATAATTACAAGTTTAAGTTAGTCTTGTTATTGCTGTTTGCTGTAAAGTTAAAGAAAGTAGGCCTATAGCCAAGTATTACTACATTATTGTTTTTTTTTAGTCATTAAGTAAGGGGCTTTTGTGGTTGGATTACATATTACGTATGCAGTGCTGACATAATTTCATGAGTAGGCCTATTATTATTTCAAGTTTTTAAAGACAGCATTAAATAATTTATATACTTATATAATTCATAATATATTACAATTATAATGTTAATTCTAATTATAATATTATATATAATTATAATTAGTTCATATTACAATTATTATTAATTATGTAATTATATGTATTTATTTTTATAGTAATAATAACCTATTTTGAGCATTTATTAAAGAATCCATTTTCAAATTAAAGTTGTAGAAAGCTGCAAATTTCTTATACTTTTTAAATTAACTTAACTCTGGATGTTAATTTAACTTGGGTATATGCTTGCGCTTACGCTGATGGATCAAATTACTTTCCATGAAAGTAAAAAGTTTAATTCCTTCTCCATATGGGCTTATTTTTAAGGTCATCATTATTAGTTGTAAGACAAAATATTTGTAACACATTTACCTACTACGATTACTAAATAAATAATACATTTACCAGTTGAACTAAAATCTTGTGTACCTAGTACAGCAGTAAATATTATATTCAATTATAAACAAAATTTTACTGTCACTAAAGTGTTGAACCAACACCAGTAAAACTCAATAATGTAGTTTTTACACCAACCATATAAACCGCTTAAGAATCAGTTAAGGAATTTGTTTTTCTTTTAATTTCATGAGCTTTTTATTCAGTATTTGTGAAATTTAATTTTATATTAATATCATATTAATGAATCCAGAAAATAAATAAGAAATTAAAATAAACACACAACACTAGGTATGTGGTTTAGTTGTTGAAAAGCCGCTGTAATTAGGCCTACTAGCGCAAACCTAAAACTCAGGAAATTGATAAAATAAGACTATCGGAACACGTCACTATAGTGCAAGCCAGCAGCCAAACCCTAAATTCTATCATTACTGTCTACTTTATATTAAATTACAATGCAATGTCAAACAGCAGACGTTTCAATAAATTATAGTTATAATAAAATAACAAAAAAATTACACTTACATTTTCATCGGCGTACGAGAAACTGGTTGCTTTTGTGTTTTTAGTTGCTGTAAGAGGGTTTTTTTGAGCTTTCATTACACAAGGAACTGCAAAGACACGATAAATATTAATTGTAATCATGTTTGTTTTTCTGTTATCATAAGTTATCATTAAGATAATTTCTGTTGCAAGCATAAGACTGGTATTAACCTTTAACAAATTAGTTAATTGGAATTGGTGTTTTTGTAAAAAATTATGTTTGGATAAAATTTTATTCGTTTTGCATGTTAATTTGATGTGACAATTACTGAGTAGTACTACAACTGCCGTGATGTTTAATGGGCAGATGAAATTACTTAACAAATCTCTTAAGGATTCTCCCGCGTTCCTAGACGCACCATACTTTCGCGCCGAAACCGTATGTTTTGGTTACTTCAAGGTGACACAGTTACGCAAAGTGTGTCACATTTTTATAATTGCAGACATTACAGTCAGTACTTTTTTGCCTTCACCTGAAGTTGTTTATACACTTACAGTGTGTGGCTTTATATTTTGAGTAATTACAATATTGCTTTCTGTAGGCATCAGATAGGACAGTACACAAAAAGGCCTTATTTTAGTTATCAAGTCCGGCTCTTGCAAGTGTGAATAAACAATAGTTTAAGTACTCACTAAAACTATGAGTCTAATCTAGAGCAAAAAAATGTGTTGATAGTGTAAACAGGTACCAGAACTACAAATAATAATACCTTATTTAACTTATAAATCAATCTAAAATTGTGGAACCCATTTAAAAAAAGGGTATTTCTCTTTTTATCCTACACGAAATTCAGTCTACAAGTAATTGCAACCTTACCCCTTATTCCAAAATTCCGAAATCACTTTTTCAAGTGTGTCCCATGCAAAGACGTAATTTTTTAGACACCACTATAAAATTAGGTGCTATTTAAGCACAGAAATTTAAATAAATACCTGCCCAATACGTGCTTATTAAAAATTATATTTAAAATATTCCTACTTATAGAAGAATAAAAAATTAGACATTACGGATTACACAATTAAAAAAAAGTAGATCACTATTATAATTCTGGAAGCTCACTGTAATAATAATTTAGCCGTAGCGCCTATGTGAGTAATTGAAAAAGCTTTCGCTTTCTCAAAAAGCAGAAATTTGTGACATTATAAGGATGTGTAAATTAATCCAATATTACATATTTTGAGATTACTGCATAAGAACTATGATTAGGACGAATGTAAAGGTGTAATATTAAAGTAAACTAGTACTTTAAGGTGTGTATAAAAAGCGTATTAAAAGTCGTTTCACTAACCTTTTCCAGGTGAATTCGAAGTGCGTAAGCCTACCATACTTAGCATTCGCCCTCCTCTGGAATGTGGGTCAATACATATTTTTTTTGTCTTCATCCTTAAAACAAAATAATAAAGCCATATAAAAAGGCTTAGTATAGCTATAGTGAGCCAACACGCATATGCACACGCGCGTGTGACATTAATCTAATTATTACAAACATATAGAAGCAAGATGCTTACTTAAATGCATGCATGAATGCGTGACATTTTTTGAATTTTTTTTAAAATTATATTTGAACATTAATCTTAAGGAAAAAAGCACAGTGGTAAAAATGGCATTACTACTTTAGGCACAATGGGGTTGAAATCATCCTTAATTGCTAGAAGTGTCTATTGTAGGAAGCTATTTGAAATGAGATGTTGAAAAAATGTAAACTTAAGTTTATCAGGACACCGATTAAGAAGGTGATGTCAAAAACATTATAAAACACAAGGAAATCAAAGTGGCCAAATTAAGGGGTTGGTGAAATGAACGAAGTTCATACTTTGTAAATTCACTTTTCTTGTGATGGTCAAATGTCAAGAAAAGTCAAGAAAAAGATAATTAAATGGAAGTAAAATCAATGAACAAAATAATTAAAGCCTAAATTTTTACATAAAGTTTTATAATTTTATAGGTGGCTTAATGTATAAGACTTTTCATTGCATCATTTCAGTGGTCATCTGTGTATTTATAGATTCAGGTAAGTTTACCAACACCTTCAAACAATCATATCCCAGAAAGTATTTTTCCTTCAAAAACTTAAAAAAGAATTTAGTTTTTAATAAGTTTTATGTAGTATGTTTACCTGGTTTTGCTAAATTTAGTATTTGTTTGGTTATATAAGAAGTAGGAAATTTTTCAATTACATCACTAAATTAAGCTAACATTCAAAGTCTAATATTTTGAGAAGTGACTTTTTTTAAATCTATTGCAAAATTTAAATGTGTTCAAAATAATAGAATACTGACACCTGATAAGCAGAAAATGATAGCAAGAAAATTGACAATTTTCATAGGAATGTATGAAGAACGCATGTTATTTTTACTGCTATTACAATAAAACAGAATTTCTATAAAAGGACATTTATCAACGTTTAATCTAACATATGAGTAGTATTTTTATTAGTCCTATGGTTTTCTAATTATTCAAAGTAATTACCCCCCCCTTTTTAAGTAAAAAAAAAACTGAGCCACCATGTTAAACACTCGTATATTACAATATGTTAGTTCTAGAGAAATTAAAGTTTTTGATTCAAAGTTTGTGACAAAACCAGACGTTTCGGCAGTGCCACTGACTGCCATCTTCAGTAAAAACGAGTTAACACAGTACCGTAGTGCTAACGTATATCATCCCACGATAGCGTTGACTCGTTAGCGTTATTTTTTCATAAACTTTGGACCACGGCCAAACAGCCCGGGAGTTAATTTTAATCAAAATTAATGTATAATGTTTTGACAAATTTAATATTTCTTAAGTTACACAACGGAAGGTTTTACGAGGTAACGATTTTAGGGTGTAAAAATAAAATTATTGTTTAATTCACAAACGCAAAACTCAAAAACCATTGGTTTTCATCAATAGGCTATACACATAGCACATAGGCTATAATTTTTTTTCTTAAAATTTAAAGATCTATTAACTGCAGGTGTCATTTATTTTTTCTAGTTCCCACCTATGTGGAGGGGTGAAACCACCTAGTGGGGAGACCAACAAAAACTTTTTATAACTTTCAATGTGCTGGACACTATGTAGAAGATAGTACGAAAGGTTTCATGTCGGTTTGTTCTATTACAAACAGTTCTAAACATTGTCTACTAAAATGCTTCATTAAGTCGACTATAAGTGGAAATAACAAATAAAAATGCTGTTTGCTATATGACTGTATATCTTTCACAAGAATGTAGCAGTTATGGATTATGGTAAAAAATTCTGAAAATTAAATTACGGCTATAGATCTCTGCAAAAACTTCAACAAAGATCGACGTGATATTTGTATATGCAGCCTTCTACGTAATCACTGGAAATTCTATGATTAGAAGTCATAAGAGTACGGAAGTGAAAAATGTTTATAGTGTACTCCAGCTTAGGTCGTAATGAACAAAAACAGTAACTGTGTCCTATCCTTACTCCAAAAACTGAACAAACTATATCTGTAATGATTGCTGTAAGATTAGTCAACAGATACATGCATCAAAAGAGTTACATCCAAGTCCGACTGACTCCCATGTATTTGTGACTGTAACATAACACGTGTCCCAAACTGCGTCCCGTCTCTGACTCATGAGTTCGAGACTCGCCGTACAGGATTATTATAAGTCATGAGTTCAATCATCCTCGTACCGAATTTATTTTTAACTAAACAATATGTTGGATGCAGCGATGTGGTTTTTCTAGAAAGTTCAATAAATCCGTAAAGTTTATAAATAATCCACGACTTGTTCAGATGTTTTAATTTTTGAAAGCTTGTTTACTGACTACAAACCACGTAAATACAAATCACGTTTCTTTAGTAACCGTCGAAATCATTTTTCGCCAAACGATTTGTATGAACATCAAATACCAAAGAGCAAAGCATTTTTTATATCATCTACAGTTCGAGAACCTCTATGTAACAGATAACAGATCAACAAATGAAGTTATTGCGATACTTACTTGTAATGAGACCCCCTAAAGGTAACACGTTGGAATATACAAAATAAGGAATAAAGCCAAAAATTAAAAAGACATGCAAAAATTAAAAAAAAACATGAAAAAATTGAAAGCATGCAACCGAATTAGAGACTGTTTCTTCTGATACTAAGGGACACGTGTTTGTGGCAGAAGAGGTCAACTAGCGGGTCCTCCCTGGACGGAGTAAGGTGCAAGACGCGAAAGGCGTAACGATTTTCTTTAATTTTGTAGTTCAACCGCTGGGAGCCGCAAGGTTTGAGGCAGCGGGTCTATGGTTTCCCCTGGATTATTAGACTAGCGCCGTTCTGACGTTAGATCGTGGCAGCTGAGTTGCCAGCCGCTTGTGGTGGGGTGTCGGCGTTGAGACCGGCGGCTTTCGCGCCAAGGCCAGCGATTGCCCGAACCTGGACGACAGCGCATCTGCGGTGGTTTTAGCAGATTCTGGATGTTGCTTCCTCAGCATACGGTCTTTAGATTCGAGTGTGGGTGGCCTATAGTCTGTTGGTGCCACATGTAGTTTATCCTGAGACGTTCTTCCTTCCAGATTGGTCACACCAGCTTCTTTCCTACACCCAGTTCTTATGCGCCGTTATTTGTTTTTTCCGTTTTCATTGTGTCATGTCAAAAGGCATAACTTAGACAATTTAGGCCTACTCCACAGTTTCATGGAGATATGGGGACGTGTAACGGGGAATAGAGAAAAATGGGGCACTGCCGAGTTTAAACTCACGTGCATAAACACTTTCGAAGTAATGGGACTCACCGCTGTACTCACGGACATGTACTCAGTAGCGAATCTAGAATTTGGTCTGAGGGGGGGGGGGTCGAGTCGGCTTCATACAAAAGAAAGCAAGTTAAAACTAATCAATATTTGAGTCTTTAAAATGGGTTAAAAACGTGTAATAACATACTGAATTCAGTCCCATTAAAGTAACAACACAATAAAAAATATCGGTATGGAGAAGCATACATGACTTCCATATTCTAAGATTTATATTTAAAATCATTTTCGAAATGAAATATTACCATAGAAACTACTTCTTTCTACTTACTGCTTCAGCCTTAACCACAGTACTGTGGTCACTAACGTATACCACCTCACGTTATCGCACTCGATTTTCACTGATGATGGAAGTCGATGGCATTGCCGAAACGTCTGGTTTTGTAGAAAACATTGGACTACGGCCAAATATCCCGGGAAGGAATTTTAACAAAAACTACTTCTTTGTTGCCGATAACGTTGTACACATATATATAAAAAATATGCATAAAATTAATGGCTTGTATAAGTTAATGATTGATCTCCATTAAGTAGTGCTCAAGTTTCCAAAGTTTTAATATTATGACGTCCGTAATTAAAACATCAGAGCAGGTTTAGTGTGTATGAGGGTACACCGTGGACAAAAATTTTCAACATTTCCTATTGAGCGTTGCTTAGAGTAAAGCTGCGAATCTACAGTGTACGTTTCACAGAACAAACACGCGGAAAAGAAGGAGCGCTCCGAAGTCACTCATGGACCCTCAGCATCTTGCAGAGGGTTCATTCCCTAAAGACGAAAAGTCTGTCTATGAATCGTTCCTCTGTAAACACGTGCAGTTACACTGCCCAACGATCCACAGGAAGCAAATCGCTATCCACGCTGAACACTTTTTCGTCTTGCACGCGTTATGTTGGTATGGGTTTCGACACTTTCCATTTAAAAAGCGTGCAAATGTAAGAAAATAAACATGAATGAGGCCAGAAATAACGCGAATTGTGTGTGTGTGTGTGTGTGTGTGTGTGTGTGTGTGTGTCTTCCCTGCCTTTTTATTGCGGTAGTCATAATAATAAAATGGAAACGTAAACAGTACATAAGTGAGATA
The DNA here is from genome assembly GCA_034769895.1 of Magicicada septendecula. Taxonomy (NCBI): domain Eukaryota; kingdom Metazoa; phylum Arthropoda; class Insecta; order Hemiptera; family Cicadidae; genus Magicicada; species Magicicada septendecula. The sequence goes on from CM068375.1 coordinate 248,716,865, forward strand.
TGCTTGCCTGCCACCCACGATATATTTTCTCTTATACATGATTTACATTAAAATGAAAAAATTATAATTTTATTGCCTGACAACAAAATTATTTTATTTTTAACAATTACCATTGTTTGAAAAAGTTTAAATGAATTTTCAAGTACTTTACTCTTGTTAAAACGTAAAAGATTGCAGGTAAACTACCCTTAACCGATCTTCACCAAAATCAAAAGGCCTTGAGTTCTCTACAATTCAGTGACTTATGCAAAACATTATTTGATTCTGTTTGAATATGGGGCAGTTATCGTTCGTCATAGAAAATTACCCTTGATAAAAAACGTTGCAGGTAAACTACCCCTTCCCCTTAACCGATCTTCACCAAAAACAATAAGTCTTGAGTACTCTACAAATCAGGACTGTATACAAAAAATTATTTGATTCTGTTTGAATTTGCGGCTGTTACCGTTTGCCATAGAAAATACCCTTGATAAAAAAATGCTGCAGGTAAACTACCCCTTTCCCTTAACCGATCTTCACCAAAAACAATGGGTCTTGAGAACTCTGCAATTTAGGGCTGTATGCAAACAATTTTTGATTCTGTTTGAATTTGCGGCTGTTATCGTTTGCCATAGAAAATACCCTTGTTAAAACGTTGCAGGTAAACTACCACTTTCTCTTAACCGATCTTCACCAAAATCAACAGGTCTTGAGAACTCAATATTTCAGGACTGTATACGAAACATTATTTGATTCTGTTTGAATTTGCGGCTGTTATCGTTTGCCAAAAAAAAAATTATCCTTGATAAAAAAAACTGTTGCTTGTAAACTACCCCTTTCCCTCAACCGATCTTCACCAAAAACAATAGGTCGTGAGTACTCTACAAATCAGAGCTGTACGCAAAAAATTATTTGATTCTGTTTGAATTTGCGGCAGTTATCGTTTGCCAAAAAAAAATTATCCTTGATAAAAAAACCGTTGCTGGTAAACTACCCCTTTCCCTCAACCGATCTTCACCAAAAACAATAGGTCGTGAGTACTCTACAAATCAGAGCTGTACGCACAAAATTATTTGATTCTGTTTGAATTTGCGGCAGTTATCGTTTGCCATAGAAAAAAATCTACACACAGATAGACAGACAGCACACACACAGACACTTTTCGAAAAACGACTTTTTTTCATGTTTTGAGTGTAGTACAATCAGAATCTGCAATAATCTCGAACACGATTTTTTTTGCCATCACCATACAGTACTTCCATTTCCTTAAGGAATATGGAAGTAATAAGCGCTATTGCAACATTGTTTATATAAGATACTTATTGATTTACTTGAATTTCCTATATTTCATATTTCAAACGTACACGCATATTCTGTGTAATAAATTTGTTTTTAGACCTCTATTTAAAAATGGGGTACTACTGTATTAGCGCATACAGCTGTGAAATTAATAAAACAGCTTAAAAATTAGGAGATTAACAACATTTCTTGTCAACTGTCGACCTTGTGGGGTGGGGTCCGGTCCCATTCGCCGCCCCGTCACACTCTTAATTATTTAGAGTAAATGTTACAGGTTTCTTACCAATTTCGCCGAACTGTGCGAGCTGATGTTTTCGTGGTTGGTAGCTCCAAATTCCAGAAGCTCATCTTTAAACACGGCGAATGAAGCATTCCAAATTGGATGGTCATATCGTCGCTTACTTTTATTGTCACTTCCTTCGGTCTTGTAGAATTAAACGACTATAGGATTAAAAGTATTCGAATTTAACGTAAACTCACTTGAATGAAAAAATAACTTAGTTTGTGTGTTAACCATTATTCCTTAAAGTAAATTATATGCAATCAGAAAAACAAGACTAATAGAAAAAATATTTTTGCAGTATGCAATAAACGTTATGTTTCGGCTTGCACAGAGTGGAGTATTTCGGGGATTCTCAGTACAAAATTAGTTTCATCTGTTTCATGAAACTAAATTTATGTAACTTTCGAAGTTGCCATAATAATTAATCATTTTAAAATTCGTTTTAACGAATTGTTTAAAGCTGTATCAATTAATTAATTTTAAAAATTAAAAACAAAATTATTAATTATTTACACTATAAAAAGATGTCTTTAGTTTTCATTACACTTTATATACAATAAGAGATAAAATAATAGTATAGTAGCCTACTTACGTTTCTGTAGACACGTAGGTATTGCTTAAACTACACCCATTCCATGAACTGAAATAACAACTTCATAATGACAACCACTTTCACTTGTAATGTATATATTTTTTTGGCTTGGAATTTCACTTTTTTTTAAATTTGCTGAAGCACCTGCTGTAAATAACTGCCAGTCCCAGTTCTCTCCATTTTTTGAGTTTATCTTTGTGTACACAAAAATGTTTGTATTCAAAAGTGATGCAGTTCCAAATATCTCACTTTCAGTTGCCCATGTGCCTTCTTTTATCATATTTTTTAGTGACGTTCTACCTTTAAATAAATCATTGGCTCGGTTGTTGTTCAATTCATTGTCCATATAATTGACAACTATGTTTCTAACGTCCATATGATAACCTTCACTGCCAGTAATTACGTAGGAAACTGCCCTAAACCAACAATTTCCGTCACCCACAATTTTCTTCACACCGAGTGGTTTTGCAAGTGCTAATTTATGCCCGATTCTAATACACGTGCATTGTCCTTCAAAGGACAGACCCAACACTTTACACTTTTCCATTTGCCACTCTACGTCAACCGGATCATAAAAAAAAATCACTTCACACCACTCACCAGAAACCTCCACATCAGATTTATCATCATGTAGATTGTAGAAAATTTTCAAGTTTTTCACATGTTCTTTCTTTTTCCTCACTTTGCCACTTTCATCTTGTAATATACAATACTCGTTTCTTAAAACTTTGTTAACTGTAAATGGTCCACTCCATGGAAGTTCAGTAAACATTAATTTATTTTTGAATTTTGTCACATTTTTTACCAAAACTCTACTCCCAGGTTTTATTTCCATTTTCTTTGTTATTGTATGTCTTTCGTCAAATTGCTTTTTCTGTTTAATCTGAGCTCTTCTGATATTTTTTAATGCTGCTTCATCAATTACTTTTTTCACTTCTAATATTTTTTGTAATTTTCTTTTTATTTCTTTATTTTCTTCGACAATATCTTCCTGTACTTCTTGAACATCCGTTGTTTTTTCAGCTACCTGAAGAGACTCCTCGTCTTCATCGGTCAAATTATCTTCATCAACAAGGTCTAATGGTAAAACTGGTTCTCTGTTGTATAACATAAAAAAAGGTGAAAATCCTGTTGTTTTGTGTCTAGATGTTCTGTACGCAAATAATACACTCTCGAGAACATCAGGCCAGTTATTAATGTTTTCCATTAAAGTTCTTTTCAGTTTATCTTTTATTGTCCTATTTTGACGTTCTACTAATCCATTAGCCTGTGGGTGGTAGGGTGATGTTAATCTTTGTTTTGTCCCCGTCAGTCTATGCAATTCTTTAGAAACTTCATTTACAAACTCGCGACCATTATCGTTAATTTGTATTTTAGGGCAACCATGTCTACATATAATTTCATAAATAAATTTAGCCACTTCAATGCCAGTCTTATTTTGAAGGGCTTTCGCCTCAGCCCACTTTGAAAAGTAGTCTACTGCCACCACTATGTATTTTTTTCCCTGCACTTCTGGTAACTGCATAACATCTATTCCAATTTGTTCCATGACTCTCTTAGGAACAGGAATTGGCTTCATTTCGGGTACACAAGACACCCATGGAGGTGTAACTTTCTGACACACTTCACAATTTTTTACAAAATCTGTCACCTTTAATTTTATATTTTTAAAGTAGTACCGTTGTGAAAGTATGTCCACGGTGCTATTAATTCCTCGATGTGCAGACATACCAATCGCTTGTTTGCTAGTATCAGCACCTTTGTGGGCTACGCCCATCAATTTTTGTATTTTATTATCGTCGTGAACAATTTCTATTAATTTTTCTGTACCTCTTAGCCCGTCACATTTACGATAAAACAGTTTATTGTCACGAATAACATAAAGTTTACATTGTCTCTTAAAGTTTCTACTTTGATACGATTTTGTACACTTTTCAGGAATTGCTCCAGTAATTAAAAACCTTTGTATATCCAGCGGTGTTATTCCTCCTTCGAAAACCCTCATTTTAATTATCCCAACTGAGATCTGAATATGCAAACAAAATACGAACAACTATCGAATATTAAGTAAGATACTTAAAACACTGTAAACACAAATACTAATATAACACAACAACAAAGGAATAATATCGTTGATTTATAACAAAGCGACGATGTTTAAAGACACGATTTAGCCGAACGTAGTCAACCACACTTTAAAAACGTCTCAGAGCGACTGTTTTTTTTTTTTTTTGCAATGCAATGCTTTTCCACATGTACCAATTCGTCAACGTACATGTACACAGAGACTTCGGAAACCAGCTACCAGGGCCTCTTTATCTCTGATGTCATAAGCATGTGACGTCATTTGATCAACTCGGACTGGTGATCAACTCGGACTGCCACACTGATGACTAACAAAAATGTTTCATGAAGGTATGCAGCAATTGTTGTCAGATGTGGTATTATCAAGGAGAACTATGTAATATGAGACATCAGCTGCCTTGTGTATACTACGCACACAAGCCAGTTGAAGACATAATACGCAGTCCTGTTCGAATAAACAAACTCGTATTCATTCATTGTCCGGTCTTGGATAAGTAGTCACAACTGTTGTGTGAATATAAACACCAGACAAGTTGAACAAAAGAAGGCAATGCTTTATATCCGCGTAAAAACGAGTGATATTTTAAAGTAATAATGTGCATTTTAGATAATTTATTTACATTTTCTGATAAACCTAATTTTCATCATGAAATTATACGTAACAGTATAACAAGTATTTACATTACTACTCTTACTTTATTACATATTTACACAAATATAATCCAGAAATATTTCAGTGTTCACGTAAGTTTTATAAGAACAAAAGTAATGTTCTCTTAGTTTAGTGTTCATTAGTTTAAAATGCTTTCAGCTTAGCAAATATTCCGTTGCTTAACATTCCTTATTAAGTTATTAGTATTAAGTTTATGGCCTGGCTTAAACGCGCGAATACAGGCACGCGCGCGTATACACACATATAAACTCATGACATTTCGACAATCTGATGTTGAAGACTCCAATCGTGGGTATTTTATAGATACAACCTTTTTAGACTTGTGCTTATTGTGGGAAACATTGTACAGAATACCGTAACGTTAAATGAAATGTATTTACTTTATTCAGCTGTTAAAATAAGATACTTAAATTGGATTGCATTTTGTAATGTATTTGTATTTTTATTAAGTATGAACTACAAAGTTTAATTTAAATTAAGATTAAAAGTGCCGTTGATTCACAAGAATTTACTGTCATGTGTTCTTCTCTGGTACGCTTTAAATAACGAAAATTCATATCCTAAAATTTACAATTCAGGTCAAATCAGTCCAGTAATCAATCAGTAATCCAGTCCAGTTCTCGATGTGCCACTATTAAAGAAGGAACATAATTCTTATTAAAAATAACGAAACTTTTTAGACCTGGTATTACTAGATGGTAAGTAAATAATCAAAATGTTTTATACAATTTGTAGGTTCCTTGTTATTCAGTTCATTCTATTTATAATCAAGTTAAAAACATTTGCTAGCATTTTTTATTTAATTCCTTCAAAAAAAGAACACTCGGAAGAAAATTTTTAAAACGGTTCGAGTAGTTTTCAATATTGTTCTTTTGGAAAATAAGGGCATTACATTCTGTGTTATGAATACCAATTTGTTTTACGCCCTCAAAAGAAACAATACTGTGTTTTCATTAGATGTGTCTGTAATACTGGGTTCAGCAGAAGCATGACAATCAGAAGCCTCTGATGTAATAACGTGTTTAATTACGCAGCACTTTCCGAAACTATATCTATGCGCCAATCAGATTATACCTTTAGTAAGACAAGATAACAGTTTTGAGTACACGTTGCCGCTGTGTAGTCACAATTAGTATTCATGAATCCCAGCTTTAAGTGAATCGGCCTATCGTGTTGTCGTCATTTTGCTGTCGGTATAGTCGTTGTTTAATGATGTACAGTAACATGACAACAACGTAACTACACACATAAATAAATAACCATTGATCCCGACTGCCATCCTTTTGACCGAAGGTGTATTAGATTTTTAACTGTTTACACAATGATCTTTTTTACTTTCTTATTTGGCAATGAAAGTACTGTAATTGATAATTAAGTTCTTTATTTGGGATCAGATTGTAATTTCGTGTAGATCTAATTACGTAGCTGTAGCATCTATTAATACACGTCCAACATTTTTTATTACAAGATATGTAGCAGGCACAGAATTAGCATCAAATAAATACCAAAACTATTAGCTTATTATAACTTTATATTTTGTAACAATTTGTTCGTATGCTTGTCATGTACTAACATTAAAAGTTATAAATACGTTTTTAAAACAGTGATTTCAGTAAAAGAGTGTAGAAATAGATAAATAAAGATACGTGTAACACAATACAGACAGAAAACGGGACTACACAATTAAGAGACAAGTATCCTTAAATAAGCAAAGTCAAAATACAGCAATGTAGGTACGACACGAATAAATACATAAATAAAATCTCAAAGGATTAAAGACACATAGAAACAAAATAACAATTAGAATGTATTTTATTTGTGTGTGTGTGATATATATATATATATAGAGAGAGAGAGAGAGTGGGTATGTCTTCGGAGGGAGGGGGAGAAAGGAACGTTGAAAAACTCTTGTTATGAATGCTTAAGCTTACAAATTGTTATTATTATTATGTTTTTACTATAAAATGTTCATATTATTTTAACATGATTTTCTGGACATGTTTGATGGAACGTAAAAACAGACAGCTGATGTACAGTTGCATGAGTTCAGACGTAGATGTGTATATATGTGTCAGCCCAAACAGTAGTATGTTTTGTAAACATACACTCTGTGCCATTAAAACATTAGGAATGTTATCTGACCTTGAGTCGGTACTCAATGTTGGCGGGATTCTGATGAATGAGAAATCTTGTCTCTGTGCTGGAGACCTGTGGTGTTACGCTGAATAGACACAACACATTATCACTCTACACAGCAGTGGCTGACGTGTATTAACCATTTATGAGTTCGGGATACCACAACTCAGATTAAACTGTACACAATGTTTGTAGAAAAGACGGACATGTGTGACGTAGACGCCAGTTTGCAAAATGCATCATCGCCCCGCCAGAAATGTTTCTCATTTATCTTGTCTCAGCCAAATAAACATTACTATGAGTTTACTATATTCAAGTGTCCTTCATATTTCATAAACACTTGAGAAATTTTATTGTTTCTAACAGAGGTGTCCAGCAGGTGTAAATGTACATAACCTACTTGGCTCATTCTTTAATAAAAATGAGGGAAAGAAATAGAACGAATAAGGAGAGAGAGAGAGAGAGAGAGAGAGAGAGAGAGAGAGAGAGAGAGAGAGGGGGGGGGGGGGGAGGGAGGGAGGGAGGGAGGGAGAGAGCGAGAAAGTGAGAGAGAGGTACACAGACAGAGGGGAGCTGTATACATTTTTTACCATACTTCATTTAGTTTAGAAGTCACATGACATAATTTGTATAAAACATCAATTAAACGCGCGGCCAGAATGTCGCATCCTATATATAATGCGACACAATACGTCACGTTTGTACAGTTCACATAAGTTCCTTTTTGATAACTACTATATTACTTTTTTGTAATATTTACTTGAATACGAGCATAAACACAGAATTTGCGTACAAAAGTAATTAAATACGGTTATTTAACAGAATATGAAATTCATTAAATGATTTATAAAATACACATTATAATATATAATATAACTATTATGAACATGTAGCCATCATTAATTAGTAACCTAATACGAAGCACAAGTAGGCCTACATAGACTTATACCAAGCAACATCAGCGCTCACATTACAGGCCTACTTAGTACTTAAATGAACGATTTAAGGCGATGTAACACATTTGTTATAAATTATGAAGTATTATAAAATATAAAGTGCCCTGAGATTGTGTGATATTTGCGATGAAACAAGACCTTTGCTTTAAACTAAGGGATAAAAGTGAAAAGAAAAAACTTGAATTAACATTCATTCATCAGCGTTGTACACATCCGTATCTTACTGAAATGGAATACAAAAGTGTTAATAATTTTCGGTGTTTCATTAAAAAAAAAAAAGGGTATCGGAAAATGTGTTTGAGACTAAAATATTCTTCCGTTATCAATACAATGTGTAAAGTATGATGGTAATATGTTAACAAATGTAAAAGGATAAAGAAACGTCACCTTCAGATGTGGTAGAAGGAATTGCAGAGCTACAACAAACATACATGATTACACTTTTTCGGAATAGCGCGTGTTCCTGCATTATCTGTACTGTGTGTGTACTTGGATTTTGAAATATCAAATTTCAGTCATTTCAAAACAGATCTACATAAACAGGAAAACTACGCAAAAATTAATAAATAAATAGATCCTTACTGTCTGGTTGATAGACAACAGCTCAAAAATTGGCGGCCCGGGAGATACTGAAATTGATGAAAGTGCGTTTGCTTGAAGGAAGTACAACAGAGGCCGAATAACCAAAACTCGGTGGGTACTTGGGAGCATTTGCAGGAGAATAAAGAAGTTGTTCCTAAAGGTGGTGGATAAACGTGATGCAAACTCACTATATTGTGTAATTTTAAATAATATGGAACCAGGAACCACTATAGTTGCAGATATGTGGCACGGGTACAAGTCGCGAGTACCCATACATACCCAAATGTATGGGTATAGAGGCCTACTCCTGTCTGTGAACCATTCGCTTAATTTTTTATGTCCTCGCAATTCTGCTGTTCACACACAAACGATCGAGAACTAATGGTCCAAAGTTAAGCGTGATAAGCGGAAAAGAGTCAGCAGAATGTCTATTAGTACATTTCAGATGTATTTGATTGAATATATTTGGAGAAAAGTGTTTTTCTGCAGAAGAATGGTTTAATGAATTTTTAGCGGCTATTCATTATTTTTACACGCAATTTTTAAATTGAATATACAGTAATTTGTGGTCAATAAATTTAGCTATAGTACAAGTAAATTAGAAAAATCTAAAAAATAAATAAAATTAAAAAAATTAAAATAGATGTAAAGCAGGTATCCGACGACTTCTAGTTACCCTCAACCCAAAACATTTTAATATTGTGTGTGTCTCTCTCTCTTTCCCTGCCTGCGTCTCGCGTCGTCTTGCTATTTAATCTCTAACACAAATAGAACTAATATAATACAAACTTTTATCCTATCTCACAACCCTCTGTCTTCCTCCTCTCCGTCTGTCTCTAACACAAGAAGTAATTATTTTTATGTACATTTTTGCACATTTGATCGCTCTTCTTTCTTCTATCTCTCTCTCTTTTCTCCCCCTTCTTTATATTTCTTACTAATAAACATAGAACTCTTATTACCAAAAAAATACGTACAGTAGCTTTCTGCCATTGTCTGTGTGTCTGACTTTTGACTCCCATTTAGCTCTCTCTCTCTCTCTCTCTCTCTCTCTCTCTCTCTCTCTCTCTCTCTCTCTCTCTCTCTCTCTCCTACTCTCTTACTCTCTTAATTACACACTTTTATCCTTTTACTAATTCTCTCTCTCCCCCTCTCGCTCTCTCTTTCTCTCCATCTATCTACCTATCTATCTCTCTGTCTGTGTATCTATCTATCTATTTACCAATCTCAATCCCAAACAGAACTATAGACTATTAAGAACTACAGAACCACAAACTAAAATTATAAAATTTTGTTAACCGCAAAACTGATACAAATAAATGTCTTATAGCATTACTTCAAAAAACTGTATGTATAATGATGAATATTGACAAAAAATATAACTGATTATATTTGTTATATAACTAGTATATGTTTATTACGTTTGGCAATACATTTATTACTTTTGACTGCCAATATGCGTAGGAAATTTCTCTAGTAAATGAGATCAACGTTACATTATCGCCCGGTGTCAATGCATGTGAGAAAATATTAACATCATCGTTAATTACATTATTTGGTCCGACGAGAAGTGGTCAATTTTTACTTCCATATTTCCTTAAGGAATGGAAGTATGGTGATGGCAAAAAAAATCGTGTTAGAGATTATTGCAGATTCTGATTCTACTACACTCAAAACATGAAAAAAATTCGTTTTCCGAAAAGTGTCTGTGTGTGTGTGTGTCTATGTGTGTGTCTGTGTGTCTGTAGATTTTTTTTCTATGGCAAACGATAACTGCCGCAAATTCAAACAGAATCAAATAATTTTTTGCATACAGCCCTGATTTGTAGAGGACTCGCGACCTATTGTTTTTGGTGAAGATCGGTTGAAGGAAAGGGGTAGTTTACCTGCAACGGTTTTTTTTTATCAAGGGAAATTTTTTTTTTTGCAAACGATAACAGCCGCAAATTCAAACATAATCAAATAATGTTTCGTATACAGCCCTTAATTGTAGAGTTCTCAAGACCTTTTGTTTTTGGTGAAGATCGGTTAAGGGAAAGGGGTAGTTTACTTGTAACGTTTTATGTTTTAACAAGGGTATTTCCTATGGCAAACGATAACAGCCGCAAATTCAAACAGAATCAAAAGATTATTTGCATACAGCCCTAAATTGTAGAGTACTCGAGACCTATTGTTTTTGGTGAAGATCGGTTAAGGGAAAGGGGTAGTTTACTTGTAACGTTTTATGTTTTAACAAGGGTATTTCCTATGGCAAACGATAACGGCCGCAAATTCAAACAGAATCAAACGATTATTTGCATACAGCCCTAAATTGTAGAGTTCTCAAGATCTGTTGTTTTTGGTGAAGATCGGTTAAGGGGAAGGGGTAGTTTACCTGCACCGTTTTTTTATCAAGCGTATTTTCTATGGCAAACGATAACAGCCGCAAATTCAAACAGAATCAAATAATTTTCTGCATACAGCCCTGATTTGTAGAGTACTCAAGACCTATTGTTTTTGGTGAAGATCGGTTAAGGGAAAGGGGTAGTTTACCTACAACGTTTTTTTAACAAGGGCATTTTATATGGCAAACGATAACAGCCGCAAATTCAAACAGAATCAAATAATTTTCTGCATACTGCCCTGATTTGTAGAGTACTCGCGACCTATTGTTTTTGGTGAAGATCGGTTGAGGGAAAGGGGTAGTTTACCAGCAACGGTTTTTTTTATCAAGGGAAATTTTTTTTTTTGGCAAACGATAACAGCCGCAAATTCAAACAGACTTAAATAATGTTTCGTATACAGCCCTGAATTGTAGATTTTTCAAGACCTATTGTTTTTGGTGAAGATCGGTTAAGGGAAAGGGGTAGTTTACCTGTAACGTTTTATGTTTTAACAAGGGTATTTCAGATGGCAAACGATAACAGCCGCAAATTCAAACAGAATCAAACGATTATTTGCATACAGCCCTAAATTGTAGATTTCTCAAGACCTATTGTTTTTGGTGAAGATCGGTTGAGGGAAAGGGGTAGTTTACCTGTAACGTTTTATGTTTTAACAAGGGTATTTCCTATGGCAAACGATAACAGCCGCAAATTCAAACAGAATCAAATAATGTTTTTCATACAGCCCTGATTTGTAGAGTACTCAAGACCTATTGTTTTTGGTGAAGATCGGTTAAGGGGAAGGGGTAGTTTACCTGCACCGTCTTTTTAACAAGGGTATTTTCTATGGCAAACGATAACAGCCGCAAATTCAAACAGAATCAAATAATGTTTTGCATACATCCCTGAAGTGTAGAGGTCTCAAGGACTTTCGATTTTGGTGAAGATCGGTTAAGGGGAAGGGGTAGTTTACCTGCAACCTTTTACGTTTTAACAAGAGTAAAGTACTTGCAAATTTATTTAACCTTTTTGAAACAATGGTAATTGTTAAAAATAAAATAATTTTGTTGCCAGGCAATAAAATTAAAATTTTTTAATTTTAATGTGATATAATATTTTTCAGTTAATACGGCAATAAAATGGCAGGTAAGACACAAACACACAATTCACGTTATTTCTGGCCTCACTCATGTTTATTTTCTTACGTTTGCACGCTTTTTAAATGGAAAGTGCCGAAACCCACACCAACATAACGCGTGGAAGCCGAAAAAATGGACATCAATTTGCTTACTGGCGAAGCTAGTAGTTAATGAATGGGTAGGCAAAAATCTTATCTTAAATTTTTTTTAAGGAATCACTAAAAGGACGGTGGGTCAAATCGGACGCTGAGGTAGAGTTTGCTGTAACCGAATGGTTCCACAAACAGCCGTAAGAATTTTACTAGCAGGGAATCTACAGGTTAGCGCAACAGTGGAACTCATGTCTTAATGTTATTGGAGACTTCTTTTAAAATCGTTGAATAAAAAATGCTTTACAGCTCTATACGTGTGTCTATTGAACAATCCTTGTATTAGTCATACACAATAATACAACTGATTGAACTTCAAATTTTTAAACTTGGTTAGTTTCTATATATATGTTTAATGTTACAAATAATTCAAATAACAATCTTGATCATCTGTTAGTTCAGCGGAATAACAGTGACACTTTTAATAACCGCATAAAATAAACACTTAGTAACAACACAGGCGCTTTAACTTAACTGTTTGGACCACAGAAGTGAGGCATGCCTCAACGCTCTATGTGTACAGCGCGGGACAATCCCCCCTCCCTACACTTCCCTATCACACCACTACATTGCTTACATACGATGTATACAAAAAACGCTGAGGCAAGTTCAGGTTGCCTCATTCGATTTAAACGAACTATGCCGAATCTCACCTGTCACCATCTAGCGGTCGCTCAATAAAGCACGTTTCGGTTTAATAAATTTGACAGTCACAGTAACAATGTATAATCTTTACGTTATGTAGTTCATACGTATTTATAATTTTTATTCTACAGAATTTGTTAGGGTAGGCATTGCCTCAATTGCCTCCATGTAACTTCGCCACTGATATATATGTGTACAACGTTATCGGCAACAAAGAAGTAGTTTTTGTTAAAATTCCTTCCCGGGATATTTGGCCGTAGTCCAATGTTTTCTACAAAACCAGACATTTCGGCAATGCCATCGACTTCCATCATCAGTGAAAATCGAGTGCGATAACGTGAGGTGGTATACGTTAGTGACCACAGTACTGTGGTTAAGGCTGAAGCAGTAAGTAGAAAGAAGTAGTTTCTATGGTAATATTTCATTTCAAAAATGATTTTAAATATAAATCTTAGAATATGGAAGTCATGTATGGTTCTCCATACCGATATTTACTTCCATATTCCTTAAGGAATGGAAGTATGGTGATGGCAAAAAAAATCGTGTTCGAGATTATTGCAGATTCTGATTCTACTACACTCAAAACATGAAAAAAAGTCGTTTTCCAAAAAGTGTCTGTGTGTGTGTATGTGTGTGTGTCTGTCTGTGTGTGTGTCTGTAGATTTTTTTTCTATGGCAAACGATAACTGCCGCAAATTCAAACAGAATAAAATAATTTTTTGCATACAGCCCTGATTTGTAGAGGACTCGCGACCTATTGTTTTTGGTGAAGATCGGTTGAGGGAAAGGGGTAGTTTACCAGCAACGGTTTTTTTTTATCAAGGGAAATTTTTTTTTTTGGCAAACGATAACAGCCGCAAATTCAAACAGAATCAAATAATGTTTCGCATACAGCCCTGAATTGTAGAGGTCTCAAGACCTGTTGTTTTTGGTGAAGATCGGTTAAGGGAAAGGGGTAGTTTACCTGTAACGTTTTATGTTTTAACAAGGGTATTTCCTATGGCAAACGATAACAGCCGCAAATTCAAACAGGATCAAAAGATTATTTGCATACAGCCCTAAATTGTAGAGGTCTCAAGACCTTTTGTTTTTGGTGAAGATCGGTTAAGGGAAAGGGGTAGTTTACCTACAACGTTTTTTTAACAAGGGTATTTTCTATGGCAAACGATAACAGCCGCAAATTCAAACAGAATCAAATAATTTTCTGCATACAGCCCTGATTTGTAGAGTACTCAAGACCTATTGTTTTTGGTGAAGATCGGTTGAGGGGAAGGGGTAGTTTACCAGCAACGTTTTTTATCAAGCGTATTTTCTATGGCAAACGATAACTGCCGCAAATTCAAACAGAATAAAATAAGTTTTTGCATACAGCTCTGATTTGTAGAGTACTCGCGACCTATTGTTTTTGGTGAAGATCGGTTGAGGGGAAGGGGTAGTTTACCTGCAATGGTTTTTTTTATAAAGGGAAATTCTTTTTTTGCAAACGATAACAGCCGCAAATTCAAACAGAATCAAATAATGTTTCGCATACAGCCCTGAATTGTAGAGTTCTCAAGACGTATTATTTTTGGTGAAGATCGGTTAAGGTAAAGGGGTAGTTTACCTACAACGTTTTTTTAACAAGGGTATTTTCTATGGCAAACGATAACAGCCGCAAATTAAAACAGAATCAAATAATTTTCTGCATACAGCCCTGATTTGTAGAGTACTCAAGGCCTATTGTTTTTGGTGAAGATCGGTTGAGGGGAAGGGGTAGTTTACCAGCAACGTTTTGTATCAAGCGTATTTTCTATGGCAAACGATAACTGCCGCAAATTCAAACAGAATCAAATAATGTTTTGCATACATCAGTGAATTGTAGAGGACTCAAGGCCTTTCGATTTTGGTGAAGATCAGTTAAGGGGAAGGGGTAGTTTACCTGCAACCTTTTACGTTTTAACAAGAGTAAAGTACTTGAAAATTCATTTAAACTTTTTCAAACAATGGTAATTGTTGAAAATAAAATAATTTTGTTGCCAGGCAATCTGAAAATTTCAGATTTTGTACCACAAAATCTGAAAATATTATACGATAGTTTATGAAATGGTTAATAATACGTCAGTGGAAGGTGTAATGAGAAATTAGCAGAAATGGAAACCTGGGGAATGTTAACTGTTCTGTAGATACAATTTTGTCAGAATGTTTGGAAATGATCATCAACATTGAAGAAAAAGTAAGCATATTAAGAAACATATGTAAGTACTTATTATAAAAAAATAATGTTTGTTTTTACTTCCATATTCCTTAAGGAATGGAAGTATGGTGATGGCAAAAAAAATCGTGTTCGAGATTATTGCAGATTCTGATTCTACTACACTCAAAACATGAAAAAAAGTCGTTTTCCGAAAAGTGTCTGTGTGTCTGTCTGTCTGTCTGTCTGTCTGTCTGTCTGTCTGTGTGTCTGTGTGTCTGTCTGTCTGTAGATTTTTTTTCTATGGCAAACGATAACTGCCGCAAATTCAAACAGAATCAAATAATTTTTTGCATACAGTCCGGTTTTGCAGAGTTCTCGCGACCTATTGTTTTTGGTGAAGATCGGTTGAGGGAAAGGGGTAGTTTACCTGCAACGGTTTTTTTTTAGCAAGGGAAATTTTGTTTGTTTGGCAAACGATAACAGCCGCAAATTCAAACAGAATCAAATAATGTTTCGCATACAGCCCTGAATTGTAGAGTTCTCAAGACCTATTGTTTTTGGTGAAGATCGGTTAAGGGAAAGGGGTAGTTTACCTGTAACGTTTTATGTTTTAACAAGGGTTTTTCCTATGGCAAACGATAACAGCCGCAAATTCAAACAGAATGAAAAGATTATTTGCATACAGCCCTAAATTGTAGAGTTCTCAAGACCTTTTGTTTTTGGTGAAGATCGGTTAAGGGAAAGGGGTAGTTTACCTACAACGTTTTTTTAACAAGGGTATTTTCTATGGCAAACGATAACAGCCGCAAATTCAAACAGAATCAAATAATTTTCTGCATACAGCCCTGATTTGTAGAGTACTCAAGACCTATTGTTTTTGGTGAAGATCGGTTGAGGGGAAGGGGTAGTTTACCAGCAACGTTTTTTATCATGCGTATTTTCTATGGCAAACGACAACTGCCGCAAATTCAAACAGAATCAAATAATTTTTTGCATACAGCCCTGATTTGTAGAGTACTCGCGACCTATTGTTTTTGGTGAAGATCGGTTGAGGGGAAGGGGTAGTTTACCTGCAACGGTTTTTTTTATCAAGGGAAATTTTTTTTTTTTGGCAAACGATAACAGCCGCAAATTCAAACAGAATCAAATAATGTTTCGCATACAGCCCTGAATTGTAGATTTCTCAAGACCTATTGTTTTTGGTGAAGATCGGTTGAGGGAAAGGGGTAGTTTACCTGCAACGTTTTTTTAACAAGGGTATTTTCTATGGCAAACGATAACAGCCGCAAATTCAAACAGAATCAAATAATGTTTTGCATACAGCCCTGATTTGTAGAGTACTCAAGACCTATTGTTTTTGGTGAATATCGGTTAAGGGGAAGGGGTAGTTTACCTGCAACGTTTTTTTATCAAGCGTATTTTCTATGGCAAACGATAACAGCCGCAAATTCAAACAGAATGAAATAATTTTTTGCATACGTCCCTGAATTGTAGAGGTCTCAATGACTTTCGATTTTGGTGAAGATCGGTTAAGGGGAAGGGGTAGTTTACCTGCAACCTTTTACGTTTTAACAAGAGTAAAGTACTTGAAAATTTATTTAAACTTTTTGAAACAATGGTAATTGTTAAAAATAAAATAATTTTGTTGCCAGGCAATAAAATTATAATTTTTTCATTTTAATGTAATATAATATTTTTCATTTAATACAGCAATAAAAAGGCAGGTAAGACACAGCCTGGTTGTTTGGCTGAAAATGATTTTAAATATAAATCTTAGAATATGGAAGTCATGTATGGTTCTCCATACCGATATTTTGATAAAGTCATTTTGATTATAAAATATAAATATTTACAACAAGAAAAGAATTTTCAGTTTTCAAAATTTAAATATATTTTTATAAAACAATGGGTTCTTCATTGAGGTGGGGACCATGTCACTCACTCCATCTCAAGCCTCCTCTCCCATTTTGCAGAAAAAGAGGACCCTGTCAAGGCTGATACTTTGACGACAGTGACAGGGCTTTCCACCAAATTCAGCAGAGTGACAGGTAGGCCCAACTCTGATTGGCTCCTCAGATTTCCCCAGCGTTAGTAGGTTCTATGAAAATATTTTATTTCAAAAATGATTTTAAATATAAATCTTAGATATGTTTTATAAATCTCATGTTTTATGTTTTAACATGGGTAATTTTTTATATGACGAACCATAACTGCCGTAAATTCAAACAGAATCAAATAATTTTTTACATATGTGCCTGAGCTATAGAGAACTCAATGTCTGTTGATTTTGGTGAAGATCGGTTACGGGGAAAGGGCAGTTTACCTGAAACATTTTTTGTTGTAACATGAGTAAAGTACTTAATTTTGATAAAGTATCCTGATAAGATCTTAATAATCCACTGTAGAAACGTAGATGAAATATCTATAAATGAAGAGGCTAGTTGAACGGGCTGGGGGTAATTTTCTATAAATCAAAATTATAGTTGAAGGGGGAGGGGATAATATTTTTTATATGTGTACTACGTTATTGGCAAGAAAGAAGTATTTTTTTGTTAAAATTCCTTCCTTGGCTGTTTGGCTGAAAATGATTTTAAATATAATCTTAGAATATGGAAGTCATGTATGGTTCTCCATACCGATATTACATAATTCGAAAGGCCAGTATGCTACGTTGGCATGCTTCGTAAAACACAATAATTATATTACCACAGTTAATAGAATTGGATAGTGAAGTTTAAAAATTGTTAATAAATATTTGACACTACTAGTTAAAATTATGTTTTAAAGTTAGCGGGTGAACGAAGGAAAAAAAATAACTGCCAGGTCATTCGCCTGCAGTTAGTCACTCTTTCATAAAAACAAATAAGCGTCTACGAAAACTGTGCAATACCCGGGGTTGAAAACTGGCAAACGTCGCTGGAAGCAAAAACGGCGAAAATTCGAAAAAAGTATACATTTCAGATGCTTAATTGTTGGGAAATATTGAAAAGACGCCAATTGACAAAAGACAATTAATTGTCGTAATTATGAAAAGATGCGTAATTATGAAATGACAGCGTTTTGTACAAAAAAATTATTTGCTTATTTTATGAGTATATTGAAATATAAAATGCAAAACAAATAACATATTCACAAGAACGTAATGTTACAATAAAATTTCAATATACTCTTCGTTTTCAGGTAGACGCCAAAACGTATACATTTTGAAAAGACGCCATTTTGATAAATTTTTATAGAAAAATGTATACACACAAACATACACACACACACACATATATATATGTACCATTTATAAATATAAAACATATAGCCTTATATAAAAAACAGCTTTTATAAATAATAGATTTTAAATTTGTATAACTATTTCTTTGCACATTCTGTTCCTGAAGATGACAGTAATGTATAATAAAACTGTTGAAACAGTGTAATAAATAGTAAAAAACATATTCTTGTTGAAAACAAAATATTATTTATTTTTTAATGTAAAACTATAAATCTGGTGTTTATGTTTGACATAATGATATGTTCAGCACTACAGGGTATCTGGGTACTGTGAAATATGATAGCTATTTTATATTTAATTAAACTTGATACTTTAAGAAAAACTGCATTTTTACCAAGGTCTGGAAATATGACCTGAAGAATGAGCCACTTCCGAAGGTCGTACGAAGTACATAACTTCCGCAAATTTGTGTCCCTTACTGAATTATAGCCTATATGTAGATTTCCAAAACAGTAAATTCTAAAAAAAAACGCTGGAATATCTTGAATGTACGACGTAGCCATGGTTGAAACTTTCAACATCAGAAGTATCAAAATCAGATGAAATTTTTTGCGCATATATATAAGTAAATTCAATAATTATAAATAATAATACGAATGGAGTAGAAGTAATGAAAACAATAATTTTGTTTAAAGGATGGCCTCCACATATCCCCTTATAGCCTCCTTAAAGATTTCTATCTAACAGGGAAACAGAATTTATTCTGATGCAAAGAGAGCGCATATAACACACTGCTATTCTTAATTTCTCTCTTCAGAGAAGCATCTTTTCCTTTCTGAACATCGAAAATTCTCGCAATGCTGAATCATACTCGTTTTCTTAAACTTTTTATGTTCTGTACTCTTTTGCTTTAGGCATTTTATTTCGTCTATAGTAACCACTAAACCTTACCCCCTGACGAATACCGACTGCTTCGCTTATGTTCGTGTCTTTCCGTAAAAATGTTCGTACAAGTTGATTGCGTTTCAGTACAGCTGCCAACCTGACACATACTGAGAAACAAATATTTATTGGGCAACACGATTTTTACGGAACTTCCTTCGCGCCAACGCGCCAAATTATGACGTATACAACTGAATGTTTATTTATGTTTGTATTGTTTAAAAATGCTTACATCGTTTGTCATTTCCACTCACAGCTGATACGCTCCGGTTACGTAAGACTGTACACACTTCGAAAGCAGCTGATCCAGGATGAATCGTAATTGTTCACAGACGCGCGACAATCATTGGAACGAAACACATCGATAATTATTAACAAGAAACTACACTATTAAATACATAGTCCTATATGCACATTAAGTACACACGCGCTGAATATTTAATAATTTAATGAATAATGTATAATGATACTTCAACTAACAAATTTAAAAATTATTTAAAATTCTGTTTAAAACTTAAAAATTATTTAAAATTCTTTTTAACTTTATAACAATCATTGTTTTGCAGCAGCAGCGACAGAGCAGTGTTCTGTATGCCGGTTTCATTGGGCTTTACCATAACAGTACCGTGTGTTAATTTTTTTTTTTTTTTTTGTGCAATAAATACTCCTCTGTGGCACGATATTTCTTTTCTAAGAAGTCGAAGAGTTGGGCATATTTTGAACTGCAACGCGAGAGCGAATTGCACTTAATGTCGTTTTTAAAGTAGCAGTTTCTCGTTTAATCACTTCCAGTTCTTCTAATATAGCTACATCGTTAACTAATTAAATTAAATCCCCTTTGAGTGATTCTTTTTGAGTCTCCATACATGTCAAAAACTTTCTCTTTTGCTGACCTGGAATAAAATTTCTTGTTTGAATTATGCAAGATATCCGGGCTGTTTGGCCGTGGTCCCTGGTTTAAAACAAAACCAAACGTTTCGGCAGCTCCACTGGCTGCCATCATCAGTGGTATAAATTTTCTGCACTTTGGGTGTGTACGTGCAGGCCCACAGTACTGTGGTATAGACTCTGCACTTCTCAAAGTGCAGATATTTTATACCACTGATGATGGCAGCCAGTGGAGCTGCCGAAACGTTTGGTTTTGTTTTAAACCAGGGACCACGGCCAAACAGCCCGGATATCTTGCATAATTCAAATGAATTATGGCCGTGAAAGCCTAAGGAATAATTTAAAATTTCTTGTTTTTCCGTCGTATCAATTTCGTTCTCCGGATGCACAAACAACCGATCGTCACCATCGTCTTCGTTATTGTTAACATTCGACTGCAAACTACGCCCTGCTTTGTTAATCCTGCAGACAGCATGAATATTTATGTACACACACATCACAGTCTACACAGATCAAATTACATTTGCACTGCACATCATTTTCATGTACTAAATATACCTCTTTCATGCCAGAAGACGACGGTACTTTCACCCATTGTCTGTTTCTTCTCTGATAATTAAGTTACTGTCGATTTCTGTAATGGACTTATGTCTTTTTCTAATGTCTTTCAACTTTGTAGTTAATTTTTGTTGCTTTGTTGCTGTTCAGACCTCCTTGAAGTCGATGGCAGTAGGCCCAAGACTGAATATTTTTTGAGTACGTTTGTTCAAAATAAGTGCCGAATTCAGAAGTGTCTGGATCATCAAGTAGTCGCCTAATTGCTTCAGGCAGAATTTTTTTGAATGCAGAAGAGTCTATCTCCTGCATTAATGTCCTGACTATTCTACTATAAACGTAACCCTGCTTCTCTTTGCTTTTTACTTTGGAACTAATATTCCTTCTGCAAGCCCTGTCAACGTGCCAAGTGCAGTACAATTTCATTGCCGGAGCTTGCATTGTTGATATCCACGCATTATAAAAGCATTCATCCAAATCGGACATAAACACTTTCGGTAAAACTTCGCCTACTTCTGCCTTGATTACTGAAAAAACAAAGAAAGCACTTTTCGTCAGTTCGATTTGATATGAGAAAAGCACAAGGAAATCCCTTTCTCATGTCGTCCAAAACAAGTAAGGTTATTAGTTAAAAACCGTAACTGTTCAAGCCGTGCGTGCCATCAATGCATATGCAATCACTGCCATATTTCTTCAGTATTTCACTCCGTACATTGTTCATTATAATTAAATAACTCGTCTTTTTTTAAAGTTTGGTCAGTTTCTCTGACGACCCATTGAAGCTTATAAAATAATACATAAGGCTGATCACTGGAAATTACCTCATTGACTAACGCTTCAACACTTGTACCATCTTCTTGACGTCTCACCGACTTCGAGCATAAATTATATGCGTGCTCGATGTTGTACAGGTCTTGCTTCGTTAATAAATGAATTCTTTCTAATTTACAGCCTGTAACAGAATCGCGTATTTTATTAAGTATTGTTTGAAGTGGTATCTGATTTGCAATATCCACAGCTAGACTTTTTCTTTCGTTGCCTGTAACACCTAAATGGATTAAGTCATTTAGATGACCTACATGAGTTGACACTTATGTAGTCTTGCAGGTACCATCTTCATTTTCAGTGACGCGAATGCTTAAAGGAGAGACAGCATTGATTTTGTTGCTTCTCTGTAATTTTATGTGCCGTCTACCTTTACTTTCAGACACAAATTTTTCGGACCTACGGCATACATTATAGGCCTAATGTCTCTTTGTGCTGTCGGTAGCAGAATGAGTGCCACGCTTTTTAACGTAACTTGAAAATGTTTCTTTTTCAGTCTCTTGTTTATACTCCAAGAAACTTTCTAAGAACTTAAATTCTTTAATTTCAGACTTTACTGATATGTTGTGCTGGAATTCGAAGTGTTCAAGTAATGCTTGTTCCTTCGCTGCTGCAAGAACACATAAGGGGCACTTAACTTTATTCGGTGCTGATACCCCTCTACCGTGGGATTCGCGTTCATGACTCTTCAATGTGTATCCGTGCTTAAACTGTTTATCACAGATGTTACATTGTTGTGTACATGACTTCAAGTTGCTAAAAACCGGCATTCCACTGTTTACTTCTTCGGGATGTAATTTCGAATGCTGGTTAAGATTATCTACATTTTCACAATCCTTACCGCACTACGAACATAAGTATTGTTTAAGCTCACTGATTTTAATAAACCAAAAATAAAAAGAGTATAAATACCAGATTAAGAAAATATAAAAAAATCACAAAAAATTAACAAATGAATATCACACAACAAACTCGATAAACACACGCACGGAAAATGTAAATGAAATAAAAATGTATATTATAAAACGAACTACGAAGACATTTGATACTTACAGTGATATTAAAGAATAAAATTATAATTAATAGATGATCGTCGCACACTGTTAATTAACACACGCACAGATAATTAAACTGAAGCAGTAAAGTAATATTTTAAACGTGAACTATTGTCATGCTGGTGTTACTGTACTATAATTATCGACACACTATTACTTAACACACGTACAGTAGGCCTATATTAAACGGCACGTTGTGTCTTTTACTGTACATTTCCCTCCTAATTCAACATCGGAGGATTTCGTACCTGCTCATAGCATTGGGTAAAAATTGGATATTCGCTCCTTACTCAGCTCTACGAAGAGATATGGAAGTAAACGAAGCAGTTGGTATGCGTCAGGGACTAAGGTCTAGTTAGAAAACCAAGCTGGATCCTTCTTTTACAATAATTTCCTTACTGATACGTGCTTTGTAATAATAGCAGACAAGTTCTTGTTTAGATAGTAAGCTGCTGCGTCAATATCACAAGGTGTGTAGACTTTATTCCAGTCAGCTGTTAAACAGCGTTACAGATCTTTTTCGGTAATCTCAATTCCAATTCTCATTGGTACAAGAGATTAATGGATCGCAGTAACTCAGAAAACAAGGCCTTGAAATCAAGTTAAAAGTTTATTTAAAAATTTAAGAAAGTTCCCGCCTTGAAATGAAGACAGAGGCTCGGGCAAAGATATTGAAGGATAGGGACCAAACGAATTCGGTGAGAGAAGGAACCTTCAACTCTCGCCTGATAGCATCATATCTGACAAACCAGGGAGAGTTTGAGATGTACCAGAGGACCTGGGATTGGAAAGCTTCCAAACAGGCGACAATGTTTGGGCTGAGTTATGCCCAAAAGGCAGAGGCTGCAGATGTTAATATTGCTCTGAGAAAGATCAAATAGATGGTGAGTTTAGTGCGCACAGGCACTGAACTCCGATGAGTGAGAAAGGGATATATTTTGGGTTTGGCGCCGCAGGGACACTGGAGACTCAGGGAGACGTGGGTTTCAAAGCTTAGGCGCCAGTCAACAGTGACGTCCAAGTATTTTACAGACCGTTTCCATACGATTGGACTCCCTTCTAGGGAGAGAGACTGGAAGCGGGAAGTATATTTACGAGAAAAGGCGATCGCCTCGGTTTTCTCCACATTGATCGCCATTCTCCACTTCCAAAGCCAGTCTGGAAGTTGGACGAGCTGACGTTGCACCAGGCAAAACTAAGGTTCGCTGAGCTAGCATGAAACATGGCGTCATCGCATAGAGCGATAAATGACTCCAGGCTGTACAGACAGGTCGTTCGTGTACAGAAGGTACAGAACGTGGCCTAGGACAGATCCCTGAAGAATGCCTGCGACGGTCGGTCGAACGGATGGGTACGACGCGTACTCTACAGACGCAGTCGCTAAGATACGATCGCAGAAGATGAACGAAAGAGACAGGGAGAGGGGATTGGGCTAGTTTGTAGAGAAGGCCTTCGTGCCAGACTCGATAGAAGGGTTTACTCATGTCGAGCAATACAGCGACGGAGGACTGACGCTTGTTCTCGGCGTCCGTCAGTTGGGTAACAACCCTGACGAGTTGAAGGGTCGTCGAGTGCTCTCTGCGAAAGCCGAATTGCTACTGCCGAATGAAACCATCCAACAGGGGCGCATATCGGCTGTGCAGGTGCCGTTCGAACGCTTTCGAGATGACTGGCAATAGAGATATTGGGCGATGATTCTCGGTAAGTAGGCCTATACGCAGCTTACGAGGTTTGGGAATCATGGCGATTTTCGCACGTTTCCACAGGCTGGGGAAGTGACACAAAACGGGCCGGCCACAACAACAATTATAAGTGTCACGTACTGCAAAAATCACACAATCTCAAACACACTCAACTGTCAGTTAGCAAACGCAAACAAAAAATACTCGCCACAACAATAATTACATTTATCGCTAACGATAAAGATTACAAAACCTCAGCAACACTCAGGTGTCAACCAAAAGGAACTTGCTGCCACAACAACACATTCGTACGTATTACTTAATAGCAGCGATTACAAAAGTCATCTGTGTATTATCTCAACTTCTACATGACACCAGATACACTGAATGAACTGTCTTTGTTTCAACAGCTGACTCGTGACTAAAGACAATCCGTTGACCTTATAATCTTTGTTTATACACTACCGTGTCTTCATTCTTCTAACTTTAAAAAGTTCGAAAGAAAAGTATCGCGTATATTAAACGTTTTTAAAAACTGTAATGTAGCCAACGAATTTAGTTAATGTTGGGAGGGGAGGTGTGCATGCGATATGTGATGCTGAGCGATATGAGCGCGAGGACCAAAACCTGCGGAATAAAGGTCGGAATTTGCAAATGATACATAAAATTCAATTAGTGGAAAAAAATCAAAGACGGCAACAATTTGTTAAAGAAATTAAGGAACAAGTCAAGGCAACGTAGTGAAAATTATGGAGTCACAATAGTGCAGCGTACAATAATTAAATATGCACTGGACACAAGCGTGAGAGAAGCAATCAATCGCACGAGTATGTTGAGCGAACACGACTAGCAGATAGATGAAAGTTACAAAACTAAAATAAAAAGGTTGTTTGTGAATAGGACAGGTTACTAACCCTTTATTTTCATGTAATGACTCTGTGATGATTGTGTAAGACTGACTAAATGAGATGACCAATTTAGTCATTTGCGGTGTATACAATAATTCATAATTGTCCGAAAGATTACATAATAGAGCTACTAAGCAGATTTACTGAATTATATTATCAAACAGCATATGGTGGCAGAAAATATTTAAATAATATTTTGTGTAGTTTGAAAACGCTAGTAACGCGTTTTATTTATCATTTCAACATACCTTTATTTCCATTAGAAATTACACAATTTATAAACTCTTCGTAACAACTCATTTGTTTCTCTGAAATCAGCTAAAATTCCCGCCAAAAAGTAGACTGTGTTTACGTCTGCTTGAATTGCTGCTGGCATTGAATGTTTTGTGTATATACTGAGAACGTTCCGTGTTTATCTGAACTGCTCTACTGAATAACAGCTGCTCATTTTACACTTCTACTGTTTCTTCAAAACGCAAATATTGGAGATATAACAGTCTGATTTACTTTGTAAGTTTTGTAAAAGTCAATAAAATTATATAATATGTAATCAATGAACCATACAATACTGCAGTATCAAAATATGGTTATTAATTTATTATACAGAAGGTTATTATTTGAGTTTAAAACATACGAAGACACTAAAACATGGCTCTATTTCCACTTATTGTATCTATTTTTTTTTTTTTTGCTAAACGTTTTAGAACCCACAGTTGTCACATAAAGGTTTTTTTATTTTAGTGTAGCAGAGTGATTACGAAATTACACATTAGTAATACCGCTGAAGCAAACGTAATAGTTTATATATAATATATAAGTAATTTATGTAATATGTGTATCTACGTTGTTCAGTTTAAATAAAACACAAACTCTATAAAAGAATTTACTAAGAAAAGATATCCTGAAACGACTATTCGCTGTCATAGAATTTGAAACTACTTGAAATTGATTAATCCGATTAAAGTAAACAAAGCTCGATTTCTTTGCCGATTGATAGTATAGCTTACGTTGATTGGCTACCTTCAGCAACTTATTCACAGGCTTATCTTGATAATTTATTCTCCTTTAAAGTCGAAACAAATTCTACCTTTAAAATTATAATCGCTATTAAGAAATTTTAAGTGTAGTAACTAAGATCAAAGTAAACAAGTTTAAAGCTTACGAATGTGAAAGAAAGATAACTGCTGCAAATAAAATTCTTAGGTTGAAACACAAAGAAGAGGCAAAGACGAAGAAGAGGTCTTTTGTAACTTCTGAAAATTAGGCCTACATTCATAGTCATCAGTCAGCTATCCATAGTGTAATGAAGAAAATTATCAAGGATGTGAAGGCGAGAGTAACATTTAAGTACACGTATATACGAGAAAGAATGATAAAATCCTTAGACTCAACGCTGACATAACGGATATGAAGAGAGTTTTAACAAAGCAAAATGTATCTAGTATGTTTACATAGTGTTAATTTGGAAGAGTTGATGCCTGTAGATGACACAAAAAAATCATAGTGCTCCTTGTTTAAGTGATATCAATTTGAAGCTGTTGAAGTATAAGAAACTAGTTCTATGCTAATACTCCATTTTATCAATATGTACTACTGAACACAAGAAATCCACACAAAAAATTTCTATGGATTACTGTTTTGATTGTACAAAATGGGGATCCAATGAAACCAATATTGTAGAGGAATCAGTCTTCCATCCACAAACGTAACACAAACTTTATACTAAAATAGTAAATAAGCTAGAAGATTAAAATAAGTTTCGTATGTTTTCATATTAGTAATCAGACTGGCTTTAAGAAATAAAAATATTGTACAAACGCAATTTTTATGTCATAACAAGTAATGGAGAAAAGGTTGTAAACTTAGCATAAATTTAAGACCCACTTAGATTTTTACAGACATAGGCAAAGTATTTAACAGTATAAGTGGACCTGTCTTATAAAGATTTTAGAACAGATAGCATTTTTGGGCAATTTAATGTCTATTATTTACTGTTTTATATTATTATTAATAATAACAAAATTTTTTACAAGAATATTTTTTTTTATTATTTTGTGAATTATAGTGTTCTGATAGTATTCAACTAACATAATCAGATATAAAATTATATTGATAGTGATATAAAATATTATATATAATTTTATATCAGATGATGATAGTTGAATACTAACAAATCATAGTAATTCACAAAAAAATAAAAAAGTATATTCTTGTAAAAATGTTGTTATTATTATTAATAATATAAACGGAAATCAAAACCTTTCTAGAAGTGTAAAAGTCCGCCATTATAGCATTGTGACCAGGCCGGTGATCATGTATGGAGTGAAAACAAAGTGCTTTCAAAACTTGGAACCTCTTCTTAAAATTGAACGAAGAATTCTTCAAAAAATTAATGGGTACAGGCATAGACCCAAAGAAGAGCTGTAAAGCGATCTGGAACCTCTATGCTGTGGAAGCGCTATACACCAACATTACTATGCACCACAAAGATAGGGTCAAGACTATCTGATGAACGTTCAGTCACTAAGGAATTGCGACAAGGTTGTGCTATATCACCCGCTTTATTTAAGTTGTACTTGAAGGACAGTTTTATTTATTTATTCAGCTTTGGAACGTTAGCGACGCACCTGTCGCAACATGGAATACTATCAAAGATGAAAAGCTCTTCATTTGCATGGTTACAAACGACAGCACACGTGTAGCAGAAATACAAAATCATATAGGATAAGGGAAACAAGTGACGGGGCAGTGAAATCCACTTTATAGAGCAATCGACTAAGATTCGAAACAAAAATTTGCGTATTTAGTGTAGTCCGTTAGCTGTGTATTGCGTGTGACCTTGGCGTTGCCTAATGTCAGTGGTGCGGGTATTCTGGTCCACTGCGTTGTTTTGCGAGAAAGAATTGACACCAATTGCTGCTCAGAAGAGACTTATTGTTGCACAGAGGAAACTGTGTCAATAATAGCCTAAATAAAGAAATTCTTAGACTCACTTGTTACAGACAGAACCACGAGGTTGGCCAAAACTTTCCAGCCCCTTACGGTAAAAGTTAATTACCTGCGGTAGCAGGCGTTACTCTCTTGTTACGCCTGTCACTGCTAATGTTGTATATCTATAGTAGTCTGACATATTTATGATGATGTCCAAATTCCAGAGCCTTTTTGAAGTCTATGCGACTGTTTGTGTGTTTTGCCACAGTGGTATGATTCTTTGTGCAGTGATGTCTGTGGTCAAAGGCTCTGCAGTACGTTTCGTGTTTTAGTATATTGTTTTGTACTTGTGTTTCCCCTCTCCTCCTATCAAGTGTCGTCTTTCGGCTGTATTATTAACTACTTTTGAAATCTCATAGTTTTCAAGGGGATTAAGAAATTTGTGATTCTCTTTTTAAAAATGTCTTGCATATAAAGAATTTTTTGTTCTGTTACCGTCTCCTCGTTTATGGTTAGACAACCTGCATTCAAATTTCCGTCCTGTCTCGCTTAGGTACACTTTGTTACATTTTTTGCATTTTATATTAAAAAAAACTCCGTTTCTTTGTAAGATTGGCATTTTTCTATGTTTTTATTCCTTATCTTATCAAATACTCTTTCACATTTTTAATTGCTACATCTACTCCGTATTTTTAAAACATTGTATAATTTTTCTCGTATATGTTACTGCATAGTTCCTTTGTTTTAGTTCATTTTTAGCTTTCTTCCTGTTAGAGATTAACGGTAATACCGGGTTAGTACCATCCATTACACTCCCCGTTTAAAAAAAAAATGACAGTCGGCATTAAAGCAACTGTTATAAATGGTAAATAATTTTTTTTATCTGACGTCAGTGTAGTTACGTTGTTGCGATGTTTCTGCACATGAATTGGTCGGTTTCATTGAAAACGATAAGCGATAACTGTGGATTTGAAACACCAATCTCATCTTACTAACAGAGGAATCTGATTAGTGTACAGAGGCAGGTTCGAAAAGTGCTACGCAATTAAGAGCACATTGTGACAACAAATGCTTCCGAATATTAACCTTCTGACTGAGCGAGGTTTGTGTGGTGTGTGCACGTAATTTTCATTTTGTGTAATAACGTACCGTAATTAAAATATTTGCCCGGGAAAGCCATTATTTTATGAAACTGACACAAACACACATTTTATTTCTTTCCTTCTCTCTCTCTCTCACACACACACACACACACTCTCACTTTTTCCAGCGTTACTACAAAATTATCAAAGATCTAGTATTAAAGAGAGTATTTCTTATTGATGAAATAGCACAAAAGTACGGACATGACGTCCTAAGACTGCTCCCGCCGACTACAGCTGTAAGTTAAATTCTATCGCTCTGGTATGGGCACGCTTAGAAGAAAGATGAGATAACGAACGAGCGTGTGGCAAAAAATGATACTGATAACGTTTCTTTGAATGACGCTATCCACTGTTTTACCGAGACGACTACGCTAATATGTAAGTTTTATCTTGTTCCTGTCGACATCACAATGGAATGCGTATACTAAGCATCTCGTTGTTGCTGTCCTCAATAATTTACTGTACATTGTAAACAAAGGTTGTTTGCTATACTTTCCAGGACACTAGTGCTGTATTAAACAACAGCGTCTCAAAAGAAATTGTTATGAATGAAATTTTCTTGGACCTTGATACCCAGATAGCGAATTAAGAAAATGTCAGCGAAGAGTTAGAAGTAGGCTGTGATAGCCTGCGACGTTTACTGTTATTATGATTATGGTAATTGTTATTTTCATTATACGTACTAAACACCTTAATTCGTCGCAATTTCTCTTGACAGTTGTGACACTGATCCTTTTGCAATACTGTACTATTGTTCAAGTAGGCCTTTAGGCTCCTAATTGCATGAATGAGTGTCTCAAAATACATCTGGCTTATAGAAATCCCCATAAAGTTTTAACTCTATCAAAGGCTTTTTCCGTAATCTATAAAAGCTATGTGTGTTTCTAAATTGAATTGCCGACGTTTTCAATGTTTTGCTTTAACATATATACACGTCAATGCATGAACGTCCTTTTCTAAAGCCCAACTGTACTTCTAATAATATGTTATCGGAAATAGTTTGCAGCCGTTGATTAAGGGGTCTACTACATATTTTGTAACTCCCATTGGAGAGACTTATGCCTTTATAATAATAGATACATCATTTTTGGTTCCTTTTTTTGAAAAGAGATATAACTTTTGTCTTTTATAACGTTAATATCCGCAGCATCTCTCGTTTTTATTCATGCGTTTTATAAGTTTATATACCATATTCTGCCTTTCATGTATATCATTTTTGTGTAAAATGATGTATTAAAATTCCATGTACTAAAATGTGTGGAAAAATAAACAATTGTAATAGTGCATAAACGATTCCATAGTTCAATTGGTTTGTTTCAAACCTAATAAAGTACTTAAGTACATGAGTAAAGATATGTTTATCTGATGTTTGTATCCGACTGATGTTTAGATAATCTCTTTAGAAGAACACCAAAATTAATTTTTGTCTATTTTTTTTTGTCACGGGATTAGCTAAAAGTGTTAAGGATGAGAAGTTATATACCATATTTTGTTGTCTTTCACTGTACTCGACACAAAATTTTCTTTGTCCATTGGTTGTCTCCATAACGGTAGTTCCACACTTTTGTCTTCTCTTAGTCCTTACCTGCAGGCTTCCTGTCACTGGGTTGTACAGTCACCGCACTTTTAAAGATTTTTTCTAAAATTTACTTGCATTTTATTTTTCCCTGTTAACATTGGTATATCCTAAAATACCATAAACGGATATTGTCATCCGCAACGTTGAGTTGAAAAATTTTAGGTTGGTAGGTTATTGACATGTGGGTGAACAATTGATTTTCACACCTGCACGGAAACGGTTTGTATAAAATGTATATTACACCTAATTTCATATGTGTTTATTGTCTACGTAACAAATGTAATATATTTGCGGCACTAATTCTAGCTTATTGTTTTATATACTTCATATAAAGTACGTTAAGGCGGTTACACAAGTTTATAAATGCAACCTTAAATATAATGTGTCTAAAAATTACAGTGACTTTTATTGTATAAAGGAACTTGATTCCATTTGGATTATTGGGTTAAAGCGCTGTAATCCAAGAAGGCTCTAATCCAAGAACGCTGTAATGCACCTTCGTTACAGCCACACTACTCAAAGCACTCCGCGTCACTCATATGGCACACAGCGGACAGTTTAGATTTAGTTTCCCGCTAATTTTGCAAATTTCAGCGTGGCAACGTTGTATAATCTGTCTGGAGACCTTGACATTGCAATTATATGATGACAAGAATGCACGCTAGGTTCGTATGAATACAGCGGCGTGTGCGTGCCACAGATGCGGTGGATTGCATACACTCACACAACCATCCATTTTCCTACTTTGTGGAACAGTAGCCGTAAAAGCTAGAAAAAATGCTGAAATGCCGAAACGTTACATCTAGGTTACAGTAGGAGTGGTTTTATACTCTTACGAATACATAGGTTACAAAAAAATATTTTAATTTAGGCGAAAATATAACTTTTATTAGTGGCACGCGTTTTACGTTGCCACTAATACTGAGGTTGCCACAGTACGGTCTCGGGTCGGCGGAAAATGCCACAACTAATCACACACACACACACACACACACACACACACACACACACACACACACACACACACACACACACACACACACACACACACACACACACACACACACACACACACACACACACACACACACACACACACACACACACACACACACACACACACACACACACACACACGCACGCACGCACGCACGCACGCACGCACGCACGCACGAACTTCAGTTCTACGGAACTGAATATGTTCGTGGTTAAAGTAAAGGCAAATTATGTATTACTTTCATTTCAAATTGTATGAAAACAATGATCCCTGGAATATACCTGTAGTAGCACCAGGCAGTTCTACATGTACACATCTGAACGCTGCAGGGTAGTGTGTGTCAGTTGCGTGTCCGACGCCATACGCGCTGCCTCTCATTAATCACGTGGCTGCCTCTGGTCATTTACATAAATATTGAACATGTTTCTGTAATAAACAGTAAAGCATAAATAATCATTTCATGATAACGCGCTCATACTGGTTTCATGATGATTTAATAATAACGATGGAAATGTTTGATACAAGTGCAAGGTCGTCATCTACTTTATAAACATTTTGAATGTCAAACGAACTACTTTCAAGTTTTATAACCAGTAGAATATAATATACTGTTTGTTCTTTTCTAACATGCAGAACAAACAAACGAGACACGCTAACAATGGAGCACAAGTGTATGAGTATCTTTCAAGTATACCTTTCTATCAGCTTCTTGATTATTACAATTCTAAGAATTGTTTTAAACTACACAAGGAAAGTACCATATCAAAATTAATTTACCAATTTTCTTGTCTCTTGTGATAACAACCGGCTACTGGGAATCCATTAATAGAGTCTAATTTGTCTTTTTTTCGAATTCGCTGTAAACAATACACTGTTTATAGATGTAACATTGTATTTTCCTTTTATTATAATAAACATAGTTATTATATAAACATCTTACCGTTACCTCTAAACGCTATTGTTATGAATTTGCAACAGACAGAGCAGCGGCTAAAATGTTGCATATTCTGATTTTCCTCTTTCTTTCAGCGTTTATATTTCCTAAGCAGGATAATATTACTAAACTTGAGTAGAGGAAAAATGAGGATTCAAAGCCACAAAGGAATGCCGCCTTCTTAAAAAACAATAAAAAAGACTAAAAAAACATGATCTAAGAGATGACGCCGCCACCGCTGGACCCGCAGCATCCCAATGGACCACAGCACCGCGAATTTCCGCGAATAAATTTTTTTATTTTTTTTATTTGGTTTTTTAATTTTTTTAATTAAATTGATTTGCATATCAAGGGGGTGGGATGAGGTTCAATGGACCACCAGCATCCGTGAATATAATTTTTTATTTTTTTAAGAAAGCTGATTTGCATATCAGTGGGTGGTGTTGGGTGGGAGGTTTCTTTTAATTTCATATCAGTGGGTGGTGGTGGGTGGGGGTGGTTCCAACTCGATGCATTATAGTGTATATTAAAATATATGATCAGGTGTACCAACCTTTGCATGAGTTCAAATTTGACGTGTGTTATAATGTATATTAAATCTATATGATCAGGTGTACCAACCTCTGTATTATTATTATAGTGTATAGATATTTTATATGAGCAGGTTTGTCAACATTTTCTGTGGCGGGGGGGAGGGAAATTCAAATATGTGTTATATAGTGTATATATTAAAATATATGATCAGGGTTACCAATCTTACATTATTGTGTGTGTGTATAGAGCAGATCTGCCAACATTTTTTTTCTCTTCTGTAGTGGGAAATTCAAACTATATGATCATAATTGTTACTCTCTCTCTCTCTCTCACATTTGAATGTAAGTAAAACTATCTCTCTCTCTCACTCTCTCTTGTTGTCAAACGTTATGTTCAAACCGTTTTCTCCTCTCCCTCTCTCTCTCTATCTCTCTCTCTCTCACTGTGTATATTGAGTAAATAATTTTAGCTCTCTCTCTCTCTCTCTCTCTCTCTCTCTCTCTCTCTCTCTCTCTCTCTCTCGTTGTCAAACGTTCTCCTCTCTGTGGTCATTACCGCGCGCATGTATATGAAATTAGAAAGTTTATATTTATTCGACAAATATTAACGCCCTCTCTCTCTCTCTCTCTCTCTCTCTCTCTCTCTCTCTCTCTCTCTCTCTCTCTCTCTCTCTCTCTCTCTCTCTCTCTCTCTCTCTCTCTCTCTCTCTCTCTCACTCTCTCTCTCTCTCTCTCTCTCTCACTCTCACGCGTTTCAACTGTGTCAACAAATAGTAACGCCCTCTCTCTCTCTCTCTCTCTCTCTCTCTCTCTCTCACTCTCACGCGTTTCAACTGTGCAAGCTCTCTCTCTCTTACCGTGTACATGGAGTAGTCGATGTGATGAATAAATAATTTTAGCTCTCTCTCTCGTTGTCAAACGCCGTCTTCATTTTTCATGTATTAAATAATTAATAGTTTATAATGCAGTCAGTGTGATTGATCCTTGTTAGAAATATATATATTTGGCAAATATTAACTATGTATGTGTGTTGTTGTCAATGAACTACTTACCTGTGTGCTGTTACAGATGACAAATCCATACGTTAACGGCTTAGCAATCTTCAATACGCTCTTCTTCATGTGGTACAATACTTCTGTTTTATGATTGCAGTTTACACACACACATAGGTTCAGTAGTGTATAGCGAAATAAATTAAAATTATACACACACATGAAAACGGTGGTTGAAATTCATAAAAATCTTCTGATGTAACAGTTCCCACAAGTAATACAGTTCACAAAAATAAATTAATTGTACACATGTTCAGAGGTGTAGAGTGAAATAAAATAAAGTCATAATTTGTTTAAATAATTAAATATATTTTAACATTCACAATATAAAATTCACAAGTCATAATTAAATAAATACATTATAAAATAGATATTTTTTCGAAAGTTTATATATAATTGTGTCGTACTTGTAGGAGAAGCAACCTGCAACATAACAATACAACAACATTAAAATCATGTTAAATATCACACACACACACACACAGACACACACACACACACACACACACACACACACACACAGATGCACACGCAACGCGCGCACACACAGACGCACACGCAACGTAATCACACACACATACATACGACGTGCACACGTTTGGGTTGAATCATGTACATGTAGGTCCAATAAAACAGATAACAGATTTAAATATGCTATAGTCATTGTAAGACGTTACAATCCTTGAAGTGTTTAATAAGTAAATTGTATGTATGTATATATCACTGAATAATAATAATATAATCGTTCTAGTGTTATCATTTGCTGCAACAGGTAACGCAGTTTACAAATAATTACATATAGGTTCAGAGGCGTATAGTGAAATAAATTAAAAATAGAAATTAATTTCCTCATTAGTTAATGTCCTTTCATCAAACTTTGTAAATTAGAATCTGCACTTCATTCAAACACACGCACACACAGTGATAAAAAAATTGTTTATTAAAGGTAGTTTGTCACCTTAACGAGGTACTATTTCCACATGCGCTGTCTGGTTCCTCATCCCTCGAAACACAAGATGTAGGTCGCTGGGATTTATATGACGGAGTTCTTCATCTGTAAAGACGACAGCACACCCACAAGCTAATATACACGATAGCGGCGCTCACAATCTTCCAACGTTACAAGCACAGACTTCCCATATCTCGTGTCCACATGCAACATGTTAACGATCGGATACTGCTTGTCCACTGTTAATTCTGCACATCGTTTGTACTCAATAGCAGAAACTGCGTTGAATTTTGTGATAAACGACATTATTAGAAGTGAAGACGTCTGTATCAAACGAGGTGGAACCAAACAATATCAGAATATTCGCTACAAAGAAGACTAGTGAAAGTAATGGTGGTGGTGGTGTGGCCATCAGGAAAGTTCACTTTCATCGCCTGAAGCTTTGCAAGTACATACACACAGGCAGAATTAGCGCTGTTACAAAATATATATATATATTAGGAAAGCCCACAGAAATAGTTATCGCCTGCAGCCATATACAAGTTTACCTAACGAAATTAACAATGCTATGAGACACTCACATTAAAAATGTTCGTATAACAGAAAAATCATTAATTATCCACTCTCTAAGTGCGTACACCTTATGGTTTGTACATAGTGTAGAAGAAGAATTGCAATGTGTAAGACATAACGTCCCAGGAAATAGATATGGTATGTCTTTAGGGCAACCAATGCCATCAAGATTTATTATAAGATGATGAATTATTTTCGATTCTAAAAAACGTTTTTTCTCAAGACCCTTCACAAACACATATTTATATATGTTCGTATACGTTGTTAACACTGAAACAAGATTGTCGTACGGTGTCTCTCCTTCACCCCATCTCAGCCCATGATAGTTTGTCGTTAACCAGCAGTTGGTTCTAGTGTATTTCGAATTCGAAACGACTGTAGCAGGCGGGGCGAAAATCCAATGTCTGCATGCAAAACGTGTTACGTCCATAACCGACAACTCCTTTACTATATAATTGCCGTTGTCATCATAAAAGCAGTGAAAGTCAATTATTACAGCAGCGTTTTCCATTATACTATAAAAGAAAAAGAAACCACACATTACAAACTAATATTTATAAACACAAAGATCGTTACAATAATGATAATAATACACAAACTTACGTTTACTGCCGTCCGAATTGAAGTGTGGAGTGACAATAACTAACGGTAGAAAACAAAGTGTATGTAGATATCACGGTGGGAATTTGTTGTTTCGTTTTTGTTTTTAACATGTGGTGGGGGGTAGTGTAACACGGAATGTTAGCAGGCGGGGAGAGCAGAGTTGTCGACAATTAATTTGTCACGTATCCGATAATGACTGTACACGAATGTATCACGGCAGTTGTCTAGTATATAGCGCTTATCAGCCCACGTACCTGCTGAAGTTTGGCCATGATCTGCAAGAGAGAGAGAATGATCACCGAAAACAAAGGAACTGTTATACATATATATACATAGTTTTTATTTAACCGCGTGTATTATGTTAGTGTATCTTAAACCATGAACAACGCACGCAAGAATATTGCGCAAGAGCTACACAGAGCGGCGAGAAGGAATTTCGTTAGACGCGCGGTTGAACTGAAGGGTATGCACGATTTGTACCAAGCGGATCTTGTGGAAATGATACCATACGCTCGAGTGAACAAAGGGTACAAGTATATGATGACTGTAATCAATGCGTTTACCAAGTACGCGTACACTGTACCATTGAAAACGAAGACCGGGAAAGAAGTGACGAACGCGTTGAAGCCTATACTAGCCGCTAACCGAATGAAGTATTTACAGACAGACAACGGGAAGGAGTATTACAACAGCACAGTACAAGCGTTGCTAAAAAAGTATAATGTGAAACATTACTCAACCTATAGTGAGAAAAAAGCTTCCATAGTGGAACGTTTTAATCGCACACTGAAGACACACATGTATCGAGCTTTCAGCGAACAAGGACACTACCGCTGGTTAGATCTACTACCTATATTACTGAAATCGTACAACAATACCACACACAGAACCATTGGTATGAAACCAAGTGAAGTGAATGACGCCAACGAACATATAGTGATGGAACGAATAAGGAAGAACACAGCGCCTAAAATCAGTCCAGCGAAACCACCCAAATTTAAAGTCGGTGACCGTGTTCGTGTAAGTAAGCACAAAATGACGTTCGTCAAAGGTTATACACCAAATTGGACTAATGAAATATTCACCGTGGATAAAGTACAATCCACTACCATCCCCGTCACTTATCTGCTAAAAGATCATCTAAACAAAGTGTTGAAAGGTGGTTTTTACGAGCACGAGATTAGTAAGTCCAAAGTCGGCGACGTATACCTAGTGGAAAAGGTGTTACAACGCAAAGGTGACAGAGTGCGTGTTCGCTGGCTCGGTTTTGATGGTAAACACGATGCATGGATACATAAGAAAGATCTAATATAAAAAAGGTGACAGCACGTGCTGAAAATAGTATGCTTTCGGTATTCACAAAGATGAAGATTGTACAGCAAGCAAACAAATTACCAATAAAGGATATGGACTTTTTGGCTTGTGACGAAGGCAGTGCTAAACGTAAACATGGTCCGCTATTACCGAACAGTATTCGCTGTATCGTTACAGGCCCAAGTTCCTGTGGGAAATCCAATGTGCTATTCAACCTACTGTTTGATGCCAACGGTCTATGTTTCCGCAACGTATACGTGTTTTCGAAATCATTATTTCAACCAAAATACATAATGCTAGAAACAGTGATGAAATCACTCGCCGATGAAGGTTTAGGTTATCATGCATACAGCGAGAACGAAGAAGTCCCACTACCGAGTGAAATCGCCGGTCTCGACTCTGTTATCGTATTCGATGACGTATCGTGTGAAAGACAAAACAATATTCGAAAGTATTTTGCTATGGGGAGACATAGCGGTGTGGACACATTCTATCTATGTCAGACATATAGCCAGATACCGAAACAATTGGTACGTGACAACGCTAACTTGTTGATATTGTTCAAACAAGACGATCTAAATTTACGACATGCATACGCTGATCATGTTAGCACAGATATGAAATATGATGCTTTCAAAGACGTTTGCATGGAAGCATGGAAAGATCGTTATGGATTTCTAGTCATAGACAAAGACTCGTCAATAAATGAAGGTAGATATAGAATCGGCTTTGATCGATTCATAATTGTTTCCGGCGAGGTATAAAAGTGGTTGCACTGTAGTAATGTCATCAGTCCTCTTGCTAACACACGATAGCGATGAATAAGGAGGAACGACTTGCGTATGATATAGATACGATAAGTGACAACATAAGGAAAAAATATCATGCATTACAACACGGTATCAGAGAAAGCGACGAGAAGTTTAGAAAAAATTACAGACCGATTCTGGAACCGTTAGAAGCTATTTCACGAAAGTTAAGTGGTGATATAATGGAGGAGGAGGAGGAGGAGGAGAAGAAGCAGCAGATAAAACAAGAAGAGCCTACACAACACGTAATAACAGAAAACGAAGGTGACATGCAGAGTCAACACGTAATAACAGAAAACGAAAGTGA
Organism: Magicicada septendecula; assembly: GCA_034769895.1. NCBI lineage: Eukaryota > Metazoa > Arthropoda > Insecta > Hemiptera > Cicadidae > Magicicada > Magicicada septendecula. The sequence goes on from CM068375.1 coordinate 248,755,723, forward strand.
CGTGCAGAGTCATAACGCTTCTCATTTCAGTGACGAGGACGCATGGAACCCTAACACTTCACATTTCAGTGACGATTCATTAGCAAACAAATATGTGCGTTTGTGCGAATCGGCGGACTGTAAACGGATTATAGATCGTATGTATGGTGTTCGATACGAAGGCGGTAAATTTATGATAGGTGATTCAAATGTAAAAATCGATGATAACGACAACTTTCATGTCAAAGGAAAAATTTACGAGGGTACGCCTGGTCTGTATGAACTTTTGTTTATGAAACTACCGGAAAAATACAATAAGGACGATATGAGGAAATATAAGTCCATACTACTAGCAACCAACGGACACAAACAAAAATATAAACACAATACACGAATAAACAGTAACAGTGGCGTCAAGTACCGACTAGTAATATCTAAATTGTTTGCATCGAGTGCACGAAAACGTACAGGGAGTGGGTATATGGAGATGAAACCGAACACTGCAATCGATTACGTGCATTGGGATGATCCTAACGAGTTGGTTAATAGATTGAGACTGTTAATGGCTTCTCAAAATAGTGGGCATACTGGTCGTAGGAATGAAATCATGTCGATATTGGAGGAATTACGTGAAGCCGGCATTATCATATAAAAGCAGACGCACCGTTCTACAACCACCAGTTCTTCTTCATAAATATGAGTGTAGACAAGTTCGGTAGACACGACAGCGCTGTAAGAGTGCGAAAAGAAACTCATCGAAGTCTGCGTGAGGATATCGGTTTAGGAGTGACTAACGACGGTCACTTTGATGTGAAAAACAAAAAGATACGCAACTTAGGTGATCCTGAAGAGCTGCACGATGTTGTTTCTTTACAGTACGTAAAAGACGCATGCTTACAGTACAAGAATGACGACGCTACCGTAGACGCAAAAGATCATCGAATAATATTGCTAAACGATCCGCTTAAATCAAGAGATGCAGCCACAAAACGATACGTAGACGAGAAGAGTTTGAAAAAAGATCGTGCAGGTAACGTAATCGTTAATGACTGCCGACTAACGCGTGTGCAAGCGCCTGTTGACTTTAAAGACGCAGTGAATTTGGAATTTTTACACGCACACACAATCAGTTTGCAAAGCGATGCTTTCTACGCTGCCGGAAGAAAAATTACGAATAAAGCGAACGGTGTCAATGACAAAGACGCAGTCACTGTACGACAAATGCACGAATTAAAATTACATATAAATACCGAATTGTACAAGGTCACTCAGGTATTTCACGCTCATATAATCAATCTAATAAAGTTTGTCTATAAATATCAAGACAGCGCGACACAGCGTTCAGTTCTGGCTGAATATATTGAAGAGGTGGGACGTTTAATAGACGTTCTCGATACGGAAACGGAAATCAAGGATTGGAGATCTGTTTACAAGAATGCACGTACTTCGTAAGAAAAGAATGGGGCGTGGTGTAATTGGAAAAATACTTAAAAACACTGTGCCCGCTATCGTTTCGTCAGTACCTACTTTGATTAATCGAGCGGTGGACGCATTACCGGTAGAATTACACCTACCCGGCTACCGATTCTGTGGACCCGGAACAAAACTCAAAGAGAGATTGGCACGTGGCGAGCGTGGAATCAACGAGTTGGACGAAGCCTGTCGCGAACACGATATCGCCTACGCAAGGTACAAAGACAACAGTCGAAGACGTATAGCTGATCGCGTTCTTGCCGACAAAGCGTGGGAACGAGTGAAAGGTTGGAATTCCGGTGTTAGTGAAAGAGCGTATGCTGCAGCTGTAGCCGCCGCAATGAAAGCGAAATCAGCAGTGGGTAGAGGGGGCTCGCGTAGTGGTTGTAGAAAAAAGAAGAAGGGTTCAGGAATTAAACATCAATCCGTGGGTAAACGCAAAACGACCTGCAAACGCAAAACAGTCTCAAGACATAAACGTAACAATACAAAAATAGCGTCAGGTCTATACCTACGTCCTTACAGACAAAAAAACTAATTTGCATACCAGTGCGTGCATTGTCCGATAGTGATTTGTATGTGTACGCAAAACTTTTGAAAATACCTTATTTCAGAGGTGTTTTTATGCGTAACACTTTACCACGCAGACGGCCATGGAAGAATGAGAGTGCAGTTGTTAATCTGGACAGTGCAGAAGGACCTGGTACGCACTGGGTTTGCTACAAGAAGCGAAACAATCGAGTTTACTACTATGATGCGTATGGTAATATGCGACCACCTCTTGAGCTGACACAGTATTTTGGAACCGACACTGACATTTACTACAATTACGAGCGTGAACAGTCGCCACACACAGTCATCTGTGGGCATTTATGTTTGGACTTCTTAACGCGTGAGTGATCAGTAAGCGACAAGATGTCTTCGCTGTCGGTCACCTTAACAGGTACGAATGCTGCTGCTCTTGTATGTGACTTTTTCCCACCTCTCGAACTAACAAACGGTGAATGGTATGTAGGTCTATTGGACTTTACTACATACAACAGTATACCGAACGTGGTTGAGGGAAAAAAACAATGTGTTTCCAGTACTACGAGACGGAACAACGTGGGTCTTGATAACTTTACCTACAGGTGCTTATGAAATCGGTGACATAGAAGCCTTCCTCAAAAAGCAGTTAGGAGACTCACAGATTAGTCTACGGCCTAACAACAATACACTGAAATGTGAACTGACTTGTGCACTGGATATTGACTTTCAACAAACAGTGTACGGTATTGGTGATATGTTGGGTTTCAAGGAAAAGCGTCTGCTTGAAGCGAATAAAACTCATACGTCTGACGCTACAGTTAACATTATAAAAGTGAACAGTATACTGATAAGGTGTAATATAGCGCACGGATCATACAAGAACGGTAAAAACGAGCACACTCTGCACTCATTCTATCCGTCAGTCGAACCAGGATTCAAAATAATTGAATCACCTACAAACGTCATATACCTACCTGTGAATGTGAGTCGTTTGGACAACATAACATTATCTTTACACGACCAGGACGGTGACGTAATAGATTTTCGCGGCGAAGTCATCACTGTGCGTTTACATCTAAAACGACTATAGACATGGGCTTGTAATTTGTTTCTTCGCCACCGCTGCTACCACAGTCGTCGGCAATAAAAGAAGAAGAAGAAGAAAGATCGGTTAGGAAACGCATCAGTACTCGTTCGAAACTGAAACGATTAACATCAGTTAACCGCCGTTTTCTGATTTCATTGGGTTTTGTTGTAAACAAGTAACATGGCGAGTGGAATATTATCTGTGGAGCAGCAACCATTCTTTGAAGACAGTATCACACACTTTTCATTTCATTCACACGCACCGTACGCAACAACAAGATATGGAAACAATGATGAAATACGTGTGCCGATACAACAACAGGACGTCTTTACACTACCGTCAGAAAGTTTCCTCTACATCGAAGGCAAGTTGGTTAAAAACCCTAGTGTGGCTGCAGATACTGCATTGAATGTGGAACTGGTGAACAATGCTATAGCATTTCTCTTTGAAGAGATTCGTTACGAGTTGGCCGGTGTGGTAGTGGACCATACTCGAAACGTCGGTGTTACGTCAACTATTAAACTTTTCTATCACTCAACAACAACACACGTGACGCAATGAAAAACGCAGGTTGGGTGGCGCCGACCACAAACGTATTAAAAGTGAATGATGACGGTGAATTCAACTTTTGTATTCCACTGAAAATGCTAATGGGATTCGCAGAAGACTATACACGCATCGTGCTAAACGTGAAACAAGAACTTATACTCCTACGCACATCTACCGACATAAACGCTATGGTTTTAACAAGCGGACAAACGACTGCTAATTGTGTTCTTGAACTAGATAAAGTTTACTGGAAAATGCCTTATGTACATGTAGCTAATGCGTACAGATTACCACTGTTACGACTCATAGAGAATGACCACCCGATAACTATGCCTTTTAGGACCTGGGAGTTGCATGAGTATCCTGCCTTACCACAGACTAAAAGGCAGAATTGGATTGTCAAGACCTCGAGTCAGCTAGAAAAACCACGCTTTGTTGTGTTAGCGTTTCAAACAGCAAGAAAGAATGTACTGACGGCACACGCCGATGAATTTGATCATTGTATTGTAATCAATGCGAGACTGTTTCTAAACGACAAGTATTATCCTTACGATAATTTAAACTTGGATATTGGGAAAGACCGTTTTGCATTATTGTACAATATGTACGTCAGTTTTCAAAGTTCGTATTACCACCGTTTAGACGTCAGCCCAGTACTGACACCAGAATTATTCAAATCAAAAGCCCCGCTGTTTGTATTCGATTGTAGCAAACAGGACGATGCGCTTAAGTCTTCAGCAGTTGATGTACGTTTAGAATTTGAATCGTCAATGAATTTTCCTACACAGACGACTGCCTACTGTATGATACTACATGATACGCTTGTAGAATATACGCAATTGTCCAACGCGGTACATAGGCGTGTTTAAGTCTTATTGTATACACATTTTGTAAATACTAGTTTTAAATATATATATTTCTCATATTTGTAACATTATAATATTGGAGCTGTGTGTGTGTGTGTGTGTGTGTGTATTTTTAATTGTAAAACTAGTTTAGATATATTTTAATACGTGTAACAATATAATATTGAGCTGTGTATGTATTTTAATTGTAAAACTAGTTTAATATAATCTTGGAGCTGTGTATGTATTTTAATAAATGTATATAGTACACACTTTATTATTATTATTTGTATAACCCACCCTCCATAATGTATACTTACTTGCAACAAACATACTAGTGAGCGTTGTCCACACACGTACCCTTAAATGCCAGACGTTGTATGCACACTGAAGGCTCGCACGCTTACAATTCAGCTATACCTAAAATATATCTTCAATTAGAAGTGTAATATAAAAAGTACAGTAAGAATATATTTCGGAAATTGTAATTTGATCACACACACACACACACACACATACACTTATTGGAATGAGCCGTGTATTAAATTCAATAAATAATGCATGTGATAATGTGAATAATTTTTACGTTTAAATAAAATCTTTACATACAATAAAATTATGTAGTGTAATATATAAATTACGTTTAAATAAAATCTGTACATACAATAAAATTATGTAATGTAATATAAAAGCACGACAAGAATAATTTTCAGAATTTTTTGTAACAGACATAGTAATTGATTGCACAATTGTAACAGACATAACAATTTGATCATACGCACACGCGTACACACACATGTATTAAGTGCAAATAATTTTTACGTTTAAATAAAGTCTGTGCATACAATAAAGTATGTTCACTTACCAAACTCGTATGTGTTGTCTCCATACCGTTAATGATGGACATTGCCGTTGTACTCGGGTAGCGGAGAAAGCCAGTGTCTGTTTTGAGGTACATACTTTCTAATCCATAATTACCGTCAGCGCTACTAATGCGCATTGAATAAGTGAATTCTCGTCAACGTTTGCAGCGAGAGAGAGACATACACAGCGAGTGAGAGAGAGAGAGAAAGCTAAAATTATTTACTCAATGTACACAGTGAGAGAGAGAGAGATAGAGAGAAAGAGAGAGAGAGAGAGAGGGAGAGGAGAAAACGGTTTGAACATAACGTTTGACAACAAGAGAGAGATAGTTTTACTTACATTCAAATGTGAGAGAGAGAGAGTAACAATTATGATCATATAGTTTGAATTTCCCACTACAGAAGAGAAAAAAAATGTTGGCAGATCTGCTCTATACACACACACAATAATGTAAGATTGGTAACCCTGATCATATATTTTAATATATACACTATATAACACATATTTGAATTTCCCTCCCCCCCCCCGCCACAGAAAATGTTGACAAACCTGCTCATATAAAATATCTATACACTATAATAATAATACAGAGGTTGGTACACCTGATCATATAGATTTAATATACATTATAACACACGTCAAATTTGAACTCATGCAAAGGTTGGTACACATGATCATATATTTTAATATACACTATAATGCATCGAGTTGGAACCCCCCCACCCACCACCACCCATTGATATGAAATAAAAAACCACCCACCCAACACCACCCATTGATATGCAAATCAACTTTCTTAAAAAAATAAAAAATTATATTCACGGATGCTGGTGGTCCATTGAACCTCATCCCACCCCCTTGATATGCAAATCAATTTAATTAAAAAAATAAAATAATCAAATTAAAAAAATAAAAAAATTTATTCGCGGAAATTCGCGGTGCTGTGGTCCATTGGGATGCTGCGGGTCCAGCGGTGGCGGCGTCATCTCTTAGATCATTTTTTTTAGTGTTTTTTATTGTTTTTTAAGAAGGCGGCATTCCTTTGTGGCTTTGAATCCTCATTTTCCCTCTACTAACTTGATTGTAGAACATGCAAGGACAAGAGTAGACACAAATTTACATATCACATGTTCATATAACTAGAAAATTTAGTTTGGAATACAATCCCCAGCGAAGTTAGAAGTTTCATGTTTCTAGTTTCTGTATAACTTAAGAGCGTTTCTACGGTTTTTGAAGGAAAACAGGCAAGAGTAGATATATATGTAGAATAGACCATAAATAAATGACTACTATATAGTAAATAATAATGTATCACTTTTGCTACTACAGTTGCTGCTGCTTCAACTTCTCCTACTATTTCCGCTTGTGCTGCCGCAGTGGTTGCTGCTGCTGTTGTTGTTATCGCTGCTGCTGATGTTACTTATTATTGCTGTTATAACTTATTAAGAAATGACGTCTTGAATCTCAGTATCTCCGCTTCTATGTTGCTCGTATGTGTCTCTAAATAAGTTAAGTTTTTTGTTAAGTTTTCTAAATAACGTAAATTTCTCTATGCCGTTATATATTTTTCTTTTGGTCGGACTTCTGAATATTTTGAATATCCCACATTTACAAACCTTTAATTTTGAGTACTCACGCAAGAACTATAACCAACTTTAATATCTATTGTAAACTAAAAGAAGACAACTTAAGTTAAGCTTCGGAACATTCACAGCTAAACATTTGACATATCCTGGCCGTATGAGCGTGGTCGAATATAACACTATATACACTGTAAATATACATCTTCAGGACAAATATACAGAACGTGTATCCCTCTTGTTCGGACCGGACGTTAAGAGAACACGTTCGGTCGGCACCGTATCGAGTTCAACCATCACAGTGATCGGTGACCAGTAGACGGATCAGAGGATGTTACGTGTCAACAAATGAGGGCAGCATCTCCCCAGTTAGATTTTTATTAGACCTCAAGGTCTCGTCACCACAAAGAACGTGGATAGCTATTATACGCTTTATCAAAATATCAGAAGCAACAAAAAAAATTGGATAACGGCCTGAACATGGATACTAATTCTTAAGAAGATGATGTATATAGTCTGTAATTTATAAACCACTATAATACCGTCACAAGAATAGCGCCTTCGATACATAAGCTATCAGAACAAGTCTGCTTTGACTGGTTAGATTCAACCTGACCATGTCTTAAGTACCGGTATTGTAAGGGCTACTCATATTGCAATACCTTTATAGTGGTTTATAAATAATAGGAACTGTAAACTTTTAGTACTAAAGCCACTAACTATAAATTGCATACATGCATTTTCATTGGGTATAAAATTAACAAGCTAGCATCAAGTAGATTACAAATCATTTATCGCGTTCTCTTGAATCGTGTTTGAACTATTTTAAATTTTTGTGTAAATTTTTTTAACGGACTGAGTTGCTAATCGCTTGCCTGTCGCGTAATCATTCACAATAAAATTCTTTATTGTACACTGTTGTGCTACATTGAGGTCTACACTGCGAGAGTGTATCTGACTCTTGATGTCTTACAAACATTTACTTTCTCTTAAACACACACGGGCGCGCGAAATTCAGTTATATGGAACTGAGTATGTTCGTGGTTAAAGTAAAGGCAAATTATGTATTACGTTTATTTAAAAATGTATAAAACAATTATCCCGGTAATATTACTGTAGTAGCGCCGGGCATTTCTATATCTACACTTCTGCAAGCTGGAGGGTTGCGTGTGTCAGTTGCGTGTCCGACACCATACGCGCTGCCTCTCGTTAATCACGTGCTTGCCTCTGGTCATTTACATAAATATTGAACACGTTTCTGTAATAAACAGTAAAGCATAAATAATAATTTCATGATGATTTTATAATAATTATGGATGACATAGAAATGTTGGATACAAGTGCAAGGTCGCATCAACTTAACAAACAGTTTGAGTGTCAAACGTGCTACTTTAAATTTTATAACCAGTAGAATATAATATATTGTTTGTTCTTTTCTAATATGCAGAACAAAACAAACGAAATACGCTAACGATGGAGCACAAGTGTATGAGTATATTGCAAGTATACCTTTCACATAAATAACCAGTTTCTCTATCAGCTTCTTGATTACTACAATTCCAACAATCGTTTTAAACTACATGAGGAAAGTACCATATCAAAATTAATTTACCAATTTTCTGGTATCATGTGATAACAACTGACAACTGGGAAGCCGATAATACAATCTAATTTGTCTCTTTTCGAATTCTCTGTAAACAATACACTGTTTATAGATGCAACTTTGTATTTTCCTTTCATTATATAAACATAGTTATTATATAAACGTCTTACCGTTACCTCTAAACGCTATTGTTATGATTTCCCTCTTTGTTTCAGCGTTTATATTTCCTAAAGAGAATAAAATTACTAAACTTTATTGCAGAACATCCAAGCAGAAAAGTAGACACAAATTTACATATCATATGTTCATATAACTACAAAATGTTATTTGGAAAACAATCACCAGCGAAGTTAAAGAGTCTCATGTTTCTAGTTTCTGTATAAGAGTGGTTCTACAATATTTGAAGAAAAACAGGCAGGAGTAGGTATATGTGTAGAATAGAGCATAAATAGATGACTACTATTTAGTAAATAGTAATGTATCACTGTGGTAAAATAACTAATAGGCCTATGGCGCAATTTTAGTCTGTATTGTTTTTAATTAAAGTCGAATGTTTCAAATTTGTATTTACTTTTAATAAACTTTATACACATCACTTTTCTCAAAATTAAGTTCTCTACAAAGTTAGTTAAAAATGTTTATTTGTTTATTCGCAAATTAACGAATTTATTTTATCCCAAATCTAAAAATGTGTGTTTTTCGACTCCAATTTTTTGTGTTTTACATACTTTTCTTAGAAACTAATAATTAATACCTTAATTATTAAGGTAGAGCTCTGGGACCACTTTCATTCAATGTTTCAAATCAGAAGCCATAAGAAACAATTAAATTTACGCTTTACTTGATACCCCAAGAATTTTAGTATGGCTTCATTTAACCGTGGGAGCAGAAATCTGGTTCGCGAGCCGTAAGTTGGTAAAAAACCGTTTCGGACCTACGTTTATACGAAATTTTTTTCTTATTTTTAGCTATAGAATCAGGTTCCGATTCAGGTTTCTTAATTGGAAAAAAAGATTGTATTTAAATTGAACCAAGACGTTTAGGTAAATTTTCATCAAGAATATTTTTATTTTTCAATAGAAATCTAACATGACTTTAAAAATAATAAAAAATTATTTTTAAATTAAAACTAAAATACGTGTTTAATATTTTAATTAAAATTCAAACACGTATTATAGTTTCACATATTTTGTTTTTGACTAAATGTTTTACTCCCTTATAACGGGTTAAGCTGTATCGTTAGCCTTATAGTTTATTTTCATAAGTACTACTAACGGAATATGAGTTTTGTAATTATGATAAGGCGTGTTTAATTCTCTTCATTTCTTCTTTGAATTTCAAACTTTTTTAGCCTCTGATTTCACAGTAAATGTAAAATGAAACGGTCAGACACGTCTCCGTTTCATATTTCGCTGTCAAAAGGTAAATTATTAACAGCACGTTATATTATTAACATTATTAACAACTGATAGCACAGCGTACAGAAAGGAGAAAATTAAATAAAATGGTGAATAAATCAGGAACTGGAGAAAACGTTTAATAGAAGAGAAAATAAACCTACAAATGTTAATTATTATATAATAATGCTCAGTGATGGGCGTATGTTTATAATTATAATATTGAAGCTCACAAAGTTTCAACAAAGGTTGATTTGATTAAAACTTTCTTAAGAGTTGAAAAGATTTAGTGAATTAGTCAAAAGTATTTCATTGCGGAACCATAAACATGGATGTGAGTTGTAATTGTGTGGACTGAGTGGAAGGCAACCACAATAGAAGTAATGACACAGAGCTGTGCTTTGTCCCCACTACTGCTGAGTGTACAAATTAAACAAGTGGCCAGTTTTTTCGAGGAATGTTTTATCAGCTCCTTCCTTGAGGAACAACCACAGCTCAGGAATAAAACCAACAGAGAGGAGGTGAAACATATTGTAATGATACTAAAAAAGAGATTGTCTATTCTCACTTGTCGATTTATTTTTTGTTTAACGCCCCAAGTTGTGAACGCCTTTTATGTAATATCTACAATAAGTTGAACTGATTGAGTCTCACTGTTACGCCTCACTTTTAAGCGCCAAAATATGTAATGCTTATGTTTAGATAAGTTCTCTAATAATAATTTTCAAATAAAAGTTTTCTTAGTTAGGCCTCACGTTGCTTGCGCCAAAATATATAATCAAACTTGTAGCTAATTTGATGTTATTATTAATTTTTTTATGCTCCCGAGTTGGTGCACCAAAGTATGTAATAGTAAAATTTCTATAATCGAAAATCGGAATATGATTAAATTTCTACCTATACTTGTAAGTATGTAACTATATTGTCCTAAATTTTTGTTTATTTTTTGTAGGGATTAAAATAATTAACGTCTTGATTAATTAAAATTCTTTAATTTCGATTAATTACTTCCCTTATTTTATTTTAATTCACTTACCTATTTAACTAATTTAAATAGCACGTGGCATACAAAAAAACGTAGTGCCAACTTATTCTTCAGATGGTTATGAAAACGCTAATATTCGTAAACTAACAAAGATGTTAACTATTAAAAATAATTATTCATACACAATTAATTCCCTTTAATATTCTTTTATTTTCTTTTTAAATTCTGTTCTTTTCTTCTTAAATTAAAATGAATAACATTTTTCTTAATTTTAATTGTCCAGGCTTGTTAAATTTATAGCTCAGCGGTTGGTACGATGATCTTAAAACTCACACCTAGTTTAATGGTTACTTTATGTAAATATAACCTCGTGGTTCTTGGAACTACAATAATTAATTACGAAAATGTCCTTTGTGAAGTACAAAACATCACAATACAAAAATTGACTATAATATAACAAAATAATATCTTATATCAAAAATAACAAGTAGTTCGTATGTGCTGAACGGTGTCTATTTTGAGGTTAACCAAGTCTTAATAGGTTGTACTGCTTTAAACATTAAACACAAAGGAATAATAGTTTAAATGTGAAAAAATTACTATAGTGTTAGTGTTTTTGTTCAGTGGTAGTAGAATAAATAGTTCACAAGTGTACATAAAGTGTTGCATTTTGTATTATTATAATTAGTTATAAACTGTTTAAAATTTTAAGTATTAACACTATACTTTCTTTTACTTTGCACACACTTTCTTATTCACTGTTAATATTATTAATTCATGAAAATTCCTTTCTGATTGTATAAACAAATCACAACACTTTTCTCACTTTTTGGTTATGTTATGGTAATCACGGCGTATTAGTTGATACTTTATATATAAACGTTATTTAAAAAAAGTATCCATTAGTGTACATTTCCATTTCTTCAACACTATCAAAAACTAAGTGGAAGATAATGCATTAGTCTTTGTAGAATAATTTGCTGGTTATTACCTGTAGTCTCTTCAAAGCGCTCCTTCAGTGCTCTCAGGGATGCTGGCTTGTAGATCACGGATTTTAGATATACGAAAAGAAATAATCTGTGGAAAGTCTGGTAAACGGCAGGGTGAATATGTTAGTTCACACTTTTTTATGTTGTAAAACATGTTCACACTCTTTGGAGTTACGGTCATTATAATTTTTTGTTTGCACGCACTTACGTATATATTAAGCTAAAAACACAGAACTATCTTGTGGGACGTTTTGAAACTTAAATAGAAAAAAAACTTTTATTATTTTATTTACTTTATTAGGAAAGTATGACTTGGAAAGTAAATATGTTGTAATTTATAAGTATAAGTGACAATACTAACAATATGTTTCTCAAAACATGTTGTTAGAATAAATACGTTATAAGTTAGTAATTCCCTAGAGTGAAATATCACTTATTTCTTAAAGTTTTATTTTATAATGATGTTGGTATAAAGTTTATTTTTACTCAGAATTCATTCAAACTATGTAATAAATAAGAGTCTAAATCAGCAGTACCTAAATTATAGAAGCATGCTGTAATAACGCTGAATCGTTTCAAACTATAATAAATTATTCCGTCACGGTATAAAATTATTTTATATAAAAAATTTTAAATTTTTACCTCACTGCCTGAATTTTTGCTCGTTACAATCTTCATCGACACTGCCGCTAGGAGCGCTGACCGTCCTGTTTTTGGTGACGGCGCCGTCGTTCGAAAGAAGGTCGTTGTTGTATGTGTGTGTGTGTGTCTGTGATTATAATATGTGGAAATAGAATGTGTGATTTAAATTGTATCTGTTTCTTTAGGATGTTGTTTCTATGCGTTTTTGTGTGTTTATATATTTCCGATTGTTCGGGAATGTCTAGTTTTCAACCTTTTGTGTGTACATGTATAATTTTCTTGTTGTTAATGCCTATGCCAATATGTTGATAACGTCAAACTACTGTACAAAGGAAACTCAGAACAATGGGAACAGCTTCTAACCCACATCAACAAAATCCACAAAAACTTAACCTGCATAATAGCATAAATTTATTACATCTTACCATTTTAAAACTAGAACACAGGCACAAATTCAGTATATACTGAAAACCCATTACAACTGACACACTGATATATAACTCCACTAATTACTCAATACAAAACAAACTATGTTTTGCATTGCATCTGAATGAATGATCTCAACTGTATTATTAATTGTAGAAATGAATTTAACCATTTATTTTCTTATTTAAAAAGTAAAATATATGATCAAAAATTGAAAGAACATTTCAGTTAAATAAAACCATACTGATTGTGACTAGTTTAATACTTTTAGACTTGTCTGTGTTGGTGACTCAAAGAGCAACAAGAAGAGAGATAAAAATGGTGGAGATTTAATCAAGATTGTTGTCCGGCTTTCACATATCGCTGTTGTTTAACACCTTCTTTATTCTCAAAAGCGTAATATTTTCTCTATGTTTACATTTTTTTAAATGTTCTATTTAATTTAGTGGAAGTATACCAGCCGACAATGATACACTCTCCGACAATGAAAATGACTTTTCAAAGCTCGAAGTAGTAATGCAATGGAAAAATTATATAAATTTATGCATAGTTTATCTGTACTAATAACAAAACCAAAGATGTACTGTTTCAGATGATAATTTAAGTCTCCTGTTTGCAGATGTCTATTGTTCAAGTTTAACGTCCAGTATTACCAGAGAACCGAATCATATTTCACCACCCTCGGCATTCGTTGAAATAATCTATCATTTTGACATACGACATTGGAGTACTGGTAGTGTCTCTTGAGAACAAAAACTCACTTTATTTTATACCCCTCACTTAATCAATTTCATCGTATCCCGTTCACACATTGCCCGAAATCTATGAAGTAGCCACAATACGCATATATAGCCTACAACAGGTTCCTCGTATTTTTGCATATAGGCCTACGCACGTATCCAAATTTGTGCAACTTTTCATAACATTTTTAAAACTGCAATTCTTTTCTTCACGTTAAAATTATAGAAAAGAGAATTAATAGTAAAACCAACATATTTATGACTAAGCTTCCTTTCAGCTACTGTACCTTGGGACTTTCCCACAAACATCCCACTCATCACAACTGATTATAACCAACTTCCTTGAAAGTATCTGGACTGTACATTATCACTTTCCTACAAGTATCCAAGTAACTGCAAACGTTTTTTGCCTTAATCAAAGAAAGCGGATTCCTAAACGGCACAGAAATGTCTGATAAATAACAACTTAAATACTGATTTGCATAATTTAGATAACTTAGATACACTTATTTCATTTTTAGTATATTAATTGATATTATTGCAATTTTTGAAGATTATATTAAAAACAGAATTTAGTAAAGAATACTTTTCTAATATTTATAAACAACTCAATAACTCCTTATAGATTAGAGACTAAAAAATAAAAACATAACGTAGAACATATTTATAAAAGCCTTTGACATACATTTTTTCTTAGCACCCAGTGTCTTCTCGTGTATTCTACATAATAATGTTTTATCTTTCCTTTACCCGTTTAACGACAGTTCATTTCACTCCTTCGCTCAGTTTTCGTTATCTTGTGGTAGTTCATCTAACTTCGTTATCTTGTGGTAGTATCTCCTTTCGGTGTATTCTTATGTAAGCCAATTTGCTGTTTTGATGTTAGTCACAAATAATTGCATAGAGATTGACTACGGATCTGTTGAACAAAAAAAGGTAAAATAACATGGGTTTTAAGTGCCCATACATTTTGGGACACTTGAAACTGCATAAGGCACCGACAAAATGTTTAGTAGACATTTCTGGTAAGTAATATTCTAGTAACATTAATTACACCAACCTATGCTTATATCATCAGCGTACAATGACAACTGGTGCAGTGCAGCATACAAAAACAGAGTGAAGGCCACAGTACGATTCAGTTGCCTGTTGTTACACATTGCAGGGCTCACTAAGTAAGTAAAAAAGTAAGGTGGACTTACTGTCACAGGCTGGGTGAGGCAAGTTGGGAGGATACTATCCAAAAATCAAACCCAGGATGGAAAGATTGGTACCCAGACACCACACAAATTGGTCTAATCCTATTGTTATTATTATTATTATTATTATTATTATTATTATTATTATTATTATTATTATTATTATTATTATGTCTGAAAGTGGCTTCACATAAACATTGTATTTCAAATGCATACTGTACAGTTTTAAATTATGCCTTCACACCTAAGTGGTTTTTATAACTTATATATTTACAAAAATATCAAGTACCTTTCATGTTCAAATGTAAAAATTTACCCATTGGTAATAATAATAACAATAATAATAATAATAATAGTTAAATAATAATAATAATAATACTAATAATGATGATGATGATAATAATAATAATAATTTGAGATGTAAATTAATGTTGTTACTTATTTCTCCGACGAAACCTTATGAATTTATTATCTTCAACAACACAAAGGAAAACAGGATATAATTTAATTACAGGACTGTAGAACAGAGAACAAGAGACCACAGACGCCCCTCTGTCATAACGTTAAATGCAGCTCTAATAATAGAGTTCTTTGATAGAGCTGTCTTTTCTCTACAATTTCTTTTGTTTCTTGGCTCGTAAGGGGAGAAGAAACCTGACACAGCAATTATTCATGTGCGGCGTAATTGTGATACACAAGTACCCATCGCAGGGGACAACGTTAAGGTACAGAGTACGTGAAACTCTTACTAAATAATGTGCGTTTTGTCCAAGATTTTTTCTTAGTTATTGAAGTTGAACGAGATTAATTAATTAATGGAGTTCAGATAAAGGTAAATTACTTTGTTATTTAGAGAATATACGAAAGTTTGTAAGATAACTTGAAATAAAACGAAACCCTTGACGCTGGTTCTAACATGTGTTGTAAATTACTGAAGATTTTTAATGATTTAATTAAAAAACAAATTTTTAAGTTGTAACGAATAAATTGTACAGGCAGACAGATACACTTCTGTTATAAAATATTTTGACTGTAAGTGGTAAGGACAAGTATAGGAAAAGGGAACACAGTTTAATTTGCTTTCAGCACAATATTCATCACCATCATCTTCAAGTATTAAACCAAGAATGGTTTGTTCCGCTCTCAAATAGGCAAAGATTAGAGCTGGTCACTCCAGCGCTTTCTCGGACGTCCCACACCTTTCCGTCCCCTCGGCTTATAGTTCCATAGTTGTTTGGGGATATGGCCATCATCTATTAGGCAAAGATGTTCCCATCAATTCAGCCGATACTGGGCCATCCTGTCGAGTATACTCATAATATTCTGTTCCTGCTGTATATCAGTGTTTCTTCTATGATCATAGAGAGTATACTCTTTCACGTGCCTGAGAAATCTCATTTCAGCCGCTTCTACACAATGTTGAAGAGTAAATTAATAAGGTTAAACTTAATTGTAAGTAACCTAAGGTTAAACTTAGGTTGTAACTTAATTTGGCTTATAATTTGGGAAAAAAATTGTTCACGATGATTATACCTGCCATATGTGATAATGAGGGGTATCACATTATCTCATAATGTAGAATGATTAATATCGAGGGAAAAGAAAAATTATACGCAGGATATGAAAATCATAACCTGGCATCATAACCTGGATCATAAATCATACAGTATAATAGCCAGGCTAAGTGATGTCTTGAGGAAGGAGAACGTACGATACAAACTACGTCTTACTACGGTATAGACATGTTAAACATGTGAGCAAACACAGGCTAGCAAAGAATGGTGAACATAAATGTAAATAAGTCTAGAATGAAAGAAAAGACTATTAAGTCTGTAGCAGATATACACTTAGGTAAAACGTCAATAGTTGGAACTTTGATTTCTATAAGGTAAGAAAAAACGAACTCTTATCGAGGAAAATTGATAGAGAGCAAATACGAAGTGTTGAAACATAATGTACAAAAAAAGAAAATTAAAGTTGTTTTCATAACAACGAAGAAATCAAATTAACTAAAACATTGAACACTGCGTTGCTGAAAGATAAAAGGTTAAAATGAGAATCTAGTTTTTATTAAAAAAGTAAAAATATGTTTTACACGAATGTTATTTTAGAGGAGGATGGTAAGAACATTTTCTTTACTAGTTCGGTATTTTTTAATTCTGATTCCAATTTCCGCTCTTGCTATGGCGACAGCAAACTACGACGCCATTGGTAAAGCGGTTTGTTTGTTCATTCTTAATTAATAATATTTTTATATTTGTAAATAATTTCGCTTAAAATGTATGACATACTACTGGACAGCTTCAACGGACAGCCTACATAAGGACACAAACAAATAGGCTATTATTTAATTCAGTTTACAGACATGTGTGTGTGTTTTAAGAGGGCAGTATAATATTAATGTATCCCAAATTATTCAACAACGATTTACATTTTAACCGATGCTAGTCTACACTATTATATACGGTATTAATCAGGCAACCCTTTCGTCTTGAAAAGGGCCATCGTCATATCCCTTTACGTCTCATGGTCTTCTAATCTAATCCGTCATTAGATTACACTGTTGTCAATACATTACACCGGTTACATTGTAAGTGGCATATATGTAACTTAATGTAAGCTATATTTTACTTGTACAACGTTTTCAGAAGCGTCTCCATTGTAACGGCACACCACCCAAACCAACTAGACCAAGACTGAGTGGTGTGTGTATTAATCCTACCATCCTTATTTTTTGTAAGTCTTTTCCATATGCTTACATGCGCTATATGTCAGTATAGAATATACTAACAAAACATCAACCAAAATTTCCAAAAATCAATGCATCAAAAGAGAATCAGGGATGTGATGATAGAATGTAAAAAGAAACATAGAACTGTCGTGAAGTTAAGAAAGTAATATCTGTTCGCGAAGGAAAGTGGCTAACGATAAAAAACATGTGAGTTAGTAAAACAAAAACAAAAATTGTTTGACTGGTCTGTTAGAGACCATCGGCTGAGATTTTTAACATGATAGTGTTTTTAGGCTGGGGGTCATTTCACAAAATGCGTGATACGTCATCGAAAAATGTGACGCTTCCACACTTTCGATTGCCCACAGTCTAGAAATCTTTTGTTTACAAAACATTATCATGCTTCGATGTTTCGGTTTCGTCGAAATTCTTTATGCGCGCGCGCGTGTGTTTAATTTACTGCGTTGGGAAAAAAATCAGAAAATTAGAAGAGTAATAAAAGAGAATGTTTAGTCTTAAAAGCCTAAACGTCATTGTATGGTGTGGCCACAACAAGCAGGAGGTTCATCAATACAGTTCATCAATAAGTTCACCGTCATCCTGAGACGATGAAAAAAACACGTTTGTACGAATAGAAAAAATAGCGCGACGGAACCTGGATAATGCTTGTGTTGTTTAACCGTTGCGTAACAAAAAAAAGTATTATTACAGCACATTTCCGCGTGCTTATGAGAAACATTTTACCCAGGGAAAAACGTTGTGAAAGAAGACATTAATCAAGGCCGCACACGTCTGCACGTGTGTGTGCACTGATGTATTTTTTTGTACAGCCAAACTGTGTAGTACGACATATGTTAGCTGTGTCTGTTACCTATAACATTCTAAGTGTGCCAGACAATATGCCTGTAATTTGTTTTCTTTCCCCGTGTCTGCCTATCTAATCGGTTCCAGCATACGTATCTTTGTTACTAGTACGCGCGCACTCATATACCTGCTCTATTCACTGAAATACACAGATCGTTGCTAAACAACAGAACTGACTGCAGTAGACGGTTAGCTTAGTAGTCACAACAGGAGTTGCAGATCAGATAAGGAGAGGCTTCACGTTGTACAACAACTAGTAGGCCTATTTGATTTGTTTTATCGACACTCCTCCAAACGATTTAAACTGCAATGCTCCTTGGGTCCTGCCTTACTAATTATTCCAAATGCTTAGACAAAACGCCCTTATCAATATTTTTCAGGCCAGTGACTATGGTTTTAGTATATGCTTTTGTACAACCGTATCGGTCTCAAGGCAACCGATTATTTTTATTTTTGTCGTCAATTGACATTAGATTTTATGAATTTGGATCTGGTTAATGTGTGTAATCATACAATAAGGATTTTTATATTTTACCTTTTTACATTAATATCTTTCTGATTATGGTTAACTAAATTGACAGTAAAACGTTGTTTTGTGTTTTAAATGAAAACTTTTTTCTTATTGGTTGCATTCATATTTATACGATGATAACTTGTCCTTCCAATATACAAAAGATTCAAGTTACATTCAGAATCTTGGGAAAAATTATGAAAAGAAAAAAATAAATTCATAAGCAGGGAATCTATTACATACGGTTTCATGTACAAAATTAAACAAGATGGAGGTGAGCAGGAAATTTTTAGTATAAGAATGGAAGTTGGTTACAAAATTCATTTATTTGGAGACCTAGAGTCATGAAGACATGATAGGGAAAATATTTGTCAGATGGGGATTGGCGTGGTTATTCTTGCTTAGAAAGGGAAGATTTTACTAATTGTTGGGAAATTATTGTAATGGGATTATCTTAGCAATGGTCAGCCGACGGCAAGCGACAGCACGTTCGTAACGTGTAAAGCTGTGATGATGAGGAGTAAAAACTAAACCTATATCTCGTTATGCAGCCGAACCTAAATACAAATAAAAAACCAATTCTAAATGATACCATAAATCTAATTCGCCTAATAGTACAATCTACGTTTAGGATTTTAGACCTACACCTACAAAAAGATATAAATTTAAATTTAAATCCAAACAAAAATGAGCGATTCACATTTTACCATTCTATAATATCTATTGTAATATTGTAGTTATAATGTTTCCGTTCTTAGTTTAATCCTGACGTAAACAAACCCAAGTGGCTCATCTAAAACGCTGTTGGCCAGGGGCGTTGACACTGTTGATACAGTAATGTGTTACGCGCGTGTGCAGAGCAGTCATGTGATTATTGTCTCACTCGTTGTCTTTAGTGTTACGGCGACAAGTGAATAATCGGCGGTGTTACGTTTAATAATCTTTGTGAATACATAGTAGAAATTTACCGCCGATGATTGAAAATATTGATTACGAGTTACCGTTTCAGGGTACGAGTGTAAAGCGTATGAGTGTCTCAATGCTGCGTACTTGATGTGTTTAGTGTAAGTTGGTGAAACGCCTTTAGTATTAGATGGTGAAAATTATATTACTTTTGATGAACTTAATGAAGCTCCAATCCTAAAAAAACTGTTATTAGAAATTAATAATGACCCCGATTTACCTCATATAGGATTTACCAGCCTCCGCTGACTTTTGAAATCTATGGGCTTTAAATTTATTAAAAAAAATAATTAATAAAATTTCTGTAATTTTGGATAGACACGGATCACAAAGGACACACGACTAGTAAAGTATGGAGTTATTCCACAATAAAAACATCACGATAGGCTTTTCTGTCAGGTCTGTCAACTGAAATAAATCCATACATAACAAAGGGGAGCGTCTTATCTTCACATCGGTAACGAACATAGGTTTTTAAATAAATAATTACCTTATTTTATCCACTAAGTGAAGATCACTTAGTGGATAAAATAAGGTAATTATTTATTTAATCATATACAGTGATCTGGAGACCATACAGTAACTATGTATAAGTTTTTAGATGGGGGCTTGCTATTGTTCGAGTCTAAAAAAAGTGGGGATTATCATACTGAAATGAATGTTGATGTCTAAAAAAATGGTTTGAAAAGATTGTTACATTATTACCAAACAGTAGTGTAATAATCATGGATAATGCCTCATATCATTCCGGGATGACTGAACGTATTCCGAATTGTACATGGCGGAAAGCTGATATTATCGCATGGCGAAACTTAAAAAAAATATACGTTTCGAAGAAAGATGCGTCAAAACTGAACTTTTAGAGATACTAAAACAATATGAACATACATTTAAAAAGTTTTTAGTGAATGATATTGCCGAAAAATCTGAGCAAGCCGTCTTAAGACTTCCTCCTTATCACTGTATTCTGAATCCCGTTGAATTAATATGGAGCTAGTTGAAAGGATATGTTACCCATCACAACACAACATATAAGCTGCATGACGTAAAACAACTGATAGAGAAGGCGGTAAAAGTAAAACGGCGGACAAGTGTGTAACCCTTTTTTTATTTGTGTGGGAGTTTTATAATTTTTTTTTTAACAAGTGAGATAACCTTTATTATTTCGTAAATTCATCTTATAATTTTTGGAATATTCACAATTTATAGATAACAACCTTTATGGGACGATAACACATAATTCAACATACACCGTAGGCCTACATGTAAATCACAGACACAATTATAAGTTTAAAAACCTTGTGAACAGCCTGTATAATTTTATCAAAACACAATTTATAATTTTCAAATACATGTAAACAGCCTGAATAATTTTATCTAAAATACAACTTTTAAATTTAAAATCTCTGTAAACAGCCTGTATAGTTTTATCAAAAATACAATTTATAAATTTAAAGACAATAACCTGGATTGGCCATAATAACATGAAAATACAGATTACAAATTTAAAATGCCAGTAAACAGCCTATATAGTTTTATGAAAAGTACAATTTATAAAGTTAAAGAAAATAATCTGGATTGGCCATAATAACAAGAAAATACAAATTACAAATTTAAAATGCCAGTAAAAAGCCTGTATAGTTTTATGAAAAGTACAATTTATAAAGTTAAAGAAAATAATCTGGATTGGCCATAATAACAAGAAAATACAAATTACAAATTTAAAATGCCAGTAAACAGCCTGTATAGTTTCATGAAAAGTACAATTTATAAAGTTAAAGAAAATAATCTGGATTGGCCATAATAGCAAGAAAATACAAATTACAAATTTAAAATGCCAGTAAACAGCCTGTATAGTTTTATGAAAAGTACAATTTATAAAGTTAAAGAAAATAATCTGGATTGGCCATAATAACACAAGAAAATACAAATTACAAATTTAAAATGCCAGTACACAGCCTGTATAGTTTTATGAAAAGTACAATTTATAAAGTTAAAGAAAATAATCTGGATTGGCCCGGCCGCTGACACGTCCCATACGGCATCCGAAAAAGCAAATAACCATTACAAAATTTTAGGAAAAACTCCCCCCCCCAAAGGCAGACAGGGTAGTAGAAAGCTGGACAAGAGCCAGACCCGACATAAGGTAACATGTCCGGGAGCTTGCATAGATTTGCACAAACAGGTGACTACCCTTGGTTTTAATGTGTAAACTGGCCTAATGCAGATTTAGGAAAACTCCCAACCCTTCTATGAAATATGAAAATGATTATGTGCAAAAAACCCGTGATTATAATAGATGCTAGACCAGCCGGTCCAGATCTGCATGTTACATACTGCACCTACCTACTTAACTAACATACCAGTCCCCCCCAAACTTCTACAAACCCATTCAGTATCAAGGTTAAAAAAGTAAAGCATAAAAATTAATGAGCGCTGGGCACATGCCAGCGAACGGGGAACGGGCGTACAATTGTTCTCGAGACTAATTACACATCGGGGCGATGTTACATGAAAAATTATGTCCAGCAGGGCACGCGCACAATTAAAACGGTTTTATGCTGTAGAGAGTCAATTTAAGTGGAACTTGAGTTTTTTTATAGATGGTTAACGCACGATACCAGTTGTTTTATATAGAGGCCAAATTTAGGTAAGTATTGGATTAATATCACCTCGTTTTGTCCAGATGATTCCCAGGTGGTCTGTGCCTTGTTGGACTGTCAGTCGGTCTGGCTGAGAGGGTGTTTACAGTGGCATGCTTACGGTTCTTTCTCCTCCGGCAGGCGAGACAAAAGTCTGTGTTGGTGTGGTCCGTTCAGGACATGGTGGAGGATGGAAATTCCACCAGGCTTGGATCAAATCTCCGTCTGTCTCGGGAGCCCTAGGCATGAATAATAATTAATTCGCTGACAAACCACTTATTCCCGAACATAACACACACATGTACCACTGCCTAACCTTGTATAGACAAAATCAAACAGGAATCAAACACTTGCCACCCCTGACCAATTCCACTATATTCTTTATAAATAGGTGTAACCTTTTCTCATTTTTTTAAAAATTAATATCTCACACACAAGGCCTCAATGCCACATAATTCGGTTCAATTTATAACGCATACCTACATGCGTATGTAAGTTTAGCGTACTTCAACATGTTATAAGTTAATAATGGCCACGTGATCTCACAATCGCTACATCACAGTTTCCCAGAATTACATAACTTTACACCCCTTTTGAAATGGGCAATTACTATTTACTAAATACATATGTATAAGGCTGTTTCAGTGGTTAAATAAATCAAAATATATGACAGTGAATATACTTTAGGTCACCACGCACGAGACATGCATATCAGACATTATCCGTTCACATCTAAGCCAATTATTGTTTAAATTAGAACTTTTTACAAGCAAATGAATAATATATATTTATATTTTACTTACCGGAGGTCTGTAAGAGTCTACCTATGCATGATAGGAAGACAAAATACAAAATTAACCAAACTCAATCTGCCGAAGGGATAGGCTGTTCACGGAGCAGTTGACGAGACTCGACTGAACAAACTTGCCAACAGGTGCTTTAAGTCGGGAAACACAATTACCCGCTTTCGCTAACAGATGGCGCCGGCGTGCAGAAACGCCGAAACACGGCGCAGCTGACAACGTGCAATAATAAAATAGCAATTTACACTTATAAATATATTTTTATACAGTCGCCCGGTTTCATTGAGAAACCGCGGCACACCCCCACCCCAAAAAGGCAACACTTGCCAACCACTTGAAACTGGGTACCCTGCATAGTACCCCCCCCATCTTCTAAACCACAAAGCTTCTCCGGGGAATCTCAAGAAAACTCGCACTTAGGAGAACAGAGGCTCAGAAGGAAAACGAAAGAGATGGAAAGAAGAAGTGTAGTGGGTATACTTGTGTGCATGTAAATATTTGTGTAAGTGTGCGGGCACTGCATGCTGACTTGATCAGGGTCAACATACAGCAAGAAGGGACAGAAGAAGAAAAGAAGAAAGAGATGTTCGGGACGACACTCTGAGTTCCGACCTCCTAAGGCCTCCAAACCCACAAACTGAGACCCCAAAGTCAACTACTACTAGGACCTATGACATTTCCATCCCCCCTCCCAGGACTGAAAAACTCTCAACAATGATCATCCCCACGCAACCCTCTCCGCCAAGCCAACCTCACGGGACCGCCCCTACACGTCACCCTTACTAGTGACCACCACCTACTCCTACTGCTGCCACCCACATACACGTCACGTCAGATACGCATACGATATGTGAGCGACCACCTTCTCACTCTACAACTGTCCACCACGTGGACCAACCACTCACACACCACTCACATATGCGTCACGTCAGATACGCATACGATATGTGAGTGACCACGCACACACCACTCACACATACTGGGGTCTACTGAATGATAGTTCGTGCTTGTGTTGGTGGGGTATTCCTGGCTCTGAAAACATTGTTCAGACTTTCAGAAGACGAATTTAGTTGTAAATTTCTGTGCGTATTAGATTGAGCGTTTGTACATTATATGTCAGTATAACTTATTGAATATTTTGTTAAAGTGTGTTTTTTTATTCGCACTACAAAAAATACCTTTTGAGAGACAGTCAAGTAACACCGAAACTGTGTTAAACGTTTATTTTAAATGTGTAGTATTACAGTGATGGGTGCAGTGTAATGGCATACGTCAACACACTCCTTGTTCGGTGGCAAAGGTGAACTGCTGATAGTAGTGAGCTGTAGCTTGTGTAGAACATTCTGGAACGTCTCAGATAGAATAAAAGCGTCATATAGTCATTAACGTCGTTAACCTGATTGCTCATTATAATATGAGTCGACGACAAATGCCAGTTTTTACTTCTGTTTTAGCCTCATATTTGTTCGGTATATTTAGTGCCAAGTAGTTTACTATT
This sequence comes from Magicicada septendecula, assembly GCA_034769895.1. NCBI lineage: Eukaryota > Metazoa > Arthropoda > Insecta > Hemiptera > Cicadidae > Magicicada > Magicicada septendecula. The sequence continues at coordinate 248,780,621 of CM068375.1, forward strand.
ATTTGTTTTCATCTAAATATTAATAAAGGTAATTTAATTTTAACTGTTGTTACTGGGAGTCTTAACTAGTATATTATTACTGATAATTATAATTTACATGTATACTGTTTAATACATTTCATACAAGTTAAGTTACAATCTCTGGCGTTAAATTTGTTTCCACAGCACTAGTTTCGCTACTAACGCAACAAATAAATGACATAAATAAAAATTTATTTTCTTAAATACAATCGTAAATCATTCCACCCTAGTATAATGTTTTATAACATCTATATTTTGTTATTCAGCACTCGGCTATAATTTGTACCTCACCAGAAACATAATACAATGTATTACATGTTGTCATGTAAATCAAACTATTTTTTATTGTCTACGGTAAAAAAGTGGAAGTAACCTTTAGTCAGATAGAGAAGTTTATTGACAGACTAACGTTCTTTGAAAATATTCTTTGTGATATAACAAAATAATTACTACTGTAGCACAACGAAGTTTTTACCTTATTCTACAAATTAAGATCATATAGGGAAAGAAGGGAAGAAGTCATCTGGAAGGAATAATATCAACTTAAATAAAAGTAGCAGAGAAAAGTAATTACAATCATCAACAAAAGGACTTAACAGAACTAAACAAATGGATTCAAAGAATTCACATATAGTCAATTTATAGCCAAAAAGTGTTAAAAAACAAATAGTATGAATATCATATCAATAAAATAATTAGTAGACCCAGTAAGATACAGAGCAGTGAGGAGTAACAGCCCAGGACAAATAAATTAACATGACAATTTTCAAGATATGTAGTAATAAGGAATAATAGCCTAGAACAAACAAATAAAAAGGACAAATCTCAAGATGGAGTAGTGAGGAGTCACAGCCCAGTACAAATAAATTGAAAGGGAAACAATATCAAAATACCCAAAAACCTATTGTAAAGACAGAAACCTCTATAGCAGCAAATAAATAATTAAAAAATAAATTAAACTATATCAGCTATACCAAATTAAATGAAACAACTAGCCCAAAAAAGAGAATCCAATACAAATAATGAGAAATAATGTAAGATTAATTATAATTAAAATAAATGTGATTAAGGGGAACACCCCAAACCAGTTTTAAAAAGGACAACAAAAAGACAATTATTAATAAAGTTTTAATGTGTTTATTTATATAATTATTTTGTGTTATTATTTTTGTGTATACTAGGAAATACTAGATGTTAGTATATAAGAATTTATTGTATTTGAACCATGTTAATTAATGTTGTATTTTTGTTACGTAAGGAAAGGCAAAATAATAATTCTAACGATCCATAAATAGTACATCAAAAAATATAAAACTAATAAGATGAATTCATAATAACATTGCTAGTAAAATTGAAAATTGGTGACCAAGACAAATTCAACTTTGACCATATAAACAAAATCAGAGAATATAAATTTATAGAACCTAGATTAAATTGAAATAAATTATCATCTTCAGAATACAAATATTTTATCCTAATGATAACAACGACATATAATAGTGATTAAAGGAATCAACATGTAAAATTGACTTAAATGGTGATTGTACAAGAGAATGCCCAACAGCAGTAAGCAAGCACTAGTAAAATGCAAATATCTTGTTACATGTTTAAAATAATAGCCAGACATAAAAGGTAAATTACAAGGGTTTAATTAGTAATCAAGTGTGAGTAAAATTGTAACATAAAACATATTGGAAACCATTTAATAGTTATTTATGTGAATCAAAATAAGGCCTGTAGATAAATTTCAAAGAATTGTAATTCTGAAGCTTAATTCAAACCAAAACAGGTCAAATTTAGTATTAACTTGTGTAAAATAAAAGCAGGAATATTGTTCTATAATTAGAATTACATAAAAGTACTAAACAAATAATTTATAGCCAATTAAATATAAAATATGACATTTTTTTTCAATAAGATTTAATTATTTGATAGGAACAGCTGATCCATGAACAATGTGAAATGATGCCAAAATCTTATAGAATTTTATATATGAAGGAACAAATATCAGTGAGTTGATTGTTAAAAGCCAAACAGGACAGACGTGTCAGAATACATTCCAGAGAATTATGAACGGAATTTTTCAACGCAAACCAAGATATTTGGTGAAGTTATAAAAGACTATAAAATAAAGTGACGAATACTATAATAACGGTCATTGAGACCTTAAACTAAATTAAACACCATTAAGTAGAGCTGTCACTACGTATAGACCCGACTGAAGAACGAAATTAAACTCAGATAACCAGAACACGAGTGAAGGGAACCATTTGACACAACACAACTGTTACCGAACAAAATCCAGTGGATGAACACAACTACACACTACAACTGGTGGATATTCCAATAACAACTTCACTGAAGAGGGATTAACCAAAGGAGACGTTTATTTGAAGTAAAATCTTGTAGCTGAGTTAACATCGCAGAACAACCTACGGAGACGGCCATTTTGGTGATTCGCACAGACTGTCGGGAGCAGTACGAGTGACGTCGAAGCAAACATCGGTATCGTAATATTAAAATTTTCTATACATTATACTTTAACATTTTGTCTATTTAATGAATAAGTTTTTTTATAATTTGTAAGTATTGAATTCTCTTGCCTTTCCTGACTATTTCTACAGTTAAAAGAAACCTTATACTATATTAATTGAATTGAATATTAATTTATATGTAATAATCGAACTGGAACTTAATCTCGAAAAAGACTCGAGCCAGTCGCGGCAATTCAAACCATTACTTTGAACCTAATAAACTTAATTATTGTTTAAACGTTGTTTTATTGATTATTTGAGTCATAAATTAAATTACATTAATTATTAAATGTTAAAGTGAACTTCTGAAGGAAAGGAACGAGCAGAAGAAGAAGTACAGATACTGAATCGTCCGCTACATGCAATCGGTTTGGCCACGATAATCCATTTAACGTGAAGAAACAAATAATTCTTCATCAGAGCTAACACAGTTATTACTCAGTATTTTTTATTAATTGAATTAAAACAATTAAAAACAATTAAACCAATTAAGAAAATTAAATTAATTATTTATACTCAATAAAAAATAATAATAAATCAATAATAAAAAATTTTATTAACCGATTATTATTTGTAATTAAATTTGTTTTATTACACTATGCACATAATAATAATTAGATATGTTTATACAGAGTTGTGCAATTTATTAGACTCATCGCCAGTTTTGTAGTTTTCATACAAACTTTGTCACAATAATAGAAATAAGACTGGTTTGCAAGCCTGCAATGGTTTTTCACACATAGCCTATGAACACCTGTCTTTTGTTTTTAAATTCAGTTGGGAAATTTGTTTTTCAAGTACTCCCTCGAAGGTGCCAGCTGACATAACCTTTTACATCACTGTCTTGTTTATTGTCCTGATGCACAGAACCTGACTCAAGAATTTCCTTTTATTTCAATTTATGTCCCAAACTTTCGTTTGTTCTCTAAAAGCAAAGTAATTTATCATTACCTGAACCCCTCTAAACCTATTTTACACGTTAATTAATAACGTCGTTTAACTACTACAACTAAGAAAAACACTTGGACAAAAAGCACATTATTTAGTAAGAGTTTCACGTACTATGTACCTTAACGTTGTGCCCTGAGGTGGGCAATTGTGTACTACAATTACGGCGTACATGACTAATTGCTGTGTCAGGTTTCTTCTCCCCTTACTAACCAAGAAACAAAAGAAAGTACAGAGAAAAGACAGCTCTATCAAACAACTCTATTATTAGAGCTGCATTTAACGTTATGACAGATGGGTGGCCTGTGGTCTCCTCTTGTGCTCTGTTCCACAATCCTGTAATTAAAAAGATCCTGTTTTCCTTTGTGTTGTTGAAGTAGTGAGTTCATAAAACTTCGTCGGAGAAATAAATAACAACATTAATTTACGTCTCAAATTTTTATTATATTTACTTTTATCTTTATTATTATTATCAATGGGAAAATTGTTTCAATTGAACATGAAGGGTACTTTATACTTTGTAAATATATAAGTTATAAAAAACATTTATACCTGAAGACATAATTTAAAACTCTACAGTATTCACACGAAGTACAATGTTTGTGTGAAGTTACTTTTAAACACAATAATAATAATAATAAAAATAATAATAGTAATAGTAAATTATAAGTAATAAATATTAATAATAAATTATTATTATAAATTATAAATAATAAATGGTAATAAATTATTATTATTATTATTATTATTATGGTAAGTTTAGCGAGGATCGGTCCATGAGTACAACACAAATTGTTAAATTTATGTGATGGATGTTTCGACAATATTTATTGTCATCATCAGGTCCTATGTAAGGATACAAGAGAAAATGGTGCGTTTTTTTCATCCCCAGACTGACTCAGCCTGTAGCAATGAGTTCACCTTCCTAGTCCTGCAATGCATCCTGCTATAATAATAAGCGACTGAAGGGTACTGTGCCCTTCACTCTGTTTTTGTATGCTGCACTGCACCAGTTGCCATTGTACGCTGATAACGTAAGCAAATGTTACTGTAATTAATATTCTACTTAACGCTTTGTCGGTGTCTTATTCAGAATATTACAGCATTATATGAACAATTAAAACCCGTGTTATTGAGTTGATCTTTTTTTGTTCATCCGATCTGTAGTCAATCTCTAAGCAATTAATTGTGACTAACAACAAAACAGCAAGTTGGCTTACATAAGAATACAATAAAGGAAAATAATGCAAGTTATGTGAACTTCCACAAGATAACGAAAACTGAGCGGAGCGATAAAATGACCTGTTTGTCTTAAACGGGTAAAGGAGAGATATAACATTATAATGTAGAATATAGGAGAGAAAGCTGTGTGCTAAGAAAAACTGTATGCCAAAGGTTTTTCCCAATTATGTTGTACGTTTTGTTTTTTTCTATAATCTCTAATCTATAAGGAGTTATTAAGTTTTTTATAAATGTTAGAAAAGTATTCCTGATCAAATCCAATTTTTAATATAGCCGGCAAAAAATTGTAATAATATCCATTAAAATAATACAAATGAAAATAATTTTAGGTATTTACCAAATTTATGCAAACTAGAATTTAAATTGTTATTTATCAGTTACTTCGTGTGCCATTTAGGAACCTTCTTACTTTGATCAAGGTATAAAACTTCTGTAGATAGTGGGATATTTGTAGGACCATGATAATGCAGATACTTTCAAGCAAGATGATTGAGAACATTTGCAGAGAGTGGGAAGTTTATGGTAATGCACCAAGGTACAGTAGCTAAAATGAAAGGTAGTCATATGTATGTTAATTGTACTAACAATTGTCTATTCTATAATTTAACATGAAGAAAATAATTGCAATTTTTAAACTATTATGAAAAGTTGCACAAATTTGCATATGTACGTATAGGTAAAAATATAAAACAATTGTAGGTTATATGTACGTATTGTGGCTACTTCATAGATTTCGGACATTGTGTGAACGCGACACGATGGAATTGATTAAATGTGGTGTTATAGAATAAAGTGAGTTATTGTTCTCAAGAGATACTACCGGTACTCCAATGTCGTATGTCAAAATGATAGATTATTTCAATGAATCCCGAGGGTGGTGAAAAATGATTCGGTTCTCTGATAATATTGAACGTTATACTTGAGTGTACACGGCGAACAGTAGATTTTTATTTTCGTTATTGTTTAAATATGAATAGAATGACATAATTTTTTCAATGCATTACTACTTAGGGCTTAGAAAAGTCATTTTCATTGTCGGAGAGTGCATGGACCACACATCATTCCTGGGTACCTATGCCAGACCACACCACCTTTCGGCCCCCCTTCGCCGTTCTAAACCTCTTCTTCTTATTAGACAAACATATTTATTACTTGTGTGCCTAAATGTATTTTCCGTAAACAGCCTAATAATAAAAATGTTAAATAGGTTAAAAATATTTTTATTAGATAAACAATTTTAGAAGTATAGCTTTAAGTAAAACAGAATTAACAAACTATTTAGAGTACTTAAAATCTACAACGCTTTAAATTTTAAGTTCCCTATTAAATCAAATAATTAACTCATTTTTTACCTGAATCATCTACTAAAATTAACTTTTATGAGATTAAAATTAAACACAATCTATGTTTATCAATACATAAGTGATAGGCTTAATATTGTTATAAAAAAAACAAAAAAACAATAATATATCTAAGATTATAACCAATCATAAGTGAAAGAGAGAGGCCTGCTTCTAAAGTGGCGTAATTAGTGCAAAGGTTTTTTTTCCTTGCTTTCAGCTGAGCAAACTGGGTCAATAACATCTGAAAAATTAATACTGTCAAAAGACCTGAAGGAATTACAAGGAACTACAGACCTGATACGTATGTGGTTTACAGTAGCTCTACCCCTTCCATACGGTTCTCCACTTCACTTACAAGTCGGCTGCCAATAAACGGGGAGGTGACAAACCCTTGGTTCCTCTAAATACTATTGTCATTCAGACTTTAGGAAAGGAGGTGATCGCCCTTAGACACACCGTAATGAAGAACATCACAAACAATAATCCTCGTTTGAGGCCACACGAATAAGTTGATTCTTATCGGTCCTACCTTTGACAAATGAGTTGTGTTGGATGTTTTGGGAGACAACATGATCTCCTATGTTCTTACAGGGCAGGTTGTTCGCTTGGCCTTCGGTCTTCAAACCGCTGTTGGGACCAAATTTGGTTTTGTTATTATGGGCTCTGTCCCCACCTCCTCTGTTGCTCTCTGGTATGTGAAAATTAACTTACGTCAATACATCCGATGCAGTTTTTGGTGATAAAAGCTTCATGCAGCGTTCTATCAGGTTCCAATGGCTGCTTGTGTAGCGTTGACAGTATCGTTGCTCCTCCTCAAGATGATGATCCTTTAGTGTTGTGCAAAAGGGTCTGGAAGGCCAAAAAACTACCTGCTTATCCAGCTCCGAGACGTCTATATGAGGTTTTCTGAGGATTTATACAATCAGACTACCTCACGATTCTTAGAGTCGGTATATTGTTAGATATCCCTTTATTCTCTATCCTCCCGTGATTTTCCAGGGCTGGTATAACAGTTCTCTTCATCGTTTCCTTACTTTGGAGTACAGATCTGCCTGGTACTCCAAGTTTAAACATTTTGTCATTAGATTCATAGAGGATAATGTTGTTCTGGCACGTGGTGCCTGCTACTGTCCCAACATTTCCACTGTGTTTATTCCGAATATTAATGTTGTTAAGGACAAAGGTGATTCACAGAAGTCTCAAGTTTTCTTCAGTACCAACACCCTGACCAGCAGTAGTGTGGTTTTGATAGATTTGTTGCTGACGGGTCCTAAAGTTCAGACTTTGGTCTCCAATCTTCACCTTGTTTCGATATAACCAACTGCGGGATCTCCTTTTATCAGCAGGTTTGTTTTGGAGAAGTGGGCTGGCAGCTGCATTGTACTGATGAAGGGTCTCCTACCGGCTTATGTCGACAATCTGGTGCCTCTCTCTAATGTCTGGAGATTTTTGAGGCCAAGAGTGTAGGGCAGTGTCTCGGGGTTCCGTGCGTCCTATCCAGCGTTGAGGTAGTGTGTCACTCAGGAATTGCCATACGTTGTTGTGCCAGCGTGGCGGAATATGGAATGATCAGAGTCCTCATGATGTTGTGGAAAAAGCCATGTCTGCAGCATTTCAAGATAACTCAGTCCCGTCACTGTGATTTCCTCAAAAAAGAATTGGCCATAAATCTTTGTTTGAGAAATTGCACAAAAAAGTACACTTTTGGTGAATCTCGCTCATGCTCTACGATTTCATGAGGATTCTGGAGTCTCCATATGCGCTCGTTATGACAGTTAACTTTGCCGCTAACATGAAACGTAGCTTCATCACTAAAAATCTACCGCGGTAAAAATCTTTCGTCTTCCATGTCCGTTAAGAGATCACTACAACACTCAACACGTTTCCTTTTATTACCAACACGAAGATCTAGCACTAGTTGTAATCGGTATGGTTTATAGATCAAACAAACGTCGCCTTAACACACGCCAGACAGTCGTAGGAGGAAATGTAAGTTCTCTGCTGGTATGTCGAATAGACTTTCCTGGACTTCGCTCGAACGCTTGTTGAGTCCTTTGCACATTTTTATCAGAAGTGCGAGGGCGACCTGAAGTCTTACCCTTGCACAAACATATTGTTTCTTTGAACTTTTGATACCAAAGACGAATGTTCTTTGACGAAGGCGGGTCAGTCCCAAAACGCTTACGTAAAGGATTAGTAATCAAAGACTCAGTCTTGCTAAACTCCAGAACCCAAAACGCTTTTTGTTGAGTGGACGCCATCTTGCAACAGACTGAGCTTATGGAAAGGTTCAACTCGAGAAGTGGCCTCTATCGGCGATTCCCAAAAATTGTGGGCACGCCCATTCGAGCAACACACCATTCATTCACGGAATGTCCGTGGTTCCATGAATATAACTATTTAAAATTGGTCCATTCTTTTTGGAACACTCTGTAATTTACAAATTTAATATTAATATTTACATGATTTAAATACAAGAGGAGGGAAATAACGAAGGTAGAGTAAATACGAGGGAATAATGACAGGACAGGCTGAAATGATAGGAGAATAGCTGTAACAATGGAAATATTGAATTGGAAAAGAAATGTCGTTCAGAATGAACTTGAGCTTGACAAAGAAACTGATAAAGTCGTTTGCATGGAGTATTTTACTTTATGAGTATAAGATATGAACAATATAGAATACACGATTAGGCCACTGGAAATTTTGGATGAATAAAATAACTAATGAAGAATAAGTAAGGAGGGTAGAATGCTTCTGAGAGTTACAAGGATGAGAATTTAAAACTAAAATTGGGCATCTTGTGTGGATAAATAGACTATTAACAACGGCTTATGAATGAAAAACAGTAGAAGCAGTCAAGAAGAAAGGTACTAGAATATTGAAACTTTCTGACGCAGGGAATTTAAACAGATGGTGAAGTAAGGAAACAAATAATAGACTCATTAACTCTCGGACTAAGTCTGCATTCAAGAAGAAGAACAAGATGATAAAGAGACAATGATACTTTGGAGAGGCAATGACTTGTGTGTGTGGGCGTGGCACTTCAGTGCAATGTTGCACCCGGATTCGCACCAGAGTCGACCAGCGCTGAAATTACATGAGTGAGAAATGTGGAGTGGCAGTCACAGAGAACTGAAGCTAAAGTAAATATATATATAGTAACAAGTTGATATCGAGTTTTGGTCTAATAAAAATGCAGGTTTGCTGCAAAGTTTCCAGATTTATTTTATCTCATATTCATGCCTACAGTATAAAATATAAAGTAATATAATTGTAATGAGAGTTAATTATGATATATAAGTTGTATGGTATTAACAGTGGCGTTGTTTTGTATAGAATAACTAATAGATAGTATGATATATATATATATATATATATATATATATATATTGTAAAAACGAAGTTTCGTGTGTATAAAAATATAATGTTTAACGTTTGTGTAGTTTGTTGATTTGTTATCGAAAAATTCGAATAGTTCGCCGTCTGGCTTGTGACTGATTCTCGTGTGAGTGGGGGAATACGTGTTGCCAACTTGAATTAGTGTTGGTTATGTCGACCCACTGCTAGCAAACAAAACATACATAATATATCCTACAAATAAATACTGGACAGTTTGTTATCAGTATGCAATTTTTTATTATACTTTCGCTTGTTAATTATAGTTAAAGCTTCATGAAAATAATGGCTGTTATAATAAAAGTTTTAGCCTCGGCAATATAATCTCTCACTCAGCGTAACGCTGGGTTGGCAGTGCAATGTTTACAATTGACTCTGGTTATTAATTCACAAAATAAATCTGCCAAATGGGTTCTTTTAAGTACGAAACAGAGGTTTACATAACAAGATAACAAAATTAGAACATATAATTAAAAGTCTGTGACCATTAAAATTATGCAAGGTTTGTTATAAATTGAATATTGTGGTGTTGAAGTGTGACAGTGTCTATGTGTAACATAGGTTATCATGTGTTCATTCAATGTTTACAAAGTTATTTCTTTGGTTTATTAATCCTTGAAAATATTCAGTTATAGTGAGAGTTTTATTTTATAGTTAAAAATTTTGGAAAGAGAATTTGTTTTATAATAATAATCAAATAACTTCAGCAATACTCAACGTTAGTAGTTATGATGAGCATAGTCATTCGTCCATATGAAGTAATGTGTCAATGTAGATTCTTCCTACTTCTGATCTTGGGCTCAAAATTGGGTTCTCATCTTCTTCAGATTGGATTACTAGTATTCTCCGGTCATCTGGATTAATTTCGGCTGGTCCTTGGTAGATATTGGTTGTAAAGGCCTCTCATCTGATATACTGCTATTCCTTCTCCAAATTATGGGCACTAATAGGTTTTCTCTAATGAAAATTTGGGCCCTTCATCGCGTGGCGTCTCTTCAGTTTGGCGTCACTACATAAAGTCATTGTTCCTAACTGAATTTTGTTAATATTCGGTTGTTGTCATGGTTACTCAAAGTTTTTTGATTGGCTGAAATTGGTTAATTATTATTTGAATTTGTATTCAAACTGGTTACAGATCTTCTAAATGTAATTAATCTTCAGTACTCCCTTTTTAGTAGTAAATATTATCACCACTGTTCATATTTTTGCTCAAGGATTAATTTGACTTCCAATATTATAGTGTTCACTTAGGTATCAACATTTTGACAGTTTTGTGAATCTTATTTAATTATACTGTTTTATCAATTTACATTATTATCATAATATTTATGCCTTATAATGATTGTCTATTTGTATTTCATAGTTTATGTGGTTTAGTCTTCCTAATGTCAGTGTTTAATTCTATAAATTGAAGTTTTTTGGTAGTTGACAGTTGGGAATTTGCATAGGCTTAAACAGCAATTGACTATTTTCCTTGTAATGGGTTATGATTGTTTGAATACAAGATTTTGTTTATTTATTCAATGTTTAAGTCGGTTCTTATAATTGCGTATAATTTTATTGTTTCCCTATATTAACTTGTCTACTGTGATACTTCATTTTTGGTGTCATTGTATTTGAATGTATAGTTTGTTTCTTGTTTACTGGTGTCTGTTGGTTTTTAAATCTTATTTCTTATAACATATGGCATAACATCTAATGATTTTAACTATTCTCATAACCATAATTCTTATCATTTAAACATCATTATTGGAACATAAACCTTAGTCATTAAAACACAATTCTTATCCATTTAAACATAATTATTTGAAACATATTATTCACTCATACTCTTCATACTCTTTGATAAATTATAATTATTACTTGACATAAAAAATAAAGACGTAACATGGATTAATTATTAATACAATGGTATATTGTTATGACTAACTCCAAATGACATTAAGCCATAACTGACTTTTCAACAACTGTTTATTATCTAACGTTAATATCTTGTTTTTATTATTATCAGTTTGTCATTAAAAATATTCTCTAATGTATCCTTTTAAATTAATTATTGGATTCTTATTTCTGTGAATAACATCATATATCTTGGTGTATTAACACACTGATAGTCATTCGTTTTTGAATACATGATTAACACTACTAATTAACAATTTATTCCCTAATATTAAGACTTGCAAACCAAAATGTGGCAAGTAGTAAGTACTACTATATCTAAAATCTACTTATTATCTAGTCTGTTACACTTTGCTTCATTTGGTTATTAATACACTTGTGTTCACTGGATAATTGCTATTAAGTGTCACAGTCCTTTCTGTGACTAGCCATTCATTATCAGCCTTCACTTATTATTTTACCACTCACTGATGGTCTTCGATCACTCTTAACTCTTTACTAATGGTTTTAACACTGATTATTTGGTGTCAATCCTTATCAATAGGGTTCTATTTAATTTGGGGTTTTCACACTATCACTTTGCACTTTATATGTTTAATTTAAGTGTTACTAGTGGGTATTACCTAACTTTAAATTCTCTTTCTCACTCTACTATGTTCACTATTTCTCTAACTCTCTACCTCTCACTTTACAAGGTTTAATTATAATATTAACAAGTTCATGTTGGTTTATGTATCACAAATATGTTAGTATTGTGCTAATGTGATTTGTCATAGTTTACTCTATCTGTTTGGGGTTTACTGTGCCCTTCTATATTTTAAGTACTTAATAATTAGTACCTTTAGTTTGTCTGTCCTTACAATTATTAATATGATATACAATTTTCTTTGGTTTAATACAAGTTTGGTGTTCTTTCTTAGTTCATTTTCTTTTGTCATACATTATCCGTCACTTCCTTAGTGTTGTGGCTGATTATTTCACTATACTTATAGGTTAATTGTCTTTTAGTCACTTATCTTCTTATTTACACTTATTGGTGCGATGGCTATTTCTACTCTATTTGTAGTTGTCATCATCAGGTTGTTCTTGGTCCTTTGGGGACCAACTCTCTCACTTACCATCTATTGGGCTATTCGGGTTAAATCGTCTTGTTTCAGTATTTACCATTTTGACTTGTTTGTTTGTTACTACTAAGAACTAATATAAGTTACTGTTCTGATATGTCTGATCGTTTTATTATTCATCTATATATATACTTGACGTTAATAAATGTGAAAAGTTTGACAGAAATCTTCGAAGAAGAAAAACAACAGATAACGGATTACAAGAAGTTGCCAACTGCGTCTGTTGATATTAATATTGTTTTCGCAGCTGTCTCAAAGTTCTTTAAATTAGATAAATTTAACAGACTGTCGGGTGATACATCCTTGAAAATTAAAGTACTTTGACAGACTTGACCTCCAATGGAAACTGCTTAATTATTGTTGCAATGTTTCGTCAGCTGTATTTACATTACCCAGCTGATAATACCGTTTATTGTAAAGTAACAAATAAATATTACAGTAACAGTGTCTTGTTTTCAGATAACAACAACAACAACAACAACAACAACAACAACAACAACAACAATAATAATAATAACCATTATCAACATCATGGTAAATACATCATCATTAATATTAGCTTTCCTACCTGCTGTGTGTGTATGTGAGCTCGCGCGAGTGAATACAACATAGGTTTTTGAAAGTCTGCTTGTTTGTGTTGACACTAAGTTTTATAAAATCACCTGTAATCTCCTCCAGCACCACATTATGAAAGGCCTCCACCAATAATTCATTTCTCATTTTCCATAGTTAAACTATAAACAGATACACCTCACAAAAAGATTTTGTGGGACAGTTTTCACTTTTTCAAATTCAACGTAAGTATATGGAATTAAAAAAAGCAGAAAGAGAGAGAGTTTAGGAACTCGTAGCGGGGTTTTCACGCTTTTCCAGCCATTGACAGCTCAGTCGGCAGCCCCAGACTTCTGTTTTGTTAACTGCCGTCTTTGACGAACATATCTCAATTATGTCTGTAATTTTTCTGTATTAAATTTATTTTATTATTTTTGTCCGAGCCCATAAAGTTGCGCAGTTGCGCATACGTGCAAGCGCACGAATACACACCGCAACACACGCGCGCGCGCACACACACACACGCACACACACACACACGCACACACATTAAAATGATGAAAATAATCGAGTGTAAAGACATTAGGAAATAGAGAATTATGTATGACTGACTTTTAGCCCTTGAAACTGTGAACTATTACATTTGGTGCTCATTGCCAGTTCATATGTAACGCCACCATATGTAAGTTGCCTTACTGAAACTCTGCTTAAAACATAATTATTCAATATTCAGTTATTTACTTGCAAATCGGGCTTTACAACTGCTATATCCGCTTGTTCGTTTTCCTTGGTAATAAACCTCGTGGGTCTCTACTTTAAAATTATTTTCTCATTTATTCTTTGTGAGTAACCAAGCCACCCCATTCTGTGTACGTCCGTAAATCGCAATTTGTATGGAAAGTATGTTAGTCGATTTAACTGACTCTAGTGTTTGAAACGTGAAAAGGAAATTGACAATCTCGTAGCATTAGGCCTGATTGCTTTGGAGCAGGTGTGGCATTTATAAACCTAATATTTGGTTATGAAAATAATTTATTATTTTATTATCCTTATTACTTGACTATTATTAGGATGATACACATATTGTGCGTGTGTGTGTGTGTGTAAAAGGGAGTAATAATTAATCGAAATTTAACAAGAGAAAAGAATTGAATCATATTACTTCACAGTAATAAACACTTTATTTCTAAACAATTTGTAAAATGTTACGTAGGCCTACGATATTGTGTCTATCTATCTATTAGACAGAGATATAGAGGGAGAGAGAGGAGAGAGAGGAGAAAGAGGAGAGAGAGAGAGAGAAAGAGAGAGAGAGTGGGGAAGAGAGAAATGTACAATAAAGTAAAAAATGTAAATGGAAAGGAAAAGAACATAAAAGAAAGAAACACAATGACAACAACAATAAAATTAAAACTAACAAGGGAACGTAATAAGGAGGAGGAAAAACTGTTATTTCTACGTATTAAAGCCTTGTGGCAGCGTATGGAATTGCATAATTGTGTTTTGCAAGGTAAATATGACGACTCTAACTGGGAACGTAAACTCACCACAGAGGGGTTTTATTCATTTCATAACTTGCGGAAGAAGTTATTATCTTACAATTTTTAATGAATACAACACAAGTATTAATATAAGACAAAGACTTATGTAAATAAAGCTGTTCGCTTTCCGATGATCTAATAAATAAAGCGCTGAATGAACATTAATTAGAACTATTTATTTATATTTTAAACTACACGTCTGAGTAACATAGAAGGACCGCGAATTATAGTGATTAAACAGTGGATTAAATTGTTAAACAACAGAGAAATAGATACAATTATTATTATTTATACCTAACAAAAACAAACTCATTTTGTATTTGTATTCAAAATTTATACAGTTTTCCAATATTAATTTACAGCTAATAAAAAATATCCAAGTTATATAATTACAATATTTTTCAACACAAATGAACAATTAAGCACTAATACATCGTCTTACAACAATCTCTTAAAGGGGCTGCCTCAGTGCTAGAATTCACAAAGTTCAGAACTGATTGGGAGCTGCCGTATTGTCTTTATGATGGCAAGGACATTGGTAGGGTGTAATGTTGGTAAGAAAGATCGACAATGTTGTACGTCATTCGGGCACTGCCGAAAATTTATAAGCTCAGTTAAACTTTTCTAGACTGTCCCGTACAGCTTATCCTTCTGATTACACAATACATTGCGCAATAGCCAAACATGAAAATAGGTGTCAAGAATATCGCTAATAAACACAGCGTTGACCAGGGTGTGTAGGGATAGTAAAGGCTCAGTCTGCATTCGCCTGTACAGGGAACGTTAAGTCCCAACGTTTTTGGTGACTTGAATTTTCATCAATCCCCCCATGCTTTACATGTTCCTTCCCCAAAAACTTATTCTATTGAAGCCCCTTCTTCCACACTAACAAGTTTCAAATCTAACAATTTATCTTTATTCTCACATCCAGATTAACCTCAAATTCAAAGACACCAACACGAGCGGATGCTGCTTGAGTCCACCATATGGATGAATTTAACTCTACAAGTTCTACTTCCCAAGCCATATTTCAGGAAATATTGTCAGTGCCTTGTACCTTTGCTTTGTTGCCTTGTATTACTGCCTTGTATTGCCAGTGCCAAATGCAACATCCGGAAGAGGCATAGTGACCAGAGTGAAATTCTAACTTCCACTCCTTATAGATCTAACTTCAGGAAAAGCTGCATGTGTGGAAGCTAAGAATAAACAGAAAGGAAAAAAAACTAAAAATGTTAAAACATCTTCAAATAACTTGACAGTTACCAAACAAATTAGGCGTAGAAAATCACTAACTTTCTTTCATGAAGTGCTGAAGATGAAAAAAATACCAGTTGTATAATTTGTGGGGAGACCTTTGATGAAGACTGGATACAGTGTAAAGATACCTTTCACATTTGACGGTTGGGCTCACGAAAACTGGGCCAATCTTGAAGAGAGTGCTCTCTATTACAATTTCGATGTTTTTAAAGCAAAATAATTAGAAAAACATTGTAAAAATCGATACAGCAGGAATTGAATATTATGAGTATACTCGACAGGGTCGCCCAGTATCGGCTGAATTGGTGGGAATATCTTTACCGAATGGATGACTGCCGCATCCCCAAACAACTCTGGAGCTATAAGCCAAGGGAACGGAGAGGTGTGCGCTGGAGTCAGAGGAAGCGCTGGAGTGACCAACTCTAATCTTTTCCTATTTGAGACAGGAAAAAAACCATTTTTGGTTTTATCCATGAAGATAATGATGATTATGATTGTGAAAATCGTTTTGTTTAGTTAAGATAGGTTTTAAAATTATGTGTGAAACATTAAATTTAATAAAGTTTTAACATTGTTTTATTTATTTAAAAAATAGTAGTTGATTGTATTATTTAATTTTTATTAAGAAAAGAATCACAGTCCGATACCAGCTTCCAATTTTTAAAATGACTGAAATGTAACGATTCATGTTATTTTGCATATCTTGCCTCTTAATACTTTTGTAACAAAAAAGTTGCATAAACATTGAGTAATAGTATTAAAGTTTTTAAAGAAATGCATTTAATTATGTTTTTGAAATTTCATTAAAAAATTATTAAAAATACAGTAAGGTAAAAACACCACCCGGGCTTCCCTATCCAAATTTTTGTGCGTGCGTAAGAAATAATGTAAATCTTAATTTAGGCCACTATGTATATTTGCTATGTTGATGAAGTTTATATGTTTTATGAGTAACTATTTGATATGTGCAATTAAAGTCCGTTTAGTATGTATATTGTTTCTTACACGAAAAGAATTGATTAAAAAATTTATATTAATTAATTTTGCTTATTTTTTACGTTATAATAAATGAAAACTTTATTCATTTTTGCGTAAACATGCACAAATACGCGCGCGAAAACGTTTCCAAGTATTGTCATTTACACTGTATTGGTATGCATAGTTTACGATTACTTAGGCCTTTGTAAGTGTAGTGTAAGAATTTATTTAAGCCAATTAATACATATTCTTCTACATTAAAAATGAATAATAATTTGTTAAGTCTAAGTCTTTTAAATGTACTTTGGTAGTTATAGCCTGAATAAGCTGCACGCCATAAGACTTCAACATAGTTACTTTTGGAAAGAATTAAGAATATATTGTACTTTTTTTTGTTTCAGGAGGAGGAGAAATTAATTTACACACCTAGTGTGGGACTACCATCACCCGTAGACCATCCTCTAAAATCCCTCCTATAGCAGTTTGGACCTAGCTGGGTTCTGTTTACCATACTACTTCAGGCTAGGCCGTTTCACTGCGCCAAGCGTCTCACGTCTGATGGTTTTCATCTTCTGGGTGTCCTCTGCGTAGCACGCTACACTGTTCCAGGTATCCTCTCTTCGGAGCATAGCTACGAAGATTTATTCAGGAGCTATCATGCCGATCTCTGCTACAAGCATGCTTTACCTATGGTCCATCTTTCACATTTAAAGAACGTATGCCTCGCGCTATCCACGATCTCCGGACTGTACAGGCAATCCGGCGCTAAGACCCTCCTCATCTTATGACAGTAGAAATATGACAGTCTTTCTTGGTTGCTGAGCTGCGCAGACCCAGGAAAGAATTACCCCCAATTAAGTTGTCTAGAGAGGAGTGAGGGGCAATAACGCGATAACAGTTCACTGTCTCACTTTACTCACTAAATTTCTCTCCGTCACACACATGCTTCCATTATTCTCGCCAGCCTGGTTCCGGCCGATGTTCACACTATGAAACACTGTACAAGACTGCTGTGCGCATGTGCGAAATGACAAAGTTTTGTTAGCCTTAAAACGAGGTGTGTGTCCACTGCGCCCTTCGAGGTCAGTATTCAATTTCTACCAAAGTACTGGATCAAGTTGTAAATGTCACTCTCACATTGGCAGCTCCAAATTTGCCTTTAGAGGCCACAAAGAGACTATACGCTCAATAGGAGAAACGTTTTGACAATTACAGAACTTTTGAGTAAATACAGTTTATTGTTGTAAGAGATACTAAGTAGTCTGAAGAACAGTGATAAGTATACAGAGTTCCAAAACTCAAAATGAACCGATTCAGCTTTTACCTAAAAAAGTTGAAAATTTATTTTGTAACAGATTGAAGCTACTCAGTTTTCCTATGTAATAATGGATACTATACAAGTCATTGATAGAAAAGATCAACTGAGTGAAATAATTAGATACATCTCAGTTTTTGAAAATAAAGCCCATCAACTTAAAAAGTAATGAAAGCATTTTGGGATTTATAGAACCGCGGAACTATCCATGACCGCCTAGGTAGAATCTGATCTATATTGTCTAGAATAGATGTATGATAACGGAGTATCTGAAATTGTGCGCGTACCACGATATCATTAGCACGGTGCGATAGAGGCGTAACAGAGAGCGAGAGAGGGAGAGAGAGAGAGAGAGAGAGAGAGAGAGAGAGGGGAGAGAGAGAGAGAGAGAGAGAGAGAGTAGCGTTAATGAAAGGAAATGAAAAGAAATACAGACGATGTTATTACTCAGAACCTGCAGTATCTGCAGGACGCAGATTTGGGGAGCACGAACGAATCTGCTAATGAGTTTTGCTTGTTCCATTTTGGTTTAATAACGTTGATAATCATTATAATAGGCCTACATAAAATACTGAATTCTCAGTTTAATAGAAATTAGGATATGGTAGAAATCGTAATCAGTGCTTTGAACAATTACGCTGTTGCATGGATCTTCAGCTTTTTATCGTGTTGTCTGTGTTGTAAAAAATAGTCCTCTTTTGCTACTTCTGGACCTTACGGACATTGGCAGGAGATCTGATAAATTCTTCTTATTTGTTTTGGTAATCTACCTTAACTGCATCAGCACATTTTCTTGTTCTTGATCTATGTTAATTTATTTTCTCCTAACTGCAGTAAAATCTTGTTATGTACTTATATGCTTAATTTGTTCTTGTATCACTATATTAATTACTTTACTGAAGTGCATTCTTTAGCCTTTCTTATATTATTACAATTTTAAGGAATAAAATTGTATTGAAAAGTAACAGAAGGTTTTATGTAAATGTGAAAATACTTTTATATCTTTATGTTATATATTACACTATAAAATAATTATTATTGCAAAAAATGTATTTTTTTATTTATTATTATGGCATTTTTACTTGATGCACGTTTCACAGATTCACGCTGTATCTTCAGAGGTTTCGTAAATAATAGGCGAAATAAATTTTGTAAAGAATTATAACAAAAAGACGAAACATGTAGTAAGCACTTGCTGGTACATTCAGAATGAATGACTTTAGTGTTTGAAGACGCAGTGAAGGGGAAGAAATGGGAGACAAAGTAGAGAGTAGAGTATTTGAGGCAGATCGTTGAATGTTGAAGATGTGGGATGTTGTACGTATTTGAAGATGAAGTGATTGGCTGTAGGTAGAGAAGCTGGACGACCGAATCAAACTCGTCAGGTGTCTCACGACATAGCCTACAGTAGAGAGATAGTGGAAGAGAAAGAGAGAGAGAGAGCGCGCGCGCGAGAGAGAGAGAGAGAGAGAGAGCGAGTGGGTAGTGGAGGGAGTGTTCCTCGTTGTGTTCATTTTAATCTTAATCATATCATTTTTATAGGACCTAGGAGATCGTACCAAAACATTGCTTTGGCCGCATGAAAATTGTTGTTTCTACTAATTTGTGCATTTTACGTTTTATAATCTTCGTAGTTTTACAATTGATAGTTTCGAATACCCACTAACCAGTGGGGTAACTGCCGAGTCCTCAGGGGCCGCAATGCAGGAAGGCCTGCACACTAGTGGGCCCGCGCAAATATTTCCCTTAATTTCTTCAAGAATGGGTATAAACCATTGAACTTAAGTAAAACCAGATTTTCCCGTAAGTATTTAACGTAAAAAAAGTACACTTATTTTTTTACTGTTACTTTACCAGTACCTAATGATGTACTTTGAAACTAAAAGGTATTTTTAATTAAGAAAGTTGTATTAATGGTTCTAATCACAAACAGAATTAATACTGTTACACACCACTATAGAAAAATTATTCCGATTAGCACTTTCAAGCTTTACAGCTCACCATCAGATCCTAAATCTAAAATTTATTATGTTGTTGTAATATTATTATGGTATGTACTAAAATATACTTTACATACATAAAAGAATCGTATTATAATTCGAATGACATTCGTTACTGGCGGCTAACTGGAGACGGCGTTTGAATATTGTTAGCGGCTAAACAGCTTAATGAATAAGGCGGTTAAAAATATTAAAATTATGTTGGCAATAAGTCAGGGTACAATACCGTTAGATTAGTGTTTCGCTTATATAGAACAAGGAGGAACAAGTAGAGTTGATTTGTACGAGCCTATCAGAACGGGAAAGATGAATAGCACTTGCCACGCAAAGTTTTCAAAATAGTAATTTGTTCACAAATAATCTAATGGGTACAGAAGATGAGGCAGGTTTTATTTGGGGTGCTTTAGTTTACAGAAGTACAATCTTGATTTTGGCGGATAAAGAAGGGCTAGCTGATGGCAGTGGAGATCTAAAGGTAGAGAAGGATAATAAAGATAATTTGGATAGAAAAATAGGGAACTGAAAGGAATTAAAAAAAAATAAAACTTACAAACTAATGAAAAATTTCTACATCTTGTATTCAGTCATTATAGATATTCCGAACATATTCAAAAAAATGAAATGTGCATGAAAACAATGGCGGAAGACGGCTTTTTTGTTAAAAAGACAATCCCCTCTGGATCTCTAAATCGGGGAGAACACAGAAGCAGAGTAATGAGATTGAACTATGCGTAGATTGCCTCTAACTTCTAAGCTGATGACGCCTGGAGGCACACACAAGTAAACTATCCACTACACCCAGGATTTGAAACGTGTTCTGTTATTACTACTCTTCTATTGCATACTCATAATTAGAAGTATTATGTTTCGGTTATAGCTGCAGTACAAACTATCATTAATTACAAAGATAGTGATGACATTAGGAAAAGATAATGATGATGCAGGAAAACTACTGTATACAAAACTATGTATTAATTCCAACTTTGTTACTACTTATTGCCACATTGCTAAATACTTTGTTCTTGACGAGGCCTTTCGGAGTCTCCTAGTTCTTCAGCTCGTTTAAGAGGTTAAACGAACTGAAGATGGTGGAGACACCGAAAGGCCTCAACAGGAACGAAGTATTTAGCAGTATGGCAATAGGTAGTGACAAAGTTGGTGTTAAGATGGCTGCTAATAAAACTAACAAAATTGGATATGTATTAATTGTTTGTACTCCGTGGAAAGAAAAATTTCCTAAAGAGACGATGGGATGAGCCTCTAAAACACGTACGCTTGTGATATGAAAATAATTTTGTTTTAATAAGTTCTACGTATTGATGTAGTAATAATAATAATAATAATTGGTTAAACTTTGTACTTATGTAAACTTTGTACTGTAATACCGCATTGTAGTCGCTTGCAGTGACTTCAATTTTTTCTCCCCGCTATCTGCTGCCGGCTTGATTCAGGCTAGCAGCAGTCATAGTTAGTTAGTTACTTGCAAGACTCCGAGCGGGCATCTCGCCTGAGTTCGCCAGCCGCGGCTACCTTATTTTTCATTATTTCTAAATTTTAGCATGATCATCATGCGCTAAGTACTTGGGCGATCTCGGCCTTTACACACGATTATGTCTTTCAATGTTTAACTCTATTTTACTTATCCGGCATTATGCCGCGCTGAACTGCACGCGCCAGAAACTATCTTCTGACAAATTCTCAATAAACAATTAACTCTTAAAACATATACAGTCCACTTCGTTATTTCATTTCACACCAGCTACCTCAACAACTAGCGTTCTAAGACTAACTTAAGATTTCATCGAGAGCGTCTAAGACGCAACATTTTGGTCCTACGGGCCGCATTTTGGTCCACCACGGCCGGATCCGAATCGTGATTCGGAGTAAGATTTCAGATATATTTCATTTAATGGGCTCAAACAACCTTCGGTTCAAGCCCGAATACTTTCGAACTTTAGATTGCTGGCCGTTGCATGCCTTCATTGTTCTCAAAAAAAAAAAATAAATAAATAAACTTCATACGTGACATTGAAAGATTCTGCAGAGCATCATATCTGAGACAGCAAGACACTACCAACCGTCACCCGACCAGCAGAAACAAGAGTTGCGCCAACCTCTAAGGCCTGCCGAACAGGATCAACAAGGAAACAACAGGATCGGAGCCATCTTGGACACGCCGGGATTCACAATCCACGTGACTGTGACCTTGCATTTTCTATAATTTTTATTTATAATTTTTATGTACAGCAAAGTCAGTAATACTTTAGAACATATTTAATAGCATTTAATATAAAATCATTCACAATGTTTACATAAACAGAAATTAGGGTCAATTGGCCATAAACTTGTATTTTTACCTAGATTTTCATTTACGCAGTTGTACTATAATACATTCGGAAACTTAAGTGAGGTGATAAGACTATATGTATATTGTCACTTTGAATGATTCATATTTTCAATAACTTTCATAACTAGTTTTTTTTTTAAGGGAAATAAGTACCTATTATAGTAAGTAGTAGATTAAGGTGTATACCGATCACTGGCTCCCGCATCATTATCAGAATTTAGTAAATGATTCAAATTACAACAATTGTTCACCTGCTCTATATTTAACTATCGTTTTCGAATCACATTTTGCATTTCAGTCATGGCTGATGTGAAGGCGTTAATTAAAAAACGGGGCACAATTAAGGCTTCTATATCCCGTGTAAATACGTTCGCTGACAATTTCGATCCGGACATAAGCGATCACCATGCCTTAAAAATTAAGCTCCGCCACTTGATGGAATTGTCCGCGAAGTATGATGAAATTCAGACTCAAATTGAGGCTGACGATTCCGATTTCACATCAGTCAGTGACAGAGTTCAAACAGAGGACGATCTCTGTACTATTGAGTGCAAACTACACCATTTATTAGAACAAGTAGAGGAGGTGAACAAGAAACCATTGATTCAAGCTGAAGTTATGCGAATTAAAACCTCCCCTATATTGGTTGGAGCCAATTAAATTGCCCTGCTTCTCAGGCAACATTATTGATTGGCAACATTATTATAATATGTTTGTGGAACTAGTACACGTCAGAACTGACCTGACGGACATACAGAAATTACACTATTTACATTCGTCATTAAGGGACGAAGCTTTAAATGTAATAAAATCTCTCCCAATAACCGATGACAATTATGCGGTAGCCATTGATCTATTGAGATATGACAGCAAATTAATTGTCTCAGCCTATCATGTAGGGAATGTCCTGGGCATGAAGTCCATTCAACAGGAGTCCATGGTTGGAATTTCCCAATTCATTGACGAGATCACCGCGAATATAAATGCTTTTAATTCATTGAATTTACCGGTAAATACCTTTGAAATCATTTTCGTTCAATATTTAACGCAAAACTCGATAGCCAAACATGCCGGTTCTGGAAGGAAAGCTTGTCCGACGAGCGATTTCCTAATTTCAGTAATTTTATTAAATTTTTAAACAGTAAAAGGCAGTTAAAGCAAAACATCGGTGCCGCGACCAGTTCAGTAAGCAGAATAAAGGTTAGCGATAAGACTCCCTATCGCAAAGCTATTAAATCGGTTGATCTTACTAGGTCAACATTCCATTCTCATATCAGCAACAACATCTGTCAGCTGTGTCGGGGTAGACACCGCCTCTCTGAATGCCCACAATTCGTGGCTATATCTCCCCTTGAACGAAAAAATATTTTAATTAAACATAAACTCTGCTTAAAATGCATACGTCCAGGCCATGATCTCGCTCACTGTCCTTCCAAATTTGCTTGTAGGACATGTGCTAAACGCCACCACACAATGATCCACATGTCAGGCAATAACCCCTCGGGTAGAGGCAACAATCAATTTTCACTGAAACTGCAAACAAATAAATCTATTTTACTATCCACCGCTCTCTGCATGACAACTGACCAAGACGGTAGGAAGCACCCAGTAAGGATATTATTAGATCGCAAGCTAACTTCTGTACCATGAGTTTCGCACGTCGCATGGGTCTAAAACTAACTAAATCTTAATTACCCATCACCGGTATAAACAATTCTTTACCTCAAGCTGACTTCAGTACTAGGGTAAGGTTGCATTCTCGTTATAAGAATTTTAGTTTGAACGTACATTGCGCTGTGCTTCCCAGTATCACGAATAATCTTCCTGCGGAACCGTTGGTATCTCATCCCTGAATTTACCAAAAGGCATATTCCTAGCTGACCCGCAACTGAACTTTTCTTTGCAAATCGACATATTACTTGGTGCCCAGTATTATTTACAATTAATTGAACCTGTCAAATTCATCCGTAGCCCACATTTTCCCATAATACAGGAGACAAAATTGGGATTCATTCTCGCGGGTAACTTGCCCTTTAATGTCGACATGACAAAACCTGTCTCATCATTCATAGCATGCGAAGACAATAATGCCATTTCCTCTCAATTAAAGGACTTCTGGCAATTGGAGGACGTTGCTGCTCGTGCTCCCTCGGTTGAGGACTCGGAATGCGAAAGTCATTTCGTCGCTAATACGTTCCGTAATAATGATGGTAGATCTGTGGTGTCCCCACCTCAGCGACTCACTGCAAAGGGTACCTGGCATCATGTCTCGTCACTTGACAACCCTGCCGACATTCTATCGCGTGGTTGTCTCCCTTGGGTTTTACACGGTCACCCACAATGGTGGTATGGTCCATCCTGGTTGTCCCATGAGTCATCATCATGGCCCACCAGTGCCTTCGATGCCCATTCACCCTGCACTCATCCCGATCTTGAGCAGGAGCAACGAAAGCAGGTCCAAACCTCATTGATTGTCGCTTCATCTACGTCTAGTTATTTTGAAAACTATTCTTCGCTTTCAAAACTCCGTGTATTTTCGTATTGCCGTCGATTCATTCGGAACTCTAGGCTCCCCATAGCTGATAGGGACACTTCCTTTTTAACTTCCCATGAGTTACATGGTACACTTTTGGTTTTTATTCGCCAGTCCCAGCAATCGCACTTTAGTATCGAAATTAAGGAACTTGAGTCACAACGCTGTATCCCTAATAATAGTAAAATTCTTTCACTTAACCCCTTTCTGGACAATGCGGGGATATTACGCGTGGGCGGACGTCTTCAGCACTCCCAGCTTACCTATGACAGCAAACCCCAAATCATACTCCACCCGCATTCTCACCTCGGTAAATTAATCATAGAAGGCGAGCATCTTCGTCTACTACATGCTGGGGCACAATTGACTCAGTACTCTCTACGGCAGAAATACTGGATAATTAATGACAAATCTTATATACGTTCAGTAATACACAAATGTATCACTTGTTTTCGATTCCGTGCTAGGGAGCCCGGCGCAAGCCAATTATTAGGACAATTACCCCCTTCCCGGGTTACGCCTGCTAAGCTATTTTCTCAATCTGCAGTCGACTATGCCGGCCCCGTATTTAGAACGTCATGGCGGGCAGCGTTCAAAATCGACGTCAAAGGCTTATATTGCTCTATTTGTATGCATGGTCACTAAAGCCATTCACCTTGAACTAGTCTCAGATCTTACCTCAGAGTCCTTCATAGCAGCCTTAAAACGGTTTATAGCGCGTAGAGGTATCCCTGATCAGATATTCTCCAACAATGGTACAAATTTTCGTCGTACCAGTAGTACACCTCACGAATTATACAGACTTTTTCAATCTGACGGATTTGAACAGGATTTTACCAGGATTGTACCAGTGCCCAAGGCATCAAATGGTCCTTTATTCCCCCCCTCAGCACCTCATTTTGGTGGCCTGTGGGAAAGTGGAGTCAGGAGCGTCAAGTTTCATTTGCGGCGCGTTGTCGGCGGAACCATTCTTACGTTTGAGGAGTATTACACTATCCTAACTCGAATAGAGTCCTGCCCCTAGTTCGCCATATCAAATGACTCCAGGGACCCCGAACCTTTAACTCCCGCTCACTTCCTGGTTGGTTCTCCGCTCACTGCACTCCCGGAACCTGACTATTCCAAAGTCAATATTGGTCGTCTGGGCAGATGGCAGCTGCTCCAAAGATTCACCCAGTCTATATGGAACAGGTGGTCGAAGGATTATTTGCACCAGTTGCAACAACGCAACAAATGGCGCATCCCGTCAAAAAATTTGACTCCCGGACAACTCGTCCTTATTCTAGAAGGCAATTCCTCCCCATTTCAGTGGAAACGCGGGGTAGTAACTAATGTCTATTCGGGTCAGGATTCAATAGTGCGCGTTGCTGATGTTCTCACCGCACACGGTATCCTACGTCGACCCATTCATAAATTATATCCACTTCCAGTGGCCTCAGACTAATAGCATGAGAGTTCATGCGACCCGTATCGGTGATGTGAACTTTATCGCAGTATCGTGCTTCATGCCCGGGACATTACCCGGGCGATCACATGCTTTACATTGTTATTATTATTACATTATTATTATGTCTATTGTACTATTGTGTATCACTATCATGTTTTTGGGGAATTTTTTAATTTTTTGGGGATTATTATTCTAATATTATGCATATGAATTATATGTCTTTACTATTGTATTATTCTATGGTTATATATTTTTGGAATTTTTTGGGGATTGTTATTCTAATCTTATGCATATGAATTATATGTCTTTTACTATTGTATTATTCTATGGTTATATATTTTTGAACTTTTTGGGGATTATTATTCTAATATTATGCATATGAATTATATGTCTTTTGCTACTGTATTATTCTATGGTTATATACTTTTTGAATTTTTTGGGGATTATTATTCTAATCTTATGCATATGAATTATATGTCTTTTACTATTGTATTAATCTATGGTTATATATTTTTTGAATTTTTTGGGGATTGTTATTCTAATATTATGCATATGAATTATATGTCTCTTACTATTGTATTATTCTATGGTTATATATTATTGCATTTTTTGGGATCATTATCCTATTATTATGTACTGCCAACTATTATGTCTGCCTGATTATTGTATTATCATTTATCATTATCATGTTATTATGTGTTATGGAATTTTTAGTATCATTATTCTATTAATATGTAACGCAAATCATTATGTATTATGTATCCTTACATGAATTTGGTATGTCAATCATATTGTTATGTACTACTAATTTCGTGGGTGTCATTGCTTGATTGTTATGCATGTCAATTATAATGTCTTTGTTATTGTATTATCATTTGTTATGTATTATTGAATTTTGGTGTCATGTAATGTCAATTATTATGTACTATTCACACAATGGCTTAAGTTGCAAAATCGCCCGATTTTGTGCGGGCAGTATGGTTAAACTTTGTACTTATGTAAACTTTGTACTTTAATACCGCATTGTAGTCGCGTGCAGTAACGTCATTTTTTCTCCCCACTATCTGCTGCCGGCTTGATTCAGGCTAGCAGCAGTCAAAGTTAGTTAATTACTTGCAAGACTCCGAGCGGCCATCTCGCCTGAGTTCGCCAGCCGCGGCTACCTTATTTTTCATTATTTCTAAATTTTAGCATGATTATCATGCACTAAGTACTTGGGCGATCTCGGCCTTTACACACGATTATGTCTTTCAATGTTTAACTCTATTTTACTTATCCGGCATTATGCCGCGCTGAACTGCACGCGCCAGAAACTATCTTCTGACAAATTCTCAATAAACAATCAACTCTTAAAACACATACAGTCCACTTCGTTATTTCATTTCACACCAGCTACCTCAACAACTAGCGTTCTAAGACTAACTCAAGATTTCATCGAGAGCGTCTAAGACGCAACAATAATAATAATAATAACAATGGTAACCATGGTAATAAAAATTATTACAAAATGATCAATCTATTTTTATTGATCACTCTTTTGAAACTGTTGTAGAATGCAAAAAAATATAAACACATATTAATAAAATAAAATTAATTTTAATAATATTACATTATTAAATATTATATTATATTTATTAATGAATGTTTTAGTGGATGGTTAGTGAGGATCGGTCAATAATAAAAATTTTAGCTATTTTGCGTCGACGTTTCGACAATATTTATTGTCATCTTTAGGACCTGTGTATGAAATACAATAGAAATATCAAACATAACGTAACAATTAAATATTTGGGTGAACGTCTTGGTCGTGAAGAAGACAATAAATATTGTCGAAACGTCGACGCAAAATAGATAAAATTTGTATTATTGACCGATCCTCACTAACCATCCACTAAAACATTCATTGATTGACGGTCACTAAAAATTTAAGGATATTTATTAATATTAATCACATCTATTTGATTATTATATTATACCTATCTATTCTATATTATTCTATTCCATCTATCTACTCATATTATATTAATTATATTTATAAGTATATTAACAGTAATATCTATATTATTAATATAAGTATAGTATGAAAATTATATTATAGTAATTATATCTATTAGTATTAATTATACTAATAACAATATTATATTTGATACTTATTAAATTATTTATATTTTTATTAATATTAATAAAATTACTACGCAGTTTGGAACAGATAATCTGGAATGATATTGATAATCGAACAAAGTACGTACAGTACTAAAAAATTTGGAAACAGAATTCAAAGACGTAATTAGCGCGGAAAATACCGGAGTTAATTAAGGGAAGTAAAAAAAAAAAAATTCTTTTTGCTGTTGTACGCTGTACTTACTGCTCGACATAATAATGATTTACAGGAAATGCTGCAACAAGTGTGGGGGTGTGTTGGTTAATGACTGTTCCTCCTTCCCAGTGCAGCCAAGTAATAAATAATAAACGCATTATTATTATTTGTTTATTATTATTATTATTACTTTTGTTATTATTATTTTTATAATAATAACAAACGCATTTACCAAAAAATTAAGATATCTTCTCTCTCTCCCTCCCTCTTCCTCACTCTCTCTCTCTCCCCCACTCTCTCTCTCTCTTTCTCTTTCTTTCCCAGCTTCCTCATGCTTTCTGTTCCTCCACCCATACTCTTAGATACGTAAGTGATAACCATTTAATTCTAAACACGCATAATATCGAAAGATACGATTTCTTCAAACCAGAATAATTCTGATACAAAATTGAATAAACGAATGAACTTTACCTTCTGTTTAATAAATTAGTTAAGCCACCAATCAGTGGCGTACCAACGCCTTTGGGGGCCCGGGGCGGGAGTTCCTGGCCGTGGCCCCCCCATTATTAATCACTCCCCATATTGTGCCTCTACTATCGGCACCACAAAACAGAGTCATAATCTTATATCCATAAAAACTATTGGAAAAAAAATATGTGGAAAGAACTAACTATGTAAGTATTAATAGTACTTAAAGGAAAACTAAAATAAAAACAGATTTTTCGTTTTTTTATTACTTTTTCAAATATGTAGTTTTTATTTCAATTAAAATTAATGACAACATGTAGATACATGCTTAATTTTTCAACTTAAATCCTTACTACATACATGTTCTGACGTATTATAAAACTAGGCAAAATATTTAATTAACTTCAGTACTGAATCTGTATATTGTGAGCATTATTTGCTGAAAAACATTTTCAACCATTGTTAGTTGTAAGTGAAAGTGTTGTACTGATAATTATGTCCTACAAAATATGTATTATAAGACAGCAAAAACTTACACAAAATAAAATACTCTCAATGATTTATAGAAACTGCTTTTTACGAGCTTTTGCTTCTGCAAATATTTTGATACATTCGTCAAAATTTATTGTATTAACTACTTTACGTTCTATAGAAAGTATGGCTAAACTATTCAGTCTTGATTGACTCATTGTTGAGCGAAGATAACTTTTTATTAAATTTAACTTTGAAAAACTTCTTTCACAAGAAGCAATGGATACACATATCGTTAAAAATATCCAAAGTGCTACAGAAAGGTTGGGAACTGATTCTTGTAAGTCCATTTCGATAATAAAATCCAACATTTTCAATGATGACCATTGTTTTGCCACTTCTTTTTTGATGTCTGCAGCTTGAACGTGACGTCGTAGCCGCTGTATTTCGGGTAACATTTCTTCCTTTTGGAGTTCATCAAATGTCTGGGTTAGGTTTGAAATGAGCTGAGGGAGTTCTTCAACATCTGTCTCCATAAGATGAGCAGACTGTATAGCAGCGAATCGTTCATTCATAGTTTCCATTGAAGCCGATCTCATTGTCAGTTCTTGATAAAATTTATCTATATATTCAAACATGCATCTTCTTAAATCTTGTTGTACAGAGAGGCCTTCGTCTCTTGCGTTTTCTCCCGGCATCATTTTCTTAAATCTTCTACGTCCACTTTTTTCAACTGGTATGTCCAAGTCATTACAAGTGTTTGTTGCAAAATCAAGCGCACTTCCAACCATCTCTTCTCGGTTTTCTTGTAAAAAAAGTTTCAAAGTTTTCAACTTTTGTACACTTTATCCCCTTTATCTGAAGATATTTTTGAGCATGGTTGACTTCTTCAAGAACGTGACACGACAAATGAAGGTAGGCAATAAACGTGAAGTTGCAGATGTTCGTCCATAAAATTTCTGCTGAACCTCTTGTGTCAACATTTTCAGTTGGTTCGCACAACTTTTCTACAGCCTTTACCAACTTTTCATAGTATTTCATCACAGGTTTTACTGCCTCATGATGTGCACTCCATCTAGTTTGTGACAACTTTTTTACTGTTACTCCTAAGGTTTCAACTAGTACATCCCATCTGTGAGTTGAACACGAAAAGAAGTTGTAAATGCTTTCTGGTGTACCAAAAAATGTAATACAAGAAGAGACACTTCCAAAAGCGTGAACTCCGCACAAATTGAGCGAATGATTGGCACATGGGACAAACATTGCTTTTGAATTCAACTGGCGAATCCTTGTTTGAACACCGGAGTGGACACCTGCCATAGTGGAAGCGTTATCATAGCCTTGACTTCGGCATAGATTCACGTCCAGTCCGTCACTGTTAAGTGCATTCAATATTTCTTCTGTAACATCAAGAGCCTTCTTACCAGCAAGAGAGAAAAATCCTAAGAACGACTCTCTCACCTCAACTTTTCCGCCTTCAATATGCACATACCTGTTTACTTCGCTCATCTGATCTTGGTGAGATACATCAGGTGTACTGTCAAAAAGTATTCCATAGTACATCGCCTTCTTTACATCTTCAATGATTTTCTCTTTGACAATTTTCCCCAAAAGTGAAATAAACTCATTTTGAAATTTAGGGGACAAATATGACGTTAAAACTTCCCCTTTTGGTACAGTCTGTTGCTGGATTCTCACCAAATGTTCTTTTAGCACAGAATCATAATGTGAAAGGAGCTCGACTAATTCTAAGAAGTTTCCCCTGTTTTCAGAAAGTTTATGCTCCCTATGTCCTCGGAAAGGCAAGTTTTGTTTTGCTAAAAACATAGTGATATCAAGTAGTCTATGTAACATATTGTTCCACTTTTTTTCTCCTTCTAGAACTTCCTGTTGTACACAATCGATAGTTTTATTGTGCAATAGCCTTGATCGTAAAGTTTTCCATTTTTCGAGATTGGACAAATGTTGGTCCGAGTTTTCATGCAGAGACACCTTAGGATTTAGTTTCCACCAGTTTTGAAATCCTGTAATGAATTTTGATGTGTCAGCTGTTTTTCATCTGTATTAAATAGTTTACAACAAAAGCAAAACAGACTTTTCTTTGATGGAGAATAAACCATCCATTTTCTTAAAACTTTTTCTCCATTCGGAAGGTGCTTGTAAAACCAATTGCTGGTTAGCTGGCGATTTAATCCTTTCAGGTTTGTCCCAGTTCTTTGTACAGATTCAAATGGACCCTCTCGGTTTTGAAAATACTCGGATCCTCTTTTTACTATATAAATTCTTAGACCATCTGTAACAAGGATTGGCCAATTTCCTACATCAGAGTCAAGAAGCAATGTGTCGATATTAACTCCGTCTGTTGAGTCACCATCAGCACTTTCCGTTTGTGGCATAACTAGACCTTCATGTTGTTCGTCAGATTGCTGCGGTGGTGCGTTAACACTGTTTTCTGGGTCTTGTTCACTTAAATAATCTTCCCCTTCTTGGGGAGCTGCTAGCTCTTCTTCTACGGCGGCTGGCACTTCAAGACCAATAGACGTGCTGGTGCTGCACTCTCCCTGACCCTGATCACTAGTGTTCGAAGACTGACGCACAAATTTCAAAATTGATCCTTTGATTGACTTTTCTGCTAGTTCTCTTGATTTTTTTAATTTTTTCGGATTCCACTATAAGCAGTAGGACCCGTCATTATGGGGAGTTATGACCCATAATGACGAGTAGGATTAGCGTTTTAATTGTAAATGGGTATATCCCGTAAAAAAGTTAGATAAATAAATAAATAAAATAATAATAATATTCCTTATAGTTAGAAACGTAAACTAGGTTATATGATTTATTCCTTATGTCATAAAAATATATATATTCGAAGGCCTCTTAGAATTTAGAATTACCCGCAATAATCTATGAATAGAATGGGTTGCAAAAATGTGATTTAATTTTTTTATGAGACACATTTTAAATTTTAAATACAAATTCGTCTCGTCGTGGGGCCCCTCCCAGGCGGGGGCCTGGGGCGGTACGCCCCCCGCCCCCCCCTGGTACGCTACTGCCACCAATCATGTATAAAGTGTAATAGAAGTAATTGTAGACTACACAGGGTGATCCAAAATTGCACGGCAATCTCTCGGGACCTGATTCCATAGCTAAAAATAAGAAAAAGGTTCATAAAACATAGGTCCGAAAACGGTTCGTTAGCGAGTTACGGCTAGCGAACCATTCGATCTGATTTCTATTCCCACGGTAAAATGACGCCATACTGAAATTCTTGGGGTATAAAGTAAATGGTAAGTTTGATCGTTTCTTATGATTTCTGATTTGAAAAATTGAATGAAAGAAGTCCCAGATCTTTATCTTAACTAGTTTTTAAGCAAAACTGTGTAAAACACAGAAAATTGGAGTCGAAAAACACACATTTTACTTCCATGTTTCATAAGGAAATGGAAGTATGGTCATGGCGAAAAAAATCGTGTTCCAGATAATGGCAGATTCTGATTGTACTAACCTCAAAACATGAAAAAAGTCATTTTTCGAAAAGTGTCTGTGTGCGTGTCTGTGTGTCTATGTGTAGAATTTGTTTATGTCAAACGATAACTGCCGCAAATTCAAACAGAATCAATTAATTTTTTGGGTACAGTTCTGAATTATAGAGAACTCGAGATCTATTGATTTTGGTGAAGATCGGTTAAGGGAAAGGGGTAACTGCAACGTTTTACGTTTTAACAAGAATAAAGTGCTTAATTTTGATAAATAAATTATCCTTAAAAGAAGGTCATACTAATCCACTGTAGAAAGGTTGGTGAAATATCTATAAATGAAAAGGGTAGTTGATGGGGAAGGGGGTAATTTTATATAAATTAAAATGGTAGTTGATGATGGAGAAATTAAATTTTTTAAGTTTTGTATGTGTAATACGTTAATGACAACAAAGAAGTAGTTTCTATGGAAACATTTCATTTCACTTTAACAAAATTTTATATTTTTTCATTTTAATTTAAATCATGTATGAGAGAAAATATATCGTTCGTGGCAGGCAAGCATATCTCAATTATCTAATGTGTACGTTTCCATTTTATTATTATGATTACCGCAATAAAAAGGCAGGCAACACACACACACACACACACAATTCGCGTTATTCCTGGCCTCACTCATATTTATTTTCTTACATTTGCACGCTTTTGTTATCGATTTGCTTCCTGTGGATCGCTGGGCAGTGTAACTGCACGTGTTTACAGAGGAACGGTTCATAGACAGACTTATCGTCTTTCGGGAATGAACCCTCTGCAAGATGCTCATGGTCCATGAGTGACTTCGGAGCGCTTCGGAGGAGGGATGATTATATGCGTAGTTCGGTTTCTTTATAAGAATAAAGTAATCCTACCTAATTTTTATGGATAAAGTGATTGAAAATAACATTATATTAAACGACTACTCCATAATTACAAAAATATCTGTAAATAGTGAAATTAATTTGAGGGTGGACGATATTTTTTTAGAAATTACCGAACCGAATTCAAGTAAATTATTTTAAACATAAATCTTACAACATGGAAGTTATGTATTGTTCTCCATACCGATTTTTTAGATTTGTGATAAAATAATTTCATTAATTTGCCAATAAACAAATAAAAATTTCTAACTACTTTTGTAGAGAATTTAAGTCTGTGAAAAGTGATGTGTATAACGTCTATTAAAAATAAGTACAAATGAGAAATTTGACTTTAATTATAAACAAAACAGGCCAAAATGAGCCAGAAAAGTGTTAAAATTTACAAGAAATGGCATTAAACAGAAAGAAATAATGGTTTAAACGTGAAAAAACTATAGTGTTAGTGTTTTTGTTCAGTGGTAGTAGAATAAATAGTTCACAAGTGTACGTAAAGTGTTGCAGTTTGTATTATTATAATTAGTTATAAGCTGTTTAAAATTTTAAGTATTAACACTATACTTTCTTTTACTTTGCACACACTTTCTTATTCACTGTTAATATTATTAATTCACGAAAACTCCTTTCTGATTGTATAAACAAATCACAACACTTTTCTCACTTTTTGGTTATGTTATGGTAATCACTCTTCATCTAACCTAGCCGGGGTTCGATTCTGATGGTACTTTCGTGGCTATAGGTGTCGCAGAGGAGCTGTTCTTTACTGTACGAATTCCAACAATATACTCCCTCGCTTGGCTTCACTTTTAGGGTCGCTAAACGCAAAATGTAAAAAATTCACATTGGTTGATATCTCAAGCATTGTTATGGATGGCGTCATTTTTATGAGATCAAAATTACCAAAAATTCTTGAATTTAACATTTTTCCCTTATGCTATGTACAATTGTAAAGATAATACTACCAATGAAATGCTTTTTTCTCCCGATCATTTTATGATCTCACAACATATGTTTCTATACAGTAATTCCAAGAATAACATTTTTAAAGTTTGGCCTAGTCTAACATATTATATTTAAAAGTTATATATTTTTTGTTACATAACTAGTTTTCTTGGCTGTACATACGACTTTATATTAATAACATGTATTTTAATACTAGTGATTACAACTATGAACATTAACTTTTTATAAAATCATTGGCTTGTACAATAGGCGTAATAATGTCTTGTGTACTTTGGACTATTATTGGTTTCTTAAAATAAAATTGCTTAATTCTAGTAAAAGTTAACATTTATTCTTTATTCATTATAAACTACATGATCTATTACTAGACATATCATAATCTAATATAGCATTTATACATTGTCATGTCCCTGTCTACCTTCTAAATTAGATGTAGGTGTTTTGCCCAAGTTAGCATCTTGTTAAATACATTATTACTTGTCCATTACAAACACTTATGATTACTTATACCTTAATCTAATTAAATACATTATTTCTTATTATATATGGCATCGTCTAGCACAATTTTTATACACAAAATTGTCTCCTTTTACCTACCAAGTAGATGCAGGTTTAGTGTAACATTAATCTCTTACTACTACATTATTATCTTGTCCATAACAAACAACAGTTATTTCTTATTTCATAATCTACTAGTCAGCTGTATATCTGTTATATCTGTGTATCTGTTATACTTTCTGTTACTAAATTATTTACATCACATTCTTCTTTACATCTTTAGCATTCTTTTAACATACAATAGTAGTCCTTCTTTCCTACCACACATTATAACATTTTTATACAAAAATTAAACTTTTACCACCCATTTATATCATAATAACCTCTATCTGAATTGTCTATGGCTTATCAGTCACAATCAGATTTAACTACTTAATCTAGTTTTATAGTTTTATCTTAAATTTTATTTAGCTTATGTTATAATTTTTCCAGTTACTGGTTACTCAGCTAGGCTCTGCATTATAGGCATGTTTGATATTTTAGTTTTCTTATTCTACCTTACAATGGACTTAAATTTACTTGTTAATACCTATCTCTCATGACATAGGTTTATTACTTTATTATTTCTACTAGTAATTTTATACAAACCACTATGTTGTCGTTGGTATTGACGAGCGCTTTCGGCAGTCAAGCCATCTTCAGGTCATTTACCAACAATAAATCTAAATCTAAGGTTGGTAAATGACCTGAAGATGGTTTGACTGCCGAAAGCGCTCGTCAATACCAAAGACAACATAGTGGTTTGTATAAAATTACTAGTAGAAATATTTGAGACTACTAACACTCCAATACAACAATACTTTATTATTGTTTTGTACTTCAGTATATTTATATGACCATCTTTATGTTGAGGGAAACGTCACGTTACAATATATAAAACTTATAGGCATACGTTTTTCTAAGTAATCTTAAAAACTCCTGTATTAAATGTATACGCATATATGAGTATGTAAAAATTACTGTTAATCACGCGATCGTAGGAAATACTTTCGGAGAAAAGAAATCACTTTACTTTGACAAGAGTGTAAAAAAATTACTAAAAGAAATTATACTGTACTGCTAAACAAAATTTAGGTGCTGTAATAATGCGTGAATGTAAATGGGGTTGCAAGATTATTACTACGTAGTGAAGGGGGTGAGAGAAGGTTAGGCGAGGTTAATTAATGGAAGCAAAAAAAAAAAAATTTTTTTTTGCTAATACAGCTTGCTGTACCATTACACGAGACGTTCAATTATAGCCGAAGATGCGGGTGAGGAGATAATTATCATCTCGGGTAATGAGGGTTTCGTGTGCTAATGGACGGCTGTTTTTTAAATAAAAAACGTGGTCATAACAAGAGTATTCAATGAGTGTAATTTTGGCACTTACGATCGTGTATAACAAGATAATTTGAAGGCATACACTTAAACGTATACTTATAAACAACAAAATGAATTTTTTAACCAGACTGTGTGATTTCATTAGTTTCTTTTGTTATTTAGTTGTTTCACAAGGTTGTATGTACTATTCCATTAAAATTCCAGACGTAATAGAGTGTATTTTAATATCATGCTTTAAGCTGTAATACAAGTTCTAACCTGTCTACATAGGCAGACATAAATGTTTTCGTATATAAAACTTAAGTATACGGATCAATTTAGATTTAAATGGTGTTATCTTCATACACGTAACGCCCATATAGAGGATTTTTCAGCTGCAGCTGCTTTCCCCTTCCTAGTCCTAATTTATTAGACATATTTTTTCATAGGTTCATCCGCTTCATCTCGTCAAGATTTGATACATCTTTTAAAGTTTATTCTTTTGTATTGCTTCATGTTATATAATAGTTTTTGAAAATAGTAAGTTTTTGTTTGCTAAATCAGAATTAACTTTATATAACAAGTTACAGTTTGCGTTTGTACCTGTGGCATCTTCCTCTCAGGATGCACTGATATATTATGTAATTGTAACGCTATAGTAATATAAATACTTTATTTATTTAATACTACACGCAGTATTAATAAATACACACAACTATTTAACAAATACTCACAGTATTGACAACAAATCATGAATATTCCTGAAGAAATAACAGGATAGTGATTTCATTTCATGAATATAAGGTTTGTAACGATTACATACCCACTTTTATGCCAGGAGAACTAGAAGTATACGTATACACACTTGGAAGAAGAACACGTGATCGGAACAAGTTTGCCAGACGAAAAGTTATACGATGGAAGTATTGGCTATCGCATATGACTAGAGATAACAGGCAGCTCTGTAGTCTTTTACAAATATGTTAACGTTGCAGATACTTGGCGGTAATTTAAAATTTTCTGTATCTGAATTTTTAAACACTTGTAAGTAACAGGAAAACAAAGTCGGGGCTTTTGTCTTTTCGGTCCGAACGTTCTTCATCAAACGGGTTTGTCCGTGACACCTGGACATATAGCAACCCTAATTTGTGTGACATATTTTAATCTTGACTCTATCAACATCACTTCTATGCTTTGCGTAACGTTGAGAAAGAGGAACAACAAAATTAAAGGGTGTCACAGGAAAATCTTTGATATGCATATATGGCGAGTCCGAGAAGCCGGCTGATTATAGACACGTAACGTATTATAATGCAAACTTGAAAATAAATTATATATAAGTGTTTAATATTAATACGTAACTGATTTTTATATTTGTAATTTATGAACCAAAGTACTGGCGTAAGGTAATGTAGAGAGCCAATTTATATTGCTTTGATGTTTTTGCTTTACTTGGCTTTTGCATTTCAAACGGGAAGCTACAAAGTGAACAGGTCAACGGCTACAAAATTAATAAAAGATGTTGTTGAAAATATGTTTAATATTCATATAAATGTTTACTGTTATAAATATTTAAACACTGAGAAGTGTATACCATTAAGTCGGCGATAAAATTAATGAAATGTATTCTTACAGTAATCTGAATTTTTTCTTTTACCTTTAGTTGTGAATATTTAGTTGCATATAAAAAAGCATTGTCTACTACTTTAAAAAAAAGTAGTAGTACATTTATGAATGTCTTTATCTAAGATTTTTGTAATTTTTCTTACAATTTTACCTTTAATTGAGGGTTAGAGATACGTTGATTTTGAGGGTTCTCACAAATGTTGTCGCATCCCTACGGCTAACATTAATCGATTCCTATCAGACGTAACCTCTTACTCAGCACTACAGTATTGTAAGGTTCTTCTCATTGTCCGACTTCCCTGGGCACCCCTCTCTATACTTCCGAGTGGTTTCTACTCTAAACGTTTACAGGCTCTCGTGTTATTGTCCACATGCAATAAACGACCGATTTGCTTTAATCTTTACTAATATAAAATTTACTTTATGCGGTATAGTTTTATGTTCATTCGTTGACCTTGTAATCTCATAATTCATAATATTGTATTGTCTAGACTTTCTGACAGCACATTTCAAGTAGTCAAGCTTCAAAGCAATATGAGTTTCCCTAACTCAGCATTTCAAATATCCAAACTTCACTTCCATACGGCCCTGGTTCTTTCCATACGAATCTTCGTCTTCGCAATATCCGTTTACTCTAGCATATTACATACGTATAGGCCTAGCACTAAACATTTCTACCACTATCCGGCGGTGATCTCCGCTGCATTTTACCTTTACTTTTTACTAGTTCAAAGGGTTTAAACCTCCAGTTAGTCCCAATTGGTTGTCATCAATAAATAAGTTAATATTAGCTAATAATTTAGTTGGTCTTTCATTGCACAGTTTTATTATTTAGGAAAATATTATATTTTTGTGTACGCTTTGTTGTATTTCATCCTCTTTATAAAGTCTACATAACATGACAGCACTTTGTATTGTGATTCGCTAATATCCTCTACATACGTCGCACAACAATGTAAACGTATCAGTAATCCTTTTTCCTCGGTCAAGTTCATAGTGTTAGTAGCTTTCGTAATTCCAAAATTTGTTGTTCACTCGTGTAGAACCGCTATTAGCTTGGTGTCACCTCCATTACCAAGTCCTAAGCAATGTTTATTAGTTGTTGGTTAGCCTTTTGATAATGTCGTAGACACCGAAAAGCATCGTACAGTGTCTAGCAAGGAGCAGTAATACCGCACAAATTTGGAAGTATCAATAACATCAGGACAAGTCATAACAAAACATGGTCTGAGGAGCGTGTTGTTGATGTTTCAACACAAAGCAACATGATCGTAAAGGTCTCTTTAATTAAACATAATTCTCTATTCCTGCCTAGTGTAACCAATCAAGTTGGAAAATTAATTGGAAGGCTCTAAAAAATATGAACTAAATTAATTATTTGGGTACTTATCGCGCTATTAAGACCTTTCTTTATAAAGGCAGACATTTAGTCAGTGGTCGGGTTGTTTACACGCGATTACAATCCTGATAATTTGTTTGTGTTACCTGAGTTTTAATTTATTTTACTTACTCGATGAATTTGTCAGCTTTTTGGCTGTTCCTATTTGCTTCAAATATTGCTGTGGAGAATGATTTTGTTACGAATGATGTTTGATGAAGGCGTTAATAAAACTTGTGACCGTGATTGCTTTCTCTGGTGTTCAAGTAATTCCACTACAATAAAGATCGCTATCGACGTAACGATACGGTTATGTATCCACAGAAACGTAATAATCCTACTGTTTACTTCATTAATTAACTAGAAATATATTGTCATCGAGATGCAAAAGGTTAAATAAATATAATGTATTTTCTTACAATAATATTTTACCACGTATTTAGCCTACAGAAAGCTAAACATTTTGAGTACATTTTCTTACAATAGAAAATTTCTCCACGTAATTTTTTACTGTGACTAGTATTATTAAACATTGTGCTGTTTTAAAAATCATGTCTTATAAATTTTGTTTATAAGTAGGCATTATAAA
This sequence comes from Magicicada septendecula, assembly GCA_034769895.1. Lineage (NCBI taxonomy): Eukaryota > Metazoa > Arthropoda > Insecta > Hemiptera > Cicadidae > Magicicada > Magicicada septendecula. The sequence goes on from CM068375.1 coordinate 248,821,160, forward strand.
ATATACTGATACAAAAATATCCTCCAAATCAGTCTACAACACCAAAATCAACATATAGCATTCTACCATATTATTATTAACTAACGGTAAATTTCAAGTAACGAAAACATAACAATTATTTTGCCGAACACAATGTCACCATAACCTATTTTAGGCTCATAAACATGAGACCAAAGTGTCTTCCACAACAAGTGAATTGAATATAACATATTCAACAATTATAACTAATAACTATAATAATACTGCCTTTATAGTTTTACATCTGGGTGAACTTCACGGTTTTTAAAAATACTTATATAAACTACTCTTGAGAAAAAATATTACCTAAAATTATTATAGTAAAGGAGTAATGAATGTTATCTTATAACAGTTTATCAATCAAAACAATCGTTCCATTACGTTTGCTCTGTAACAGTTTGTCTCGAGTCTATGAATACGAAATTTACGCTTTGCAAAATAATAAAGATTGGAAGTAGAAACTTTACGGGATTAAATTATCCCTCTTGAATAACCCATTCAGAACAAACTACATCTATAGTTTCATAATAACTAGCCTTGTTATACTGCTGAATTTTATATCGGCCGTTTTATTTTGAAGAAAAAGTAAAACAAATTTTCGTATTAAATTAACAGCGTAAGTGTTTTTCTGTAACAATATAAATTTACTATAGCCTTCCAGTTATTTATTTATAAGTACTCAACAGAAAAAACAGTAGCTAGTAACTATAAAAATTCATTTTAGACAATAAACTGTTACAACATTTCTGTGCAGCATTAAACAATTTTATTTTAAGACATCCCTTGATATTCATTATAAGGTTATGTTTATAATATTTCTTTTTTTCTTTTCTATATTTTATTATAAGTTATATTTTATTCAATATTTATTTTAATAATTATGTTATTTACTTTGATATTTCTTTATATTTTCTAGTAGCAATTCTGTTTGTCAATTGGACTGTCCTCTTTATTTTTAGCCGTCTATAATTAATTTTCTTTTATTATTGTTGTCGTTATTGCGCATTGTAACGACGATGAATAAAGCGATAAGTAACATCAGACGTACTTATGATTACAACAAGATAACCATGTAATGCATATTGAGCTATTAGTGGCACAGAATATTACGGACCTTGTATAAACTATAGTGCGTCCTAGAAAACTACTGCAATCATCACATCACATTGAACACATTGGTCCGTACAATTTAATCAACCTCTTCAATTAAAGGTCTTCACCTTACAGGTCAGTTTCTTAGGAACATTATATTAACCATATGTTACAACACTTTGTGACTGGAACTCAACATTTTTAAAAATTTGAATTTGGGATCCTGCTAATTTTTAAAACAGTAGTTCACATATTACATTAAATTTTTCGATTTATTTATTGCTCGTGACTTTGGTTTCTTTTAAACCTATAGTTGGTTTATCGTTCTCTCACTCGTTCTTGTCCCTCATCTACTTCTTCTTACCTATGTAAAGATATCTGACACCTGTAATCTTCATTCTTATTTGCTTTTCAGTGCGTGTGATTTAAATATTACAAACATACAGAAAGAATACAAATAACTTTGTTTCGTAATATACTAAATGTACGTGTACCTACCACACACACACGTATACCTACATATCTACGTGACTTAAAGTAAAAAAAAATATAATGAAAGAATAAAACTTAATTCTTTTATCCAGCTAAAATTAACCTGTTGTTGGTCTACTTAGTTTGTGTCATGTTAATAGGCCTATAAAGTGATTAAACGATTACGTGATTGTAATTAGAAACCTATGTGATTCTGAATTTCAGTCGTGTTTCTAATCGCTATAGGCTTAATAAAAATAGTTTTCAATAATAGTATAAAGTAGATGCAGTGGCGTAACTAGGTGCTGTTCCTTGGGAGGTGGGGGTAAGACTACATTGAAGGTTGGACTCCAAATTTCCTCAGGAAAAACAAGATACCCAAGATTATTCCCATATAATTCTTTACACAACGATTTAAAAATTTTATTTTAAAACACGCAACTGCCTTTGAAATATGCCTGAGTGAAGTGAGATAAACTTCTATGAAGTTTTTAGTAGCTCTGGGGGCATCTATCCCCCAATCCTTCCCATAGTTACACCACTGAGTGGATATATCTCATTAGTACATATCAACCAGTGTCCTACCTTATTTACTAGAAGATTATTGGATACATGGATATTGTATCATTTTTGTATTGCTGAACCGTTGAACTATAAAATTAATAGCGTCTTACACGTAACTAGTTTTTGTTACATAATTCTTAAGTGATTTGCAAAACAACTTAGCTACTGATGAGTCTTGGTTCCAAGATTGTAAAGCTAGATTAAATAAATTACTACTACTACTACTACTACTACAACTACTACTACTACTACTACTACTACTACTACTACTACTACACGGCGCTACAGCTCATGGCCTCCAGAATGACGTGCCTCCACTCCTCTATATCCTGTGCGACTCTTCGCCACCTTGTGTCCACCAGTCGTCTCATATCTTTATATATGTCGTCCATCCATCTTCTTCGTGGCCTCTCTCTTACTCTTCTTCCTCTTGGTCCTCCAATAAATACTTATATTCACTGGTCTTTCCGCTGCCGTTCTTTGTACGTGACCTGCGCACCTAATTCTGCCTTGTTTTATTAGGTTACATAAATGGATCACATACATATACAAAAGTTCAGAGTGCAAATAGGAAGAAAATCATTTAATAACTTATAAAGTTATTTACTAAGTGGATCATAGCTTACATTGTTTGTCAATGATAGGCTTGTTACGAAAGCCTATTTAAAAGGCAATTAAATTTTATAACCTACTTAACAGAAAACAGATGCTTTTTCATACAGTTATAGAAACCCTGCACTCACTAACACTATATTATAATATTCTTCACCTTGATGTAACATACATAGCATTTTTGCTTTATATCTTTCAACATCTTCCAAAATATGCTTTTTAAAATAGAAGTCCCTATACTAACTTATAATTTTTATTTCTTCTTCTTCTTCTTCTTCTTCTTCTTCTTCTTCTTCTTCTTCTTCTTCTTCTTCTTCTTCTTCTTCTTCTTCTTCTTCTTCTTCTTCTTCTTCTTCTTCTTCTCTCATCATCATCATCCTCTTCCCTCACCTTCTCCTCTTCTTCTTGCTATTCCTCCTCCTCCTCTTCCTCTTGGGTTTCTTCTCTTCCTCACCCTTTATCTTCTTCTTCTTCTTTTCTTTTCCTCGTCAATATGTATTAGACATGAGCAATGATAAGGTATCCATTATGTCTTCCTAAGCATTACCATAATTTTCATTTTAGAATGTAGTGTTTGTGCCTTCATTTTTCATTCCATTTTCTCCTGTTTTTACCAGGTTTTCAGTGATACTAAGTATTTATAAATTTGCATTGCTTAAAATTTGTTTCTCTTAGAGCATTTTGTTTTTCTATATTATTCCATTTCTCGTGCTCATATCAGGGTCCCCTCTCACCCCCCTCTCACTCTCTCACTCTCTCTCTCTCTCTCTCTCTCTCTCTCTCTCTCTCTCTCTCTCTCTCTCTGTGATAATCTAGAACTTTTTCCTCTGTAAAGTAAAACTAGACTTTAGTTATTCTATCCCATATTTCTGAAGACAGCTTCAAATTTTTTAGTTCAATAGTTAGACAGTTTTCTTCTTCTAGGGATTAGCTGGATTCACGTAATCAGATTGCTAAAGTTTAGCCACATTTGACATAATTGTTCACGAGACATAATATCCAAGATTTTGTCTCTTTCCTGTGAGTATATACGAGAGAGCTTCCTGGATAGTCTGATATCCTACATACTGTGCATATGCTGTACCGCTTGATATCATTATAAACAATCGTTATAAATATTCAGATTTATACTACCAATAGAGTATACATTAGAAATATTCAGTACACTTTGGACGTTACTTTAGAGGATTGCTAGTAAATACAGGTTGGGTTTCTGTAAGCCGAAGTGGATTATAAAATCATAGACTATAATGACAATAAGGAAATCAGAGGTGATTTGAGGAGACAGTTTTATTGGTATTTGCTATATGATATGTGTGATAAAATAAAATAATAACAAAGAAACAGACTGATTAACTAGATTGACATTTACTAAATAATATAGGAAGATAGGCGCTAATTACACAGCAAAAGTATATTATCTTCTTGGATTTCGTTGTCCATGACATGTCCGTTACTTAACTAAATATAATTAATTCACTACCTATTCGGAACACAAAGTTTTTTATGGGTAAAAAGGTAAAAGTTTTACCTTATACCCCAACCAGTTTTTACTTTTAAAAAACGTCTTCAGAGGCTGCCGTTGGGAGCACTGTCCGTCTTGTTCTTGGCGACGGTATTGACTTTTGAAGGATCGATGTCGTGTGTGTAGGGTGTGATATGTTTAAATAATGCGTGTGATTTGAATTGTGTCTGTTCGTTTAGGATATCGTTTGTATGTGTTTTCGTGTATTTGTATATTTCCAATTGTTCAAGAGTATCTAGTTTTCGGCCTTTTGTGTGTACGTGTAGAATGTCCATGTTATTGTCGATGTTTTTGTTTGTGTGGTTTTCTTCAATGAGGTGGTTTGCAAAGGTGGATTCTGTGGTGGAGTATAGTGCCTTTGTGTGTTCAATGTATCTTTGTTTGAAGCTACGTCCTGTCTGGCCTATGTAGAATTTGCTGCAATCTGAGCAGTTTAGTTTGTAAACACCAGGTAGATTGAATTTGTTTTGTGCTTTGTGTGTGTGTTTTGATAGTGTGTGTTCTGTTTTGTTTGTAGTTTTGTATGCGATTCTGAATCCTGCTTTTTATAATTTGTGAGCTATTTTTTAAGTTTGGTTATTGATGTACGTTAACGTCATGAATTTGTTGTTTTCTGTCTTTGTCTGTTGTTTGTTTTGTGTAGGAGTTTATTGACTATTGTTCTGTTGTATCCGTTGGATTCTGCTAGATATTTTATCGTGTTTAGTTCGTCTTTGTAGTCTTCTTCATCTACGTGATGTGATGGAGAAGGCTATAAGGTAAAACTTTTACGTTTTTACCCATAAAAAATTTGTGTTCCGACTCGGTAGTGAATTAATTATATTTAGTATATTATCGTTGGGGACGTCCAAAGAAGAGACATGTAGCGCCGAAGACATGTCGTGAGACAGTGGTGTCTCATGTGGTAGATTACCTTGATGATGAAATGTCAGAACATTTGTGATCAGCTTAAAGACGGCCTGACGAAAGTTATAGGCTTAACTACTAGGAAATAAGACAGGAAATAAGAGTCAGGTACGTTGAGGATATCGGGTAGAAATTTTAAAGAACACATTTTATTGAAGGGGATGAACAATGGTAAAATATAAAATCTTATCAAAATTTGCAGGGAAATATATGCAGTAAAGTGGAACCCGTTAACGGTGTCGGTTTATACAAACGACGCCACCAATACGTTATCGCTGTGGCCACAGGCCCTTTATTATTGCATGTCATAATAAATATAAATAATTCATTTTTAATATTTGCATATTATATTATCTATTCCATTAGTGTAACCTACTTTCGACGCCACACGTTAATATAATGTGGTTGGTCAGTGGTTGTGACCTCCTTATGTCGTATTTTACTTATAAATTTACATTGTTTTTAAGTGGCGTTAGAAGCTTTTCAATGACGAGAAGGTCGTTTTATTCATGACTAATAATGTTAATTTTCTTTTCCTTCTATAAAATGTATAAATTTTACGACATTATTTCAAAGACTAAGTTTTATAAGGTGTAGAATGTAAACGCACTTAATACTGTAACACATATTTCAGAATATTTATAATGCAAGTATGAATGCAATGTATGTGGACCTGTACATAAAACATAATATTCAGTAGTTAGGGAATCGTTATAGCAAACGTTTTCTTTCGGCCAGTGGTATCGTATCCATTATCGTCACGGTTATGAGGTCAAACAGGTGTTACGTTCGCGTGTTTGTCGTACATACGAATTATACCATTTTGTTTATAGTAATATTTTTATAACATTTATATCTGAACTTATTTCTCAGATCTAGATTATTAGATGGTTAAATAGCTGACGATGGGTAAATTAAATGTTTATTTAACAAGAGGCTTGCAGGCGAAACTAATATATTGTATCGACTGTTCAAAATAACGAGAACGAAACGAAACACTAAAAAAGGAAATTTCAGTTGACGCGTCAGTATTTGCTAGTTACAGGTTCCTAGATAGGAAAAGGTTAACGGTTGACTACGTTTAAAAATATTGAAATAGTAAATTTTGGAAGTGCGTAACATTGGTCAATATGTCGCTGAAACGTAGACTGTCATCACATAAATTATAAAAATTGAAAGTATCTCGGTATGGAATGGAAAACGAAAGTGCAATGGAAAAGTACAGTTGGTGAGACACTTACTAGGTGAGATAGAACTCCAAATATAATTAGACTAGGTGATGGTGAATATGACTAACGGATATTTTAAAACTTACTGCTGCACAGCTGACGTACTGTACAACTAAGGGATAGTTGATGGATAAAGGATATCCATAAATTATGTAGCAAGAGGGAATAATAAAAGCCGATGGGTTTACAAGACGATGAACGGACGACTTGAAAGGTCGCTAAATATATCGTTTTTCTACTCAAAATGATTATAAAATTTTATAGACATACAACATAGAGAAATTTAGAAAGTTTTAGAGGAGGACTGGTTTTGTGCGTTAGGCAGTGGCCTGTTGGTCTTTCATAAATCAAACGTTTCGGATACATGGCTACATCAGTTGCCCTTCAGTGGCTGTCTTGACACTGCCAGCCAATGAATTCATTGACGTTTTCTAGTTACTCAAGGGCTTCTTATGATTGGTGAAGGCTTATCCAATCACGCTGTAGATACATTATCATCGTAAAAAGCTTTTCCTCCTAAACTTTGTCTCCTTTCCTGGATCCACAAACAAATCAGAGGCGTTATACTACGTCTTCTCACCTGCTTTTCTCCATTGTCTCTTACTCGGTGATCTCTATCCTTTCACAGCCAAAGACTAATCTTTTCTTTGTTTCGATTTTATGAACGTTAATCATTTAGCTGTGTGTGCTTTGTATTTTTGTGTTGTACTTTAGAGTATCGAGTTATAGTACAATTGGTTTCTGTTAGTAAATAGAAAATACGAGGGCATCTCTATTGGTTCACAGTGGGTCCTTAAATTTGTTAATATTTTCAATTTACTGTAAACATTATTACAGAGAGTCACTGACGTCTAACACCTGAGGATGACTAAAAAAAAAAAAAACAGATTAGTTTATTATGGAATGAGATATACAGTGACTCCCCAAAGTCTACTATCTCACTTTAAACTTGACGCCCTAAACCCATTGACGCCAGCAAAGAAGCCCTGTGCTCACAAAAGTTTCGATCGGTTTGCTTAGCCCAGGCCTCGGTCCAAACAAATCTGCGTCCCGTGAGTCTTCAGTAAAACAGCAGAGTGAGTATTCAGATACAAGTGCGGAAACAAGACGTAGTCGACTACACAAAAACTTTGTATCCCCAGTTGCCATGTGCCAGCGATCAAAGCGATAAGTTTCCCTTCTGTGTTCTCACGTAGTCCAGTTATAAATATGACAGCGAAGCTCATTCTGGTGGCTTTTAGTTGTTATAAAACCGAGCTATACATTGTAGTAAAATTGATTTTCGTATTATTTACTATACTTATAAGAGATAGAACTACTTTCTTGACAAAACAACGTGAACTCATCGTCTCAAGTAAATTATCTATTTCTTTACGAGACTTTTTTTCTGCTGTAATTTGTCCATGACTACGTGTTCAGATAAAAGTTTTCTTTCTTATTAGGTGAACAATTTTAGGATTGTGTATTAGAATATTTTATAAAATTATGAATTGTAAATTTTGTGTACGAATAATGTGTGTGTGTGTGTGTGTGTGTGTGTGTGTGTGTGTGTGTGTGTGTGAATACGATATTTACCACCTTTATCGCGAGCCTGATAACGCAGGCTGGTCATTGATTTAGTTATTTTACACTTCAAGACTTACAGATGCAAATTTATCAATTTTTTATAAATACTTATCTATTCTTGGTGTTTTGGAATTGGTTTAAAATTTTTAAGCTAAATAAATCCAAGATTATTACAAGATTTCTGTAACCTTTACAGAAGGTTAGTTTGTTCTGGCTTTACCAACTTATACTTGGGCTATTAGTAGCTTTCCAAAAACTTATTCACTATCCCTTTGTGCAATATTCTTTCTGAAGACGCAAACATGATGCGTGCGTCCTTCTTTATACTGGTTTGCTGTTGTTGTTATTTGTTGTATTCAGTGCCGGATTTAAGATTTTTGAGGCCCTAAGCCAAGTTTTCTGAGCGCCCCACTCCCAACACGCTGCCTACTACACAAATCTAGAAACCTTCTTTTCATTCAAAACAAAATAAAAACATAACCTCAAATCGCAAACCGCAATCCGTTCAGTCACAACGCAGATAAACAATGATAACAAAGAAGGGTGGTACCTCGGTCGTGTAAATTCGGGGGCAATATAGCGGACGTTTAAAATTCGCACGCGGAGATTAGTTTTCAAGAATGCCAACGTCTTAAAAATAAGCGCGCAACATTTAAATAAGAATTGTCTTCTATTTATTAACTAAAATTGATCATTAATTTCAAAAAATCGTACTTAAATAAATCAGAGTGACTCCTAATTTTATAAAAATACTTCTGTTAAAAAAAAACTTGCAGCTTGAGGCCGATTCTGAGCCCGCGGCCCTAGGCCTAGAGGTAAATCCGGCACTGGTTGAACTCTTAATTATTTACTAATGTATGTATTTATTATAAAATTAAACGAGAACAATCTTTTAAAATTAATATAATTCTTGGGGTTATAATGAGTTTATCACCATAAATAATTATTCTTGAATAATATTCCGAAGTTTAGACCAAGATATCCGGTTAAGTTTACAACCTACACGTTGTAAATACAATGCTCGTTTACAGACATATTGACACTTTCAGAAGAGGCTCCAGTCTAGATCTATTTTTACTAAATCTATTTTGTAAAATATTACAAAACAAATTACAAATCTTGGCTTAAGTTATATAATTTATTAATTTGTATGCAAAGAGATATTTACTTTAAATTTGTCCAGCAATAAGATTTTTTAAAATTTACATCATATATACAATTCCATTTTTAAAGACTTAAAGCTGCGTTGCAATTTCCTATTTTATTTGAACGCTTTCCCAAACCAAGTTAAGGGCCTAGACCTAAACTGTGCTCTTCTAGGAATCTACAAATATTGAAATACAAGTTTCATAGTTTGATATTTCATTGTGCTTAAACTTATTTAACATGGAAATTAACTTGATTTTTATTTTAGAAATTTTTCACCTTGAAATATAATATTATACTCAGGTTTGTATACGTATAGAATATTCAAATCTACTTAGACTCGAACAGCTCGCTGTTGTATAATGTAGACAAAGTAAAATCAATCAACCTCATCAACATTATACGCTTTGATATTGATAGAACACGGATCTGTTTCAACCCAAATGCACACTAAACGGAGCAAAGACCTGCATCGTTTAAATCATGTGTGCCACACTTGTCATAATTAATGTGTAATTCTGCACTGCCAAGTGGATAACGTTGTAATATGTTGATTATGAATTTACGCGAGATTATCACTGACCCACGACGCGTGGATTATTAACACGCTGTACTCGCACTATCTGGATGACTATAGTACTTTGTCTCTTTACATTACCTCTCTACACAACTGGCCACCGTTTAATTTCTAGTGTCATCAGTTGCAATTACAATGTAACGCTGTAATTACGCCTAATGTCATCAACGTAATTACAACGTATATTACGTTGATTTAGAAATTGGTACTGATAAATTTTTTTGCCGGGACTTTGAATTTTCCCGGCGCGTGTAGAGTGGTTTAGGGCTACCAACATGGTAGGCAGCGGTGCCTGCCAGTTCTATCGTCGAAGCTGTGGCGACGCGATTTAGTGACCAGTCTGGTTGTCAGCTGTTCGCTGTGTTTTTAGTTTTCAATGTGGCTAGTGAGGTTAGACAAATGCTTTTTGACAAACTGGGACAGGTTTTGTTTTATGCAGGCAGGTACGACCTACACACAATTGTCTCGCTCTCATTTCTCTGAAAGCCTTCAACCAGAACGTTCCTTGGTTTGACGGCCTAGATCATGTGAGTCTGTTATCTGTAATGCGTCGGTAGATTCCTCAGCACGTTTAGGTGTGTATAATTTATCAATAATATTTCAGTTTTTATTTAATTATGTATTATGTGTGTTGCAATGGTGTAAGCGTGTGTGTGGCCCGGATTATTCGTTATTGTAGAATCTTATGCTTGGAAAATTTTAATGTACTTGTTACTTCCTGTGTAAGGACTAAATTGTTTCTTGTTAACGCTTATTTAGTTAAAACTTATGAAAGTTAGTTGTTATTATTTAATGAAATTAAATAATTTAATTTTAATTGAATTGAGTACAGTAAAAAGAGGTATATTGTGAATTAGTAAATGTGGACACTATAAGTCGGTAGAAGTGGTTACAGTGGTTGTGTTCCGGGGTGAGAGAGTGTAATGTCTGAGTGTCTTAACTGGCGACTTATCTACAAATAAAATGTTATAGGGTCCCTGCACCGTCAGGAAAAAAGGGGAAGATCGGTGGTCATGCTAACACCTATGACCACCAGCAGAGCTGTTCTACACTAAAGCGCTCCCCAAAGCCGTCAGACCGGGAGATGCACGGGAATCATAAGAAATACACCTAGAGAGACCCAGAAACACCAGGAACGACATCCTGTATCATTCACCATAGCACGTGGTCAATTTCGCAGCCTCTTCACGTATACAGGTCATCATGTGTCAGCTTGAGTTCGCCGCTTCATGCTCACAGGTGGGAGCTTTTCATTTATGCATCTCCTAACTACATCAACTTCATAGACTGGCTACCCTTATTTTCGACACTAAATATTTGCTAACTTAATCTGTGTAACAAACTTTTAAGAACTGAAAATATCACGAAGTCATAAGTACTCAAGTCTGTAAAAGTTGTAACTGGTTCCATTGTAACTTGCCTAACATACACCATGAGGGGGTGTTATACTGTTCTAATAAATTATGGTTGCCTTGATTAAGCTATTTAGAGTCAGATTATCTTTATTCTTATTATTATTTATCATAATTATTCGTGAAAGGTTATTAGGTTTTTTTTAAATTAAGGGGTAGGGTTAACTTTTGTATGCTCCGTCAGTTCTATTGGGTTAATTTTCGAGTTATTCTCCCTCATGTGGTATGCTAGTCTAGAATTACACACACACATCTTTTATGTGCATCTCTAAATACTATGAATCAATGATTACTTTTAAAGAATGATATAAAACTTAAATATTGTGTTGAAGGGGCATTCTGTTATATCTGTTTTAATTTATTTTAAATCAGCCCCATATAAATACAGCTATGAATATTACACTGTTAGTGAACAATGAGACACACAGAATCCTGATTAATTGAATTCAAGAATTCATGTTCTAAGAAAGGTAAATCGTCGTATTCACTAGTTAACAAAGCTCACCTATTGGAAACCCAGAAGACATAAACCTTGTTTAAAGTTCGGTTTCACTGTAATTTTATTGTTTGATTTTGTTTTCCATGTTCCATAAGGAAATTATGGGGAAAAAAATCGTGTTCGAGATAACGGCAGATTCTGATTGTATCACCCTCAAAACATGAAAAAAGTCATTTTCCGAAAAGTGTGTGTGTGTGTGTGTGTGTGTGTGTGTGTGTGTCTGTCTGTCTATCTGTAGAATTTTTTCTATGGCAAACGATAACTGCCGCAAATTCAAACAGAATCAAATAATTTTTTGCATACAGTTCTGAATTGTAGAGGACTCGAGGCCAATTGATTTTGGTGAAGATCGGTTAAGTGGAAGGGGTAATTTACCAGCAACGTTTTACGTATTAACAAGAGTAAAGTGCTTAATTTTGATAAATAAAGTATCCTGAAAAGAAGGTCATAATAATCCACTGTAGAAAGGTAGATGAAATACCTATAAATGAAAAGGGTATTTGAAGGGGTAGGGGTAGTTGAATAACTTTTAATAAATTAAAATGGTAGTTGATGGAGGAAGTAAATTTTATAAGTTTTATATGTGTGATACGTTAATGGCAACAAAGAAGTAGTTTCTATGGAAACATTTCATTTCACTTTAACAAAATTATATATTTTTCATTTTAACTTAAATCACGTATGAGTGAAAATATATCGTTCCTGGCAGGCAAGAATATCTCAATTATGTAATGTTTATTTTTCCAAAGTTTTATTATTGAGATTGCCGCAATAAAAAGGCCGACAGGACACACACACACACACACACACACACACACACACACACACACACACACACACACACAATTCGCGTTATTTCTGGCCTCACTCATGTTTATTTTATTATGTTTGCACGCTTTTTAAATGGAAAGTGCCGAAACCGACACCAACACAACGCGTGCAAGCCGAAAAGGTGGACATCTATTTGCTTCCTGTGGATCGCTGGACAGTGTTGTTGTATTAAAGCAATTAATACAATCTGTGTACTAAACTAATATGTGCATGTGTGTATGTATGAAAAGTATATAAATATTTTTCTCCTTTGGAAAATTGTTTGCCCCTCCTTGAAAATATTTTAACCTCCCTGATGGCTAGCTATTTACTAGCCTGTGTAGAATATAGCGTTATGACATGGATCAGAATCGTGGGTGTTAAACAGGAGACACAAACGTATTAAGGAAGAAATATTTTGCTGAGAAATTTATAAATATACGGGTGAATAGAATAGTCGTTCAGGAAATCAGAAGACAAATGGAAAGAAAGAAATCAAGACCCGATTTTAAAAAAGAAAAATGACTAGTATAGTATTGACAGGAAATACTTTGATAAAACTATAGACATCCCTCGGCCCCTCGCAGCGAGAGTCCAATTTCATTACAGGAATCAGATCGCAGCTACCTTTAGCTCTTCGTTCGACCTCTTCCTCACGAAGGTTGACGATAGTCTTAATCCGTCTGACATGGTGGGTGAGCCTGAGGCCAAGAAACCAAAAAAATGCTCGATTATTTGGTGATGATCGCTTATGCTTGAACATGGAACGCCTAAAAATAGATCTAGAACCTCGAATAAGATATGGTTCTCTTCGCCTCATCGTCCTCTACAACCATTTTAGGATACACAATTTCTTCAAAACTCAAGCATCCACTTATTTAATTAATATTTAAATGATTTTAAATATACATTTTAGGACATGGAAGTCATGTATGGTCCTCCATACTGATTTTTTGGTTTTGTCAGGGAATATATTTTAGCTGGTACATATTTTTGCCATTTTAGAAGAAACTGATAGGAGACCCGTATTGTTTGTCCATAGTGTTAAGGAAAATAGTAGAAGATAAATATCCGTGTTTCACTGTCCTTTCTTTCATAATCAAGTGATAGAGCAACGCTCTTTTTATCTCTAAGTAATCTGTGTTAATTTAAATTTTTACTTACAGAGCCTGTACATATTTTTGTAGAGAAAACTTTTATTTATAAAAGTTATAAAGGTTACGTTGATGTGGAGTGATTAATTTGTTAAATATTATAGAGAACATCTATTTTATCAGTTACAGGCAATCAGTTTATTTAATTTCTATCGGCATGAAACTTTTCCATAATGACCATACTTAAAAAATCTCTAAATATTCTATGAGCCTTTTACGAGATAAATAATTTATGTTTATTAAATTCCACTTCAATATAACGCACATCATTTGTAAGCTAGATGTATTGTTGTAGTGTTGCTAGAATTACAGAGTCCTATAACTGTTTGAGTCCTATAATTGAGAAGATGTAAAATTGCAGCAAAGTAGTGCTCAGTCTTTGTTTTAATATTCAATTGAAAAATTATCTAATATCGAATGTAATAATGTATACTTTGTACAAAAAAGGGAGCGAGTTCTTTTTTATTTTGTTGTCAATCCAGAGATTCTCTGTAGCGGCATTTAATTTATGTCGATCTTATTCTTTGCTCTTCATAATTTTATAGTTCCGTATTTACTATTTTATTGTTTTCCTACAGAATAAAGTCTAGTTGTTTGTAAATATAGATACTCTTTATAGAAGCTGGGGTACCACAAGGGAATGTTCTTGGACCTAGTCTATACTTGTACACGGGAGATATTCCGAAAATGCGATGGGGTGACAACAGCTACGTTTGTTGATGACACTGCACTGTTAGTTACCGGTAACATACAGTCTACAGGTAGCAGTTAATAAATAGACTAAAAAATGCCGTATCAAACTGAATGAGACAAAATATACGTCAACTTCACCAACGGAAAGAAGAGAACTTACTATTTTAGTCAATCATCAAATAATTTCACATGAAAATTTGGCAAAGTATTTGGGCATGACTGTGGAGTCTAAGGTTAGATGGAAAGAACGTGTTACGAAAAAGCGTGAAGTACTTCAAGAAAATATGGTAGCTACTGGGAAGACACTATAAACTGTCACTGTATTATAAACTGTTATTATACAGACAATTATTTAAACCAGTGTGAGTTTATCATATGCTGCTATGGGGTTTCTCAAAGAAATGCGACGTCAAGATAATCCTAACTTTTTAAAATAAAGTGCTTTGCGGTATTGTTGATACACCGTGGTATGTAAAGACATCCATCGATACCTAAAAATACTTATGGTTAATGCTGAAGTAAAAGGTTTCCAGCTACATATGAACGTTAATCGAGGCTTGATAAACATTAAAATCATGAAGTGCTACAACTTCATAATGTTAGACTTGTTCGGCGGTTGCGTAGGAAAGTGAAGTGTTTAAAGAAATATCTACACATGAACGAAGTGTTAGGAGTTCGTCAATTGGAGCATCTTCTACACACGGTTAACATAGTTATTAAAATAAGCTTGATAGTTTGAAACTAGTTGCAATATAAATAAATGAAAAAAAGCTTTGTAGGTAGTGATCATTATTCTCAACTCATCTGCCTGTCAATAGCTCCAGCAGATCTAGTTCTTCGTGACTCAGCGAGTGTCCAGTAACCCCAACATTTTTTCAAACACCTATAATTTCCAATATGTATTTTCAGATGTGTCTCCGCTTTATCGTTAACACCGTTTGGTAAAGTCACATGTCTACAACGACGAGTCGCCTTTCGTAATTAACACTAAGTAACTATCTCCACGACTATATAAAGCAAATCTAATCCATAACTTTAATACTTGTAAACTCCTTTGAGTTTTACGAGATTCTGCTCGAAAATGTATAGAAATAGAAACTAAAATACTTAAATCAGTTGAAGATGAACCAATCACATGTTGCCAATTTAGAGAATCCGACAAGTGAGGACATACTGTAATATTCAAGTACAATGCAGCAGAACAGATTCTAGGACCATATGAACGAGAATAAACTCCATACTACCGGAGGAAAGAAATACGAAAAAAAAGATTAATATTAGAGGAAATTGTATCTTAAATGGATAAACAATAAGAACGATTGAATCACTGTAGAATATCAGATAACGGTTAAAGTAGTAAATCGTAAAGTGCTGAAAAAGGAAAATGGTTATTTAAGTATGAAGTGTGTGTAATTTGTCGAATATTTCTTTTGCTAGGAAATTTCAAAATAAATATAACATCTCTGGAGAAAATATTATTTAAGCACAACGTTTCTTCTATACACAATATCTCTCTGTAGTTAACAGTGACAGCCGGGACTTACATTTGGACAATACAATTATCACGGTTGATGAGAAGATGACGAGAAGATAAGAGAAGATACAGATATATTGATAAAGAACACAAAGATGTAACAGGAAAGAGGAGTTAAGGTAACTCGATTGATTTGGACATGTTAATAGGATGACGAATTATAGTTGACCAAAGTAAAATTTCAAAGACGAGAAAGAAGTTGAGGAAGACAAAGATTAGGTGGCTTTTTTAGTTACACAGTTTTCGTTGTCTTCTGACTAACACTTTACTTATTTTTATGCATTACTATTAAGTTTCTTGTTACTGTGAATTACAAAAGTTACTTTAGTTTAAAAAAGCACTTTCTATGTACTAACAACTTTGTGATTTACACTATAAAAAAGTGAATTTTACTTTAAGCAACTTAACACATTGGCTTGAAGTTACTGTTTGAGTGTTACAGCATAATTTACATTCAAATACACGATAAACATTTTCGAGCAGAATCTCGTAAAACTCAAAGGAGTTTACAAGTATTAAAGTTATGGATTAGATTTGCTTTATATAGTCGTGGAGATAGTTACTTAGTGTTAATTACGAAAGGCGACTCGTCGTTTTAGACATGTGACTTTACCAAACGGTGTTAACGATAAAGCGGAGACACATCTGAAAATACATATTGGAAATTATAGGTGTTTGAAAAAATTTTGGGGTTACTGGACACTCGCTGAGTCACGAAGAACTGGATCTGCTGGAGCTATTGACAGGCAGATGAGTTGAGAATAATGATCACTACCTACAAAGCTTTTTTTCATTTATTTATATTGCAACTAGTTTCAAACTATCAAGCTTATTTTAATAACTATGTTAACCGTGTGTAGAAGATGCTCCAATTGACGAACTCCTAACACTTCGTTCATGTGTAGATATTTCTTTAAACACTTCACTTTCCTACGCAACCGCCGAACAAGTCTAACATTATGAAGTTGTAGCACTTCATGATTTTAATGTTTATCAAGCCTCGATTAACGTTCATATGTAGCTGGAAACCTTTTACTTCAGCATTAACCATAAGTATTTTTAGGTATCGATGGATGTCTTTACATACCACGGTGTATCAACAATACCGCAAAGCACTTTATTTTAAAAAGTTAGGATTATCTTGACGTCGCATTTCTTTGAGAAACCCCATAGCAGCATATGATAAACTCACACTGGTTTAAATAATTGTCTGTATAATAACAGTTTATAATACAGTGACAGTTTATAGTGTCTTCCCAGTAACTACCATATTTTCTTGAAGTACTTCACGCTTTTTCGTAACACGTTCTTTCCATCTAACCTTAGACTCCACAGTCATGCCCAAATACTTTGCCAAATTTTCATGTGAAATTATTTGATGATTGACTAAAATAGGTAAGTTCTCTACTTTCCGTTGGTGAAGTTGACGTATATTTTGTCTCATTCAGTTTGATACGGCATTTTTTAGTCTATTTATTAACTGCTACCTGTAGACTGTATGTTACCGGTAACTAACAGTGCAGTGTCATCAACAAACGTAGCTGTTGTCACCCCATCGCATTTTCGGAATATCTCCCGTGTACAAGTATAGACTAGGTCCAAGAACATTCCCTTGTGGTACCCCAGCTTCTATAAAGAGTATCTATATTTACAAACAACTAGACTTTATTCTGTAGGAAAACAATAAAATAGTAAATACGGAACTATAAAATTATGAAGAGCAAAGAATAAGATCGACATAAATTAAATGCCGCTACAGAGAATCTCTGGATTGACAACAAAATAAAAAAGAACTCGCTCCCTTTTTTGTACAAAGTATACATTATTACATTCGATATTAGATAATTTTTCAATTGAATATTAAAACAAAGACTGAGCACTACTT
Source organism: Magicicada septendecula (assembly GCA_034769895.1). Taxonomy (NCBI): domain Eukaryota; kingdom Metazoa; phylum Arthropoda; class Insecta; order Hemiptera; family Cicadidae; genus Magicicada; species Magicicada septendecula. The sequence goes on from CM068375.1 coordinate 248,838,853, forward strand.
TGCTGCAATTTTACATCTTCTCAATTATAGGACTCAAACAGTTATAGGACTCTGTAATTCTAGCAACACTACAACAATACATCTAGCTTACAAATGATGTGCGTTATATTGAAGTGGAATTTAATAAACATAAATTATTTATCTCGTAAAAGGCTCATAGAATATTTAGAGATTTTTTAAGTATGGTCATTATGGAAAAGTTTCATGCCGATAGGAATTAAATAAACTGATTGCCTGTAACTGATAAAATAGATGTTTCTCTATAATATTTAACAAATTAATCACTCCACATCAACGTAACCTTTATAACTTTTATAAATAAAAGTTTTCTCTACAAAAATATGTACAGGCTCTGTAAGTAAAAATTTAAATTAACACAGATTACTTAGAGATAAAAAGAGCGTTGCTCTATCACTTGATTATGAAAGAAAGGACAGTGAAACACGGATATTTATCTTCTACTATTTTCCTTAACACTATGGACAAACAATACGGGTCTCCTATCAGTTTCTTCTAAAATGGCAAAAATATGTACCAGCTAAAATATATTCCCTGACAAAACCAAAAAATCAGTATGGAGGACCATACATGACTTCCATGTCCTAAAATGTATATTTAAAATCATTTAAATATTAATTAAATAAGTGGATGCTTGAGTTTTGAAGAAATTGTGTATCCTAAAATGGTTGTAGAGGACGATAAGGCGAAGAGAACCATATCTTATTCGAGGTTCTAGATCTATTTTTAGCCGTTCTATGTTCAAGCATAAGCGATCATCACCAAATAATCGAGCATTTTTTTGGTTTCTTGGCCTCAGGCTCACCCACCATGTCAGACGGATTAAGACTATCGTCAACCTTCGTGAGGAGGGACTCTTACTTTATACATGCTCGTAGAGGCCAAGTAGTATGAAATAGTAGTTAGGCCTATTAAAAGTGTATTACAAGTGTGTTATTAATTATTCAGTGTAATCAAACTGAAGGATGATTGGATTAAGTAAAATTAGGTAGAGGTAATTAAGAAACCTTTTGTTCAGAGTTTATTGCCTTTGGTGTAGAATTTACTTTTTTCGTTAACTTTTAATATCCGTCTAACGATTCGTGAACATTGTTATAAAATTACTCTTTTATAACGCCAATTGAAAACGTTGGTTGCCACAAAGCTTATAGAGTAAATAAATTATTTCAATTAACAGGGTGAGAATAATGGTAATTTTTCCATTAATAGAAGTGTTACTCACTAAAACTTGGCAAATGCTTTACTGCTTCTGGTGTCTACTCAGTTCAGCCAACCGACGATGGCTATCTGTGTGATAATGTATACGTAGGTATACCTATCACGGTCGCCTGCTCCGGCGGTGGAATATTGTAAGATAGAGTATAAAGCATCACGTCATTGCAGATATATGAGGCTACGTCATCGTCAGTTCAGAGTGGAGTCGCAGCTTGCGTATGTTGTGTGACTTACATCTTACAAACAGATGGAAACAAAATGTTTTCATAATAGTAAAAGAGAAAGGTGTGCTGTACTTCTGAGTACGACTGCACATTTATCGGAAAATATTGTTCATTGTTCGTAGTAGAGACTAGTACGAACTTCAGCTTTAGATTATGTTTTCTTATATATGAGTGCGTAAGTTAAAATGAATGTAGGTTAAACGGTATTGTTAAAGTATTTACGAGGGAAAGCCAGTAAGTAGTCACTTATGGCTATTAAAAATTTTTACTGAGACGTTTACTTGAAAACTATTTTCCTTTTTCAACATAATCACCGGCAACATTTATACACTTTTCCCATTGATTTATCAGCGCCTCAATATGTGCTGCATAAAAGTCTTTGGAATGATGTCTCAACCGCATACGTACCTCACTTTTAACATCTTCATCATCATCGAAACGTCAACCACTTGAATGAAATTTCAGCGGACCAAAGCGGCGAAGATCGCTGGGGACTGTAACGTGAATGTATAAGAACTTGCCACCTTATTGATCAATTTTCTCCAGAGTTGATCGTGCCGTATGAGGTCTGATATAATAATACTTCTGTAGTCAGCAGGCCTAGGCGTTTTCTTTTAATAAACAATGAGAACGCCCTATTGCAGATGCAACAGTGATTGTCGTTACTTACCTGTAACAATTCCGTTGTTATTTTTATACGTGACCGGCCAGATACAAACACGGAGTGATATCTATTAACAACGCCGAAGGATGAGAATAGTGCGGAAAGTAGTGTGTAGGTAACTATATTCTTTATGCCAACAGTTGAGAGTGGATTCATATAAAGTAAATGATTCCGACTGGCCGAAGGTAATGGGGCATATCTGCTGAAGGCATTAAGTGCTCAAAACCCACATTATAGCATATCAACACAGAAATGATAAACTCAGAAAAAGTCAACATCTGTAATAAATCAGATATAAAAAAAACAGAATTTTATACAATCGAAGCCTCGTCTCAAGACTCACAAATGTTTTTATTTAAACTATAATTACTACATATATATTTTAATATACGATTTTAATATATATGTTAATATATATTTCTTACCTTGCTTTATAAGCAGTATACACAAAGCTACAAGTACTCCGGATGACGAATATTATTCTTAGCATTGAATGTGGCATGAAAGTAAGTTAAAGGGAACAAAACTCGTGAATTATACAAGAAACGGGAAACAGAAGGAGGTTAACATAGAGTTCAAAATGGGAAATTGGAACTAAGCTGTTGGATATTATTGGATTTAAGCACGTGAGAATTTCTATGGCATCGGATGATAAGAGTACAATATATGGAAAGTAAGAATAGTACAAACTAAGGAAGCCCCTTTTGCAGGAAATAAGTTTTTTGATATCTGGAAGTGTTCTTCTCGAAACCATAAAACAGATTAAACAGAGTTGTATTTGAGATATTTGCAATGACGCCTCAGGACCAGACCTTTAATAAAACAAGAAAAAGAAAGGCTTACGTTCATCAGAATGTTTCTTAGAGAAGACGAAAAGACAAATTCTCCATTATCTTGCGCACTTCAAGAATAAACACTTTTCACGATATTAATTGAAAATATATCGCACTAATACTCTCGAACCGCACAGTCAAAAATCTCGCATTGAACTGAAAAACTAAGGCCGCGGAGCGAAGTATTTATAGTTACGCTACACACACCAGAAGCTTCCAAACTGCGTCTTATCTCTCGCAAACTACGTAATTGCTGCGGCCTTGACACAGTCCGAGCGCCCGAGTGAAGGCTGGCAAAGTCGAGAAATTTCTCGTAACATGCGTTTAGTAGCACGTACACCACACGCTTACGTCGAGATCTTTCTGGCACATTCGATAAACACCTAGATTGTTCTACGCGGTCGTAGCACTGCCCCCTCCTTAAGCCTGTTCGTCCCGAACTGGCAAAGCGTCTCTAAATTTGTATTTAGCCAGGCGATCTAGGTGGACGACCTTGAACTTTCGCTGTCCTTCCTGTTGAATCCGATAAACAACATCGTTAATCCTTTTTTTTACAGTGTAGGGTCCTTCCCAGTTAGACTGAAGCTTAGGTGAGCGACCACGACGGCGCTTTGGATTGAACAACCAGACCTGATCTCCTTCTTGGAAACCCACACTATTGCTGCGAATGTCATACCGAGTTTTCATTTTATCACTGGCAATCTTGAGCCGTCCTCTTACCAAGCGATTCATTTCTCGCAGTTGGTTTTCTAATTGCGAGGAATAGTTCTTTGGCTCTTGGGACTGAGTCTCAGGTGATCCAAACATCAAGTCCCCAGGAAGACGAATCTCCCGCCCAAACACCAATTTTGCTGGAGTCATGCCGGTTGTGTCATGTACTGATGATCTATACGCCATAAGGAATAGTGGTATACGTTGGTCCCAGTCTGTTTGGTTCTCGTCAACAACTTTCGAAAGATGCTGCTCAAGTGTCCTGTTGAATCTCTCAACCATCCCGTCCGACTGAGGATGCAGAGGCGTTGTCCTGGTCTTTCGAATTCCAAGTAGACGGCATAATTCTTTAAACACTCCTGATTCGAAATTTCTCCCTTGATCCGTATGGATTTCCATAGGGGCTCCATAACGGCAACAGAAGTTGTGAACTAACTGCTTTGCCACAGTGGTAACCTCCTGATTTGGAATTGCGTAGGCTTCCACCCACTTAGTAAAGTAGTCACCTACAACCATGATGTACCGGTTTCCATCGTCAGTAACTGGGAATGGTCCAGCAATGTCTATGGCAATTCTCTCAAAAGGTTGTCCAACGTTATACTGTCTCATTTTTCCCCTGCTTCTGGTTTGTGGGCCCTTGCTTGCAGCACATATTTCACACGTCCGAACCCATTCCTCTACGTCGTGGCGAAGATGAAGCCAATAGAATCGCTTCCGTATTTTGTCAAGGGTTTTGCTAACGCCAAGATGGCCTCCAGATGTTCCATCATGCATCTCCTTCAAAACAGACTGCACTTTACTTCGGGGAACTATCAACTGCATGACCACGTCTCGTCCATCTGCACTTTCCCAAGCCCTTTTCAGCAATCCGTTTTCTAAGGTGAGAGATTCCCATTGTGCCCAGTAGCCCTTTAGCACTTCGGAACCATGGCAGATATCTTGCCAATCCGGGCGGCGACCTTCCTCTTTTGCTGTCAAGATCGGTCCAATGTCTTCATCAGTAATCTGTTCTTGTCGACAGTCTTGTGTTGTCCAGCCATCAGCCAGGAAATTTACAGTGATGGCTTGAACATGTTCGCTTGGGTTTTGTTCTTCCTTTCTGTGGCAATGTCGGCAGTCTTCCGGGCATGGTCTTCGTGATAAGCCATCTGCATTACCGTGCAGGCGCCCCCGCCGATGTTGTACCTTGAAGTTGTACTCTTGCAGACGTTCGAGCCACCTTGCCAACTGTCCTTCCGGATTTTTAAATCTCAAGAGCCATGCAAGTGCAGCATGGTCAGTACGTAGTGAAAACTCTCTCCCATAGAGGTATTTATGGAAGTGCTCCAAAGCTCTGACAATTGCCAACAACTCTCTTCTTGTAACACAATAATTTCTCTCTGGTTTAGAAAGCGTCTTGCTGTAATACGCTATTACTCGTTCTTCACCGTTCTGCACTTGAGACAAAACTGCTCCTAGACCAGTATTGCTTGCATCTGTGTCTACGATGTACTTCCCTTCGGAAGCTGGAAAAGCGAGAATTGGCTGCGAACATAATGCAATCTTCAACGTTCTAAATGCTTGTTCACACTCTCTCGACCATTGGAAGTTTCGTTTATTTTCCGTTAGCTCATGTAGTGGTTTAGCAATAGTAGCGAAGCCTTTCACAAAACGTCGGTAATATGAGCATAACCCCAGGAAACTCCGAACTTCGTGTTTATTCTTCGGAACTGGCCAGTCTCTTACGGTGTCTACTTTATTAGGATCCATGCTAACGCCCGCTGCCGAAACCAGATGGCCCAAATACTGTACTTCCTTCTGGAATAGAGAACACTTCTTCGGGCTCAGCTTCAGTTGTGCACCGTGAATTCTAGTTAGAACTTCCTTAAGGTTTTCCAAGTGATCTTCGAAAGTCTTCCCGATCACTATGACATCGTCTAAGTAAACAAGGCAAGTTTTCCACGTCAGGCCTCGGAGTATCAGGTCCATCAATCTCTCAAATGTTGCCGGTGCATTACAGAGTCCAAATGGCATGACGTTAAATTGGAATAAGCCACTTGGGGTCAAGAAAGCGGTCTTTTCCTTGTCTTCTTGATGAAGACCCACTTGTCAATATCAATATCCACTCTTCAGGTCCAATGTGGAAAACCACTGTGCTCCGGACAACGTGTCGAGTGTATCGTCAACGCGAGGTAATGGATAGCAGTCTTTCTTTGTAACGTCATTTAACCTCCGGTAGTCTACGCAGAAACGCAATCCACCATCCTTCTTCGCTACCAGCACTACAGGGGAAGACCAAGCACTTGACGAAGGTTCAATTACTCCCTCTGTCAACATGTCCTGTACTAACCGAGACATCTCCTCTTGTTTAGATAATGGAGGCCTTCGAGGAGGTTGGCGTATCGGTGTTGTGTCCCCGGTATTGATGCGATGTTGCACAAGAGAGGTTCTTCCCAGTGACTGTCCCCGAACTGCAAAACAATCTTTGAATTCGTGTAAAAACTGTCCGAGTTCTTTTACCTCACCACTTGAGAGGTCGTTAGAAGATCTGTTCAATAATTCTTGCAGTTCCTCTGGTAATTTAGAAGTATCCGACGAACTGGGTCTTCGTTGCGTTATTCCGGCTACCCAGGCCACAGGAGTCAATTTGCCTAGGAGCGTATTGCTTTGTAAAGTGATAGCTTGATCCAAAATATTCGCCACTCTAATAGGTACATTTCCGGTTTCGTCAGGTTTTACTAAACTTCTGGCAATTAGTATGCCCGGTGTGCTGACTACCTGGGGTTCGAATATAGAGCACTGATTGCCCCTAGTATCTACCGCAGTTCTAACCATGATGATCTTTTCGGAGTTTGGCGGAACAGTTACGGCCACTTGGTTTATGACGTCCATCGATTTTTCTGCTGTCGTCATTGTTGATAGCATTACCTCTTCGCCTCCGATTCTCAAGACATTGTTTTTGAAGTCGACTATAAATCCGTATGCGTTCATAACGTCCACACCAAGAATTGCTTCATCCACAATGTCTGCAACAAGTACTTGATGATTAAACTCAAGTCTACCGAGGCGTAGGTGTATCTCCACTTTTCCGTACACTTTTACAGGCCGTCCAGTAGCTGTTCGCAAGCTGCAAGAGCACCAGATTGGCTTGAGATCTTTCACCACGTCGGGGCGCACAATAGAAACTGTTGCGCCTGTGTCAACTGTAATCGAGGTTGGCCTTTCTTGAACAAATCCGGTAACTACCAAGCTCCCGGTGTTTTTCTGAAGCGTAGAAATTGCGTATTCTCTAGGGGCTTCGTTCCTCCAGTTAGTCAGCACACGCCCCGTTGCACCGACTATTGCTCGTTTCCCTGCTGCTGAATTCTAACCCGACAATCTCGTTGTAGATGTCCAGGTTTCCCACATCGATAACACTTCGGTCTTCCATTCTTTCTTATTTTGTTCTGTGGCGCAGACCGTCGAGTCTCTGTTCCTTGTTCTTCTTCCTCATCGTCTGTGCCGTCGCGATCTTTTAGCTCGCGCACTTTATGACTTGTCCAACCAGACGCTGATTTGGCGGCCTCAAATTGCAAAGCATGTACCAGGGCGTCCGCACTGTTCTGGTGTCTTGCCATTCGTAACACTTGCTGTAGTTCGTTATCTCGGACACCGGCAGTAAATGTCTGCATCGCAAAACGCGTTCGAAAATCTTCTGGCGCTTCAGGATAGGCCAGTCTAATTAGTCTGTCGATACTTGCTTCAAACTCTTGAAGACTTTCCCCGGAATGCTGTCGCCTTGCTCTCAACTGGGTGCAGTACACATCTCGCAAATGTTTATCACCATACCGTAATTCCAGAGCTTTTATCAACTCGGCATAGGTGTTCTGGCTGTCAGGTGGCACTTTCTGTAATAGTTCTGCCGCGGGTCCTTTTAATGCAAGAACAAGTGAAACAGCTTTGTCTTTTTCTGTCCAATTATTTGCGCATGCAGCAGCTTCAAATTGGCGGAGGTGCGTTGCCCAGTGAGTGCTTCCGTCAAAGGTTGGAGCTTTGACATGAACTGTCCCTACTGCAGGCAAAGTGACTTTCTCTGTTAACTTATTTTCTGTGTATTTTTCTGTCTTGATCACTGGTACAGTCTGTTCAGAAATTTGTTTTGGTTGAATCTTCATGCACTGTTCAACTTCAATTTTAATTTGTTCTCTTATGTTTGCCATTGAGTTTTCTACTGCAGATATTTTTGTTGACATAACTTCTTCCACAGTCAAGACAGATTTTTCTACTTCAGCTATTTTTAATGTCATTGATTCTTGTACCTCCGATATTTTAGTAACTTGTTTATTAAGCTCACCTCGTAGGACACCCAATTCTGCGGTACTGTGTTCTTGCAACTGTTTCTGCATAACTTCAAAGAGAGCTTCCGTTTTATCTGCTTCTTGCTTACGTTTCTCATCCTGTCGTTTTTCTGCTTCTTCCCTTTCCTGTCTTCGTTCTTCTTTTTGTCGTATTTCTGCTTCTTCCTGTGTCTGCCGCAGCAGTGTTTGTAAAGCTTCCATCATCTGACTGGGATCCATGTTTACTGATTAATTACGAATCACACTCGTCTTGTACAAAGCGTCCACTGTTTCCACTGTTAACCGTTCTATCCCAGTTCTGACACCACTGTTGCGACGGTCTACTCGATCGTCGTAGGTACAGTGGAAACAAAATAAGTACAAGACACCAATTAAGTCACTAATCACACCTTTAATTGTTATAGTAAAACAGTTCGTAATTAACAACACAGTGTCTACAACAAATCAAATGAAATTGTTCATACGCAATAAAATGTCCACTAATATTAAAACTCAACTGTATTACAATTATACCGTCCGAATACAAAACGCAACACTTCACTAATAACTACTTGAACGTACACCGTAACAACCCGAACCGCTCTGTAAAATATATCGCACTAATACTCTCGAACCGCACAGTCAAAAATCTCGCATTGAACTGAAAAACTAAGGCCGCGGAGCGAAGTATTTATAGTTACGCTACACACACCAGAAGCTTCCAAACTGCGTCTTATCTCTCGCAAACTACGTAATTGCTGCGGCCTTGACACAGTCCGAGCGCCCGAGTGAAGGCTGGCAAAGTCGAGAAATTTCTCGTAACATGCGTTTAGTAGCACGTACACCACACGCTTACGTCGAGATCTTTCTGGCACATTCGATAAACACCTAGATTGTTCTACGCTGTCGTAGCAATATAAACACTTTGTCTTGTGCGCTCTGCAGCACTGACACTTGGGTTTTCATATTGATTTGAAGGGTCTTCTGGTGTATTTATAATGTAAAAGGAAGAATCGTGTATGTGTACATAGTACGTATATTTTACACATAACTTCACTTAGACCGTGCAATGCATACTGTAAGTAAATAATTACTTAAAGCAAATAAATACAGAAGTAAGCTGTAAATTAGTCTCTTTAAATAATAGTTTAATTTATAGTCAACAAAAGTACAATATAAATGTCTATGAATTTATATACCTACTGTGTTTGGCGGTTGTAACTGAATTTTATTTGCATACTTTATAGTACATTCGAATGCACCTGTTGTTTGAATTCTCTAAATACTGGAGAAAATTATGTAAAAAGCGGATATACATTATAAAATACTGTTTGTTTACACAAACAGATGTGTATCACGTGAAAAACTCATAAAGACCAGTCAGCATTCTCCCGTTTTGACGTTTTGCATATTTCAAGATTGCGTGCGAAGAATATACTGCCGTTTGAAATATTCATACGACGGCAAGAGTAGGAGCAGATATATGTGCCACAGTTCTGCAGAAATATCTCTGTTTAAGTAAGTGGAAAAATGCTAGTATATTTTACTAAGTACCTTTGTTTATAGTCCATCTTGTGATTTTGTTCTTCACACAGAGATGCGTTTCAAGGCAATACTCATTATCAGATTGTAACTTATTCCTAATAAATATTTGTAATAAATAAATATAATAATATTCCTAATAAAATTTGTTAGAAAACAAAACTAACGGTCAGCAAAATACAAAATATATATAAAAAAACAGAACAAACAAAATTAGGACAAATTACAGCAGAGTTTGTTGCCCACCATCTCGTTGTCGCCGATCGACTGCCGGGGCTAATGGGTACAATAATCAGGTCGAGGAAGGGCTTATCAAGAAATATTCCCAATAAACAGTAACAAATGCAAGCCGGTGGAAACTACTAAAGAGGATATCAAGTTTATTGTTGTAAAGTATACGAATACACTATCTTACTACTATCTGTAGAAAAACAACAAACTAAGAACCGCGAAGTCACAGTATCATTCAGAACGACAAATACCATACAAAAGATATTAAAATAGAAAACTCGTATCCCGGATAAAGAGGAAAAACAGATGTATACAGAATTAAGATAGGACAAGTTCTACATAGGACTAACACCGAAAGCCCTCGTCCAGAACATGAGATTTAACAGTTTAGTAAATAAGCACGAGTAATTGTTGGAGATACTAATTTCCACACAAATTACACGCTAATTCATCAGTTTATGAAAAGAACTAAGACGCACGAGTGCTGCGGAAGAAATTGGAAGGCGCCCAAGTTACAAGCGGACAATCTGTTCACGATAAATTATCGTGAAGTCGTTCAGGTGAATTGTAGAAGCATAGACGTGAGTAGGCACCAGTAGCTAAGAGAAACCTCTGGATACTTGAATGGACGTTGAATTGACACTAGAAATAGTGAAAACATCGCAAAATTAGTAAACACTACTATGAAAATTGACCATATTTCAACTAACGATTAAGACTGTTCATAGTAACGACAACTACATTTACTAAAGTCAATAAGATTACAAAATTTCAAATAACCACTTGCAGTGAGTTTGAGATATCACAACGCATACAATAATCACTATAATACAACTCGGTAACTTACTTGTTTTGCGTCTGTGTTCTATACATTCGTCGCAGCCAATATCAGCCATAATGTAAATACCAGATGTCTCGAGATGTGAAAGAACTTCTCCAATGCTAAGAAATATCTATTGTTACGACGGTCTTCCTGATCGTCGTATGGTACAGTGGAAAACATAATTACAGACACCACTCAAGTTACTGATCACCAGATTTAATTAATCACAAATAAAGCTTATAATCAACATGAACAATAATCCGAGCTAACTTTGACCAGACGCAATAATAATGTCCACAAATAGAGTTCCGCACAATTGTAACACAATAACACTTTGCCACCATACGTCGAAACTTACTTGAAGAAATCGCCACCTAAACTGATTTCTAAGCGGCAGCTGTCGTTGTTTAAATAGATAGCACAAGTGTTCCTGAATAATCCATAATACGTGTCAACAATACTCGAAAACAGTAGAGCGTAATTGATTGCGGCCTTGAACACAGTGCGTGACCGGTGAAGTCTGGAACAGCCTCGCATGTTAAGTGTCACGTAATTGTCTTGTTTCTCAAAATAGCAATACGTACGCACACAAACATTACAGCTGGGCTCTGCCGAGAAACGTGTAGAACGTTCTGTAATGGCGTAACACTTTGTTGCGCGCCAGATCACATCTGCAGTGAGATATGTTGCAGAAGACGAACTTCATCCAGGCTACAAGCAAGTTTATGAATGGCAAAAATTCTTCCAAAAAGATGACACTTAGGTCTATCTGAAACGTGGTGCACTTGATTCCTTTGCTGTACAGATTCACAATGGTTTTGTGTGCTGTTAGCTTACTTATGAATTTTAAACTGTATTTTTGATTAATTACAGCTGATGATTAGTAACTTGATTGGTGTCTGTAATTTTATTTGTAGTGTACCATACGACGATCAGTGAGCCCGTCGTAACACTACTTATAAAACACTACACGTCACAGTTATAGCTGGTGGGTGATGATGTATCATTACGTAATCAACAGCTCGCTCGACCTTCATTTATTGTATTATGTCGAATAGAGTTTTGATATCGGTGCTGTGACTGAGAAAGCAATAGCAATAACACAGCAGAACGTAACTAGAAATTAACTTAGACGCGTTCTAGAAACGTTTAAAACTATCTTCTCCACATACTTTACCACCTTCTATGTTCCATGCAAAAGTAATGTTATACAGAGCTTAGTAAAGAAGATCCGTTTCCTTGGACCGATATAATTGATTGTAGAAATTAATACAAATTAAGACATTAAGAAGTTTGCATAGTGCTTGATTGGAACACTCTGTCGATAAAATTTATTAGCCACGTCAATTATAGACGTTCCATATTTGAATAATTCTTCATTGAGACAAGAAAATGCTTTGATATTTCTTTTTAAGTTTTACTTTTATATCTTGTGATAAACGCAATATTATCAATAATCATATTTTTAACATTTTAATTCAACCTTAACTTAGTTTTCATTTTTTTAATTGAAGAAACAGTTCCTTTACTCACTTAATAGTGCAATATTTTCACGCGATTTCATAATTTTCAATAATTACGTTTATTATACATTATGTTATGGTTTATTCTAATTATTCCTGCTAACAACAGTCTTTAGCATTCTACAAGGCACACGTCATAGTATCCAAGCTGAGAATAAAAATATGGTCAATTGCAGTGGGAAAAGGGGTAGCGAACCAATTATGGAAGTAGACACCTTATTTTTCATCAAATATAAACATTTGTAAATTTTAATTATTATTAAAAAATGTTCTCCTCCTTACATTTTATGTTTTTAATACACGACTTAAAAACTTTCCATCTTCTCAAAAAAAAATCACACAATAGAACATCTCGTACAATACGTTAAAGAATTTCTTTACAACATACAAAGAAATAAAATAAACATATTTTATGTAGTTAGAAACTAACTCTTCCTACCTGCCCATCTTGTCACAAAAGTCACACATAAACAATCTAAATGGTTTCTAGAACGTAAACGAATAACATATAAAAAGAACGAGATAAAATGAAGCAAGATGAATTAGGAGATGAAAACGTATAGAGTAACAAGGCAAAACCTGTAGGTTAGATAAAATTATTATTTCCTTAACCGTCGACTCCTTTACCACGTAGATAATTATAACACATTGAACCAATAATCAATCTTTAAATGGAAACGAAATACAATAAAATATAAATAGTAAGTAATAAAATCAACATGTTCTGGTAAGTAGATTTAAAAACTTTTATTTGTTAAGATAATAGTGTTATTTTATACACAATAGTGTACTTGCTGTAGAAAAATGGCAAGTGAGCATAACACAAGGATAAAATTAAGTAAAGGAAAGTGATAGCAATGTGAGGTATAACGATTATTCGTCTGATATGTGTGAAGTTGAAACCGTTAAAGACTTTCAAAAACGAGGAGGATACCAGAGTTAATATTGGTGCAAGATCTAGTGAAAACGTTAACTGTTGGAGAAATAAGAAAAAAAGTCTATTGTGAAAGTGGCTGCCAACATCAGGAAAGTGGGATCAAAAACAGCAAATTCTCAAAAAGTGAGTGTTGAGGCTCACCAAAATTTATGTTAGTAATTAAATGCCCTTCATCGCTGTCGAATGGGAACGGATTACGTTGCGTCTCGCGTAGAGAACTTGCGGGGATGGTTCTTTAGGCCAAAGACTTCTGCTGTTGCCCCAGATGGCAATTTCGCCTGTGCTCACAGACGTGTGCGTTGACGCTGCGCTTTGTGGTGCCGATATAGGGCTAATGTTTTCCGCACGAGAGCGGCACTCGTGGACAGCGCATGAGTAATACGGATTGCTGGTGATACAATTAGAAGAGAAGTGAACTCAGTACGGAATTTGGTTCTAACTGGAAGTCTGAAGTAAGCAAACCGCTAGAAACACCGAGAGGTCGATGGTGGGATAAGACGTCGGAAGACGTGACAATACTATGGAAATCTATCAGGTATGGCGGCAAGATGTGGACAAAGACAAAAACGTATTTAAGATTGAGTGATCACTTAGGTAATGTAGGTATGTAATGTAAGGTAGGTAATATTCCGTGTAAAGTAAGTAAGGTTCTGAGTAACGGTCTGTAATGCTCTTTGCAATTTGTATAATGTTCTGTGACCGTTTGGTAGCTATTTAATTATTGAATGAACGCAACAATATAAAATATTGCAAACAAGAAGTCAGCACGAAACAACGCATAGAACACTTAAATCTCATAGAATACTTAGACCTATAGAGTGACTCCTGAGCTGCACTTAATCTTACACTTTTTGTAATACACTAATCAATTAACGATACATTAGATTTCGATGAAATTTTAAGTATTTTAAACTTTAACGAAATTTTAATATTTTAATTGTTTTTTCTGCTCCAATTTCTATAGTGATCATATTGCTTGTTCCTTTCAGTACCATCTTTCCGTTTACCCTTTAGTTAATCCACGCTCATTTTATCAAATGAAAACTTATCTTGCTATCTTCGCTGTTCTTCTACTGTCGGATTTTTTATTATGGATACTCGAGTTTAAGCGTTAATTACAAGTGAACCTGTAGGTCTACTTATAAACTAGTTACATCAAATTTTTGCGCATTTAATTTTGCGTTGATCTGTGTAAGAAACATATTTTTTAAGGTTGATTTAAATTTTTTTTCGCGGTTAAAGTAAAAAAGTCCATGTTTTTTTGTGTTTTTCAAGAAACCGCTCTCTTTGAAATTATATAAATTAGAAACCCTTGGTCCAATCATAACTAAATTCTTGTACAGTATGGGCACAAGTGTTTTCAATACATTACTTAAGTTACAAAATTGTTTTTTTATCCAAAAAAAAGTTGTTATCAGTTTTGTGCAAACAACTTTTTCTTGGTACAGGATAGTCGTACAAAGGCAGACTTGGTCTTGTTTTAAAGCTCTTGATCGTGGTTATCAAAATCCACAACTGCTGCAAACATACATTGAGATCCCGATTTTATACAGAGTGGTATTCATGCAAGGGTGTGTGTGCGCTGGACCGTGTTGTAAGCGGGCCTTCCTGCGTCAAAAGCGGGTGCCGTGTTGCCACGTTCAATCACCCCGGCCGCTTCACTGCAGTTGAACAGTTGCTGTTTGGATAATTTTAACACCTTATTAATGTTATAACATTGTTTTCTATTATCCATTTCCCATCACCTTTTCTCATAAGGGCCGTGTGGTAAGCGCGCCATATGGCAGTGAAGGCGGGTGCGGTGTTTCCGCGATGATTCACCCCAGACCCGGACTTTGCCCTGGTTTTGTGGCCTACTCCCAGACACGTATGATTTGCTCGTTAAAAATGATTCATTTGAACATTGGTCAGTCTGAGTCATCAGTTCTTTAAATCTGCTTCGTCCGCATGCCACTTGTCATTCTGGCTGTGTTGGTCGTTGTGTTTATATCACGTCAAGATGCCTCCTTGAAGATCTACTCTCTTGAAGATTGTTAAAAGCTTGGGATTTAGATATAAGAAGCTTAATAAGAAGCCAGTCCTGATGGAATCTGTGACAGTTGCTGCGTCCCGGCATACCTTCCTGAGAAAAATGAGAGAGCTACGTTCCCAGGGGTACAAGATATTCTTTACAGACGAGACCTGGTGCGGACAGAACCACAGGATGAGGTACGGGTGGCAAGAAAACGTGCTGGATGCATTAGAAAATAATTTTGACAACTATGATCAATACAGAGGACACATTCAGCAGATTTATGGATGGCGAGGAGGATTCAAGACACCGTCTGGTGATGGGAAATGGATAATAGAAAACAATGTTATAACATTAATAAGGTGTTAAAATTATCCAAACAGCAACTGTTCAACTGCAGTGAAGCGGCCGGGGTGATTGAACGTGGCAACACGGCACCCGCTTTCGACGCAGGAAGGCCCGCTTACACACGGTCCAGCGCACACACACCCTTGCATGAATACCACTCTGTATAAAATCGGCATCTCAATGTATGTTTGCAGCAGTTGTGGATTTTGATAACCACGATCAAGAGCTTTAAAACAAGACCAAGTCTGCCTTTGTACGACTATCCTGTACCGAGAAAAAGTTGTTTCACAAAACTGATAACTTTTTTTTTGATCAAAAAACAATTTTGTAACTTAAGTAATGTATTGAAAACACTTATGCCCATACTGTATAAAAATTTAATTATGATTGGACCAAGGGTTTTTAATTTATATAATTTCAAAGAGAGCGGTTTCTTGAAAAACACAAAAAAACATGGACTTTTTTTACTCTAACCGAGAAAAAAAATCTAAATCAACCTTAAAAAAATATGTTTCTTACACAGATCAACGCAAAATTAAATGCGCAAAAATTTGATGTAACTAGTTTATAAGTAGACCTACAGGTTCACTTGTAATTAACGCTTAAACTCGAGTATTCATAATAAAAAATCCGACAGTAGTTGTCATACGGCTTCCTTTTCTTTCCACTTATTTATTTTTATTCCAAAGTGATATTTGCTTAACTTTAAAATACCCCAACTAAGAAATAATACTACTGAAGGGAGTTTTAAAGGTGTTGATTGTTCACTTGTTATATTTTAATTTATGTTTTAATACACTGAGTTTATATGTTATAATAGAATTTCGTAAGATGTTACCAGCTGTTGTGTGCATAGTACTGAAGGTTGTAATCTATAATAAATTTTGGTTAGGGACAGAAAGAAGGCTCCGGAAGTGTCGTACGGAAATTGGATGAATTCGATCGCGCCTACTTCGGTTCGGTTGATATATTCCCCGTCCGGAAGGTTTCTGCTGTGAAATATTCGTGCTCTAACACGTTGCAATACGTCAGCAGTTTGTGTGCTACGTAACCCCTCTACAGGTTCTTCACTCCAAACAACATTTGACACGTATGAGATGTTCACCTTTTGTTTTAACACACATCAATTTCTTTCTTTACCCTTCAGGATTGTATTATATGTCGTTACACTCAAACGTAGCCCGTCATTCATTAGAAGAAAAATGAGTGGCAGCATATTTTTTGAGGATATTTAAAATAAATATACATATTCATTTGATGCAATTTAATCCAGATTTACTAATTAGATAAAATTTAAATTTTAAGTTTATGACATTAAAGAAATTGTATTAGGATTTTTTTACTGTTGTACAAGATTATTACAGCTTAATTTCAATCTTGTTTTCTTTGCTCCACGGTCGCTGGTCATGACCAGTGACGTGCATTTGTACTTCTAAATCGGTATTCCTGTTGATATAAACATTTCGATGTTTCTTTTTCAAAGTACTTTCTATCTGAACACGATCAATACAATAGTGGCAGACACATACCACAGTAATACAGGCAAAAACTGTAACCAGATATCTGTACCTTGTCCAACAGTCACAGACTATGGGCGAGATAGGGAAATACATTGTTCTTATGGAGAAACCACTCGCCTATATTAGCTAATTTAAAAATTTGTAATCGTAAAATTAACTTCAAATAATCATAATACACAATCAAGCGTTATAAAATAATGTTACTTTATGTCTTTTGGGTTACTTTTATAAGTTTACAATTACAAATATAACTATAAAAAAATAAAATTTGCTATTCTGAGAAAAACAGGAGTTTTAGTTTGTTTTGAAACTCAACTTGCCATTACTCGGATGCCATACACATAAATGATATATTTTTTGTGTGTTTGCAGGTTTATCCTTGAGACTACGGTGACATTAAATTAGATTAATGTGTTGACCGAAGCAAAGAAAAAAAATATTTTTTCCATACGGCTAATTTCTTTGTTCAGTATTGAGGGCAAAACGTCGATCAGCGAGGAATTTTTTTATTATTGGGGATTGCTGCACGGTGTAAGCAAGAGATTTGTTCAGGCATAGTACAGTAGTATTGACAGCCAGATGGGAGCGGCAGTTGCAACGATGTCACCAACGTACGTACAAGGATTATTGTATTGAATGTTAGCTAGTGAGTTACTGGCTTTGTTGTCTGTGAATTTCAACTTATCGCTTTTGTTTTACATGTTAATGTGTTTTGTAGCTGTCACAGGACCGTACGTAATATTTAAGACTAGGTTAATGAACCTAGAGGAAGCAAAAAGTGTGGTGGAGCTTAACAGAGTGACAGGACTTGCAATCAACACATTTTAACAAAACAAAAAGATTTATTATATTTCAAGTTGGTGACACAATGTTCCAGTTTCATATCGTTATTTACATATAGTCATTAATTTATAGTATTTAGTAAATAGACATTTATTTAAAGTTAATAAGATTTTGGTCTTAATCGGTACATTTACTTTTGATCAAGCCAAAATTAACTACATTCGAATCTTATAGGCCTGGTTGTCTTTGCCAATATTTGGCTGTATTGCTAACTCTAGTATGTTATTCTACAAACCGTATTTCGTAGTCTTTGAGAGGCAGCGGTTCGCTTGGGATTAAGCACAACTTAAATTCAATTTTCATGTAATAGTATGTAACAAACAAAACACGCAGCAGTAAAGGAATGTATATTGTTACGACGGTTTACTGATCGTCGTATGGTACAGTGGAAAACAAAATAGAAGACACCATTTACGTCACTAATCACCAGCTTTAATTATCACAATTAAACAGTTTGTAACCAACAAGACAGTCTCTTACAACAAATCAAATAAAAATTGTTCACACCCAATAAAAATGTTAACTGATATAAAACACAGTTGTATTACAATAGTCTCGCACAATTATAAAACACGTAATACTTCGCCACAATACTTCAAACCGCACTGTGTAATCACTGTGTAGTCGCCCGACAATAACTCGCAATTCAAACTGAACTGAACGTCGCTAAGAGCTTGTATTTATACCCCGCCGAAATACCAAAATATTCCATACTACGCATTAACAATAAAGGAAAACAGAGCGTAATTCACTGCGGCCTTGACACAGTACGCACGGTTTCTGGACAATCTAGCAAATGCGTTGAGAATTACGTACGCACACACATTACAGCCGGATTCCTCTGAAACATTAGAGAAACACGTAGATTGTTCTGTAATGTCACAAAAAGATTGTCGATGGTCACGATAAGCAATATAACACACGTCCAACACGTATGACGGAGAGAATACAATTTGCGACCGAACTGATTTAGTAAAGCGCGGTAATTGCTGGGAGGAGACATACTGTGTAATAGGGACTATGGTGTAATAAATTACCGCTCTGGTGCCAGACAAAAGCTGGCCTCTGTTAAACCGTTTAACTGACCTACCGTTCCTTTGTCTGTTGTCTCCGGCAACGATTTAAAGCAGCTGGCCAAATAAAACCAACAGTGTGACAGGCTATACGACGCTCCTAATTGTTGGTGATCGATCATGGTTTATTGAAACGCTGCTACGATCGATTCATAATTTTATTTAATACATTTATTGTATGTAGTTAATACCGAAATAGTGAAATACATATATCTTTTAAATACGCCCCGTTGTAAAACAAGCAAAATTTGAATATCGGTTTATGTAAAAGAATTCTGAACCAGACTGTTTGTTTGTTTGGCAGACAAAGAAAATAGTTTGTGTAGCTTGATATCATTTCTTTGTAGAGGTATAAATTACATTTAATATATCGATTAATTATAAATTCTGTTTACAGATCCGATACTTAAAAAGTCGGAAGTCGGGTATCTTGGACATCGCCTAGATCAAACACTAATCTGGAAATTTCACAACAAAGCTAAAAAATTCAACTACCCATATAAACAAGGAATATGACCTGGTTAACTGACAAAAAAATTTCATTTGTTCATTGAAAATAAGTAAGCTATTGTTAGGACGTATTGAAGCCTATTTGAGCTTGCAGAATGGAACTTGAATACCAGGAATATTGTAAACCCTTGAATACCATTATTCTTCTAACTTAAACTAAGATAATACTCACGATAAGATAATACTCACGATAAGATAATACTCACGATAAGATAATACTTATCGTTATAAGTACCAACCAAAATGCATTACGTTTATTATTAACAGTCATGATAACCAACCAGTCAGTAAACGTCCAGCCCGATTAAAACGACAGTTGACAGGAAATCAAACTATATTGTAGCCAGCAGCGAGTGTGAGAGAAGTTCACGCAATGTCGCTAATGAAACTGCAGTCTACATGAGACTATTTTGTCTGGCGACTATGCCTAAAATAAACCTGCAGGCATACAAGATAAATTATTCTAATGCTATGTAATAAGTAGACTAAAATCGACAGCTAAAAGATATCAATTAATATTAACAAAGGTAATAATAAGTATTAGCTATATTGAGAACCATTAAATTCGTAGTGACCGTCAATCAATGCATTTTTCTGGCGAAGGCTTTGTGAGGATCGATCAAAAAGTATAAGAAAAATTTTAAATTATTTGTGTCGACGTTTCGACAGTATTTATTGTCTTCATTAGGAGAATTGATGCTGAGCTGTTACGACGCCAGACACACAACTGCGACAGTAATGACGCCTGATGAGGACAGTAAATATTGTCGAAACGTCGACACAAATAATTTAAAATTTGTGTTATACTTTTGACCGATCCTCACAAACCCTTCACCGGAAAAATATATTCAGAACAAAATTACAATAACAAATCGTTAATTAAACTAAACTTTTATGCCATAAATAGTTTTCCATAAATTTCAGTTTAATGAACGTAAGACTCAAAGTGGAAAATAAATGGTCGTTTCATGAACAAAAGTTAACTTTAAAGTGTGTTCATTGCCACAGGCCTGATTTTCAGTAGCTTTAAAAATTGCGCGCTTTAAAACAAGGAAACAAACAATTTATACAAAAAATACTTTATTTAACGTTATCAAAATTTGTACTGGCTTCATTTTTTTGACCAACACGTTTTTCATTAAAAAACAACCCAACTGATTATTCCTGAAAGAGCCGTTTGCTGGTAGGAAGGGGCACTTCTAGGTGAATATTTTCAATTTGTTTGAGTACAAGTTACGTATGACATGAATGCAGTCTCCTAGTTCTAAGTACGTGATAGTACCCAAACGTAGAAGCCCGACAATCTTAAGCAAAGACAGGTAAGATTTCTTCAGCAACTTTTTTCGGGTCTCCAATGCTAAAACAAAAATTTAGAGTTAATTTCTAAGCCTGAGAAACGCACAGACAAAATTATTACCATAAATAACAGTCTTAATACAATATTGATTACGGCTATCTTACCCATTGTGTTTACAGTAGTTGTGGTGCTCAGTCACTAGTATCACTACTGCTATCATTGTTGAGGTCTGACAACAGATGGCAGTGCCTCTTCCTTTTGTTCTACAATGTTGTCAAACCTTGTTCATCCCTCCCTTACATACGCTACAAACTTTTTTTATATTTTTATTCTGTAATCATACTGACATCTTCTTCAAACAGTCAGTTTACATCTTATATTACATCCAAAACTAATATCCAAAGAAGCAACATGGTTTTACACAATGGCGGAAACCATCCCTAGCGCAGTGAACTCACAAGTTTATGCAGGAACTCGTAAGATTATTGTATGTAAAATTATTGTATTCTGTTTTCTAACTAGTTCTTGAATAATCAATTTGTACTATTTGCATCTTTCTTTGTTCAAAGTGCAAATTTTTCAAATAGGACCCATCAACTATAATACCGTTGCTAGTTAACTAATAATGACTCTTTTTTAATCTCTAAGGAGTCTAGGGGTTAAGCAGGGTAGCCTGCATTATGTGAACCGTAAGTGGCACACAAAGAAGGTTGTGTAGCCAAAAATACGCATCACTCGCCCACTGTCACCCCAAGACTTTATTTCAGGTAGTAATTTTCACAGACTGAGTTGACCTAGCAGTCGAAAAATCCATCTTGATTTTATCGTGATGGATAAAATTAATACAAAGTAGTATAAAAGTGGGAGTTAGAAAACACTTCCGGGTTCCAGTTGAAAACACTACCGGGTTCCAGTTCATGACGTCATAGAGGCACTGGCAGCTGGTGTCCGAGCTGTCCATGTGACGTCACTGTATTGTGTGTGTGTGTATGTGTGACTGAAACACTTCCGTGTTCCAGTTCATGACATCACACAGAGGCTCAAGTCGCTGGCGTCCGCATGGCTAAAACCTGTTTCAAGACGTCACGGAGGCCGTGGTTTCTGCATGTCCAAAATTTGGTAGCCGAAAACAATGTGTAGCGGATGGGGGTACCCGGAATTCGGCGGTTGCCCGGACGCGCAGAGGCGATGTCATCGGGTACCGTTACGCGAAATTTTGGGGGCATCGGGTACCGAAATTTGGTGATATGGTCCATCGGGTACCGTTACCTGAAATGTTTAAATCAACGGATGGGGGTACCCGAAATTGTTGGTGGGTACGCCCTAACCGGGTTCCAGTTCATGACATCACACAGAGGCCCTGGCAGCTGGTGTCCGAATGTTAAAACACTTCCGGGTTCCAGTTCATGACGTGACACAGAGGCCCTAGTCGATGGTCTCCGTGCATGTCCAAAATTTGGTAGCCGAAAACAATGTGTAGCGGATGGGTTGGGGTACCCGGAATTCGGTGGTTGACGAGGTCCTGGACGAGCCGTCACGGAGACAATGGTACCGTTACCTGAAATTTTTGATGTTCGAAATTTGGTACAAAAAATATTTAAATCAACGGATGGGGGCTACGCCCTAAAACAAGTCCTGCAATACGTCACACAGAGGACCTGCTCACCGAGCGTTCCTTATGTGTCACTGTCCATAGAGGGCGTGGTGTCCAATATTTGACACCCGAAATGTTTAAATCAACGGATGGGGGTACCTCGAAATTTTTGTGTCTGAAATTTAGTACTCGAAATGTTTAAAACAACGGAGGGGTACCCCGAAATTTTGGGGTGTCCGAAATTATGTTAAAACACTGTCGTCCGACAACGGGTGGGGGTACCCCGAAATCTTGTGGTGTCTGAAATTTAACCTGCATGTCTAGAGGACGTGATGTCTGAAATTTGACACCCGAAATGTACGCCCACATGACGCATGTGTTCGAATGTAGCAATGGGTATATGTTATGTCATTGGTGTCAGTGGCTTGTGGTTCCTATTGGATATTAATTTGTACATAAAAATAAATTATAGCCCTCCCGTTACTCGAAATTTTTGGTGTCCGAAATTTGGTACACGAAATATTTAAATCAACGGATGGGGGTACCCGAAATTTGAAAGGTGGGTACGCCCTAAAACAAGTCCTGCATGTCTGAAACACTTCCGGGTTCAGGTTCAGCACTGTGCCGACACAGAGGCCGTGGTTTCTGCAAGGCGAGGCGGTGTGGTGGATAATAAGGTACCGTTAAGCGAAATTTGGGTCATCGGGTACCCCCACACTCCGCTTAGCTCTGGACGGGAGGGTAGTGTACCGATACGCGAAATTGGTCGGTTAAAATTTGCTAACAGAAACACTTCATTTTTAACTTCACAAGAGCTACACAGCGCACTTTTGATTTGTATACGTCAATCACAGCTATCCCATTTCAACATCGAAATTAAAGAACTCCAGGCACAACGCCTGTACCTAATACTAGTAAAACCTTTTCGCTTAATCCCTTTATAGACAACATGGGGATATTACGCGTGGGCGGACGCCTTCAACAGTCTCAGCTCAACTATAATAGTAAACACCAGATAATACTTCACCCGCAGTCTCATCTTACTAGACTAAATATAGAAAACGAGCATATTCGACTACTCCATGCCGGAGTACAATTAACGCAGTGCTCTCTACGTCAAAGATATTGGATCATCAATGACAAATCTTACATACGCTCCGTGATACACAAATGCCTCACTTGTTATCGATTTCGCGCAACTGGCTCGAGCCAGCTTTTAGGACAATTACCCTCTTCCAGAGTCACTCCCTCTAAGCCATTTTCCCAATGTGCCGTCGACTATGCCGGTCCCATATTTCTACGTCAGGGCGGGCAGCGGTCCAAATCAATCACAAAGGCTTACATTTCACTTTTCATTTGCATGGCCACTAAGGCAATTCACCTTGAATTGGTATCAGATCTGACTGCAGACGCCCTTTATAGCTGCTTTAAAACGCTTCATAGCTCCCAGGGGCATCCCTGCACAAATAGTTTCCGGTAACGGTACAAATTTCCGTCGTGCTGGCACTATATTACACGATTTGTACAAACTTTTTCAACAAGACGAATTTCAACAATCCACTCAGGACTTCGCCAGTTCACAGGAGGTCAAGTGGTCTTTAATACCTCCGTCAGCACCTCATTTCGGTGGTCTATGGGAGAGCGGAGTAAAAGCGTTAAATTTAATTTACGGCGCGTTATCGGCAGTACGCTTCTCAACTTTGAAGAGCTTTACACTGTTTTGACTCAAATAGAGTCATGTCTGAATTCACGTTCCTTGTTCGCCATTTCAAGTGATTCCGGGGATCCCGAGCCCTTGACTCCAGCACATTTCTTAGTTGGTTCTCCACTTACTGCGCTTCCGGAACCCGACTATTCGGATATAAAAATGGGTCGCTTGGGGAGATGACAGCTTCTGCAGAGATTCACCCACTCTATATGGAAGAGTTGGTCAAGAGATTATCTGCATCAGCTGCAACAAAGAAATAAATGGAGAAAACATTCAAAAAATTTGTCTCCAGAACAACTCGTCCTCATTTCAGAAGACAATACCCCACCTCTGCAGTGGAAACGTGGTATTGTCACCCAAATCTATATGGGGAAGGATTCATTAGTACGCGTAGCGGATGTCCGCACCAAAAACGGCATCCTGCGTAGGCCTATCCACAAACTGTGTCCACTTCCCGTGGCATCAGACTAATTGGTTTTTCAGTGCTTCATGCCCGGGACATTTCCGGATGAGCACATGCTCTACGTACTATTAAGTACAATGTTAAATGTACTTATTTATACATTTATATTTATATTTATGCCAAATTAATCCACGCTATTTATATGTGCATTAGTAAACATTTTAAGTGTTCTTTTTTCGTCAGTGTGATGTCAGTTATTGTGTACTGTTTGGTGCAGTGTTTATAATTATCATGAATTTTTTGGGTATATTTCTATTGTGCTATTATTATCATGAATTTTTTGGGTATACGTCTGATGGGCTATTATTATAATAAATTTTTTGGGTATATTTATATTGTATTATTATGTAACCTTGCTTATTATGCACTTATTGTCATGCTATTATTATTGAATTCTTTGGATTTCTATTAGTTATTGTGTAATGCTACTTACTATGTGTTATTCATTGCATGTATTATTGTCATTGAATTTGGGTATATTGTTATTATTATTATGTGTCATCAGACATTCTAGCACTTGTATTTTATTATTATATATTGTTCGATGAGTATTGATCAATATTGTATTTATATTGTATTGAATATTGTATTTGTATTTATGCTATCTAATGAGCCATCTTTCGATGCACCAATATTCATTATACTATGTATTATCACACATTTCAGGTTTGTAACTTGTTAATGTATACTTGCATTTTTTCATGTAACTATACTGTAACCTATGTCAAAATCACCTGATTTTGGGCGGGCAGTATGTTAAATCTTTGTATCTGTTTATATACCCGCGCGCATTCGGCCCGCGCAATTACGTCACGCTCAATGTACAGGTCGCTAATCGCGAGCTGCGATGTTAGTTAGTTAAAACTCAGCTTTCATCCGATCAGTACTCTCTTCCGTTTGCTAGCCGCGGCTATGTAAAATTTAATAATGTAACTTCTTTATACAATTTTTCTTTCTTCTATCGGTATTTATCTTGGCAATGTACGCCATACGTAATTGGATGGGCCATGTGCTTCATTATATAATTATTCAATAAATGGCTAGTTAACTCAGATTCATACAGTCCACTTCTTCATTTAAAAAACACATTTCCGATTCCTATACCAGCAGCACTTCGCATGACAAATACGAACTCTAGAAATATTCGAGAGCGTTGAGCATGCAGCAGACAGGTTTATTGCGGTATCGTAAAGCGGGTTTGATTTAAAATTTAAATGATCGATTAGTACGAAGTCACGACTGTGTACGTCATTGTACGCCCACAAATATTTTAAATATATCTTAAATTCTTCCATCGTGCAATTTTTTGGCCTCAGGTTCGTTGTCCGTGAGTCAATACTAATTTCTGACCATTGAATCTTTTAGAGGACGATGAAACGAAGAGAATGGTACCTTATTCGAGGTTCTAGGGCTATTTTTTAGCCATTCTATGCTTAAAATAACGCTTATTATCACTAAATAATCGTACAAATTTTTTGACCTCAGGTTCGTTGTCAGTGAGTCAATACTAATTTTTGACCATTGAATCTTGTAGAGGACGATGAGAGGAAGAGAATGGTACCTTATTCGAGGTACGAGGTCAGTTTTTACCCGTTCTATGCTTAAAATAACGCTTATTATCACTAAATAATCGTACATTTTCTTGACCTTAGTTCGTTGTCCTTGAGTCAATACTAATTTTTGACCATTGAATCTTGTAGAAGACGATGAGACGAAGAGAATGGTACCTTATGCGAGGTTCGAGGTCTATTTTTTAGTCTTTTTATGCTTAGAATAACGCTTTTAATCACTAAATAATCGTTCACTTTTTTGGTTTTTGCCCCTCAGGTTCGTTGTCTTTGAGTCAATACTAATTTTTGTCTATTTCTACGTGTTGATCGTCACCTTCCACTTCCTTAGCCAATCCAACTGCCTCTGTGGCTTTGTGTTCTCAAATTGTAGGAACAGTGAGCTTCAATGTTGCATAGCGTCGTCTGCGAAGAGGGAAAACGCTTCTTGGGGATACTCCTACACCTCTTCGTTTACACGATGTACGTACATTGCGGAGCCAAAGATGAAAGCCTGCTGTACGCCGGCGGGGTGGATTGGAATTTAGAACAGGACCCGTCGACGCTCACCCTGACGGTTCGGCCGTTAAAGTAGACAGTAGAATATACTCAAAAGAAGAAGGGATAAGAGAGGAACTAGCTAACAAGGAAGGTATTCGTTCCGGACTTTGTCAAAAGTCTCTTGCTCAAGTCCAGCAAAGACAGCGCCCGTAGACTCTATCTTGTTGATAGCATCCAAAAAATTACATAATAACGGGAAGAATGCCTTTTTTTCCAAGTGAATGAATTTGTCCCTGAACTGCTCAACATTTGTCTGCTGCTCCAAAGAAAAAAAAAGTTCTTTGTCATCGTTGCTGATGATGAGGTTATACTGCTGCACGGCTATTCGTACAAGTGTTGAACAAAGAAAATCACTGCCCCAAGATCAACGTTATCGTTAGCGTTAGCGTTCTTAGGTTAGCGTTCTTAGCGTTAGCGTTTGTAGCGTTCTTAGAGTCAGCTTTCTAAGCGTTAGCATTAACTTTAGCGTTCGCGTCAGCGTTAGCGTTCTTAGCGTTGGCGTACTTACTGCTTACGTTTTCCGTTTTAGCGTTAGCCGAATCACACAATCATTCATCACTAACACTATTACTACCAGATCAACGTTATCGTTAGCGTTAGCGTTTGTAGCGTTCTTAGAGTCAGCTTTCTAAACGTTAGTATTAACTTTAGCGTTTGCGTTAGCGTTAACGTTCTTAGCGTTGGCGTACTTACTGTTTACGTTTTCCGTTTTAGCGTTAGCCGAATCATGCAAATCATTTATAACTAACACTATTACTACTAGATCAACGTTGTCGTTAGCGTTAGCGTTTTTTAGCGTTCTTAGGGTCATCTTTCTTAGCGTTAGCATTAACTTTAGCGTTTGCGTTAACGTTTACGTTCTCAGCGTTGACGTTCTTAGTGTTATCGTTACCGTTTTAGCGTTAGCCGAATCATGCAAAACATCGTCACTAACTGCAGTCACTGCAGATCAAGTGCAAGTATGACGTACTTTTCATGGAATTGTTGAACACAAGATTTGAAAATGCTGTTGTCATCGATTTGGAGGACAGTGGAGCTTGCCCGCAAACGCAGGAAAATAAGTTCCATGTTTTTCTGCTGAAGCGTTGGAGTGAGGCCTTCACTGAAGACCGGATGAAGTCAGTCAAGCCTTGCGTTCTCTCGTTGGTTGTGACATCTCACACAACACTTGCGAACGACAAGGTTAGCGTCCAGCTTGTAATCGACTATGTAATTAGCTTAATAATTCTTATTTTATCTTAAATAATTACAAAAAAAATAGTTATTTTCCAACAAATTAACATAAAAAGAGATGGAAGAGAGAACGTTTATATTATTTAATACGTCACATTAATTTAGTGCTAGACGCTGATTGGATAAAATCCGTTAAATACTGTACATATACATGTATGCTTATTCAAGCAGATTCGTATCATAGTGAACACGAAAGGCTAAAGAAATTTGTGTTATGGCCCGTAAAGTTCATAGTATGGTTGCCGTGGGTTTTATTATTACCTACATCTTATACTGACAGAGTTCGGTGCGCTTTTTGTTCGACCCATGCTAGAAAAGTGGGTAACGAACCTATGAGAGAACGCCAAAAATGGACTCGATTGTATCGTTTTCTAAGAACAAAATCCAATAATAAAAAGTTTATAGATGTTTAGAAGTGATGTGTTTTTGTGAGGGTGGTGTATGTCGTTTGTCTCCGTATGATACACTTTGTAATATATTATGTAACGATAAACGTAAACGTTTAAATCTGGAAAAAATTGGTCGCTATAGAGGTAAAAACAATTTCTGTGTACATGTACTGGACGCGTGTAATTTGCTGCGAACAGCATGGAACCTCGTGACAGCTAAAATTATTGAAAATTGTTTCACTCATGCTCGATTCATTTTAAATTCAGAGATTAAACAAACCGAATGCGAAGAAATTGAAATTGGACCTACCCTGTCTGAAATGTTTAATCACGTATCATCAGCATTAAATGATTCAGTTTCTCTAAATGAGTAGATGTCTGTCGACGAGAACGTAACTACGGCTCTCGTATTAACAGACAGTGATATCGTAGAAATAGTGAAAACTGTGAAAATGATGAGGGTGCCGACGAACTTGACATGGAAAATGATATGACAGGAGTTCCTACCGCTACGATACACTGTCGTTGCTGAGATGTGTTCATCGATTTTTAGAAGCCAACTCTGAATGTGAAATGTTTGTGCACGTCGATAAACTAGAACAATTTATTGAAAATCAAGTAGTGCAGAATTCTGTACAAAAGAAAATAACGAACTATTTTAAAAAGAATTGAACATTTTCACTACAATAACTTTACATTTTAAGAAAAAATTAATTACTGTATAATAATCCAGGAGGATAAATAAAACGATCATATATTAGTACCTATTCAATATTCTTTATTGGTTTATTTTACTAATAAATTCAGTAAGTAATATCTTCAGTATTTGACCATTTACAGTACAGTAGGTTGTGTACCTCATTTTGTTTCACTTTTTATCTGTTAACACGAAATTCGGTTAACACGAAATGTAGGTTAACACGGAAAAAACAGCTGGTCCCCGTCATTTCGTGTTAAACGTGTCCCACTGTATATTTAGAAGGCGAGAGAGAGAAAGCCTTCAAGACTGTAAAAGAGAGAGAGAGAGAGAGAGAGAAAGCGAGTCAGCCTTCAAGGCTGTGTGAGAGAGAGAGAGTGAGAGAGAGAGAGAGAGGGAGAGAGAGAGAGAGAGAGAGAGAGAGAGAGAGAGAGAGAGAGAGAGAGAGAGAGAGAGAGAGAGAGAGAGTTGAGTATCACTACAACAGACCGGCTGACAACTTGCTTGCAAACCAGTTTTTAGAGCTGGTTGAAACACACACACACACATGAACGCACGCACGCATGGTCTATACAAAGGATCAGTGCACTCAAGTTCAAGGATATGTACAATATAATTTAAAGTAAATACTTGCAAACAGTTACTTTTCAGTGGTGTACTACGTATGGGAGATATAATCAATCATTTATCTAATGATATAAAATCATTATTTCCTATAATTGGATATATATATATATGTTTAACTATTGATATCATTCATCTGTAACGTCAGGACGTCATTAAACATCAAATTTCGGTGTCAGGTAACCATTACTCCAAACTTTTCGCGTAACGGTACACGATGGCCCATACCAAATCTGCTACATGCAGAAACCAACTACCATCCCCTTTGTGATGTCATTAATCACCAAATTTCGGTGTCAGGTACCCGATGCCCGCAAATTTTAACCGACCAATTTCGCGTATCGGTACACTACCCTCCCGTCCAGAGCTAAGCGGAGTGTGGGGGTACCCGATGACCCAAATTTCGCTTAACGGTACCTTATTATCCACCACACCGCCTCGCCTTGCAGAAACTACGGCCTCTGTGTCGGCACAGTGCTGAACCTGAACCCGGAAGTGTTTCAGACATGCAGGACTTGTTTTAGGGCGTACCCACCTTTCAAATTTCGGGTACCCCCATCCGTTGATTTAAATATTTCGTGTACCAAATTTCGGACACCAAAAATTTCGAGTAACGGGAGGGCTATAATTTATTTTTATGTACAAATTAATATCCAATAGGAACCACAAGCCACTGACACCAATGACATAACATATACCCATTGCTACATTCGAACACATGCGTCATGTGGGCGTACATTTCGGGTGTCAAATTTCAGACATCACGTCCTCTAGACATGCAGGTTAAATTTCAGACACCACAAGATTTCGGGGTACCCCCACCCGTTGTCGGACGACAGTGTTTTAACATAATTTCGGACACCCCAAAATTTCGGGGTACCCCTCCGTTGTTTTAAACATTTCGAGTACTAAATTTCAGACACAAAAATTTCGAGGTACCCCCATCCGTTGATTTAAACATTTCGGGTGTCAAATATTGGACACCACGCCCTCTATGGACAGTGACACATAAGGAACGCTCGGTGAGCAGGTCCTCTGTGTGACGTATTGCAGGACTTGTTTTAGGGCGTAGCCCCCATCCGTTGATTTAAATATTTTTTGTACCAAATTTCGAACATCAAAAATTTCAGGTAACGGTACCATTGTCTCCGTGACGGCTCGTCCAGGACCTCGTCAACCACCGAATTCCGGGTACCCCCACCCATCCGCTACACATTGTTTTCGGCTACCAAATTTTGGACATGCACGGAGACCATCGACTAGGGCCTCTGTGTCACGTCATGAACTGGAACCCGGAAGTGTTTTAACATTCGGACACCAGCTGCCAGGGCCTCTGTGTGATGTCATGAACTGGAACCCGGTTAGGGCGTACCCACCAACAATTTCGGGTACCCCCATCCGTTGATTTAAACATTTCAGGTAACGGTACCCGATGGACCATATCACCAAATTTCGGTACCCGATGCCCCCAAAATTTCGCGTAACGGTACCCGATGACATCGCCTCTGCGCGTCCGGGCAACCGCCGAATTCCGGGTACCCCCATCCGCTACACATTGTTTTCGGCTACCAAATTTTGGACATGCAGAAACCACGGCCTCCGTGACGTCTTGAAACAGGTTTTAGCCATGCGGACGCCAGCGACTTGAGCCTCTGTGTGATGTCATGAACTGGAACACGGAAGTGTTTCAGTCACACATACACACACACACAAAACAGTGACGTCACATGGACAGCTCGGACACCAGCTGCCAGTGCCTCTATGACGTCATGAACTGGAACCCGGTAGTGTTTTCAACTGGAACCCGGAAGTGTTTTCTAACTCCCACTTTTATACTACTTTGTATTAATTTTATCCATCACGATAAAATCAAGATGGATTTTTCGACTGCTAGGTCAACTCAGTCTGTGAAAATTACTACCTGAAATAAAGTCTTGGGGTGACAGTGGGCGAGTGATGCGTATTTTTGGCTACACAACCTTCTTTGTGTGCCACTTACGGTTCACATAATGCAGGCTACCCTGCTTAACCCCTAGACTCCTTAGAGATTAAAAAAGAGTCATTATTAGTTAACTAGCAACGGTATTATAGTTGATGGGTCCTATTTGAAAAATTTGCACTTTGAACAAAGAAAGATGCAAATAGTATAAATTGATTATTCAAGAACTAGTTAGAAAACAGAATACAATAATTTTACATACAATAATCTTACGAGTTCCTGCATAAACTTGTGAGTTCACTGCGCTAGGGATGGTTTCCGCCATTGTGTAAAACCATGTTGCTTCTTTGGATATTAGTTTTGGATGTAATATAAGATGTAAACTGACTGTTTGAAGAAGATGTCAGTATGATTACAGAATAAAAATATAAAAAAAGTTTGTAGCGTATGTAAGGGAGGGATGAACAAGGTTTGACAACATTGTAGAACAAAAGGAAGAGGCACTGCCATCTGTTGTCAGACCTCAACAATGATAGCAGTAGTGATACTAGTGACTGAGCACCACAACTACTGTAAACACAATGGGTAAGATAGCCGTAATCAATATTGTATTAAGACTGTTATTTATGGTAATAATTTTGTCTGTGCGTTTCTCAGGCTTAGAAATTAACTCTAAATTTTTGTTTTAGCGTTGGTCACACTGCAATAATTAACTAGAATGCGGTTGTTATTAATCAGCCACCACTTGTACTGGTATTAAACAAACGATCCCGTGAAATTCCATGTGAAGCTCATTTCACACTGACCCCAACGCCCTTCCACCACGACATTCCGTCTCTGTCACTCCTCCCTCTCTCTGTCTATCTCTTACTTCCTCCCCTATCTCTGGCTATTTCTTTCTCAACTTGATTTCCTACGATTCATATACTGTATTGAACTTCTCACTATTTAGTGAACCACTTGTGATACCAAGCAGTGATCAGTTGCTGAAAAGTCGAGACGTTTCGACTTCAGCTGCAGAACGCGTTCTTCGTCTTGCCGCGTCGGTCTTACTATCAGTGTCTCCTTCTGAAGTTTTACGTCGAGACAATAAAAGACGCTATTGAAGACGACAGTCGAGTCAGTTAACAATACTTACCGGTTTCGTGGCTTACAGGAACCCCGTACAACAGGCAGCCCTTAGCCGAACACAGAAACGAAACGAGAGAAAACGGAATTCCTATCGATAATTTATTTTGAAGTACCTATCTTCAAAATTAAAAAGTGTTTGTTAACATTTCTGTAAAACAATTAGTGGTTTTACAACAACGTTTCTTCTATGATCTACATGCAGGTTAGAGACAATAAAACAATTATGGACAAAATAGGAAACGACATTTCTACAGCAAGATTGAAAATACAGCCCACAGACAGAAACCTGACCGAGTTGGTTCTGCCATATTCAAAGTAAGAAACAATAAGCCGAAGAAAGAATAGGGCAAGACCGTTACAGAAAAGAAGCAGAGGCAAATCTAGAAAAATCTGCCAGAATGATATTAGGAAAGCATTTGAAATAGACGAGATAAACTGGAAGAACAATTGAAATAGTTCAGGGTAGGAGAAATTGAAAGAAATATGCAGAGAATTCTTAAAATACTTAAACACACAAAACACCTTATAACAATAAGGGTACGATTAAGGAGAAGGATATTGACAATATAAGGTTTAGATAGTAGTATGCTAGGTAAGCTGGGTATAAAACCTCCAGTATGCATTATATATAACAAAAAAAGTATAATTAACATATATATATATAAAACAATAAAAACAACATATAACAATATATACAAACACACAAAAAGACATAAAAACGACATCCCATTCTTTCCCCTAATTATGCAACCGACCTTCCAATGTTACACCAAAACTCTAAATTCGGTTGATTCATTTTTTATATGAACAAAAACCACTTAAACACAGAAAGAATCAGTGGGTGGAAAGTGTGGAAAAAATTAATATTATGAACAATTATTATTGACGTCATAACTTTAGTAGATTTTTAAAATGAATTAAACCAATTAAAAATCTGATAATTACAGCTCACTAGCGACAGCAAAGCCTGATATCGTTACAAGGCGGTGACGTTGACGATTATTATCAACAACATCATTAATTACATGAGATTTTAACGGAATTAATTAATCAAATTTTACTGAAAGCCGATGACAGCTTGTTTTCTAGTAAAGATAGTGACAGCGCCCAATAATAGTCAAGGTATCATTTTTTAAATTCTTCTTAATTAGGAGGTTGCTGTTTAATTAGTTAACGTAATTATTTTACTTGATAAAAGTTTCCTTTCTTTGACGTTACTAAAACGGTGCTGTTTGTGATGTTTACAAATAACCCTCGACTGAAGTACACACTTTGACGTCAGAATAATCTCTCTCGATCTGTATCTGTCTGTCTATTTCTACATATATCTGTTCTTCCCTACGTTTATCAGACAGTCCCCTTAATACGTGAAAAACGCAGCTTAATTTTATTGTACTACAGGGAATATGGTACTACTGCTGGAACCTCTAGGTGACCTCTAGCTGGCCTCATTCCTTACCCTTAGATGTACTAAAAATAAATCAGAAACATTAAATTAATCCTTACGTGGAGCGATCAGGTTCCCCAGAGAAGGCCGATCCCGGTGCCGGTTTTCGTTAGTCTTCTGAATTAAATCTCAGTATTCTACATTGTCCTAGTGCTCAAAGTGAACTAGGTCACTTTGGCTCCTTTAGCTGTATCAAAGCAGATGTATACGTCAATGTATGAGCCAGGTACAAAATATTCAACTTACCATGGTGGGATTCTGAGACTTCCCCTTGGAATAGTAGTTGCAAAGCTTGCTCATCCCAGCACGATGGAATTGCCTGTTGAACTCTATAGCAACAAATCTGAGCCGGCGTATGGAGAAGAAACTGCAGTGTATTCGGTATGTGGTTCCTAATTAAAAAAAATATATTGCCATGGATAATGGCAGGTTTCTTCCGACGAAAAATTTTCATGAAGATTATAATACTTTTTAATTATAATTTAAAGTATAAACTAAATTATAAAACTATCGAGAAAAAATGGTATAACTTTTTTGATATATTAAAGAAATCAATATGTAATAAATGTAATTATTTTGATCAAAACAAACTGTCTCAACTCCTTAACACATACGCACACCCAATCGCGCACGCGCACGCGCGCGCACACACGCACACACTCACATACACAAACAGATTAATCTGTTGTGTTTGATATTTCTCTTGTGTCCCGTACACAGGTCCTGATGAAGATAATAAATATTGTCGAAACGTCAATACAAATATTTAAAATTTGTGTTATACGTTTTTGACCGATCCTCGCAAACCCTTCATCGTTAAAATTTATTGATTGACGGTCACTACGTAATTAAGGATTCATTAATAATAATAGTAACAGTTGTTCTTTCTCTACCACCAAAGTAGGTAGACAAGTAAGGATAAGGACACTACTAATTTGAGCTGTTCCGCATACAACGAAGATACAGTATTGTCACCAGTAGTACGCTTCAGTCGTCCGTTTTTAAATCCAGGACTTTACTCAGCTTTTCCATAGGCCAAGTCTACTTGGCGGCTGAAAAACGCAGCTTAATTTTATGGTAGTACAGTGAATATGGTACTACTGCTGGAACCTCTAGGTGACCTCTAGCTGGCCTGATTCCTTACTCTTAGATATACTAAAAAGAAATCAGAAACAGTAAATTAATCCTTACCTGTCTTTAATTGTTAAGAAATGGATTAAAGTCAAATTTATTATATGGGCTACTTATAAATACAACTACGAAAAATTATAACACAGAAGACGTGAGCTTGAACATAAAAAAGTAGTAATCTACGTATGTAGCAATTTCCAATAACAGTCGCAGAGGAACTGTAAAAACCTTAACATGAGACCGTGAGTTACAGTATTTTATTTTTATATATTTATATATGCGTGCGTGCAACAATTGCAGGCCTTATTTAACAGCACGAGAGATCTTATCTCTTAGCGGTTAATGCATTTTGTAAAATCAATTGTGAGCTCACATTGTTTCCGAGGTCAGCTTTCAGATAGACTTTAAATTCGTTTTCTTGTGAAAGGCACTGGGAACCGCTTAATCAACAGATGATGCTCAACAATGGAACAGATTATCAGACCCATGGTTAAAGGACTATGTAGCAGTAACAGCACTCTCCGTGAGGGGCGACGAGACTTACGTGTTTTAGTGAAGTTGACGTCTATGCAGGCGGTATGGCCCTGTTCCTTGCAGGACATCCTCAACTGATGAGCCTGACAAAGTAAGTTACAGTCAATCATGTGTGATACAATATCTCTACCCAATCTTCTATATCATTTTTATCCCTTCGGACGTCATGTGAAGGGATGTAAAACGTGTAATTTTATATGTTTTAGTATCATTAGAAACGGATTTTGGATATTAGGTAGTACCTTTACTACCGATAAGTAGGTGATAAGAAATCCAAGAACGTTCAGCGTAATGTCAGAAGATTCAAAGCCACAGACGTCTCAGAAAAAGAAGTGTGAGAACGAGTTCTTTGTGCCCGTCGGCTAAGCTACGTTAACCTCATCAGTAGAGTCCATAATCCATCTCAGTAGAGGATGGCCAGACACATGGAACAAACAGATAATGATTAATTACGAAAAGAGTGATGAGTTGTTGGGTAATGAAGGTAATGTGACAAAGACTCGCTGACGGGATTTCGTATAAGAGAACGGAAGAGAGCTTTTGGGATTAAAAATTGGCAGTCGGAAGCACAAGATCAGAAGGATGAGACAGAGGTTGACGCAGGATGATAGGTTATATAGAAGAAGAAGAAGAAGAAGAAGAAGAAGAAGAATACCACTAGGATTAACAGTGCTCAGTTTTTTGTGTCCTGAGAACTCAAGAATTTTCTTAGCTTTTCTTCCGTCGCTTGGTTTACTTTTATTTAGATAGTTTCTTACATCTTTATTAATTTATTTGTATTTCTCGACTAACCTACTGTTTACATTTGACTATTTACAATTTAACCTTAGAAGTCTTATTAGCTAAGTTACCAATAACATACACATTTTCAGTGTCACGAGCTCACACTGAACACTGTTTTGTGTATTTGTACTCTTAAAACACGAAGTACAAGTACAACATAGGCTTCGTATTAATTCGTGTTCAAAAGGTGACGAACTGCCGTCTATTATTAATGAGTTAATCTTACTTCATCTTCAGTTATTTCTTGCTACTTAGTAAGTCTCATTTTTTACCAGTCCTTTGATTTATTGTTTATCGTTTGGAAAGTTCCGATTCCTACTAAGACAATCGTGGCGTACGCCATGGTGCATCCAAAGTATCTCTAATTTTATGTATTTATTGTTAGGTCACAAATTTTACGTGACTTTTCCCAAATGTTGTAAATATGTGATTTATTCATTCAAGTGAAGAATATTAATTTATCGATTAATTCACTTTCACTGTAACTTAAAGTGTGCGACTGCTGAATAAAAAACTTATATCTTTTGTTTATCGACAGTTCCAAGCTGTGGGTCATAAAGTACCGTAGGAATTGTTATAGCCTGTTAAATATTCCTAGTTCTTTTTGTTATTCGTAAGTCGCCTACATGCTGAATTCTATTGTGTGAGTGCCCACTTATTACAATTTCATAATCATGTAATTGTGTTTAACTAATTCGTTAAGCGGCGTTTAAAATAATACGTAAATATAAATCTAATATTTTCTCTTTATTGTTAATAAAAATGTATTTAAAACAACATAGTGCATTGTACACGAACATGTACTAATTACGTATTTACTGAACACTTCCGGCCTTACTGTACCAGTTTCAGATGATAATTTTATTTCTGTATGGAGTGGAAAATGTGCGCGGTACATTAGTAACACACACACACACACACACACACACACACACACACACACACACACACACACACACACACACACACACACACACACACACACACACACACACACACACACACACACACACACACACACACACACACACACACACACACACACACACACACACACACACACACACACACACACACACACACACACACACACACACACACACACACACACACACACACACACACACACACACACACACATCCCTCGGAGGCGTTTTTTATTCAATCAACAGCGTTTTATTTAATATTTATTTTTGTTCGATTGTTAGCGTTTATTTTATTAACAACTACTTTCGCATGTTTTTCAGACGGAATAATTAACATATATTTTTTAATTTAATCACAATTAAACAAACAGCTGTAATGGTGTCACCACTGAACGTACGTGACACAAATAATTGTCGTTGGAATAAGAGTTAAAAAATAATTGCATAGTTTTTTGTGTTTTGCTAAAATTTTGTTTTATTATATAGAAATAATTATTACATTAAATGGTACGATTGTATTTTACTATGCAAGCAGATTCATAGAATATATTCTGTAGCAGTTATTGGAAGCGACAAAAAAGAATTGTATAGATATATAAGACAAGCCTTCTATTTTCGCTATAGGTCTAACTGTGTACTTCTGTAACAGTTGTCAAATCGCTATTTCAACGAAACGAAACGATTTATTTTATATTCTTATACTACGGGTTTTACAAAATTATATTTTAATGGATTATTTGAAAGCCCGATGTGTAGCAATAAACATAATAATTATATAGGACTATATGTGCAACGTCTCGATTTGTAGAAATGATTTTCCTATAGAAATTTACATATATTATAGATATGCCTAAATATAATTTATGAACAGTTCTTCAAATATTAACTACTTTTGCAAGTAAAATTGTATTGTATTATCACTTTACTTACGTTTCACTGATTAAATCAGCATAATCAGAGGTTTATGAATGAATAAAGAAACAATTGAATTGATTATGCCTAAGTGAAACGCGCGTAAGGTGATAATACTGTTACAACGGTCTACTGATCGTCGTATGGTACAGTGGAAAACAAAATACGACACACCAATTAAGTCACTAATCACCAGCTTTAATTATCACAATTAAACAGTTCGTAATTAACAAGACAGTCTCTTCCAACAAATCAAATAAAACTTGTTCACAAGCAATAAAAATGTTAACTGATATATAAAACACAATTGTATTACAATAGTCTCGCCTGATTATAAAACACAACACTTCACTAATAATCACTTGAACGCACAGAGTAATATCGCCCGATAATAACTGAACTAAGGCCGCTGCCGCCTTGTATTTATACCCCCGCTCACAGACCAGAGCATTCCACACTACGCGTTAACTCTACACTACGATATAATTAATTACGGCCTTGACACAGTCAGCGAGGCTGCGGCGTCCAGAAAAGTCTCGCAAGCGCATGTTGAAATCACGTACTCCACAACATTCAGCCGGATTCCAATGGATCGTTCGAGAAACACGTAGATTGTCCTGTGATGTCGTAACACTACAATATAATTTTACTTGTAAAAATAGTTAATATTTAAAGAACTGTAAATAATATAAAAACCTGCAAGAAATACTTAAAACGTACAAAAGAAAAATATATAAATGTATATTAATTTATAATTGAAAATGAAGGAATTTGCATTTCCATAAAAATGTTATACACTTTGACCACAAAATCAACTGGAAGTCAAACCAGCCACCTACTCCAGTGTTATTGTTAAATGCACAAAATAAACATTTAATAAAGTACGTTTAAGACTGCATCAAACCAAACCGAAAAGAGTGCTTGATTATGTTGTCCATTACGCGCCCATCGTCTCCCTGACGAAGCTCATAACGAGCAAAAGCTGGCTCAGGCAAAAAGGTAAACGTTTTTTAAAATTTTAATCTAACGTGCTGTGTTCCGCGTAGGAATAGTGTACAAAAGTCATTAGAAAATAATACAGTCTGTGTGATGTTGCCTTTACTACAACAGTGGCCTCAAATAACTAACTAAACACGACTGAATTCTTATCAAATATAAACTAAACAATATGTCAAAGCGTTTTAACCCTTAATTCTAATTTACTATTCATTAGCTACCAATTAGCAACAATCGCATATCGGATAATCCTCGACAAAATTAAGATTCTCTTGTCTGAATTTTTATAACATTTGTTAACGAACGTAGCTGTAATGATAAGGATTTTTCTTACAAAAACGTAATAAAATAAAAACTTCCGCAAAAAAAAAAAGAAAAATGAAATTACCGGCCAATAAAAGTAATTACTTTTCAGAGAACTGTAATTTAACGCCATTAAAGTTGAAAGTTGTATTTTAAGAGAATATAAATTTGAATATATTACAGTTAACGTATAAAGAAATATGATATCACTCATTACATTTAAATATCTCAGTTTACGAACATAAATTTTTAATTAATTCAAAATTTAAGATAACACTGTATTAACGTTTTCTAAAGATTAAGGAATAACAGTAAATTGTTTAAACAATTTAAAAAATAAAAGGTTTTAAAAAACACACAAACACTTGGTAGTTTCACAATTTATTCTTAACATGTCACAATTGTTTCAGCCTATTAGGTTATTCTCAAAGAGCTGAAAGAAACAGCTAAATACAAAGAATGTAAGGTGGTGAACATGTGTTAAGGGTGTTTATATGGACATGTGTGTAGGGTGTGTATGTTGGAGGGGTAGCGGAGCTAGTATAGGGAAGGTCAACTGACTGTAAAAACTAAGTAGGCTTATACTAGGAAAGCGAATTCTAAAACTTAACTAAACTAAATGACATCTTTTAATAAAGGAAATACAAAGAATTTTATCTGTTCGTTTGTTAACATTTGTTAATTTTAATTGCTTTCCTAATTTCTAAAATTTCCAATAAATCTATTTTTTTAACTTTTTTTCGTTGCGCAGTAGGTATTATGTTTTTTGTGTCTATAAAGTGCTTGTGTTTTAAAAGATCTGTAAAATCTGTATTGGCTGAATTATTTAAAATCGCTTTTTATCTTCAGAAATGCGGTGTTTCAGAGATATCGGTAACATTGACCAATTTAAAAAATTGTGCAGGTGTATATAAACAAACCATTATTCCTATCCAATAAAATTACAGGTTCCTTATGTATACTGTAAAGCGAAGTAGAGTAGTCCGTGACTGGAGCAACCGACTACTCTATTACTACATACATATCATACATATATAGTATACTGGGTACATTAAAGGTACAAAAAATATGTCGGATAAACATATGTTAATTTTTTATATTATGTATATTTAAATTATTTATCGTTCACTATTTATAAATCGGCAGACAGCCGATAATATTAATATGCGTTCATGCGCGTACGAATCATTCAGACTGCTGAGGATGAGCAGACCGTGATGTGTACCACTACCCGTCCTCGGCATGTCATGTACAGTATAGTCTGCACAAATCTATACTGGCCAGTATCAGTCCCTTGCATGCCCACGTGTTATTCACATAAATGACGTAATTCACGCAATCTTGGATAACATCATTTTCTTATAATGGCATTATAATTCAATGACTCAGTCACGGTCTCGATCGTCTTAGTCTGTACTTTGGTCGTAATTTATTTGACATTCACAATACAAACCGCATCACTGCTGTGTTATTATTTCTGTTGTGTAATTAATTAGTGTAATACCGTAATGGTAATAGTCATCTGTTATTAATATTAAATACCATTAAATTATATATATATAATATTTGTTTATGTATATTGCGATTTATAAGCGTTGCATAGAATAAGCAGTCGCGATATATGTTATTGGAAAGAAATGGATTTATTAATGTTACTATTATTTTTGACAATCTACTGAGGTTTTAACACAGTTTATAAAAATAATTATAATATCTCTGTTGACCTTTGTAACATAAACTAAAATTTACTTTCTGTACAATGAAATAAATTAATATTTAAAAGTTCTTTTTGTCTAATTTACTTAAAGGTCTTTACTGATGTGATGCAGTATTTCTTTTAAATATTTTTTTATAATCGTACATAAATACAAGATTGCTTTCCTTTTATGTCGACTGCAGCTCCCTCAGACAACGGGTTGATCCTGGATGATCTCTGTATCTTAATGAGTACGTGGGTTGATATATACTCTGTCCGGGCTCACGGTCGCTTTCGGGTGTATAGATATTCTTCACGGACATGATTACATATACATTAATCGCGAAGCGATACTGTCACTGTTAAATGGTGAATTATGCTTACACCCCTTTTCCAGTCAGCTTAAACTGTCTGTATAACCTAATCGAATATCTTGCACTTTCGCGGAATAGCACAATTATAACAGTTCTCGCAGTAACTCTAGGAATCTTCTAACTTGTGTTTGTCGCGATCGGAAAACCGATCGTCATGTTCCAACCGGCCTTTATACATTATAGATTCCAAAAAGAAACTAACCCGTTCCGTTCAAACCAATTCCGTTGAAACTGTTCCGTTCAAAGTAATGTTCATCGACTGAATTCTCGTGATTGTTTTTTAGGTAACCGCTATTCATGATTTTCAACAGATAATAAATGTTCTTTTCCAGAAGGCTTCCGAACAGAACAATTCTTGTTCAAAAAAACCTGATTATTTTTAGGACTAAATGTGTACAACACCTCTTTATTAGAACATGAATACATTTAGTTACTAGGCCTAATTGTTAAAATAACCATTGTCATCATTTAGGTAACGTTATTACGAACATTATGATTAAGTCCCATCTCAAGAATTCCCATATCACAAAAATTATTTAAATAAATGTGTTTTTATGAATATCTCATAAAATAATTTGCATTACACACACGGCTAAGGATACTTACGCACCATTTTAGAGCATTTAAAGTTGTTTTACAAGTCTAAACATTCTTAAAACTAATATTTTTTACAATATTCATTATCGTCTAATTTATAGTGTTTACCCTGCAATCTCTGCTTATTGACACAGCATCTTAATGTGGTATCATGTACTCTACTTCCTGCTGCATTCCATATTGCAATTAGAATGTCCAATGTTCATTGCAATATATAAAATGTTACCCAAGTACATACGCGCTTGAATTATAATTTATGCATAAGTAGTTCTATTCATATTATTAATTCTAATTTAATTTCAAATTGTCTAAATTGGGGGAGAATTCTCAGTAATCTGTTAGAAATTATGACGAATGAAGCTAACAGTGATAGAGTCATAATAGATCCAAAAAAGTAATAGAAAGATGTGTAGTAGCTTTGTGAATACCTGTAACTACAATTAAAAAATTAATGGAGATTGAAATTGTTGGACGTATATCTTTAACTGTTCCTCAGAAAAAAAGAAAAAAGCAAAACCTCTTGCAGCTCTCTAGTTATCTCTTCCTGTTCCTCGTCACTCTAAAATAATTCCC
The DNA here is from genome assembly GCA_034769895.1 of Magicicada septendecula. NCBI lineage: Eukaryota > Metazoa > Arthropoda > Insecta > Hemiptera > Cicadidae > Magicicada > Magicicada septendecula. Next base: position 248,881,629 of record CM068375.1, read on the forward strand.
CCATATACACAAAACCCAAAGACGCATATTACAGATATCGTAAGTACAGATATTCGTAGAGAGTTGTTTACGTTTTAGCAATCACGTAAGCTTATACAAATACCTCTACTTCACGCGCCCATACACACTACAACCGACAATGTATACTCGCACAAACACACACACACACATATAAAACTATGCATATTTGCATGTTTACCCAGGGTAATATTTTTAGTTATAATTAATATAGAAACTGTAAAAAATAATTTTAAGTGGTGTAAGCATAAATAGACAGGCGATAACAGTCCGTTTCCTATCGTTGTGAACTCCTGCCGATTAGCTATGAGTGTGTGCATGAGACCGGACAATAACCATCTTAAAATTTTTCACAGAGAGTTTCGACCACTAAGCAATTATTAACGTTATTACAGCTATAACCATTTTACACCCAGATGTGAATTCACCTAATACCAATATTAGACTACTATACATTTTAATTTTTCTCGTAAGTTATTAAATATTAATATAAAATTATTGGAGTTACTAAACTCCAATACACAGTGGGTATTGTACAATGTTTGGAAAGAAAACTTTGCCCTGTAAGTAGTTAACTAAACACAAGTATTTGTGGTTTCGTTAGACAAACTCACAGCCTCCTAAATTACAAACTAAAACCACCGGATAAATTCCAAGTGCAAATAACAGTTAATACAAACTCAACACAGCCATCTGTATTACTGGAGATGAAGGCTACGTATTTGTTGTGTCTCGAGGCTCGACTCATTGTACCGTCCTGTATTGGATTCCACATCTCACTTTATACTTTTATCAAAAAATAAACTTAAGATGTATTGCTTCATGCAAACAATACGTTATGATGTAAAATAACGAATAATATTAAATTAATACTAGTCTATAATATAATACCGTTACGACGGTCGCCTTGTACAGTCGTAGTCGAAACACAGTAACTTAGACCAATAAAGGCTCTAATTGCAAACTTTAATTAGAAGCAAACAAGAGTTATAAGTAAACAAAGGAACTCTTAAATAAATTCAAATTAAATGTGTAAAACACGATGCGATGCAGTACTGTAGGCATGAGGCTAGAAATTAAATGTGTAAATCACGATGCAATGCAGTACTATAGACATGAGGCTAGAAATTAAATGTGTAAAACACGATGCGATGCAGTACTATAGACATGAGGCTAGAAATTTAACACTGACGTCGAGATGCGCAATGGTTAAACACCTCGTTGCGAGGGTAACAAAATTTTCATTAATTTCGCACCTGCGCACAACAGTCTTGTAAAGTGTTTCGTAATGCGAACATCGGCTTCAACAAGGCTGGCGAGAACAATAGAAGAAGCATGTGTGTGTGACAGAGAGAATTATTGAGTAACGTGAGACAGTGACCTGTTATTAATGAAGCCAAGGAGACAATGAACTCGTTATAAAAATACAAAGTATGTACGGCATTTAATATCACTCTTCCTCGTGATACTAATGAATAGATTAAAGCGTGACAGACATTGAGGGAACGTTTTATGGGCGCCAACAGTTTTTTACCTGCTACATAGCAATTGACACGTATCATTGCAAACACACTCCGGAACGCAGTCCCACACTGACTCTAATCTGTTTCCGTTCCCTGTCTTTATACACCGGCTGTGAGGCGTGGCCTGTACAATAATGATTATAATCTGAAAGGCGCGTTTGGAAAGGTCGAGAATGTGCGTGAGCATTGCCTAATTCTGCCGCTCACACAACGCATGCAAAGCGTCACGTAGTCGTGTCACGTGTGATATATCATCTTAGCGTAGTAGTATGTTATACACGGCAACGTAGTGGCTACAACGTGTCAATTGATTAACCTCTTTCTCTATCCCTACTTATTATTCTGCTTTCTTAGTAGCGACTGGGTAACAGATCTCCTCCTCTGTGTACAGAACTCGCAGTGTACATGTATGGCTACACCAATCAGAAACAGTTATGTGGAGCGCCTTATATATGAAAGCCATTTCTAACGTCTTGTAGAAAGTAAGTCCACAGTGAACCGTTCAAGGATATTTAAGCCGAACTGTTTATTTTTTGGTTCGGGGACAAATTATTTTTTATTTTTTACTTTTAAATGCCATCTTTAGCCTGGCTGAACAGAGAATTGAATCAGACTGTAGGGAAACTGAAGAAGACCGTTTGAGCCGTCGAAACTAATGGCATTATCATCATCATCATCATCAACAACAACAACAACAAATGTTTTGCCTATACAGTAAGTTCAACGTTTTATGCTATTCGTATTAAGCAGCTCTTCGTTTCTTAATACTATTTCCTTCCTTCAGATTCGTTTGTTAGCAAAAGCTTTCTCTTACTCCCTTTACCTATTTCTCCATTTCTTTCTCTTGCATGATTAATTTCGACTCCTCAGAAATTACTCATTGTTGAAACACACATTTTGTTTTAGAATAGCCTAAACAGAGTTCTAGTTAACTTTGTTTTTCTTCTATAGTTAAGCAGACTTATTTGTCTGTTCCACTTTTTATAATCTTTTCTCGATCCAATTTTTTAATTGTACCCTACTTTTATAAATGATTTATAGATCTATAATTTTCCCTGTTCTACCGTCTACGTTTTTAGTTATAGGTAAAAACACTCCAGGTACAGAATTCCGTAATGCGTTTTGTAAAACCAATGTTTATTTACCGAGGAGTTAGCAGTCCGAACGCTTCACTGCAGCTTATTTCTCAGCACAGCTTCCATTCCAATTTCATGTCTTTCAACTGCCGTTACTTTAAGCATGGCTTTAAGCTTACAGCCGTTACCCTATGCTGTAGCTTTTTACATTTTTTAGACCTCGTCTTTAGAAGTGTCAAATTTTATTCAATACACAAAACATAGGTTTCCGTAATTAACAAAACGAATAAACTAATGTGTGATACGGATTGACCCAATTTTAATTTTTGCTGACAATAGAACAAAAGTGTTATGAAACCACCGATCTCATATAAGTGAGACCAATTTCAAAGGCATAACTTTGCTATGTGGGAGATAAGCTAGTCACATGCTTGCTGGCTGTGAATGTTGGTTACACTTAAATTGTGACAGGAAACACTGATTCATTTCACGGCCACAATCCGAGTTTGAGTCTCACGTGAAATACCTAATTTTATGTGAATACTTTACTTCTTCAAAACTTCAGTCACAAAACTTATTAAGCAGTTTATATAGACTTCAAATTTTAGTTACATCGTTACAGTAATGTTGGCGGTACTATATTAATAGTTCTCATTTTCTTACAGCCATACAATCATACATAAGCAATACAGGTAACCAGACATAAGCATATAGCCATACACTTAAGCAATTAACTGTTCACAAGTAGAATCGTGATTGTTCCTCCTTCAAGTATTTCAAATAGTTGCTACATCAGTAGAGCCAAATCGATCTCAGATATTACGAAGGCACAACGCTGTTTTACCCCTGACTGCAGTTCTTTGTGGTGTTAATACTGGTATATCGTATTTAGAATCCCTAGGATGACAATTTGATACAGTGAATAGGGACAGGCTGAGGGCAATAATATCAAGAAAGGGATCACGCAAGACGTCATTAGAGCCATACATAGGGGTTGTGTAGAAAAAAACTTAATTGAGACAGAAAAACGGAACACAACTCCTACTGTGGACCTAATTAATTATGGAGTACGACAAGGGACCGTTTGACAAATTTTATTTTTAATTTGTATACAGACGATGTATAGACGATTGGAGATAAAACTTCCACAGCATTTTATTATTAGTAACTTGGCAGTCGACACGTAGTTATTTGCTGATGACCAGACTATCCTGTCGAACTCGGAAAACGTCTTGCATATGTTGAACACTCACTGAGTCGAATCTGCAAGGATTTCGGATTCCAGATCTCCACATTGATGACTAAAGTGATGGATTTTCATGAAGCTGATCCCATACCAGTGAAAACTTTTCGTTGATTGTACTGTTCTGAAGCAGATCAGTAATTTTAAATACCTGGGCTATAATGCGTCATACATTACAAATAATGATGTGCTGAAGAAACTGCAGAAGTTCAACCATATTGTTACGACGGTCTACTTTATCGTCGTATGGTACAGTGGAAAACAAAATACAAGACACCACTGAAGTTGCTAATTACCAGCTTTAATTATCAGAATTAAACAGTTTGTAATCAACAACAAGGTAAACATAAAAATTGTTCACACGCAATAATAATGTCAATTAATATAAAACACAATTGTATTACAATTGTCCCTCACATTTATACAATACATAACACTTCACCACAATACTACGAGCCGCACTCGAATAAATCGTAACTCAAACTGAAACTGAGTGTAGCTGAGTACTTGTATTTATACTCCGCCTAAATTCCAAAAACGTCCATACTACGCATCACACTAGAACGTAATTGATTGCGGCCTTGACACAGTGCGCGCGAACGGCAACGTCTAGAAATGTCTCGCTAACGCATGTTGAGATCACGTACGCACACAACATTATAATCGGATTCCACGGAAACACGTACAATGTTTTGTAATGGTGTAACACTTTTCCCGCATTACGTAACAGTATATATGGGACCATCAGGAGAACTCTTCGATCAACGAGTAAAGAAATGCGCCTAAAGTTCTACAAGATGATGAACCTTCCCACACTTCTCTATGGGTCTGTTGCGTTTTAGACGCTCTCGATGAATATCTTGAGTTAGTCTTAGGAACTCTAATGTGAGTTAGCTGGTCAGAAATGAAATAATTAAGTGGACTGTATGTTTTTTGTATAGATAATTGTTTATTGAACATTAGTAGATATGATTGCTGGCGCGTGTAGGTTTAGCGAGGCATGATGCCTGATAATTGAAATAGAATTAAGTACTGAATGACATAATCGTGCGTAATAAGGCTGAGATCGCCCAAGTAAATTAGCGCATGCTGAACATGCTAACAAATTAAAATAATGAAAATGATGTAGCAGCGGCTGGCGATTGAGACGAGTGGCCTGCTCGGAGTCTTGTGTAGAACTAACTTAATTTTGACTGCGGTCAGCCTGTCTCAAGACCGACAGCAGATAAGATAGAAAAACGTGACGTCACTACACGCACCCGCAATACAGCTATTTATAGTACAAAGTGAATAGGTATAAAGTTTGACCCAGGGTCTGAGAACGAAATTCCAGCCAGTCGTATTCAAGCGGCCGAAATGAGATTTTTCATTAGGAATACCCTTCTAGATCACAAAAGAAATGTCGATGTACGGCAGGATCTGGATATTGTGAATATACTTGATAGGATTGTTCAGTATAATGGTTGGAACACCTTAACCGAATGGATGACTGCCGCATTCCCAGACAACTAATCAACTATTAAATTATGAGCCCACAGGAAGTAAAGATGTAGGCGTTCGAATAAGTGTTGGAAAGACCAGCTGTAGTCTGTCTGCTTGGGACCGGAACAAACCATTTTTTCCGGTTCAAGATATACTTGAACTTAATATGGCCTTGTGATTTACAGTAAAGATTTACATTTGACTTGAAACACCTTAGTGAATATTAAAATGGCTTCAAGTTTTACTTAGACCTACACGAATTCATTAATAAATTTAATGTTCTCTAGTCAATGGAAATATTGTGATGAAATTGAAAATTCCTGTTTAAGGAAACGTCTGATTTTCTAACATGTGCGTGTGTGGGCGCGCGCGCACGTATTAGTTTTTGTTTCTTGTAAAGTATTCACTTTCGAAGTTTATACTGGCGGAAAAATCTCATAAAAAGTTTTTTTAATCGACGGGTATGGTGGCGCTGCAAGCCCAATATAAAAAACCTAGAGTATGTTTCCTGGGACTACAATAGTGATGATGATGGAGTTGATGATAATGACGACGATATTGACTCACGCAAACAGCTTACGAATTCATAGACAAAACTATACAAGAAACACACACACACACACACACACACACACACACACACACACACACACACACACACACACACACACACACACACATATTGCAACGTAACAATTAGAAGCCATAGAAAATTAGAACAAATTAATATCATAGTCTTTTATCTGGGGTAGGTATTTATTTTAAGACAAATTTAATATGGTCTGTGATTTGAACTTAAATTATTTATTCTTAAATTTAAATAGTGTCTGTAAAATGGTTTGAATGTTTCTCACTTTCTTATAGTTTATTTTACTTGTACGACGAATTCCCTTGACGAACCGTTGGACTGCTCCCCTGCTACACTCGTCGCCTGCTGGATCAGCTGCAATGATGACACGTAGAACTCTCGCGACTCACGCACGCACGCCGTTTATCACCAATATAGTTTATCTCATTTATCTCAGGGCTCGATAATGGGTTTGACTATTATTAATTCAATTTCGGTGTGTTTTACGTACACCTTCCGGTATCTTGATGTGTCCTCGCGTTCACCCAGATGTATTTCGGCAAATACACTGATTCCTATGCGGAAAAATCTTGACTACCGCGAGACAGCACTATTTAATTTATAATTAAATTATTTTGAGTTCTAATTAAATTATAAATCGCAATAATGTCAAGGCTGCTTTGCCATATCTTAAAAACAATAATCCTTGGTATCGTGATATTATAATTGACGAAAATAGTTTAGAAAGATTACCTGATAATGAAAGTGTTTTTCGACAAATAATATGTAGTAAAGAACAACAAAATATTTAATTTAATTTAGATAATGTTAATTTGGATAGTGAAGGTGATGACCAAAATCCATTGTTTAATAATATTTATAAATCTGGAGCTCTAACGGTCACTTTTAAATGTAATCGACAGGTAGTAAATAATGTATTGGGAATTCAGGAAGATAATGATGGATCTCGTGTTTTACCTTGGCCTAGAATAAATTCAGTACCTATTAATGAATTTACGTGCGACGGATATATTTGTAGAGCTTTTCCAACTATATTTCCTACTGGAAAAGGTGATCTTAAAGATGCGAGGTTTCGTAAAATTTCCAATAGTGTGTATTTTAGATTTCTCATGATGTATGAAAATGGCAGATTTCCTCAATATCCAAGATTTCGATTTTTTTGCTTTTAACAGCCTGATGCGTTGGAGAGCTTTGCAGAATGGGAATATTTGTGTTAAAAAAAATTCACGTTTACATGGTATTGAAACAATCGAAAAACTTCAAGAAATATTACAAAGCGAACCAAGATTGTATAAATCAATTTTATCTTACAATGCTAATCTAAGGTCATCAAGCTCTTATTGGTAAATGAGGTCTCGAGAATTATTGGATATGGTTGAGGAATTAGGAACTCCTACTGTTTTTATTACATTACGTGCAGCTGATTTATATTGGCCAGAGATTTATCGTATTCTTGATCCTGATTAAGCTTCGCGAGTTACCACAATGCCATGGTTTTAGCTAGTAATTAAATTATTTTGAGTTCTAATACCCAATCGATCTAGCAAACAGGCAACTCGTTGCTAAGACCAAGTACTCGTAACCCTTATGTAGAACGTATACTGATACGACGAACTCTCACAGAGACAACGTCTGTTAAGGCCGACCTGTTAGGTTGAACTGCGCGAAACGTCTTCCGCAAGGGACCAAACTGAATGAAAATTGTAGCTTCTGATTGGTTAAAACCCATAGCACGTGATTGATGGGTTAGATAGATAGACATATGTCCTGCTAAATTTTGCTAAAGACTGCAAAAGCATGTATAGATTTTATCTAAAAGTTTTATGACTTTCAAAAGATAAGGATTCTTTAAAAAAGTGAATTCTGTTAAAAAATACATATTAAAATAATATATTTTGAGTATTTTACATCTGAAAAATGTAGCGCTAATTCAGAAGTATGAGCTGTCTAAGTTTCAATTCGATACGTTAATTTACTCAAAAGTTATTCATGTAAATACAAATAACACGCGCACCCGCGCACCCGCGCACTAAATTCGCACTTGACATGACAGAAAATAAATTTATGGCCATTTTGACATACAACAGTTAATTACCCATTTCTTATTTCAAATCTTACAGCTATTTTACTAAATTTTAACAAAATAAATTTCAACATGTCTATAACGTCATAAATTGTATAAAAGCATGTAGTCATAGCTACAAAGACCCTTTTCTGCGATGTTCCATTGCAATACATATATAAAAAGTTGCCCACAACCTGAAGCGTGATATGATTTAGTTAAATCGGGGCGTAAAAAGAGTGAGTGGAAAAACATAATCGCAATTCGTTGAAACGGCGGATTGGTTATTCAGATCATTTCCGTTGTTGTCGTTACATTTCTATCTATTCAAATCGATTCTCAGCCTACTCAATCGCTTGTCGGATTACGCTGAACATATCTGCTTTATAACCAGTCTGCTCGGTATAACTGTTTGCTAACAGCGACAGCAATCATTCAACATGAGGTACGTTTCCTCTTCTAGTTTTTCCTTTCTTTCGTCTTCTGTGTGTTGACAAGACAATTTTTTTTTAAATTATGTCCTAACCAATTAAGGTTAATTTATCCAATAGACTTTCCAGTTTAGTTAATTTAATTCATTTTTAAAAATTCCGATGTTTTTAAGGAAGGCTTAACTGATATACACGTATTTCTGCAATAAACGGGTTGTTGAATTATCATTTCTGCTTCCTAGGGACTCACAATCCGCAGTTCATTTTCCAAATGCCTAGTCATGTATTCAACTAACACAGCACGCAGTGTTGTGTGAACTTCTATTAGGTAGTGCCTTGTTACTAACTCCGTAATTTACCAAGCTATACTGCCGTATTATCTACGTCACGCTGTCAGGCGTTATTGGATTATACATAACCTACGACGTAACTAATAAGATACTCCTCTACCAACACCATATTATATATTTTAATAAAAACAAAAGGCGGCCTTGTAGATCGTCGTATAAAAAGCTTGGCTATCAATCTAGAAGCTCAAAGCTTCATTCCCGGAAATTTCATAATATATGGTAGGCCTACCTTTCTTAGCACCAGATCGGCTTATGGTATAAAAATCTCTATCCCGGGATGACACCAAGAGGAGTAATACGAAACTGATCAGACCGCTACATTTCTTGTATGCTGTTGGTTGAAAAATAAAGCCTATTCTGTTTGACTCTTTTAAGTTACTTCGGGAGTACGGGAAGGAGCAATTACTAGTTGCTTAAAAATGTTGAGAGTAAATTGAAGTAACACATTCTGAACAGTAGAACGCTGGGTAGTAGACAAATATTATTGTCGTGGACGTTTGAATCAAGTAAGACTTATGGGACTTTAGGATCTGCATAGATTGTCTGAGTCACATAATCCTACGTAGATATTTATGTTTTCATACCGAAAACTCAAAGCCGCGTAATTGCAGCCTAAAGATAAATTCCAAATGCAAATAACAGTTAACGCACCCTTACTACTGCCTGCAGTATAACCGTGGAGTATTTATTCAGGACTGAATACCGACTTTACACAGTCTGATATTGGATTTCTCTACACATTATACGTGAGGCTTAGCAAAGGGTGCTTACACTTGTATGCGATATGAATAATCATAAGGATTTGCGTATGCATCAAAACAATAAATTAACAAAACAAGATATGAAACTTCTTATTTTTCATCTTTTACTTAAATAAAATCACAGACGTTTAATGTAGTAACGACGGTTATAAAGAAAATATTCGTGTATAATAGGCCTATTAAAAATAACAGTAATAATAATAATAATAATAATAATAGTAATAATAATAATAATAATAATAATAATAATAATAATAGTAATTAAATTTATTCCGATATAAAAATGCATTATTTAAATTACAGATGGGAATGAATATTTCTGGACATAATTTTGTGACCAAGTGACCCAAATAGGACTGTTTTCTGTCTTCCACACACTTTAAAATATGCTTGTAAGAGAAATAGTTTCTGTAAAACATCCCTCCCCTTCTGTTACAAACTTCAAAATTGACCAGCATTTCTTGTGATTTTTTTTTTTCTTTGCAACTGTAGGTGATAACTGGCCGTCAGTTTTTCCTGTAGTATTTCATTTTTATGTTTTTATCTTATAATTTTTATTTAGTTATAAGGGTTTGTGTCTGTCTGTGTGTAGATTTTTCTATGGCAAACGATAACTGCCGCAAATTCAAACATAATCAAATAATGTTTTTCATATGTGCCCAAGTTGTAGAGATCTCAAGGTCTGTTGATTTTGATGGAGATCGGTTAAGCGGAGGGGTAGTTTACCTGCAACGTTTTACGTTTTAACAAGAGTAAAGTACTTAATTTTGATAAATAAAGTATCTTGAAAAGAAGGTCACAATAATCCACTATCGAAAGGTAAATGAAATATCTATAAATTAAAAGGGTATTTGAAGGGGGAGGGGATAATGTTGGCTTTCATGTTCCATAAGGAAATGGAAGTATAGTGATAGTGAAAAAAATCATGTTCCAGATAAGGGATGATTCTAATTGTATTCTAATTCTAATCGACCCTCAAAATATGAAGAAGAGTCATTTTCTGAAAAGTGTGTGTGTGTGTGTGTGTGTGTGTGTGTCTTGTGTTTAGAAATTTGTCTATGGCGAACGGTAACTGCCGCAAATTGAATCAGATCAAATAATTGTTTGTATTGTGCCTGAGGTGTAGAGATCTTAGGTATACTGATTTTGGTGAAGATCGGTAAAGGGGGAGGGGTAGTTTATCTGCAACGTTTTACGTTTTAACAAGAGTAAAGTACTTAATTTTGATAAATAAAGTATCCTGAAATGAAAGTCATAATAATCCACTGTCGAAAGGTAGATGAAATATCTATAAATGTACAGGTTAGTTGAAGGAGAGGGGGTAATTTTATATAAATTAAAATGATAGTTGAAGGGGGAGGGTGTCATTTTTTATATGTGTACTACGTTATGGGCAACAAAGAAGAAGTTTCTATGGAAATATTTAATTTCAATCTGTCAATATATCAAATTTTTCCATTTATATTGATTTTAAATATAAGTCTTAGAACATGGAAGTCATGTATGGTTCTCCATACCAATTTGTTTCCTTTTGTTATTCTTGTAAAGTCCCTTGATCTATACAGTTTGTGTTGATTTGCTTACAAGATTGTAGTCTTTGTAGTCTGGCTTAGTATTTGAATGTGTCACTATTTATCCAGAGTTGTTGTTGCTATACCTGTAGCTTCTTTTAGATTCTTAACTTCGTAGGCTTTTTTTCTAACGTTTCAAAGCCTTTTCTACTGCTGTCTCATTATCGTTTTTACAACGTTCATGTCATCTGCGTATAAAATATTGTTTATTTTCTTGTTATAACTGTTACTGTCATAGTAGCGGCTTGCCAAAAAATTCATAACTCTTGGTGAATCCCGTGCGACAACAGTTTGAGAATCTCCGATCTCAGGTCCTTATTTTGGTAAGCTGATTCAAACTATGGTACGTATATATCCACATTCACATTATCATGGTGATAATAATACAAGCCCTCGTGACTTGTTATGGGTATCCACGTCTACTATATTATTAGTATAGATCTCAAGTATTTGTTTAGAAAAAATCAACCGCAGACCATGAATTACTTATCGATCTGTTAGAATGATCTGATCTAATCCGTACAGAATATGTACGTAGTGTCACTCAAAGACGCTGCGGGCAAAAAGCGAATTGTATAGTCTTGTTGTGTGTGATAGCGGGGTTATTCAGTTGCACCTCTTTGTTTCTAGTTCTCTCGTAGACTGGCGTGTGAAATGATAGAGTCATTTCTGTTATCGTTATGGTTTCCACTACATTTTCCGCAATACTACCATTTCTTTATTTTTATTAATAAATACATTCAGTTTCTAAATTCATTTGTAAAATAATAATAATAATTTGACAGAATAAGCTAGCTCTATTCAATTAAAAATTTTATTTTTTCTAGTTTTATAATTTTTATTTGATACGTGTCAGCTTAATAGGAGTAAGATCACAGTGTTACGGTTGAATTCACAGTACTGATGTAGATCGTTATTATAAGTTAAATTTAGTTATTTTCTCCAATTTATATTTAGCTTGAAATTTAATAGACGAGGAATACGAACTAATATTGTGGTTTAAAAAGGAGTATCGGCGGTGTTATGAACTCGGTGTTTGATTTCCGTCTCGGTAAAAACGTGTTTTGGCTTTTGAAAGGTGGATATTATAGTAGTAGGAGCATCATTCCACTTCTAAAAAGGATATAAAAAGTTTCAGACTTTTATTCGCGTCCAATAAAATCTCTCTGATTTGCTGGTTTTAAGCTCTTGGAGGCGATTTTAAGCGTAGTCCCCGTAGGCCTATGCTTGTAAGAAAATCATTTAACACCCTCCTTGCACAAAGAAGAGAAATGTTTTAATAGGTGTGGTCTAAAATTATACTTCTTCGTATGTGTGTATAATATTCCTGACGTTCATAGTAAACACTTTATATAAATGGGTATTAATAACTATAATTCCAAAAACCTATCTCTAAACTAAATAAAATCCACTATTTAATTAGTGTTATTTACTTACTATAGATAAGTTTATATGACTAATGTTTTAAGCCGGAATCCAGGAATTTTGGATATATTAATTTTGACCAGTGCAAAATATTAGCATTAAAGTTGCAAGCTTCAATCTTCTTCTTCTTCTTCTTCTTCTTCTTCTTCTTCTTCTTCTTCTTCTTCTTCTTCTTCTTCTTCTTCTTCTTCTTCTTCTTCTTCTTCTTCTTCTTCTTCTTCTTCTTCTTCTTCTTCTTCTTCTTCTTCTTCTTCTTCTTCTTCTTCTTCTTCTTCTTCTTCTCCTCCTCCTCCTCCTCCTCCTCCTCCTCCTCCTCCTCCTCCTCCTCCTCCTCCTTTTAGAAACCTCGTTTGTATTGTTCGAACTTCCACAAGTTACTCTATCCGTGGTATTTTTAATAAACGTCTGAACAAGGCCTCAATTTTGTCCTTTCTGCCATTAAAATTCAAATTCCATAGGCGGAAGCTTAAAGGCTCCAAATGAAACTTTGTGGAAATTTCTATCTCGTTTCCAAACACTACTGGATCTGAACAAATTATCCTTCTTGATAAGTGATTCCTAGACTTATGCTTTTCTACGTTTTATGTCTGTGAGGAGATCTTACATAACTCCTCAGGCACTTAAAAGGAAAAATCTGCAATAGTTTTCCCTGCAAGTTACACCTCAGTATTTTGTTACCCTTGTATTTCATTCTACGCTTGAAAAACAATTATAACTTATTCTGAAACGCAACTTTAATTATTAAAGAAATTAATGATATGAACAATCACTAATTACATCCAACCATACAACAAATTCCTATTATTAAAGAATATTGTATTAAAGTTTAAAATTTCTTAAGAAAAGCTATTAACATTAAGCATGTTCACATTTATTAAAATAGTATTGTAATAATTATTATACGCTACTAAGTTCACTGTAATTCCAGTGAGTAACCTACAACTGCTTATTGAGGATAAGAGGGTACCGGGTGTATTGACTACTATGAACTAAAGTCATTGTTTCACAAGATTATCAAGATATTTTAACGACATGAAAAATGTCCACTCAGTATTATCATGCTCTTCAATTTACAACACATTCGTCAGTCAAACATAATTAATTTTGTAACCTTAGAAGTAGGATTGGCTGCCGTGCAGCTATTGAATTATTCATATCAAATATGTAAATATTTATAACTAAATGCATTATTGCACATAATAACAATAATTTTTAATACTCAGGTAATACGTTATGCATGGTATCATAATTATAAATCTTAAGTTGGCTGGATTGTCATGTAAACATTTGACCTGGTATTTCATAAATACTCTCTACGCGAGCAATTTTAGATAAGGCTCTCCGTATGCAATGATTGTTAGTTACAAGACATGTTCAGTTTACAACGTTAAGACGTTATTAAATTGATAATACATAATTCATTAAATAAATGTTGGTCAAATGTTAACGTCCTTATACTGTATTATAACTTACAATGATCAACATTTTTCTTTTAATAAATTCCAGTGCAAGATAAATAAATAAATACCAATTATGCCTAACAAAAAGATTTGCGTATAAAGTATACAGTAGTCTGACGAAATTACCAACGTAACAACAGCTGAAGTAATAATGTACTATACACTGAAATATACTGCCGGCTCCACAGCCTTCTGTACTGTTTAACTTGGTAACCTATGCTGTATCTACAACAACATTTCAACGGACAAAACAGAATATTTTGCTGTTGTTATTGTTATTATTATTAATAGTAGTAGCAGTATTGCACATTGTTTAAAGGTATTATTAACATATTGCGTCAAATTATCACCATAATTCTCACCACCAACATCGGTCTCGTGAGACGTAAACCATAAACTAAATCAGTATAAGTTTGCCACTTATTACAGTTGCCGTAACCTTGTTAAACTTTACGTGTCGTCACTACAGCTGCCGTAACCTTATTACAGCTTAGCTGTCGTTATTACAGTTGACGTAAACTTATTAAAGTTTAGGTGTCGTTATTACAGTTAACGTAATCTTAATAAAGTTTAGCTGTCATTATTGCCGTTGCCGCAACCTTATTAAAGTTCAGCTGATGTCATTACAGTTGCCGTAACCTTATTAAACTTCACCTGTCGGCATTACAGTTGCCGTAACGTTACTAAAGCTTAGCTGTAATTATTACAGTTGCCGTAACCTCATTAAACTTTACCTGGAATCATTACAGCTACCGTAACCTTATTAAACTTCACCTGTCGTCATTACAGCCGTCGTAAACTTATTAAAGTTCACCTGTCGTCATTACAGCTGTCGTAACCTTATTAAAGTTCAGCCGTCGTTATTACAGTTGCCGTAACCTTATTAAAGTTCAGCTGTCGTTATTACAGTTGCCATAACCTTATTAAATTTCAGCTGTCGTTATTACAGTTGCCACAACCTTATTAAAGTTCAGCTGTCGTCATTACAGCTGCCGTAAACTTATTAAAGTTCAGCTGTCGTTATTACAGTTGCCACAATCTTATTAAAGTTCACATGTCGTCATTACAGCCGTCATAAACTTATTAAAGTTCACCTGTCGTCATTACAGCTGTCGTAACCTTATTAAAGTTCAGCTGTCGTCATTACAGCTGCCGTAAACTTATTAAAGTTCAGCTGTCATTATTACAGTTGCCACAATCTTATTAAAGTTCACATGTCGTCATTACAGCCGTCGTAAACTTATTAAAGTTCACCTGTCGTCATTACAGCTGTCGTAACCTTATTAAAGTTCAGCCGTCGTTATTACAGTTGCCGTAACCTTATTAAAGTTCAGCTGTCGTTATTACAGTTGCCACAACCTTATTAAAGTTCAGCTGTCGTCATTACAGCTGCCGTAAGCTTATTAAAGTTCAGCTGTCGTTATTACAGTTGCCTTAACCTTCTTAAACTTTACGTGTCGTCATTACAGCTGCTGTAACCTCATTTAACTTTACCTGCCGTCATTAAGTTGCCTTAACCTTACTAAACTTTAGCTGTATTCATTATAGCTGTCTTAACCTTATTCAACCCCAGCTATATTTAATACATAGTTTTTAACATGAATTTAGTTGGCAAATTTTCTGAATACCGGGCACTTACACTTTTTACTTGTTTTATAATTTTAGATAACAGAATCATATGGATCGCAAAGAAAGTGGATGTTGTGTAATGGTTAAGAGGCATTCACTGTAGTGTTAATGCCCGACCCTGTCTTATGAGAAGTGTTGGGAAGCTACGACACAAAAGAGTCGAATGGGAACGAAACTATCTAGTGATTAACTGAGATTGTCAGTAGTATCAACATGACTGCAGTAAACATACGCTTATTTGACATGAACGTCACATAAATCTCGGAAACTATTCTTTTATTCAGTAACATTTCTAATGATTCCCTTGGCGAACGTTCTCTTTGTAACTTAGAGAATTCGACTAAATACAATTTGGTGCAAACGACCTGAAATATAAAACTTTGACTACTTCCGACCGTTGAATTATCTGTGTTACATGCGTGAATTTGTATTTCAAAAGGTTGTGAAATCTTATGTCGAAGTTCTTAATAAGAATGATGTAAAAATTATCATCAAGACAAAGTTTACTATTCAATAAGTTAAACGGGGTTGACAAAGTGCGTTTTTGCGTTTTTGACTTTACTAATTTTACTTTGCTCTTAATTTGTTAAAAGTAATGCTGCTTACTACAAAAATCTCTGTCTATGTCTAAACTTTTTCGAGTCTTGAAAATATATAATGTACAAATTAAACTGAATTAAATTAAAAATATATACATATATCAACATCATCATCATCTAAAAGTCATGAATTGTCGAATTATCTACGTCTCTATCTTTCCATCATTGTCCTCTTCAAATAACGGTGAGATAGGAAGTTCATTTCCTTTCCCCATGTCTTTGAAGAACTTCTGCTCTTGGTCGTCGGCTTGGATTTCCTCCAACACCTTTCCTTCAAAATATGTTACTTAAGAATTGATTGTGTCATAACACGTGCCCGATCAATTTTGATATACACATAGATACGAGATTAATTTATTTGCTCGAATCTGGAGCAATTATTTAATACAAATGCAAGGATTAAAATAAATAACAGGTTAGAAGTAAGCTTTATAAAGATAAAAGAAACTAGGTTGCAGCCACTATGTTTTAGGCTAAATGCTACTGGTTTATTGTTAATTCATAAATACCGAGACTCGTGTTGTTACCGAAACTGGTTGGTGTACATGAGATTCCTGGTAGCTGTCGACGGAATCTTTGATGACTGTCAGGCGGGCTTCTTGGTCAGAAAAGCTAACTGTGTGCAGGCATGTGGCCTAGGCTACTGTTGGTTATAAATACCAAGCTGTCGGTTGCTTTCGACTAGTTTTTTCTGTGAATGTAGGCTAGCATACATGAGTATTGACGTGTGGCCTGCACTTGATACGTAAACTACAAATATCATGCTCCCGTAGCTGCTTTTTGGAATTTCTGGTATCTTTGAGATGAGGCGTATCTCAGAATAATCGCACAGACTAAACTGTTCTTGGTTCATAAGTAGGTTTACCAAGCTTCATGTTGCTACCGACCAGCTGTTGTTGATGTAGTAGGTTTTATTGGCGGCGATGGGGATTCTTTGGTTTAAACGGAGCTGTTTGTATGCACCAATTATAACTAGTGTACTGTTGGTTCATATTTACCAAGCAATATGTTGCTATCAGTTACTTGGTTCATGTATACGAGGTTCCCGTTGAGTGTAGGAAGAAGATTTTAATATAGTGAGATAGTTGATTTTTGGTTCATCAATACTAAGCTCTATGTTGAATTAGATAACCCCTTGATTTATGCCGGATTATTAGTGGATGACGCATGAGCTACTTGATTACAACCGTGATGTCTAATGTTGATTTATAGGTAATAAACTGTCTTTTGCTTTTGATTAATCACTCAGTTGTATTAATATATACATTAGTTGGATCGTAAGTATAAAGCCCCAAATGTTCTCATGGGAACTTCCAACGACTATGTACGGGATTCTCATGTGTAAGGCTATCCTACCGTTTGCTCATAAATTCCAAGCAATATGTTGCGTTAGTTTAACAGGTTGATGTAGGCGGAGTTCTTTGTCGATAAGGAGGAAGTACCTGTGTTCAGGTGTGACGTCTTCTGTTGGTTCAATAACCCTTTATGTTGCTATCAACTATCCATTTGATGTAGGTTGGGTTTTGGTGGATCGAAAAATAAAACGCGAACGTCAAACACGGCCCCGTTCAACGTTCGTGTTTAACGTTTGCGTTTTATTTTTCGATCCATTATTTTGAAATCCTTAATTTTATGTATTTTACCTTTATTTTTAAATTTTATTTTTTTATTAAATGGAATCCAACAAAGACGAATTTGTGATAGATAAAAACAACAAAATTCTCGACCTTATTAAAACTCGTGAACAAAATTTTAGAACACTAAAATAAGAATTATTTAATCTTTTAGACGATGAATTTAAACCCAATTTTATAGAAGTTATAATTCCAAGAATTGGTATAGGAGAAATTAATTTTTATAGTACAAATAAATTAGAATATTTTACATTATATCCCCAAGATAAAACTTGCATTTTAGATTGCTTACATGAAATTATTACAAATAAAGATGATTTTGAAGATCAAGTTAAGGAAAAGCTTCCAAATGTAAGTGGTAGAAATATAAGAACGTATGGACCTAGAGGAAGAATTAGATCAAAATTCTAAAAGCTATTTAAAAATTTTTAAATTCCGGAATACACGTTCGGAATCTGTCTTTAGAATATATATTCTTAAATTTAAGATGAAAAGAGTAATTTATTAAAAACGAGTGGCTAAGAATGCGACGTCTATAATATCGATGTAAAAACTATATTAGTAACGAGTTTGGACATTATTCTTTAATTCTTTCTTCTAAATTTCAAACAAATATAACTAAGCTCATGAGAAAAATATCGTAAACTTTATGAAGATTTAAATAATAGCGATTCTCTGCCCTTGAAAAATTTAGATAATAATAGGGGCTACTAAATGACCTCCATTTCAGAATTGATTCTCAAACAATTTTCATATAAATTCTCTAAAAACGAATTCGCTACTTGATATACGTAATGGACATCGTAATATCCATGAAAGAAATGTGTTTATGATAATTGATTTAAAATTTTAAAATTTCGGAATACACGTTTGGAATATAACTTTGGAAAATATCTTCGAAATATAAATTTGGCAATTTGTCTTCCGTATATACATTCGGCATTTGTGTTCCCAATATCTTCCGAATGTAACTTTGGCAATTTGTCTTCGGAATTTGCGGTCCCAATTTGTCATCGAAACTTGTGGCTCCCAATATCTTCAGAATATATTTTGGAGAATTTGTCTTCGGAATAGGTTTTAGAGATCTTGTCTTCGGAATAAATTTTGGAGAACTTGTCTTCGGGATAAATTTTAGGGATTTGTCTTCGGAATAAATTTGGGGAAATTAGTCATTGGCATATTTTTTGGGAACGTGTCTTCGGAATAGAACTTTGGTAATTTGTTTTCGGAATATAATTTTGGGAATTTGTTTTCCGAATATACTTTCTGAACTTGTGTTCTCAATATCTTTGGAATTTGTGTTCCCACTATCTTCGGAATATACCTTTGACAATTTGTTTTCGCAATATAACTTGGGTAATTTGTCTTCGAAATTTGTGCTTCCAATTTGTCGTCGGAATTTTCACTCTCAATTTGTCTTCGAAATTTGAGATATCAACTTGTCTTCGGAATATATTTTAGGGAATTTGTCTTCGAAAATTTGGGGGGGGATTCGTCTTCGGAATAAATTTTGGGGAATTTACCTTCGGAATAAATTTGAGGGAATTTGTCTTGAATAATTATATATTTATAATATAATTATATTTTTCCTATATAAATAGGATCGAAAAATGGCTAGCTCAATTGATTTATTTAATCAAATTGGAGAATGTGCCTTTAAAGAATTTAAGAACATTAAAGAACTAGAGAAAAATAATGATTATAAGATTAAAAGATCGAGAAAGTGAAAACTAAATTCGGACCTTCAATTCTAGTGCATCTAGTAGAATATAAAGTTTTCTTACCTAAGAGATTTGCCTCAAAGTTGGGTGAGAGAATTATTAGAGATCTAAATAAGAATATGGTTTTAAGTCTGATTTATAAAGGTCTGAAAGATGAAAAATATCCACTTGTAGAAATTAAAGCATAAACAAATTTTTTCTCTTAGATTATTCTCTCGGATTATTTATTGAATTATTCTCTTGTATTACTTACTTGCATTATTCTTGAGATTATTCTCTTGGATTATTTTGTAAAAATGCTAGGTAAAAGAGGTCTGAAAATGACACTTTTAAAAAGTGCTAGGTAAAGAGTGCTACGAAAGTGATTGTTTTATGGTGTGTTGGAAGTAGATGTTTCATGATGTTTTAGTCCATACTTTTACGCAAATTCTTCTGATCTCGTTTATTTATGGTTTGTTCTATGTAGAAGTTTTTATGGCGCCTTGATCCATACGTTTATGCAAATTCTTGTTGATCATAAAATGGAGTAGGAACGCTATATTTACATCTACTTGTAGGTATATACTATAACTATCAGACTATACCTTAAACTTTAATAAATTTATTCGCTGACAACTGTAGAGAAAGTACAGTCTGTAAGACTGTGTGAAAATTCGAGAACTAAGGAAATATAAAGTGTCAGTAATTGAAAACGAAACACATGCACCGGTACACCTGATCTGATGAACCAAAGAAAGTAAGTTCAGTAGGAAAAAAATAATAAGAATACTTGAAATTTCCATCAACAAGAATAGTTAGTGAACTTCACATATGATCCTACATGTCAGCAACTTCTGTTTACATGTGTCTGTTTCCAAAACACTTATCCCTTCTTACCTTCCTAACTACTATCCAAGATTTAATTGAAAAATGAAGGGAAAAGCCAAGAAGTGAAGGAAAGGAGTTGAAGAATAAGAGTTGCAGAAGGGTAAAAGGCGAGGTCCTGAGAAAAGTACAGAAAAAATATGTGGGTGTTAAGTGTCAAGGTGTTAGCAACACGGGCCGCAATAACAACACACTGTAAGAAAAATATTTTAAATATTCAAAGTGGTTAGTATTTAAAGTATTTTAACTGTTAAAGGTTACTCGCTTATAAAAATTAAATACTACATTATGTATCATAAAGTGACACAATGTGTGTGTGTATGTGTATGTGTGTGTGTTGTGTATGTGTGTGTGTTGTGTGTGTGTGTGTGTGTGTGTGTGTGTGTGTGTGTGTGTGTGTGTGTGTGTATGTGTGTGTTCGGGTGTAGGGACAAGTAGGAAGATCTGACGTGAAAAGTAGGTATAACGTTGGTCCAAGGACGCTTCCTTGTGGAACACCAGCTCGGACAGGGTACAACTGTGTTACTTCTAGGCCATATTTAACCCTAAAGTACCTTTCATGCAGGTACGACTTCAGAATAAGATATAGGCGTGTGAGGAAGTACTTTTTTAAGTTTGTAAAGGAGGCCCTCGGCCAAACCCTATCGAAGGCCTGGCTTACGTCAAGGAAGGCCGCGGTACAGTAACCCTTTATTTCAAAAGTATGATTGATGAGGTCAACTACCCGGTGAACTTGTTCTATAGGGTTGTGTCCTTTTTTGAAGCCAAACTGATGGTCAGGTATCAAGTTTTTTTCCTCAATCACAGTTGTTAGTCTTCGGAAAATAAGTTTTTCTAGAAGTTTACCGAGTATCGGTAACATACTAATAGGTCTGTAGGATGTTACATCATTAGGTGGTTTGCCTGGCTTTTGAATAAGGATGATATCTGCCACTTTCCACTGAGGTGGAAAGTATCCAAGTCGTAGAATCGCATTGTCTATCGCTGTAAGTAGTACTATTCCTTCTCTCGGTAACTCTTTAATAAGACGCCCGGTGATAAGGTCATAACCAGGTGATTTTTTGGAATTCAAACCATTTTTTACCATAAACATCATTTCTTTAACTGTAAGAAATCTTGGTAGTGGTAACATTTGATACGGTGCCTGTAAAAAGTTTTCAATTTCAGCGTCATCTACTGAAGAATTTTGAGAAAGCAGCGGTTGGAACACTTTTTCCAGGTAAAGTCCGAAGGTGGTGGCCTTTTCATGATCTGTACGAGCCCAGGATCCATCCTCTTTCCGGATTGGTGGAATAGGCTTTTTGGGATGTTTCAGGTTCCTCGTTGCTTGCCAAATAGAGTAGTCTGCTTCAGCTGTATTTGTAAGGTTTTCTAGAAAGTTCTTTAGTGATTCGTTTTTTAACTTTTTAATTAGAGTTTTTAGTTCTCTGGAGGCCTTGTCGTAACGTCTTTTGTCTGAGGGGTATCTGGAATTATGCCAAATCCTTCTTAGCTGTCTTTTGATTGCTATTTTTTCCCTGACTGCTAATGGACAGCTCTGATTTCTTCTTTTTTGAGGAATTTCCGGTGTAGCTTCCCAAGCGGATTCTTGAATTATACAGTTTAATGTGTTTACCACTACCTCTATGTCCATGTTGTTTTTGAGGGGAATCTTTAAGTTTATCTTCCGGTCAACGAGTTGTCTGAAGTACTCCCAGTCAGTTCTCTTGTTGAAAAGGGTAGCTGGTTTCTTTGTAGCGGCGAAAGTGCTACTAATGGTTGCTATGACTGGGGAGTGATCAGAGGACAGGTCCAGGTTTGATTCTATCGTAAGATACCCTGAGGCTATCCCTTTTGTTACGAAGAAATCTATTAAGTCAGGAGTTCTGCCTGGATCTGTGGGCCAGTACGTTGGTGCAAATGTTAATAAAAAGCCAAGCTGAAGTTCCTGCATTGAAATAGTAGTCTGCCTCTGCCAGGTGCAGTCAGACGGGATCCTCACAGCATATTTTTAGCATTAAAATCGTCTCCTGCCATAAACCTGTTGCCAAGAGAGTTTAGGAACTCTATAGTTCCCTCCCTGTTTGGGGGTAGTTGGGCGGACAATATACAGAGGAGATTGTTAGCGGTCCGTGCCAATCTTCTATGACAATACTTGTGGCCTGAAGATAGTTTTGTTCAAACTTAGGGAGCTCGTAGTGCTGTATGTGGTTTCTTATTAATATTGCGGTGCCTCCCCTAGGTCTCCTGGCTGCATCGGGGTGAGGGGTGTGGTAAAGTGTAAAGTCCCGAATGTTGAAATATGAGTTGATGGAAAAGTGAGTTTCTGAAACGAGTAGAATATCTATTTTGTTGTGAGTTAAGAAAGTCTCTACTTCTTGCCTGTGAGCAGACAAGCCATTTGCATTCCATAACGCTATTTTATAGAGTTGTGCCATTACGTAAATTTTTGTTGTAGGAGTTCCGTTAGTGTATCGATCTTATTGTTGAGTCTTTTTGTTTCTGCGGACATGTGATTGATAGTTTGCTGTTGACTCGATACTATATTCTGAAGGATAAAGTTACTGTTATTATACTCGGTTTCCTGTAGTGCTGTAGGTTGTTGTGGAACTTGTGAGTTCGTGCCATGAAGAATCTACGCGTAAGTTGATACATTGGGTTGTTGCTGAGTGGTGTTAAAAACTGGCAGAGCAGTGTCAAGCGGTTGCTGCACATTAGTTGAGTTGATGAATTGATTATCTTGAGAGCCTTGATGGATTTGTAGAGGCTGACGGTGTTGTGTCTTTTGTAAAGTTGTGCCATTAGGGGACCGGAATCTTCTATTTTATTATTTCCACATAAACTCTGCATATTGTGGCATTGGCAGCTTGAGCACCACCACATAGGGCGCATTTAGGGTCTCGTCAATCTCCCTTTTTTTTGTACATGTTTTATAGTCATGATTTCCTGCACATTTGTAACAACGATAGGGCCTAGTGCAGTTTTTTCTAGTGTGTCCGTAGCAGCAGCATCTAGTACACTGGGGTAATTTGGTTTTCTTTATAGGTTCTTCGAATTGAACGACCGCATTTAATAGTCCTTTAATTTTGAAGATATCAGCATTATTTGCTTTTTTTTGTAGGTCGATAAAGAAAAGATTTTTTGGTATTGTTTTTTGGTCTTTCCACACCTTATGTATTATACAATAAGTTTTTACTATTCTACAGGGGGGAGGGAGAAAGAGAAAGAGAGAGGAAAGAAAAGATTAGATAATTCTTGGACATGTTATTAGAGAAGCAAGAAGGGGCATAAAGATAGGGTCAGAAAAAATGTCAAGTTTAGGATAATACAAAAAATAAGGTAAAAGCTCTCATATAAACTCCAAAAATCGCAAAAATATTTGTTGGTGCTCTTGAGGTACAATATTCCTATATGCTTGTACGTAACTGTGGCGTTAGGGATAAAGAGTCAGTGGAAAACAGATTGGAAAAGATCAATTATGCAAAAGAAAAGTGTCTTGTTTAGTACTGAGTTAGGAGAGACTGTCTCTTATGAACTGTTTGTGTTTATAAATAATTTGTGTGTAACATTGAATGCTTTGGGAGGAGCGAATTCCAGCTTAGACAGTGGTAAAGAATTTTTACGGTGTCACAATTACATTATAATGAAAGAGAGAGAGAGAGAGAGAGAGAGAGAGAGAGAGAGAGAGAGAGAGAGAGAGGAGATAGAGACACACACACACACACACACACACACACACACACACAGAGGAATTGTATGCGTGTGCGTGTGTGATGTTAAATACCGACAACACATGTTTGTAAGGTGTACATTTGGCAGCAGAAGAATGTCGAATATCGTCCTTCGATAAACTGTCAGAAACATTATTACTTGATACTAGTATTGAAGAAAACTTGTAACAGCTGGGGGAAGTGGCTATCGGTTTCTCTGGTGCTGAACTCCTTATTTCATTATATCCATGGAGTTCTCGTAACTACGGTGTTTGTGCGTTTATAGTCTTGAAGGCAACATTAAATTTAAGCAGCTAAAAAGTTAGGATCGTATTTATTATTCTATTTATTCCATAATCCTTTAATTTTTGATGCAATTGGAATCATAGGTTTTAAAATTGGACATTAAATTAATTTGTTATTTTAATTCTATCACTTTTAATTTCCGCTTGCTTAAACTTAGATTATGATATTTCTATAAAACAACAGGTCCTACAAGACTGGTTAACTGCTTGAGTTTTGTCTATTTTTAAGAGAGGAAAATGGAGTGACTGTAGTAACTATAGGGGAATAAGTTTGGTTGATGCGGGATACAAAATATATGCAATGGTCATAAACCATCGTCTGAAGACTATTTCCGAGCATCTTGTTTGGAAAGAACAAAGAGGCTTTAGGAAGAGCATATCTTGTACAGACAATGCTTTTATTATTACACCAATTATTGAGAAGCATCGTGAGTTCAAAAAAGAAACGCATATAGCTTTTGTTGACTTTCAGAAGACCTTTTGATAGAGTAAGTAGAAATTTGGTGAGGGAAATGTTAGAACAACGGGAATACACACAGCAACTTATAAGAGCTATACAAGGCCTATACAATGGAATAAGAATAGCTGTTGGATATCTCAATAAATATCGGTTAATCAAGGTGTTAGACAAGGATGCAGTATATCATCTACTCTTTTTAACATATTAATATATTGACAATCTGGAAAGGAAGTGGAATCATCTAGTAAATCCTGGTATTAAGTTATTATGAAACAGATATTTGAATGTGCTGTTGCTTGTACTTCAAATTACAGAATCTGATTTTGAAAAATCTGTTTTAAGCTTCATCAGATTTGCAAACAATACAATATGAAATCTCTACTATAAAAACAAAAGTACTGCCATTTCGAGGCAAGCATCCAATAAGAAAACAAATTATTATTATCGATCGAATTCTAGAACAGGTGAGCCATACTAATTATTTGGGAAATGATATTGGCTATGATATTGCATATGATATTGGAATTATGATATTGATGTTAAGTTAGGTAAGGACGATTTGTGGGAGAATCAACCGTATTTTTAGAAAAAAGTTACGTTGAAATACAAAATTACAGTTCTACAAAATTATGGCAGTTCCTGTACTATCTTCTGGTTGAAAATTACAGACAACAACCGAGAAACAGGAAAGTGAAATACAGGCTTCCTCGGAAATGGCATTCTTAAAAAGAGTTAAAAGGTGTTCTAAATTTGACCATATAAAAGAATGACGCCATAAGAAAAGAGTTAAAGTTTTTAACTTGAATGAAAAATTAAAAGATTACAAACAACGGTGGAAAGAACAAGTAACACTTAAAAACAATGACAGATTCCAGACTGGCGAAACAAGTCTGTAAGTAGAAACCTATAGGACACAGGTGTGTGCGTAGAAACCAGCGTGCCAGGTTGGAGCATTTTTGAAGGCGGATCAGGCAGCAATTTACCTATGCCGTGTTGTGAAGGTGATGATGATGGTATTTACCGCTGACAGTTATAATAAACAAATGGTAGTATAGAAAATACATTCCTACAGAAAATATTACATTCAAACGAACGTATTTCGAAACACAATTCCACTATCATCGTGAATCGAATTGAAATATAACAGGAAAACTGATATTTGTATCGTGTTGATGCATTCATATTTCCAACGCAATTTGACTTGTACCTTGGATTTTGTTTTAAATTCAACTCAAGTTCATTTTTCACGTTCCATCTTTTTTTTTATTTCGACAAACAAAGTCAGAAATAACAGAAATAAGTTGTTAGAATTGGAGACTTTTGTGAGGATGTATGTGGTATAAGAGGACGGTAGGTGTTTATCACAACTACTACTAGAAATCTGAATTGAACAGTTTCTATTGAAAAAATTGAGTTATTGAACATTTATTAACTTACTGAGATGTTAATTTATACAAAGACGCAGAAGTAATATTTTCGCAAAAATTTCAGCTCTCAGACTAAGAAAACAAAGGTTAGTTTCCCTTCTCTTTTTTCATATAAACCTTGAGAATTGATCCCTCCTGAAAGAAGAAAAAGAGGTAAGCCACGACAGACTTGGATGGAAGACATAAGGACGGCAACGGCACAGTAGAGGGTCCATTGGAAATAGCCTAAAATTTGGAATCAAGGATGCGATAAGATAACTAATGTATCACTCAAGATCACGACAGGAAAATAAAACTTTACGTTTTGTTGGCTTCCAGCAGTTAGAAATGCAAACGGTTTGTTTCATGGTGTCCCTGATAATGATGACAAATTTGAGACATGAACCTTTTATATCGACGTGCAACACTCTCTCGTAATTTGTTGTCATACATTTGATTGGTAACAAATGTGTGTGTGTGTGTGTGTGTGTGTGATAGGGCAGAGACTTCATCGTTCACACAGCAACAGCACAGTAATGCTGGAATTGTTAAATTATTTATAAAGCCGATGGCTGTTTTGTTTGCAGTTTTTGTTATAGTATAGTCGTATGTCAATAGTGTACGTGTTAGCTATTCTCTTGAGGACTGAAGACAACTTTTGTTAAGTTGAACTTTTTTGTGCTGGCGCTCGAAAAACATTACTTTTGACCTCAAACCTTCTCTTCTCTGTTTTTTTTTCTGTTTATATATCTATCTTCCTTCTGCCTCTCTCTCTCCCTCTCTCTCTCTTCCTTGCTTATTTTTTTTAATTTCCTTCTTCCTTTGACCTCAAACAATTACTTAATATTTTTTTCCTTTTATGAGATTATCATGTGTATTAATACAAATATCTGTTAACGAGTTCGTTTGTATGAAAACAAAATAAAATTTGCAGAATAATGACTTCTCCTGTGTTAGACACACTGGAACAACTGGAAACATACAAACACACAAAAACACACAGCAACAATATCAAAACGAACTGGATATTTCCATAGATTACACAACGATCTTTGGAACGGACAGCGCTCCTAGCGGCAGCCTCTAATGAAGCTTGTAACGAGAGAATGATTTTTTATCTAAAATGCTAATGTTTCGCGTCGGAATAGTACATTTTAGTTCCTAATAATAGTCGGACACGCCACGGACAACAGAATTAAAGAATGCAGTGTAATGCTGGAATTGTTGAATTGTTCATGGTAGATTTTCAACATGTTCCCTCCGTTTTACGGCAGAAAAAGCGATTATTTTCATGTATAAAATTTTAAATGAAAATGTCAGGCTACAGAATCAACAGAATCAAACAGCGGCAAAACAATTTTAGTATCTAATCTGTTAAATAGTACAAGTTTGACTTTAAGACAAGGTTTGTTAAAGTCATTCAAGTGAACTAAAAACTATATATACCCATTCGCGCACTTGCGAGTGTGTTTCTTGGTTAACAGAACTGAATTTTTAATTTGTGTTTGCGTGTGTGCGATGAGTTTTTGCGTCACGTAAACTTAGCTTTTGTTATCAACGGAGGGGATCAAATAATAATTGTTAATGCAATCCGAGCATTATGTGACATTTTTAATCG
Organism: Magicicada septendecula; assembly: GCA_034769895.1. Lineage (NCBI taxonomy): Eukaryota > Metazoa > Arthropoda > Insecta > Hemiptera > Cicadidae > Magicicada > Magicicada septendecula. The sequence goes on from CM068375.1 coordinate 248,909,545, forward strand.
AATATTTATCACTGTACGCCATCTTGTAATCACAAAGCACATGGAGTAAGTAACTTCAATGTTAGCTACTCTGTATTATTCCTTATTTATTGTTTATTCCTATGCCTTGCGTGCACTAATTTGAATTTACTTTCTCTTTGTAAATTTGCTGGTATTTCTAAAGTAAATTTCAAAAAATTCAGAATACTTCGACTACGTGGTGTACGCAAAGAATGTCAAGTATAGGTTTTAACAAAAGATATAGGTTGTCTCGTGTAGGGCATATCTTATTCTTCTTTCTGTTTTTGTATCCAGTTGGGCTTTTTAGTAGTCTTCTTTACTCCATTTATAGTTTCTTCTCTCTGTCTTTGGTTTTCTCATTTTTAACTAATCTATTGGGTTAGCTGTCAGTTAATGACGTTTCGTCTAAGTCATTGTCATTATTTCTTTGACCATCTCCGTCAGTTTGTTAAATTTAAATAGAATAACTCCTATTGTAGTCCCAAGCCACGTGTTTGTTAACCAAATATACTGTAACTCACCGTCTATGGCCTTTCTGTGATGTTCTTATTTCGTTTACATGTTTCGAGGCACTTGCCTCATCATCAGAATTTTATAAAACTAATGCATGTCATCAATGATGACATGTGTCAAAATATTAAAACACAATACGGCACTAAACTATATACAAAACTTGTTTTAAAATGAGCACGTCAATGTTAGATGTGCGTTGCAAGACAACACGCGCCGTACTGACGAAATCTAGGTTTTATCTCGACTATATCGCATAGTGGTATCGTACAGTATATTTGATTTATATTGTAATTGTAACCAGAATTACTTCACACATAACAAACAGTTTTTCAGACAGCTGGAGGGGCTGGCAATGGGATCCCCACTCTCTAGTATTCTCGCGGAGGTGTACTTAAATTACTTTGAAAATTCTTTCTTGTTTACAAACCCTACACATAATTACAATATGGTGTTCTGTGGTAGATATGTTGACGACACTTTTATGGTGTATAAAGGCACAGATCGTCAAATCGACAATCTCCACAATCACTTGAATGGCATTAATAACAAAATACAGTTTACTTTGGAGAATGAAGATAGAGGTCAATTACATTTTCTGGATTTGACAGTAACTAAGGACATTGTTACTAAAAACCTACGTTTTAATATATTTAGGAAGCCCACTATGACTGACGCTATCATACATGCCTCATCGTTCCACCCCATTCACAGAAATTAGCTGCATTCCATAGCATGATACATCGCCTATTGTCTATACCCCTTGGCATCGAGGAATACATCGAAGAATTAAACACCATTAGTCATTGCATTTAACAACGGGTACAACGAAAAAATAATAGATAATATTTTAAAAACAAAAGAAAAAGAAGAGTAACGCTATTAAAAATAAAGATATAAATAATAGAAATGAGAACCTCGAAACAAAGGCACGCAAGTACATTGCGACACCTTATACGCATTTCATGACAGGAATTTTTAAGTCAACCATTAATAAAGTCAACAACATAGTTGTTTCCTATAAGACCAGTAATAACATCTTAAATAATCTCCGCAGCCGTGAACATACCAGTCTTGAAAATAAAACAGGAGTTCATAAGCTAGCCTGCAACGACTGTGAGGCTTTTTATGTGGGCCAGACGGGTCGGGGTTTTATGAAAAGATTTTCTGAGCATAGACCCCCTACACGAGTTTACAACTTTGACAACATCAAATCAAATTTCGCCAGGCACCTTATAAACAATAATCACAGTTACACGGAGTTTAGCTCGAATCTAATACCCCTTCATTTCTGCAATAAAGGGCGTTATTTGAACGGCCTTGAAGAATATGAGATTTGTAAAGCATATAACGACGCCAGTACCAAGCCACACGTGTTGAACGACCAATTACAATATAAATCAAATATACTGTACGATACCGCTATGCGATATAGTCGAGATAAAACCTAGATTTCGTCAGTACGGCGCGTGTTGTCTTGCAACGCACATCTAACATTGACGTGCTCATTTTAAAACAAGTTTTGTATATTGTTTAGTGCCGTATTGTGTTTTAATATTTTGACACATGTCATCATTGATGACATGCATTAGTTTTATAAAGTTCTGATGATGAGGCAAGTGCCTCGAAACATGTAAACGAAATAACAACATCACAGAAAGGCCATAGACGGTGAGTTACAGTATATTTGGTTAGCTTGTTAAAGATGTATTCGTTATGCATTTAAAATCACCTTCTACTTATCTTGGTTATTAACATTAAAGTTTGAATGTAGTATTCTTTCTGATTTGTTATTGTTGGTTATTGGTTGTTTGGGACCCTGGTGGTCGTGATCTTATGTAACATTACAAACTGTATCGATGTATTTTGTAGTTTTGTATACAGATACGTATATATGATTTGTAATTATTATCATAAACGATTATAAAATTTATGTTTATACGTATTTCTGATGATACAATGAATAAGTAATGAAATATATGAAATACTACTACTAAAGATGTCAACAACACCATGGAGACCAGAATTAATTACCATAGTAACAAGTAAATAAATAAAAGCTATTTAGCGGCATCGGAACTGTACATTTATCCATTCCTGCAGTACATTTTCGATGTTTTATATAATATGCGATTGTATCGATGTATTACGATGTGGAAATAAAGAAGTGTACTAATTGTAAATTGTCCTGTTACTTAATGCACAGCGAAAATACGTGTTGTTTTCATTTGTGAGGTTAGGTGATAACGGTTTTTGGTTTTTAGTTTACTGCTGAAATAAATAAAAGCCATGGTTGAGGAAAACATAACGTTTAATGTATTATACAATTCTTCTAACACAGTAACATTTAAAATAAAGAATTTAGCGTTTTTGATTTAAAAGGTACTTTGTAAGTATCTCCAAAGGCTTTATAAACGGGTACTTTTAAATTTCCAAACGGTGTTGCACGAACATAATAATTTAGTACAAGTTAAAGTAGTACCTGTGTTGAAAACAGCTAATGTTGAGAGAATTTGACTAATGAGTACAAAATTGTTTACGAGCTGACAGAACGCAATATAGACATAGACAATAAAAATTATATTAAAATACTTATTAAAAGTCAAATATTTGTGTGTGAAGCTGCGGGTAACATCTAGTTTATTACAATAACAATATATAAATGTCAAGCAACTGTAAGGCCTGGAACTATATTTTACTTACGGACTAAAATTTTTTTAATTTTTAATTTATTTCTGTTAACAATGCGTAATATAACTAAGTAATCAATGAAATCTTGTACCATACTAGAGTAAACAGGGGTAGCGCTCCTAGCGTAGGGTTACGGTAAATGGAGCTTTCCCATCTGTGTCTGCTTTATCCAATTTACTATCGGATCTGCTGCCTCTCGCATCAATGACTTCTTTACTTTCGTTTTTGGTGCACTCTAGTGTATTCTGTTTTCTGATAAAGAAAAACCTCTTACAGACGTTATATGTATACTGAGTGAACACCCACCAGCATCTGCACATAAGCGGATATGAACGAAAATGTAATCATCAGATTTTTGTAAGTTATAAACCGTGTGTAGGGGTTCTGACGTATATTAGAAAAACAATATTTTTCTTGACGATATAGACAGTTCTAAATTAAAATGGCACAGAATAGAGGAAAATCTGATAAGAACACAAGAAATGAGGAATCTACAAATTAAAGACGAGACAGAAGTAATCAATCCTTGGTTGGTTGGGGCTTGCGTTCCCGCTGGCTCAGATGTTTGGACGCTTTGAAAAATGTTTTAATCGCCTAGTTGTTTGGTTATGAAAACGCCTGATTCTGTTGTTTTTCACCATAAAACGACAGAGGCCGATAGTGATTCTTATCTCTTCAGGGTATTCAATAGTTGAGGTTTCAAGCGCCACATATCAGATGTGCGTTTATGAGTGTATGCATATGTTTGTTTTATAATTAGTTTTCTTCAGTAAGGAATAATTACATAAATATTAGTGAAATTTCTTTTTTTTTTGTTACTGTACAATTGGTAACGCCATTATAGGTTTCATAGGTTTCATACGCCTGCAAACTTTGACAATATGGTCATGTATAGGCTACTGTAATCCAATAAGACACAATTAACGTTCATAGCAAAATCAATATTTTGTGTACAGTTACTTGGCCTAGCACACGATCAATTCAAAAACGTGTTTCATTAAAACATATGGAACGTAATATTTTATGAACGATGGCAGATAATGAACCGTCTTTTGTGTCACGCGATCTGATGGAAACATTACTGTAAAATGGATACTATGAGGTGTTGTGATTTATGATCTTATTGTACAGATTTCGCATTGCGTTTGCGTGTTTCAAACACGAACGGGTGTAACATATACGTACAATTTTACTTCCATGTTCCATAAGGAAATGGAAGTATGGTGATGGCAAAAAAAAATCTTGTTCCAGATAATTGCAGATTCTGATTGTACTACCCTCAAAACATGAAAAAAGTCATTTTTCGAAAAGTGTCTGTGTGTCTGTCTGTCTGTGTGTCTATGTCTATAGATTTTTTTGTATGGCAAACGATAACAGCCGCAAATTCAAGCAGAATCAAATAATTTTTTGCATACAGCCCTGATTTGTAGAGTACTCAAGACTATTGTTTTTGGTGAAGATCGGTTAAGGGAGAGGGGTAGTTTACCAGCAACGTTTATTTTTATCAAGGGTAATTTTTTTCTTTTGCAAACGATAACATCCGCAAATTTAAACAGAATCAAATAATGTTTCGCATACAGTCCTGCATTGTAGAGAGTGGAAGGTCTATTGATTTTAGTGAAGATCGGTTAAGGGAAAGGGGTAGTTTATCTGCCACCTTTAATGTTTTAACAAGAGTAATATTGTTTCTATGACGAACGATAACTGTTGCACATTCAAACAGAATCAAATAATGTTTTGCATGCATCCCTGAATTGTAGAGGACTCAAGACCTATTGATTTTGGTGAAGATCAGTTAAGAGAAAGGGGTAGTTTACCTGCAACATTTTATGTGATAACAAGGTTAATTTTTTATGACGAACGATAACTGCCGTAAATTCAAACATAATCAAATACGTTTCTGCATACATCCCTAAATTATAGAGAACTCAAGGCCTGTTGATTTTGGTGAAGATTGGTTAAGGGAAAGGGGTAGTTTACCTGCAACATTTTATGTTGTAACAAGAGAAATTTTTCTATGACGAACGATAACTGCCATAAATTCAAACAGAATCAAATAATTTTTTACATATATTCCTGAGTTGTAGGAGACTCAAGACCTATTGATTTTGGTGAAGATCGGTTACGGGGAAAGGGCAGTTTACCTGAAACATTTTTTGTTGTAACAAGTGTAAAGTACTTAATTTTGATAAATAAAGTATCCTGATAAGAAGATCTTAATAATCCACTGTAGAAACGTAGATGAAATATCTATAAATGAAGAGGCTAGTTGAACGGGTTGGGGTAATTTTCTAGTAATGAAAATTATAGTTGAAGGGGGAGGGGATAATTTTTATATGTGTACTACGTTATCGGCAACAAAGTAGTAGTTTGTTGTTAAAATTCCTTCCCGGCCTGTTTGGCCGTACTCCAATGTTTTCTGCAAAACCAGACGTTTCGGCAGTGCCGTCGACTGCCATCATCAGTGAAAATCGAGTGCGATAACGTGTGGTGTTATACGTTAGTGACCACAGTACTGTGGTTAAGGCTGAAGTAATAAGTGGAAAGAAGTAGTTTCTATGGAAACATTTCATTTCTTAAATGATTTTAAATATAAATCTTAGAACATGGAAGTCATGTATGGTTCTCCATACCGATATTTTCATTAGTAAATCAGATTAATTTTTATTTTGTCTTATAAATCAATTGTAGACTTGATTCTATACTATCGAAATACTATATAGAAAGTCATGGTAGACTGTATGTTGAGCCGGTCGATAGACAAGTAAGGCAGTGTGACATACAGCACATGAAACTTTAGCTACCTACTACCCTATACCGTGATTTCCACCATCTGAGTCGACGTGAGAACTTTATTTTACAGTGCTGATTTAAGATATCTTCTTATTAAGTTTTTTAACGACTTAGCAAGGATAGGTCAATAAGTAGCCTATTACACAAACTTTATATTATTAGTGTCGACGTTCCGATAATATTTATTTTCATTTTCAGGACTTGTGTACGGACAAGAGAGAAAAGTCAAAGGTGCCAAGATCAATTGATTGAGTGAACGTGCTTGCGCACGCACGCGCGCGTTAGTGTGTTCAGGTCAAATTCAGAATCTTTTTTTGATGTAGGATAAAAATTCCCACTAACCTGAAGTATTATGCAAAGAGAATACACATTAGAGAATATACGTCATTCTTTATTAGAAACTTCTTTGGCATTGAGAACACAGACAGAATCATATATTTATATGAATTAAATTAAACAATTTGTTAAAATACATTTTGTTTTCTAAAGTTGATTTTAATTTATACCTAAAGCAATTAGTATTGTTACAGAAAAGGTTTTATACATTTGTATATACTTTAAGTGGTTGTAGCTAAGGAACCCCATATAACAGACGTAAGTATTAACCGCAAGAGATTCCAGTAAGTCGACCAGTTTCAGTATTTAGAGGCAACGGTAAAAGCAAGCGGGAGACAAGGTTTTGTAAAAAAGAATTCATTTACATAAATGAAAGAATAAATACGGCTACAAAATGTTGTGTTCCGACAACAATAAATTTCATAGAAAGAGAGGAAAATATATGGCTTCTCCTCTACCTTCTCATCGCTTGGTAGGCACTGATGTTTGTATTCCTATACATCCTTTACCTACTGGTTAGTCCTTAGAACAGCCTGGGACTCGTCTCGAATATTACGGAAATGTTACGAAGGCTAAAGAGCCACAAAAGACGATATACCTATGTAGAATGAAAGAGGTGACTATGGAAGATATAAAATGAAGCACAAATATAAGAAAAGAGAACTCAGAATATTTCCACAATCTTCGAAACTAGCTAAGGTCTAGTAGTCCAACAGAGAGATCCATTTTACCATGTAACGGGTATCCTCTTCAATGTCTTTCAACTTTTTTATAACGCTAGTTGTAGCAGTAGTTGTAAATAGAGTTGTTTTGTAAGTAACTTTTAAGTATTTTTGCAGGTTTTATATTACAAACAGTTCTTCAAATATTAACTTTTTCTGCAAGTAAAATTGTATTGTATTTTCTCCTTTTATAAGGTGATATACTATATAATTTTAATTGCAAAAAGTTAATATTTGAAGAACTGTTCATAGTAATAACAGAGTTCAACGTAATTTCAATTCCTTGTGTTTATTTTAAAGGTGACTATTTCAAGGTTGCAGTGATTAGGTTGTTATGTATATTTTCGTTTATTTTAGACTGACATCTCCGTATGCCTGAAATACTACCCCTGAGTCATTACTCAAGTTTGATGCTATAGTCCTATAAACTTATAACTGTAGACTAACTCGATAAATAAAATGTTTTGCACTGACCGAAACGTTATACAGACAAATAAACAATTAGGCTCATTTCCTCTGTATCTTAGAAGTGTTTGTTTTCTTTAATGATGATGTTTTTCTTTCATTTTAAGATTGTTATCTGCGAATAACAAATATCTAGGTATTTTACTGTTGTTGTTTGAGGTATTTCTATATTGTTTATGAACACTGTAATATTTTTAACTTAAATATTGGACTTAAGTATTAGAGGTGTTGATCTCTACTCGTATGTTTGAATATTTTGTTTTTAATCGTTTTTTAAAACATTGTGGTACCTGAAACAAACCGAAAAAGTTAATTTGATTATCGACTTAACAATTTAAATATTATAGTAGATCAAAGTTTAAATGTGACCCTCGCGCTCTAATGATGCGACATTAGCACATATACACACACTCCTACAGACAAATAGACATAAGAGTATTATGGAAACAAGATTTTTTTTACATTACTGTAATACTAAAGTATAAATCTTCTGCTAAGCAGACTACATAGAAATATGCAATATTTTTTAATGTTTGTGTTATTTAGAGAAAATATTGTTATGATATTAAGGAACTCTCTCGAACAGCCGAGAACGTCCTCCACCCGTCCCCTCAGGCTAGTTGAGCAGGTGTAGCCTTAGTCAAGGCCGCACTCAAGTATGTTCCAGATTCTTCAAGGGCACACTTAAAATACGCATTAGCTGGCACATCTAAGTAAGAATGAAAAGTTTATTCTAGAAAATTTGCTCGACCTATGAAAACCACAACACCTGCCTTTTTCAATCAGATGACAGTGAGCGATTTCCTTAGCGCAGTTCGAGTGTTTGAAGAAGTATTGTGAGAAGTGTTATTGTGCTATAATTAGTGTGGAAATCTATTATTTGACATTATTATTTCGTGAGGACAAATTTAAATGGAATTATTCTACGAATTTAGTACAAATTAACTGGTTATTAGTGATTTCATTGGTGTCTGTAATTTGTTTCCACTGTACCATACGACGATCAGTGAGACCGTCGTAACAATATATTGAATAATAACTTTTGACTTTTCAGTAGTTGCTAATTATTGGGTCCTTCAAACGATAAGCCGAAAGACTTACTGTTCGCTTAATCGATTTTTTTTTTTAGTTACTTATTTGTTTATCCTGGGTACTAATCAATAGGTCGTGGATTCATTCCGTGAAGTAGCATTATATCAAGATGCTTTTTTCAGCTTCCAAGTAGCCTCAGTCTCAGTCTTTAGAAATAAGTACCTGAAATAACATACTGGCGTAATGTCGTAGTACTGGCTACACTACCTTCGTTGTATCCAGAACGGCTTACACAAGGCAGCCTACACTGCGAAGCTCCTACTACTCCTACTACTTAAGCGGTCGTATCACAATAATTTTATGTAGCACAGATTTCTAAACGCCTAAACGTAGTACTGGCTACACTACCTTCGTTGTATCCAGAACGGCTTACACAAGGCAGCCTACACTGCCAAGCTCCAACTGCTCCTACTACTTAGGCGGTCGCATCCCAATAATATTATGTAACACACAATTCTAAACGCCTAAACGTAGTACTGGCTACACTACCTTCGTTGTACCCAGAACGGCTTACACAAGGCAGCCTACACTGCCAAGCTCCAACTGCTCTTACTACTTAGGCGGTCGTATCCCAATAATATTATAAACAGAATGATCACTGTTGCACACCACTATATAAAAATTATCCCGATTAGCGCTTTCAAGCTTCACAGCTCAAGTAGCTGGAGCTTAGGAGCTGTGAAGCTTGAAAGCGCAAATGGGGATAATTTTTATATAGTGGTGTGCAACAGTGATCTTTCTGCTTGTGATTTCAATCACTAACACAAATTTCTTCATTAAACGCCAAAAATATTATGTAACACACCTTTCTAAACGCCTAAACGTAGTACTGGCTACACTACCTTCGTTATATCCAGAACGGCTTACAAAAGGCAGCCTACACTGCCAAGCTCCTACTACTCCTACTACTTAGGCGATCGTATCACAATAATATAATGTAACACACCTTTCTAAACGCCTAAACGTAGTACTGGCTACACTACCTTCGTTATATCCAGAACGGCTTACAAAAGGCAGCCTACACTGCCAAGCTCCTACTACTCCTACTACTTAGGCGATCGTATCCCAATAATTTTATGTAACACACCTTTCTAAACGCTAAACGTAGTACTGGCTACACTACCTTCCTTGTATCCAGAACGGCTTACACAAGGCAGCCTACACTGCCAAGCTCCTACTACTCTTACTACTTAGGCGGTCGTATCCCAATAATTTAATGTAACACACCTTTCTAAACGCTAAACGTAGTACTGGCTACACTACCTTCGTTGTATCCAGAACGGCTTACACAAGGCAGCCTACACTTCCAAGCACCAACTGCTTAGGCGGTCGTATCCCAATAATATTATGTAATACACCTTTCTAAACGCCTAAACGTTCACACCTCGGACAAAATTGAGGTAATTGGAAGTATAAACGTACTGTCCAACAACTTCGTTAATATCTATAAAATGGCTTAGGTTTTCAACATGTTTTTTTAATTGACACTGTAGATAAAATTAAAAAAATACAGCCATATTAAAGAAAGCAATGCAACATTATCTAATCAAACCTAACTTCATAGTGTTAAATCCTAACAAACAATAGTGATAAAAATTACACAACTATTCAGAAACCTTTACTCTATATAAACTTCACAACTAAATTTTTTTACAAGGAAGATACGTATTTTTCGTATTTGTTTGTGTCTGGCTGGAATTGGAACTGACAGATGTGAGCTGTGATAATTTGACAGTGTCTGCGCTTACCGCTGGGAATGGACTGTCAACCGCCATTCGCCGATAGCGCTTGTAAATAATAGAATGGGTGTAAAGGACGGTCACATAATTTCTTTATCTTGTCGCTTCCACGCTGGAAATGTTTTTTAGAATAATTTTTGTATAAAAGCATTACAGGCGGCGCTAGACACAGTACAGTACTAGTCATTCAGGATAAGTAATGTTTACTCCATAAATAAACAGTTTTACGGCGAAGAAGCGAAAACTGAATAAGTTTTGATTTCGTATAATCGCGAAAACATGTCAATAGAAATGCGATGCAGGGTGAGGTGTACAGAATACTGCCAGTGGTTTCACACATACAGAAATACTGTGTTGCATCAGATGTGTTACTGCCGACGAAACATTAATTGATGACAAATACGTAGCGTTTTGTCATTGATGATGTTAACATGATAATGTTTTTAGGCTGGGGGTCATTCCACAAAAATGTAACGTCATCGAAAAATGTAACGCTTCCACACTTTCGATTCCCCACAGTCTAGAAATTTTCGGTCTCTGTCGTTTTAACATGATAATTTTTGTTATATAGTAAATATATTTGTTATATAGTAAATATTTGTTATATGCACATTATACGTTTCAAAAGCCTAAAAACATTATCATGCTTCGATATTTCGGTTTCGTCGAAATTTCTTTAATTGTTTTTGTTTATCGTTTGAATAGAAAAGACTCACTACTTGAGTGAACATTGCATAATGAAATAATCCGTACCTTTAGAGGAATTTTGGAAATAATATGATTAAAATTAAAATTTAGAATAAAATTTGTCGTTGTTTAGCTGTACATAGTGGCGTTAGTTTAATACTATGTAATGTAATTCTCATCCAGTTTATACTCAAACCGTCCTTTAACATGAGGTGGTTTTTTCGTCACTTTAGGATTAGTTCTTTAAAAATTTCCTCCGTGCCGTCTATTTTTACTCCACGACCGTCTGCATTAATTTTATTAATATTATGAACGACAATACATAAAGGTCATTTAAAACATTTCATAAACTTTTAAGACATTTTTAGTAATTGTACAGACCTAAATTCAGAAACATTGTTAACAAAAATTTATAATAATTTATTATAATAATAAAACAATTCATAGATCCTCTTGTAAATCCAGTAAAAGTCGCTGTATTCAACAACGTTCAACATTTTATTTTATTCAGTTTTTCAACAATACTTTTATTAGGCAGGAAACAATTACGAACGATTCTTTTCTGTCCAATATAACAGTTTCGTCTGTATATTTGATGAAATATTTTGTACATTGCTAAAAAAATATATACGGTATATAGGCCTATATTTTTTTACTAATAAAGTAACACTTGTTTTTATAAGAATTTATTATATCATTTTAATATATTTACAATGTTCCAATAGTTTTAAGTATCATGTCAGAATTCAATATCATCTTATACTAATATATTCATCATATTAATATAGTCTGGTTATGCTAGTTGAGACTATTGAAACATAGGAAATATATAAATATATATATCGTATTCCTGTAAAACAAATGTTATTTATTATTAATAAAAATATACAAGAACAATTTGAGAAGATAAAGTAAATGTGTACACACACACACACACACACACACACACACATTCAACGTAATTATCGAATATACTACCAGATAAGACGTGGGATTTCTGTGTTTGTTACGTTAAGTCCCTATTGTTGCACAATACATTTTTATGTAAGAAGAGATGAGGATGTTTTTGTGACGTAGAATAAATACTAAAAAAACATTGATTTAAGAAAAAGAAATTCTGTTAAATTGAAAAGATATATGTATTAAATGTCACCTTTTGAAAGAAGCTGTTTTAAAAGAAGTAGTCGCAGTATACACATTATACATCACACATAAATAATATACAAACATCAAAAATAAAACACAAATGAACGGTCATATAATACAATGTTTGAGTTACTATGGTGTCTGATGTAAATATTTAACTAAAATAATTAATTTGAATATTGCAAGTCATATGAAAATTACAAATTAAATACTTATTACATAAAAATAAAAATTTACTTACAGTATTTTTAATCAAAAATAACATTCATTTTAGTTCAAGAAATACTAGTTATTGCACACCCACTTTGATTAAATAGAAAAATTCTTTTTTAATAAAATCTAAAAATTAATATTACTAATTTTACTTTGAATATTTTCATTGGTCACATTTATTATTTGTTTTACTTTCTTCTTTATAAAGCTTATCTAAAAAAAATTATTGTTCATGTTTCACCTGCATATCGGTATGTTACCGCTGAAAACCTATTGTGCGTGTGTGCGTGTCTTTGGCTTCTGGATGCTGATGATGATGTTGATGTGCTGATTCACACATAGATTGTTATTTGTTAGTGTTCTATTGCATGGTGATGATGATGGCCCTGGTGCCCTATTGTCAATTACTGTACTATGTTCTGTTTACGGCTTGATGGTGATGCTGATGATGAGTCTATGTCACTGAGGAAACTTCACAGACCTGTTAAGCTTTGTTCCACGTGTCGGTTTTCAAAACATCACTTTTACACTCATAATTAGTGTTCATGTACGAACTGACAGAATATTGAGATTCGTGATACTTTTGTTTTTCTTACATACTAATTAAAACAATTACTAATTAAAAGTACATTAATGATTTTTCGATGTATTAGATTATTAGGGATTAAAATTATTTTAATTTGTAGTCAAGTCAAGAGAAAATAATTATTTTGTTTTTTATAAACTATATTAAAATCAAAATAGTGCAATTATGTAGTTATATCATTTATAAATAGAACAGCATTCCATGTCCATACAATACGCATGTCCTATGTAACACCTGTTCATTGCAATATATATATTGCAACGATACGTTTAGCATAAGTCTATGTATCAACCCCTGACTGAGGTATGATAACATACGAACGCACGTATGAGGTATATAAGATGTAAATAATAAAAATAATATAATAATTAAGCAGTAGGTATAAGAGATAATATAAGAAATAAACGTAGTATTTAATTTTAAAATAAATAAATATTGTAAGTGAGCCTGTATAGGGAATTAAAAGCTTCGTTGGTTTTTAAATCGTAGCGAAGGGGAGAAACCAACACGCGCCGACCGGTAAAGGTGACGTCATAATGACAGGCAGCCGCTTGTGTATCAGTCTGTGTGTGTGTGCTAGTGTGCATGTGTAATGTAACTACACAATCAGCGATATATGTAAAAACATAGCTAGCGCCTGGCGCTATCATTGAAGACTAATTGGTCAATGATCATGGGAACCGTTCAGCCACCGTGTGAAATTTTGCCATAACTGCCATAATTTACACACTTTAACATTTATAATTTGCATATACAAAGTTTAATAATATACCAAACGATTGTTGAAATAATATTTATAAAAAAGTGTGCGCTTCATAGAAAGACGCATAGGTTGACGTTAGCAATTAAATCGACGCGCGGACCTATTCAATTTTGTCAAAACAGTTTCCAACAGGAATGGAACGACGGCAGCAGTATAAAACCCCAGCGAGCGACACACTGTTTTTCAGATGAACTTAGAACACTACGTGAAATCCACGCATCTCGCGACGGCGAATTTTACAAAGTCAAGTAATGTTTTTTAACAGTATTGCATAACTTGAAGTGCGATGGAACCGGCATTACGTCGGTGCAAGTATTATTGGAACACGAGTTATTTTAAAAGACTATAAGATTCGATATTATAGAAATATTATAAGAATCTACGAGAAGTTATAACCACGATGAACTTCAAGAAGTAACATAGAACTTCGAGACATCTACGAGCGACAAGATAAGAAGAGGAGAGGAATCAGAGCAGAATACGAGACGACTCAGGGACAGTCACATGCAGCTACATCCAGCCGTACATCATCACGACCAGAGGTCCACGTCAGAACTCAGCATCCAGTAGACGGAGAGAGGAATTTCAACGACGTAGAGACAGAGAAGGTGATACCGAAGAGGATCAACAAACTCGAGAGTCCAGATGACGGTAACTACAAAGTTAAATGGTTGCAGAAAAATGCAGGTGAAGTCAGACATTTATTTAATATTATAAATGACCCTGAGGTCTATCGAAAGAAGCTCTAGATTCCATATACAAGTTTACAAAAATATTAGTATATTTTATTTTTAATAATGAACAATCTAATAAATAAGTTCAAATAATAATTGAACAGAGCATATTAGTTAAATTTATTAATCTCATAAATAAATGGTCAATATAGAACCATATTTTATTATATTTTATATTTTATTAGAGAATGAAATTCAAGTATGAGAGTTATTTCAATTAATGATTTTTCTTTTATTAATTGAGACATTAATAAGATAATTAATAAAAGTGATAAAATATTCTCTATTAGTAATTTTAATAATTGTTTAATTAATTAATTGTTTTATTAAGTGGTATATAATAAAAACCACACTTGCAAAGACAAGATAAATAGTCAATTTCAGGCGTGTAAATCACGTATTATATTAATATGTGTTATGTATTATATGTCCGTGTAAATATTTCAGGTCATATATGTTTATGTGTGTATGCTAAATAATAATTAATATGATGATTTGAATTTTTAAATAATAAATCAAATGAATATGATTTTATTAACACAGTCGTACTAATTTCACAACCAATACTAAATCCTCTGTACTCTTTACTTGTATTAAAATTATATAACGTTATTCACGTGCTTATCCACACTCAATCAACGACCAAAGCGACCCAGCCGGGGAACATCAAGGTAAATACTGCAGAAGAAGAGTATATCTTCGAGACGTGGGTAAGTGCGCACAAATGAGTAAGATCATATGTATAAAAGTATTCTAAGTGTCTAAAAATAACGTTGTATAATAATTGGCGTGCCCAAAGTGTGTCTCGATATGTGTATAAAGTCACGATCTTGGAAACGTTGTATAAGAATTGGCGCTCCAAGATCGTGGGGCTCGGCAAACACAAATAAATTTGTATATGTTAATTATTGTTGTGTCATAATTAATGGCGTTTCAAACGTGTTGCTAAGTAAATGTTAATTATCATTACAAGTAAATGGCGCCCAGAATATAAAGAAAACCACAGAATATAAATAAACCTCAGAATATAAATAAGGCACAGAGATAAATAAAGTCTAATAAATAATTAGCACAAATATTGTAGAAAGAATTAATAGTCAATTCATGTAATAAATAATATTACAGATTGTAAAATTAAGTACAGAGAGAAAAAGAGTTGTGAAATTAATACTGATAAATAAAATAAATTTTAAATAAAGAAATATAGAGTCACGGTTGACCAATAATTAAAAAAATATAATTCATATAACGAATCAGTTAGGACACCGTAGTCTATAATGGCGAAGCCACAAACAATGGACTTCGAAACGATGTTCAAACGACTTCAAGAGGAGTTGAAGACGAATAGTGCAGAAATTAAAACTCAATTAGAAAGTAGCAGTGCAGAACTAAGTGAAAAATTAGAAAATAAATAGAAAGTAATAATAATGAGTTAAAAAATAAATTAGGAAGATTAGAAGATAGTAATACGAGATTAGAAACTCAAATAGAAGATAGTCGTAATAGATTAGAAATTACTATTGAAGAAGTGAAAACTCAGTTAGAAAGTAATATAGAACTCGTCAGTAATACTTTGAAAACAGAGCTTACTGCACGCGTTGAAGCAGTCGAACAGCGAGTTCAACAGTCACTTAATGAACAAGCTGTAAAGATAGATAGTACATTCAAAGAACAGCGTGAATATACAACACGTGAAACTAAAGAACACATTCGACAACTAGCTGAACAGTGGAATGAAAAATTTTAAATTACAAAGCAGGAGCAAGACCTCAGACACAAAGACGTAAATGAGCGCATCCTGGACAACATTAATAGAAAAGGAACTCACTGTGAGGACCGAGACAGTAGAAATAGCTGTGGAGGAGGTCACGAGAAAAACTACACACCACTCCATGGAAATTAACAACATGAAAGATGGACTACACGAGGAGGTAGAAAAACTACAAAACTACGAGCGGAAGTCAAGAGATGACCAAGTGCTATAATGATGTGTGCTGCAAAGGTAGATATCGAGAGAAGATCAGTTTTAAAGGTAATAAATGGGAGAACCCCATAGAATTTTTACAAAAGTGTGAACGAGAAATGGCAACAATAGGAAGCAACCTAAGCGACAGAGACCGTATAGATTTTGTAAGTCGACATTTCCAGGAAACAGCATCCAAATGGTATACCAAACAGAAACTTATGAACAGTTCAAGGAATCCTTCGAAAATCGATACTGAAATATACATACCCAGAGAGAGGTACGAGACCAGCTGGAGTATGGGCGGTATTGCGTCAACAGCAAACGTTCCATGAAAGACTACATAATACAATTCGTCGAACGGTGTAAGTATCTTAGACCAAGTTTCACGGAGCACGAATTAGTATTAAAACTAAGTTATCATTTTGACAGACACATTAGACTTGCCGTATATACCCAAGGAGTTAAAACCATTGAGGAACTTCTTATTTTTGTAACGCAACCATCACAATTTGTAAATAAAGAGTACGAAAGGAGAGACAACCGGCCGCAGCAGCAGCAGTACTCTACACCAAATCCAATACACCACAAATCGCCGCAGTTCGAGAAGAAAGAAGATAAGGGGAAAGAATATAAACAACCCTTTGAAAAAAGTAACCCAATTACAAATAAAGGAGCGTAAGCACATCCAGGTACGTCGAAAAAATACTACCGTTAACTTCCAAAGAGGAAGGGGGTGATAGAACAATTGACAAGAAAACTGTATGACTGCAGAAGGGGAACCAAGCGCCAGCACGGACAGGTTTGTTAAACGTCCTGTACTCACTTGATTTGCGTGACACCCTAAACAATACACAACAGGAAAGAATGTTGTCGAAAACCTATTGTCCTACAAAAGGGGGAACAATAAGTAATTTAAATAAGTGTAAAGATGTTAAGATATTAAACATTACATATCAAACAGATGATAGAGTTAAATATTTGTTAAACAATATAGCAAACGAACAAAATAAAGATCTTCAAATAAGTCGCATGAAGTTATCACCACTATCTAGTAGATATACAATAAAAAACAGTATATTGTACAAACTCGTCAATTATGATTGGAAAATAGTCCTATCACCAGAGATGCTAAAACCACTAATTACACCATGTCATCAAACTTTAGCACATGCGTCTGCTTTAAAATGTCATTTAGCTTTGTAGGAAGACTTCATTTTTAATAATATGTTTAGAAGAATAAAAGCAATCTTAAAAGGATGCTACGAGTGTCAAACAGCACGACATCCCAATCTTCACACATACGTAGATATGCAAAATATCAAGACACAGGAAAAGGGAGAATTAGTAGCAGTAGACTTCCTGGGCCCATTTCCGAGAGCTATTCACGGGGGTACAAAACACATACTTGTATGTACAGATGTGTTCACCAAGGCAGTTCGACTCTACGCTAATCGAAGACCCACCACTAAAAGTGTACTGAATGTCATACTACGCAAATACGTACCGAAGTATAGTCAAATCAAAAAGATATTGAGTGACGAAGGTAAACAATTTCAAAATAAAGCATGGACAGAAACGCTAACTCACTACGGCATACAACCAGTGTTAACGTCAATACGACACCCACAAGGAACCTTGCTGAAAGGGTAAATAAAGAGTTAGGAAAACATTTACGCATCTACTGTAATGAACAACATAACCGATGGGCTGAGTACATATCATTTTTTGAACAAGCTATAAATGCTACATACAGTGAAGCTACGGGATATACACCAGTGGAACTGGAAACAAATAAAAAACCTAATAGATTCTGGTCGAAAAACATTGACAAACCTCCAAACCAAAACCTGCAAATTCCATTGAGTCACAAGTACGACAATGCGAAGAAGAGGATGGAAAAATTTGTAGAGAAGAGGATCGAGAGATTCAACAGAACGCACAAACTCATCACATTCCATGAAGGAGAGAGAGTGCTACTAAAAAGCAATCTAGTGGGAAAACGACTCGACAATACAGCAAAGAAATTATTCAGACTGTACGAGGGACCCTACTTATTACAAAGGAGGAAAGGACGACACACATTTATCGTCTACGATCCGACAAGAAGAAAAACTATTGGAAAGTATCATGCATCAGCATTCCGTAAATTCTATGGATGAATAAATAAAGAGTCAACTTATAAATCCACGGGAGAGACGTAATCCACCCAGGGGGAGAGTGAAAAATTTTTAAGAACCCTTATAACCAATAAGTGTGAGTTGTAATAAAAAATAAATAAGTTCTGTGCAAAGAAATAAAATTTGAATAAAATTCAAATTTTATTTTACCCAGCAGGGGAATTTATGCAACGATACGTTTAGCATAAATCTATATATCAACCCCTGACTGAGGTATGATAACATACGAACGAACGTATGAGGTATATAAGATGTAAATAATAAAAATAATATAATAATTAAACGGTAGGTATAAGAGATAATATAAGAAATAAACGTGGTATTTAATTTTAAAATAAATAAATATTGTAAGTCAGCCTGTATAGGGAATTAAAAGCTTCGTTGGTTTTTAAATCGTAGCGAAGGGGAGAAACCAACACGCGCCGACCTGTAAAGGTGACGTCATAATGACAGGCAGCCGCTTGTGATCAGTCTGCGTGTGTGTGCTAGTGTACATTTGTAAATGAGAGACAGGTTGAATTATGCAAACGAGGGTGGAAGATTTTACACAGTTTTTTAAATACTGAACGAAAACCAGAAGTCACACGAATCAGCGACATATGTAAAACATAGCTAGCGCCTGGCGCTATCATTGAAGACTAATTGGTCAATGATCACGGGAACCGTTCAGCCACCGTGTGAAATTTTGCCATAATGATGATGATGATGATGACTATGCTGATGACTGTTTTTGTAGGCTCTATGGGTTGTTGCTGTTGGTGATGCTCCAGCGTTCCTCCTTACGTCTTGGTGTGAGTGTGGTACAGTGTGTATATTCTGGTCGATCTGCAATCGGGCAACGTGACGTCGTGTGTAGATTTCTTGAGTGTGTGATCACCCAAAATTGCCAGTGGTATTTATACTGGTGGCGATTTGACAACAGGTACAGGCCTGTTTTCGACAAGCTAGAGATGGTCAGTTTGCGCCAAAGCGTCCTTTTTATTACACTCACTTTTTGGTTAATTACCGCGAACTCATGAACATACTTGTCAATTTTTCTCTGGTCACTCACATATACCACACATATTAATTACTCTTCAATTACACTACTAGTTAATATTAATTATATAGCATTTTTAATATTGCACCTTTGGAAATAAATTTCATATCACCATACTTGTTAAAAATCCCTGAATGTAAGGGTGTCTTTATAATTGGTGTAAATCTTTGTTTACAGGTTTAACACAAGTAATTAGTTTATTAAAGTCCTGTTAAGACCTGATTAATTGACAACAAACAATTCGTACGCTCACCCCATATTCTTGTCGCAGCTGGCTTCACACACACAAATACACACACGCCGTATTTTTAACTATCGAAGCAGGTGCACTCTCGACGTGCTCCAGCCTGCATTTTCCTGCACAAAATTGTATAAAACGGTTCCTTAGTCTATTTAAATTAATAACAATATAAAACATACCGCCCTGGGCAAATATGCAAATATATGTATTGTTGCATATATTCCAATTTGACTGTTAGTCAAATTTTATTTACACAAATATGTGTAACTTATAATTACAATTACATCTTATTAACTATATTACAATTGGTTTTTTAACTGTTTATAAAAGTAAATATTTTTATCGGATGTAAGAAACATTTCCCTGTTGTGGAGGGTGACACAATTCTTTTCCCATAATATAACATAGCAGCTGTTTACATCCTGCTTTCCTACTGTTGCATTGTTGTTTTTAAAGACACACTAGTTCATTGTCGGCTTATCTCTACCTGTTTCCCTCACTCTAAATATTTAAGAGAATCAGTTGAATTAAAGATACTATCTGCGTTCATGCATTACGAGAATCAATTATCCTACACCAGTTATTTTTTTTTCTACTGGAAATATTTCCTCATCGATGAAGCATGATATTTGCCAATTTCTTTTTGTTTTTCAGTATTATATACTATAAACGTTTGTTCTCCCCGTCTTGTTTGTAGAACATAGGGACCTACGTATAACCTAAAGAACTTTTTGGCGGTGTTGTCTATTCTCTTCCCTACTGAATTACTTCGTATCCCTACTGGATCTCTACCCTATCTCCAACTTTAAATTCCACTAACTTGTGTGTTCGATTGAATCTCTCTACCCTCTTCATACCCTTATCTTTTATCCTATTTCTTGCGTTATCTAATTTTTGACTCATGGGTATAGGTAGATTCTGATTTTCAGGTTTACTAACGACGTTCTTCCAAAATCTAGTTGGTTTCTGCCCTTTTCCCAATTCAATTGGTGCGTATCCAAGCAGGTGCACTCACCAACAACTATTTTCTTATTAATTTATAATATAAAATTGTTTATTTAAAATTTGTCTTTCAAAATTGAGTCTATGGGCTTGTTTTACAACTATGTTACTTGTTGCGTTGAATTCCACTGTTTACGTAGCCACTCGACGCTCCGCACACGTAGTTCGACTGGACCGCTGCAACTCTGCACGTCGACCGTTCGGGTATCACTAACGCTGACAATTTATGTCTTTGCACCCACGCACACTGCGATATGATCTGTTATTGTTTATATTTTAACTTCACTTAATCTCAGGGATTTAAAACTGGGTAAAATAGATCGTGTATTGATCTTACACAAACTCCAGTTTCTTGAAGTGTTCTCGCGTAACTGTCAAAATATCTCGGCAGATATTTTGCCCCTACTCCGAAAAAATCTTCCACTGTACCCGAAAAGCACTAGAATGATCTATTTATTAATTCAGTTCTATAAGTGGTAATGGTTTCGAAGACCTCGAACCATGAACCAACTTCTAGTCTACAGGAAAACGCCCTGTCTTATCACGAAACACTCGTGGCAGCGAGTACGTCTTTCTGTAACGAGTCCTTAGAAGAAACTAAGCGAAGTGCTCTCGACAGAGGACCGTTTCAAATAAATTGTAGACCCTCTGATTGGTTGAAATTTTAGCAACGTCACAGATGAGAACACAGATAGACTGAAATCATGCTTAAACTCTGTCCGATTCTGCAAAGGCGTGTCTAGATTTAATCTACAAATTTTATTACTTTCTAGGATATAACGAGAATGACAGACGACTGATTTTATTTAAAAAAATACATACAAATTATGGTTGTGGAGAATTGATTGTATGGAAAATGTAGCTTATAACCATGAGAATACTCTGTCCAAGTTTCAGAACGAAATGTTAATTATCTTCAAAGTTATTAAATAAAATCTAAATCACACGCGCACCCGCGCACTTACACACAAATGTTTTACATGACATAAAAGAGAATAAATTGTGAACATTTTGACATAACATACTTTTTTAAACATAGCTTGGTTCAAATCTTATGACTACTTTACAAAGAAAGAACAAAATCAATTTAAAACATGTTTATGGCCATCAGAAAATGTTATATTGCATTAGTATTCCACTTAAATGGACTTCATATCCTGTCCTGTTGCAATATATATAAATGGAAGATTTCAAAACGCTGGTAAGAAATTATGTAAAATTCTTTTTTCATGAGTAATGCAGGTATAGACAATAAGTTTTGACAGTTTTGTTTATTAGGCATAATAATTGTATTAGTTTTAGGATTGTAAAGTAAGACATCTCAAATTGTTCATACTTTGTCATTATCTCCACATATGAGCATTCCTAGTGGGTGAGTGTACGTGTGCGGGAATAAATTAAAAATGGTAAATACCTTCGCTGTTTTTTAGTGTATCGAAATTATACTTGGACAGAGAACAAATTATATTTTGACGCTACAGTTTTCGAATTTCGTATCAGCAATTGATCACAGATTAATATGTTTTTAATACAGTTTTATATATTTAATATTTTAATAGGGTCATAAGATTTGTAGATAACATCGGACATGAATCTGAGACTTACTGCAAAGCTTGAACAGAGCTTGTAATAATCACGTTTTATCGATGACGTAGAAATCAATTTCAACCAATCAGAACCCTTGATATGTCAGTCATATCGTGAATTTATGCGGACAGGGCTGGGAGTTCTTCACAAAACTTTAGACCAGAGCAAACAAATCTTCCTGCGAGATTTTTGTACGATGTATCGAGGTAACATCCAACAGTTATAAACATTTATAAAACCTTTAAAACACTTTAGTTATAAATTCTAAATGCCAAAGAGAATAGTTTAATTCTATATATGAAAAATTGTTACAGACAATGTAAGAGTTTAGTTTACGTGATTTCAATAAATAATATTGAATAGATATTACCAGGGGCGGATTATGTAGGAGGTACCTAGTTAGCATTACCTCCAGAAATTCTGAGATATAAAAAATACATAAAGAATTTTTTATAGGATCGCAAATATACTCAATTTATATTCCTATTTTTTATGTTATTAAAATGTCCGTACTGAGTTCCTTTTTAAATGCCACCGCCGGCTCCGAACGTCGTAATTTTACATTCAGTGAGGTCGCTTGAGTGTGTATGTAGCAGTTCCGTGTTACCTCACTCAGAGTATTAGGGAGTCAAGAGACTAGTCTGAGGGGGTTTAGAGGTATGACTCAGCTAATCATTGGAGTGAGTGAGCAAATGAGACAGGCTTAGGTGGTATATGGCAAGCTAGCTATATTCAGCATGGTATGGTTTCGTTTGTCAGTAGTCAGTTAAAGTTTATCGAAAGTGTCCTGTGCGCGTAGTATTAGACAAAGTCAGTTGTTACTGACTTAAACGTTTATTAATTTGAATTGTATATTTATAATTGCTTAAGTATTATAATATTTTAATAAAATCTGAAAGTTGTTTAAGGCTTAATATTTTTTTGTGAACTACCAGATTTTTTGGTCACGAGCCCCCACTGGATAATACTGCATTCGTTCCAGTTGATGAATATACTGTATGACACTTTCCAATACATATAATTGTATGTTTGTGGTGTGTGTGTGTGTGTGTGTGTGTGTGTGTGTGTGTGTGTGTGTGTGTGTGTGTGTGTGTGTGTGATAAATAGGAGTGGTTAAAAGTCTGTATATCGATCATGTGTTGTAGAACATAAACTGCGTGAGTAGAAACAAACAATCCGCGCAATCGAAATGACGAAGTGGATTGAAATCAAATTGTATACCCTGCAACTACCCCGTACTTAGTACTGCATACGGTCGCAACGTAAATTGGTCCTCTCTGATGCAAACAGCATTGGTTTGTATTTTTTTGTTTTGTTTTAACACTGAAATAAATTTTATATTGTGTGCGCGGGCAACAGCCAATTTACATTTGCCCTGTAAATTACCGTGGCTCACAATTTGTTCCTGTGCCTTTACCTGCTGCAAATTTCGATAGCCAATTTCTACAGCATTGCAATTACAAAAAAGCAAGTTATATTTTTAAAAAAATGTGTTCTACGCTTTGGGAACAATAATTACAAACTTAAATCAGCATCATTAATTATTTTTGAAAATCTGAAAACGAATTGAATATTTTTGAGAGGTAAATCCAACTATACTTTTTGAAATCATGTATACTATTTTACACTCTGCTTAGTAGTTTACAGTTGAGACAATAAGATGGAAGTTTTTGTAGTAAATGTTAAAGATATTTATTCAAAATTATATAATGACAAACTTGTTTTGTTAAAACTTAAACTAAAAATTTATTTAGTTTAAGTTTTAAAGTTCAGTAAGAAATGGAACAAAATACTGACTGATTAGAAGACCTTCTCTAAGTACATTAATAAAACCCGATAAATAAACCAATCACGTTTCAGAGTACATTACACGGAGACATTCCACATTGAAGTGAAAGTTGTTCAATCGATGCGTTCTTCCCTTGCTAACTTATGCTGAGAAACAATTGTCCTGACGGACGAACGAAACTCCCATGGGAAAGAAATAATCGACGTAACATTACAAGCT